>JAZHRO010000073.1:212027500-213350000 GCA_037157565.1 Thalassia testudinum | reverse complement strand
CTCGCAAACTAACGAGGTGGGACTAAACGTCCCACCCTCTTCTGCACTTGCGCCCGCAGCCGGTCGTCACCCGATTGCAGACGCAACTGAGGCCCCTGGTGACAAGTGAAGGCCAGGGTGATTTTGTGAGGGGTTCCGCGCCTTCTGGACTCGGCAGCCTGGAGTGCTGGGTTCTGTGCGAAGCATCAAGCAAGCTTCAGCTCCTGCGCTAATGGCGGAAGACGTCGTGACCCTAAAACCATCAATACGGCCTTGCGGCCCTGTCAGATCAGAGGAGAACCTTCTCCGTGTCACAGCGAAGGTGAGGCAGGGGGTGGCTGGCCGCGGCCTAGGCGTGCGTGCCTAGGTCGCTCTGTGGCCGTGGAGGTGGATTAGGTCGGTGGAAGTGTGGGGCAGTGCTGGCGGTTGATGAATGGGCGGAAGGTGATCAGTGGATTGTGGTGGAGCTCGTGGGGTGTCTGGCGAGGCGTGTGGAGGTGTGACGTGGTGGCTGCACTTCGCCGGTGGTTTGCCGGAGGTGGAGAAGGTGGTTGTGTTGTTATGGTCGGTGTGTGATAGTTAAAATTGATAGGGGGAAGATGAAGAGGTGATAGAGAGGAGTAAGTCTGACCTAGCTACGTGGATGAAAGGGGGAGAGTTGGCGGCTGGCTGTACTCGCTGTCGCCAGAGAAGACTGTGCCCAGGGGAGAAGACGGTGATGAGGAAGAGGGGCTGGAGGGTGCCTGCTGGTACGGCAAGGCGCGGCGAAAGACGGCAGAGGTAACCCTGCCACTAGTATGGTGGCAGGGCGACGAGAGAGGAGGAGGGTTGTCAGAGCCTGCAGGCGAATGGCCGGAGGAGGAGGAGATGAAAATCGAGGGATTTCCTTGGCCAAAACAGGCTTGAAGGAAGCGGCAGGGGCTGACGTTCCTTAAATAGGTGCTGGCCGAGAGGGAATCGCGAGGAGGAGACGGGGGTTCCTCGCCGGAGGCATGGACGGAAAAAGATCTATACCTCTAAAGCGTTCACGTGAGAGATATGGTGACCGGCAGGGCATGGGAGCCGACCCATGCTGAAGAGGACAACACAAGGAGTCCTCCTTTCAAATCTGGGGCCGGCTCCCCAAGTCTGTGCGTCGCCATCCTCCGCGCGAAGTCGCCGGAGGTATGGTCTGCATAGGCGAGTGGCAGAAGGACCTGTCTGAAGAAAACGACGGGAAAGCTAGGGGGTATTTGCAAGAGTCCAAAAAGCTAAGGGTCAAAAAGTAATTGTTGAGGACCGTTTTGTAAAGTGGGTCAAGGCGACCTTTCCTTAGGTCCAAATTTTGGTATAAACCTAATTTGGACCTAAGGAATCCAATGGTGAGGTTGGATTTTATGTTTGACCATGTTTGGCCAGATATTTTGCGTAAAAACCCAAATTAGGTCAAAAATTGGGTATGGTTCTCAATCTAGGTTAAGATAGGTTCCAATGGTTAAATTGAAGGTTTTAAACCCTAGGGGATATTTTTTTATGAATTTAAGAGGGTTTAATTGATTTTTATCTTTCATGAAGTTTTGTGACTTAAAGTGGATTTGTTTTAGGGTTACAGAATGTCATTTAATTCATAGATTTTGTCATAACCTTTTTCTGATCGAATCATCCCACTTTTTCTCTTATTAAGCCCATTTGACCTGTGTCTAGACCCTTAGAAATCCCGTTCATACGCTGCAATGATAAAATTGCAGTTTACCCCTTGTGTATTGTTTTATTTTCAGATTTGCAATTCCCTGATTTAGGCTTTCCTTTAAGTTTTGTGGGAGCTTTTGTACAATTAATTAGGTCAAAATGTTCTAGTTAGGGTTCTTGATGAGGTTTTCATCATTGTTAAACAAGAAATAAACAAAAGTGAGAAAGTAAACCACATTCATATATGAAATATAAACTAAGCAGAAGAAACGTACAAAGCATTAGAGGGAAATAGATATGCTGTTTCAGTACATACCACCATAATAACAACAACAACAGAAAGCGGAAAGCAAACAGTAGTAGCAGAACAGTAACTAAAGATCCGTTACTTATTACAATTGTAGAGAAAAGAAAAGGAAGTGCTGAAGGAAACTACGGCTGGACTCGAGTGGGCTCAGCACCCTTCGCAGCCGGAAACTCAGGCTGCTTTATCCCTGGACCTGAACGGTGTTACGAAAAAATAGAGTTAGCGAACGCTGAGTAGAGTGGTATCTTCATTATCTAAGTACAGAACAGTAAAACAACTGGTTTAATTCTCATTTCCATTTTTTGTTTTACATGTTCTAGTGTTACCCATTTCTCAAAGTATCCAGAGATTTCTTGATCTTGCATGTTCCTTGTGGGAACGATCTTGATTGCTGTCTTTTCCGTAGAGTAGAAGGTACACGTGGTGCTCTCTTGGCCAGGAGAGTCCCCTGTGGTAGTCCTACACCCAGTCAACCACCCTGAGGTCACTGTCAAGACGTAGCGGTGACTACGGCATGCGTGATAAACAGACAGGTAGCTACCCCTCACTAACATGTGGTCAGTCATTTCCTCTAGCGAGTACGCCCAAAGTACAGTACGAAACAGTACAGGGCCTTGCCCTCTCAGAACAGGGGTCTCGCCTCTCAGAACCAAAGAGGGGTTTCGCCTCTCCACAGTCCGCGCACCCTTGTCTGACTACCTCGATTTGTCCAAAGGGCGTAACAAAGTCGGTGTAGGGTGGCTAGCTGAACCCCGAGTCCCGTCGGGTGGCTAGCTCCCTCCCTACATTAGTAGCTCGCCTCGGTACCACATACGTGAAGGCCAACAGGAGTCGGTGTAGAGTGGCCAATCCTAACCCAAGGTCTCAACCCAAGGGTGGCTAGCTCCGCTCTACACAAAAGGGGACAGTTGCTCTCTTTGGTACCACGTACTCAAGGGCCGGCACACTTCCTGTCTACATTCCAGATTTTCGTCTATCCACAGGAGTTATACTCCTAATTCCCCGTAGGGTTCATGCTCGTGTTCACCTCATTTATCCCGATCCAAATCTTATCTTTCATAATTCATTTCTCATTCGTATACAGGTAGCTCGTGTTTCAATAATTCAATTCTCAATATATGCAACTGGTGATTTCACAGGTAATTATTCATTAAATACAGGCAGCTCATATTCTAACAGGCAACTCATAATTATAATACAGACATTTACTAGCAATTTGTCTTAATCACGCATGCATGTAAACCATACAGTACAAACAGGCTCATTCATTTCTCTACCCTAGGGTTTATGCCACATCCTAGGGTTCCATTCAGCTACTTCCACTAGCACATTCTTATTCAAATATTATTAACGAAATTAAACCACTCTACTAGGAAACTCGGGAGTAATGGGGGCTTAAACAGTAAATCCAGACATCTCTGCGAGCCCCAAACGTGCAGCAGGCTGAAACCCTGTACCAGAGAATACATCATAAAAGGTGAGTTTAGGACAGTGTAAAACAGACTCTAGTATATAGAGAAACTCGAGAGGAAAGTACAGGTATTTCGTTTGCGTAAAATAGACCCCGATCGGACCCTAAACAAGTAAAAAATGTGCCTACTATGCAAAAGGCGTCAGATCTTACCTTATGTTCCTGCGATATCCTTAGACGTCCAGACCTTCTCTGCGATCATCTGAAAGCAGTTCCAGACGTCGTACAATGCCTCCGATTGTCTGGACGTATCTTCGGACGTTTGGTGATGTACTCAGACATCGAAAAACGCATGAAAAAGTGTTCCACGCGCCTTTCGAAGGGCCTTTACCTGCATACGAAATCGCAGGTCTAAATCAGGCCCGACCAGCTTCTGCGGTGAGACCTGCATGGCCGTAACCGCGGAAAAGAACATACCCTGCGATATAAGTGCTTTCAAACGTCTGGTCTCTGACCCGGACGTCCAACTGCCGCCATGGTCGTCTGGTCGACTCTCCAGATGTCTGATACTGGAAAAATCCTAGTATCAGAAACTTCCCGGAGCTCGCTTCGCTCGCTTGCCTCGCTCCGCAGCACCTCTAGCTGTTGCAGAGGGCTGGGAGGCCGCCTCCCCGAGCCCTCTCCTCTCGTACGCACCCGTCGTTGGCCGTGCGAGCTCCACCGAAGCTCCACCGACCTTAGGCCTCCTCTTCCTCCCGCGCTCTCCTTCCTCCCTCTCGCTCTCCCTCGCTCGCCCCCTCTCGCCGCTCCCGCACAAGCACTGAAGGCAATGGTGGCTGTGGTGTGTAGTGGAGATAGGAGGGGGCTTATATAAGAGGGTGAGGGGTTTAGGGTTCGGGGGAGGTGAGGAAGAGAGAGAGGAAGGAACGGTTCTGCGGATCGCCTGCACATGGAGCGCAGTGCGTAGTACAAAAATTCCACTTTCAGACATCCGGGAACGGGTCCAGACGTCTGGAGAAACGTTTGACTGAGACTCTAGACATCTTAAAAGGCTAAAACGTAACGGGTCCTTACACCTGTTTTCTAACTTTCAATTTCAGTTGTGATGGCTATGTCGTGAACTCTGTTTTTCTCCTGTGACATGATGTTTATTTCATATTGTTGTTCTACTTTCCATCTTTCATTGTTGGTACATATTGCATGTGTGGAATGTTCTATATATATATTTGGTCTATTTCTCGATGGTTGACTAGGTTTTAGGATTAGTCAACGTGAACCGTTCTCGGGTTCCATGAGGAGCCAGGTTCGGGTCGTAACAATAGGTATCATAGAAAAGCTCTCAATTTTCCTCACCTTTCCAGATCATTTTTACACTGTTCTAAGTCTATTTTAGTGCTCTGAAAGTTCGGTAAAGTTATTTAATACTCCTTTTGGCCTTTGATTCGGTATAGGTTCTAAGTCTAGGTAGCAAGCAGTACCTACAGGGACATCCAAGTCATTTCCTCATGCCCCCATATCTCCCGCGTACCTAAGTATTGTGGTCCGTTTCTGATTTTACTATTAATTTCAGGAATAAAAGCTTGTTATATATTGAATATTAAATGTGCTATCTTGTTTGAAATGCTTAATGTAATTGAGAAATGACTTGATACTTGTTCAAAACTAAAACAAACTTACCACTGAAGCAAAGAACTATTACCTGCTGTAATTTCAATTAATCTGCCTCTTGATGAAATTAAATACATGTGGAAATGCTTGCTACTTGTTTATGCCTGAAATAGAGTTATCTTAGATATGGAATGTACATGAATCTTAGGATAATTCAAATGATAGAATCGTTTGGTGTGGTGGAACTTGGAGAATAATGGACCGATATGTGTGCTTATAAGACATGACTATTGGTGGGGGAGTGAGCTGGCCCTCGAGCACGCACGTATCGAGGAGAGCTACCATCCCTTTGGTGTGGGGAGTAAGCTGGCCCTTGAGAATGCACGTACTGAAGAGAGCTACCGTCTCCTTTGTGTAGAGAGAGAGCTGACTACTCTCGGGTTGGGACCCAAGGTAGGCATGCCTTCTTACACCAACTCCTGTTTGGCCCGAGGGGTCTACCGGGATAGTCGGGCGAGGGTACGCAGACTGATGAGAGCACGACCTTGTTCTGTTCTGTGTTGTACAGCTTAGAGCGCACTTGTTAGCGGAAAGAATTAACCACGTTCCAGTGCGGGGTAGCCCTCGTGCGTTTATCGCCTGTGTCGTAGTCACCACTTGGTTGCGACCGTAACCCCAGGGTGGTAGACCGGGTGTAGGGCAAGATCATTCTGTTAGGGAATATGTGAACCAAGAGAAGGTGGGATCTTTTTCTAGATAACTCGAGATCATGAATGTAATAACTGAAAATATAAATACAACATGTAAGATGCCTGTAATTTATTGTTTTTCCCTTAAATGTTGATTTGTTTGTTGCATACATGCCACTTTACTCAGCTTTTGCTACTTCTATTGCTTGTACCCAGGTAAGGGGAGTGAGCAGTGAGTTTCACCGGCTGCAGAGGGAGCTGGGTTTAGCCGAGCCCAACCCCAGTTTTCCAATCTTCTTTCCGCTGTTGCACATTTCTCTTTTCAGTTGTAGGGAGTACGTGTTTGTTCAGAGCTGTTAGCTTTTTACTTTTTCTATTCTTATCTATTTAAGTTGTGATGGCTACATCTAGACTTTATGTTATGTTCTTGAGAATGGGCTATAGTGCTTGATGCATGTTTCTTTTCCTGCTACCATTAATTTCCTTCTTTCTTGCTATGATTGCATGAATAGAAATGTTAGTGTTTTTTATTATTTCTCGTTTGACGACTGGATCTTGGGGTATTTGACGCAGGCTAACTGAGTTTCCAAGGGGAAACCGGAATCGGGTCGCGACATGGTTGTTGTCTGGTAGTGGATGTTCCAAATGGCTTCTTGTTGGGGGTCTGATGTATGTGGCTGAAATGATTGTTGTGTTTGGAATTGGTAATAATTGTTGATTATGTCGTTGTAGTACAGGGTGTACAATATAACATTAAGGATGTCGTATAGTGGTGAGTATGGGTGAGTTCCAGTCATTACAACCATTATTATCATTTGCTTATTTGTCTAATTTTTACTGGTTTTGTTCCAGGTCGTTCACTGGGAGGCAATTTATTGAATTTAATTCGGTCACTCTTTGATTATCTCAAAATTTGTCTTCTTATTCAAAAAAAAAAAAGAAAAACTTTACATTTTATTAAAGAATGAATGAATGTGTGTTTTATTTACCTAATTACTAAGAAATGCTTGCAAAAACACTAACTATGAACAAGCATCAAACAATCTATTATTATACTCTAAACTATGTATTTACAAGTTATCCTATTAGTACTATCATAATAGTATATAATACATTAGACTGCAATGGTGTAGAAATTTAACTTATTAGTCTGTTATGTACAGTAACATATACAGCAGTTTCAGTGACAGATATAAGCGTCGCTAAATCTCAGAAAACACTATACACAACCTAAAGAGGCAAAACTGAGATCTTTAGCGACGTTTATAGTGTCGCTTTATTCTGTTAGTAATTATATAGATTTACTTATACGTATGTATACTAGTTATTCTTTGTTTCTCTTTCTTTCTTCATTAAGTCTCTGTTCTTTGTATTCTTAACTCCTGTTCTTCTTGTGTTCATATTTCTGTTTTCTTCTAAGTATTCATCTTCTTCTTTCTCTTTTTATTACTCTTGTTCTTTTCTCTGTTGTTCTTGTACTCTTTGCTTTTTTCTCTCGTGTTAACTCTTTGTTCACTCTTCTGTCTTAGCATATTTCAGAGGCTGCGGTGGGGAGGGGATTAGGCTAATATCATTAGTTTAAAACGTGTTTAGTTTGCGGGCACGCTTTTCGAGGAATACACAGCACCCTAAGGGTGGGACCAGACCTCTACTAAGCGCGCCCTAATCTCAGATTAGGTGGCTTAATTATGTCTTTAATCTCAGCGCCAGGCCTCAGCCCAACGCCATATGCTCGCACACGCTCGGGCCCCCGGCCACACACACGCGTCACATACTAATCGCAAATCAGACAGAGTACTCAGACCAGCTCATTGGGTAATCGGGTAAAGGCAGTGTTTCGGGCGCCCGGCGCCCGTGACGACTGGTGTATAGGAAACACAAATTCCATTTATGTGGCTGCGCTTGACTTGCAGCACACGATGTGGTGCTATTCCAGCGCCACATCGTGCGCTGGAAATCAGGCGCAGCTGCGTCTGATCGGACTTTTGGCCCTCGATTTGGGGGCCATAAATTATTAAATAAAATAAAATAAAATATGGTTAATAAAGTATTTACATAATACTACATAATTGATTAATTAATTTTGAATTTTAAATATGTTTACTATACAAATAAATTCGCTAAACTAGGCTGATTGTACAGGTTGATTTAGGTGATTAAATAGTTAATTACTTATAAAATAGTTAGTAAATGGTCTAATTGACCTTATACAGATTCAATTTACATACTTAAGTATTTTATACATATTTTTATTGTATATTTACGAATTTATTTCTATTTTATTTAAGTTAAACTAGCTGTTCTGAGTGTTTTAAATAAAACTAAGTTACAGTAAGCTATACTAGGTATAATTGTACTTTAACTAACTTAAATTACTTACTATATATGTTAACCTAAGTCTATAGATTTATTTACTTAATTATAGCTCTAAATTATTAATTTAGCTTATTTATTCTACAATATAGCTACTGAATATGTACATATGAATCTGTATATATACATATACATATATCAGTAAATACATACATAATAGTTCAGTATTTATACATATATTTACATAGATTACATATGTATATAGATTTATGTACAAGTTTATACAGTATTTACAGTATATCTATGTATGTCTACGTACATAATCAGGCTGTATATTATAGTTATAATAGTATGGATATGTATATTTACAGTGTGAAATTAAGTATGTATAATTAGGTTTTAGTAGGAATTTAGGGAATGAGGGTTAATTAAGTTTTTATTTCATTTTAAACAGCAGCTAAGCCACTGTCAGAGAAGATGGAGAGGGAAGAGAATGTGCTGTTCAGGGTGTTTTAGCAGTGTCAGTGGCTTAAGCCACTGTCAAATGGGCTAACTGCTGCTGCAGTTAGTCCATTTGAAGAGGGGGAAAGTATTCACAGAGAAGAGGAGAATTTAGAGAAGAGGGGAATGTTGCTGCAGTTTGCAGCATTTTACTGGATAACTGGGAATAAGAGAAAATTCAGAACAAACTAAAAATTAAAGAGTTGAAATCCAAATCTGATAAGGGTATAAATCTCACGAAAATCACATAAGAATTCAGTTCAAATACCCACAAGGAAAAGCCCTTATCAAAAGCATCATTTCAGATCAAAACACAAATGGCATTGAGTTAGTCTTCCTAATGCCATAGACAGCATGAAGGAAGACTTAACTCAATCAATTAAAACCAAAAACATACAATCCCAGTTTCTTGCAACCTTAAGGAGTATGGAAAACTCCTTAGGTTAGAGAATCACCATACAAAAATAATTATCAAACAGGTGGTGTATGGCAGTTCTGAAATGACAAATCAGAAAAAGAATGCATTAAAGGAATTTATAAAAAGCTAGCGAATGCATTCAGATCAAGGCAGAAGCAAATTCATGAAAGGCTCTTCTGATTTGTTCTCTGTCACCAGAGAACTTCTCAGAATCCTTGCCCTCAAGGAAAACCAAAATCCCTTCAATTTGTCAGATCTGTCAAGACATTTCAGAAAGCAAAATCTCTTCTAAACCCATGTTAAAGTGAATCTGACAAACTGAGGCAATCAATCTAAAATAAAAGGGGCTTTTGTGAACACAAATGGGGTGAGTGAGAAGCCCCAAATGGTGCTTGTGACGCCAATTTCAGATCTGAGGCAGTACACCATCAGATCTGGAATTGGGTCCAGATGTGTGGGTGACAGATGAAAGATTCGTCGTTAAAAGGAACATAAATCAGAATTGGATGGTGGAAAAACAAAACATGAAGAGGGAGATAAATTGATTAATGAACAGATGATTCTTCCCCTCTGATCTGGACTGATCAGAGGAGGTGAGGGAGGGGATCTAATACTAATTCTACTCCTAAGACTAATCTAACTACAGCTAACATTAAACACTAACAATTAAAACTAAATCTATTCTAAACTACTGTAAACTAAATCTAACACTACTTGTGCAGAATTAAAAACTAAACTAACAGGAAGAATGGGACCTATGGGTCCTTAGCCGGCGGCTAAGGAGGAAGAAAGGAGGAGGGTGACTCCAGTGGAGGGAAGAGTCTGCTAGTGAGACTCCAGGGTCGTCCTCAGGTGCTACGAGGTCCTTAGCGACGAGGAGGGTCGAGAGCAGGCGATGATTCCACAGCCGGTGGCTGTGAAATCAGGGTCTAGGTGAGGAGGAGAGACTGGAGTGGAAGAATTGATCGCTAAGAGATGTAGGAGGGAGCGATCCCCCGCGCGCGACACCACTGAGGTGCTTAAATAGCAGCTCAGTGATTGAGATCACCGCAAGGGTGAGGTTAATCAGAATCAGGCCGGCGGTGAGGATGAGATGGGTAGAGCGCGCGGCGAGTCAAGAGAGAGATCTGACCGTCAGATGAGATCTGGGAAGAGAGGTGAACGCACGCACCGAATCGCGCGAAGGTTCCATTTGAATCCAGCCGCAGATCGAGATCAAAAGTGCGATGGACGGTCGAGAATGGCTGTGTTCTTCGCGCGCTACAGTGCGCGTGAAGAACACAGGCTTCTCTCTGAAATGAGGGAAAATTTGCAGACGGACCCTTAGAAGAAGGGGTAAAACATTTGCATGCAGGCCCAAAAGCGAGAAGAATAGCAGCTGGAAGGGCCCTGCAGTCTTATAAAAGGGTCCCTGCGGCTTGCAAATAGGTCCAAAAAGGAGTTTTGAAGGGTAGAAATGTAATGCATGAAGGACCTAATTGTAATCTATTTATTTCTAAGCCTAAATGATGTCCAATTGCTTTCAAATTTTTACATGTGCTTAATTGAACATTTACGACATTGATTTTACTTCTGATTTGGCTTTTCAAACTTGTTTATGTGTTCAATTGATGCATGGATCATCATTTGTTCTTTAGTTTTCAGAATATCCCATTTTTGTGACCTAATTAGGAGATTTTAACACACATTAAAAGTCTTAGGTCTTTTCTTTAATTCCCACACTTAACCCTTTTTATGTGTTAATTTGATATTGTTTTGCTTAGTATCTAGCTTAATTTCGGCCTTTTAGCTATGATGAGTAGCCACTCATCAGGGTCCAAACTAGACCCAGAGGTTATTCCAGGCCCATTGTCCCATTTAGTTGATATATAGATTTAGATGTAGCAAGAGATGTTAAGTATTTTAGTTATAGGTAGTCGAAGATGGAGGTTACAAGTTCAAATTCCTTGATGAACATATTTTTGAAAGATTAGTAAGTTATACTTGGTTAAGAAGGGGATTATGGCCCTTGCATAGGTAGATCCTATGCAAATTTGATCATTACCAAGATTTGATAAACATTCTACAACGATGCATAAGTTGCATTAGATATTAAAGATCTCCATTTAATCATATCAAATCTCTTGTAATTTACAAATATCGTGGTTTATTCTTAATCTTTTTCTATTTCTCCTTGATTTTGCTGCCATAGCCAATTATAAGGTTCCGTATCTAGCTATTAGCTCTTAGTTGTCTATTACTAATTTTGTAACTAGATACATAAGGTTAGTAATTGAAATTTATTTTACGAAATCATCATCTGTCAACTTATTTTCTTAATTTAGCCTTAAGAGTTTCTTACCCTCAGCTCTGATAACTGGTGATGCCTACAGTGAACTATGGTTGCACCTAAAAAACCATTCAAGTTCCATATAGCCGACTATGAAAGTATACACCACCATAGTCAAAGCCTATTGCTCACCTTACCATCTTTACACCTCTGATTTGTTTGTAACTTCCTTTTAACTTTAAAGAGAGGTTTCTACCAATTCTTGGATCCTGAACGTCACAATGAGGAATCAAGATTAAAACTTGAGTTTTCTTGATTTTCGATGATTTACAACAAGAATTGTGCCATCCATTGGAAAGGAAAGGAAGTGATAGCAACCATTTTCCAAGCTTGCCTAAGGTTTGAATTTGCATGAAAACTCCACATGATACCATTTCCACATCCGTAATCAAATCAAAATGTGATTCGTGAAACATATATAAATATGAAATTCAAAAACTCAATAAGGAAAATTTCCTTTCCTTTAATCCATCCATGGAAAAAGAATTCAATTGAAGTAGCCACATTCAACTGCAACAAATTTGCAAGCCCTAATTTTCCATTTCCATTATTGTTTCCCCTCATGGATCCACGTTCAACGTTACAAACTCTTTCTCTAAAATCACTTGAGTTTACGGTGAAATTCCCTTATCTATGTCAATATGGTTTCAATAAATTATTTTGATAATAACAAAATTATGTTATAATTTATTTAATATTATAAGAGAAACTAACATCTAGAGAATATGGATTAGAATTGGCTTAAATTGTATCAAAAATTTAAAAGGTAGATTTATTAGCTTAAGAAGCAAAATATTTATTGTTTTGTAATCTTCTAATAATTTTTCTCCTTTCTTTACCTACAGTATTTGTAAAGGTGTCAAAATAGTAAATGAGGACACTAGCATTGGCCCTCCACACTTTTATAATGACTTCTAGACTTAAATAAACCTTAAAATAATATTTTGAAGAACTTAAAGGTCAATCCCTAGCATCTAACCAGTTGAGAAGTTCATTAGGCGTCGACTGGTGGCTTCCCATCAACGATCCCATGGTCCTTTGCTCTTTTAATCCCCAAAATGCTTTTCTTCATTTGTTATTCCTTGGGCCTTCTCGAAAGGTGGAATGCAACTGCTTGACAGTTTTTGCGTATTTATGTTTATTATAGTACAATCGTTATAGTATAAGACAAGACAACTACGGTTGTCATTTCAGTAGATTTTTTTACTTGGAAATAGTTTTCCCGAGGTCGAACTCAGGGAGCTATTGGAATTCTAGAAGTACAAAGTTTCTCTATTGGATTACAAAAATAAGAGGGAGAGAGATTTTGTCTTGGCTTGTTCTTGTTCTCTTCTTCTCTTTGTGCTTTCTCTCTGGTCCTGTCTTCTTCCCTCTTCTTTCTTCTTCTGCTCTTCCTGTCTTCTTCTTCTCTTCTCTTTTTTTTTTTTTCGTCTTTTGTCTTTCTCTCTTTCTTTTTCTCTGGCGGCCAAGTCTTCTTCTTTCTTCTTTCTTCCTCTTTTCTTCAGCTACAGAGTCTTCTTCTTTTTCTTCTTCTTCTCTGCTTTATCTCCGCTGTTCAACCGTCGCCTGATACAGCGGTCAGACGACTTAACTGCAGGTCTGCTACAGTGCTTTTCCTCTTTTCCTTCCTTTCTTCCTTCGCTGCTTCTTCTTCTTCTACCCTGCCTTGAGCGGCCAAGGCTTCGGCCACCTTCTTCCTTCTTCTTCTTCTGCTCCTGTACACTCACACAACTGGTCAGAGCAAAACCTACCCCTACCCTTCCCCGCGTCTCTCTCTTTCTTAGATTTCTCTCATAGGATTGCTCTCCTAGAGCCGGGTATTCGGGTATGGGTATTGCGCCCGAGACCAGGCCCATCGGCATGCGGTGGTGGGCGAGGTGTGCGCAGTGTCGGGTATTCAGATCCGGCCCAGACCCGCAGGGCGTGAGTGCGGGCGAGGGCGAGCGCGTGGGGCGCTCGTGTGTGAGGGACCTGACCCCTATGTTCGAAGGCGAATAGCCTCGAACACTTTTTCAATTTATGTGCGGGCACTGAGCCATGCACTTCGGAGGTGGGACTAAAGCCCCGCCTCCCAGACTGGCGTCCGCAGGCGAGGAGCTCGCGGCTAATTGGGGCATCCTGTGAGACTCTCGACCTAGCTGCAGACCTGGGAGTCTTCGCGGTGACACTCCGCGCAACCTGGGACCAGCGCCTAGGCGAGATCGAAGCTGCAGCTGCAGGTGATGGAGCTTCACCTGCTCAGCAATGGCGGCGAAGGGGGCGTGACCTGAACGCTGGAATACGGCCTCTCGGCCCAGTTAGAAGATGCAGGGGGCTTCGCCGGAGTGCGGCGAAGCCAGTGCGGGTGGTGGCGAGGCGTGAGGCGGTGTATGGTGGTAGCCCTAGGTCGGACTGTGGTCGGAAAAATGGGTCTGTTTGGGGGGTCTTTAGGAGGCGTGTGGTAGGGAATGAAAAGGGGGAAGCTGTGGTGTGGAGTGAGGGGAAGCTTCTGAGGTGATCGGCGATGGGTGAGGAAGTCTGTGGAGGTGGAATGGGCTTGCCGGAGAGGGTGGTCGGAGACGGAGCAGGCGGTGGTGGAAGTTGTGTGTGGGGGTGCGAAAATATAAATTGACTGAGGGGAAATCTAAAGGAGGAGGAGAGGAAGCTTTTACCTACGTTTTGGACGAAGGGGGGAGGGCGGAGCCACCGGCTCGTACCTGCCGGAGCTAGGGAAGAAGAGGCGCTGGAGGGGGAGATCGGCGACGAGGAGGCAGGAGGAGGGTGTCGGTGGGTGCAGCACGACACAGACGAGAGGGTTAGGGGAACCCTTCTGCAGGTAAGGCAGCAGAGCGACGAGGAGGAGGAGTTAGTCGCTGGAAGCTGAAGGCCGTCTGTCGGAGCTGGAGAGGATGAAGTGGGGGGTTATTCTCCGTCAGAGACAACTTATAAGAACCGGCAGGGGGTGCTGGTTCTTATAAAGGGGGTGGCGGAGAGGGAGGCGCAAGCTGGCGACATGCGCGCCTCGCCGGCGTGTGGTCGGAGACGAGACCCATACCTTCCGCGCGTTCGCACAGAAGGTGTGGGGGTCGTCAGGCAGCATGGTCGAGTCCCTACGACAGAAGACGTCGCAGGAAACTTTGCGTACATTTTGCAGGACGATCCCCTCTCCCTACGCGGCACCATGGTACTCACAAAGTCGCCGGAGCATGGTGCTGCGTAGAGTTTTGCAGGAGGGACCTTTCTGCAAAGAATGACGAGAAAGTTGGGGCCCAAAATGCAAGGATTTTGAAAGTTAAGGGTCAAAAAGTAAATGAGAGGACCAAATTGCAAAGTCGGTCAAGGAGGTCTCTTCTTAGGCTCAAGTTTTTATGCATGACTATTTTGAACCTAAGGATTTTAATGGTGAATTTTGTTTTTAGGTTAGACCATTTTTGACCGGCCAATTTACGTAAAAACTCAAATTAAGTCATTAATTGGGCATGGTTCTTATGTTGGTCAAAATGGGTTTCTAAGGCCAAATTGAAGGTTCTAAACCCAAGAGATTATTTTTCTATGAATTTTAGAGGGTTTAGTTGATTTTTACCCTGCCTCAAACCTCGTGAATTGAAGTGGATTTATTTTAGGGTTATAGAATGTTATTTAATTTCTTGATGTTGCTGCAACCCTCGTTAGATCAGATTATCCCACTTTCCTTCTTATTAGGTTTGTTTGACCTGTGTTTGGACCCTTAATTACCCTGTTTGCAAATTGTGTTGGTGAAATTGCATTTTTTACCCCTTATGACTTGTTTTCTTCTTGAACTCAGAATTCTCTGATTTAAGCCTTTCTTTGAGCTATGTAGGAGCTTTTTCTTGCATATATAGGTTAGATTGTGCTAGTTAGGGTTCATGATGAGGTTCTCATCAAAAGGACATGCCTATCATCCACGACACTTAATTTTATTTATTCTTATTCCCTTATCTTAACTCGCAAAAAATATGCTTATTTTTTTGGATGGATTTGTAAACCATGGTTAAGATTCTTGACAATACCTTGATTGTCTTAAAGATCCCTTCAACTTACATTTGAAAATTGAAAATAGTCGATGGCCAGTTGACCTATAAATAGGTTGACAAATAGACCTTCACCAATCGACTCCTGAGCCATATGACCAACATCTAGTAACTAAACATCTTTTGACATCCTCTATTATCTCTCTCTTGATATGGTAGGCCAGCTGATGAGGCTTGACAAGCTAACAAGAGGTTCTCTTAGAGTTATCCTTCAAACCTTGCTCGAATGTTTTCTTTTTTATTTTTTAAATAAAAAAAGAAAGACGACTATTGGTGCCTATGTGTAACAATAGTCATCCAATAATTATATATCATTAGCATTGAGGATGATTACATATTAATTTAAAAAATAAGGTCATATATTGGATAAGAAAATAACCTTCCCCCCTTATACAAATATTTTCAACCCTTGCCCTTTCTCGTTAAAAATAATGTTCATAATCGCTTGTCTAGTTCGGTCAACATATAAGGTGTGCGGTTTTAAATCTATTTAATAAACAAGTAATGGATTTACAGGTTATGTAAAAACCCCGCAGCCCAAGACATGGAACCACTCACCTTAATCCTCCCTCATCTCAATGGGTTAGATCCTTTTACTATTTCACATACACGATCCCCTGGTCTAATCTCCCTCATCTCGTCTGGTCTATTTCACATATACCAGGTGATTGAGCAGATTCACAGGCGACTTCGCATTGTCAGGAACAGATAGAAGAGTTATGCCGATCGAAATGTAGAGAGGTACAGTTTGAGGTTGGGGATCGTGTCTTCCTTCACGTTTCGCCCATGAAGGGCCTACAGTGTTTTGGGGTAAGCGGGAAGCTCGCATCGAGGTTTGTGGGGCCCTTTGAGGTCCTAGAGCGAGTTGGACCCGTTGCTTACAGGCTTGCCCTTCCTCCCCAGCTTTCTGGTGTGCACGACGTGTTTCACGTGTCCAACCTCAGAAAATACGTCGCCGATCCTAGTCACGTTCTGAGCCACGAGAGTGTTGAGGTGGGTGACGACCTGACCTACCCCGAGCGACTAGTGCAGATAATTGATAGAGCCGTCCAAAGTTTGAGACAGAAACAGGTATCCCTGGTGAATGGCTTGTGGAGGAGCCAGAGGTACAAGGAGGCTACCTGGGAGCCTGATGTGGCGATGCGAGAGCGGTACTCAGAGCACTTTGAGGGTACGTTTTTTCGGATTGACTTCGGTCCTCTTTGAGTTTGTATGCGTATGTTGTTCTTTTTCCGCACCCTAGCTAACTCAAGTTTCGGGGACAAAACTTCCTTTGAGTTTGTTATGTTGTTAAGACCCATGCTGGTTGGGCCCTTTAAGACATCTGGAACTTGGGTCAGGCGTCTGGAAATCGAAATTTTCGTGTACGAGCTCGCGTCTGCGCGGGTGCTGCGCGCAGACAGTATGCGATCCTCTTTTCTTCTCCTTCTCTCTCCTCTCGCCCAATGCAAACCCTAACCCCCACAACTTATATAAACCCCCTCCTCTCCCTCACACCACCCCCAGTTCAAGCCACCTTCTTCCTTCCTCTAGCAAGAGCAGCGTGCAGCCGAGCAAGAGTAGCGGAGAGGAGGAGCGTCGTGAGAGGAGAGGAGGAGCAGCGTGAGAAGGAGAGGAGAGAAGGCTTGCGAGTTCGCATGGGAGCTCGCCAGGGAGCTCATGGCCGGTTGGTGCGTGTGCAAGGTGGAGGAGTGCATCGGGGAGGTCCTCCCCGACACTGCTACAGCTGGAGCAGTAGGTGAGCGGGCGCGAGGAGGCAAAGGCGGGTTCTGGTTCTGGGAGTTTCCTAGAATCATACGTCTGGAGTGCTATCCAGATGACATAGGCGATGTCTGGAGGTGGTCCCAGACGATTGAGAGGTAAGCTTCGCGAACGTACATCTCCCTTGCGGATATGGCCATGCAGGCCGTCTCGCCGAGGTGCTGTTTCGTGCCTTATTGAGAAGATTCGTTTGATTTTGCGCAGAGGTTGCTTCGGGAAGGCGTGGGACACGCCCTCCCTCGCAGTTCGGACGTTTGGGCGAGGCACCAGACGACGGGATGCGTTTGCAAACGTCCGGAGAGGTGGTCGGACGTCTGGAACTGGGTCCAGACGGTCCAACGGAGTTCCTGAACGTCTGAGGAGTAGCGCAGAACTGAGGTATGGCTCTGGACTCTTTTAAGACGTCTGGAAGGTGCTCCAGAAGTCTGATTTGAGTCAGAATTACTATTTTTGACCCATTTAAGATCCGATTTCCGCAATTAAGATACCCTTGTTCCCCGTATGAATTCCTCTATTTATTGGATTACTTTCTATACTGTTCTGAGTGTGCTCTTGTGATTGATCCTTGTGATAGGACCTCGTTCCGTTACGGGTTTGGGGTTTGCTGAGGCATGTGGATCTGCCGATCAAGCCCCCATTACTCCTGGGTTTTCTGATAGAGTGGCTTCCCCTTAAATTTAATTAAAACCTTAATGCATGTGTGGAATGAATGATTAGAACCTAGGATATGGCATGAATCGTAGGACTAGAAATACTGAAAATGTATATACTGAATGGATTGCAGTCTTGAATGAGTAGATAGAATAATGACAATTGCGAGTAAATGATTAATAGTTGCCTGTGAAATAAGTAGTACTTGTGCGAGCTAACTGTTGAATGTATTTTTCCTGTCGCACACATAAAATGACATAATATGAGCTGCATGTATATAATTGGTAAATGGAAAGATGAATGTTGGAAACATGAGCTATCTGTGAATAAACTGAACATGGAATAGAGTTACAAATTGCATGTGTATAGCCTGAGAATGGAACAGAAATGATGAAACCTGGTATGGCTTGGCCTGAGAAATATGAGCATGAACCCTACGGGGAATTAGGAGTAGAGCTCCTGGAAACAAATGGAATGGAATTGGGAATGTGAGTGGGGAAGTGAGCTGGCCATTGAGTTCGGAGTACCAAGGAGAGCGACTGTCCCCCAGTTTAGTGCAAAGCGGAGCTGGCTGCCCTTGGGTTGGGACCCGAGGTTAGGATTGGCCCCTCTGTACCGACTTCTTGGCCCTCGTGTACACAGTACCGGGGAGAGCTACTAGTGTAAGGAGAGAGCTAGCCACCCCACGGGGCCCAGGGTTCAGCTAGCAGCCTTACACCGACTTGTTAGTCCCACTGGGCAAACCAGGGTAGTCAAGCGAGGGTGCACGAATTGTGGAGGGGCGAGACCCCTGTTTGGTTCTTAGGGGCTAGACTTCTGTTACTGAGTGGGCTATGCCTTATACTAGTTCCGTGCTGTGCTTTGGGCGCACCCGTTAACGGAAACGACTGACCGCGTGCCAGTTCGGGGTAGCTACCCGTGCGTTTATCGCGTGTGCCGTAGTCACCGTTACGTCTGTCTGTAACATTGGGGTGGTTGACTGGTTGTAGGACCACCACGGGGGACTCTCCCGGCCAAGAGAGCACTACGTGCTACTTCTACTCTTCGGAAAATACTGCAATCAAGATCGTTCCCACGAGGAACATTCGAGATCAAGAAAGAGACCTGATAAATAAACCAAGTGATGAAAGAAAGAACAATTCATTAGAGAAGGAAAGAAATTGAAAAATAACAGCTACCTGTCCACCTTTACTGCTTAGTTAGTTAGTTGCCACTCTACTCTGCGTTCGCTGATTTCGTGCACTCATAACTCATTTCAGGTCCAGGTATTGAGCAGCCAGAGCCTATAGCTGCAGAGGGTGCTGGGCCTAGTAGAGCCCAGCAGTTGTAGTTCTTTGTACTCGTTATAGTAATGAGTAGCTTCTTGTACCTTTACATTCTGTACTCTTTTGTTCTGTACATATTTTCCTATACCTATTTAAATTTCTACTGTTGTGGTAGTGTGTACTGCAGTAGTTTACTTCTTTACTGCTGTACTTTTGTTACTATTAGTTGCTTGCATGGTTCATGTGATTTATTTTACTGCTTTTTGGTTACTTTCTCGTTGGATGACTGGGTCTTGGGATCAGTCGAGTCGGTCCGATCTCGTGTCCTGTAGGGATTCGGGAATCGGGTCGTAACAAGATGGTATCAGAGTAAGGTCGTCCCGAGAGGTGAACCAACTGTTAGAAAATAACCAATTCACATGCTTGTAACTAAAGTAACCACCACAACGTACCTTTTATTATATGTTTTGAGGTTCTTTTACCGAATATCCATTGAAATTGACATCTTTTAGTTATGTTGTTTGCGTCTCCTTGCAGGAGATGCCTCGACGTGGAGTTATTGAGGCAGGCTGCGGCCGAGGTCGAGGTTGGAGGGGCGGACGAGTTGAGCCCGACGTCTCAGTGGACCAGCCACTACTTCCGGGCGTTCAAGCCCGGGACCTCGCCCAGCTGATACAGGAGATCGTACAAGAGGCGCTCCACCTGCCTCCACGAGCGCCTCTCCCTGGGGCTGCGGAGGGGGAGTCCTTTGTGGGACCGCGAGACAGACACAGCGTTGGACGTGGGGGAGGGGGTAGGCCCCCACCTCCCCCGCTGTCCTCTGACACTTCCGAGCACGAGGCCTCCTTACCTGGAGGCGTACCAGTTTTCCCACTTCAGCGCCATTACGAGCTTTTTGGACAGTTCCGGAAGCTGAAGCCCCCTCCTTCAAGGGGGATGAGGACCCGATCGAGACGGAGGATTGGCTCGAGCAGATAGAGAAGGTGTTTGACACCCTTCACCCCCCTGCGGAGTGCCGCGTGGCCTTTGCCACGTACCAGTTAGAGAGCGCGGCACACAGGTGGTGGAGGGCAGTCAGAGGGCAGGAGAAGGCCAAGCCGACCTGGGACCAGTTCGTGTTATGAACGCGGCTTCAAGACGTCTTTTAAGACGTCTGGGAGGTGGCCCAGATGTCTGACCAGACGTCTGGGATATGATTTTTGCGGCATACGCGATTTCGTTTGCGCGCCTGCGCGCAGACCTGCGACGCCACTTTTCCCTTCTCTCCTCCGCAGGCGCAGCGCTACCCCCCCGCTCTCTCTCTCTCCCCGCGCGGCTTTAAAATGGCCTTGCCCTCTCCCTCACTCTGATCCCCTCCGCTCCCTTCTTCTTCTTCTTCCAGCCGGTGCGAGAGCGAGCGAGTGGCGGCAGCGGCAGCCGCGGCGAGTGTGGGAGGAGGTGTTGCGCGAGGGAGGAGACGCCCGACCGTGAGGGCTCGAGCTTGCCGGGGCTGCTAGAGCCGGCCGGCAGGGGGAGCCGCGGGCGTGGAGCGTCGCTGGAGGGCTGCTGCAGCTCGAGCAGCAGGCGGACGAGGCGTGGCGCGGCCTTGTGTCGCGGGCGGAGAGCGAGTCGAGTTCTGATTCTGGAAATTTTTCCAGAATCAGATGTCTGGGCTTCCAACCAGACGACGGTGAATACGTCTGGCAAGTAAGTTATTTTCGTCCTTCGTCCTTTTCTGCGACCCGTTGTACTGAGAACGATGAGTAGGAAAGTGCAGGCTCTGAGATTCGCCATCCAACGCGAATCAAACGTCTGGCTGTAGTGCTAGACGATTGGAAGGTCTTCCAGACGTCCGGGGTGACCATCGGACGTCTGGGAACTAGGCCAGACGCCCCCGCAGGCTTCTGGACGTCTGAGAGACTACGCAGAACAAAGGTACCATCTGACCCACATTTTAAGACGTCTGGAAGAGGTTCCAGACGTCTGATTTTGGACTATTTCGTCGTTTTCGACCCGTTTAGGGCCCGTTCGGAGTCCGTTTTCCACGTTTCTAGTTGTGTTCCTTTCGGAATAAAATCCTCTACCCGTCTACAATAATTATATACTGTTCTAAGAAACTCCTTGTGTTTGATCCTTGTGTTAGGACCCCGTTCCATTGCAGTCTCAAGGGTTGCGGAGGCACGCGGGATTTCCGACCATGCCCCCAGTACTTCCGTTGTAGCTGGTAGAGTGGCTTTAGAAATTATTAACATAATTTGTTACAATTATGGAACAATTAATAGAACCTAGGGCATTGCATGAATCTTAGGAATGAGAAACCAGATTGAATGATAGATCCTAGGGTATTGCATGAATCCTAGGGCTGGAAAACTAGATTGAATGATAGATCCTAGGGTACGGCATGAATCCTAGGACTGGAAAACTAGTGAAATAAATATAGATATTGCAGTCTTGAAAACTGTGGAAAGGAAATAATAGCTGCATGTCAATTGATTTTAACAGCTTCCTGTTATGAATAAATGAACATGATTGAGAATATGGGTTGTATGAACGTGAAACCGAAAAGGGGGAAACATGAATGTGCTGAGTTTAAAGAGCTGGAACCCTACGGGGAATTAGGAGTAGAACTCCTGGAAAGAGAATGAAATGGAAATGAGAAGGAAAGATGTGGAGGTGCGTTGTCTCTTGGGTACGTAGTGCCAGGGGAAGCACCTGTTACCTGCTTAGTGCAGAGCGGAGCTAGCCGCCCTAGGGACCCGGGGTTAGGTCTGGCCACTTTGTACCGACTTGTTGGCCCTCGTGTACACAGTACCGAGGAGAGCTACTAGTGTAGGGCGAGTACTAGCTACCCCACAGGCCCTGGGATTCTGCTAGCTCACCTACACCGACTTGTTAGGCCCACTAGGCAAACCAGGGTAGTCAGGCGAGGGTGCACGGACTGTGGAGGGGCAAGGCCCCTGTTTGGTTACTGTGGAGGGGTTGGACCCCTGTTACTGAGAGGGCTCTGCCCTATACTAGTTCCGTGCTGTGCTTTGGGCGCACCCGTTAACGGAAATGACTGACCGCGTGCCAGTGCGAGGTAGCTACCCGTACGTTTACCGCGCGTGCCGTAGTCACCGTTACGTCTATCAGTGACCTTGGTGTGGTTGACTGAGAGTAGGATCACCATGGGGGACTCTTCCGGCCAGGAGAGCACCACGTTTTACTTCTACTGTTCGGAAAAGACTGCAATCAAGATCGTTCCCACGAGGAACATTCGAGATCAAGTGAAGGATTAGAGAAATAGATAAATTGTGAAACAATAGAAAGACGTAAATAAAGGAAGAAAGAAAATAAAACAGCTACTGTACACTTTACTGCTTCTTTAGCTTTAGCTGCTACTCTACTCAGCGTTTCACTGACGTGTTACACTCGTTACTTTTCAGGACCAGGTGTTGAGCAGCCAGGGTCAGCGGCTGCAGAGGACGCTGGGTCGAGTAGGGTCCAGTAGAGTTACCACTGTTCTTTTGTGCCCTTTTTGTTCCACTGTAGTGAGTAGTTCTTGTTACTCTTTGTACTTTTCTTTACTTGTAGTTCATGTTATGTTAAATGTTGTTCTACTGTTGTAGTGGTACATGCTGTAGTAGTTCTTTTTCTTACTGCTGTATTTTGTTACTGCTAGTTATATTTCATGTTGAATGTGGTTTATTTTATTGCTCTTTTAGTTACTTCCTCGTTGGACGACTAGGTCTTGGGATTAGTCGAGTTGGTCCAGTTCTCGTGTCTCGTAGGGACTCGGGAATCGGGTCGTTACAGTTTGTCACCCTCTTCTGCGAGTAGTACTTTCCCCAGATGTGGCAGGATCAGAGGAGGCGGGAGTTCCACACTCTCCGTCAGGGGACGATGACCGTGAGCGTGTACCGCACACGTTTTCTGGAGCTATCTCGTTTCACTGCGGCAGCTGTAGCTACTGAGGAGGAGTGTTTGTGGAGGTTCACCGAGGGGTTCTGGCCTGCTATTCGGGGGTATGTCACACCCCTGAAGTTGCCTACGTTCTCGAGAGTGGTGGAGGCAGCTATGACATATGAGGAGACCAACCCGGCCGCACGTGACTCTGACAGCAGACGGAAAAGGCCCTACCAGCCAGACTACTCACAGGGCCGACAAGAGAGGAGTCACGTGGCGTCCACAGGAGAGCCGTCACTTTTTGCGGGGCCGTCAGTGGCCTTTGGGGGCCCCCGACAAGAGCCAGCTGCCAGCATTGGACCCCTGCCCCGCCGTCATCAGGGACCTACCAAGGGCGGGAGTTGAGTTCCCCTTTGCTACCAGTGTGGCCAACCAGGCCACATCAGGAGGGATTGCCCGTCTAGGGCTGGAGGTCAGCAGATGCTCCCCGCACCGAGCGCGGGAGGACGAGCAGGAGGCCGTGGTTCCCATGCACGTGGGGGAGGCTAGCAGTCATGAGGAGGGTACCGACTAGCAACTACCCGTCCGACGCAGAGTGTGGCTGCTTTATCCGCACCTAGAGCTGAGGGGCGTATTAACGCCCTGACACACAGAGACACCAGAGCTTCAGGTTCAGTGGTGGCAAGTATGGTTACAGTTTCTGGCAGATTAGTTTGCATGCTTTTTGATTCCGGCGCCACGCACTTGTTTGTCGCTACTAGTTTTGCTGTCAGTTTGGGGCAGGACTATGTGTTGTTAGAGGATCCGTTTATGATCAGAGGTCTGGGTGGTCAGCTGTTTGTAGCTGAGGAGGTTTACACAGGCTGTGAGGTCTGTGTTGGGCGACGTAGCCTCCCCGCTGATCTGATTGTGATACCGATGGAGAACTTTGGAGTGATTTTGGGGATGGACTGGCTGTCCGCTTACCACGCTTTGGTAGACTATTTTGAGAGGAAGATCATCTTCTCCAAATCAGAGTTGCCTTCCTTTGAGTTCCACGGACAGCCGGTGGACGAAGGTTTCAGGTGTATTTCTGCACTTCGGGTGGCGAGACTTTTGGACCAGGGGTGTGAGGGCTTTCTGGCTTGTGTAGTGGTAGAGCCCAGCTCTGTGGTAGACTTTCAAAGTATCCCGGTGGTCAGAGAGTACCTCGACATGTTCCTAGAGGAGTTGCCAGGACTACCGCCTAAGCGTGAGATCGAGTTTGAGATCTCACTGGTACCGGGGACCAGCCCCATTTCTACAGCACCTTACAGAATGGCACCACTTGAGCTGCGAGAGCTCAAGTCTCAGTTGCAGGACCTTCTGAAGAAGGGCTTTGTGAGGCCCAGTGCGTCTCCGTGGGGAGCCCTGGTTTTGTTTGTGAAGAAGGATGGCATCCTACGACTTTGTGTGGACTACAGACAGCTGTATTGGGTCACCATCAAGAACAGGTATCCGCTGCCGAGGATTGACAACTTGTTCGACTAGTTGCAAGGTGCCACGGTTTTCTCCAAGATAGACTTGAGGTCTAGCTACCACCTGTTGAGGATCAAGGAGACCGACGTCTCGAAGACAGCTTTCCGCACCTGGTACGGACACTACGAGTTTTTAGTCTTGCCGTTTGGGCTGACCAACGCCCCCGCTGCTTTCATGGACTTGATGAACCGGGTGTTCAAGCCATATCTGGATCAATTCGTGGTGGTATTTATCGATGATGTGCTCATCTACTCGCGGGATTAGGCACAGCACGGACAGCACTTGCGGTTGGTTTTGGAGACATTGAGATGACGCTGGCTGTATGCCAAGTACAGCAAGTGCGAGTTCTGGTTGAGGGAGGTGACCTTCCTAGGTCATGTGATTTCAGGGAATGGGTTGGCTGTGGACCCAGCCACGGTCGAGGCAGTGCTCAGGTGGGAGAGACGGCGTACAGTGACAGAAATCAGCAGTTTCTTGGGACTGGCAAGCTACTACCGGCGGTTTATCAGGGGTTTCTCGCAGATTGCACGTCCTATGACACAATTGACCCAGAAGGACGTGCCCTTTTCTTGGACCGACGCTTGTGAGGCGTGTTTTCAGGAGTTGAAGGAGAGGCAGACTTCGGCTCCTATGCTTACCATTCCAGACAGTAGTGGCAGTTTCGTTGTGTACACGGACGCCTCTTTACAGGGGTTAAGGGGTGTTCTCATGCAACAGGGTCACGTTGTTGCTTTCGCTTCGCGTCAACTGAAGCCACATGAGCATAGCTACCCTACCCACGACCTAGAGCTAGCAATTGTCGTCTTCGCAGTGAAGACTTGGAGGCACTACCTGTACGGTGAGACTTTTGGGATTTTGACAGATCATAAGAGCCTCAGGTACTTGTTTCATCAAAAGGAGCTTAACATGAGACAGAGACGTTAGTTAGAGCTCCTGAAGGACTATGACTGTAGCATTTCCTACAACCCGGGGAAGGCCAACGTGATGTCTGATGCCTTGAGCTGGAAGGCGCCTGCCCACTTGGCCAGTTTACAGGCACAGAGTTGGAGGCTCATGGAGGAGATGGGCTGTTGGCGACCCCTAGAGTTACTGGGACACTATGTGGCGGTGACTGTGACATGACAGACGAGGCCAGAGCTGATAGATCCCATCATCACAGGACAGATGGCGAACCCGTACCTGCAGTCATTGCATGACAGAGTACTGTCAGGGGCCCTGGGGACTTCTCCTTTACCGACGAGGTGCTGTGCATGAGGGGACGTTTGTGCGTTCCCAGGGATGAGGAGCAGTTGAGAGAGCTCCTGACTGAGGCACACGGTTCCATGTTCGCCATACATCCTGGGAACATAAAAATGTACCATGATCTAAGACGTGACTTTTGGTGGAGGGGAATGAAATGGGATGTAGGTGAGTTCGTACAGTAATGTTTGGTGTGCCAGTAGGTGAAGGTCGAGCATCAGAAGCCTGCAGGGCCGTTGCAGCCATTTCCAGTGCTAGAGTGGAAGTGGGAGAGAATTACCATGGACTTGGTGTTGGGCTTGTGACTGGCATCTTTCGCGGTGTTTTAATTATGTGTTCATTGTAGTATGTTGCGAAAAACAATGATCAGTTTAATTTAGTTTATTACTCGAAATTTTAAATTTTTTGAGGTCGAACTCAGGGAGCAAACTCAGTTCTAGAAGCATACAAAATCACAATTTACTACAATATACTACTTTAAAAAAATAAAAGAGGGAGAGGGAAAAATTTTGTCTTCTTTTCTTTCTCCTCTTCTCTTTTCCTTCTCTCTTTGCCTTTTCTTTCTCGGACATCTGATTCTTTGAATCAGATGCCTTATCGGCCACTTTGATACAGTGCCTCCTCTTGACTTCTCCTTCTTCTCTGCTCAGCCTTCTTCTTCCTTTCCTCTTTGCGGCATGCTTTCCTCTTTCTCTTTTTCTTTGGTTTTCTTCTTCAACTTCTTCTTCTGTTGCACTGTTGCAGCTCTTGGCTACTTCTCTCCTTCCCTTCTCTTTAGCTGCGTCTCTTCTTCTTCTCTATGTTGCATTCCCTCCTCTTTCTTCTTTCTGTTGCGCTCCCTCTTCCTTCAGCTGCTCTTCTGTGCGGCTAAGTCCCCAGCCGCTCTTTCTCTTCTCCTCTTCTCCTGCTTTCCTGCACAGTACAAGGTTAGTTAAAACCTAACCCTTATCCGCCCCACGTCTCTCTCTCTATTTCTCTCTCAAAGGTTCTCTCCCAAAGCATTCGCGGGTATACGGGTCGGGTGTACGTGCCCGGGACCAGGCCCATCGGCGTTCGGTGGTGGGCGAGGAGTGCTTGGTCGGGTAATCGGGTTCGGCCCAGACCCGCGGGGCATGAGCACGTGCGAGGGCGGGTGCGAGCGCGTGGCACGCTGCGTGCGTAGGCGAGGGACCTGACCCCTGTGTATCAAAGGAGATAAGCCTAATACACTTTTTCAATTTATTCGGCTGCGACACTTCAGACATTTACGAGGTGGGACTAATATCTCACCCGCTTTTGCGTGTTCGCCTGCAGGAGGATAACTTCGCGATTACAGTGATATGTGAGTTCTCGCCTTCGATTGGGGACCTGGGACCGTGCGTGAGCCTTTTCCGCGCGGCCTGGGATTCCCACCTGGGACTGCAGAGGCCTAGAGCTGCAAACAAGCTTGCTCCAAGCTCGGCAGTAATGGTGGAGCTGCTCTGAACCTGAAAGAACGAAAACTGCCTTGCGGCTCCATCAGAACATCAGGGAGGCGGGGGTTGGCTGGCCACCGGGCTGCCTGGGTGTGAGTGCCTAGGTCGCTCTGAGGCCGGGAGGATGGGTTTGATCGGGGGATAGTTTCAGTGGGTGGCGTCGTCGCTGGAAGGGCGAGAGGTGATCAGTGGGAAGTGGTAAAGCTCAGGGGCAGGTTGGCGAGGGGTGGAATTGTCTGTGGTGGGGAAATGGCCTCGCCGAAGTTGGTGGTCGGAGGTGGAGATGGTGAGGGTGGACAGCGGCGTCGAGGGGTCGAAGCAACAAATTAACAGGGGGAATTAAAGGGAAGAGTAAGAGGAATGAGTCTAACTTGTTTAAGTGGACGAAGGGGGAGAGATGGTGAGCGTCGCGTATTTGCCGTCGCCGGAGACGAAGGCACCAGTGGAGGGAGAACGATGATGACGATGGGGCTGGAGGCGCGCGTGAGGGTGTTGCACGACGTAGAGGAAGGAGATGAAGACAGCTCTGCCACTGGTATTGTGGCAGAGCGATGGAAAGGTGGAGGAACAGTCGTCGGAGCTTGCTGGTCACCTGGCCAAAGGAGAAGGGGATGAAAATGGGGAGGAACTCTGGCTAAGTCAAGCTTGAAGGAAGCGGCAGCCCTTGCCGCTCCTTAAATAGGTGTTGGCGAGGAGGGAAACACAAGGAGGAGGCGTGGGCAGGCTGCCGGAGTCGTGGCCGGAGAAGAGACCTATGCCTCTCGCGCGTTTGCACGAGAGGTATGGGCGACGACAGGGCTTAGGAGGAGGTCCATGTGAAAGAAGACAATGTAGGGGACCCTCCTCTCGTTTCTGGGGTCGGTCCCCATACCCTCTGCGGCGCCATCGTCTGCGCAAAGTCGCCGGAGGTATGGGCTGCTGCTGTGGGTGGCAGAGGGACCGGTTTGAAAAGAATGAAGGGAAAGTTGAGGGGTTAAGTGCAAGGGTTCAAAAAGTTAAGGGTCAAAAAGTAATTCTCGAGGACCAATTTGTAAAGTGGGTCAAGGAAAAATTTTCTTAGGTCCAAATTTTGGTATGACCCTAATTTGGACCTAAGGAATCCAATGGTGACATTTAATTTTAGGTTTGACCAAGTTTGACTACATATTTTGCACAAAAATCTAAATTAGGTCAAAAATTGGGTATGGTTCTCAATATAGGTCAAGATCGGTTCCAATGGCTAAATTGAAGGTTCTAAACCTTAGGGGATGTTTTTTCATGTTTTTTAGAGGATTTACTTGATTTTTATCTTGCCTGAAACTTTGTGAATTGAAGTGGGTTTGTTTTAGTGTTATAGAATGTCATTTAATTCGTAGATGCCGCTACAACCCTTTTCAGACCAAATCATCCCGCTTTCTCTCTTATTAAACCCATTTGACCTATGTCTAGACCCTTAAAAATTCCGTTTATGTACTGCATTGGTAAAATTATAGTTTTACCCCATGTAAATTATTTTATACTCAAATCTATAATTATCTGATTTAGGATTTCCCTTAGGTTTTGTTGGAGCTTTTGTACACTTATTTTGGTCAAAATGTGCTAGTTAGGGTTCATGATGAAGTTCTCATCATACCCTCATGCCTAGCTTTTGCTAGTCCCTTAGCAAAATTTTAAGGTTTTAACCTCACTTCTAGACCATGAATTTCTTTCATCAAATTTTGATAAGTGCATTTCCTCTTGTATCCTTGATTAGGTTAGAATGCCAACCATAGGCTTAAAAGGTACTCTAGCACCAACCAAGATCCAGATCTGTCTTGATTTAGCCTCAGTCTTTAGCAATGATTTTTAAGGCCTACAGGAACTAACCTAAAGTTTGTTGGGCTCCATGGTTAAAGCACCCGTGCTTGAGATATTTTTAGCCTTGGTTCAGTTTGCAGTGCGTTTTGTAAGAGAGAGACAGAAGGTTTATTTGTTTGGAGAGTTTTCGCTCTCTTTTCTTTTTAATTCTAGCTTAGGACTGGCTTTACAACACGATCTGTATCGGATTCCTTGTCCCCATCATCAATCCTCAAGGGTCCCTTGTAGTCGATGCTTCGAGATAGTATCGCCCATGGTAACCCCCAAAACCCTGGCTTTCGAGATTTCGGGATAATCCCGTCCATGGTGTTCCATGGCCGAATTCAGACTCTGGCAATTGACACTTCGTGATAATGCCATCCATGGAATCTGAACCAGTAGAGTGCTTACATTCCCCCGGTAGGATATGTAAATATCCTAAGAGACAAGCACCGAGGAGATGATATGTTGTTATGCATCTTTGAGGGGAATTTCCCACCTCTCTACGCTAGGAACTCGTCCAAATCAACTTGTGTTGATTGGCTGCTCCTAATCTAGGTGACATTTTCAAAATGTTTGAAAGGTTTCTACGTGATTTTGATATTTATGCTCACTGAACCAGACTGTGTGTGTGAATTTAGGTGCTTAGGTTACTGAGTCCTGTAAACCGAAGGTCAGTTAACGAGGCCGGATACTCCCTAAGCCATGGACCTAATACTTAAGCTTTTCATTTTCCTCAACCTCTTGAGGAATATCTAGATCTTAACGGGTACTAAGAGTCTAACCAAGAATGCCTAAGGTTTGCGTTCTTACTAATCTTGTTGTGCACTTTTGCTTTTCTTTTCCTTAATGTGGTCTAGAGCTTTGGTTAATTCCTTAGTTTCTTACTAATGACTATCCTTTTCCTTTTCATTTTGTGCTCCTTTTTAGCATTTAGCTCTTTTTCTCTTCCTCCTTTTGTAAAGTCCACAAAATTTCTTCCCTCCTCTAATTTTTTATTTTTTCCAAATTCTTTTTTTAAATTTTTATGGCATTTTTGGCATATGTGATTTTTTTTGTTGAACCTTTTCTTATGAGTTTTTATTCATTTTGTACTTTCATACCCCCCCATGCCTAAGATTTGTAATGTCCTCATTAGAAATTAGGAGGGTTTGTATTTGGATGGGTTCATTCATTAGGACAGGTGTTGGGTGAGTGGACGAGTCGAGGCGACTGTTGCGGATGATTTCTAGTCTCAGGTACGAGTTCCTGAGGTGAAGTCGGTTGTTGGTGTCGGACCCAGATAGGTTGTTAATATGGTGATTTTATCGTTGTAGTGTGTATAGTGGTTAACCTAAATTGGACCTAACCATCTCTTTACAAAATTTTTAACCTGGCCTACTTGATTTTATCTTAGTCACTTTTAGGCCAAGGGTTACGCTACTGTAGCCACAGTGTCGCGCAGACCTGCGTGAACAGTGGTTACAGTGTAAGGCCGCGCCGCGCAACCGGGGGCTGCAGGTGCTGTGAGTGTGGTCGGCTCGCGGCTAGCGCACGCGGGCTGGCGCGCGAGGAAGAAGGTCTGCGCCGGCTGGTTGCAGGCGCGGAGAAGCTCGCGACAGAGCGCGCGGAGAGGGAGTTGGCGTGTGCGGGGGAGGGCGAGGGCGACGCGGGCACTGCTGGGGTGCGCTGGGGTGCTTGGCCGGCCGCTACAGTGATGCGCGGTGGCCAGTTGCGGGCGGAGGAGAGAGCGCGGCAGAGCAAAGAAGCGGGAGGCGGAGTGGCCTGGAGGTGCACGCAGAGGCGAGGGCAGCCTGCAGGCTTGCGCGGAATGGGCTGGGGCTACTGCTGCTGCCGCTGAGCTTCGAGCTTCAGACCTTGAAGCTTGCGGCAATGGCTGAAGGTGCTGGAAACGTAAAAAATGAGAGAAGAGCCACCACGCCCACCGGCTCTTTGAAGAGCTGGGCAGTGGTGGTCTCACTGTGGTGGGTGTTCACCACAGTGAGGGCTCTTGTCCGCCGGGTGTCTCTGAGGAGGGACGGCGTGTGGAGGGAGAGGGAGGAGAGGACGGTGGCCTGGAAGAAGTGTTGGGTTTTTCTTTTTGTGTGGAAGGACCAGGCTCTTTGAAGAAGAAGAAGACACCCTGTATTTATAGAAGAAGAAAGCCATGCACAATCATGCCCTGGCTGTGCATGGCTTATGCACGGCTCATGGCAGGGAGAGGTTGCCGCAGGGAAGGGCCTGCTGCAGAGCATGGCGCGAGGAGAAGGTGAGGCCATCCATAGCAGCCGCGGGAAGAAAGATTTCAAAATCAAAAAGAAATGAAAATGGAGATGGAAATATTGCGAAGTAGCACTTGAAGAAAATGTGAATTGCGAGGCCATTTATTTCATTCTCCTCCCTTCTCAATTAAATGCATGCATGCGTCTATATTCACAAATGCGACTATGTTTACTTAATATGCACTGATAATGCTAGGAAATAGCACAAGACGACACAATTGCGGGCGTATTTTTGCGGTGCAATCATACCCCCATTCCTATATTTTGCTAGTCCCTAGTAAAACAGTATTTATAAATGATCTTAAGCTGAAGATTTTCTTCTGAGGCGATATAGTTGTGTTTATTGTTGGATTTTGTGAGAACCAATTGTAGAGAATATTACCAGTACTTTAAGTCTCACATGATATAGATCATCTCTCGACTATCCAGGACTCTTGATATTTAAACCTTAAGTACGATTTCCAGGACCTAGGAGGTTTTTGCCGTACTCGAGAGCTCAAGAGATTATGGCTTGTGCTTAGTGAAGGATCAAGATTGACCAGATGAACATTAAGACTCAAGCCCAGGGTTTCACAAATCTTTAAGTACAGGTTGGTCCTAGTTTCAGCTCATGTTTTCAGATTGACCCTTAAGAAGATGACGGAAAACTCAACTCCCATTTTCTGACATTTGAGGCTCACAGGAAAATAGGGTATTTGCGACATGCCCTGAAGAACTTTTTAGGGTAGAGACTTTACAGACATTTGAGATATACTGACTTATTTGCATCTGTTTTTTTTTTTTTTAGAAACACGTGTCAGTATATCTCTTACAACATTATTTGGAGGAGTACACTTTTCTTTTTGGTGAGAGAGTTTCTTTTTGGTAGAAAGAGTTTCTCCTAAACACAAGACTAAAACTTGGGATAAAAAGTCTACCTGCACGCACAGATAAGGACTCCACCTTCCCTAATGAACAATAGGGTTGGATCTTATGTTCGCCTGGTCTTTCTTGATATGTGTAGTGTGAACCAAGTTTACTTAAGCTTTCAAGTAGAAGCAAACCAACGAATCCTGTATTGGTGTCTCAGGTACAAGAATACGTCCTTAGTTAGGAGAGATTTCGATCTATCTTGTCAATGCTCAAGTGAATTAAGCCGAGCCTGAGCGAATCAAGCTTTTGTGCCCTGGAAAGTCTTCAAAACAGAGGTTGAATATCCATAAACACTTATTGTATTTTTGTTTCAGCCTTTAGATCATTACTAAACACCCATTTTTCATTTTTTCATTTCAATTTTTTTTATATATGTATATAGATAGAAATTGCATGATACCATAAAATACCCAGATCCTATGGATGCCTATCCACCCCCCAATGCCAAACGATGCTATGTCCTCATATGCATGCAGGGAAGGGTAGAGAAAGGACGAAAGATCGAGTAACGAGAGCTGAGATGCAGGGTATACAGCAGGGTGGTAAGGTGGGTGGATGGTGGGTGGTGACGTGAAAAGTGAAGTGAAAAGTGATGGTGGATGGTGAGTGTTGTTGGGGTGCCTCTCAACGAGCGCTGAATTTAACGTCCCCAGCTGAATTCAGAATGAGTTAAAAGATTAGTTGCCCTTCAACAGGGCAACAATTTCTCCAACGAGGCAGGTTCATGAGTAAGATAGGGTTTTAAACGCTGCCCATTGACCGTAAATTTATGCCCAGATTTGGGATCTTCGATCTTGACGGCCCCGTTGGGGAATGGTCTTGAGACCAGGAAAGGCCCAGTCCATTTGGACTTCAATTTCCCAGGAAAGAATTTGAGTCGGGCATTATAGAGCCAAACTTGCTGAGATGGCTCAAATTCTTTCCGCCGAATATGACTGTCGTGAAAAGCCTTAGTGCGTTGTTTGAAAGTTAAAGCATAATCATAGGCTTCATGACGGAGCTCTTCCAGCTCCTGGAGTTGGAGTTTCCTTTCTCGACCACACAGGTCTGGGTCGAGGTTACATTGGTGAACCGCCCAATAAGCGCGGTGCTCCAACTCCACGGGCAAATGACAAGGCTTCCCGTAAACGATTCTATACGGAGACATACCAAGGGGAGCCTTGAAGGCGGTCCGATACGCCCAAAGTGCGTTAATCATCTTGTCGGATCAATCCTTACGGTCAGGCCGAACCATTTTCTGGAGAATCTGCTTGATTTGCCGGTTCAACACCTCTGCTTGGCCGTTCGTCTGAGGATGATACAGGGATGCGATACGGTGGTGATCTCCGTATTTCCTCAGAAGTGCCCGAAAAGAAGCATGGGTAAAGTGGCTTCCTCCATCCGAGATAATGGTTCGAGGGATCCTAAAGCGCGCAAAGACGTGGTCTTTGACAAAGCGAGTGGTTATAACATGGTCATCACGGCGCGCGGGAATAGCCTCAATCCATTTCGAAACATAGTCAACGGCCACGAGGATGAATTCAAAGCCGTTGGAAGGAGGAAAGGGACCCATGAAATCAATTCCCCAAATGTCGAAGATTTCTGCAGCTAGGATGGGTTGTAAGGGCATCATGTCACAACGTGACATTGACCCTAATGACTGGCACCTAGTGCAATGCTTGTCATAATTGTGTGCATCTTGGTGAAGGGAGGGCCAAAAGAAACTGCACTACAGCACCTTGGCTGTAGTTTTCCTCCTAGAGAAATGGCCTCTGCAGGCCTGATCGTGGCAGAAGGATAGCACACTGGGGAACTCGCTGTCAGGAATACAGCGACAGATGATTTGATCAGCACCTATCCGCGAAAGAAGTGGATTATCCCAGAAATAATACTTTGCTTCTGCCATGAGATGCTCGCGCTGCTTTTTAGGCCAGCCACGTGGAAGGGATCCAGAAGCAAGGTAATTGGCAATGTCGGCATACCACGGTCCACTTGCCACATTTGTTGCCAATAGGTGCTCATCAGGAAAAATTTCATTGATCAGTAGAGTAAGTCCAATATGGTCAGGGTCCAGTCTGGAAAGGTGATCAGCCACAACATTCTGGGCTCCGGCCTTATCGTGAATCTCAATGTCAAATTCCTAGAGCAGAAGGATCCAACGAATCAGTCTAGGCTTAGCATCCTTCTTGTGAATGAGATGGCGAATGGCCGCGTGATCAGTGAAAATAATAACGTGAGAGCCCAGAAGGTAAGAGCGGAATTTCTCCAACCCAAAGACGACCGCCAGTAGTTCTTTTTCAGCGGTAATATAATTACGCTGGGCCTCGTCCAACGTCTCACTGCCGTAGTACACCACGAAGGGGTGTCTATCGCATCTTTGTCCCAGGATGGCTCCGACTGCAAGGTCGGAAGCGTCACACATGAGTTCAAAGTCGAGGGACCAATCAGGCGGTTGGAGAACAGGGGCCTTGGTGACAGCATTACGCAGTTGTGTGAATGCTTGTATACATTCGGGGCCCATATCGAAGGGTACGTCGGTTAATAGGAGATGAGTTAAGGGTTGAGAAATTTTGGAGAAATCATTGATGAATCTCCTATAGAAACTGACGTGTCCCAGGAAAGAGCGGATTTGTTTGACAGAGCCAGGCACAGGTAAATCAGCAATGACATCGAGCTTAGCTCTGTCAACCTCGATACCCCTATCGGAGATGATATGTCCGAGAACAATTCCCTCGTGCACCATAGAATGACTTTTTTCCCAGGAAAGCACGAGGTTTACATCAATACATCTCCTCAGGATACGAGTCAGGTTCGCAAGACATTCGTTGAAAGATGGTCCAAAGACCGAAAAGTCATCCATGAAGACCTCGAGAAAGTCACCCACCATGTCATGGAATATCGCCAGCATACATCTCTGGAAAGTTGCTGGCGCGTTGCAAAGTCCGAACGACATTCTTCTAAATGCAAAGGTGCCGCAAGGGCAGGTAAAGGTGATTTTCTCTTGGTCCCGAGGGTCAATTGCCACCTGGTTATATCCTGAGAATCCATCCAGGAAACAGAAAAATTTATTTCCCGCTAGCCGCTCCAGGATTTGGTTAATGAAAGGTAGCGGAAAGTGATCTTTCTTGGTTGCAGCATTGAGTTTCCGATAATCTACACACACTCTCCAAGATGTAGGAGTGCGTGTAGGGATGGATTCGCCCCTGTCATTGACACGGATGGTGAGTCCTGCCTTCTTGGGCACAACATGAATCGGACTCACCCAGGGGATATCGCTGATCGGGTAGATTATACCCGCATCCAGCCACTTAATGATTTCTTTCTTAACGACCTCCCGCATGTTAGGGTTGAGACATCGCTGCCTCTCGTGGGAAGGTCAAGCCTCCTCCTCCGTATATATACGGTGAGTGTAGTAGGAGGGGCTAATGCCAGATAAGTCTGATAAAGATCATCCAATGGCTGCCTTGTGTTCTATGAGGACCTTCGTTAGTTTGCACTCTTGCTCCCTAGTTAATTTTGAACTGATGATTATGGGGAGCATTTCATTTGGTCCTAAGAAAACATATTTAAGTGTACTAGGCAGCTCTTTCAGCTCAGGAGTGGATGGTGAAAGATTTGGCATTTCTTGGGATGAGAGTGTCCCAGGCGGGTTGGAGAACAAGTCAGGAGGAAGAAATTGGCCTTCAGATTGGCCAAGAAGAGGGGCTTCTTGGATAGATGGATCCAAAAAGGAATAGCCCTAGTGAGAAGTATATGGGCTCAAGGTCCCAGTGTGGATTTGCAAATCCACCTGATTTGGCGGGGAAGAAAGGGCAATTCGGTCTTCAAGAGTGTGGACTGGCGGTGAGTAGCCCGGATATGACTCAGACCATGAGGTATGGGAAGCGAAGAAAACCTCGTCAGAAGTCTGGTCAGGAGAGGATATGGGACAAGGGAGGGATGGGGGAACGTCACAATATGTGTTGGTCAGGCAGTCGTCAGTGTTTATAGGTAATTCGCAGTAGTCAGAATAACTCCCAATTAGTCCGATACACGCACTGATGGCCATGTCCTCGTCAGACGTGTCATCCTCGATACAATCGCAATCAAAGTTCTTGGCTACCTTGAAGATGTTAGCTTGAGCTTTTCAGATCCAACGGCAATCTCAATGCAGCCCGACTCGCAGTCGACATGGGCGTGAGCTGTGGCCAAGAAAGGTCGACCAAGGATGATCGGACAATCAGAAAGTGAGCTAGGAACTTCCATATCTAAAACAAGAAAGTCAACAGGAAAACAGAGATGGTTGACCCTAACCACCACGTCTTCCACCACACCCTTTTTGATTTTGACAGAACGATCTGCCAACTGTAACGTGACAGGGGTGGGTTTCAGATTTCCCAAGGAAAATTTTTCGAGCATGATGGTTTGTATAAGATTTATGGAAGATCCTAGATCAAGCAGGGCACGGTTAAAATTGCAGCCTTGGATGTTACAGGAAATAAGCGGTGTGCCCGGATCTTTCTGCTTCGGTGGTAGATTTGGCAGTATAGCACAACTCGCATGAGGCGAGAGAACCACCGGATTCTTAGTTTTCTTTGACTGTCGCCTGGGTGTTGTGTAGTCTTTGAAAAATCGGGCGACAGTAGGTATGTGATCGATAGCCTCGAGTAGGGGTACCTTGATTTCTACATCCCTGAACAAATTACGCAGGTTATCAAAGGCCTGCATATCTTTCTTTTTGCGTTTTGGCTCCCTCAGTAGAGTCTCAGGGAATGGGACTGATTCTGGCACCAATTTGGGTGTATCGTCCTCTTGCGAATGCGGTGCGCATCCCGAATGAGAGGGCGATGAAGACAGGCCAGGATCAGGTCGAGGCGGATCGACAGTTTGCTTGTCGCTCCTCGTAGTGATAGCATTGGACGATGCGGGCCCAGTGGGATCATACGGCGGAGGAGGGTTCGCAATAGGGACATAAGAGTGCGGTGCTGCAGCGGGATTAGCCTGAAATCCCGATGGAATGCTCGGAGCTTGCAGAATCTGATTAACCTGCCCCTGAGAAGGTCGTACCTGTGGTTGAGGGCCACGGGGTATGAAGTTTCGCGGGTTTGGAACAGGTTGGGCGGGAAGAGTGCCCTGAGATCGAGTCGCCATGCGTAGTTGACTAATCTCAGCATTCTGCTGTGCCAATTGGTGCTGAAGAGAGGTCATGTTCTCTTCATGGCGCTTTGATATTTCCGTCATCATTTGCATCAATTTATCAAGAGGACTTGATGCGTGTTCTATTTGCGGTATGCAAGGGCCTGATGGCGGATTCGCCATAGGATTAGACTGGGCCCTTGGGATGACGGGTGCGGACGGTCGCATTGGTCCACCTGTGGGGTTTTGCAACTGCGGGTTGTTGGACCATGCGAAATTCGAATGATTACGCTACCCTGGGTTATAAGTGGCAGAGAACGGGTTGTTCCCCAGGGCGCAAGCGTCCTCTATGCTAGAAGACGCATTCGCATGTAAATACGCGTCCGAGCACACGGAGGCTTGGTCCTCCATGTCGAAATACTGGCTCGCAGAAGCCAGTTCCACATGACTTACCGAGTCGCTCGGCGCGACACTCGGTAAGGAAGGTCTTACAGGGTTTCTCGGGATAAGCCTGGTGTTGGAAGAATTGGGATTGTGACGAAGTGGTGAGGTGGAGGTGTTTGCCAAAGAACGGGCGGGGTTGGCCAAAAGCTCGTCCAGCTTCTTGTGCACGACGGAGACATCATCCAATTTTTGTGCAATAAGGCTTAGATCTATGGATGAATGGGAGGGTCCCATGTCAACTTCATGGACATTTCGGGGATGGCTGGTACGATTAAAGGCGACAATGGAAGCATTGTTCATTGAGTTTTCACTCATATTTTCAAACAATTCAAATGCTCCATTCTCGTCTTTATTCATAAAGTTCCCTCTGCAGGAAGCGTCTGCAATTTGCTTCAAAGTCTCATTTAGCCCGTAGTAGAAGATCTGGGCTATATGCCACTTAGGCAGACCGTGGTGCAGACACTTCCTGAGGAGGTCATTATATCTCTCCAATGCCTCATGAAATTGTTCACCGTTTTGTTGCGTAAAAGAGGTGATAGCACGGTGAAGCGCATTGGTTCGCCCGATTGGGAAGAACTTCTTGAGAAACGCTGTTCGCATCTCTTCCCAAGAGTGGATGGTTCTCCCAAGGGTGCGTAACCACTGCGACGCTTTATCCCGCAATGAAAACGGGAACATTTTCATGAGTACTATAGGTAACCCGACATTTCTTGATTTAACTGTTTTAGCCAGTCGGGTTAGGTTTTCCAAGTGGAGAAAAGGATCTTCACTTGTAAAACCATGAAAGTGAAAATTTATTAGGCCAATTATGTTCGGTTTCAGTTCAAAGTCGTCCCCGCCCATGTGGACCCGAATTTTTCCTAGGGTCTCTATAGCAGTGGGATTCTGATAGGAGCTAAGAGACCTAGGCTCCTCCCGTTCGGGAGGGTTCTGCATTTCCTCCAATGCTTCCCGAATGGCTTCAATTTGCTCATTATACATTTCCATTTTGGCTTGGAGGCGGGTTATGGGATCTATGGCTCCACCACCTGGTGGGTTCTGAGGGCGGTTTCCTCTCTTGGGATTTAGGGGCGGGCGTGCAGCCATGTTTGTGGAGGAGGACAAGTCGGCTTCTTTAGATTTATCAGACAATTTAAACAGTTCAGGGTTTTGTGACCTCCTCCCAAACATGCACTACCGCAGGAAGAATTGGGGGGATAAGAAGGGAAAAGAGATGAGAGAAATGACGCCGCAAAGGTACACTTGGTTACAAATAAATACAGTCAAATTCCTAACCTCTACAGTGTGCCCTTAGACCTAAAGATCTAGGTTACCTACTATCACGAACTACGGAACAGAATGTGAGCACCGCGGAACCACCGGGCCAGATTGAAAGGTCGTTTGCCCCAGTCTTAGACACCCGATAGCACGCAGGAACTCTCACCAGCACGTAGACGCTACACACAGGTAATTAGACCTCCAATCCTTAAGAAGGGTCAAGTTACTACCGATTTTAGTTAGAGGCTTAGGGTCAAGTGCTTTTGGAATGTGAATGCCGTTGTTTACGGGTAATGCCCAAGTGATTGATTTTTCAAGTGTGTAAAACAAGCATGTAACGGGAAAATCTCCCCGAATTGATGTTTTAATTGGTGAATGGTTTTTAGAGTTCAGCCTTAAGTAGTATGGATTTTAGGATTTCGTTGAAATACCAATTCAACCAATCTCCGAGTTTTGAGAGAATACAAGTTTGCTTCTAAGCCCAACAAATCCTTCTTCAATATCAGTTGGTTAATGCATGCAAAAATGCAATGGGCTACCCTAAATGGAGATTTCTATGTGTAGATGCACGAATCAATTTTAGATTAGTGTGAAAGGGAGCCAAAGCACTTCATTTCAAGTGCTCCCAATCACCAAAAAAATTTCCATACACAAGGCTCAACCAAAAGATAAGGAAAATCAAATTGTTGGGGTTGAAGTATTCGGGATCGAAACTTAGGCAAGTTGAAAAGTTGTGGTGGGGTTGGAATTAACTCAATTCGAAGTCTCCCCACCAAAAAGGTGATCCCGAATTGCAGGTCAATGAGGGAAAGAGGGGTGCAACAAATCTTTTTATGTTTGCCTCAATGAATACTTCACACGGCGAAAAATTCAAGAATCAAGATTCTTGGATTTTCGCTATGCGAAGTAAGGCGGGAATTTCCGGGGCGGTGGGAGTGATGCCAATCAATCAAACAAGTGGTTTTTAATCCACTTGCCCCAAGAGATCCCAAGAAAATTTTCTAGTTTTTTTTTGTTTTTAAGGTTACAAGTTAACCTAGGTTGCTAAGAAAGAAAGACTTATTTGTGCAGCAACATGTGAGGAGCTCCAATGCGGTGTCGGCGTCTTCACGCTCTCGTTTCTGCCTTAGATCTGCCCACATCTCTAACTTCGTCTGCCTGTCTTCTCCTTGCAATAGGTTTTCCTGCACACCAAAAACAGAAACACCCGTGAAGAGAGAAGAGAAAAAATGAAAGGAATAGAATAGAAACTTACTTGAAGGTGCACTTCCCCGGTAACGACGCCAGAAAAGGTATGGTGTCGGACTCGGATAGGTTGTTAATATGGTGATTTTATCGTTGAAGTGTGTATAGTGGTTAACCTAAATCGGACCTAACCATCTCTTTACAAAATTTTTAACCTGGCCTACTTGATTTTATCTTGGTCACTTTTAGGCCCAGGGTCGAACTCAGGGAAGTGGGGTACAAGTCAAGTTTCTACACCTTTCCTATAACGAATCTCTTCCGTTCGTTTATTGTGTTTTTGGTGTTTTTCTATTTAGATTTTTTTCTGGTAATTCTTGTCCTTGAGGCATACCCTCAAAATTGGGTTCTTGGCTTTGAGCCAAAATAGGGTTCCAAAACGGGTCTTGCTATTCGCAAGTCGGAGTACCTGCAAGTTAAAAATTATCTTTTCTCTTTTATATATTTTTTATCTTTTTACTAGCAAGAAAGCGAAATAGAAATAAAGCAAATATAGCATATATATATTATATGTATAAAGGGGTGGGGGTGGAGGCGTAGATTGAGTGTAGCACGGTGTCGAGTCGGTCGTTGTCTAGAAAGACGCAACCAACAGGACGAAGTCCCGCGTGTAAGGTGGATTGGTGGAAGATGAATGCGAACACGCTTTTTTGTACGCGTGTATTGGGGAATATCAGCAACTGGTGCAGATATTCTTGTGATACCACGTATGGTAAATAATGTGAATATATATATATATATATATATATGTATGTATGTAAATATATATATATATATATAACTACATATATATATACCTATATATTTATAACCATATATATATATACACATAAGTGTATAGGTACTACTGTATGTATAAATATAAGTATATATATATATGTATATAAATATATGTATATATATATATATCAATATATATATGTATACGCATATATATATATATATGTAGTGTATAGACGTGTGTGTGTGGAAGTGTGAGTGTATGTGTGTGTGAGCGTCGGTAAAGAGAGTGTTGTGAGAGAGAGTGAGATAGAGAGAGAGAGAGGGCAAGAGAGATGGCGTTGCTGGAGTTAAGGCGTTTGGAGCTTCCACGCAATGTCTGATGGCTTCACGCGCGCGCAGGCGCGTATGCGTGCGGAGAGGCGCGCGCTCGAGGGAGTGGCCGCATGCAGAGGAGGCCGCAGCGCACCGCGCTGCGTGGCGAGTAGGCGCTGGTGCTGGCAGACGCGTGGGCGGGTGCGGGTGATGCGGGGCGAGACGCGCGGATGGGCGATCAGCGGTAGCGGCGCGCCGCGTGACCGGAAAAGTGAGAAGCTTTCCGGTCACGCCACTGTAGCCACAATATCGGGCAGACTTGCGTGAACAGTGGCTATAGTGTAAGGCCGCGCCGTGCAACCAGGAGGTGCAGGTGCTGTGAGTGTGGTCGGCTCGCGGCTGGCGCGCGAGGAAGAAGGTCTGCGCCATCCGGTTGCAAGCGCGAAGAAGCTCGCGACAGAGCCTGCGGAGAGGGAGTTGGCATGCGCGGGGGAGGGCGAGGGCGACGCGGGCGCTGCTAGGGTGCGTGGCCGGCCGCTGCAGTGAGGCGCGGTGGCCGATTGCGGGCGGAGGAGAGAGCGCGACAGAGCGAAGAAGCGGGAGGCAGAGGGGCCTGCAGGCGTGCGTGGAGGCGAGGGCGGCCTGCCGCCGAGCTTCGAGCTTCAGACCTTGAAGCTTGCGGCAATTGCTAAAGGTGCTGGAAACGTAAAAAACGAGAGAAGAGCCACCACGCCCACCAGCTCTTTGAAGAGCTGGGCGGTGGTGGTCTCACTGTGGTGGGTGTTCACCATAGTGAGGGCTCCTATCCGCCGGGTGTCTTCGAGGAGGGCCGGCGTGTGGAGGGAGAGGGAGGAGAGGACGGTGGCCTGGAAGAAGTGCTGGGTTTTCCTTTTTGTGTGGAAGGACCAAGCTCCTTGAAGAAGAAGAAGACGCCCTGTATTTATAGAAGAAGAAAGCCATGCACAGTCATGCCCTGGCTGTGCATGGCTCATGTACGGCTCATGGCAGGGAGAGGTTGCCGCAGGGAAGGGCCTGCTGCAGAGCATGGCGCGAGGAGAAGGTGAGGCCATGCATAGCAGCTGCGGGAAGAAAGATTTCAAAATCAAAAAGAAATAAAAATGGAGATGGAAATATTGCGAAGCAGCACTTGAAGAAAATGTGAATTGCGAGGTCATTTATTTCATTCTCCTCCCTTCTCAATTAAATGCATGCATGCGCCTATATTCATAAATGCGACTATGTCTACCTAATATGCACTGATAATGCTAGGAAATAGCACAAGATGGCATAATTGCAGGCGTATTTTTGCGGTGCAATCAGTTGTCTAAGGAATGAACCTAAAGTGCAAAGAAATGTCAGAAACGGTTTTGGTTTTTCAAAAAGAATGACAGGTTGCCTCCCGTTAAGCGCTAAATTTGACGCCTTTAGCCAAGTAGAAAATGGGATGGAGAGGGAATGGTCAAATCAGCGGAGTTTTGTATAACATGCACCATGATCAAGAGTTTGGTTGGTCCAACCAGGTGCTTGTTTAGATCAGCAGGCTGATGATGCAGCCCAAACCCAATCAATCTGCTGGGTTGATAGATGTAGATCAAGAGGTGTGGAACCCACCATATACTATGAAACTCAGATGGATGTGGAAGTGTGAATGCGGGGTTTGGCTGAGTCGAATCAGCCTAGTCAGAGTAGGGACCCGTAAAACAATCAGTGAATGACGCGGAAAGCCTACAGGGTTGATCAGAGAATGATGGAGCATGGTCTTTAGTCTGATCAGTGTCCGAAACCCGGTATAGATGTGGAATTGCAATCGGCTCAGTGAGAGGTGAATCTGAATAGAAATTGAGTCCGGTTGCAGGTCGTGGTTGAGAAGGGGTTTTGATCAGTTCTGTATGTGTGGAAGAGGTGGCTTCAATGAGAATTGTGTATGAGGGCTCTTCTAGAAATGAATGATAGGTGGTCTCCTGTAGAGAGTCCTCTAGGTAACTATCAAATGCATGAAGAGTGTTTATAGGATGAAGGAAATCTGAATTAAGAAAAGATTCGAATTCTGGGTTACAATCACTCTTGGCATTTTCTGTTTTTGGTTCCCGTGGATCGAAAAGAAATGATTCTATGTTATTTGAATCAGTGATCTCGGGAACCGGGACCTCAGAGTCAGAGTTAGAAAATGAGTCATGTGAGCTGAGGTCGTAGCTTGGCTTGGTGTGTTTAGGAAGCAGAGTCTCTCCGAAATTATAGTCAGATTCGAAGTTGTCGGAGAGTTTCTGAAAATCAAGTTCTGAATGAGATTTACAATCATGAATTCCACTACAGAATAAATCACATGATGTGGATTTAGCTGCTTGATTAGGGTCTAGCCTATATGTCAATTTTGAGCTTAAAATGGTGTTCTACTAGGCTCAAGTTCCAAGCTGGTAGGACAGACCCAATTGAAACTCCACTCATCCAACTCATCAGTTTCTGTATCGTAAATTGGCATGTCTTCCTTAAAATCGATCTGATTTCCTGAGGATGTTGGAGAGGGATATTCATCAAATAGAGTCCTGGAATCATAATCTTTATTGAAAATATGATTTTCATTATACAGGGCTTTATAATCTTCTCAATAAGTTTCAGATCCAGATTCTAGGCTTAAGATGTGGGTGGATTCACTAGAATCTAAGTCCGAATAACCTTCGAGGGTCACATTATCAAAATAAGGGGCGGGATTTATACCCTTAAGAGGTTCAGTTTTACTCTCATTATTGCAGGAGTCTTGGAATTCTAAGCTTGGCGATTCATGAGCTAGGGTTGGCTCACCATTATGTTCTCCTGCAATTTCCCACCCTAATTTAATTTTGTCTTCTATCTGGGTTGGGAATCCACAACCACTCTCTGCCTCAGTCCCAAGGTCTGGGAAACCGGATTGATCCTCAATACTGTTCCAAGATGGTTCATCCTCTGTTTGTGGTATATACAGGTATTTCTGGTCGATAGTTTGTTCCAGTAATCTCATCATCTCCACCCGTTTTTCAAGAGCATCTTGGTGTTGTTCCTAAAGTACAGGATTTGTCATGCATTGAAGGTATTCAGATTTGTGTAATTTTCGTATCTCAATGTATCCTGTTATGAGCATATCTCGGGTTGATCCTTTTGTGGCTTCTGTTAACAGAATTTGGGCACATTTTATGATGAAGGATGTGGTTGTTGGGACATCAACCTGAATGTCTTCTATTGGTGTTGAGGGTTTATATTTAATTTCATAGAACTCAAAGGCATCCTCAATCATCCTATCTCTCATGGATCTTTGTGATTCGGGTTTCTTCAAGGGTAATGCTAAGTAACTAGGCTGCATATTTGGATCAGGTGGTGGAATCAAGATGTAGAATCAGAATTTTGATGTAGAATCAAGTTGTGCCAAGATGGAAGAAGAAGGAGAACTAGGTTCAGAATCTAAGGAGCGGTCTATGTGGAAGGTTGCTGCACAAACAAGGGCATCGAGGCTTAGCCTCAGGGAGAGTGGATTTCTAAAGGAGGTCTCAAGGACCTCCTACCAAACATGCACTGATGCATTGGACGAGGTTAGCAGGTGCTGGACCCAATCAAGACACCCAAAATATTGGGTGAGTATAGAGGTTCGGAGCGGATGATACCCCTTAGTCAGAAGGTTGTCCACCTGAGAATTACCTGGGCAGCCAGAGAGGGTGAGTCCCGTGAAGATCCCTACACGGTAGAGCGCCCCCACGGGTTACAGGGTTTCCCCCACCCGACCTCTCCTGTCACTGAGATTCCAGGTAGACCAGGATGGGTACCTTGACCTCATAAGTATACCACTTTTAATTAAGATCAAGGTGCTTAGGGTTTCACTTGAACTTTAACCTTTTGTGTCAAGAAAAGTGACCTAATTTAAAGGTAGGTTGATCCAAGGGATCAACTCACCTATTAGTTCCTGTGAGAGCTTATTAGGTCCTTTCTTTTAGGGTTCAAGTGACTTAAGAGCTGGATTGCTTAGGGTTTCTCTTAATAGATCTTTTCAAGCAATGGTTTAGGTTCTTGATTAGAAGGTGAGTCTCTAAAACCCTAGCTTAGAATCCTATGTTGGCTCTAATTGGTCCAGTTAGTTGCCTCAAGATTAGGTAACTAGGGCTCAACCAAGAAGGTTTTAGCCCTAATCACTTCAGTGGAAATGCAGATAGAATATGTTGAAATTAAAAAGCAGGCAACTCTTGTGATTTACTATGTATGAAAGACGGGTAATCCCTAGATTGCTTTTCTTTTTCTTCTTCCTCTTTAGAATTTTAGGGGCTTAAAAGAGAGGATAGAAAATTACCTGTCCCTTGGTGTGGTTGTTGTGCGGCTGCTTGTTTCTTCCTGTTTTCCTGTGCCTGCACAACAAAAGAGAAGAGATTAAGTCAGTAGTAAATCAGAAATTGTGATTTAATAGCTTCTAGAATGCTCGTTTCTCCCCGGCAACGATGCCAAAAACTGACTGGTGTCTTTCGCAGTGTTTTAATTATGTGTTCGTTGTAGTATGTTGTGAAAAATGATGATCAGTTTAATTTAGTTTATTACTCAAAATTTTAAATTTTCCGAGGTCAAATTCTGGGAGCAAACTCAGTTCTAGAAGCATACAAAATCACAATTTACTACAATATACTACTTTACAAAAATAAAAGAGAAAGAGAGAGGGAAAAATTTTATCTTCTTTTCTTTCTCCTCTTCTCTTTTCCTTCTCTCTCTGCCTTTTCTTTCTCGGACGTCTGATTCTTTGAATCAGACGCCTTATTGGCCACTTTGCTACAGTGCCTCCTCTTGGCTTCATCTTCTTCTCTGCTCAACCTTCTTCTTCCTTTCCTCTATGCGGCAGGCTTTCCTCTTTCTCTTTTTCTTTGGTTTTCTTCTTCAGCTTCTTCTGTTGCACTGTTGCAGCTGTTGGCAACTTCTCTCCTTCCCTTCTCTTTAGCTGCGTTCCCTCCTCTTTCTTCTTTCTGCTGCGCTCCTTCTTCCTTTAGCTGCTCTTTTGTGCGGCTAAGTCCCCAGCCGCTCTTTCTCTTCTCCTCTTCTCCTGCTTCCTTGCACAGTACAAGGTTATGCGAAACCTAACCCCTACCCACCTCACGTCTCTCTCTCTCTCTCTATTTCTCTCTCAAAGGTTCTCTCCCAGAGCATTCGTGGGTATACGGGTCGGGTGTACGTGCCTGGGACCAGGTCCACCAGCGTGCGGTGGTGGGCGAGGAGTGCTTGGTCGGGTAATCGGGTTCGGCCCAGACCCGTGGGGCGTGAGCGCAGGCGAGGGCGGGTGTGAGCACGTGGCGCGCTGCGTGCGTAGGCGAGGGACCTGACTCTTGTGTATCGAAGGCGATAAGCCTAATACACCTTTTCAATTTATTCGGCTGCGGCGCTTCAGACGTTTACAAGGTGGGACTAATATCCCACCCGCTTTTGCGCGTTCGCCTGCAGGAGGATAACTTCGCGATTGCAGTGATACGTGAGCTCTCGCCTTCGAATGGGGACCTGGGACCGTGCGTGAGCCTTTTCCGCGTGGCTTGGGATTCCCACCTGGGACTGCAGAGGCCTGAAGCTGCGAGGAAGCTTGCTCCAAGCTCAGCAGTAATGGCAGAGCTGGCTCTGAACCTGAAAGCACGAAAACTGCCTCGTGGCTCCATCAGAACATCAGAAAACCTTCGCCGTATCACGGTGAAGGTGAGGCGGGGGTTGGCTGGCCGCGAGGCGACCTGGGCGTGCGTGCCTAGGTCGCTCTGCGACCGTGAGGATGGGTTTGATTAGGGGATAGTTTCAGTGGGTGGCGTGGTCGGTGGAAGGGCGAGAGGTGATCAGTGGGAAGTGGTGAAGCTCAGGGACCGGTTGGCGAGGGGTGGGGTGGTCTGTGGTGGGGAAATGGCCTCGCCGAAGTTGGTGGTCGGAGGTGGAGATGGTGAGGGTGGACAGCGATGTCGAGGCGTCGAAGCAACAAATTAACAGGGGGGAATTGAAGGGAAGAGTAAGAGGGATGAGTCTAACCTGTTTAAGTGGACGAAGGGGAGGAGATGGCGAGCGGCGTGTATTTGACATCGTCGGAGACGAAGGCACCAGTGGAGGGAGAACGGTGACGATGGCGGGGCTGGAGGCACGCGTGAGGGTGTTGCACGATGCGGAGGAAGGAGATGAAGACAGCTCTGCCACTGGTATTGTCGCAGAGTGACGAAAAGGAGGAGGAACAGTCGTCGGAGCTTGCTGGTCACCTGGCTAGAGGAGAAGGGGACGAAAATGGGGAGGAACTCTGGCCAAGTCAAGCTTGAAGGAAGCGGCAGCCCCTACCGCTCCTTAAATAGGTGTTGGCGAGGAGGGAAACACAAGGTAGAGGTGTAGGCAGGCCGCCGGAGACGTGGCCGGAGAAGAGACCCATGCCTCTCGCACGTTGGCATGAGAGGTATGGGCGATGGCAGGGCATGGGAGGAGGTCCATGCGAAAGAAGACAATGTAGGGGACCCTCCTCTCGTTTCTGGGTTCGGTCCCCATACCCTGCGCGGTGCCATCCTCCGTGCAAAGTCGCCGGAGGTATGGGCTGCTGCTGCGGGTGGCAGAGGGATCAGTTTGAAAAGAACGAAGGGAAAGTTGATGGGTTAAGTGCAAGGGTTCAAAAAGTTAAGGGTTAAGTGCAAGGGTTTGTGGGGCCCTTTGAGGTCTTGGAGCGGGTTGGACCCGTTGCTTACAAGCTTGCCCTTTCTCCCCAGCTTTCTGGTGTGCACGACGTGTTCCATGTGTCCAACCTCAGGAAGTACGTCGCTGATCCCAGTCATGTTCTGAGCCATGACCGTCGTCATTCGTAGTGTTTTAAAGATACGTTCGTTGTAGCATGTTGCGAAAAACGATGATCAATTTAATTTAATTTATTACTCGAAATTTCAAATATTCCGAGGTCCAACTCAGGGAGCAAACTTGGTTCTAGAAGCATAAAAATTCACAATTCTCTACAATATACTACTTTACAAAAATTAAAGAGAGAGAGGGAACAAAAATTGTCTTCTTTTCTTTCTTCTCCTCTTCTCTCTTCCTTCTCTTCTTTCTCTGCCTTTTCTTTCTCGAACGTTTGATTCTTTGAATCAGACGCCTTATCTGCCTCTTGCTATAGTGCTTTTGCAGATTCTTCTCCTCTTGGCTTATTCTTCTCTTCTCTACTCAGCCTTCTTCTTTTCTCTGCTCGGCCTTCTTCTTCTTCTTCTTCCTTTCCTCTGTGCGGTAGGCTTCTTTCTTCTCTTTTTTAGCTTCCTTCGCTCTGCTTCCCTTGGCTTCAATCTTTCTTCTTTTTCTTCTGTTCTTCTGTCTTCCCTGCCTCCTCTTCTTCTGATCTTCTCTGTCTCTTCTTCCTTGGTTCCTTCCTCTGCCTTCACAAGCCTTCAACTTCCTTCCTTCCCGCAACTGCTGCTTCAGCTTCCCTTCCTTAGCCTCTCCCTGTACACACGAGTGCAAAACCTACCCCTACCCTCCCCCGCGTACGCGCTCTCTCTATTCTCTCTTCGCTCTCCTTGAGCCAGTCAATCAGGTATTCAAGTCGAGTTATGCGCACTCGGATCCAGGCGCACTGACGTGGGTGGTGCGCGAGGAGTGCAGGGTAAACGGGTCAACCAAATCTGCGTAGCGTGGGTCGCGGACAAGGCGGGTGAGTGGGCGAGGGGACCTCACCCCGTGTTCTGAGGCGGTAAGGAAGAAACACAAAAACAACTTAAATGACTCACCTATGCCGAAAACTTCCGAGGTGGGACTAAATCCCACCCGCTTCTTCGCGCGCGTGCAGGAGGAACACCTGTGCAATTGATGCAGCTGCGGTCGACAAAGCCCTCGATTGCTGGGTGCGAAGGGGTCGTGGGATGCTTCCGCACACCTGGGGCTATTCTATCTGGAGTAGCACAACCTGGAGCGAGCTCGCGAGCTTCTTCATGCTTGCTCCAATGGTGTAAGAGGGTCGGACATGAAACTTAGCAATACAGCCTCCCAGCCCTGTCAAATCACAAGGGTAGCTTTGCCGTGTTACAGCGAAGATGATGCGGTGGGTGGCGTGGTGCAGAATGACCTAGGCGTGCGTGCCTAGGTCGGACTGTGATCGTGAAAGTGCATGTGTTTGGTGGAAGAGTAGAGTGTGTGTGGTAGTTAGTGAAGGGGCGAAAGATGGCAGAGGTTTTGAGGTAGGTGGCGACGTGGATGGATGTGTGGAGTGGTGGGGTCGCCTCGCCGGAGGTCTGGACAGAGGTGGAGATGGCGATGGTGGACAGTGGCAGTCGAGGGATAATTTGTGAAATAAATTGAGGGGAATTGTAGAGGAGATAGAGAGGAATGCTTCTAACTTGATTAAGTGGACGAAGGGGGAGAAACGGCGACTGGCAGTACCTACTATCGCCGGAGAAGATGATGTCCAGTGGAGGGAGACGGCGGCGACGACTGGGCTAGATAAGCTCGCGCGGGTGCTGCGCGAAGCGGAGGAAGATGGTGAGGACAGCTCTGCCACTGGTATTGTGGCAGAGCGACGAGAAGGAGGAGGGCGACTTGCCGGAGCTTGCTGGACCTCTTGGCCGGAGGAGAAGAGGACGAAATTGGGGTGGAACTCTGGCCAAGACAAGCTTGAGAGGTGTGGAATGATCTGAGCTTACTTAAATAGGCACGGGTAGGAGGTTGTTCGCACGGACGCGGCCAGAAGTCGTCGCCGGAGGCATGGCCGGAGGGGATACCCATACCTCTCGAGCGTTCGCACGAGAGGTATGGGGAGATTCAGGGTATGGGGAGCTGCTCATGTGGTAGGGGGTTCGCAGAGAGGTCCCCTTTCAAATCTGGGAGCAGCTCCATAGGCAATCAAGGAGAAAACCGCCTCGCAACGTCGTCGGCGGTATGGGTCCCTGCTGCAATGGCAGAGGGACCTAAATGAAGAAAGTGACGAGAAAGTTGAGGGGATTTTCGCAAGGATTTTCAAAAGTTAGGGGCCAAAATGTAATTAGGTGGACTATTTTGCAAAGTAGGTCAAAATGGCCTTTCCTTAGGTCCAAATTTTGGTACAAATCTAATTTGGACGTAAGGAATCCAATGGTGAAGTTTGATTTTAGGTTTGACCTCGTTTGACTGGATATTTTGTACAAAAATCTAAATTAGGTCAAATATTGAGCTTGGACCCTAATATAGGTCAAAACAGGTTCTAAAGGCCAAATTGAAGGTTCCAAATCTTAGGGCATATTTTTCCATGAATTTTAGAGGGTTTAGTTGATTTTTATCTTACCTGAAACCTTGTGAATTTAAGTAGGTTTGTTTTAGGGTTATAGGATGTCATTTAATTCTTAAATCTCACAATAACTCTTTTCTAGCTGAACCATCCCACTTTTTCTCTTATTAAGTCCAATTGACTTATGTATAGACCCTTAGAAATTCCGTTCATGCACTGCAATGGTAAAATTACAGTTTTACCCCTTGTGTCATGTTTTATTCTCAGATTAATAATTCCTTGAATTAGGCCTTCTCTCAGATTATGTAGGAGCTTTTGTTTACTTTATTAGATTAAAATGTGCTAGTTAGGGTTCATGATGAGGTTCTCATCATACCCTCATGCCTAGCTTTTGCTAGTCCCTTAGCAAAATTTTAAGGTTTTAACCTCTGTTCTAGACCATGAATTTCTTTTATCAATTTTGCTAAGTGCTTTTCCTCTTGTATCCTTGATTAGGTCAGAATGCCAATCATAGGCTTAAAAGGTACTCTAGTACCAACCAAGATCCAGATCTGTTTAGCTTTTAGCCTCAGTCTTTAGCAAAGGTTTTTAAGGTCTATAGGAACTAACCTAGAGTTTATTGGACTCCGTGGTTAAAGCACCCATGCTTGAGATATTTTTAGCCTTGGTTCAGTTTGCAGTGCGTTTTGTAAGAGAGAGACAGAAGGTTTATTTGTTTGGAGAATTTTCTCTCTCTTTCCTTTATAATTCTAGCTTAGGATTAGCTTCACAACATGATCTGTATCGGATTCCTTGTCCCCATCATCAATCCTCAAGGGTCCCTGGCAGTCGATACTTCGAGATAGCACCGCCCATGGTAACCCCTAGAACCCTAGCTTTCGAGATTTCGAGATAATCCCGTCCATGGTGTTCCGTGGTCGAATTCAGACCCTGGCAATTGACACTTTGTGATAATTTCATTCATGGAATCTAAATCAGCAGAGTGCTTACATGCCCCCGGTAAGATATGTAAATATCCTAGGAGACAAGCACCGAGAAGATGATATGTTGTTACGCATCTTCGAGGGGAATTTCCCACCTCTTTGCACCGGGAACTCGTCCAAATCAACTTGTGTTGATCGGCCGCTCCTAATCTAGGTGACATTTTCAGAATATTTGAAACGCTTCTGCGTGATTTTGATATTTATGCTCACTGAACTAGATTGTTTGTGTGAATTTGGGTGCTTAGGTTATTAAGTCTCGTCAACCGATGGACAGTTAACGAGGCCGAATACTTTCTAAGCCTTGGACCTAATACTTAAACTTTTCATTTTCCTCAACCTCTTGAGGAATATCTAGATCTTAACGGGTACTAAGAATCTAGCCAAGAATGCTTAAGGTTCGCGTTCTTACTAATCTTGATGTGCACTTTCGCTTTATTTTTCCTTAATGTGATCTAGAACTTTGGTTAATTCCTTAATTTCTTACTAATGACTATCCCTTTTCTTTTTCATTTTGTACTCCTTTTTAGCATTTAGCTCTTTTTCTCCTCCTCCTTTTGTAAAGTTCACAAAATTTCTTCCCTCTAATTTTTTTATTTTTTTCTAAAAAATTTTTCAATTTTTATGGTGTTTTGGCATATGTGATTTTTTTGTTGTTGAAACCTTTTCTTATGAGTTTTTATTCATTTTGCACTTTCATACTCCCATGCCTAAGATTTGCAATGTCCTCTTTGTAAATTAGGAGGGTTTGTATTTAGTTAGGTTCATTTATTAGGACAGGTGTTGGGTGAGTGGACGGGTCGAGGTGAGTGCTGCGGACGATTTTTAATCTCAGGTAAGTGTACCTGAGGTGAAGTCGGTTGCCTGAGGAATGAACCTAAAGTGCAAAGAAATGTCAGAAAAGTGCAAAGAAATGTCAGAAATATCAAAATGAGAATAAAAACCTAGTTGTTTGTTTTACTTTACTTGAACATAAATAATGTAAACACCACTCTACTCAGCGTTTGCTGACTTTGTCTTTTCGCAACCCTGTTCAGGACCAAGAGTGGAGCAGCTTGAGTTTCCAGCTGCAGAGGGTGTTGGGCTCAGCCGAGCCCTGCCGTAATGTTTCCTGTACTAGTTCTGTCGTTTCTGTTATTGTCGTAAGTATTTTGACATATGTTTACTGTTTCTGTACGTTCCGTTACTATTGTTACGCTTTATTTTTCAGCTGTTATGGTTGTGATGGCATGTTTTGTTGAGACATTTAGCTTTGTTATTCCTTTACGTCTCGCTTTACTTCTACTTAGTTATAATGCATGTGTGGATGTGATTTATTTCCTACTTTTGGTTATTTCTCGTTAGACGACTAGGTCTTGAGATTAGTCGAGGCAAGCCGATCTCGGATCTTATAAGGATCTGAGAACCGAGTCGTAACAACTACTATTGAGATATTTCCATGAATTCTTAAAATGGGATTACCGGGTTGCTTAAGATGAAATCGGAATTGTTGTTCTAGCCAAAAATAGGATTTCATCTAAATATTGATGTCTATGACTAATTTTAAATCTAACTTAAAAACTTAATTAGACCGCAACCTAAAACATAGAAGATCATGTCTTTACCCTATCTTCTCTTCTTCTTTCTTCTTTTCTTTTTCTTTTTCTTTTTCATCTTTTCTTTGTTTTAGAGGTAAAGTTGAAGATCTTCCTTGACATCCCAAGAGACAGATTCTTTCATGGATGTAGGTTGAGAAACATAAAAGTTGACTACAACAGTATGAACGTGGTTCTCATTTGATATCTCTTTTTTATGTAAAAATGTACTAAACATGGTGGGATCTATCACTTTTGTACATGTGCAAACAATTCAAATCACGTTTGAAACTATCTTATACTGGTGTAATCTTATTTTGCACTAGTGTAAAATTACTTTTCACCTTTAAAATAATTTTGCACGAGTGCAATCTTACTTTGTCTTAAATCCTAAACCTTAAACATTAAGATGAAAAATAACTTCTCATACGTGAAATTACTTTCCATAAACCTAGCTAACCTTAAACCCTAAGGTCAAAATCACATTACACAGGTGAAACTACCCATAGAATAGTTTTACACCGATGCAAAATTAGATTTTACGAGTACAAAGACACCTTAGAATAATTTATCATCGATGCAAAATTTTACACCGGTGTAAAATCACTCAAGATAATTTATCACCGATGTAAAGTTATTTATCACCTGTACGTTTTAAGTTAAGTGTTGTGGTGATTTTTTTAAATATGATGGAACTCACAATGTAACAAACCTTATATTCTTTTATTTTTTTACGTTAAATAGCAATTATCAAGTGGGTCCATATTCATAACGCTGTGTAAAGTATGAAATATCACCAACAAATTTCCCCACGTCACTTTTTACACCAGTATCTACGTTTCTCTACATTTTGACTCCTTTCATGTACATGAGAATGCCATTGTACTGCCATGTTACCTGTGCTAATTTGAGGGAGAATATCCTGACTTGATTGCTAAGATAAAATTAGAATAGTAACTTCAATCAAAGATAGGTACACATCCCTTATTATAGATCTATCCAACCGACAAAGCATCAATTTACTATTTAATTGATTGAATCGTCGAACTTTGAAACATCCTCATGTACCCACGATGCGTTAGTGCAAAAGTCTGGTGCTTAGAGCTAAAGGGTGGTCGACCGGAGGGATAAGCATGTTGATTCGTCAGCGGATGCTTCCAAAGGCACTGCTGTTGCAAGGCATTTAATAAGCACTAGGGTCAACACCAGTGTGGCCCCGATGGGACACCGGTGCAGGTGGAGGCTTTAAGAGCCGTGCTGGCGAGGCTGCGAGGTTCGAGTTATATAATCCCCGTCGAATTAAGGTGGACGTAGAAGCTACTTCTGACGATCCCTATTTAGCAACGGTTGTCGACTCACCATGGGAACTCCCTGGGAAAGGGAGGTTCTGGTGGCCCTCTTGTCAGTGTCGCTTCTTGTCGGTGTCGGCTGGTCTGCTTCTGAATTAAGTACTAAAGATGGCCCTCTTGTCAATGCTAGAGATGTAATGGTGGTCGGTAAGGCAGCATGCGAAGATTGTGCAGCAGAGAACCTTCGCGTTGGGGATTCATTCAAAGGTAGAGATATATATACCATGCATCGGACTCTCTTTTGTTTTCAGCGCCCCTTCATTTGATGCCTGAGTACAATATATTTATCTGTGATTGCTACTGGGTGTTACGTGGAGAGAGAAATCATGCGCGGGCTTTCAGGCTCGATTTGGTGGTAGGATTTGGAAAAGTTTTTCTTCCACTGAAGGGTTGTTGTCGAAATTTATTTAATCACTTTAACATAAATTTTCACACGATTAATTTCGACCGATCCAATTAAATTATAATAATATTTACTCTTATTTTAATTATTAAATAAATATCCATCGTGTATCTTCCACGTTGACTTTTAAAATTAAATAAATATTTACTAATATTGTTTACTTATGATTATACTATAAAGTAAATATCCACTAATATTACATCATTACATCGATCATTTTATCCTTTCACTTAATCCTCTACTTATTTCATCATCTAAACAAACATAAATTTTCACCGATTCTTTTTTAACTTATCCCTATAATAGCATCTTGTCCCACCTCCAAATGGACCCTTATCCCAAAATGTGCTCTAACCGAACTTAACGAATCAGAAACCTTAGGGAGTGTTTGGTAGATGAGTTAAGTGCACTTAATCTTTATTTAGACTCACTTAACCTATCTACTACTTACATTGGACCACTCTAATTAATTTTATTACACTGGACCATGGATAATATCTCCAAAGTCGCATACAGATTGGCACATATCTTTCCTTTGACACAATTTACACATGCATTCTTATTGCCTCACTATCATAGCCCTATAAGGTAGTTGAATTCTGTCTAAATGTGATTTAGTCAAATCTAACTAAGATGTTAAATGATTGACTTAAGCTTAACAACCAAGTTAACTGGGCGTCTTTAAGCCATGGTTTGCAGCAGTTGAAGAAAACAAAGCTGGGCACATATATCTACCTAGATAAAATATAGGATGGATATATGCATGGCAATACACACACACATGCGTAAGGTTGGGAGCATACAAGTGATTTATACGTAAGTTACGTGCTGATAATTATTTTTTACCACAAGTAATATTTTAGATTATAAATTTGAGGATTTAGGTCATTTCATATGAACATATTATATATTAAATTTTAAGTTAATCCGATACTCCTAACACAAACATTAAAGGGGACTTATTTTTTACAACTTAAATATCACAAAATTTAATCATATTGGATGTATGTGTTAGAAGTATCGGATTGGTTTCAGATTTAATGCATAACATATACATATGAAACGATATCAATCTCCAAATATTTAATTCAAAATATTACTCATAATGAGAGATATTACCACATCTACATGTTCCCTTTATATATATATATATATATATATATATATATATATATATGAAATTGAATCCCCTTTATGGGAAGAGTATTGAATTGATTTGAGATTTTATGTATAATATATTTACGTACAGTGATTTTAATTCTTAAATTTTTAATTTAAAATATTATTTATAGAAAAAGATATTATGTACGTTTCACATAAGCTATGTGCAATTGTATTTCATGCTGCCTTTCAAGGGAAGTTTTTGAGAACGGATGGTATATATGCATTGAACCATCGTATAAGTTCACGCTAGGAAGTCCTGACTCGTCGATGATCGTGTGGGTCTCCACTGGTCCACTAGCCTACGTATTTCACATGTGAGAAAGGCAATGGGGCTAGTCGTCTTAGGAGTTGGGTAGCCAAAATTAAATTTATGATTTAAAGAAAAAACTAAATTTATGACGGCATTTGGTGTGGGAATTTTACTTTACTTTAGCTATAAAATTCACTGATTTGGGTAGTGAGAGCGCCATTAGAATCCTATCCTGTACTCGTGTATTGCAGACAACACATAAAAGAGGAAAAAAAAAAAAATCAAACCGTGCACACACATACCAACAACAACCCTTTCTCCATGCAGGACTCCAAGTTGCCATCGTCTGCAAGTCGTCGTCGGGCAAGTACCAAGCCCAGGGCGTCTCCGCCTTCGACAAGTCCGACTTCTTCAGGGTCTCCCTTCCGCGCAACGTCCTCAACTCCGCGGGGCGCCTCAAGCACGAGTGCTTCACGCAGCTCTTCGACCCCTCCAGGTCCTCACCCTGCCCCACCGACGCCGACCCCCGCCACTTCAAGATCGTCCCCCACCCGCAGGCGTCCACCACCGATGCCGCTCTCCAGCTCTTCACCACCGCCACCCCCACGCTCCACTTCTCCCGCTCCGCGTGCATCTCCGACACCTTCCTCTGGCCCTTCCCCAAGCACCCTTTCAACCCCTGGTTCAAGCCCCCTGTTTTCCCCAAGTACCGGCCCGTGCACAAGAGGTGTCATCGCAAGCACTAGCGGTGTCCTCGCCGACACAAGGGTCATCACAAGAGGTGTTCTTGCAAGCACCGGCGGCGGTCTCACCGAAGGCATCACCGTCGGTATCGTGGGCATCGGGAGTCGAAGAGGCCGTCTCAGCCCGTGGTCCCCGAGTACCCGCTTGTGCTCAACAAGCCATGGCCCACGCCGAATCTTCCACCCGTGTAGACGTTCCCCCCAGTTTTCAAGAAGCTGCCGATGACCTAGCTCCCTCCGGTGTTCTGAGAAGCTACGTGTTATGTGGCGGCATTAATAATGCATGGAGTGCATGTGGTGTGTCCTCTCTCTCTCTCTCTCTCGACTTGATCCCCTAGCTTGAATTAGCTGTTAATGTATTGATGTCTGTTGGTTGCCTTCAACTGAGTGCTTTAATAAGGTTTGGCTTTGATAGTAATTTTGTATTCTTCTCAGGCAAGTGGGTGCGCAGTATTGTATGTATTTTATAGGCTATGCCGAGCTGTATTTATATTTATGTCATTCGATTGTGATTATTATTTTAAAAATTAGATCGAATCCACCGATCGAATTGATTCAATCGAAAATCACAGGATGATAGTCTAGACCGTTCGAATTTTACCTTAGAGCTGCAAACTAGTTGAAACCTGCAAGAATCCGATTTAATTGGTGTGAATTACCGATCCAACCTGTACCCCCACCCAAGTTTAAAACAGAAAAAAAAAAGAAAAAAAAGATAAAAATAAACTGTGGGTTGAGAATATATTAATCGTCCACGCCATTCAACCCAACCCTAGCTCCCCAGTGCAGTGCCCTCTCCCTAAACGCCTCCTCCTCCCCTCGCTAGACATCACTCCTCTTCTCCCCTTGTCAAACGTAGCTCCCTTCTTCCATTGTTGAAAGTTTCTTGTTGAAATCCTTTTCTCCGTTGCTGCTTCATATACCTCCCCAACAATTGATCCTTCCTCTCTTCCTCCCTTTACTCCTTCACCTCTGTCACCAGTGATCGGACCATGGCCATGACCACCACCCCACACCCTTGCCTTCCTGAGTCCCTCCTACCCTATTCCCTCCCTTCTCCAACAACCACCACCATTGGTTTCCTCTCCTCCACCACATGCCACCAACACCACCTCCTCTCTGATGGATCTACTTTAGTAGATTATAATTAAGCATTAGTACATGATTATTTAAATAAAAAATCAATTTAAAATATACACTACATTCATAAATTAGTTAAGCTCCTACGTTGACAATTCGACATTTTTCTTTAATTGATACTGCACGTGTATATTTCGTTAATTAACGTATACTTATTTCTTTTTTTTTGAAGAAAAATATATACTCATTTTTATGGTATGAATTCATCACATCTCATCTCAATTAGAATGTCATCATGATATTTGATTTTTTTCCAACATTATAAGGACAAAAAAATCATCATAGATTTTCTCTTAAAATTTACTTTATTTTTACTCTTTTATCATTTTTGACAAACTTACTCTAAAATAAAAATAATGACTCACAACCATCCCCCTCCTATTCTCTCCTCACTTTCCCCTCAAATTTTTCTCCCCTGAAAATTTCTCTCTCTAATTCTCTTATCCTCCCTTTTCTCTCTCTCTTTTACAGCAGGCACTTGAGGACAACGGAAAGGAACATCTTCCTCCACTGGGTGGAGCCCCCACACCTTCATCTCCTTCCCCACGCACCCTACAGAATGTCCACTGTCCACAACCGTGACCTTCCATTTACGCCGCGACTCCTCTCTCACCACGACCGCGAACGACCTCAACCAAGCATGCCACCGCGAGCCACCGCGAACCACCGTGCGCCTTAGCCTCCTCTACTGCAACAGCAAGACCGCGCACCCACGACCACTACTGCGAACCTCTCCGCCACTGCGTCTCGCTCACCGCTTCGACCACGATCGTGTTCCCTTCGACAAGCGTGGTGACAGCACGCTCTTCGATTTCCCCACGGCGACCTCAGCGCAGCAGGGCCGACGTCTCCAACAACCTCATCACCGTGCCATCAACATCACCACCATCGCCTCCTCTTCTCCTTCTCTGTTTTCTTCTTCTCCTTTCTCTGTTTCTCCTTCTAAAGAACCCAAACCCCATCAACGGCCACCGGCTCACACTCATCACCGCCGGCTACGTCCTCCCCGCCGATGGTTGCCCGTTCCTCCTCGACCTCAGCAACCGACCACCGGCCTCAAGTGGCCGTGCGCAGTAGCCATCACCACCGGCAGGACCCAACGCCGCCGGTCTTCATCGTCATCAAGCCGCCGCCTATGGCCTCTCCTCTCAGCGACAGGAATAGCTGCAGCCACAGAGCCCCTCCTCTGCTCGGCCTCCTCGCCGTGACAACCGCTCCTTCTTCGTTGACGTCTTCATCTTCTTATTCTTCATCTCCGCAACCGAAGAAGAACCCAACGACCGGCGAGTCCCCCTCTACGTAGCAGCCCCCCACCGGCTACTCCTCCTCGCTGCCGCCTTCCCCGACCACCGCCACGCCCTCGTGCGCGCCCTCGCGCCGCCGGCAGCCACCTTCGGCCAGCCCTCACCACCGCCAGGGCCGTGGGCTACTGCTCCTTGCAGCAGCACGTACCAACTTCCTCATTGTCGTTCGGCGAGCTCCGGGTGTCCCGATCCTCGCCGCGACCACCGCCGGGTGCGGCCCCGTCTCGTTAATCTCACTCCAGCTTCTTGCCGCAGGCCGTCCTCCTTCCGTGCGTGGAAGCTCCTTCGAGGAGTTCCCTGTTTCGCTACCGTATAGAATGTATTAAAATTTACGTTGACCGGCAGTGCCACGGATCTCTTTTTTAAGTTTATCAATTTAATATTGTGATTGATTGTGAGAGTTCCCTTTTTTTTTTTATTAAAATGTAATTTTTGTGAATAAATTATTTACTTGAAGATTAAATTTTTTTGATTAATACGAGTTAAGAGATTTTACCATTGATTTATCTAATATTAATTGCTAGATAAATGTTGTTAGGTAAATCTGTATTAAAGTTCAACGATTTTGTTGTATTCTCACGATTTTTGATTCAAATTCTTAAAACTATTAACAAGTAAACGTCACAAGAGTTAACACTCTAACTTAACATCAATTCAAATAAACACAAATTGACGTGTAAACACAATTGAAGTTTAATATTAATTTCACATTTCTTAATACCACTTCCTTAACTCTCAAAGTAAATTAACCCTTAAAGAAGGATTTGACTTGATTTTTTGAGGAATTAAGTTATGAACAATATTTTTAGACGTCTTCCTCTATGTGGATACGACACTTTAATATCATGGTTAATTTTCACTGATAATTTTTTTGATCTAAAATTTTTTTACTATAATTTATACTACGACGACATATTTTTCTGACATATTATCCATCTATTTCTAAGTAAAAATATCTCAATCACCCTCCAACCAACAACACTAACACCTCCTCGCCTCCCCTTCTCACCCTCTTTGAGAAGATATGTGAGTAAATGTGGATTTGTTATGTTAGTGATTTGTAAATTAAATAATTTAAATTAATTATGTTATGGATTATCTATTGAAGTATTCAATGTTAGTTTTTCATTCTTTATATAATTACCTTTTATATCTTTTATTTTAATGGATGCACTGTATTTTGTAGTATGATTGATTATCTAGAAATATCATTTTCTAATATTTATATTTAATTTTTTCTAATAAATTAAACCTTAATTTAATCCAACTCAACTAGATTGGCTCTATAAAAATCAAATTGGATTTTTGGCCAATTCAATATTTTTCAAATCAATTCAAATGAGGGCAGGGCATCATTGGTTCGACCCGTTTCGAATTACAAGTTGAACCCCTAACGACTAACCATAACTTGGCCAATTTGATGGCTGATACATTTTTAAATCCTTAATTATAAATGCATGATTTTATTTGTATTTATACATAATTTGTTTATAAATTAACGGTACATCGTGTTTGTACATTTGATCGTTTCAATTTTAGATGTGTTCAACGAAATGAGTTGAGTTGATAAGGGTCACATGCGACGCTGTAGTTGTGAGGAAGGAGAACAAATATGGGAATGGAAAGAATGGAAGCAAAACGAGATAAGGCAACCATATTTACCACGAAGACCCCAAAGCATGATTTTCACAAGGTAGACGCATAATATTTTGTGCTAATTTCGATCAGATCCTTCCTAACCAGCCAGTGGTGACTACTCATGTAATACCTACAACCGCAGGTATTCCCAAGTTTAATCCTGCAACCGTGGGTAAGAAATTGAGGTGCAAGACGCGTAAGCAGTTTTTGATCGAAGTGCTAAACTTAACTAGGTTAGCTGTGGGTCAAGATGTAAGAATCTTTCGTTCTGGGTTCCAAATATTCAAGTTTTTGGGCTCATGGTATTCCTTGGCGAAGCCAATGGAAGGATAAATCCATCTGGGTCGCCACATTGAATTCTTCGATGGCACACCTATGCATCCATGGAATTAGTCCACTAAATTTACCATATATACATACTATGTAAGATATACGGACGCCCCTCTTTTATAAAGGAATGTGAGATGAAATTTGATTCACACACTTTTTATTCCTAAAACACGTTACGTTTCTCGACAACTCTATTAAATGAGTGGTAAAGTCAGGTCTTGTTAAACGCTTGGAGACAAAACGCCTGGAGACTTTTTATACGGATGCTTGATCTAGTGCCTCTTATTGTACTAATCAACCTTCACCAGAGAGCCTACAATGAGACAATGCGATACTAGTCCACAGAAAATAAGAAATAAAAGTTGATAGAAGTGGAAGAATACGAGTAAAAATCATTTAAAAAGGTGCTTTTCAAATTAGTCAGCATTTCAACGTCCCTGCTTCCGAACAAAACCTACCGACTGGTCATGTGATGATTAAAAGGATAGAGATGGTAGGCCAATTTGATCCTAGTTTAAATTGGAGGCATATACCTTGCATGGAAAGCAGTTCCAAGAAACCAATCTTTTGTTGAGTAAACATTTACAAATCTCCCAGCAACCATTGTTTGCAAGGAATAAAATTGGTCATCTGAATGAGCAAGAACAAGGTCAGCAAAAAATTAGCTCAGCATTTTAAAGACAACAATTACGACATCATTGTGAGCAATGTAGTAGCTCAATCCAAGTTCGTTTATTCGGAAAAGAAAAAAGATGAGCACACGGAGACCACTGATCATCAAAGTTAACTTATCTCATAAAATAAGATACAAAGTCAATTCAACCTCTTAAGAAAGGGAAGCTTGCAACCTGCTAAAGAAGCCAACATCAAACAAAACATTACCAAAATATGCACCCTCAGTACCCCTAAAAGTGGCACTCCTTAGGAATCAAATCGTCCATGGGATTGCCAAAGTCAGCATCTGTTTCACTGTTTATTGGAAACAAACTAGCCCATGTTCTGACAACCCCACCCCCCACCTCAAAACTCCTTAACAAGGTCTCATAAAACACCCCATAGATCCAGCTCACTGCTCCCATCTGCCAAACTTATAAGAGCATGGGGAAAAAAAATTCTGGCAATTCTTCTGTCCTGTATCACAGGGGATGCCAGCAGGCATCTCCTTGTGGGTCAAACTCCCGCTTGTATGTCAAGATTTGATCTCTCAAGAGAAGCCAAGAAGCCTGCAACCGTCTTTCCCTTATGGCTGCAGAAACATTATCTAGGGATTTCATTGTCCTGGAGAAGGGGGTATTGCGAACCGAAGAGAGACCCATAGCTTGATATGAAAGTTGAGTTTCAATTCCGATGGGGCTTTGGCCTTCTATATCAATTGGCAATGCCTAAGTCAATGATTATCAACGTCAATGGTCATGCCATAAAGGAAAATATGCGATTTTGACAAAGAAGCCCTTCCACCACTGTTGAGAGTTATGTAGTTTATGAAAGTTGTCTTATGTGTCATTTTTTTATATTTTTCTTATTTTATATCACTGCTTTGTACTTTTCCCACATCTCTACATATTCTAATGCCTTGGATACCCTCCATGTACAACAACAACAAAAAAAACTTTCAAGGACCACTGTGGTTCATTAACACGCAATCCATCCAGAATGGTTGAGAGGGCGTGAGCAATGACCATGGAAGAGTATGAGGTAGGCAGAGAGCATTCTGATTGAGGGTAGGGGGAAGCAGGAAAGAACTCTGAGCCTCCTCCTCTGGAGGTTGGAATGCATTGTGTGAGAGGCAAGGTGGGTGCTATTGGTTCAATGGCTAGGATCATGTGGCTCATGAATGCTGAAACCTCATGAAGTGTCTCACCTTTTTTCAAGTTTTTAACATGAAGAAATTGAGCCAGATGGCAACACAAACTGGAGGAGATCATGCACTTAGCTGGGCTCTGGAAGGAATATTGGTTTTGGTCATTGCACCTCGTTCAGATGCAGTCTTTGTCAAAAGGAATGCTTAGTCATAAATGCTGTGGGCAGGTACCACCACATCGACCACACCTACAATTGGCGCTGGAGGGTCTACCTTTTAGGTTATGCTGTTTGGAGATCATTGAAGCTACTGTGGCAGCTTTTGGGCAGCTGGTGCATTGATTTGACCTTAACTCGGCTGGTCATGACCTAGATGGGTTGTGGTGCAAGTGGTGATAGCGAACAAAAGATGTTTCAACATGGGGTGACAATGAGAACTAGAGGCTCGACATGAATTTTTTTTTGAGAGAAGGCTCGACATGGTTATTGAAGGTGACTCACAAAGGGCCAAGTAGTGTTGTGGTTATTGGCAAGGGGGGTTGTGAGTCCTGGGCAGAGGCCGACGGAGGGTTTGTTGGAACTGCCAAGTGTAGCTGTCAAAGGTGATGGAAGAGTATTATGATAATTAATTAGTTGTAATGACTCAATTTCTTATTGGAACCGAGGACTCTCTTATATAGAGAGAGATAAAAAAGGGTGAAAGTATAGAGATGTTCCTGAGGATCAATAAAACATACACCACCGTACAAGCAAAATAAAAACATAATAAAATCATGTGCTAACACTCCCTCTCAAGTTGGAGTATAGATATCAATCATACTCAGCTTGGATACACATGAATCAAATAAAGATCTGGCTAGGGGCTTGGTGAAAATATCAACAATCTGCTCCTTAGATGTGACTGGTGTAATATATAGTAATTCCTTCTGAATGATGTCCCCGGAATAGTAACAATTAACCTCAACATGCTTCGTTCTCTCGTGAAATGCTGGGTTATTAGCAATGAAGGTGACTGCTTTATTATTACATCTCATCTCCATTGGGCTAAAAAATTGTATCTGCAAGTCAGTAAGGAGGGACCTAATCCACATCATCTTTGTAGTCGTCTGAACCATGGCTCTGTACTCAGACTTGGCACTAGATTTCGCAACAGTGCCCCATTTCTTGCTCCTCTAAGTGATCAAATTCCCTGCCAAAAATGTGCAAAACCTAGTAGTGGACTTGTGATCAACATGACATCCGGTATAATTCGCATCAGAGTAGCCAACCAGGGTCATAGAAGACCCCTTGGAGAAGAGGAAACCCTTCACAGGAGCCTTCTTGATTTATCTGAGCACCATCAATGCCGCATCCTAGTGTTGACGTGTTGGCTTAGCCATGAACTGGCTCAGTCTCCCCATCACAAAGGAGATATTCAACCTTGTGATAGTAAGGTATAGCAGCTTACCCATAAGTTGCCTGTACTGCATGCTGTCCACCAACTGTGCATCCTCATCATAGAGTGGCATCTTGGGGTCCATAGGAATATTGGCCTCTTTGGCCCCAAGCATACCAACCTCCTGCAAGATGTTCAATGCATACTTCCTTTAAGACAAGACTACGCCCTTTTTACTGCGAGCCACCTCAATGCCAAGAAGAACCGTAGAGCTCCCAAGTCCATGACAAACTGCTTTGTTAGGATGTGCTTAATCTCAACAACACCCTGCTCGTCATCACCTGTGACAATTAAGTCATCAATATAAGCAAGAAGCACCACAATACCTCGTCCAGTCCTCCTAATAAAAAGAGAAAAGTCAGTTGTCAATCTCTTGAATCTAGCTACCCCTACAACCTGTGATAACCTCTGGAGCCAAGCTTTGGGGCTTTGCTTAAGGCCATAGATGGCCTTCCTTGGTCGGCATACACACTCGTCTTGAGCCTCAAAGTCAGATGGTTGCTACATGTAGATTTCCTCTTGGAGATCACCATAGACGAAGGCATTCTTTAAATCCAACTGATGCAAAGGCCAATCTACTTGAACTGCAACTGCAACCAACACTCATACCAAAGGAAGTTTGGCAACTGGTGAGAATGTGTCAAAGAAGTCCACCCCAAAGGTTTGGGTGAACCCCTTTGCCACAAAGTGGACTTTGTATTTAGCAACATCACCATCTAGATTGAACTTCATAGTGAATATCCACCGACAACCAACAAGTGTAGCACCATCAGGGAATGGTGTGAGCTCCTAAGTCCCACAACCTTTAAGAGTAGCCATCTCATCCTCCATGGCTAGCCACCATTTTGGATCAAGCATGACCTTACGATGAGTAGTTAGAATCTGAGTAGTTGCTAACGCCTTAGTGAATCTAGCAAACCCAGGGGCTAATCCGTCAGTAGCAAGTACCCCAGCAGTGGGATAAGTAGTGCGGGTCCGTGGTTGCTTCCGAATGGCTATCGGAAGATCCAGATCATCACCTGCAACATCATCTGTCCTGTCCCTACGATCATCACATGGCAAACATGCGTAAGTATCTAAAGGACTCACCTGAGAAGCCGATGATGAAGGCGAGAGTAGGGGTCCTTGATAAATACTTTGAGGGCGGACATACGTCTAAAGTGGCTCAGTCAAGCGAGAAAAGGAATGTGTAGCAGGAGGTGGTGGTGGTAGTGTAGTAGGGACAGGAGTCTCAGGAAAACTACCAAAACGAATGGGTGTAAATGGCATAGGCGACATATCACCCTCAGAAGGCATCTCAGCAGCAAAAGTGGAAAAGAAAGGTATCACCTCATAAAAAGAAACATTCGCTGAAACAAAATGCCAAGAAGAAATCAGATCAAAGCACCGATACCCTTTTTATGTCCGACTATATCTAAGGAAAACACACTTAACTGCTCTAATACCAAATTGGTTGTAACAATTCAATTTCCTATTGGAACCCTAGGACTCTCTCATATAGAGAGAGACCGAAAAGGGTGAAAGTACAGAGATGCCCCTTAGGAGCAATAAAACATACACCACCATACAAGCAAAATAAAAACATGTGCTAACATAATTTGAAAGGCATTAATTCAAATTCAATGGTAAATGAGGAAGCAGGAGGATTAGTCACACCCCCATTATTTGGAGCAAGTCATTGAAGGGACGCAGGACACGTTCTCCTATTTCTTTGACCAACAAAAGAAAAATCATTATCATGCAAGGAAAGGAAAGTTGGTGCCTTTATGGCTCCAACCATGTGGGAAGGAGGGGGGATTCATGGCAGAGCCAAATACTCTTCCAAATTTATTTGCAGCAAGCTCAACAGCCTATCAGGTTAAGGGTCTAACTTTAGGACTCGTAACCTAACACCAATTGGTCTTGCTTGTTCAGACCCTTGTGAAGCTTGTTGCGAGATGGATACCGACCCACTTACGTGGGAAGCAGCAAAGGTTTTCTCCAAGGACCCAGCAGGGTGGACTATTTAAGTCAAGCACAATCTACATCAATGGCAACCGGGCAGGGCAACTCGAAAGAGATGATCTCATCAGCAATATAACTCACAATGGTAGCGATGGAGCTTCTGATTGCAGCAAAACATTCATGGTGAGGTTGTGCAGGTAGGTACCAACCATTTTCTACAACTCAAGTGCATGTACATTTACAAATGGTACGAGAGGTTGGTTAAGTGTGGCTTACAAAGAGGGGAATGTGGAAGAGGTCATGTAGGCTGTTGCGAGTAGGATGGGTGTTGACAAAGTTGCTAAAATAAATGGAAGGGAGACTTTGATTGGTAAATGTTATTGTTAGCCTGGGAATAAAGCCACGTAGTACATGCCATGTGGCAGCAGTAGTTGGTGGCCACGTAGCAGTGACATGTGACAGAGTCCAGTAGGGCCCACTATTTAGGAGTGTGTGTGTGTGCATGAATTGTGTTGAGTTGGATGCCAATGTGGCAAGTTTTGCTAATATATATTTTGGTTACTTAGTTATCAAGTTAAAGAGTTCTAGGAATGTTCAAATTAGGATTAGGATTTGGTGATTTAATTTGTTTCTTGTTACGCAAATTTATTTTGGTGATTGCCTCTTTATAAAAAGAGGGCAATCCACCAAGTTTATTCTTGAGTTGCAATAAAATATTTTTCACTTTCATTAGCTCCCTCCTTTCTCTTCCATAACTCACTAGCCTTTCTCTCTCTCTCATCCTCTCTCCACACACCAACATTAAGGGGAAGAAGGGCCCTCTCCATGAGTTCCAAATCTTAACATGGTATTAGAGCGGACGTTTCAGGCCCACTAGTCTTCATGTGTAGAACACGTGGATAGTAATCCAGAGTTTAAGCATTGATTCTAACTTGTTTGGAAGGGGGAGTGCTCTCACGTACAAGGAGAGGCTGTCTGACGATGTGATCTCTCACGTACCTCAAGAGATCCCCTCTGTAAGGCAACGATGGTAGATGTAGAGACCCAAATCATCTACAAACTCCACGTTAACCTAGAGAGTGCACCAAAAATCGCGAAGGGACCAAGGCTAAAAAGTAGGCGAAGGAGAATTACGTTGTCTCATTTATATCTGCAAATTTAGAGAGGCTCCGAGCATTAATCAAAGAAGAAGAGAAGACAATGACCACAACGACGACTTTTAAGGATGCCAAAGAAATAACGACTATTGAGGTTACAAGAGACTCGCAGTTGCACCAGAAGATACATTCAAAGAAGATTCGGGAGGATACATGGATGTAAATAGTCCCTCCAAAGTTCAAGAAAAAAAAGGTCATGCAAGTCTTGTCCATTCTCCTACCTCGACTTGACGAGACATGTTAACATGGGAATAAAGTGACGTGGCACTTGCCAAGTGGCAGCAACAGTCAGTGGCCACGTGGTAGAGTCTAGTAGGGCCCACTGTTTAGGCACGTGTGTGTGCGTGGATTGTGTTGAGTTGGCTGCCAATGTAGCACGTTTTATTAAGGGATATTTTAGTTACTTAGTTGTCAAGTTAGAGAGTTTTAGGAAAGTCAAATTAGGATTAGGATTTGGTGATTTGATTCGTTTCTTGTTATGCAAGTTTGTTATGGTGATTGCCTCTCTATACAAAGAAGGCATTGCACCATGTTTATTCTTGAGTTGTGGTAAAATATTTTCCATCTTGATCAACTCCGTCCTCTCCCCTTCATAACTAGTTGGCCTCTCTCTCTCCTCTCTCCACATGCCAACATTTAGAGTTAGAAGGGCCCTTTCCACAAGTTTCAAATCTTAACGGTTATGAAATATAAATAAGCGGAAATGAACAAAGTATAAAAATATGAGAATGCAGAATACTTGGATTTACATGGAAACTCCACTCACAATGAGCGGGAATAAAAAAGCATAGGAGAAGCACCCCTATGGGTGTGAGATCATTGTATTCTTCTTAAAGAACAAATGGGGGCACAAAGGCTCTTTTATAGGTCACCACACACTTCTCAAGTCCTCACTCCACTATGTGGGGCTAAACTAACGTGTAATTGGATCTCCCACATCCAATTACCCAACTACAACATTCACCACTCAACACTCCCCCTCAAACTGGAGCATGGAATGCTTAGTTTGTACAACATAAGCCCTCAATCTTACAGGTAGAACACAACACTCAGCTGGTGCAACTGGAACATGGTTCTGCACCAGGCAAATGATGGCAGCTGCATCCTCGTTCTTCCTTGTAGGCAAGGTGTGCTGATGACGACACATCAACATAGGCCGGAGTTTGGTAGATGAACTAGTGAAGCTATTTTTGATTTGTCTCTCTCATAGAAACATCAAACTAATGTTGGTGCCTTCTCTTTTGGAGCTCTCAGAAATGGGTCTCTCCCATGGAGACCTCGAGATTGGACCACTCCCACACGGGAACTCAAAGTGGGTCTCTCCCTCAGAGACCTCAAGACTGGCCTCTCCAATATGAAAATCTCTTTGTAGATTTCTCTCATATAGGAATCAAGAAAAGAGCTCTCATGTGAGGAGCTCAAAGAATGAGTCTAGTATGGGGTCACAATAGGCTTTGATGCTTCTCCTTTCTACCATACTCATATCGAAGAAGAAAATAACATAGAGAAGAGCTTCTCCCTTCTTCTTATTATCATCATTTTTGTTTTGTTTTTTTTTTTTCCTTCTGTCTATATTTTCCCCCTTTTTTCCTTCTTCTCTCTATTTTTCCTTTCTTTTTTTTTTCTACTGCTGCCTTCTAGCCACCACTTCTTTGACCACGTGTGTTGGCACACCTCGGTCCTCTCCTTCTCCATCTTATCCTTTACTACTGCCATGGAAACCATAGATCTCACCGCCTTCATCAACATTTCTTTGCTGTAGTAGAGGCAAGGGCCTTCTTGACCGACTTTTGCTCCACTGATCTTATGAACAATGCAAACGAAACATCTAAAATAGTAAAAAATAATGATATTCATGTCAAACATTATCAATCATAAGCAATGATAAAACCCAAGAGCGACTTGCTTTGTTACCATATTATAAAATATAAGCAACCAGAAATGAACAAAGTATTAAAAACATAACAATGTGAAACACTTGGATTTATATGAAAACCCCAATTATGAAGAGCGGGGAGAAAATCAAGGGAGAAGTGCCTTTATGCGTGTAATATCTTTGTATTCTTGTCCAAGAACAAATGGAGGTACCAAGGTCCTTTTATAGGCCAACACACACCTCTCAAGTCCTCACTTTACTATGTGAGACTAAACTAACGTGTAATTAGATCTCCTACCATCCAATAACCCTACTACAACATTCACCTCTCAACAGTAAATGAAGGTGGTGTCATGGAATGTGAGGGGCCTCAAGGATAGGAAGAGAAGGGGAGTATTGGCCAATCATCTGCTTAAATGGAAGCCAGATAGTTTTACAATAGGAGATGAAGCTTGAAGGGTATAGGGTTGAGGAGGTGAGGTAGATTGGTAAGGAGATATTTGGGGGTTGGATTGCAGTTCGATGATCAGGTGATTTGTTGATTTCCTAAAGGAGTGGTGTCTCCTTACATAAAGATTTAAAGGCAACACCTCTCTTGGCAAATTAAGGGATGGGACTTAGTTGCTCACAACAAGCATGAATGGACTATTCATAAATGAAGAAAGACCAAGCTTTTGGGAGGAGCTAAGGGGAGTTAGAGCACTGCTCCAAGAGGACTCATGGTTGGTGGGAGGTGATTTCAACATCACCCTCAACATTGGATGATAGACCAAAGGACAAAGGTGGATTCGATAGTGGCTCTATTGATTTTTGGGAATTGGTGACTAATTTTAGGGTTATAAGATACCTGTAACAAAATGACACTTTAGATGGAGTACAACTTCGAATGAGCATCATTCAAAGCTAGACAGGTTTCTTTCCTTCCATGAACTTGCAAAGAGGTTCCCACTGGCAAGACTAATGGCTATCGATCGGCTGTTTTCAGATCATACACCTCGCATGTGGTGCGTAAATGAGAATCTTCAATCAAAATCTTACTTCAAGTTTGAAAAGCCATGGCCACTAAAGGAGGGCTCTACGTAGATGATTGTGTACTGGTGATAGGAAGCACCAAGTTGGGCATGGCAACAGCTAAGTTGGCTAGAAGGCTGAAGGAGTTGAGACAATTTCTTTTATGCAAAAAGAAGATCAGAGAAAAAAGTGAGAAGAGAAAAGTGCAAGCTCATGCTAAGATTGGCAAACTTGACAAACTAGAGGACTCCAAGGGTCTTATACAAGAGGAAGTGGTGGACAGGAAGAAAAATCATGTAATTATCACCCAAGAGGACCTAAAGAAGGAAGTTGAGTGGAGGCAAAGGTCGAGGCAAATGTGGTTGCAAGAATGGGATGCCAACATCCACTTCTTTCGCATGGTAATCAATGAAAGACACAACACAAATTACATTAATAAGTAGCAGGTAGTAGGTCCAGAACTTTGCAATTTATGATAGGAGGTGGGAAGGGTCTTCACAGAACAGTTCCGCACCTTCACGAGGAAAGGCCCTGTGCCAAATTGGAGGTGGTTGGGCAACATAACTTGAGGGATGGGCAACAATCAGTGCAACATTATCGCCAACATCACCTTATATGTCAAAACCCTTCCGTCGATGATTTCGATGCTTGCCTCATGGCCACCTCGCGCACAAATGCAAGGCCAAGATGGCCTATTGGTCATGCTTCACATTTAGCCACAAGGCAACAATGGGTCCCATGCAAGGCTCACACTATTCCAAAGTTGACGCTGTTCAAAGGGCATCACTTGCAATCAAGAAGGCCATTAAAGGCTCACTGGTACAAAGAGGTGTGACTTTTGCGCAGAAGGATTGCTTCCTTACCTCTTTTGCAGCTGGGAAAAGATTAACGAGATCAAGTGACCTCTCCTTATCCCCAAAGGCTTTTCCTTTAGCCGTCTTTTAGGCAAACCGAAAGCCTAACCAAGAACCCATCATTGCTTCTGTTGCTTCAGTTGACAACAATGCCATTACTGCTCTTCCAGTCAATCTGCTGCAACTTGTAACCTCCTTTCCTCTCTCTTTCAACTTGGGTTGCTAATATTTTTAATAACTAAGAATTTTTCCTGTCTTATTTACATTTTAATCCGCAAGTATTTGGCTCTAACCATACATCTTGGCTCTATAATGGATGGACATGAATGTAGTTTAGGATAATCCTTGATTGATGCGGCCATGTGTAATAACTCACACTAGCAAATAAAATCTAGTTTTCTATTCTTCTTTAGAACGATATGTGTATATCCATGTTTAGTGGAATATAAGAATTTGAAAATTCCTTATTATGAGATGGTAAATTTTACTTGTTGAAATCTTAAACTATGCAAGTAAATACATCTTTTATTATATTTTATGGATATATATATATATATATATATATATATATATATATATATATATATATATACTTAAATATTAAAAAGATATCGACCGAGTACTTCTAGGAAACTCCCTCACATACCATATACTCCTTAATCAGCGACCTGTCCAACTAAATGCTGACTTTTACAGCCCTACTACTATACACAGAATAAGGAACCACTACTCATCGTCAACGTATTAAGATGAGACTTCATAAAGTAGAATCCTACATTGACATTGGCAACAAGAGGCCTTGCAACAAAGCTTTGCTAGAACTCTGACCGAGAACTACTTCGCCATTATCAAAGGAGGCTCTTCGGGAAGATGGACAATCGCCTGCAACTCAATAAGGATTTGTAGCGCAAGCATTAGGCTCCATATCACATGGGGATGAGATTAGCGAGGGCTTTTTAACTAAGTCAAGGTCAATTCTATAACAGCCATAGTTTGCTTCCCCAACTATCTCGATTATTGATGCGTTCATCTCCACTCATTCAAACCTTCCAAACATAGGCAACATATTTGAAATAGATCTCTTTGATGTTAGTGAGGGATCAGTAATGGGACTTATCCCTTTGAATCTAACTACCCAATCTTGGAGCACGACATAACAAGGGCCTTCAGCATTTTCTCCAATGGCCGTGGCCATGGAAGTGCTCATCGATCCTCCTGTCCCACCTACAGGGGACAACACCCATGCACTAGAACCAAAGATCACACCTGCGCCTTTGGATGCAAGGCTTGCCGCCTACTGTTATGGGTCCTTCCATGTCGTTGGACCACCCTTCTCTCGTTCTCAATTTCATAGCTGGGTGCGACCTCATATCAAGCGATCAAGCTCCAACCATTCGCATCTTTGATTTTGTATATGTCTACAGTAGGAGGGTTGTGGATACTCCTCTGCTGACACAAGTTCCACTAGGGTGGTGCCCAATTGTGTGTGTGTGTGTGTAGGGGAGGGGGAGATATTAAGCACATTGTGCCTCTACCATTCCACTTGTGCATCCATTAGGAAATCTAGATTAGTAGACAAGAAGGGTGTGGTTGAGAGCGCTAAGTTATTAAAGATAAATCAATTTAGCACTATGGATAGATTTTTTTTTTTAAAGTGAAAGGGTGGTTATCAGGTTGATAACCACCCACCCAGCTTAGCGCTATAGATAGATAAGTTACCGAGAACTGCAAGAGGAGGTTGTTTGTTAAAAGAAATGAAGTTTCTTAAAAGGAATATTTGTTGACCGTTGGACAACACTAAGGGCATGCTAGGGAAGTATTTGAGGGAACTAGACAATTGATATTGCATTGTTGTTGCAAGAAGCCAAATTGGAGGAATTCGAATCATGAATGGCTAATCAGGTAGGAGGCTGTAGCCTAGACCAATTTGATGCCTTGCATGCCCTATGTAGGTCAGGTGGTCTGTTCTTGGAGAGGGATGGCTCTATTGAAGGTAATTTTTGAATCACATTGCATGTGGAAGCTAGAAGGGTTCTTTGCAATTAGTCCAAGACATTTGGCAACTAAGGACTAACGACTATGACCTCAACACCTAAGAGGCAACCATTTAACAACCAATGTCCATGTGAAAAGGGCATACACCCGTTGAGGGATAGAGTTTGTTGCAACTTCTAAAAGTGCAGTTAACCGACGAGAGACCATTCACGGCCATGTCCACTCTCCATTATAAGGGTACCCTGTCAACCTACTTGAGATCATTGTTGAGTGTCGCTAAGGGAAAGAGGAACCTATAAATACCACCATTATTTCAAAAAAGAAGGAAAACTCAAGTCATTACTCAAGTTTTGCATGTCGGTCTTCTCTTGTTCACCCACGAGAAGAATTCTATTCAGCTGATCTGAATAATCTCCATCCAGACCTCTACACTACGTTATCTTAAGCAGATGCTGCAATCAACATGCCATGCTAGTCTTTTCTCCATGGTCTTTTGTGGCAAATTTCAGAGATTGTCCCTATGCTTCTGCACTTCAATCATAAAGCAACCAAGAGGTCTACATGTCAAACATTTAAAAGGCAACAATTGGTATCATACTATCGTCCATCATACTTAAGCCTTGATCGTTCATTAGGCATAGCCCACACACCATCCTCATAAGCACCAACATATTTGTGCTTCTACATACTGCATACCTTCTCTTCATCACCAACGCCCAATCTCAAAGCATTACCACAACAAACTAAAAGAAACAAAGAGAGGTTTCTAAAAGAACCACTATTTCGTAGCATTTCAGTTGTTGGCTTCATTCAAGCAATGTTCCCATTAAAAAAAAAAAGAACATTCGGTACCATTTGGAGATAGTTTCTACAGTGTGGCTTTCCAAAGTGCAAATGCCTAATCCAAACCCTGAAATTTCAAGCCCGGATTCTGAATTTCTCCACATCTCAAATCCTTAAACTTCAGTTTCCGAAATCTCGATCTCCTAAAGCACATTAACTTCACTGTTGTAAACCCGCAACCTGACCTCCGAAACTAACACCTGCAACCGAATGTCTTACGCTCTCTAAATCTTGCATTGTTCGACGATCCGTCTTCTTTACCACAACCAGAAAAGAGTTCGTTTCTCACGCATTGAAGACGAGTAGCACGAATCAACATTACCACGATCCCAGATAGACTACACAACAAAACTGTAATCAGAAAGTCCAGCTGGAATTTACCACGATCGAGCTCGGGGCGCCGCCTCCTTCAATTCCACATTTACACGCATCTGGTGTTGTCCAACGGAGATCCTATCCGACTCGAGAGCGAGCCTCGACGCCTCGTTGGGTGGCTTTAAGAAGGACAGAGAATCGAGGAGCCACTTGCGGTTGCTCTCCAGCTTCTTTACCTGCATCGAGCAAGAACCGAATTCAGCCGCCGGATTCGAGAGAAATTACCGGAAGAAGTGCCAACGGGTGGGGCGATCACCGGAGACCCGGGGATTGCGGAGGTCGAGTCGGCGCTCTCGAACTCGTCGAGTAGCGCGACGGAGTCTCACCAGAGCGACTCGTCCTCACCACCTGCTCAAAGGCCGCGGCGGCGCTCGCCGTTGGACGTGCGACTCCGCGAAGGGGAGGAGAACTGAGAAGAGGGAGGGCTCTGGAGTGGAGAAGGCGATCCCGCGCTTTTGGTTTTCGAAGATGGGGGTGGCACGAAGGCCCGGCGGGAGGGGAAATGGGACGACGGGACCGGCTGGCGTCTTGTTAGGGTTTCTGCTCGCGGGCGAACCGCCGCCGTTTGTTGCAAATCGTAATTGGGCGCCCAGCAGTTTTACATGCCGGATCGAACCTTTTTCTATGTGTCAGTGCTTTAAAGAAAAAATTTTTTTCAAGGAGAACAACATTTTAATTGGAGGAGTGAATATCTGTTATACATTTTAAAGGAGAGATTATTGTAATGAATAATAATTTTAAAAGATATATCATTAGTGAAAGTAAGAGGTGTAAGATTAACTTTTAACAGATATTCTTACACATGACTTTATACAAAAGAATTGCATCATAAGTGATCTGACAATAAAATATTAAGTAATTGCAAGGTACAGATATGTCATAAAGATATTTGGTGAGTACACATAACATGTGACTCTAACATAGAAACTCTAGAACAAGTCAACACAAGGGAAAACTCAGAAATTAAAATAAGTTGTAAGGTACCTTGAATAAACAACAAGGTAACAACAAAGAAAACAAATGAGAAAAATCAAAACAACAAAAAGAACTCAAAAGTGGCAACTATCAACAAGCTAGAGGCCAGATGGAGGCAAAACGGTCGGCACCAAATAAGATATATCAATTATAGCCATCGGAGTATAACCAAAGGTGAGATCAACGTAGAAAAGTAGGTAAGGAGCCACAGCCAAGTCGAGGTCGAATCTCATCTCCTATAGGTGGGGAGGGGGACCACCACACAGACCCATGGCAATGAAATGTGACCATCTAATTAGTGGATCCGTAGTGAAACTGCAACGAGAATGACAGATAGAACAACTAGTGAAGGGCTACGTTGCCCAATTTGACACTGAGCACCAATAATTGCAAAACAAAAAATGTCGAAGAAGAGATAAACAATAGTGAATGGGTGAGGGGATAACGAGGAGGGACCATAGCTGGTATGATGGTTAGCCAAGCACCCGCCGCAACAACAACAGTTAAGGCTTAAGAAGGTTCTCGAGAGAAGGGGAGGGGAAAAGGGTAGGAGTAGTGGTTGTTGTCTGGTAGAGGGTTTTCCAAATGACTTCTTGTTGGGGGTTTAAACTAGGTCGAGAGGTTTTTCTAAGCCCATTGCCTCATTTAGTTGATATATAGATTTAGATGTAGCATGAGATGCTAAGCATTTTAGTTGTAGGTTCATAGAGATGGAAGCTATATACAAGTTCAAATTCCTTGGAGAACATATTTTTGCAAGATTAGCAAGTTATACTTGGCTAAGAAGGGGATTATGCCCATTGCATAAGTAGATCCTATTTTCAAATATACCTAGGTTTAGTTAGCAAATTTGACCATTACCAAGGTTTGATAAACATTCTACAACCTTGCATAAGTTACATTAGACATTAAGGATCCTCATTTAATCATATCAAATCTCTTGTAATTTACAAATATCATGATTTATCCTTAATCTCTTTGTATTTCTCCTTGATTTTACTGTCATAGCCAATTAGAAGGTCCCATAGCCAACTACTAGCTTATAGTTGTTTATTACTAATTTTGTAACTTAATACATAAGGTCAATGATTGGAATTTACCTAAGTAAGCCAGTCAAATCATTTGTGGACTTAGAAAATGAATTGCATTTGAAACATGGGAACTTAATGAATGGGTACAAAAAGTTAAGTCTAGGTATGTGATGGAAATTAAGGATTTCTTTGGATATTCGAGGCTGAACAATACAATCCTTATGTTATAAGAAAGCTCAAGAGACAACCCTTTTGACCAACCCCCTTTTTAGGGTCTGTTTGATTCGAGGAATGCGGCCCATTATACTCCATTTGGGTCCACAACTGTGGGCGTAAAGAAGAGTCCGGTGAAGCTGAGTTAAGTCGCATCATTTGTATTCCACCCTTAGGGTTGAATTTGGTTAATTCCGCTTCTCGATTCCGTTGCCCCTTATTGGTTGAAGTGTGTGCACGATGAGCTCATATAGAAGTTAATCGGAAGGTATAATGGTTAGAGTTCACTTTAGTTTTCTTGCTGTTGGAACTGAATCAGCACTTGTGAATATGGCAGTTCTTTTGGTTCACTCTGTCTTGGACTTCACATGGAACTTCAGATTTCCATTCTCTTGCAGGAAACGATGATTTTCTTCCTCATCTTTCTGGTTGTTCGATTAAGTTGCGGTTAATATAAGAAAAAGACACATTAACAAATGATTCACGTATATTAGTATGGGTTGGTCAGATTATTTGTGGATTTAGTTCCTATGTGAAAGTAATATTAAACTCTAAACTTGTGAACATGCTACAAACAGTTGCTTCTTGACTACAATGGTTTATGGATTTAATAAAGGAATTATTTACCTTGTTGCTTTCTTTTTTTTTTTTGCGTAGACTCTACTACATTAGTTTACTTGAACTTAATTTTATTTCAATGATCTTGCCGTTGCGAGCATAGTATTTTTGATGTTATTCTTAACAGGTTGTCATTATATATATTCCTACTTATTGCAATAGGGAGGGGCTAATTGGCAATGATGATTGTTCGACACATATTGGAGCAATTCATTTGCTATGGGAGTCTTTTGAAAAGCATCCAATATATAGGTGCCCTTCATGGCTTGACATATTTCGAGAATAATTGGTTGGCATGGATGGCAAATGTAGGTAACCCCAACCCCTAAGTTGGTTCATTAAGGGGATGGTTTAGAAGGCTTATTTGCAACCTAATCCGTCATGGTTTTTTTTTGTGCCTTGAATCTATTTTATGATATTTGTGGATTTCATTTCATATTTTGGGAGATCTATTTTCTTATATTTGTGGTTGAGTTGGGATTACGGATTTCCTATTTAGATTTCTTTTCCTTATTTGAGAATATTGATTTTTCGTATTACTTTATTTTCACATATTCATTGTGCCACCAACCGCTTCTATATCTTCGTGTCATTGCAGCATTCTCTACTACAGCTAATGTCTACGATTTTTTTTTGTGGACTTCAAAACGAATTTCTACCTAAGTTTTTTTTAGTTACTTTGCCTGCAGAATTAACTTTCACATTTTCAATTTAATTCCTAACCTATCTTAACAGACAGCTTATTTACTCTTTCCAATAACCAATCTTCTTACTTTTAGTTATTTTAGTTGTTTTTTTTTGTCAATTTCCTTTAGCAGCTTTAAAATTACCATGTTGTTCAATTTGATTTCGTTGCCTACGTTTCTCCTTTCATGTCACTCAACAATTAACAAACCTTTATACACATGGCTTTTCCTAGACTCTCTATAAATGATGATGTTAATGTCAACTACCTAAGCCAAACTTCAAATAAAAATCGAGTACAACTTCAAGATGTAGGAGTCTCGACCTCCAAAGTTATGTTCCTTCTTTTCTAAGTCCCATTTCCTTCGCAATTCCATTCTTTGTTTGATCAACTTTTACTTTACTGATTTGTATTAAATTCATTTACAGGCGACATTGGAGTCATAATTGAAGTGCTCGTGGGCCTTTGATTCCCGTTATTGGAAGGAAGCAATTTTTTGGCGGAGAAGACTATTATAAATTTGGGGATGCTTGTCAATTTATTTTTATTTCATTGTTTCTCATATGACAACATTCACTTCTGGTGAATGTGTATTACTTTAAAATGAATTTAATTTCTTATGTACATTCATTGTATCTTTGTAACATATTATTGTATACATTCTTGAGAAAAAAAAATTTCAAAATTTTCGAGTTATTTTCATATATACTGTAAATCATGCAAACTATTTGCACGGTGAGATCATCACCTTGGTATAAATTATCCGTATTTTATGAATGGCTAATTACGTTTTAGCATTTCGAAAAATTGACGTGGTCAATTTTTTGATGTCTCAGGAAAATATAACTTTCTATTGGAATTGATTTCAATAGATAATAACAAATTCTGGAACTTGGAAGAAATTAACAACCAATCATATCTAACATTCCATGTATAACTTATATTCTCATGGATATTATGTAGTGCTTATCTTGCATAAGATAATTAATAGCACATAAGAAGGGTGATTATGATACAATAAACAGATGGAATGCAAATTCTAAATTCCAATTTCATTTTCCAACAATTGAAATTTTAGTCCAAGGTATTATAATGGTATATGATGTTATGTAAATTGGAAATGACAACTCACAATCCTATAAGGGCATTTTTGTCCTATCATACATTTTTACCTACATAATTCCACAAACAATCTACTACCTTCCTACAAATTCCTCACTTTCGTTCATCCTATCAAACATTTCAATTCCACCAAACAAAGAACAATGTCAACTTATTCCTCCTCACCTTCTACATATATATAAACCGAACAAAAGAAGGGTCTTATTCCTCACTTATTTCACCTAAAGCCTTATTCCATCAACAATTCCACTAAAACTAATTCCTTGAACCAAATGAGCCCTTAGACTTTAGTGGGTAGCAAAGCTAGGTAAGGAGAATTATCTCGTTCATTTCCTATATGTCAAAATTTAGGCATCTTCTAAGGATACATTCCAATTGAAAATTTGATTTGTGTGGATATTCTTATGAGATTCCCATGTATAATGATTTGGGTGTGAATTCAAATTAAGAGTTGGTTAATTGACCACTTTCTTTACTCTTGATGTTTATCCCAAGTACTGGTTGATGCTTGAGCCCAATAGATCAAATTTTCAAATTGAAATAATGGCACATAAAGGGCTCCCGTAGAAGAATTATTGAATTTTTTTAACAAGGTAAAATTACATGTTAACATGAAAGTTCATGCAAGATTTGCATGCCTATCATTGAATTAAATTACATTGATGATATTTATTATAAAATAAAGTACACTAGTAATATTTAGGTATGAAAAAACTTCATCACTTATCTTTAAGTTGAAATAAATTACATTTATGATATTTTAATTTTGACTTTTAAATATCACCGGTGATATTTACTTTTTAAAATGCACATTAGATTTTGTGTGATTTAAAGAACCACGACCCATCGTAAAATGTTCAACTATCATGACAAATTAACCTCGTCAAGGACTTCCCAACCACCAACCCACCGGAAGCATTTATTTTAAAAGTGGAGTGCTCTTCAATTTGGTCAATTAGATGGTATACATTAATTTAAGTTCGTTGATATGTCAACTTGGGGATGGTTTCTTTGGATCCCACAAGTGCCTAACAATCACTGGCTATGGACCACAATGCGGAGGACAAGCGAGGAGAGAGTGAAAGAGTGAGGCCAATCATTTCTCCCACTGCCGTCACTGAGTACTTATTCCATCTCTTTTTGCATCTAATTATTGGTTTGCCAGTCGTTTTAGCAGATCTGTTTGCAGTCGGTAGTCGAAGCATCGGGATGAGCGGCGGTGTTTCATAAACTGTGGTCAAAGACATATAAGAAGAGTCCAACTAACGCGAAGACGAAAGTTAATAGCTAGCATGCGTTACTACAAGCAAATTTGTGGATTACGAAAGTTTTTTCATGTTTTCCGTATTGCCTCGATAAATTAAAATTTCGATAAGAAAGATATTACAATGCGATACAAAACAAAGAAATTTCTTCAAGCATGGGGAATTTAAAGATAATATGGGAAAATGATAACTGAACATGCATGAAAACGGTTATCCAGTATGAGAAAGGGGCACAAAGTGTGGATGGAATGAGAATGGAGACGGTGGGACTATGCCAATCCGTCTGCATGCGATCGCGTTTTTAATTGGACGCAGATGGTCCGGAAACCGATCAATTCTCCGGTTCGGTCAATATATAAGGTGTAAGAATTTAGATCTAATTACTTAATAATTAATTGAGACTTAAGAAGTTCCCGGGTTGTTCAAAGACCCCAAAGCCCAAAACATGGAAATTAACACTCAACTTTAGTCTCCCTAATCGTCTCAATAAGCTATATCCTTTTCACTGTTTCACGTATACGAGAACCCTCTGCGTTTGGCAGGGGGTTTACGTACGGGTAAGCCACGCCTCTCTCTTCTCTCGCAACTTCTTCATGCTCTACTTCCCAGCATGCACTCATGCATCTTGTTCAACATGCTCGGTCGTTCCTCGTACCAAGCGCTGCAACATATAACATTAACCACGGTCCAATGAATCGTTGCTGAAACATCCCAGCATATTCTTACAACTCATGCAGTTTGCCCACTCTAATTAACTCGATCGGGAGTTAACCAAAGAAGAGGGCAGCAGGTGCACGTAGATTACGTAGAACCCCACACGTACAGCACACTGAAAGCTACGCGGCGTTAATGCAAAAGTTTGGTGCTTAGAGCTAACGGGTGGTCGATCGGAGGCATAAGCATGTTGATTCGTTAGCGGATGCTTCCGAAGGCACTGCCGTAGAAAGGCATTTAATAAGCCCTAGGGTCAACACCAGTGCATGTGAAGCCTTTAAGAGCCATGCTGGCGAGGCTACGAGGCTCGGGTTATATAATCCCTGTCGATCTGGGAGGTGGACATAAGTGCAAGAAGCTACTTCTTTTGCGGGGTTTGTCGAACCCCACCATGGGAACTCCTTGGGTAAGGGACGTACTGGTGGCTCTCTTGTTAGTGCTTCATCTTGTCGGTGTTGGGTGCTCTGCTTCTGGACTAAGTATTAAAGATGGCCCTCTTGTCAGTGCTAAAGATGTAATGGTGGTCGGTAAGGCAGCATGCGCAGATTGTTCGGCGGAGAACCTTCATGGTGGGGTCACATTCAAAGGTATATATATATATATATATATATATATATATATATATATATATATATATATATATATATCGGATCGGCTCTTTTCCTTTTTAACCTTCCTTGCATTTGATGCACGAGTATAATTTATTTATGAGAGATTGCTACTGGCTGTTACGTGGAGAGAGAAATCACGCGCCTACCTTTAATCTAACATGGGCTCTGCCTGGCCGGTATGGTAGGCAGGTTAAGATGGGTGAAGTAAGTTTAATTCTCGTTTCACACAACTTAACCTAGCTATCACTTGCAATACGTCAAGGGAGACTTGACTTGGGGTTAATTTGCCAAATCTTATAAATGGTTGACTCACTTATTTTATCGTTTCATTTAAATCCTAGCACATACGTTGTAGGGGGTTCATTGTTTACGACCAACGTATCATGAAATTCGACTATAGTGGATATATGTGTTAGGAGTACGTCAAATTGATTTTCGATTCGATGCATAACATGTTCATATAAAGTGATTTGAATTCTTGAATTTTCAATCCAAAATATTACTTTTAGTGAGAGATATTTTCGTACCGGCACGTAATTCACCTGCAAGCTCTCTTTTCCCATATATATATATATGAAATTGAGTCCCATTAGATGTAAGTGATAGGAGTATTGCCTTGACTTAAAATTTTGTACATAATGTATTCATATAGTGTGATCTTAATAATCAAGTTTTTACTTCAAAACATTACTTGTAGTGAAAGATATTATGTAAGTTTCACCAAAGTTATGTGCAAATGAATTTCATACTCCTTTTCAAGGGAAGTTTTTGAGCATGGATGGTATACATGCATTGAACCATCGTATGAGTTCATGCTGGGAAGTCCTGACTCGTTGGTTATCGTGTGGGTCTCCATTGGGGGGGGGGGGGGGGGGTGGTTTCCTCTCCCTTAAACCCTCACCCTCCTGTAGGCACATGCTGAGGCATGCTAGTTGAAGGTGCATGCTGAGGCATGCTAGTTGGCTCACTCATGCTACCCGGCCAAGGTAGCACTCACTCCTCTTATTAAGGCATAACTCAGATAGCTGCAAAAAGGAATCTGGGGGGGAAAACCCCCCATGCCCCCCTTCTCGATCGGGCTCTGCCCTCCCTCCATTCATCCCGGACTCATAACACCCATATAGAATCTGGGAGGAAAACCCTCCATGCCCCCCTTCCCGGTCGGTACCCTCCCTCTCGGGTCGGTCGGTGCACTCCCCCCCATCACTCAATAACCACCCACTCACACAGGAGTGTGAGGGTCTTTCTTTCTTTAAGATAGACCCACCACCTCAAGAGGTGATGGTTCCCTCTCCCTGTAACCCTCGCCCTTCTATTCGCTACAGATATATTTCAAGAAAAATGGGTTACCGTGCTTCAATCGCCGCACCTGCTCGCCTACGTATTTCACACGTGGGAAATGCAATGGCTGGTGGTCTTAGGAGTTGGGTAACCAAAACAAAATTTATGACTTAAAAAAAAAACTAAATTTATGACGGCATTTGATGCGGGAATTTTACTTTACGCCAACTATAAAATTGACTGGTTTGGGTAGTGAGAGCACCATTAGAATCCTCTCCTGTACTCATGTATTGCAGGCAACACATAAAAGACAGAACCAAAAAAAAAAAAATTCAAACCATGCACACACATACCAACAACAACCCTTCTCCATGCAGGACTCCAAGTTGCCATCGTCTGCAAGTCGTCATCGGGCAAGTACCAAGCCCAGGGCGTCTCCACCTTCGACAAGTCTGGCGACTTCAGGGTCTCCCTTCCGCGCAGCGTCCTCAACTCCGTGGGGTGCCTCAAGCACGAGTGCTTCGCGCAGCTTTTCGACCCCTCCAAGTCCTCACCCTGCCCCACCGACGCTGACCCCCGCCACTTCAAGATCGTTCCCCACCCGCAGGCGTCCACCGCCGATGCCAATCTCCACCTCTTCACCACCGCCACCCCAACGCTCCGCTTCTCCCGCTCCGCGTGCGCCTCCGCCACCTTCTTCTGGCCCTTCCCCAAGCATCCTTTCAACCCTTGGTTTCACCCCTGGCGCCGGTACAAGAGGCGTCATCACAGCCACCGGCGGTGTCCTCACCGGCACAAGGGTCATCACAAGAGGTGTTCTTGCAAGCACCGGCGGCGGTCTCACCGAAGGCATCACCATCGATATCATTGGCATCGGTAGTCGAAGAGGCCGTCTCAGCCCGTGGTCCCCGAATATCCGCCCGTGTTCAACAAGCCATAGCCTACACCGAATCTACCGCCCGTGCGGACGTTCCCCCTGGTTTTCGAGAAGCCGCCGATGACCTATAGCTCCTTCTGCTGTTCTGAGAAGCTACATGTTACGTGGTGGCGTTAATAATGCATGGAGTGTGTGTCGTGTGTCCTCTCTCTCTGTCTCTCTCCACTTGATCCCCCCTAGCTTGACTTATCTGTTAATGTATTGATGTTTGTCGGTTGCCTTCAATTGAGTGCTTTAATAAGGTTTGGTAATTTTGTGTTCTTCTCAGGCCGGTGGGTGGGTAGTACTGTATGTATTTTATAGGTTGTGCCGAGCTGCACTTATATTTATGTCATTCGATTGTGATTATTGTTTTAAAAATTAGATCGAATCCATCGGTTGAATTGATTCAATCGAAAATCAGAGGATGACATGTCGGATCGTTCGATTTCTACGTTAGAGCTGCCAACTAGTTCAAACCTGCAAGAATCAGATTTAATTTGGTTGAATTGCCGATCCAACCAATAAAAAAACCACCCAAGTTTAACTAAAAAAAGAAAAAAAAAACTGACGGGTGGGAATATATTAATCGTCCACGCCACTCAACCCAACCCCAGCCCCAGTGTAGTGCCCTCTCCTCTCTCTCTCTGGTAAACGCTAAACCCCTCCTCCTCCCCTTGCTAGACATCACTCCTCTTCTCCTCTTGTCAGACGTAGCTCCCTTCTTCCATTGTTGAAAGTTTCTTGTTGGAATCCTTTTCTCCGTTTCTGCTTCATACACCTCCCCGCAGGCAATCCTTCCTCTCCTCCCCTTACTCCTTCACCTCTGTCACTGGTGATCGGACCATGGCCATGACCGCCACCTCACACCCCTGCCTTCCCGAGTCCCACCTACCCCACTCCCTCCCTCCTCCAACAACCACCACCACTGCTCTACTCTCCTCCACCACATGCCACCACCACCTCCTCTCCTTTGATAGATCTACTTTAATGGATTATAATTAAGTTTTAGTACATGATTATTTGAATGAGAAATTAATTTAAAATATGTATTACACTAATACATTAGTTAAACTTATGTGTTGATAATTTAATATTTTTCTTTAATCGACAAGTATACATTCATTTCATTAATTAATGTATACTCATTTTTATGATATGAATTTATCATATCCCAACTCAATTGAAATATAATTTTTTTTCGACATTAAAAGAATAAAAAGTTCATTATAGATACTCTCTTAAAATTTAATTTATTTTCATTTTTGACAAACTTACTCTAAGAAAAATATAATAACTCTCGTAAATTTGACAACAAACTCTCTCCGATTCTTCTCCGTATTTTCCCCTTAAATTTCCGTCTCTCATTCTCTTATTCTCTCTTTTCTCTCTCCCTTTTATAACAGGCACATGAGGACAACAGAAAGGATCCCCCACATCGTCTCCTTCCCCACGCACCCAACAGAACATCCACTGTCTACAAACGTGAGCTTCCATTTACACCGCGACTCCTCCCTCACCACGGCCGCGAACGACCTTAACCAAGCACGCCACCGCCAGCCACCGCGAAACCCCATGCGCCTTAGCCTCCTCTACTGCAACAGCAAGACCGCGCACCCACGACCACTACTGCGAACCTCTCCGCCACTACGTCTCGTTCACCGCTTCGACCACGATCGAGTTCCCTTCGACAGGCGTGGTGACAGCACGCTCTTCGATTTCCACACCGCGACCTCAACGTAACCGTGGGAAGCCACCGCCTATGGCCTCTCCTCTCAGCGACAGAAATAGCAGCATCCACAGAGCCCCTCCTCTGCTCCGCCTCCTTGCCGTGACAACCGCTCCTTCGTCGACGTCTTCATCTTCTTCTTCTTCACCTCCGCAACCGAAGAAGAACCCAACGACTACCGAGTCCCCCTCTGTGTAGCAGCCCCCCACCGGCTACTCCTCCTTGCTGTCGTCGGCCCCGACCACCGCCACGCCCTCGTGCGCGCCCTCGCGCCGCCTCCAGCCTCCTTCGGCCAGCCTTGCCAGGGCCGTGGGCTATTGCTCCTTGCAGCAGCACGCACCAACTTCCTCGTTGTCGTTCGGCGAGCTCAGAGCGTTCCGATCCTCGCCGCGACCACCGCCGGGTGCGGCCCTGTCTTGTTAATCACACTCCAGCTTCTCGCCGCAGGCTTCCTCTGTCCGTGCGTGCGAGCTCCTCGAAGGAGCTCGCATGTAGTGATGATGTATTAAAATTTACATAGACGGCCATTGCCACAAATCTCTTTTTTAGTTGAATAATTTAATATTGTGATTGATTTGTGAGAATCCCCTCTTATTATCTAGAAATACCATTTTTTAATGACTTCATTTATTTATTTTTGATGAACCAAACCACAATTTAATCTGACTCAACTCAATTGACCCTATACAAATTAAATTGGACTTTGACCAATTCAGAGGGCATCCAATTTAATCGGACTCAACTCAATTGACCCTATACAAATTAAATTGGACTTTGACGAATTCAGAGGGCATCATTGGTTTGATCGGTTGGACCTACAAGTTGAACCCTAACAACCAACCATAGCTTGGCCAATTTGATGGTTGATATGATTTTAAATCTTTGATTGTAATTGCTTGATTTTATTTGTATTTATACATAATTTGTTTACAAATTAAGGTACATCATGTGTGTACATTTGATCTTTTCAATTTTAAATGTATTCACCGAAATGAGTTGAGTTGATTAGGGTCACATGCGACGCTGGAGTTGTGAGGAAGGCGATCAAATACGGGAATGGAAAGAATGGAAGCAAAACGAGATAAGGCAACCATATGCCCATCATGGAGCCATTGGAACGTGGAGACTAGGTTTACCATGATGACCCCAAAGCATGGTTTTCACAAGGTAGACGCAAAATATTTTGTGCTAATTTCAATCAGATCCTTCCTGACCAGCTAGTGGCAACTACTCATGTAATACCTGCAACAGCAGGTATTCCCAAGTTTAGTCCTACAACCGCGGGTAAGAAATTGAGGTGCAAGGTGCGTAAGCATTTTTTGATCGAAGTGCTAAATTTAAACTAGGTTAGCTGCTGGTCAGGATGTAAGAATATTTCGTTCTGGGTTCCAAATATTCAAGTTTTTGGGCTGATGGTATTTCTTGCCGAAGCCAATGGAAGGATAAATCCATCTGGTCGTCACATTGAATTCTTCGATGGAGTATCACACCTATGCATCCACGGAATTAGTCCACTAAATTTACCATATATACATACCATGTAAGATATACGGACGCCCCTCTTTTATAAAGGAATACGAGATGAAATTTAATTCACCCACTTTATATTCCTAAAACACGTTACGTTTCTCGACAACCCTATCAAATGAGTCGCAAAGTCAGGTCTTGTTAAGCACTTGGAAACAAAAATTGTTGCTGAAGTCCGTCGCAAGGAAGCGAAACACGTCTAGTAACGTAAAGTCTGTACCATACAATTCACAACGTTTGTTTTGCTGTAAGTTCGTCGCATACATAAAAGTCTGTATAGAGTATGACGCAGACCAAATCAACAAATTGCTAATTAATTTCCTGGGAATGTCCAACTCCATCGTACATAAAACTTTGCAGACAACTAAAAGCAAGAACTTCTGGAACGTTCCTCTATCTAGCACAGGTGCAAGAGCATACTAAATAGTCATACAAAGGAACCGAGCAGGGTAGTTCGGGTGTGGAAGCACGCGAATCTCCATAAACTATGGGCTCATATCAACAAAAACAGGATAGTATGTATCTAACTCGTACTGCACTAGAATGTGCTCTGTTGCCATCAACGTAGTTGCTGATGTCAACCTGAAAAAGGACGAGCATACATGTTAAGGAAATGTGAAGAGGCAACTGGAGACTGATGACTTCAGCCAATCGAAAAGTAGACAAAGGAATGCCGCTTTTTACATTCTCAATTCCAGGAATCTTGACAGATTGAACTCCAGCCAAACCTTGCATTAGCAGGCTGCATATAAACAATTCAGATTAACATAGACCAACATACGATCCAACATATGATGCCTAATATAGTGCCAATTATTGTACTAATCAACCTTCACCAAAGAGCCTATAATGAGACATTGCGATGCTAGTCCACAGAAAATAAGAAATAAAAGTTGATAGAAGTGGAAGAATACGAGTAAAAATCATTTAAAAAGGTGCTTTTCAAATTAGTCAGCATTTCAACGTCCCTGCTGCCGAACAAAACCTACGGACTGGTCATGTGATGATTAAAAGGATAGAGATGGTAGGCCAATTTGATCCTAGTTTAAATTGGAGGCATATACCTTGCATGGAAAGCAGTTCCAAGAAACCAATCTTTTGTTCAGTACACATTTACAAATCTCCCAGCAACCATCTGTTTGCAAGGAATAAAATTGGTCATTCTGAATGAGCAAGAACAAGGTCAGCAAAAAATTAACTCAGCATTTTAAAGACAATAATTACGACATCATTGTGAGAAGTGTAGTAGCTCAATCCAAGTTTGTTTTCTTGGAAAAGAAAAAAGATGAGCACACGGAGACCACTGATCATCAAAGTTAACTTATCTCAGAAAATAAGATACAAAGTCAATTCAACCTCTTAAGAAAGGGAAGCTTGCAACCAGCTAAAGAAGCCAACATCAAGCAAAACATTATCAAAATATGCACCTTCAGTACCCCTAAAAGTGGCACTCCTTAGGAATCAAATCGTCCATGGGATTCAAGCTCTGTTTCGCAGTTTATTGGAAACAAACTAGCTCATGTTCTGACAACCCCACCCCCCACCTGAAAACTCCTTAACAAGGTCTCATGAAACACCTCATAGATCCAGCTCACTGCTCCCTTCTGCCAAACTTATAAGAGCATGGGGAAAAAAACTTCTGGCAATTCTTCTGTCCTGTATCACAGGGGATGCGAGCAGCATCTCCTTGTGGGTCAAACTCCTGCTTGTATGTCAAGATTTGATCTCTCATGAGAAGCCAAGAAGCCAGAAACTGTCTTTCCCTTATGGCTGCAGAAAACATTATCTAGGGATTTCATTGTCCTGGAGAAGGGGGTATTGTGAACCGGAGAGAGACCCGTAGGTTGATATTATCTGAGGCAGCGACACGTAGTCTCTCAAAACATGGAAGGTTGAGTTTCAATTCCGATGGGGCTTTAGCCTTCTATATCAATTGGCAATAACTATGTCAAGGATTATCAACCTCAATGGTCATGCCATAAAGGAAAATATGTCATTTTGACAAAGAAGCCCTTCCACTACTGTTGAGAGTTATGTAGTTTATGAAAGTTGTCTTATGTGTCATTTTTTATGTTTTTCTTATTTTATATCACTGCTTTGTACTTTTCCCACATCTCTACATATTCTAATGCCTTGGATACCCTCCATGTACAACAGCAACAAAAAAACTTTCAAGGGCCACTGTCGTTCATTAACACGCAATCCATACAGAATGGTTGAGTGGGCGTGAGTGATGACCATGGGAGAGTATGAGGTAGGAGGAGAGCATTCTGGTTGAGGGTAGGGGGAAGCAGGAAAGAACTCTGAGCCTCCTCCTCTGGAGGTTGGAATGCATTGTGGGAGAGGCAAGGTGGGTGCCATTGGTTCAATGGCTAGGATCACGTGGCTCATGAATGCTGAAACCTCATGAAGTGTCTCACCTTTTTTCAAGTTTTTAACATGAAGAAATTGAGCCAGATGGCAACACAAACTGGAGGAGATCATGCACTTAGCTGGGCTCTGGAAGGAATATTGGTTTTGGTCATTGCACCTCGTTCAGATGCAGTCTTTGCCAAAAGGAATGCTCGGTCATAAATGCTGTGGGCAGATACCACCACATTGACCACACCTACAATTGGCGCTGGAGCGTCTACCTTTTAGGTTATGCTGTTTGGAGATCATTGAAGCCACTGTGGCAGCTTTTCACCAGCTGGTGCATTGATTTGACCTTAACTTGGCCGGTCATGACCTAGATGGGTTGTGGGGCAGGCGGTGATAGCGAACAAAAGACATTTTAACATGGGGTGACAATGAGAGCTCGAGGCTCGACAAGATGTTTTTTTTTGAGAGAAGGCTCGACATGGTTATTGAAGGTGACTCACAAAGGGCCAAGTAGTGTTGTGGTTATTGGCAGGGGGGGTTGCGAGTCCTGGACAGAGGCCAACGGAGGGTTTGTTGGAACTGCCAAGTGTGGCTGTCAAAGGTAATGGAAGAGTATTATGATAATTAATTGGCTATAATGACTCAATTTTTAATTGGATCCTAGGTCTCTCTTATATAGAGAGAGACCGAAAAGAGTGAAAGTACAGAGATGCTCCTGAGGATCAATAAAATGTACACTACCGTACAAGCAAAATAAAAACATAATAAAATCATATGCTAACACTCTTACTTAAGTTGGAGCTTAGATATCTATCATGCTCAGCTTGGATACACATGAATCAAATAAAAATCTAGCTAGGGGCTTGGTGAAAATACTGACAATTTGCTCCTTAGATGGACTGGTGTAGTACATAGCAATCTCTTCTGAATGATGTCCCTGGTATAGCGATAATCAACCTCAACATACTTCGTTCTCTCGTAAAATGCTGGATTATTGGCAATGAAGGTGGCTGCTTTGTTATCACATTTTATCTCCATTGGGTTAGAAAATTATATCTGCAAGTCAGTAAGCAGGGACCTAATCCACATCATCTCTGCAGTCGTCTAAGCCATGACTCTGTATTTAGACTCGACATTGGATCTCACAACTGTGCCCCGTTTCTTGCTCCTCCAAGTAATCAAATTCCCTGCCAAAAAGGTGCAAAACCTAGGAGTGGACTTGCGATGCACATGACATCCGGCATAATCCGGGTCAGAGTAGCCAACCAAGGTCATAGAAGACCCCTTGGAGAAGAGGAGACCCTTCCCAGGAGCCTTCTTGATGTATCTGAGCACCATCAATGCTGCTTCCCAGTGTTGACGTGTTGGCTTAGCCATGAGATAACTCAGTCTCCCCAACACAAAAGAGATATCCGACCTCATGATAGTGAGGTATAGCAGCTTACCCATAAGCTGCCTGTACTGCATGTTGTCCACCAACTGTGCATCCTCATCATAGAGTAGCATCTTGAGATACATAGGAATATTGGCCTCCTTAGCCTCAAGCATACCAACCTCCTGTCAGATGTTCAATGCATACTTCCTTTAAGACAAGACTATGCCCTTTTTACTGCAAGCCACCTCAATGCCAAGAAGTATGGTAGAGCTCCTAAGTCCTTTATGAGCTACTGGGAAGTAGGATGTGCTTAATCTCAACAACACCCTGCTTGTCATCACCTGTGACAATTAAGTCATCAATATAAGCAAGAAGTACCACAGTACCTCGTCCAGTCCTCGTAACAAATAGAGGAAAGTCAGCTGTCAATCTCTTGAATCTAGTTGCCTCTACAACTTGTGACAACCTCGGGAGCCAAGGTTTAGGGCTCTACTTAAGGCCATAGATGGCCTTCCTTAGTTGGCATACACACTCTCCTTGAGCCTCAAAGCCAGGTGACTGTTGCATGTAGACTTCCTCTTAGAGATCACCGTAGACGAAGGCATTCTTCACATCCCAATTAATGCAAAGGTCAATCTAGTTGAACTGCAATTGCAACCAACACCTATACCGTAGAAAGTCTGGCAACTGGTGAGAAGGTGTCAAAGAAGTCCACCCCATAGGTTTGAGTGAACCCCTTTGCCACAAGATGCACTTTGTATTTAGCAACACCGCCATTTAGATTGAACTTCACAGTGAATACCTACCGACAACCAACAAGTGTAGCACCATCAGGGAATGGAGTGAGCTCCTAGGTCCCACAGCCTCTAAGTGCAGTCATCTCATCCTTCATGGCTGCCCGCCATTTTGGATCAAACATGACCTCACGATGAGTAGCTGGAATCTGAGTAGCTGCTAACGCCTTAGTGAATCCAGCAGACCCGGAGGCTAATTTGTCAGTAGCAAGTGCCTCGGCCGTGGGATTAGTGTAGGTCTGTGGTTGCTTTTGAATGGCTATCGGAAGATCCACATCATCACCTACAACATCATATGTCCTGTCCTTGCGATCATCACATGGCAAACATGCATCAGTGTCTTAAGAACTCACCTGAGAAGCCGATGATGAAGGCGAGGGTGGGGGTCCCTGATAAGTAGTTTGAGGGCGGACATACGTCTGAAGTGGCTCAGTCAGACTAGAAAAGGAATGCGTAGCAGGAGGTGGTGGTGGTAGTGTAGTAGGCACAGGAGTCTCAGGAAAACTACCAAAACGAATGGGTGTAAATGACATAGGCGCCGTGTCACCCTCAAAAGCCATCTCAGCAGCAAAAGTGGAAAAGAAAGGTATCGCCTCAACATCCGCAGAAATAAAATGCCGAGAAGAAATCAGATCAAAGTACTGATACCCTTTTTACGTCCGATTATATCCAAGGAAACAACACTTATCTGCTTTGATACCAAATTAGTTGTAATGACTCAATTTTTTATTGAAACCCTAGGACTCTCTTATATAGAGAGAGATCGAAAAAGGTGAAAGTACAGATATGCCCCTAAGGAGCAATAAAACATACACTACCGTACAAGCAAAATAAAAACATGTGCTAACATAATTTGAAAGGCATTAATTCAAATTCAATGGCAAATGAGGAAGCAAGGAGGATTAGTCACACCCCCATTATTTAGAGCAAGTCATTGAAGGGATGCAGGACACGTTCTCTTGTTTCTTTGACCAACAAAAGAAAAATCATTATCATGAAAGGAAAGGAAAGTTGGTGCCTTTATGGCTCCAACCATGTTGGAAGGAGGGGAGATTCATGGCAAAGCCGAATCCTCTTCCAAATTTATTTGCAGCAAGCTCAGCAGCCTATCAGGTTAAGGGTCTAACTTGAGGACTAATAGCCTAACACCAGTTGGTCCTGGTTGTTCAAACCCTTGTGAGGCTTGTTGCGAGATGGATACCGACCCACCTACGTGGGAAGTTGCAAAGGTTTTCTGCAAGGACCTAGTAGGGTGGACTATTTAAGTCAAGCACAATCTACATCAATGGTAGCCTGGCAAGGCAACTAGAAAGAGATGATCTCGTAGGCAATGTAACTCACAATGGTAGCGACGGAGCTTCCGGTTGTAGCAAAACATTCATGGCGAGGTTGTGCATGTAGGTACCAACCATTTTCTACAACTAAAGTGCATGTACATTTACAAATGGTAAGGGACGTTGGTTAAGTGTGATTTACAAAGAGGGGAATGTGGAAGAGGTCATGTAGGCTGTTGCAAGCAGGGTGGGTGTTGACAAAGTTGCTAAAATAAATGGAATGGAGACTTTGATTGGTAAATGTTATTGTAAGCATGGGAATAAAGCCACGTAGTACTTGCCATGTGGCAGTAGTAGTCGGCGGCCACGTGGCAATGACGTGGCAAAGTCCAGTAAGGCCCACTTTTTGGTGTGTGTGTGTGCATGAATTGTGTTGAGTTGGATGCCAATATGGCAAGTTTTGTTAATATATATTTTGGTAGCTTAGTTGTCAAGTTAGAGAGTTCTAGGAAAGTCCAAAGCTGGATTAGGATTTGGTGATTTGATTTGTTTCTTGTTACGCAAATTTGTTTTGATGATTGCCTTTTTATAAAAAGAGGGTAATGTACCAAATTTATTCTTAAGTTGCAATAAAATAATTTTCATTTTCATCAGCTCCCTCCTCTCTCTTCCATAAGTCACTAGCCTCTCTCTCTCTTATCCTCTCTCCACACACCAACATCAAGAGGAAGAAGAGCCCTCTGCACGAGTTCCAAATCTTAACATGGTATTAGAGCAGACGTCCTAGGCCCACTAGTCTTCATGTGTGAAACATGTGGATAGTAATCCCGAGTCTAAGCATTGCATTCTAACTTGTCTGGAAGGGGGAGTGCTCTCACCTACAAGGAGAGGCTGTGTGACGATGTGATCTCTCACGTACCTCAAGAGATCCTAGAGCCTTATGCAGGCTCTGTGAGGCAACGATGGTAGATGCAGAGACCTAAATCATCTACAAACTCCACATTAACCTAGAGAGTGCACCATAAATCGCAAAGGGACCAAGGCTAAAAAGTGGGCGAAGGAGAATTACGTTGTCTCATTTACATCCGCAAATTTAGAGAGGCTCCGAGCATTAATCAAAGATGAAGAGAAGGCAACAACGACCACAACAACGGCTTTAAACGTTGCCAAAGAAGCAACGAATACTGAGGTTACAAGAGATTCGCAGGTGCATCAGAAGATACATTCAAAGAAGATTCGGGAGCATACATGGATGTAAATAGTCTATCCAAAGTTCAAAAAAAAAAAAGTTCAAGCAAGTCTTCTCCTTTCTCCTACCTCGACTTGACAAGACGTGTTAACGTGGGAATAAAGTGACGTGGCACTTGCTAAGTGGCAGCAGTAGTCAGTGGCCACATGGCAATCTAGTAGGGCCCACTGTTTGGGCACGTGTGTGTGTGTGGATTGTGATGAGTTGGCTGCCAATGTGGCACGTTTTGTTAAGGGATATTTTAGTTAGTTGTCAAGTTAGAGAGTTTTAGGAAAGTCAAATTAGGATTAGGATTTGGTGATTTGATTCGTTTATTGTTATGTAAGTTTGTTATGACGATTGCCTCTCTATACAAAGAGGGCAATGCACCATGTTTATTCTTGAGTTGTAAAAAAAAAATTTCCACCATCAACTCCGTTCTCTTCCCTTCATAACTAGTTGGCCTCTCTCTCTCTCTCTCTCTCTCTCTCTCTCTCTCTCTCTCTCCACACGCCAACATTTAGAGTTCGAAGGGCCCTTTCCACGAGTTTCAAATCTTAATGGTTATGAAATATAAATAAGCAGAAACGAATAAAGTATTAAAAATATGAGAATGCGGAATACTCAGATTTTCGTGGAAACATCGCTAACGAAGAGCGGGAATAAAAAAGCATGGGAGAAATGCCCCTATGGGTGTGAGATCTTTATATTATTCTCAAAGAACAAATGGGGGCACAAAGTTCTTTTATAGGCCACCACACACCTCTCAAGTCCTCAATCCACTATGTGGGGCTAAACTAATGTGTAATTCGATCTCCCACCATCTAATTACCCAACTACAACATTCACCACTCAACACTCCCCCTCAAATTGGAACATGGAATGCTCAATTTGTACAACATAAAACCTCAATCTTACAGGTAGAACATAACACTTAGCTAGCGCAACCGAAACATGGTTTTGCACCAGGCAAATGATGGCAGCTGCATCCTCGTTCTTCCTTGTTGGAAAGGTGTGCTAATGATGACACAAACGTAGGCCAGAGCTTGGTAGATGAACTAGTGAAGCTGTTTTTGATTTCTCTCTCTCATAGAGACATCAACTAGTGTTGGTGCCTTCTCTTTTGGAGCTCTCAGAAATGGATCTCTCCCATGGAGACCACGAGATTGGACCTCTCCCACAAGGAAACTCAAAGTGGGTCTCTCCTTCAGAGACCTCAAGGCTGGCCTCTCCCATACGAAAATCTCTCTGTAGATTTCTCTCATATAGGAATCAAGAAAAGGAGCTCTCATGTGAGGATCTTAAAGAATGAGTCTAATATGGGTTCACAATAGGCTTTGACACTCCCCCTTTCTACCATACACGTATGGAAGAAGAAAATAACATAGAGAAGAGCTTCTCCCCTCTTCTTATTATCATCATTTTTTTTTGTTTTGTTGTTTTTTCTTCTGTCTATATTTTCCCCCTTTTTTTGTTCTTCTCTCTATTTTTCCTTCCTTTTTTTTTCCCTGTTGCCGCTACCTTCTAGCCACCACTTCTTCGATCACGTGTGTTGACACACTTCAGTCCTCTCCTCCGCCTTCTCCTTTACTTCTGCCACGGCACCCATAGATCTCGTTGCCTTCATTAGCATTTCTTCGCTGTAGTAGAGGCAAGGGCCTTCTCGACCGACCGACTTGTGCTCAACTAATCTTACGAACAATGCAAACGGAACATCCAAAATAGTAAAAAATAATGATATTCATGTCGAACATTATCAATCATAAGTAATGATAAAATCAAAGAGTGACTTGCTTTGTTACCATATTATAAAATATAAGCAAGCAGAAACGAACAAAGTATCAAAAACATAACAATGTGAAACACTTGGATTTATATGGAAACCTCACTCATGAAGAGCGCGGAGAAAATCAAAGGAGAAGTGCCTCTATGTGTGTAATATTTTTGTATTCTTAAGAACAAATGGAGGAACAAAGGTCCTTTTATAGGCCAACACACACCTCTCAAGTCCTCACTTCACCATGTGAGACTAAACTAACGTGTAATTGGATCTCCCACCATCCAATTACCCTCTACAACATTAACCTCTCAACAGTAAACGAAGGTGGTGTCATGGAATGTGAGGGGCCTCAAGGATAGGAAGAGGAGTATTGGCCAATCATCTGCTTAAATGGAAGCCAAAAGTAGTTTTACTGTAGGAGATGAAGCTAGAAGGGTACAGGGTTGAGGAGGTGAGGTAGATTGGTAAGGAGATATTTGGGAGTTGGATTGTAGTAGATGTAGTTCGAATATCAGGTGATTTGTTGATTTCCTAGACGAGTGGTGAATTAGAAGAGGTCTCCTTACATAAAGATTTAAAGACAACATCTCTCCTGGCAAATTAAGGGATGGGACTTAGCTGCTCACAACAGGCATGAATGGACTATTCACAGATGAAGAAAGATCAAGCTTTTGGGAGGAGCTCAGGGAGTTAGAGCGCTGCTCCAAGAGGACTCGTGGTTGGTGGGAGGTGACTTCAACATCACCCTTAACATGGATGGTAGACCAAACGACAAAGGTGGATTCAATAGTGGCTCCATTGATTTTTGGGAATTGGTGACTAATTTTAGGGTTATAAGATACTTGCAACAAAATTTCACTTTAGATGGAGTACAACTTTGCATAAGCATCATTTGAAGCTAGACAAGTTTCTCTCCTTCCACAATCTTGCAAAGAGGTTCCCAACTGGCAAGACTAATGGCTATCGATCGGCCAACAGATCATATACCTCGCATGTAGTGCGTAAATAAGAATCTTCAATCAAAATCTTACTTCAAGTTCGATAAGCCATGGCCACTGAAGGAGGGCTCTACGTAGATGATTGTGTATTGGTGATAGGAAGCACCAAGTTGGGCATGGCTACGGCCAGGTTGGCTAGAAGGCTGAAGGCTGAAGGCTGAAGGAGTTGAGACAATTTCTTTTACACAAAAAGAAGATCAGGGACAAGTTTTAAAGCACCATCTCCCCCTCCACCCCCTCTCCGCACCAAGTTTCGATCCCATACCTATGCACAGGTCTACGAAGATACAAACCACACGCCAAATCCACTAGAGCAGCGGGGACTCGGTAGATCGGGGAAAAAAGTGAGGAGAAAAGTGGAAGCTCATGCTAAGATCGGCAAACTTGACAAACTAGAGGACTCCAAGGGTCTTACAGAAGAGGAAGTGGTAGATAGGAAGAAAAACCATGCAATTGTCACCCAAGAGGAGTTAAAGAACGAAGTTGAGTGGAGGCAAAGGTCGAGGCAAATGTGGTTGCAAGAATGGGATGCCAACATCCACTTCTTTCGCATGGTAACGAATGAAAGACACAACACAAATTACATTAACAAGTACCAGATAGTAGGTACAGAACTTTGCAGTTTATGATAGGATGTGGGAAGGGTCTTTGCAGAACAGTTCCACACCTTCACGAGGAAAGGCCCGTGCCAAATTGGAGGTGGTTGGGCAACATAACTTGAGGGATGGGCAACAATCAGTGCAACATTACCACCAACATCACCTCATATGTCAAAAACCCTTCAGTCGATGATTTCGATGTTTGCCTCATGGCCACCTTGCGCACAAATGCAAGGCCAAGGTGGCTTATTGTTCATGCTTCACATTTAGCCACAAGGCAACAATGGGCCCCATGCAAGGTTCGCAATATTCCAAAGTTGACACTGTTCAAAGGGCATCACTTGCAATCAAGAAGGCCATTAAAGGCTCACTGGTACAAAGACGTGTGACTTTTGTGCAGAAGGATTGCTTGCTTACCTCTTTTGCTACTGGGAAAAGATTAACGAGATCAAGTGACCTCTCCTCCTTATCCCCAAAGACTTTTCCTTTAGCCGTCTTTTAGGCAAACCGAAAGCCTAACCAAGAACCCATCATTGCTTTTGCTGCTCCAGTTGACAACGATGCCATTACTGTTGCTTCAGTCAATCTGCTGCAACTTGTAACCTCCTTGCCTCTGTCTTTCAACTTGGGTTACTAATATTTTTAATAACTAAGGATTTTTCCATTCTTATTTACATTTTAATCCGTAAGTATTTGGCTATAACCACACATCTTGACTCTATAATGGATGGACATGAATGTAGTTTAGGATAATCCATGACTGATGCTGCCATGTGTAATAACTCACACTAGCAAATAAAATCTAGTATTCTATTCTTCTTTAGATCGATATGTGCATATCCATGTTTAGTGGAATATAAGAATTTGAACGTTCCTTATTATGAGATGGTATATTTTCCTTGTTGAAATCTTAAACTATGCAAGTAAATACATCTTTTATTTTATATATATATATATATATATATATAAATACTTAAATATTAAAAAGATATCGACCGATTACTTCTAGGCAACTCTCTCACATACCGTATACTCCTTAATCAGCGACCTGGCCAACTGAATACCGACCTTTACAACCCTACCACTATACACCCTCGGGATGGAAGATGGCACGGAATAAGGAACCGCTACTCATTGTCAACAAATTAAGGCGAGACTTCATAAAGCAGAATCCTGCATTGACATTGGCAACAAGAGGCCTTGCGACAGAGCTTTGCTAGAAATCTGACCGAGAACTACTTCGCCATTATCAAAGGAGGCTCTTCGGGAAGATGGACAATCGCCAGCATCTCAACAAGGATTTATAGCGTAAGCATTGGGCTCCATATCACATGGGGATGAGATTAGCGAGGGCTTTTTAACTAAGTCAAGGTCAATTCTATACAAGCCATAGTTTGCTTCCCCAACCATCTCGACTATTAATGCTTTCATCTCCACCCATTCAAACCTTCCAAACATAGGCAACAAATTTCAAATAGATCTCTTTGATGTTAGTGAGGGGTCAGTAATGGGCCTTTTCCCTTTGAATCCAACTACCCAATCTTGGAGCACGACAGAACAAGGGCCTTCAGCATTTCTCCAACGGTCGTGGCCATGGAAGTGCTCATCCATCCTCCCATCCCACCTACAGGGGACAACACCCATGCACTAGAACCAAAGATCACACCAACGCCTTTGGATGCAAGGCCTGCCGCCTACTGTTATGGGTCCTTCCTCGTCATTGGACCATCCTTCTCTTGTTCTCAATTTCACAGCCAAGGGCGACCTCGTATCAAGCGATCAAGCTCCAACCATTCGCATCTTTGATTTTGTATATGTCTACAGTAGGAGGGGTGTGGATACTCATCTGCTGACACAAGTTCCACTAGGGTGTTACCCAATTGTGTGTGTGTGTGTCTGTAGGGGAGGGGGAGATATTAAGCACATTGTGCCTCTACCATTCCACTTGTGCATCCATTAGGGAATCTAGATCAGTGGAGAAGAAGGGTGTTGTTGAGAGCACTGGGCTATTAAAGATAAATCAATTTAGCACTATGGATATATTTTTTTTTGAAAAGTGAAAGGGTGGTTATTTGGTTGATAACCACCCATCAGCTTAGCGCTGCAGATAGATAAGCTACCGAGAACTGCAATAGGAGGTTGTTTGTTAAAAGAAATGAAGATTCTTAAAAGGAATATTCGTTGACCGTTGGACAACACTAAGGGCATGCTAGGGAAGTATTTGAGAGAACTGGACAATTGATATTGCATTGTTGTTGCAAGAAGCCAAATTAGAGGAATTCGAACCATGATTGGCTAATCAGGTGGAAGGTGGTAGACTAGACCAATTTGAAGCCTTGGATGCCCTGTGTAGGTTGGGTGGTCTGTTCATGGAGAGGGATGGCTCTATTGAAGGTAATTTTTGAATCACATTGCATGCTGAAGCTAAAAGAGCTCTTTGCAATTAGTCCAAGACATTTGGCAACTAAGGACTAACGACTATGACCTCAACACCTAAGAGGCAACCATTTAACAACCAATGTCCAAGTGAAAAGGGCATACACCCGCTGAGGGGTAGAGTTTGTTGGAACTTCTCAAAGTGCAGTTAACCAGCAAGAGACCATTCACGGCCATGTCCACTCTCCACTATAAAGGTACCCTGTCAACCTACTTGAGATCATTGTTGAGTGCCGCTAAGGGAAAGAGGAACCTATAAATACCACCATTATTTCAAAAAAGAAGGAAAACTCAACTCATTACTCAAGTTTTGCATGTCGGTCTTCTCTTGTTCACCCACGAGAAGAATTCTATTCAGCTGGTCCGAATAATCTCCATCCAGACCTCTACACTACGTTATCTTAAGCAGATGCTGCAATCAATGTGCCATGCTAGTCTTTTCTCCATGGTCGTTTATGGCAAATTTCAGAGATTGTCCCTGTGCTTCTGCACTTCAATCATAAAGCAACCAAGAGATCTACATGTCCAAACATTTAAAAGGCAACAATTGGTATCATACTATCATCCATCATACTTAAGCCTCGACCGATCATTAGGCATAGCCCACACACCATCCTCATCAGCACCAACATATTTGTGCTTCTACATAGTGCATACCTTCTCTTCTTCACCAACGCCCAATCTCAAAGTATTAACACAACAAACTAAAAGTTTGCTTCATTCAAGCAATGTACCCATTAAAAAAAAAAGAACATTCGGTACCATTTGGAGATAGTTTCTACAGTGTGGCTTTCCAAAGTGCAAATGCCTAATCCAAACCCTGAAATTTCAAGCCCGGATCCTGAATTTCTCCACATCTCAAATCCTTAAACTTCAGTTTCCGAAATCTCGAGCTCCTAAAGCACATTAACTTCGCTGTCCGCTGTTGTAAACCCGCAACCTGACCTCCGAAACTAACACCCGCAACCGAATGTTTTACGCTTTCTAAATCTTGCATTGTTGGACGATCCGTCTTCTTTACCACAACCAGAAAAGAGTTCCTCATTGTTTCTCACGCATTGAAGCCGAGTAGCACGAGATCAACATTACCACGATCCCAGAAAGACTACACAACAAAACTGTAATCAGAAAGTCCAGCTGGAATTTACCACGATCGAGCTCGCTCGGAGCGCCGCCTCCTTCAATTCCACATTTACACGCACCTCGTGTTGTCCAACGGAGATCCTATCCGACTCGAGAGCGAGCCTCGACGCCTCGTTGGGTGGCTTTAAGAAGGACAGAGAATCGAGGAGCCACTTGCGGTTGCTCTCCAGCTTCTTTACCTGCATCGAGCAAGAACCGAATTCAGCCGCCGGATTCGAGAGAAATTACCGGAAGAAGTGCCAACGGGTGGGGCGATCACCGGAGACCCGGGGATTGCGGAGGTCGAGTCGGCGCTCTCGAACTCGTCGAGGAGCGCGACGGAGTCTCACCAGAGCGACTCGTCCTCACCACCTGCTCAAAGGCCGCGGCGGCGCTCGCCGTTGGAGGTGCGACTCCGCGAAGGGGAGGAGAACTGAGAAGAGGGAGGGCTCTGGAGTGGAGAAGGCGATCCCGCGCTTTTGGTTTTCGAAGATGGGGGTGGCACGAAGCCCCGGCGGGAGGGGAAATGGGACGACGGGACCGGCTGGCGTCTTGTTAGGGTTTCTGCTCGCGGGCGAACCGCCGCCGTCTGTTGCAAATCGTAATTGGGCGCCCAGCAGTTTTACATGCCGGATCGAACCATTTTGTACGTGTCTGTGTTTTAAAGATTTTTTTTTTTTCAAGGAGAATAATATTTTAATTGGAAGGGTGAATATCTGTTATACATTTTAAAAGAGAGATTATTGTAATGAATAATAATTTTAAAAGATATATCATTAGTGAAAATAAGAGGTATAAGATTAATCCTTAATAGATATCTTTACACATGACTGTACACAAAAGAATTTGATAATAAGTGATATGATAACAAAATATTAAGTAATTGCAAGGTTCAGAAATGTAATAAGGATATTTGGTGAGCACACATAACATGTGACCTTAACATAAAAACTCTAGAACAAGTTAACCCAAGGGAAAACCCACAAATTAAAACAAGTTGCAAGGCAACTTGAACAAATAACAAGGTAACCACAAAGAAAACAAATGAGAAAAATTAAAACAACAAAAAGAACTCAAAAGTGGCAACTATGAACAAGCTAGAGGCCAGATGGAGGCAAAACGGTCGGCACAGAATAAGTTGTATCAATTGTAGCCATCAGAGTAGAACCAATGGTGAGATCAACGTAGAAAAGTAGGTAAGGAGCCACAGCCAAGTCGAGGTCGAATCTCATCTCCTATAGGCAGGGAGGGGGACCACCACACAGACCCATGACAACGAAACGTGACCATCTAATTAGTGGATCCATAGTGAAACTGCAACGAGAATGACAGATAGGACTAGTGAAGGGCTACGTTGCCCAATTTGACACTGAGCACCAACAATTGCAAAACAAAAAATGTCGAAGAAGAGATAAACAATAGTGAGTGGGTGAGGGGACAACGAGAAGGGACCTTAGCCGGCAGAATGGTAAGCCAAGCACCCGCTGCAACAACAACAGTTAAGGCTTAAGAAGGTTCTTGAGAGAAGGGGAGGGGAAAAGGGTAGGAGTAGTGGTTGTTGTCTGGTAGAGGGTTTTCCAAATGGCTTCTTGTTGGGGGTCTAAACTAGGTCGAGAGGTAGGGGGCTCTTGTAATTTACAAATATCATGATTTATCCCTAATCTCTTTGTATTTCTCCTTGATTTTATTGTCATAGCCAATTAGAAGGTCCCATAGCCAACTACTAGCTTATAGTTGTTTATTACTAATTTTGTAACTTAATACATAAGGTCGATGATTGGAATTTACCTAGGTAAGCCAGTCAAATCATTTGTGGACTTAGAAAATGAATTGCATTTGAAACATGGGAACTTAATGAGTGGGTGCAAAAAGTTAAGCCTAGGTATGTGATGGAAATTAAGGATTTCTTTGGATATTTGAGACAGAACAATACAATCCTTATGTTATAAGAAAGCTCAAGAGACAACCCTTTTGACCAACCCCTTTTTTAGGGCCCGTTTGATTCGAGGAATGCGGCTCATTATACTCCATTTGGGCCCACAACTGTTGGCGTAAAGAAGAGTCGGGTGAAGCCGAGTTAAGTCGCATCATTTGTATTCCACCCTCTGGGTGGAATTTGGTTAATTCCTCTTCTCGATTCCGTTACCCCTTATTCGTTGCACCCCTCATCCAGATCTTTAATGGAGTATGAATCGTGTTTTATTCGGCGATTTGCTTTTTATTTTCTATTTTTCAAGTTAGGGTTTCCTAATACATGGTCGTGTCAACTCGTGATTTGGTCGATTTTGGCTAGAGGGGTTATCGCAGATGATTTCATCATCTTCTGACCAAGCATTCCTTCTCTGCAACTTGATCAAAATGTTTAGTTCTTTTTATTATTGGTTTCTTCATGATCTACTGGCATGGCATTGATGGATGTCCTCATATTATCCTTTACTTGAGTGCCTCCTATCATTTGTGGTCAGTGAATCTTCTCGCAGCTTTCATCAGATCCTGCTGAGGTCGGACATTTATGTTGGTGGTTGTAAGGCTCCGGTCTTCGCCCGAATCGTCGATTGATTTGCGTGGCTTTTAATATCTGCCTTCTGTGCATGTCATTACTTCTTTCTTTTCCCATTTTGTTGTTTCATTGAAGCACCTTTGTATTCGTGTTTTCCTTCTTTGGCTTCCTTGCTGCCTTCTCCCTTGCTTCCTACCCCTCTATATTGGGATTTGGTTCTTCATTACAATGATTCCCCTTAGCCCCTGCTCGTCTTCTTGTGGGAGGATCAGTACGGACAAGTGGCTTGAGATTTGTGGGAGGATTAGGTCGTCGTCCTCCTATAAATTGGCACCATGGGTCTTTGATGGCATCTTGTGGGTTGTGCTAGACCTGTTCTTGGAAGAGAAGGATGGTATGTACTTATCTCATCTTTTTAATGAGTTCTTGTGTTTTTTTGTGCTTGTAAGACAGTGTTCGTATCTGTTCCATGAAGGTGAAGTTACTTTGATCGAGGAGTTGTTGATGCTCGATTGGTTGAAGTGTGTGCACGATGAAATCACACAGAAGTTAATCAGAAGGTATAATGGTTAGAGTGTTGGTGCTAGAGCACCACGATCATTTGTTTTGATGATAACAAAACACGTGTTATTTAACATTTGCAATTTGAGTCCTAGATTTCAGGTCAATTGCAAATGTGGACGTGTTTAGACGGAGTTCGAGCTCGCATCCAGGACGGATTGGAGGAGCTTGACGGAAAACAGAGGAGGTTCGCGTGGAGCGACAAATTGAAGATAGAAGACAAGAAGAATAGAATAGATTCTTTTTAATCCTTTCTTGTATCTCTTGTCTTTATTTGCTTGCTCTTTTTATTTTCCTTAGGATATTATGTTAAAGAGCCTCAAAGTACCCTAACAGTAGTCTTAGGAACACCGGCACAACCCTAGGATTCTTAGGTTTTCTGTAGAACACTTAGAAAACTAATATAGGGTTCAAACAGCACTTCCAGACGTCTAATTCCCAAATCAGACGTCTGATAAAGTATTTTAAGACGTCTGACTGTTGTTTCAGATGTCTGATAACTATTAGGCTGGACATAGTTAGTTCTGTCTGATGAAATCAGACGTCCATACCTTAGTCCAGACGTCTTAGGAGACGTCTGATGGATTTGCCAGACGTCCAATAAGTGGACCGTTGGCTGGCTTAACAAATACTCAAGAGTATGACCGTTAGAGCCTTATCAGACGTCCTTAGACATTTCCAGACGTCTGATAAATGACCGTTTTGTCTCGGCTGCCCCAAAATCTCTTCTCAGAGATTTTCTAGCAGTTGCAACGTTTGGAAAATCCATTCCCTTAGTAAAAGTAGGTTTCCAGACGTCCATACATAGTGCCAGACGTCCTATATGGCGTCTGATGGACTTGCGCAAAAACCCTGTTTAGATCTGATTCAAGTCAGGAGGAAACCCGCATAGAATCAGACGTCTGACCTTTAAATCAGACGTCTTAAAGTGGCCTTCCAGACGTCTGATGAAATAGTTAGACGTCTGATTATCCTGTCGAGTGTAATCATTGTCCTGATTTCGGCCTGATTCTCTTGGACTTTGTTCCCAACGGCTATAGAACCTTTCCTAAGCCTTCCAAAGCCTTCCTAAGGCCTCTATAAATAGAGGGGAGCCTTTACACAACTAGACACACAAGATACACACTAAGAGAAACAAGAGACACACCTAAGCAACTTAGTTCCACTCTTTTGTGTCCAAGAGAAGCCCTTGCTCTCCAAGCTCTAGTTCCGTTCTCTTGAGAGCATCAAGCTTCGCGCACCCGCTCTCCCGCCGTTGTTTACGAGAGCGAAGTTGCGCCGTCCCGTGGCACACGCACCGCGTCACCAACTCGACGCACTCCTTGCAAAGGGGAGTTTCCTTATTCCTATAGAAGCTAGGTTCTTAATTTCTTTGTTGGCTCTATAGGACTTGTTTATTTTATCTTTGTCTTTTTGTTGGGTATTCGCTTTGCGAATTCCCGTCTCCTTCGTGGGACAAAAACCTTCTCGTGGAGAGAAGGGGTTGAGGAACGCTACACTCGTACTTGTAGCGTGGTTGTACTGAGGTTGAATCACCCTCGTTTTAAAGTGATTCGGTTAGTGGATTTGATCAACTAGGTTGATCGAAAAATCCTAACTCGAGAGGGTTAGGTGGTGGTTTTCACCCGGTTTGGGTTTCCACCTAAAAATCTTTGTGTACTTGTGTGATTGATTTTCTTTGGTGAGATTGCTTTATATTTTATTTCCGCATTTATTACGTCACCCCTCCTAGTAGAGCCGAAATTACATAGAGTTCATTCTAGTTTTCTTGCTGTTGGAACTGAATCAGCACTTGTGAATATGACAGTTCTTTTGGTTCACTCTGTCTTGGACTTCACATGGAACTTCAGATTTCCATTTTCTTGCGGGAAACGATGATTTTCCTCCTCATTTTTGTGGTTATTCGATTAAGTTGTTGTTAATATAAGAAAAAGACACATTAACAAATGATTCACGTATATTAGTATGGGTTGCTCAGATTATTTATGGATTTAGTTCCTATGTGAAAGTAATATTAAACTCTAAACTTGTGAACATGCTATCGATAGACGTTTCTTGACTACAATTGTTTATGGATTTAATAAAGGAATCATTTACCTTGTTAATTTTTTTTTTTTTTTTTGCGCAGACTCTACTACATTAGTTTACTTGAACTTAATTTTATTTCAATGATCTTGTCATTGCGAGCATAGTATTTCTGATGTTATTCTTAACAGGTTGTCATAACATATATTCCTACTTATTGCAATAGGGAGGGGCTAATTGGCAATGATGATTGTTCGACACATATTGAAGCAATTCATTTGCTATGGGAGTTTTTTGAAAAGCATCCAATATATAGGTGCCCTTCATGACTTGACATATTTCGAGAATAATTGGTCGGCATGGATGGCAAATGTAGGTAACCCCAACCCCTAAGTTGGTCCACTAAGGGGATGGTTTGGAAGGCTTATTTGCAACCTAATCCGTCATGGTTTTTTTTTGTGCCTTGAATTTGTTTTATGATATTTGCGGATTTCATTTTATACTTTGGGAGATCTATTTTCTTATATTTGTAGTTGAGTTGGGATTACGGATTTCTTATTTATATTTCTTTTCCTTATTTGAGAATATTGATTTTTCGTATTACTTTATTTTCGCATATTCATTGTGCCACCATTCGCTTCTATATCTTCGTGTCATTGCAGCAATCTCTACTACAACTAATTTCTACGATTTTTTTTTTGTTGACTTCATAACGAATTTCTACCTAAGTTTTTTTTACTTACTTTGCCTGTAGAATTAACTTTCACATTTTCAATTTAATTCCTAACCTATCTTAACAGATAGCTTATTTACTATTTCCAATAACCAATCTTCTTATTTTTAGTTATTTTAGTTGTTTTTTTTGTCAATTTCCTTTCGCAGCTTTCAAATTACCATGTTGTTCAATTTGATTTCGTTGCCTACGTTTCTCCTTTCATGTCACTCAACAATTAACAAACCTTTATACACATGGCTTTTCCTAGACTCTCTATAAATGATGATGTTAATGTCAACTACCTAAGCCAAACTTCAGATAAAAATCGAGTACAACTTTAAGATGTAGGAGTCTCCCCCTCCAAAGTTATGTTCCTTCTTTCCTAAGTCTCATTTCCTTCGCAATTCCATTCTTTGTTCGATCAACTTTTACTTTACTGATTTGTATTAAATTCATTTACAGGCGACATTGGAGTCATAATTGAAGTGCTCGTGGGCCTTTGATTCCCGTTATTGGAAGGAAGCAGTTTTTTGGCGGAGAAAACTGTTATAAATTTCGGGATGCTTGTCAATTTATTTTTATTTCATTGTTTTTCATATGGCAACATTCACTTTTGGTGAATGTGTATTACTTTAAAATGTATTTAATTTCTTATGTACATTTATTATATCTTTGTAACATATTATTGTATACATTCTTGAGAGAAAACAATTTCAAAATTTTCGAGTTACTTTCATGTATACTGTAAATCATGCAAACTATTTGCACTGTGAGGTCATCACTTTGTTATAAATTATCCGTATTCTATGAATGGGTAGTTACGTTTCAGCATTTCGGAAAATTGACGTGGTCAATTTTTTGGATGTCACACGAAAATATAACTTTCTATTGGAATTGATTGCAATAGATAACAACAAATTCTGGAACTTGGAAGAAATTAACAACCAATCATATCTAACATTCCATGTATAACTTATATTCTCATGGATATTATGTGGTGATTATCTTGCATAAGATAATTAATAGCACATAAGAAGGGTGATTATGATACAATAAACTGATGGAATGCAAATTCTAAATTTCAAATTTATTTTCCAACAATTGAAATTTTTGTCCAAAGTATTATAATGGTATATGATGTTATGTAAATTGAAAATGACAACTCACAATCCCATAAGGGCATTTTTGTCCTTTCATACATTTTTACCTACATAATTCCACAAACAATCTACTACCTTCCTATAAATTCCTCACTTTCGTTCGTCCTATCAAACATTTCAATTCCACCAAACAAAGAACAATGTCAACTTATTTCTCCTCACCTTCTACATATATATATAAACCGAACAAAAGAAGGATCTTATTCCTCACTTATTCCACCTAAAGCCTAATTCCATCAACAATTCCACTAAAACTAATTCCTTCAACCAAATGAGCCCTTAGACTTTAGTGGGTAGCAAAGCTAGGTAAGGAGAATTATCTCGTTCATTTCCTCTATGTCAAAATTTAGGCATCTTCTAAGGATACATTCCAATTGAAAATTTGATTTGTGTGGATATTCTTATGAGATTCCCATGTATAATGGTTTGGGTGTGAATTCAAATTAAGAGTTGGTTAATTGACCACTTTCTTTACTCTTGGTGGTTATCCCATGTATTGGTTGATGCTTGAGCCCAATAGACCAAAATTTCAAATTAAAATAATGGCACATAAAGGGCTCCCGTAGAAGAATTATTGAATATTTTTTAACAAGGTAAAATTGCATGTTAACATGAAAGTTCATGCAAAATTTGCATGCCTATCATTAAATTAAATTACATTGATGATATTTATTATAAAATAAAGTACACTAGTAATATTTAGGTATGAAAAAACTTCATCACTAATCTTTAAGTTTTGAATTAAATTATATTGATGATATTTTAATTTTGACTTCTAAATGTCACAGGTGATATTTACTTTTTGAAGCACACATTAGCTTTTGTGTGATTTAAAGAACCACAATCCATCGTAAGATGTTCAACCCTCATGACAAATTAACCTCGTCAAGGACTTCCCAACCACTGCCAACCCACCGGAAGCATTTATTTTAAAAGTGGAGTGCTCTTCAATTTGGTCAATTAGATGGTATACATTAATTTAAGTTCGTTGATATGTCAACTTGGGGATGGTTTCTTTGGATCCCACAAGTGCCTAACAATCACTGGCTATGGACCACAATGCGGAGGACAAGCGAGGAGAGAGTGAAAGAGTGAGGCCAATCATTTCTCCCACTGCCGTCACTGAGTACTTATTCCATCTCTTTTTGCATCTAATTATTGGTTTGGCAGTCGTTTTTGCAGATCTGTTTGCAGTCGGTAGTCGAAGCATCGGGATGAGCGGCGGTGTTTCATAAACTGTGGTCAAAGACATATAAGAAGAGTCCAACTAACGCGAAGACGAAAGTTAATAGCTAGCATGCATTACTACATGCAAATTTGTGGATTACGAAGGTTTTTTCATGTTATCCGTATTGCCTCGATAAATTAAATATTACAATGCGATACAAAACAAAGAAATCTCTTCAAGCATGGGGAATTTAAAGATAATATGGGAAAATGATAACTGAACATGCATGAAAACGGTTATCCAGTATGAGAAAGAGGCACAGAGTGGGAATGGAATGAGAATGGAGACGGTGGGACTATGCCAATCCGTCTGCATGCGATCGCGTTTTTAATTGGACGTCCGGTTCGGACAATATATAAGGTGTAAGAATTTAGATCTAATTAATTAATAATTAATTGAGACTTAAGAAGTTCCCGGGTTGTTCAAAGACCCCAAAGCCCAAAACATGGAAATTAACACTCAACTTTAGTCTCCCTAATCGTCTCAATAAGCTGTATCCTTTCAGTGTTTCACGTATACGAGAACCCTCTGCGTTTGGCAGGGGGTTTACGTACGGGTAAGCCACGCCTCTCTCTTCTCTCGCAACTTCTTCATGCTCTACTTCCCAGCATGCACTCATGCATCTTGTTCAACATGCTCGGTCGTTCCTCGTACCAAGCGCTGCAACATATAACATTAACCACGGTCCAATGAATCGTTGCTGAAACATCCCAGCATATTCTTACAACTCATTCAGTTTGCCCACTCTAATTAACTCGATCGGGAGTTAACCAAAGAAGAGGGCAGCAGGTGCACGTAGATTACGTAGAACCCCACACGTACAGCACACTGAAAGCTACGCGGCGTTAATGCAAAAGTTTGGTGCTTAGAGCTAACGGGTGGTCGATCGGAGGCATAAGCATGTTGATTCGTTAGCGGATGCTTCCGAAGGCACTGCCGTAGAAAGGCATTTAATAAGCCCTAGGGTCAACACCAGTGCATGTGAAGCCTTTAAGAGCCATGCTGGCGAGGCTACGAGGCTCGGGTTATATAATCCCTGTCGATCTGGGAGGTGGACATAAGTGCAAGAAGCTACTTCTTTTGCGGGGTTTGTCGAACCCCACCATGGGAACTCCTTGGGTAAGGGACGTACTGGTGGCTCTCTTGTTAGTGCTTCATCTTGTCGGTGTTGGGTGCTCTGCTTCTGGACTAAGTATTAAAGATGGCCCTCTTGTCAGTGCTAAAGATGTAATGGTGGTCGGTAAGGCAGCATGCGCAGATTGTTCGGCGGAGAACCTTCATGGTGGGGTCACATTCAAAGGTATATATATATATATATATATATATATATATATATATATATATATATATATATCGGATCGGCTCTTTTCCTTTTTAACCTTCCTTGCATTTGATGCACGAGTATAATTTATTTATGAGAGATTGCTACTGGCTGTTACGTGGAGAGAGAAATCACGCGCCTACCTTTAATCTGACATGGGCTCTGCCTGGCCGGTATGGTAGGCAGGTTAAGATGGGTGAAGTAAGTTTAATTCTCGTTTCACACAACTTAACCTAGCTATCACTTGCAATACGTCAAGGGAGACTTGACTTGGGGTTAATTTGCCAAATCTTATAAATGGTTGACTCACTTATTTTATCGTTTCATTTAAATCCTAGCACATACGTTGTAGGGGGTTCATTGTTTACGACCAACGTATCATGAAATTCGACTATAGTGGATATATGTGTTAGGAGTACGTCAAATTGATTTTCGATTCGATGCATAACATGTTCATATAAAGTGATTTGAATTCTTGAATTTTCAATCCAAAATATTACTTTTAGTGAGAGATATTTTCGTACCGGCACGTAATTCACCTGCAAGCTCTCTTTTCCCATATATATATATATGAAATTGAGTCCCATTAGATGCAAGTGATAGGAGTATTGCCTTGACTTAAAATTTTGTACATAATGTATTCATATAGTGTGATCTTAATAATCAAGTTTTTACTTCAAAACATTACTTGTAGTGAAAGATATTATGTAAGTTTCACCAAAGTTATGTGCAAATGAATTTCATACTCCTTTTCAAGGGAAGTTTTTGAGCATGGATGGTATACATGCATTGAACCATCGTATGAGTTCATGCTGGGAAGTCCTGACTCGTTGGTTATCATGTGGCTCTCCACTGGGGGGGTGGTTTCCTCTCCCTTAAACCCTCACCCTCCTGTAGGCACATGCTGAGGCATGCTAGTTGAAGGTGCATGCTGAGGCATGCTAGTTGGCTCACTCATGCTACCCGGCCAAGGTAGCACTCACTCCTCTTATTAAGGCATAACTCAGATAGCTGCAAAAAGGAATCTGGGGGGGAAAACCCCCCATGCCCCCCTTCTCGATCGGGCTCTGCCCTCCCTCCATTCATCCCGGACTCATAACACCCATATAGAATCTGGGAGGAAAACCCCCCATGCCCTCCTTCCCGGTCGGTACCCTCCCTCCTGGGTCGGTCGGTGCACTCCCCCCCATCACTCAATAACCACCCACTCACACAGGAGTGTGAGGGTCTTTCTTTCTTTAAGATAGACCCACCACCTCAAGAGGTGATGGTTCCCTCTCCCTGTAACCCTTACCCTCCTATTCGCTACAGATATATTTCAAGAAAAATGGGTTACCGTGCTTCAATCGCCGCACCTGCTCGCCTACGTATTTCACACGTGGGAAATGCAATGGCTAGTCGTCTTAGGAGTTGGGTAACCAAAACAAAATTTATGACTTAAAAAAAAACCTAAATTTATGACGGCATTTGATGCGGGAATTTTACTTTACGCCAACTATAAAATTGACTGGTTTGGGTAGTGAGAGCACCATTAGAATCCTCTCCTGTACTCATGTATTGCAGGCAACACATAAAAGACAGAACCAAAAAAAAAAAATTCAAACCATGCACGCACATACCAACAACAACCCTTCTCCATGCAGGACTCCAAGTTGCCATCGTCTGCAAGTCGTCATCGGGCAAGTACCAAGCCCAGGGCGTCTCCACCTTCGACAGGTCCGGCGACTTCAGGGTCTCCCTTCCACGCAGCGTCCTCAACTCCGTGGGGTGCCTCAAGCACGAGTGCTTCGCGCAGCTTTTCGACCCCTCCAAGTCCTCACCCTGCCCCACCGACGCTGACCCCCGCCACTTCAAGATCGTTCCCCACCCGCAGGCGTCCACCGCCGATGCCAATCTCCACCTCTTCACCACCGCCACCCCAACGCTCCGCTTCTCCCGCTCCGCGTGCGCCTCCGCCACCTTCTTCTGGCCCTTCCCCAAGCATCCTTTCAACCCTTGGTTTCACCCCTGGCGCCGGTACAAGAGGCGTCATCACAGCCACCGGCGGTGTCCTCACCGGCACAAGGGTCATCACAAGAGGTGTTCTTGCAAGCACCGGCGGCGGTCTCACCGAAGGCATCACCATCGATATCATTGGCATCGGTAGTCGAAGAGGCCGTCTCAGCCCGTGGTCCCCGAATATCCGCCCGTGTTCAACAAGCCATAGCCTACACCGAATCTACCGCCCGTGCGGACGTTCCCCCTGGTTTTCGAGAAGCCGCCGATGACCTATAGCTCCTTCTGCTGTTCTGAGAAGCTACATGTTACGTGGTGGCGTTAATAATGCATGGAGTGTGTGTCGTGTGTCCTCTCTCTCTGTCTCTCTCCACTTGATCCCCCCTAGCTTGACTTATCTGTTAATGTATTGATGTTTGTCGGTTGCCTTCAATTGAGTGCTTTAATAAGGTTTGGTAATTTTGTGTTCTTCTCAGGCCGGTGGGTGGGTAGTACTGTATGTATTTTATAGGTTGTGCCGAGCTGCACTTATATTTATGTCATTCGATTGTGATTATTGTTTTAAAAATTAGATCGAATCCATCGGTTGAATTGATTCAATCGAAAATCAGAGGATGACATGTCGGATCGTTCGATTTCTACGTTAGAGCTGCCAACTAGTTCAAACCTGCAAGAATCAGATTTAATTTGGTTGAATTGCCGATCCAACCAATAAAAAAACCACCCAAGTTTAACTAAAAAAAGAAAAAAAAAACTGACGGGTGGGAATATATTAATCGTCCACGCCACTCAACCCAACCCCAGCCCCAGTGTAGTGCCCTCTCCTCTCTCTCTCTGGTAAACGCTAAACCCCTCCTCCTCCCCTTGCTAGACATCACTCCTCTTCTCCTCTTGTCAGACGTAGCTCCCTTCTTCCATTGTTGAAAGTTTCTTGTTGGAATCCTTTTCTCCGTTTCTGCTTCATACACCTCCCCGCAGGCAATCCTTCCTCTCCTCCCCTTACTCCTTCACCTCTGTCACTGGTGATCGGACCATGGCCATGACCGCCACCTCACACCCCTGCCTTCCCGAGTCCCACCTACCCCACTCCCTCCCTCCTCCAACAACCACCACCACTGCTCTACTCTCCTCCACCACATGCCACCACCACCTCCTCTCCTTTGATAGATCTACTTTAATGGATTATAATTAAGTTTTAGTACATGATTATTTGAATGAGAAATTAATTTAAAATATGTATTACACTAATACATTAGTTAAACTTATGTGTTGATAATTTAATATTTTTCTTTAATCGACAAGTATACATTCATTTCATTAATTAATGTATACTCATTTTTATGATATGAATTTATCATATCCCAACTCAATTGAAATATAATTTTTTTTCGACATTAAAAGAATAAAAAAATCATTATAGATACTCTCTTAAAATTTAATTTATTTTCATTTTTGACAAACTTACTCTAAGAAAAATATAATAACTCTCGTAAATTTGACAACAAACTCTCTCCGATTCTTCTCCGTATTTTCCCCTTAAATTTCCGTCTCTCATTCTCTTATTCTCTCTTTTCTCTCTCCCTTTTATAACAGGCACATGAGGACAACAGAAAGGATCCCCCACATCGTCTCCTTCCCCACGCACCCAACAGAACATCCACTGTCTACAAACGTGAGCTTCCATTTACACCGCGACTCCTCTCTCACCACGGCCGCGAACGACCTTAACCAAGCACGCCACCGCCAGCCACCGCGAAACCCCATGCGCCTTAGCCTCCTCTACTGCAACAGCAAGACCGCGCACCCACGACCACTACTGCGAACCTCTCCGCCACTACGTCTCGTTCACCGCTTCGACCACGATCGAGTTCCCTTCGACAAGCGTGGTGACAGCACGCTCTTCGATTTCCACACCGCGACCTCAACGTAACCGTGGGAAGCCACCGCCTATGGCCTCTCCTCTCAGCGACAGAAATAGCAGCAGCCACAGAGCCCCTCCTCTGCTCCGCCTCCTTGCCGTGACAACCGCTCCTTCGTCGACGTCTTCATCTTCTTCTTCTTCTTCACCTCCGCAACCGAAGAAGAACCCAACGACTACCGAGTCCCCCTCTGTGTAGCAGCCCCCCACCGGCTACTCCTCCTTGCTGTCGTCGGCCCCGACCACCGCCACGCCCTCGTGCGCGCCCTCGCGCCGCCTCCAGCCTCCTTCGGCCAGCCTTGCCAGGGCCGTGGGCTCTTGCTCCTTGCAGCAGCACGCACCAACTTCCTCGTTGTCGTTCGGCGAGCTCAGAGCGTTCCGATCCTCGCCGCGACCACCGCCGGGTGCGGCCCTGTCTTGTTAATCACACTCCAGCTTCTCGCCGCAGGCTTCCTCTGTCCGTGCGTGCGCGCATGTAGTGATGATGTATTAAAATTTACATGGACTACCATTGCCACAAATCTCTTTTTTAGTTGAGTAATTTAATATGGTGATTGATTTGTGAGAATCCCCTCTTATTATCTAGAAATATCATTTTTTAATGACTTCATTTATTTATTTTTGATGAACCAAACCACAATTTAATCTGACTCAACTCAATTGACCCTATACAAATTAAATTGGACTTTGACGAATTCAGAGGGCATCCAATTTAATCGGACTCAACTCAATTGACCCTGTACAAATTAAATTGGACTTTGACGAATTCAGAGGGCATCATTGGTTTGATCGGTTGGACCTACAAGTTGAACCCTAACAACCAACCATAGCTTGGCCAATTTGATGGTTGATATGATTTTAAATCTTTGATTGTAATTGCATGATTTTATTTGTATTTATACATAATTTGTTTACAAATTAAGGTACATCATGTGTGTACATTTGATCTTTTCAATTTTAAATGTATTCACCGAAATGAGTTGAGTTGATTAGGGTCACATGCGACGCTGGAGTTGTGAGGAAGGCGATCAAATACGGGAATGGAAAGAATGGAAGCAAAACGAGATAAGGCAACCATAGGCCCATCATGGAGCCATTGGAACGTGGAGACTAGGTTTACCATGATGACCCCAAAGCATGGTTTTCACAAGGTAGACGCAAAATATTTTGTGCTAATTTCAATCAGATCCTTCCTGACCAGCTAGTGGCAACTACTCATGTAATACCTGCAACCGCAGGTATTCCCAAGTTTAGTCCTACAACCGCGGGTAAGAAATTGAGGTGCAAGGTGCGTAAGCATTTTTTGATCGAAGTGCTAAATTTAAACTAGGTTAGCTGCTGGTCAGGATGTAAGAATATTTCGTTCTGGGTTCCAAATATTCAAGTTTTTGGGCTGATGGTATTTCTTGCCGAAGCCAATGGAAGGATAAATCCATCTGGTCGTCACATTGAATTCTTCGATGGAGTATCACACCTATGCATCCACGGAATTAGTCCACTAAATTTACCATATATACATACCATGTAAGATATACGGACGCCCCTCTTTTATAAAGGAATACGAGATGAAATTTAATTCACCCACTTTATATTCCTAAAACACGTTACGTTTCTCGACAACCCTATCAAATGAGTCGCAAAGTCAGGTCTTGTTAAGCACTTGGAAACAAAAATTGTTGCTGAAGTCCGTCGCAAGGAAGCGAAACACGTCTAGTAACGTAAAGTCTGTACCATACAATTCACAACGTTTGTTTTGCTGTAAGTTCGTCGCATACATAAAAGTCTGTATAGAGTATGACGCAGACCAAATCAACAAATTGCTAATTAATTTCCTGGGAATGTCCAACTCCATCGTACATAAAACTTTGCAGACAACTAAAAGCAAGAACTTCTGGAACGTTCCTCTATCTAGCACAGGTGCAAGAGCATACTAAATAGTCATACAAAGGAACCGAGCAGGGTAGTTCGGGTGTGGAAGCACGCGAATCTCCATAAACTATGGGCTCATATCAACAAAAACAGGATAGTATGTATCTAACTCGGGCTGCACTAGAATGTGCTCTGTTGCCATCAACGTAGTTGCTGATGTCAACCTGAAAAAGGACGAGCATACATGCTAAGGAAATGTGAAGAGGCAACTGGAGACTGATGACTTCAGCCAATCGAAAAGTAGACAAAGGAATGCCGCTTTTTACATTCTCAATTCCAGGAATCTTGACAGATTGAACTCCAGCCAAACCTTGCATTAGCAGGCTGCATATAAACAATTCAGATTAACATAGACCAACATACGATCCAACATATGATGCCTAATATAGTGCCTATTATTGTACTAATCAACCTTCACCAGAGAGCCTATAATGAGACATTGCGATGCTAGTCCACAGAAAATAAGAAATAAAAGTTGATAGAAGTGGAAGAATACGAGTAAAAATCATTTAAAAAGGTGCTTTTCAAATTAGTCAGCGTTTCAACGTCCCTGCTGCCGAACAAAACCTACTGACTGGTCATGTGATGATTAAAAGGATAGAGATGGTAGGCCAATTTGATCCTAGTTTAAATTGGAGGCATATACCTTGCATGGAAAGCAGTTCCAAGAAACCAATCTTTTGTTCAGTACACATTTACAAATCTCCCAGCAACCATCTGTTTGCAAGGAATAAAATTGGTCATTCTGAATGAGCAAGAACAAGGTCAGCAAAAAATTAACTCAGCATTTTAAAGACAATAATTACGACATCATTGTGAGAAGTGTAGTAGCTCAATCCAAGTTTGTTTTCTTGGAAAAGAAAAAGATGAGCACACGGAGACCACTGATCATCAAAGTTAACTTATCTCAGAAAATAAGATACAAAGTCAATTCAACCTCTTAAGAAAGGGAAGCTTGCAACCTGCTAAAGAAGCCAACATCAAGAAAAACATTATCAAAATATGCACCTTCAGTACCCCTAAAAGTGGCACTCCTTAGGAATCAAATCGTCCATGGGATTCAAGCTCTGTTTCGCAGTTTATTGGAAACAAACTAGCTCATGTTCTGACAACCCCACCCCCCACCTGAAAACTCCTTAACAAGGTCTCATGAAACACCCCATAGATCCAGCTCACTGCTCCCTTCTGCCAAACTTATAAGAGCATGGGGAAAAAAAATTCTGGCAATTCTTCTGTCCTGTATCACAGGGGATGCGAGCAGCATCTCCTTGTGGGTCAAACTCCCGCTTGTATGTCAAGATTTGATCTCTCATGAGAAGCCAAGAAGCCAGAAACTGTCTTTCCCTTATGGCTGCAGAAAACATTATCTAGGGATTTCATTGTCCTGGAGAAGGGGGTATTGTGAACCGGAGAGAGACCCATAGGTTGATATTATCTGAGGCAGCGACACGTAGTCTCTCAAAACATGGAAGGTTGAGTTTCAATTCCGATGGGGCTTTAGCCTTCTATATCAATTGGCAATAACTATGTCAAGGATTATCAACCTCAATGGTCATGCCATAAAGGAAAATATGTGATTTTGACAAAGAAGCCCTTCCACTACTGTTGAGAGTTATGTAGTTTATGAAAGTTGTCTTATGTGTCATTTTTTATGTTTTTCTTATTTTATATCACTGCTTTGTACTTTTCCCACATCTCTGCATATTCTAATGCCTTGGATACCCTCCATGTACAACAGCAACAAAAAAACTTTCAAGGGCCACTGTGGTTCATTAACACGCAATCCATACAGAATGGTTGAGTGGGCGTGAGTGATGACCATGGGAGAGTATGAGGTAGGAGGAGAGCATTCTGGTTGAGGGTAGGGGGAAGCAGGAAAGAACTCTGAGCCTCCTCCTCTGGAGGTTGGAATGCATTGTGGGAGAGGCAAGGTGGGTGCTATTGGTTCAATGGCTAGGATCACGTGGCTCATGAATGCTGAAACCTCATGAAGTGTCTCACCTTTTTTCAAGTTTTTAACATGAAGAAATTGAGCCAGATGGCAACACAAACTGGAGGAGATCATGCACTTAGCTGGGCTCTGGAAGGAATATTGGTTTTGGTCATTGCACCTCGTTCAGATGCAGTCTTTGCCAAAAGGAATGCTCGGTCATAAATGCTGTGGGCAGATACCACCACATTGACCACACCTACAATTGGCGCTGGAGCGTCTACCTTTTAGGTTATGCTGTTTGGAGATCATTGAAGCCACTGTGGCAGCTTTTCACCAGCTGGTGCATTGATTTGACCTTAACTTGGCCGGTCATGACCTAGATGGGTTGTGGGGCAGGCGGTGATAGCGAACAAAAGACATTTTAACATGGGGTGACAATGAGAGCTCGAGGCTCAACAAGATTTTTTTTTTTGAGAGAAGGCTCGACATGGTTATTGAAGGTGACTCACAAAGGGCCAAGTAGTGTTGTGGTTATTGCCAGGGGGGGTTGCGAGTCCTGGACAGAGGCCAACGGAGGGTTTGTTGGAACTGCCAAGTGTGGCTGTCAAAGGTAATGGAAGAGTATTATGATAATTAATTGACTGTAATGACTCAATTTTTAATTGGATCCTAGGTCTCTCTTATATAGAGAGAGACCGAAAAGAGTGAAAGTACAGAGATGCTCCTGAGGATCAATAAAATGTACACTACCGTACAAGCAAAATAAAAACATAATAAAATCATATCCTAACACTCTTACTTAAGTTGGAGCTTAGATATCTATCATGCTCAGCTTGGATACACATGAATCAAATAAAGATCTAGCTAGGGGCTTGGTGAAAATACTGACAATTTGCTCCTTAGATGGACTGGTGTAGTACATGGCAATCTCTTCTGAATGATGTCCCTGGTATAGCGATAATCAACCTCAACATGCTTCGTTCTCTCGTAAAATGCTGGATTATTGGCAATGAAGGTGGCTGCTTTGTTATCACATCTCATCTCCATTGGGTTAGAAAATTATATCTGCAAGTCAGTAAGCAGGGACCTAATCCACATCATCTCTGCAGTCGTCTAAGCCATGACTCTGTATTTAGACTCGACATTGGATCTCACAACTGTGCCTCGTTTCTTGCTCCTCCAAGTAATCAAATTCCCTGCCAAAAAGGTGCAAAACCCAGGAGTGGACTTGCGATGCACATGACATCCGGCATAATCCGGGTCAGAGTAGCCAACCAAGGTCATAGAAGACCCCTTGGAGAAGAGGAGACCCTTCCCAGGAGCCTTCTTGATGTATCTGAGCACCATCAATGCTGCTTCCCAGTGTTGACGTGTTGGCTTAGCCATGAGATAACTTAGTCTCCCCAACACAAAGGAGATATCCGACCTCATGATAGTGAGGTATAGTAGCTTACCCATAAGCTGCCTGTACTGCATGTTGTCCACCAACTGTGCATCCTCATCATAGAGTAGCATCTTGAGATCCATAGGAATATTGGCCTCCTTAGCCTCAAGCATACCAACCTCCTGTCAGATGTTCAATGCATACTTCCTTTAAGACAAGACTACGCCCTTTTTACTGCGAGCCACCTCAATGCGAAGAAGTATCGTAGAGCTCCTAAGTCCTTTATGAGCTACTGGGAAGTAGGATGTGCTTAATCTCAACAACACCCTGCTTGTCATCACCTGTGACAATTAAGTCATCAATATAAGCAAGAAGTACCACAGTACCTCGTCCAGTCCTCCTAACAAATAGAGGAAAGTCAGCTGTCAATCTCTTGAATCTAGTTGCCTCTACAACTTGTGACAACCTCGGGAGCCAAGGTTTAAGGCTCTACTTAAAGCCATAGATGGCCTTCCTTAGTTGGCATACACACTCTCCTTGAGCCTCAAAGCCAGGTGACTGTTGCATATAGACTTCCTCTTAGAGATCACCGTAGACGAAGGCATTCTTCACATCCAACTAATGCAAAGGTCAATCTAGTTGAACTGCAATTGCAACCAACACCTATATCGTAGAAAGTCTGGCAACTGGTGAGAAGGTGTCAAAGAAGTCCACCCCATAGGTTTGAGTGAACCCCTTTGCCACAAGATGCACTTTGTATTTAGCAACACCGCCATTTAGATTGAACTTCACAGTGAATACCTACCGACAACCAACAAGTGTAGCACCATCAGGGAATGGAGTGAGCTCCTAGGTCCCACAGCCTCTAAGTACAGTCTCCTCATCCTCCATGGCTGCTCGCCATTTTGGATCAAACATGACCTCACGATGAGTAGCTGGAATCTGAGTAGCCGCTAACGCCTTAGTGAATCCAGCAAACCCGGAGGCTAATTTGTCAGTAGCAAGTGCCCCGACCGTGGGATTAATGTAGGTCCGTGGTTGCTTTTGAATGGCTATCGGAAGATCCAGATCATCACCTACAACATCATATGTCCTGTCCCTGCGATCATCACATGGCAAACATGCGTCAGTGTCTTAAGAACTCACCTGAGAAGCCAATGATGAAGGCGAGGGTGGGGGTCCCTGATAAGTAGTTTGAGGGCGGACATACATCTGAAGTGGCTCAGTCAGACGAGAAAAGGAATGCGTAGCAGGAGGTGGTGGTGGTAGTGTAGTAGGCACAGGAGTCTCAGGAAAACTACTAAAACGAATGGATGTAAATGACATAGGCGCCGTGTCACCCTCAAAAGCCATCTCAGCAGCAGAAGTGGACAAAAAAGGTATCGCCTCAACATCCGCAGAAATAAAATGCCGAGAAGAAATCAGATCAAAGTACTGATACCCTTTTTACGTCCGATTATATCCAAGGAAACAACCCAAATTAGTTGTAATGACTCAATTTTTTATTGAAACCCTAGGACTCTCTTATATAGAGAGAGACCGAAAAGAGTGAAAGTACAGATATGCCCCTGAGGAGCAATAAAACATACACTACCGTACAAGCAAAATAAAAACATGTGCTAACATAATTTGAAAGGCATTAATTCAAATTCAATGGCAAATGAGGAAGCAAGGAGGATTAGTCACACCCCCATTATTTAGAGCAAGTCATTGAAGGGATGCATGACACGTTCTCTTGTTTCTTTGACCAACAAAAGAAAAATCATTATCATGAAAGGAAAGGAAAGTTGGTGCCTTTATGGCTCCAACCATGTTGGAAGGAGGGGGGATTCATGGCAAAGCTGAATCCTCTTCCAAATTTGTTTGCAACAAGCTCAGCAGCCTATCAGGTTAAGGGTCTAACTTGAGGACTAATAGCCTAACACCAGTTGGTCCTGGTTGTTCAAACCCTTGTGAGACTTGTTGCGAGATGGATACCGACCCACCTATGTGGGAAGTTGCAAAGGTTTTCTGCAAGGACCTAGTAGGGTGGACTATTTAAGTCAAGCACAATCTACATCAATGGTAGCCTGGCAAGGCAACTCGAAAGAGATGATCTCGTAGGCAATGTAACTCACAATGGTAGCGACGGAGCTTCCGATTGCAGCAAAACATTCATGGCGAGGTTGTGCAGGTAGGTACCAACCATTTTCTACAACTCAAGTGCATGTACATTTACAAATGGTAAGGGACGTTGGTTAAGTGCGATTTACAAAGAGGGGAATGTGGAAGAGGTCATGTAGGCTGTTGCAAGCAGGGTGGGTGTTGACAAAGTTGCTAAAATAAATGGAATGGAGACTTTGATTGGTAAATGTTATTGTAAGCATGGGAATAAAGCCACGTAGTACTTGCCATGTGGCAGTAGTAGTCGGTGGCCACGTGGCAATGACATGTGGCAAAGTCCAGTAAGGCCCACTTTTAGGCGTGTGTGTGTGCATGAATTGTGTTGAGTTGGATGCCAATGTGGCAAGTTTTGTTAATATATATTTTGGTAGCTTAGTTGTCAAGTTAGAGAGTTCTAGGAAAGTCCAAAGCTGGATTAGGATTTGGTGATTTGATTTGTTTCTTGTTACGCAAATTTGTTTTGGTGATTGCCTTTTTATAAAAAGAGGGTAATGTACCAAATTTATTCTTAAGTTGCAATAAAATAATTTTCATTTTCATCAGCTCCCTCCTCTCTCTTCCATAAGTCACTAGCCTCTCTCTCTCTTATCCTTTCTCCACACACCAACATCAAGAGGAAGAAGAGCCCTCTGCACGAGTTCCAAATCTTAACATGGTATTAGAACAGACGCCCCAGGCCCACTAGTCTTCATGTGTGGAACATGTGGATAGTAATCCCGAGTCTAAGCATTGCATTCTAACTTGTCTGGAAGGGGGAGTGCTCTCACCTACAAGGAGAGGCTGTGTGACGATGTGATCTCTCACGTACCTCAAGAGATCCTAGAGCCTTATGCAGGCTCTGTGAGGCAACGATGGTAGATGCAGAGACCTAAATCATCTACAAACTCCACATTAACCTAGAGAGTGCACCATAAATTGCAAAGGGACCAAGGTTAAAAAGTGGGCGAAGGAGAATTACGTTGTCTCATTTACATCCGCAAATTTAGAGAGGCTTCGAGCATTAGTCAAAGAAGAAGAGAAGGCAACGACGACCACAGCAACGGCTTTAAACGTTGCCAAAGAAGCAACGAATACTGAGGTTACAAGAGATTCGCAGTTGCATCAGAAGATACATTCAAAGAAGATTCGGGAGCATACATGGATGTAAATAGTCTATCCAAAGTTCAAAAAAAAAAGGTTCAAGCAAGTCTTCTCCTTTCTCCTACCTCGACTTAACAGGATGTGTTAACGTGGGAATAAAGTGACGTGGCACTTGCTAAGTGGCAGCAGTAGTCAGTGGCCACATGGCAATCTAGTAGGGCCCACTGTTTGGGCACGTGTGTGTGTGTGGATTGTGATGAGTTGGCTGCCAATGTGGCACGTTTTGTTAAGGGATATTTTAGTTAGTTGTCAAGTTAGAGAGTTTTAGGAAAGTCAAATTAGGATTAGGATTTGGTGATTTGATTAGTTTCTTGTTATGTAAGTTTGTTATGGCGATTGCCTCTCTATACAAAGAGGGCAATGCACCATGTTTATTCTTGAGTTGTAAAAAAAAAAAATTCCACCATCAACTCCGTTCTCTTCCCTTCATAACTAGTTGGCCTCTCTCTCTCTCTCTCTCTCTCTCTCTCTCTCTCCACACGCCAACATTTAGAGTTCGAAGGGTCCTTTCCACGAGTTTCAAATCTTAATGGTTATGAAATATAAATAAGCGGAAACGAACAAAGTATTAAAAATATGAGAATGCGGAATACTCGGATTTTCGTGGAAACATCACTAACGAAGAGCGGGAATAAAAAAGCATGGGAGAAATGCCCCTATGGGTGTGAGATCTTTATATTATTCTCAAAGAACAAATGGGGGCACAAAGTTCTTTTATAGGCCACCACACACCTCTCAAGTCCTCAATCCACTATGTGGGGCTAAACTAATGTGTAATTCGATCTCCCACCATTTAATTACCCAACTACAACATTCACCACTCAACACTCCCCCTCAAATTGGAACATGGAATGCTCAATTTGTACAACATAAAACCTCAATCTTACAGGTAGAACATAACACTTAGCTGGCGCAACCGAAACATGGTTTTGCACCAGGCAAATGATGGCAACTGCATCCTTGTTCTTCCTTGTAGGAAAGGTGTGCTAATGATGACACAAACGTAGGCCGGAGCTTGGTAGATGAACTAGTGAAGCTGTTTTTGATTTCTCTCTCTCATAGAGACATCAACTAGTGTTGGTGCCTTCTCTTTTGGAGCTCTCAGAAATGGATCTCTCCCATGGAGACCACAAGATTGGACCTCTCCCACAAGGAAACTCAAAGTGGGTCTCTCCTTCAAAGACCTCAAGGCTGGCCTCTCCCATACAAAAATCTCTCTGTAGATTTCTCTCATATAGGAATCAAGAAAAGGATCTCCCATGTGAGGATCTTAAAGAATGAGTCTAATATGGGTTCACAATAGGCTTTGACACTCCTCCTTTCTACCATACGCGTATGGAAGAAGAAAATAACATAGAGAAGAGCTTCTCCCCTCTTCTTATTATCATCATTTTTTTTTTTTGTTGTTTTTTCTTCTGTCTATATTTTCCCCCTTTTTTTCTTCTCTCTATTTTTCCTTCTTTTTTTTTTCCTGTCGCCGCTACCTTCTAGCCACCACTTCTTTGATCACGTGTGTTGACACACTTCGGTCCTCTCCTTCTCTGCCTTCTCCTTTACTTCTGCCATGGCAACCATAGATCTCGTTGCCTTCATTAGCATTTCTTCGCTGTAGTAGAGGCAAGGGCCTTCTCGACCGACTTGTGCTCAACTAATCTTATGAACAATGCAAACGGAACATCCAAAATAGTAAAAAATAATGATATTCATGTCGAACATTATCAATCATAAGTAATGATAAAATCAAAGAGTGACTTGCTTTGTTACCATATTATAAAATATAAGCAAGCAGAAACGAACAAAGTATCAAAAACATAACAATGTGAAACACTTGGATTTATATGGAAACCTCACTCATGAAGAGCGTGAAGAAAATCAAAGGAGAAGTGCCTCTATGTGTGTAATATTTTTGTATTCTTAAGAACAAATGGAGGAACAAAGGTCCTTTTATAGGCCAACACACACCTCTCAAGTCCTCACTTCACCATGTGAGACTAAACTAACGTGTAATTGGATCTCCCACCATCCAATTACCCTCTACAACATTCACCTCTCAACAGTAAACGAAGGTGGTGTCATGGAATGTGAGGGGCCTCAAGGATAGGAAGAAGAGTATTGGCCAATCATCTGCTTAAATAGAAGCCAAAAGTAGTTTTACTGTAGGAGATGAAGCTAGAAGGGTACAGGGTTGAGGAGGTGAGGTAGATTGGTAAGGAGATATTTGGGAGTTGGATTGTAGTAGATGTAGTTCGAATATCAGGTGATTTGTTGATTTCCTAGACGAGTGGTGAATTAGAAGAGGTCTCCTTACATAAAGATTTAAAGACAACATCTCTCCTGGCAAATTAAGGGATGGGACTTAGCTGCTCACAACAGGCATGAATGGACTATTCACAGATGAAGAAAGATCAAGCTTTTGGGAGGAGCTCAGGGAGTTAGAGCGCTGCTCCAAGAGGACTCGTGGTTGGTGGGAGGTGACTTCAACATCACCCTTAACATGGATGGTAGACCAAAGGACAAAGGTGGATTCAATAGTGGCTCCATTGATTTTTGGGAATTGGTGACTAATTTTAGGGTTATAAGATACTTGCAACAAAATTTCGCTTTAGATGGAGTACAACTTTGCATGAGCATCATTCGAAGCTAGACAAGTTTCTCTCCTTCCATAATCTTGCAAAGAGGTTCCCAACTGGCAAGACTAATGGCTATCGATCGGCCAACAGATCATATACCTCGCATGTAGTGCGTAAATAAGAATCTTCAATCAAAATCTTACTTCAAGTTTAATAAGCCATGGCCACTGAAGGAGGGCTCTACATAGATGATTGTGTATTGGTGATAGGAAGCACCAAGTTGGGCATGGCTACGGCCAGGTTGGCTAGAAGGCTGAAGGCTGAAGGAGTTGAGACAATTTCTTTTACACAAAAAGAAGATCAGGGACAAGTTTTAAAGCACCATCTCCCCCTCCACCCCCTCTCCGCACCAAGTTTCGATCCCATGCCTATGCACAGGTCTACGAAGATACAAACCACACGCTAAATCCACTAGAGCAGCGGGGACTCGGTAGATCAGGGAAAAAAGTGAGGAGAAAAGTGGAAGCTCATGCTAAGATCGGCAAACTTGACAAACTAGAGGACTCCAAGGGTCTTATAGAAGAGGAAGTGGTAGATAGGAAGAAAAACCATGCAATTCACCCAAGAGGACTTAAAGAAGGAAGTTGAGTGGAGGCAAAGGTCGAGGCAAATGTGGTTGCAAGAATGGGATGCCAACATCCACTTCTTTCGCATGGTAACCAATGAAAGACACAACACAAATTACATTAACAAGTACCAGATAGTAGGTACAGAACTTTGCAGTTTATGATAGGATGTGGGAAGGGTCTTTGCAGAACAGTTCCACACCTTCACGAGGAAAGGCCCGTGCCAAATTGGAGGTGGTTGGGCAACATAACTTGAGGGATGGGCAACAATCAGTGCAACATTACCGCCAACATCACCTCATACGTCAAAAACCCTTCAGTCGATGATTTTGATGTTTGCCTCATGGCCACCTTGCGCACAAATGCAAGGCCAAGGTGGCTTATTGTTCATGCTTCACATTTAGCCACAAGGCAACAATGGGACCCATGCAAGGTTCGCACTATTCCAAAGTTGACACTGTTCAAAGGGCATCACTTGCAATCAAGAAGGCCATCAAGGGCTCACTGGTACAAAGACGTGTGACTTTTGTGCAGAAGGATTGCTTGCTTACCTCTTTTGCTACTGGGAAAAGATTAACGAGATCAAGTGACCTCTCCTCCTTATCCCCAAAGACTTTTCCTTTAGTCGTCTTTTAGGCAAACCGAAAGCCTAACCAAGAACCCATCATTGCTTTTGCTGCTCCAGTTGACAACGATGCCATTACTGTTGCTCCAGTCAATCTGCTGCAACTTGTAACCTCCTTACCTCTGTCTTTCAACTTGGGTTACTAATATTTTTAATAACTAAGGATTTTTCCATTCTTATTTACATTTTAATCCGCAAGTATTTGGCTATAACCACACATCTTGACTCTATAATGGATGGACATGAATGTAGTTTAGGATAATCCATGACTGATGCTGCCATGTGTAATAACTCACACTAGCAAATAAAATCTAGTATTCTATTCTTCTTTAGATCGATATGTGCATATCCATGTTTAGTGGAATATAAGAATTTGAACGTTCCTTATTATGAGATGGTATATTTTCCTTGTTGAAATCTTAAACTATGCAAGTAAATACATCTTTTATTATATTTTATGGATATATATATATAGATATACATATATAAATACTTAAATATTAAAAAGATATCGACCGATTACTTCTAGGTGACTCTCTCACATACCGTATACTCCTTAATCAGCGACCTGGCCAACTGAATGCCGACCTTTACAACCCTACCACTATACACCCTCGGGATGGAAGATGGCACGGAATAAGGAACCACTACTCATTGTCAACAAATTAAGGCGACACTTCATAAAGCAGAATCCTGCATTGACATTGGCAACAAGAGGCCTTGCGACAGAGCTTTGCTAGAAATCTGACCGAGAACTACTTCGCCATTATCAAAGGAGGCTCTTTGGGAAGATGGACAATCGCCAGCATCTCAACAAGGATTTATAGCGTAAGCATTGGGTTCCATATCACATGGGGATGAGATTAGTGAGGGCTTTTTAACTAAGTCAAGGTCAATTCTATACAAGCCATAGTTTGCTTCCCCAACTATCTCGATTATTAATGCTTTCATCTCCACCCATTCAAACCTTCCAAACATAGGCAACAAATTTCAAATAGATCTCTTTCATGTTAGTGAGGGGTCAGTAATGGGCCTTTTCCCTTTGAATCTAACTACCCAATCTTGGAGCACGACAGAACAAGGGCCTTCAGCATTTCTCCAACGGTCGTGGCCACGGAAGTGCTCATCCATCCTCCCATCCCACCTACAAGGGACAACACCCATGCACTAGAACCAAAGATCACACCAACGCCTTTGGATGCAAGGCCTGCCGCCTACTGTTATGGGTCCTTCCTCGTCATTGGACCATCCTTCTCTTGTTCTCAATTTCACAGCCAAGGGCGACCTCGTATCAAGCGATCAAGCTCCAACCATTCGCATCTTTGATTTTGTATATGTCTACAGTAGGAGGGGTGTGGATACTCATCTGCTGACACAAGTTCCACTAGGGTGTTACCCAATTGTGTGTGTGTGTGTCTGTAGGGGAGGGGGAGATATTAAGCACATTGTGCCTCTACCATTCCACTTGTGCATCCATTAGGGAATCTAGATCAGTGGAGAAGAAGGGTGTTGTTGAGAGCACTGAGCTATTAAAGATAAATCAATTTAGCACTATGGATATATTTTTTTTTGAAAAGTGAAAGGGTGGTTATTTGGTTGATAACCACCCATCAGCTTAGCGCTGCAGATAGATAAGCTACCGAGAACTGCAATAGGAGGTTGTTTGTTAAAAGAAATGAAGATTCTTAAAAGGAATATTCGTTGACCGTTGGACAACACTAAGGGCATGCTAGGGAAGTATTTGAGAGAACTGGACAATTGATATTGCATTGTTGTTGCAAGAAGCCAAATTAGAGGAATTCGAACCATGATTGGCTAATCAGGTGGAAGGTGGAAGACTAGACCAATTTGAAGCCTTGGATGCCCTGTGTAGGTTGGGTGGTCTGTTCATGGTGGTCTGTTGAGTGCCACTAAGGGAAAGAGGAACCTATAAATACCACCATTATTTCAAAAAAGAAGGAAAACTCAACTCATTACTCAAGTTTTGCATGTCGGTCTTCTCTTGTTCACCCACCAGAAGAATTCTATTCAGCTGGTCCGAATAATCTCCATCCAGACCTCTACACTACGTTATCTTAAGCAGATGCTGCAATCAATGTGCCATGCTAGTCTTTTCTCCATGGTCTTTTATGGCAAATTTCAGAGATTGTCCCAGTGCTTCTGCACTTCAATCATAAAGCAACCAAGAGATCTACATGTCCAAACATTTAAAAGGCAACAATTGGTATCATACTATCATCCATCATACTTAAGCCTCGACCGATCATTAGGCATAGCCCACACACCATCCTCATCAGCACCAACATATTGTGCTTCTACATAGTGCGTACCTTCTCTTCTTCATCAACGCCCAATCTCAAAGTATTAACACAACAAACTAAAAGTTTGCTTCATTCAAGCAATGTACCCATTAAAAAAAAAAGAACATTCGGTACCATTTTGAGATAGTTTCTACAGTGTGGCTTTCCAAAGTGCAAATGCCTAATCCAAACCCTGAAATTTCAAGCCCGGATCCTGAATTTCTCCACATCTCAAATCCTTAAACTTCAGTTTCCGAAATCTCGAGCTCCTAAAGCACATTAACTTCGCTGTCCGCTGTTGTAAACCCGCAACCTGACCTCCGAAACTAACACCCGCAACCGAATGTTTTACGCTTTCTAAATCTTGCATTGTTGGACGATCCGTCTTCTTTACCACAACCAGAAAAGAGTTCCTCATTGTTTCTCACGCATTGAAGCCGAGTAGCACGAGATCAACATTACCACGATCCCAGAAAGACTACACAACAAAACTGTAATCAGAAAGTCCAGCTGGAATTTACCATGATCGAGCTCGCTCGGAGCGCCGCCTCCTTCAATTCCACATTTACACGCACCTCGTGTTGTCCAACGGAGATCCTATCCGACTCGAGAGCGAGCCTCGACGCCTCGTTGGGTGGCTTTAAGAAGGACAGAGAATCGAGGAGCCACTTGCGGTTGCTCTCCAGCTTCTTTACCTGCATCGAGCAAGAACCGAATTCAGCCGCCGGATTCGAGAGAAATTACCGGAAGAAGTGCCAACGGGTGGGGCGATCACCGGAGACCCGGGGATTGCGGAGGTCGAGTCGGCGCTCTCGAACTCGTCGAGGAGCGCGACGGAGTCTCACCAGAGCGACCCGTCCTCACCACCTGCTCAAAGGCCGCGGCGGCGCTCGCCGTTGGAGGTGCGACTCCGAGAAGGGGAGGAGAACTGAGAAGAGGGAGGGCTCTGGAGTGGAGAAGGCGATCCCGCGCTTTTGGTTTTCGAAGATGGGGGTGGCACGAAGGCCCGGCGGGAGGGGAAATGGGACGACGGGACCGGCTGGCGTCTTGTTAGGGTTTCTGCTCGCGGGCGAACCGCCGCCGTCTGTTGCAAATCGTAATTGGGCGCCCAGCAGTTTTACATGCCGGATCGAACCATTTTGTACGTGTCTGTGTTTTAAAGAAATTTTTTTTTTCAAGGAGAATAATATTTTAATTGGAAGAGTGAATATCTGTTATACATTTTAAAAGAAAGATTATTGTAATGAATAATAATTTTAAAAGATATATCATTAGTGAAAATAAGAGGTATAAGATTAATCCTTAATAGATATCTTTACACATGACTGTACACAAAAGAATTTGATTATAAGTGATTTGATAACAAAATATTAAGTAATTGCAAGGTTCAGAAATGTAATAAGGATATTTGGTGAGCACACATAACATGTGACCTTAACATAAAAACTCTAGAACAAGTTAACCCAAGGGAAAACCCACAAATTAAAACAAGTTGCAAGGCAACTTGAACAAACAACAAGGTAACCACAAAGAAAACAAATGAGAAAAATTAAAACAACAAAAAGAACTCAAAAGTGGCAACTATGAACAAGCTAGAGGCCAGATGGAGGCAAAACGGTCGGCACAGAATAAGTTGTATCAATTGTAGCAATCAGAGTAGAACCAAAGGTGAGATCAACGTAGAAAAGTAGGTAAGGAGCCACAGCCAAGTCGAGGTCGAATCTCATCTCCTATAGGCAGGGAGGGGGACCACCACACAGACCCATGACAACGAAACGTGACCATCTAATTAGTGGATCCATAGTGAAACTGCAACGAGAATGACAGATAGGACTAGTGAAGGGCTACGTTGCCCAATTTGACACTGAGCACCAACAATTGCAAAACAAAAAATGTCGAAGAAGAGATAAACAATAGTGAGTGGGTGAGGGGACAACGAGAAGGGACCTTAGCCGGCAAAATGGTAAGCCAAGCACCCGCTGCAACAACAACAGTTAAGGCTTAAGAAGGTTCTTGAGAGAAGGGGAGGGGAAAAGGGTAGGAGTAGTGGTTGTTGTCTGGTAGAGGGTTTTCCAAATGGCTTCTTGTTGGGGGTCTAAACTAGGTCGAGAGGTAGGGGGCTCTTGTAATTTACAAATATCATGATTTATCCCTAATCTCTTTGTATTTCTCCTTGATTTTATTGTCATAGCCAATTAGAAGGTCCCATAGCCAACTACTAGCTTATAGTTGTTTATTACTAATTTTGTAACTTAATACATAAGGTCGATGATTGGAATTTACCTAGGTAAGCCAGTCAAATCATTTGTGGACTTAGAAAATGAATTGCATTTGAAACATGGGAACTTAATGAGTGGGTGCAAAAAGTTAAGCCTAGGTATGTGATGGAAATTAAGGATTTCTTTGGATATTTGAGACAGAACAATACAATCCTTATGTTATAAGAAAGCTCAAGAGACAACCCTTTTGACCAACCCCTTTTTTAGGGCCCGTTTGATTCGAGGAATGCGGCTCATTATACTCCATTTGGGCCCACAACTGTTGGCGTAAAGAAGAGTCGGGTGAAGCCGAGTTAAGTCGCATCATTTGTATTCCACCCTCTGGGTGGAATTTGGTTAATTCCGCTTCTCGATTCCGTTACCCCTTATTCGTTGCACCCCTCATCCAGATCTTTAATGGAGTATGAATCGTGTTTTATTCGGCGATTTGCTTTTTATTTTCTATTTTTCAAGTTAGGGTTTCCTAATACATGGTCGTGTCAACTCGTGATTTGGTCGATTTTGGCTAGAGGGGTTATCGCAGATGATTTCATCATCTTCTGACCAAGCATTCCTTCTCTGCAACTTGATCAAAATGTTTAGTTCTTTTTATTATTGGTTTCTTCATGATCTACTGGCATGGCATTGATGGATGTCCTCATATTATCCTTTACTTGAGTGGCTCCTATCATTTGTGGTCAGTGAATCTTCTCGCAGCTTTCATCAGATCCTGCTGAGGTCGGACATTTATGTTGGTGGTTGTAAGGCTCCGGTCTTCGCCCGAATCGTCGATTGATTTGCGTGGCTTTTAATATCTGCCTTCTGTGCATGCCATTACTTCTTTCTTTTCCCATTTTGTTGTTTCATTGAAGCACCTTTGTATTCGTGTTTTCCTTCTTTGGCTTCCTTGCTGCCTTCTCCCTTGCTTCCTACCCCTCTATATTGGGATTTGGTTCTTCATTACAATGATTCCCCTTAGCCCCTGCTCGTCTTCTTGTGGGAGGATCAGTGCGGACAAGTGGCTTGAGATTTGTGGGAGGATTAGGTCGTCGTCCTCCTATAAATTGGCACCATGGGTCTTTGATGGCATCTTGTGGGTTGTGCTAGACCTGTTCTTGGAAGAGAAGGATGGTATGTACTTATCTCATCTTTTTAATGAGTTCTTGTGTTTTTTTGTGCGTGTAAGATAGTGTTCGTATCTGTTCCATGAAGGTGAAGTTACTTTGATCGAGGAGTTGTTGATGCTCGATTGGTTGAAGTGTGTGCACGATGAGCTCACACAGAAGTTAATCAGAAGGTATAATGGTTAGAGTGTTGGTGCTAAAGCACCACGATCATTTGTTTTGATGATAACAAAACACGTGTTATTTAACATTTGCAATTTGAGTCCTAGATTTCAGGTCAATTGCAAATGTGGACGTGTTTAGACGGAGTTCGAGCTCGCATCCAGGACGGATTGGAGGAGCTTGACGGAAAACAGAGGATGTTCGCGTGGAGCGACAAATTGAAGATAGAAGACAAGAAGAATAGAATAGATTCTTTTTAATCCTTTCTTGTATCTCTTGTCTTTATTTGCTTGCTCTTTTTATTTTCCTTAGGATATTATGTTAAAGAGCCTCAAAGTACCTTAACAGTAGTCCTAGGAACACCGGCACAACCCTAGGATACTTAGGTTTTCTGTAGAACACTTAGAAAACCAATATAGGGTTCAAACAGCACTTCCAGACGTCTAATTCCCAAATCAGACGTCTGATAAAGTATTTTAAGACGTCTGACTGTTGTTTCAGATGTCTGATAACTATTAGGCTGGACATAGTTAGTTCTGTCTGATGAAATCAGACGTCCATACCTTAGTCCAGACGTCTTAGGAGACGTCTGATGGATTTGCCAGACGTCCAATAAGTGGACCGTTGGCTGGCTTAACAAATACTCAAGAGTATGACCGTTAGAGCCTTATCAGACGTCCTTAGACATTTCCAGACGTCTGATAAATGACCGTTTTGCCTCGGCTGCCCCAAAATCTCTTCTCAGAGATTTTCTAGCCGTTGCAACGTTTGGAAAATCCATTCCCTTAGTAAAAGTAGGTTTCCAGACGTCCATACATAGTGCCAAACGTCCTATATGTCGTCTGATGGACTTGCGCAAAAACCCTGTTTAGATCTGATTCAAGTCAGGAGGAAACCCGCATAGAATCAGACGTCTGACCTTTAAATCAGACGTCTTAAAGTGGCCTTCCAGACGTCTGATGAAATAGTTAGACGTCTGATTACCCTGTCGAGTGTAATCATTGTCCTGATTTCGGCCTGATTCTCTTGGACTTTGTTCCCAACGGCTATAGAACCTTTCCTAAGCCTTCCAAAGCCTTCCTAAGGCCTCTATAAATAGAGGGGAGCCTTTACACACCTAGACACACAAGATACACACTAAGAGAAACAAGAGACACACCTAAGCAACTTAGTTCCACTCTTTTGTGTTCAAGAGAAGCCCTTTCTCTCCAAGCTCTAGTTCCGTTCTCCTGAGAGCATCAAGCTTCGCGCACCCGCTCTCCCGCCGTTGTTTACGAGAGCGAAGTTGCGCCGTCCCGTGGCACACGCACCGCGTCACCAACTCGACGCACTCCTTGCAAAGGGGAGTTTCCTTATTCCTATAGAAGCTAGGTTCTTAATTTCTTTGTTGGCTCTATATGACTTGTTGTTTATTTTATCTTTGTCTTTTGGTTGGGTATTCGCTTTGCGAATTCCCGTCTCCTTTGTGGGACAAAAACCTTCTCGTGGAGAGAAGGGGTTGAGGAACGCTACACTCGTACTTGTAACGTGGTTGTACTGAGGTTGAATCACCCTCGTTTTAAAGTGATTCGGTTAGTGGATTTGATCAACTAGGCTGATCGAAAAATCCTAACTCAAGAGGGTTAGGTGGTGGTTTTCACCCGGTTTGGGTTTCCACCTAAAAATCTTTGTGTACTTGTGTGATTGATTTTCTTTGGTGAGATTGCTTTATATTTTATTTCCGCATTTATTACGTCACCCCTCCTAGTAGGGCCGAAATTACATAGAGTTCATTCTAGTTTTCTTGCTGTTGGAACTGAATCAGCACTTGTGAATATGACAGTTCTTTTGGTTCACTCTGTCTTGGACTTCACATGGAACTTCAGATTTCCATTTTCTTGCAGGAAACGATGATTTTCCTCCTCATTTTTGTGGTTATTCGATTAAGTTGTGGTTAATATAAGAAAAAGACACATTAACAAATGATTCACGTATATTAGTATGGGTTGCTCAGATTATTTATGGATTTAGTTCCTATGTGAAAGTAATATTAAACTCTAAACTTGTGAACATGCTATCGATAGCCGTTTCTTGACTACAATTGTTTATGGATTTAATAAAGGAATCATTTACCTTGTTAATTTTTTTTTTTTTTTTTGCGCAGACTCTACTACATTAGTTTACTTGAACTTAATTTTATTTCAATGATCTTGTCATTGCGAGCATAGTATTTTTGATGTTATTCTTAACAGGTTGTCATAACATATATTCCTACTTATTGCAATAGGGAGGGGCTAATTGGCAATGATGATTGTTCGACACATATTGAAGCAATTCATTTGCTATGGGAGTTTTTTGAAAAGCATCCAATATATAGGTGCCCTTCATGACTTGACATATTTCGAGAATAATTGGTCGGCATGGATGGCAAATGTAGGTAACCCCAACCCCTAAGTTGGTCCACTAAGGGGATGGTTTGGAAGGCTTATTTGCAACCTAATCCGTCATGGTTTTTTTTTGTGCCTTGAATTTGTTTTATGATATTTGCGGATTTCATTTTATACTTTGGGAGATCTATTTTCTTATATTTGTAGTTGAGTTGGGATTACGGATTTCTTATTTATATTTCTTTTCCTTATTTGAGAATATTGATTTTTCGTATTACTTTATTTTCGCATATTCATTGTGCCACCATTCGCTTCTATATCTTCGTGTCATTGCAGCAATCTCTACTACAACTAATTTCTACGATTTTTTTTTTGTTGACTTCATAACGAATTTCTACCTAAGTTTTTTTTAGTTACTTTGCCTGTAGAATTAACTTTCACATTTTCAATTTAATTCCTAACCTATCTTAACAGATAGCTTATTTACTATTTCCAATAACCAATCTTCTTATTTTTAGTTATTTTAGTTGTTTTTTTTGTCAATTTCCTTTCGCAGCTTTCAAATTACCATGTTGTTCAATTTGATTTCGTTGCCTACGTTTCTCCTTTCATGTCACTCAACAATTAACAAACCTTTATACACATGGCTTTTCCTAGACTCTCTATAAATGATGATGTTAATGTCAACTACCTAAGCCAAACTTCAGATAAAAATCGAGTACAACTTTAAGATGTAGGAGTCTCCCCCTCCAAAGTTATGTTCCTTCTTTCCTAAGTCTCATTTCCTTCGCAATTCCATTCTTTGTTCGATCAACTTTTACTTTACTGATTTGTATTAAATTCATTTACAGGCGACATTGGAGTCATAATTGAAGTGCTCGTGGGCCTTTGATTCCCGTTATTGGAAGGAAGCAGTTTTTTGGCGGAGAAAACTGTTATAAATTTCGGGATGCTTGTCAATTTATTTTTATTTCATTGTTTTTCATATGGCAACATTCACTTTTGGTGAATGTGTATTACTTTAAAATGTATTTAATTTCTTATGTACATTTATTATATCTTTGTAACATATTATTGTATACATTCTTGAGAGAAAACAATTTCAAAATTTTCGAGTTACTTTCATGTATACTGTAAATCATGCAAACTATTTGCACTGTGAGGTCATCACTTTGTTATAAATTATCCGTATTCTATGAATGGGTAGTTACGTTTCAGCATTTCGGAAAATTGACGTGGTCAATTTTTTGGATGTCACACGAAAATATAACTTTCTATTGGAATTGATTGCAATAGATAACAACAAATTCTGGAACTTGGAAGAAATTAACAACCAATCATATCTAACATTCCATGTATAACTTATATTCTCATGGATATTATGTGGTGATTATCTTGAATAAGATAATTAATAGCACATAAGAAGGGTGATTATGATACAATAAACTGATGGAATGCAAATTCTAAATTTCAAATTTATTTTCCAACAATTGAAATTTTTGTCCAAAGTATTATAATGGTATATGATGTTATGTAAATTGAAAATGACAACTCACAATCCCATAAGGGCATTTTTGTCCTTTCATACATTTTTACCTACATAATTCCACAAACAATCTACTACCTTCCTATAAATTCCTCACTTTCGTTCGTCCTATCAAACATTTCAATTCCACCAAACAAAGAACAATGTCAAATTATTTCTCCTCACCTTCTACATATATATATAAACCGAACAAAAGAAGGATCTTATTCCTCACTTATTCCACCTAAAGCCTAATTCCATCAACAATTCCACTAAAACTAATTCCTTCAACCAAATGAGCCCTTAGACTTTAGTGGGTAGCAAAGCTAGGTAAGGAGAATTATCTCGTTCATTTCCTCTATGTCAAAATTTAGGCATCTTCTAAGGATACATTCCAATTGAAAATTTGATTTGTGTGGATATTCTTATGAGATTCCCATGTATAATGGTTTGGGTGTGAATTCAAATTAAGAGTTGGTTAATTGACCACTTTCTTTACTCTTGGTGGTTATCCCATGTATTGGTTGATGCTTGAGCCCAATAGACCAAAATTTCAAATTAAAATAATGGCACATAAAGGGCTCCCGTAGAAGAATTATTGAATATTTTTTAACAAGGTAAAATTGCATGTTAACATGAAAGTTCATGCAAAATTTGCATGCCTATCATTAAATTAAATTACATTGATGATATTTATTATAAAATAAAGTACACTAGTAATATTTAGGTATGAAAAAACTTCATCACTAATCTTTAAGTTTTGAATTAAATTATATTGATGATATTTTAATTTTGACTTCTAAATGTCACAGGTGATATTTACTTTTTGAAGCACACATTAGCTTTTGTGTGATTTAAAGAACCACAATCCATCGTAAGATGTTCAACCCTCATGACAAATTAACCTCGTCAAGGACTTCCCAACCACTGCCAACCCACCGGAAGCATTTATTTTAAAAGTGGAGTGCTCTTCAATTTGGTCAATTAGATGGTATACATTAATTTAAGTTCGTTGATATGTCAACTTGGGGATGGTTTCTTTGGATCCCACAAGTGCCTAACAATCACTGGCTATGGACCACAATGCGGAGGACAAGCGAGGAGAGAGTGAAAGAGTGAGGCCAATCATTTCTCCCACTGCCGTCACTGAGTACTTATTCCATCTCTTTTTGCATCTAATTATTGGTTTGGCAGTCGTTTTTGCAGATCTGTTTGCAGTCGGTAGTCGAAGCATCGGGATGAGCGGCGGTGTTTCATAAACTGTGGTCAAAGACATATAAGAAGAGTCCAACTAACGCGAAGACGAAAGTTAATAGCTAGCATGCATTACTACATGCAAATTTGTGGATTACGAAGGTTTTTTCATGTTATCCGTATTACCTCGATAAATTAAATATTACAATGCGATACAAAACAAAGAAATCTCTTCAAGCATGGGGAATTTAAAGATAATATGGGAAAATGATAACTGAACATGCATGAAAACGGTTATCCAGTATGAGAAAGAGGCACAGAGTGGGAATGGAATGAGAATGGAGACGGTGGGACTATGCCAATCCGTCTGCATGCGATCGCGTTTTTAATTGGACGTCCGGTTCGGACAATATATAAGGTGTAAGAATTTAGATCTAATTAATTAATAATTAATTGAGACTTAAGAAGTTCCCGGGTTGTTCAAAGACCCCAAAGCCCAAAACATGGAAATTAACACTCAACTTTAGTCTCCCTAATCGTCTCAATAAGCTGTATCCTTTCAGTGTTTCACGTATACGAGAACCCTCTGCGTTTGGCAGGGGGTTTACGTACGGGTAAGCCACGCCTCTCTCTTCTCTCGCAACTTCTTCATGCTCTACTTCCCAGCATGCACTCATGCATCTTGTTCAACATGCTCGGTCGTTCCTCGTACCAAGCGCTGCAACATATAACATTAACCACGGTCCAATGAATCGTTGCTGAAACATCCCAGCATATTCTTACAACTCATGCAGTTTGCCCACTCTAATTAACTCGATCGGGAGTTAACCTAAGAAGAAGGCAGCGGCCGCACGTAGATTACGTAGATCCCCACACGTACAGCACACTGAAAGCTACGCGGCGTTAATGCAAAAGTTTGGTGCTTAGAGCTAACGGGTGGTCGATCGGAGGAATAAGCATGTTGATTCGTTAGCGGATGCTTCCGAAGGCACTGCCGTAGAAAGGCATTTAATAAGCCCTAGGGTCAACACCAGTGCATGTGAAGCCTTTAAGAGCCATGCTGGCGAGGCTACGAGGCTCGGGTTATATAATCCCTGTCGATTTGGGAGGTGGACATAAGTGCAAGAAGCTACTTCTTTTGCGGGGTTTGTCGACCCATCATGGGAACTCCTTGGGTGGGGGACGTACTGGTGGCTCTCTTGTTAGTGTTGCATCTTGTTGGTGTTGGGTGTTCTGCTCCTGGACTAAGTACTAACGAGGGCCCTCTTGTCAATGCTAAAGGTGTAATGGTGGTCGGTAAGGCAGCATGCTCAGATTGTCCGGGAGAGAACCTTCATGGTGGGGTTTCATTCAAAGGTAGATATATATATATATATATATATAGAGGGGACCAGTATCTCCCCTTTTGCCGCATATATATATATATACATACCTATATATATATATATATATATATATATATATATATATATATGTCGGATCGACTCTTTTTACTTTTACCCTTCCTTGCATTTGAAGCACGAATACAATTTATTTATAAGTGATTGCTACAGGCTGTTACGTGGAGAGATAAATCACGCGCCTACCTTTATTCTAACATGGGCTCTAATTGGCCGGTTTGGTAGGTAGGCAGGTTAAGATGGCTGAAGAAATTTAATTCCCATTTCACCCAATTTAACCTACCTATCACTTACAATAGGTCAAGGGAGACTTGACTTGAGGTTAACCTGCCAAATCTTATAAATGATTAACTTATTTATTTTATCATTTTATATGACTCCTTCCATATTCGTATATTTGTTGCACAAATCTATATCCCTAGTCAAACACCATCTTATTGTATTTATATCTTCATAGGCACCCTAAAAAAAAGAAACCACGTTGTTTCAAGTGATTAAACTAAGAAGTTGTTTGGATATGTGAAAATTAATGTACATTAATACACATTTGTGTGCTTTTTAGTATAATTAAAAATATCGATAATTTTAATTTAGTAAATAATTAAATATTGTCAATGATTTCTAAAAAATATTGTTGATTTTCAAAGAGCACCTGTAAAATATATATTGAAAAAAATATGGGTGATATTTAGTTTTTTGAGAGATGCATGAACGAAGCGATCCATTCATCACAATCATTTAAGTTGTGTTTAGTGGTGGATTAGCAGGTGGGATAAGAATGATCTAACAGATTTTCTAAAAGTGTTTTCTATTTTCCCATCTACATCATATCAACATAATTTGTTATATCATATCAACATCAATACTCACTCACATTATAATATACCCACTCAAATCAACTTTAATGTATATTAAAATGTCAAAATGTAGAAAAACACATAAAGCAATATATGGTGATGTGAACGTGGTCCCCACTTAACAATGAATATTTAGTATAGAGAAACAAAAGAACTTAAGGTTTATTACGTGATAGGTCTCACCACATTGAAAAGAATCATCGCACCACTTTAAATTGAAACGCACAAGTGATAAATCATGTTTGCACATGTGATAAATCACTTTACATCGGTGATAAATTGTTGTGAGTGATTTTTCATCGGTGAAAAATTATTCTGAAGGTGATGTGGCAATTTTATACCAATGCAAAGTGGTTTCGATGGTGATCTAGTGGTTTTGCACCCGTGTAAAGTAATTCCAAAAGTAATTTCAATGGTTTACAAGTGTAGATGGTGATTTTGTATTGATACAAAGTGATTTCGAAGATAATCGAGTGACACTCATACAAAATAATTTTGTATCGATACAAATTAATTTTAAATATAACTTCAGAGATTTGTATCTATGCAAAATAATTTATTATTAATTACAACAGATACCAATATTTTTTTACATAAAAAAAAGGATAAATCAAGTAAAGATAACACAGTCACACTCTTTTACATTATAATTTACGTCACTTTTTATATTTATATCTCGTTAAAATATACTTATTTTAATATAATATATCTACTTACATCATATTATAACATTAAATATCACGTCATCGAACCAATTATTTCAGATTCTTCAACTAAACATAGCCTAAAAGGTGTGTGTAAGTGTCGGCAGGCTGGATCTCTTTCCCTTTTTCTTTTTTTCTCTTTTATCTTTATCTAATGTAATCTGCGTGACCGTCGATCAGAATATCTACAGCGCAACGCGAGACATGACGCCTGACGGTCTTCCATGCTCGTAAACAGAAGCATATATCGTAAAGTTACGGAGAGGACACACCTCTCGCAACGTAGCGATGAGAATATTATTCTCTTACTTTGATGCATTTAGTTTAATTTTTTAATCTTATCCGAGATTCGTACATGACTTTTATCGGAATAGTTGCTGTGATTTTTACTATTATTGCAATGGACCATGGATGATATCTACAATGTCGCATGCATTATCGGTACATATCTTTCCTCGACACAATTTGCACACGCATTCTCTTTGCCTCATCATCATAGCCCTATTAGGCAGTTGAATTCTATCTAGACGTGATTTAGCCAAATCTAGCTAAGTTGTTAAATGATTGGCTTAACCTTAACAACGGCCAATTTAAAGCCACCGTTCGTAGCAATTAAAAAACAAGGTTAGTCATATACATCTAAGTCAATAAAGTTTACGACGTATGTTTTCTTGAAATCATCTTTTGAATTCACGCTAGTAAGTCCGAACTTGTCGATTGTAGTTAGGATCCCCACGACTCCACTAACCTGTTTCACGTGTGCAGAATGTAACGACGAATCGTTTTAAGAGTTAGATAATTAAAACTAAATTTAAGTCTGACGGGTGGTGCAGGGACTTTTATCTTAAGAGAAATAACTTACCTATGTTATCTTTTAAGATTTTTTTAAACCCTCTCATTATCAAATAAACATGTACATCTCAAATAGTACATGTGATATCTGAAAGGATCAAATATATTATTGATCCAAAGATCAAGATGAAAATCTTGAAAAAAAAAATTTAGAATGAGACTTCGTGTATTTATTTGGAAGCCGTGTGACGTAAGATACAACTTCCCTAGTTGGGATTTTGGACGACGGAAAAGAAGAGAAGAAAGTCCAACCGTGCACGCACATAGCAACGATAACCATTCTCCATGCAGGACTCCAAGTCACCATCGTCTGCAAGTCGTCGTCGGGCAAGTACCAAGCCCAGGGCGTCTCCGCCTTCGACAAGTCCGGCCGCTTCGCGGTTTCCCTTCCGCGCAGCATCCTCGACTCCGCGGGGCGCCTCAAGCACGAGTGCTTCGCGCAGCTCTTCGACCCTTCCAACTCGTCACCCTGCCCCACCCACGCCGACCCCCAGCACTTCAAGATAGTCCCCCAGCCCGAGGCGTCCGCCGCCGATGCCGATGCCGACCTCCACCTCTTCACCACCGCCACCCCAACGCTCCGCTTCTCCCGCTCCGCGTGCGCCTCCGACATCTTCTTCTGGCCCTTCCCCAAGCACCCCTTCCACCCTTGGTTCCGGTACAAGAGGCGTCATCACCACCACCGGCGGTGTTCTCGCCGGCACAAGGGTCATCACAGGAGTTGTTCTTGCAAGCACCGGCGGCGGGGGTCGAAGAGGCGGCATTATCCCTATTTCCCCAAGCACCCGCCGTTCGGGAAGTTTCCCCCGTTGTCCCTGTCCAGGCCGTAGTTTCCCCCGGTGTTCATGACGTCGCCGATGACCAAGCTCCCTCCCGTGTTCCGAGAAGCTACGGTGGCATTAATAATGCATTGCGTGTGGTGTGCAATCTCTCTCTCTCTCTATCCACTTGATCTCCCTGGCTTCTCTTAGCCCTATCGCTCTCTCTCTCTCTCTCTCTACCCCCGCTTGATCTCCCTGGCTTGACTTAGCCGTGCATGTTTCGATGATTTGTCGTGTGCGTTCAATTGAGTGCTTTAATAAAGTTTGGCTTTGATGGTAATTTGGTGTTCTTCACATGCCGGTGGGTGTGCAGTACTGTATGCATTTTATTTAAATTTATGCTATTGGAATTAGTGTTTTAAAAATTAGATCGATCAGCTGGTCGAACCGGTTCGACCGAAAATCGATAGATGATAGGTCGGATCGTTCAATTTTTATTTTGGAACTGCCACCCAGTTAAAACCCACAAGAACCCGATTCAATTGGTGTGAACTGCCAGTCTAACAGATTCCCCACCCAAGTCAAAAGAAAAAAACAGAAATGTAAGATTCTCGCCAAAGCACCCCGTCCGCTGCCGTATAAACCGGAGGTCATCACCACTTGCGACCAATGCTTACTCTCCTCTCCCCCAAACCAAACGAGAGCTTGGCCGATTTAATTTTCTTTAATCCAATTTAAATGATGGTATTATCACCGTTTTGATTAGTTCAAACTACCTGTTTAATCACTAGAAATCAAAACTAAAGCTTCATCAATTCGATGATTTTTTAAATCCTTGATTGTATTTGCATGATTTATTTGTATTTATACATAATCTGTTTAATTAGTAGTAAATTGTGCTTGTACGTTTTATCTTTTCACTTTAGATGTGTTTTTTGATAGGGTTGAGTTGGCAAGATCGTCACATAAGAGCTGGAATTGTGAGAGGAATGCGACCTTTGTGGCCGTTAAGATCCGAATATGGGAATAGAAAGAATGGAAGAGAAACTAGAGAAGGGAGCCATGCTCATCCTGGAGCCTTAGGAACGTGTGTAGGTCTGGTTAGGAATGAAGACCCCAAAGCATGATTCTCACAAGGTAGATGCATAATATTTCGTGCTAATTTCAATCAGGTCCTTCCTAACCAGCTAGTGGCAGGCAACTACTCGTTCCATACCTTCTCCTGCATTCCCAAAGTTTAGTCCTACAGCCGTTGGTAAGAAATTGAGGTGTAACACGCGTGAGCATTTTTGGATCTAAGTGCTAAAGTTGACTTGGTTAGCTGTGGGTCATGAAGTTAGAATCTTTCATTCCGGGTTCCAAAAGAACCAAAATTTTGCTCTCACGGTATTCCTTGGCGAAGCCATCAGAGGCACCACATTGAAATATTCGATGTAGTGCCTTACACATGCATCCATGTAAGACATATTCGATGGAGTCCACTAAATATACCACATATACGTACCATGTAAGACATGCCGACCCCACTCTTTTATAGAGGAATATATGAGATGGAATTTAATTCATACACTTTTTTATTCCTAAAACACGTTATGTATCTACGTCAGGTCAGATTAAGCACTTGGAAACAAAAATTGTCGCTGAAGTCAGTCGCAAGGAAGCAAAGCATGTCTAGTAACATAAAGCCTGTACGATACAATTCACAACGTTTGCTTCGCCATAAGTTCGTCGTATACATAAAATATGCATAGAGCATGACACAGACCAAATCAACAAATTGCTAATTAATTTCCTGGGAATGCCCAACTCCGTCGAACAAAAATCTTTGCAAACAACTAAATGAGTGAACTTCTGGAACGTTCATCCATCCAGCACAGGTACGTGAGCATACTAATAGTCATTCAAGGAAACGAGAAGGGTAGATCGGTGTGGAAGCATGCAAATCTCTATAAACTATGGGCTCAGATCAACAAAAACAGGATAGTATGTATCTAACTCGAGCTGCTCTAGAATGTTCTGTGTTGCCCACAAGTATGACGAGTGTCCATCAACGTATTTGCTGACGTCAACCTGAGAAGGGATGAGCATACATGTTAATGAAATGCGTTTAGGCAACTGGAAGCAAGCAAAAGACTGATGACTTGAGCCAATCGAAAAGTAGTCAAAGGGGTGCCGCTTTTTACATTCTCAATTCCAGGAATGTTGACAGGTTGAATTCCAGCCAAACCTTGCGTCAGTAGGCTGCATATAAACAATTCGAAGATTAGCATAGACCAGCATAGTATCCATCATATGGTGCTTGATATGTTGCCTACGATTGTACTAATCAACCTTCATCTGATAGCCTATAAGGAGATAATGCGATGGTAGTCCACGGAAAATAAGAAATAAAAGTTGCTAGAAGAGGAAGAATACGAGTAAAAATCATTTAAAGAGGTACTTTTCAAATTGGTCAGCATTCCAACGTCCCTGCTGCCGAACAAAACCTACCGACCGGTCATGTGATGATTAAAAGGATAGAGATGGTAGGCCAATTTGATCCTAGTTTAAATTGGAGGCATATACCTTGCACGGAAAGCGATTCCAAGAAACCAATCTTTTGTTGAGTAAACATTTACAAATCTCCCAGCAACCATCTGTTTGCAAGCAATAAAATTGATCATTCTCAATGAGCAAGAACAAGGTCAGCGAAAAATTAACTCAGCATTTTAAAGACAGTAATTACGACATTGGTGGGTGCAATGTAGTAGTTCAATGCAAGTTCTTCTTTTTGGAAAAGAAAAAGGACGACCACATGGAGACCAGTGATCGTGAAGTTGGACAAGTCAAACTACCCCCTATGGTTTCAGCTGATCCTCAATGTTGTCGAGGGTCATGACAACGGGCATATCCTACTAGAATAGGAGCTAGAGCAGAAGGTAGGTAAGTATGCTATATGGAAGAAGGATAACGCTATGGTTCATGCATGAATTATGAACATGACCATTAATCGGATTGCCACTAGGATAATGTATTACAAAATAACTAAGCAGATGTGGGAAAATCTACGGCATACTTATTCACAGGACAAGAATGCGACCAAAATTCTTCATTCATACCATGAGATTGCCCACATGAGATAGGATGGACGACCATTATCCTAGTATTATTCTTGCTCAAAATTTGCATTTGAGAGATTCAATGACTATACTCCTGTGTGTAATTGTGAGAGTTAGAAGGAGTATAGAGCTCAGACTATGGTTGATCATTTTTTGGCTGGTTTGGATCCAACTTATAAAGTAGCCAGATCTCAAATGCTGATGTTACCAGAGATCCCTTCTATTGAGGAGGTATACAATAGGCTGAGTCATCTTGACATGACTCTTACTTTTACTCGATAAGGGGAGTGGAGTGTCGATGGTTGTTTACCTTAAAGTGTCTTCTCGATGGCTTTGTTGACGATAAGGCACAACTCGATAAGGCACGACTTGTGGCCAAAGGTTACAATCAAACTTTTGGGGTGGATTATTTTGAAACTTTCTCGTCAGTGGCACGCCCAAATTCTGTTCGGATTCTCCTCTCTTGTTGTTAAGATGGACGGGCTCGTCTTTCAACTAGATATATATTAAAAATGCATTCCTATAAGGGAACCTTCATGAAGAAGTTTACATGCAGCAACCCTCTGATTTTATTATTAGGGAAAGTGTTAGAAGGTCTGTAAATTAAATAAAGTTATTTATGGGTTGCAACAGAGCCTGAGAGCATAATTCGAGATATTTAGTAAAGCAATTCACTAGATCATCCTCATATCATTCTTTTTATTCTACACAAGCCAACTAGATCAGTGATTCTCATTGTGTATGTTGATGACATTTTGCTTACAGAGAGCAATAAGGAAGGCAGTCAGTCTACCAAGACCAATTTGCACTCTCAATTTATCACTAAGGATCTTGGAGTGATTATTTACTTCTTGGGAATTAAGTTACATCATATTGATGGGGCTCTTGTTCTTTCTCAGCGGAAGTATGTACTTGATATGCTACAGGTAGCAGGGATGATAAGATACAAGCCTATAAACATTCCGTTGGATCCTTCAACAAATCTAACAGACTAAGACAATCCTATCTTAAAAGATGTGACCACATACCGTGTTATGGTTGGAAAACTTCTCTACTTGATTGTCACGAGGCCAGATATAGCCTATGGTTTGGGGCAACTCAGCAAGGTCATGCAGGAACCAAGGGAAGCACACTGGACAAGAGTATGTCAGGTGTTAAGATATTTGAAGAGTGCTAGGAAAGGCCTATTTTTCCATCAACAAGGTCACCTTAATGTGTAGGGATATTTAGATGCTGATTATGCTGGGGCTCATAAAGATACTCTACATACGTAGGTGAAAATTTGGTTAAATGGCAAAGTAAGCAAAATGTTGTCTCTAGAACTAGTGCAGAGTCATAGTACATGGCCATAGCACATACTACATGCGAGCTATTCAAAGTTCAATCTATTCTACATGACTTTGGTGTCTAAATCTTAGATCCCATTCCAATGCTTTGTGATAATAAGGCTACCATGTTTATTGCTAATAATCTTTTATTTCACGAGAGGACCAAGTATATTGAGGTAGATTGCCATTTTGTCACATGCAATGATGATTGGAAAAATATCTACTCCTACATCTCTATCGAGGGCCAAGTAGCGAACATCTTCACCAAAGCACTCTTCAGGAAGCAACTCACAACCTATGTTTCAATCTGAGAATGTCAGACATCTATGCACTAGCTTGAGGGGGAGTGTTGAGAGTTAATTCTCATTTTGGGTGTCTTTCATTATTTTTCATATTGTATGGTGTATTTGTTGTGATTGTCTTAAAGGTATCTCCATATATAAAGGCACCTAGGATTTCTTTATTGAATTAATTTTGTTATTTTTCTCAACAGACAATTTGCATCAATTGGGATCGGTGTAGATTGTACTTGAGGTTACACCACCCTCAAGTTTAAAGTGTTATGGTTTAGTGAATTTGATTGCTTGGCGATAAGGAAAATCCTAAGTTAGGGAGAGGTGGCGATAACCCATAAGAATTTTCCACCTAAAAATCATGTCTCTCATTGTATAGTGATTTTATTTGTGTATTCTAATTTAATTTTGTAATATTTATTTTGATTGCACTATTCACCCCCTCTAGTGCACCCTCAATTTTCAGGTTCTCTTTTATAGAAAATTTTGGGAGGTGGTTAAGGATAACTTCATGGTGATGGTTCATGATTTTTTAATAGAAAATTGACGCTTCAAGAGATTAAATAAGTTCTATCTTCTCTTGCTTCAAAAGAAGCTGAGTAAAGAAAGGATAAATGACTATAGGCCCATTACTTTATCCAATTCGATTTACTTGATTGTAGCCAAGGTCCTAGTAAATAGGCTACACTCCCTCCTCCAATTGATCAATCCTATTCAATTAGGTTTTATTGGTAGCAAATCATTATAGGAGTCATTCATCCTTGTAGAGGAAATGGTATCATCTTGGCAGTGGTTGAAGAGAAGTGACTTTTTTTTGGAAGGTGGATTTTTCCAAGGCCTATGACTTTGTTTTGTGGGCATATTTATAAGAGATTCTTCGTACGCATCGCTTTCTTAAGGTATGGATTCAATGGATGAAGGGGTGCATTACGACAACATCCTTTTCAATGTTGATTAATGGGAGACCGAGTAGGGTATATATGTAGCCTTAGTGAAAGGTCAGGCAAGGTTGCTTGTTGCCCACTAGCTCCATTGCTTTTCAATATTGTGGTCGATACATTGGCAATAATGGTTCCCAAGCCTTGTCACAGTGGTCTTTTCTCCAGTTTTACTTTGCAAAGGGATAGATCTATTTTGATGACTCCTTACTGACAACACTTTGTTTCCGATTGAGGGTGGAAATAGGTAAGCTAAAAATGCGGTTGCACTTGTTAGCATTTTTGGGGAGGTATTTGGTTTGGTAGTTAACCATAGCAAGTCCACTTTTGTGTCTTCATTTTTCGGAGGATGAGGTCTTATCTTCCTTATAGGCTCTTCATATAAACACAAGTCATTTGCCTCTTCTTTACTTGGGCCTGCCTTTGAAGGGCAAACAACTTACTTCATAATCTTGAGAGCCTCTATTGGAGTGAGGAAGAGGTTGAATTCTTGGAGTAGGAGCCTGTTATTGAGAGGTCGCCTTGTCCTGCTCAAAGCGATTTTGTCTACTATTCTAGTTTTCTACCTCTTCGTTTTTAGGCCTTTGAAGGTCTTACATTCTTTGGAGACTATTCGAAAGTGATTCTTTTGGAAGGGTGCTGATCATACGAGCCACTTCTTTCCGCCAATCCCTCATGATGTTTTGTTCTTCGAAGAGGGAGGGTGGGGTTGGTGTCCACGACCTTGCTAGTTTTTGTGATGCATTGCTTTTAAAGTAGGTTGTCAAGTTGTTCGGAGGTGGGGAGTCCCTTTGGCAACAAGTTTTGTCTGACATGTATGGCACGATCATGAGCATGTTGGAGAGGGCAATGGTTTCTCTTGGTGCTTCCGCCTTTCGAAGAGCTATTGTTCCTGTGATATAGAGTGTCTTCTTTGTTTCATCCTAGTTTGGGGAATGGAAGAAGTTTTAGTTTCTGGAATGGAGGTTGGTTGTTTTGCTGATCTGGCACCCAGGCTGTTCAGATTGACAAAGGATAAACAATGTAAGGTGGTGGATGTTTGGGATGGTGTTTCATCTTCTTGGTTACTTCCTTTTGGTGGTGAACTTTTTGAGGCCAGGGTTCAAGATTTGCAGTTATCCATTTTGCATGTTTTTCACTCGAGTCCTGGCTTAATTGATTAGTTGGTCAGTATTGAGGGACATTTACAGTGGCTACAGCCTACAAAATCTAAAAGGAGAGTGTCATTCCTATAAACAACCTTGTAAAGGATTGTTGTGTATTCTGGCATCTCAAAATTCCATTGAAGGTCAGGGTTTTTCTTTGGCTTCTGAGGAGGAATGAGTTCTTACTAAAAAATGAAGGGGATGGTGGATGGAGGTTAGTGATGTTACTTGCAGTTTTTGTGGTGGTGGTAAGGAAGACGTTCCACATTTCTTATGGATGTGTGATTTTTCTGCTGCAATCTAGGATTACCATGAGTCTTGCTAGTGTTGGGTTGACATCTGAAGATGGATTTTGGCATACTTTTAGAAATGGGAATTCAGACTGACACTATTAGTTGGGTTACAGCTGTGGTGATTCTATGGTCTATTTGGCTTTAGCAAAATGTAACTATTTTTAAGGGGGAGAGATTTTGGGTAGAGAATGTTATTAATGGGGCAAGGGCTTTGCCAAGCTTGTGTTTGCAATTTTTGTAATGTTACTTTCTAATTAGTTAATATGATGTGGATGGCTATTGACCTTGGGTAGATGTCCTTTTCCTTTTCAAAAAGTCCTCGACAGATGTTACAAAGCTCCTCCAGGAATGCATACAATTTGAGGTTCATCTCCCAAAGCCCAATAATATATATGGACAGCTAGAATTTTGTAGACTCCACATCAGCACCTTCATTATCTTCAAGATGATCATCATTGGACAACAATACCTAAAAATTTCCACCTAATATCCGAGGTATCTCCAAGAACTAACTTGCCAACCGCTTTCACAAAAAAGAAAAAAAACTTGCCACCACTATGTGATCTTCCTAAAGTTCCGAGTCTGAACCTAGTAGAAAGAGGACTACAAACAAAAGTCACACCAAACTCATGCCATCCTAATTCTTGTCAAAAATATAGATATTACATGCCTCCCTAAGTATACAACAAGGCAACGTCATCTTTTGAGTGAACTAATTAGTCATCTATCAACCCCTTCCAACTTGTTAACAATCTAGCAACCCCCAGGCTTTGTCTCTTGTAGCAAGGCAATGCCCAACCTCCAAGACTCCAAGTGCCCGCCCTATTGCAAGCCTCCTCTTGGAAGGGATACATAGGATCCTTAATATTTCAAGATAATATATTTATTTAGGACTACCTTTTTTAAAAAGAATATTTGTTAGGACCAACCTTTTTCACCCGCCACCGACATGCCCCACCCTTTTCCCAAACTCATACCACCATTTCAACCTTCCTTTCTTCTCCAGCATCTTGTGCAAACAATGCTACAATATCCCTCCTGTTTGCATCTACATTGCCATTCAGCCCTTCTTCACTTATCACTACCTCTTCCAATCATATAAGAATAGACACTGTGAAATCACTTTGTGCCCTCTCTTGGATTCTTCAAAGGGAATCCATCTTCTGTGGCAGTGACTTAAAAAAATGTTACATGGATCCTTAAAGCCTACGACTTTTTCATCGCTAGACTCTTGATATGCATAACCGCCTACAATATCCCCATTCAAATCTGTGATCCAGTTCAGAAGAGAAAATTTCGGAAGGCCGCATCAAACTTTAAGGACCAGGAGCAGCTGCACCTAAGCGGAAGATAGATGTGATGCTAAGGCAATCCCAAAGGTCATGGAGGACCTTCCACAATAATGCTCCTCTAAAATCTCCATTAGTTTTGCCTTGTTCTCGGAATTAACCAACATCATGCTAGCAATCTGTGCCTATTTAACAAAATGATGCCCTGAAATGCTTTCCCAAATTTTCCCTTGTTGAAATTCAAAGAATGCCTCTCACCTCCCTTCTCTCCCGATCTTGATGTTCATCTTGCCGTCCAGCAAGCACCATCTCTGGTTGCAGAAGGGAATGTACATTTTTAGGATCTCCACATTTCTCAACAGAAACAAGGCCGGGACCTTAACTTTGCTAACAACCATGTTTGAGAATGGAAGCAATCAAATGAGCCTCCACCGAAGCAAGGACCTTTCAAGATGTTTTCCAATCAAAGTCACCTAACTATAAGACACAATCAAAAGATCTAACTACAGTTTTCATTGCCTCTATAGAGTGATGCCTCAGAGGATTCCTTTAATCTCCAAACAAACCATGGGATGTGGATGAACAATTCCACCCCTTCCTGCCATTTGAACAAGACCACCACCCACAACCATCGCATCCCTTCCTGCCATTGAACAAGACTACCAACCACAACCATTTCTCAGAACTGCAAGCTATTCCACATCCATGGATATACAACAGAAACTTCCTCAACGTGAAAGAAGGGACTTCCTACCTGAGGTCAAAACCAACATCAGCTGTGACTGCCATAGAAACAGCTTTAAATATGATCATCCTTTCCAGTGTATATCTAATTAAAAAGCTGCCATGGGTGGCTGGAATATATTTAATGGATTTGGCCAATGGACAATCCACCTCCAAAGTTCCAAGAACTGCCTCCTCTGTACCACCATAATGGGGTCACAATCTTGAAACCTTTTTGATGTTGAGCAAATCATTTGCCAATACTGAACTCCTTGCACCTTAAACATCTAAGAGTTTCCCAAATACTTCCTGGTGAAGTGGCCTCTATCTTGACAATGAAAAACAAAGGCATCCACACCTTCCATCACCTTTTTCTTTAGCAGCCCCTCTCCTTTTTTGAGCACTTCATTCCACGAACCATTGCCTACCTCTCTTTCTCTGGCAATCACCATCCCAACAAATTCCATATCCACATGCAATTAGCCATCCTCCTGGTCATCCCAACAACACCATCCTTGGTCTTCCACTACAACTAGTTATTAAGAATCAGATAGTACCATCTCCATCAAATTGAACTCACTCACCTAGCTTGACACAAAGCAGAAGGCTACCCGCATGATTGCAATAATTTCCATAGAACAAGTCAACATATGTTCTATGTCTACATAAATTGTAATGATGCATTCTTATGTCCTTAAAACTGACAGAGAACAATTATCTACCTTTAACACTCAATTTCTTCTGTGAAGAATCGAGGAAGCGCAGCAGAGTTAGGACTCCTCTACTGCTCCACGCGTGAGAAGAAGAGATGAGAGGAGATTAAAAAATCCACCGGTAGAGTTGCTGTTGGTAGGCACTATTCACGATGAACGATGAAAAGCACTGTTCACAATGAACGGTATTTTACTGTTCATGATGAGGGAAGAAATTATCCTTGCAAAATAAGCCCAATTGACTTGTGATCAAACTAACAGAACCCACTTGGACTTGATCTACGCAGGAATGCAAGGAGGCACGAACCACCGAGCGGTTACGTGGTCAACATAATAACTCACCATTATTCTCCACTATTCATCAATAACTTCCCATTATTTCGATGGTTACACTTCCAAATGTGTAACCTCTCATATTTTGTAATCTATAAATTGGGTCCCATACCCACATGGAAGGGGACACATCCAGTGGGGGCAATCCAAAGAGCCTACGGCTCACTATTTCTTGTATCATTCTTACCTATAGTGGATATTGAGGGTTAGATCCCTTCCCCAAGGACATACATCCCGGCAGGAGCTCCAGCAAGCAACACTAAGTTGCTCCTTGGCTCTTTCCCTCTTGGCAGTTGTATTACTCCTCGGCAATGTCGCAAAAGTAGGAAAATGCAAGTTCGATGTAATGGGGCTCTTCTTTCAATATGCGAGGTTCATGACGTCTTCTGGGCCGAAGCAGCCACCGTCACATGCCTACTGCCATGTGGTGAAGAAGAGACATGAATTGTCTTTGCCTGTGGCATGGCACCCTTCCACTGCTTGTCAGCGTGGAGGTCGATAGGAACCATCTTACCCACTTGAGCATCCCTAAACCATTAAATCCTTGGTGTTCAACAACCTTGAAAAGGCCATGATGAAAGAGCTACCCCCCTGCGAAAGGCCAGCCCATCTCATACCTCCCGCTAGATCTCTTAAGCGGTAAGGGTCTCTTGGCAACTCTTGGCAGCTTGGACCGTCCTCCTGCTAGATACCTCTGACAATGAATATCTCCCAACAGATCTCAATGGGGAGGACCACCTCCCGCGAAACCTCTACGCCAGCGAGGATAGCTCGCCCCCTGCCGGGGATCCCCCCGACTGAAGTTCCTCCACTCAGCAAGCTCTGCCCAGCGGCTCCTCCCGCCTCCCATGGGTGCAGGTCTGCTAGAAGAATCGGCAGTCACCCTTATCCGGTTGCACCCAATCTCGCTCCGATTGACAAGTCTTTGCACCCGGTTAAGGCTCCTCCCGCTCGCCATATGTGTCGCCCGATTAAGGGAACGACTGGTTGATGGTGGTCGTCTACCCCTCTTTGCCTCCCCCTTTGGGATCAGCTAATGGGTGCCGATCGACTAGAGGAGCATCCGACAGAGATTTTTGGGTCTCTCAAAAAAGGGTGGGTTGTACCACCATGTTCATGCCATGTGTGGAGTGCGGTGGCCCCACATATTATAAACAGAAAAGGAAACTCCTTGCTGAGACATCTTTGGAATGATAGGAAAATTATCTCAAACCACATGAAGATTCTTCATGGTCGGGCATCGTCAAGCAAAAATAAAAAAGTTGGTAGATTTTATAAGGTTAACAAGCACACTCGTTGCAGACATTGCTTCATGCATTTCCTTTCAAAGATAAGTTTAATTTTTCTATTTCATAAAATAGATGTTTGCCTTTACAAAATTTATATCATCCCTATGGTAGTCATCTCCCTACCTGCTTGTGAACAAGTACATATTAAAATTGAAAAACCCCACCGTGTTCCCAACAAGCATGCGCTACACGCACGGGATAGGTTGCTAGCAGGTACCCAACTAGAGCAGACCCTGAGCTCCCCGCGAGCATCGACAACATGCGGGGAATCTTGGCATCTTACTGTGGGTTACCTCTTAAGGACCCAAGGAGAACCTGGGTAGTATGGTATCACCAGCACGAACAGTGAGTCGAGATCAAGTTCGAAGTCGAGAACTGAATTCCCACACTTCCATTGCGATTTATATTCTACTAATCACCTGTTTTTCAGAAGACGGTTTACACACACCCCTCCCCCGTCTCCAAGAGGTGAGCGGGGGCAATGGAGCACCCTACCCCTCGACACTACTAGGCAATAGCCACTGGGGTAAGGGTAACCTCCGCGTGAGAACAAAAAGAGAAAGAAGTCTACTCTCACAGTTGATATAGCCACACTATGAGAGTGGGGGCTATTGATGAGGGAAGAAATTACCCTCGAAAAATAAACCCAATCGACTCGTGATTAGACTAGTAGAACCCACTTGGACTTGGTCCACACAGGAATGCAAGGAGGTACGAACCACCGGGCAATTACATGATTAACATAATAACTCACCATTATTCTCTACTATTCATCAATAACTCCCCATTATTTCAACGATAACACTTCCAAATGTGTAACTTCCCATATTTTGTAATCTATAAATTGGGTTCCATGCTCACATGGAAGGGGACACATCTAATAGGGGCAATCCAAACAACCTACGGCTCACTATTCCTTGTATCATTCTCACCTATAGTGGATATTGAGAGTTAGATCTCCTCCTCAGATGTACACCCATCAAGGGTGGAACTAGATCAACAATTTCTTATGTCTATGCGATTCATTGTGAACTTCGATATTTTATGGCTACATTATGTTTCTCGCATCTATAAATTCTTTGATGGCCATCAGCGACCTTGATGCCAGCCTTCGAGGCCCATCAGTTCACGTGAACAGTAGGGCTTCTTCACATTGCATAAGGTAGAGAAGGGCAGAGAGGAGATGAGTTTTGGAATAGAAAATATTATTGCAACTCTAATAATCATGTACGTATTGCTCACTTTTTAAAGAGAAGCAATCCTACTTATATTTGTAAAAATAGAAAGCAAGAAATCAAATCTCAATCAACCAAAAAATAGAAAAACCAACAAATCCTAATTATCTTTAGAAGAAAATCCACTACACATGGCAACAAATAACTTGGCATGCAAGCCAACTCAGCACCTAAACCCTAAGACAAAACCCTAGCCGACGCTAGGGACCTAATGCTACCACGCGGTAGCCACATGGCAATCCACATGGCACTCAAAAATTCTAAAAAATCTCCACACTCCACCCCAAGTTGAACTCTAAGAGGGGCGTAGACATGCCTTTGAGTTTCTTGTGATAGAATAGTGAGCGATCCCATGCATGATATTTGACGCATTTTTTTTCTGAGAAAATCTCCCCTTTTGGGGGATAAAAAATTGGATACGAAGGCTCCATTGAAAAAGCACAAAGATCACAAACCTCTTTATAATTTGATAGATCTCCTTCTCCCTCTTCTTAACTTTGGCTTCTTGAGCCTCCACGAGTAGCAGGTGCAACTTCCCTTGGCCACTGATGAAAATTTTGAATGCACACGCCCATAAGACATTATTGGACAAGCCCATCAACTTGATGGTCATCCCTTGCACGATCATCTTCATCTTGTTAGTGACTTGAATCGCCGAATATACCATTAGTTGAAATCTAAAATAAAGTAGAAAAATAAATATCAAAGCATAACAAATCAAGGGATGCTTAGGTTTACATGGAAACCTCACTCTCGAGGAACCAGGAGAAAACCATGGGAGAAGACCCTAATAGGGCACTGATTTGTATTTTTTCTTCTCAAAGAATAACTGAGGGAGTACACGCCTACTTATAGGTCACTACTCACAGACAAAGCCCACACTTTCCAATGTGACACTAAACAACCGCTCAAGTATCTCGACACTCCCCCTTAAGCTGGAACATGGAATGCTCAGCTTGTAACACAAAGAAACCTACTCTACACAGGCGGGAACATAGGCTAGAGCTGCTGAAGAAACTGTGGTTGTCTCTGAAGATTTAGTGCTGATGGCTCCCCATTCAGTATCCCTTAAATAGGGCATTCCTCTGAAGACCTCGAAAGTGGATCTCCCTCTCTAGAGTCCACGAACTAGATCTCCCACATAGAAACTTGAAATGAGTCCTTCCTCTGAGGACCTTAAAACACTGGACCTCCCAGAGTTGGGTTTCTCATGTGGAGTCTATGAACAAAGGGACTCCCAAACGGGGGTGACTACAACAAGCTTCCACACTCCCTCTTTCTCTCATACTCATACGGGAGAAAAAATAATAATGACGAGAAGCAAATAAAACAATAAATAACTAGAGAAAACTTCATCTCTTCTCTTAAAACATAAACCTCTTTATCATTTTTTAACCTTTTTTTTCTCTTTTCTTTTCTCCTTTTTTTTTCACACCATCTTCTATTTTTTTTCTTCTCTTTTATTTTTCCTTATGCCCTTCTCTCTCTTTTTTTCTTTTCTTCTTTCTTTTTTACTATTTCTCCACCTTTTTCTTTCTTTCCCTTTTTCCTTTTTCTTCATTTCATCATCATCATTATTTTTTTCTTTTCTTTAAAAAAAAAGGCTTGATCTCCAATTAGGGTTTGGAGAACCCAACAACAAAAAGCGGAACTTCACTCACGGCTGCCAACTGCGGCCGCTGCTACTGACCATGGAGCTCCTACCGTGCAGCTGCCGCCGCCACGTCCTCCACATGCCCTCCAGCAACAAGGTCCACGTCGCCACTCCAAGCTTCTCGTCGTAGGGCTGTACCCCTCTGCCATGCTTTGCGTGTTCGGCCACACGTTCTCGCCGATCTTCGGTGACGATCCCGTCACCCGGGGCAAGTACCTCAATGTCCTTAATGATCCCCTCGCTCTCGTGTAGCACGATTACGATCCACGCCTCTTGTCCTCGTGCATTGCCATCATCATCGAGATCTTGCTATCTCACCACGCTCCTCTCCATCGTGAAGGGCTTAGACCAAGAACCAATAGTAGCAGCATCATCGCCGACTGCTTCTTTTGCCGCTGCGTGGCTCCTCGCTGTGTGACCCATTGTTGTTCAATCGGTGACCCTGCAAACACCACGTCAAGCCCTCCACGTGCCACTACATCTAGCGTCGTGACATCTAGTAACACATCCGCAACTAGCAGCTCTTCCGTTGTCGTTCTCGGAGGCTACCACCTCCTTGCAAGTGATCGTGAAGAGCACCATCCTTCCCTTCTCTTGTTTCGATCGATCTGATCGTTCACCTTGGAAGATATCGAGAACATTCACCTTGTGGAACAATAACTCCCGAACAATAGATAGAGCAATATTTGCGATAAAGGATAAAACCCAAGGAACGAACATGCTCTGATACCAAGTTGAAATCTAAAATAAAGTGGAAGCATAAATATCAAAGCATAACAAGTCAAGGAACGCTTGGGTTTATGTGAAAACCCTACTCATGAGGAGCAGGGAGAAAACCATGGGAGAAGGCCCCAATAGGGCACTGATTTGTATTTCTTCTTTTCAAAGAATAACTGAGGGAGTACACGCCTATTTATAGGCCACCACTCACACACAAAGCCCACACTTTCCAATGTGACACTAAACAACCACTCAATTATCTCAACTCCATTGTTTCTCTCTAGAAGGTTGAGAGCGGTCTATGTGCCTCTTTTCTACACCTACAAGCCAAGTAATAGATCTTGACGTTCCCCAGCGTGCCAGAGGGTTCCACATGCCCCCTCAATCTGAATCAATGCCATTACTCCTACACCCCATGACCCAGCGTAAGGTACTTGGTTTCTTCAGGTGTGTATAAGGTCACTAGAAGAAGAAGAAGAAATCGATGCAGAGCTTGGAGATAGAGATTTCCTTCTTCAATCCACGCGTGGAGTCTAATAGACCAGGAAAGCTGACTCTGATACCATGTGAAGAATTGATGAAGTGCAGTAGAGTTAGGTATCCTCTACTTCACACGTGAGAAGAGATAAGAGGAGATTAAAAAATCCACTGGTGCAGTTGTTGCCGGTAGGCACTATTCACGATGAACAATGAAAAGCATTGTTCATGATGAATATTATTTTACTATTCACGTGAACGGTAGGGCTTCTTTACGTTGAATAAGGTAAAGAAGGGGAGAGAGGAGAAGAGTTTTGGAATATAAAATATTATTGCAACTCTAATAATCATATAGCTATTGCTCTCCTTTTAAAGAAAAGTAATCCTAATTCTATTTCTAAAAGTAGAAAGCAAGAAATCAAATCCCAATTAACCAAAAAAATAGAAACCCCAACAAATCCTAATTATCTCTAGAAGAAAATCTCTAACAAATGACAATAAATAACTTGGCATGCAAGCGAACTCAACACCTAAGCCTTATGACAAAACCCTAGCCGACACTAGGGACCTAATGCTGCCACGTGGCAGTCACATGGCAGTCCATATGGCACTCTACAATTCTAAAAAATCTCCACATCTTCATTTCATCGAGCACATCAATTTCTCAAGATTATTGATGGCACTATTTTTGCCCATCCAGCCATACACCATCTCCTAATGCTTTAGCATCCACTCAAATTTCCCAAAATTCCCAAGTGCAAAGACTAAGCCATGATTATCTTGTTTCGAGTGCGGCTAATTTTTTAACTTACTGAGTCAACGATTCTTGCCATTGCAAAAATCACTATTTAACATATGTCATTCGGCTGCTATGAATACATAAAGCAACCTGAGATACCGGAGAAAAAAAGGTCTGAGGTAACAATCATTGAGCTTTACATTCAGATATGGAACAGCACTTTCTCCAATGCTGGATATCCAAGTGAACACCTTTTTTTAACAAAGAAACAGTGAAGAAATATAACATAACATTTTTTGGTGAAAAGTACTAGGAGAACAAGATCATGTTTACCTTCCTGACTGACTCCCAGGGCTCACCATTAACTGAAACAGGGGCACCAAGCAGAACTACCCTTTCCACCAATCCCTCTGTTCAAATAACATATCAAATTATCAGTAGTTACTAAAGATTAGTAACAAAAATTAGCACTAATTTTTCACAACTAAAACCAAAACCCAGCCTTTTCCCAAATTATGTGGAATCAACTAATATGCCGCAAGCGAAAAAGAAAAACTAAGATGTTTTGTAAAAAAATATAATTGGAAGCAGTAAAATAGCATTAAATTCCACAAGATAGAACAACAATTACACGGAGAACCTTGTTTACGTAGAAAACTCTTCTCAAAGGGAAAAAGGGAAAACTGCCAGGGAAGAGCCCCTACTGGCTATATATTTTATTGCTTCTTCTCAGTGAACAAAGAAGATACAAAAGCCTCATATGTAGGCCAACACACACCTCTTGCACTCGTACTTCCACGAAGTTGGACTAAATTGTATAACTCAATCATCACAAGATCCATTGTCTCAGAACCAATCACTCATCTCTCTCAATACTTCCTGTTAAGAGTATGGAATGATTGACTTGTTACACATCACTTAAAAATGGTGCAACATGAGTCATGGCTCTCCTCCTAGCAAGTGACAATAAAGTTGCATCCTTGATCTTGCTTGTATGTAGGTGAGGTATACCATTGTTGATCACACAATAGATGTGGGTTAAAGCTGGAATATGCACTGCCAATTCTAATGGATCTCTCTCTCTCTCTCTCTCTCATGAACATCTTGAAGAGAGTGAGTGCCTGCCCCATATGCTAATTTTGAGAATGGGCCTCCTTCATGAAGACAAGACATCCGCAAGAAAAACAAACCGACATGAAAACCTCCACAGTAGACTTTCTACATATAGAGACTAGCGTAAGTTCCTCTCTTTTAGGGACCAAGATTGAACATCTCTCAGATGAAAAACTAAATTCTCCTCTTTCTTGTCATTCTTATCAGATTTACGGCAACTATTGACAAAATTGATAGAAGAACTAAATAGAGGGAACATCTCTTCCTCTTCTCATGGATTTTTTAAATCCTTTTTTCTTCTCCTTCCTTTTCTTTTTCCTTTTGTAATATTCTTCATTCCTCTTTTCCCTCGGTCATTTTTTATCTTGAAACCGTGAAAAGTCAAATCCAACTAGCACAAGCCCAATAACAAGACCAAGAGCTTCTCAAGCTCTCTCATTTAAACTCACCTGAGAGGAATTGGGTGCCAACACAAATAAATCAACAGAGTAATATTTCAAAGAACTTCAAACTAAACTAAGAAATAAAACTACCAAAAAGTTCTGGATTAAAATGAAGAAATCAAAAAATTGTCCTACAATGAAAATTTAAATTTGGACAGATAGAGCTGAAAATATGCCCAATCCAAGCCATTTAGGCAATCTAAATCTCAGAGAACTTGGGAACAAGGACTTGGATCCCCAAATCCACCTCTGAATGCACTAACTATGGTCCAGTAAATGTGGACCATCAGATATATGTGACTAAATGCATCCAATCTTCACAGGGACTGTCATGCAATAATGGAAACTTCTGCAAACTTGAAAATTTTCCGAGGAGGTACATTGCAACTTTGAAGGAAGCAGGGACTGAGATGAAACTATCAAAACTTTGGAACTAAAATATAATAACTTTCAGAACTACAGAATGACCGAAACCCTCTTTTTTGGCAAGCTTGAAATAGAAGAAAAACTTGTAGACTAAGATGAAAAAGACCAAAACAGTGGACTAAATGGCACTATTTGAAATCTTAAATTAATTTGAGAAGTACAAAACTTTGGAGCTATTCTACAGCAACTGGAAAGCTCATACTGAAAATTTTGACTTTGTAGATCCTTTTTAAAAGACATTGAGGCATGAGGAAAAGAAAGCAATATTAACACAGACATTTCTTCTTCCCTACAATCTGCCGCAAGGGTTTCAAGCAAGCCAAAAGAGCAATGCCACTGAAGTTCTCTGAACATGATTCTTTTGCAACCAGCCACCGCCACCATCTTACCAGGCAAAGCAACCAACCAGCAGCTACTGCTGCTTTTGGCAACGCTCTTGCTCACACAACTCATGGCTCCTCCATTTGAAACTTGCCACTCATTTACCAGAGCACTCAAAAGTGCTGTCACCGGTGCATTATCCCTAGTATTGGTACTCCCCTTCTACAGTGCTCATTACACTCGTGGCATCAGCACTGAGTATCACAGCTGCCTCCCACGGTTGCACTGCATTAATCAGACTTACAAACTGTTGCCAAGTTGAGAAAACTGGAGTCCAAGATCAAAGCATGAATGTTGACATAACTACCATGTAAAAAAATAAAATTTCAAATGTCAAAACAATGTCAAAATCTACAAGAACAAGATGAAACATCAATCCCACAAGAAACATGGATTACCTAGAAAACCACTCTCAAACAGGAGGCAAAAACCATGAGAGAAGAGTCCCATGGGCTAAGTATTTTGTTACTACTCAAAAACACTAGGAAGATGCAAAAGCCTCACAGGCTCACACAGGCCACCTCATGGCCCTTGGACTATCCCATTCAGAAAAGGTGGGTCTAAACCACATGGTTGGAATCAAAAGATCCATCAAGTCAATAACCAACCACTCATCTCCATCGACAATTTTGTTACTAACAACTAATATATTCACTAAATAAAGGCCATAGATAGCAAGATTAACACAAATGATGTAGTATTACCATTTTCTCCAGATTCAGCCAAGCACTGCAAACATTTAAATATGACTCGTGCACCCAGCGAAAATCCATAAAGTGACACAGGCCTGAAAGCTACCAATCATTTTTTAGTTATTAAAGGCCGAAATTAGCTGACAGTTCTTTCACATGCAAAGAGAAAAAAGCTGGCATCTTATAAAAGTCCTCAATATTCATGCCTATTTCCCTGCAACCCCTTTGATAGCACCTCAGCCAATAGCTTTCCAGCTTTTTCTGATCTGGAAAAGTTAAAATTGTTATGTTTACGAAAAGATTGAAATTTGAAAAAGAAAAGTATATGAGTGCCAAACCTGTCAACTGCCATTGACCATTTGCTATCTATGAAGTAAGTAGCAGAAAGCAACGCAGCTGGCCAAGCTAGGGCAGTAACAAGAGCACTCAATACAGTCATCATAGCACCTTGTTTCATAAGCTCCATTGTAACACCTGAAGATAGACAGAAAATCATGAAGTAATTGTTCCAAAATGTGTTGAAGTCAAATCTCGAGAACAAGAAGAAGCAAGCATGATCAATCACACATTTGCACAAGGATTTATGTGGCAACCCTCCATAATGGGAGGGAGAAAATCATAGGAGCAAGTTCCCAAGACCTCTTCACCCTTTTGAGGCTAGAGATCCTTCACTTAGAAAACAAGAAGTGAGGGGAGCTAAAATATATAGTGCCCCAGGTTATATGGATCCGCCCCAACGTCCATGTACCCATTTACAATAGAACTCAACACTTCCCCTCAAGTTGAGCATGGATATCAAACATGCCCAACTTACCTGCATCTTCATCAAACCACGTTGTGGTAAGTTCTTTACTAAAGACATTACAAGCTAACCACTAGACCGAATATAAGGCGGGTACACTTTGCCAAAGTCAATATTCTCCCGTATGAAGTGCCGATCCAACTCTACATGCTTGGTCCTATCATGAAGAACTGAATTGTTTGCCAAATTTATAACAGCTTTATTAGCACAATAGAGCTTCATAGGTAGATAAGAAGATATATCCATGAATATCAACATAATCTTCACCCAAAGCATTTTTCTGATCCTGGATGCCATAGCTTTGTATTCTGTGTTTGTACTCGATCTGTGCAGAAACACTGCTTTTTTGCTTCTCCAAATAATGGGATTGCCACCCAAAAAGACCACATAACCTTGACAACCCCATTCAAGAGTGCTTTATTGACACATAGTTGGTACAATGACCAAGAATATAGAATTGCCAAAGAAAGAATCACCCGAATTGAGTTCATCTTTGCAACTTGTGCAAAAGTCTGTAAGTAATCCACTCCATATTTCTACGTGAATCCTTTTGCCATCAATCGGCCTTGCACCTATCCACTTGCCATTTGCTTTATACTTTATAGTATATACCCACTTGAAGCCAATTATGTGGGTGTCCTTGGGTATGTCAACCACTTCCCAAGTTTTATTCTTTATCAATGCCTCCATTTCCTCTTGCATCGCCACCATCCACCGAGGATCAAGTTGTACAGTTTGTGCCTCTCCAACATTTTTATGAACAAAGTCGAAAGAGAAGGAAACACTTGTATTGTGGATTATATCGAGAAAAACCCACATATCTATCAATATTGTGTCTAGAGTATTTTGCATATCTCTGAGGTCACCTAATTTCTCTTTTTTGACATCTCTGGGTAATATTGTCATGAGCTATAGTACCCCCATTATTTCCATCACCTGTCCCTATAACTTCAACCTCAACCTCATCAAGTTTAACAATAGGAATATGGATGTCGTTGGTAGCTGGTGTTAGATTTTGAGATGAAGCAGGTATGGCATCTATGTTGGCATTCTTCTTAAAAAGGGAACACGGATAGAGATGTTGATACCTTTTTCTATACATCTCGTCTCTGCTTTCATCACAGTTATTCTTCCCCCGATTGCCACTGTCATTATTTTCTATACCATTTTCACTTCCATCATCATTACTTATAACAAAGACAAGGATAGGAGAAACAACCCCATGCTCATTTGTTTTCTCAGTCTAAGGCTCATTAGCTTTTCCAATCTAAGACGTCTATCTACCCTTCTTATTATCATCTCCACCCTTAGCCATACCATCGAAATCCAAGGCATCAAACTGAATGCCAAAATCCTCTTCACTTCTAATCTCCCCTTGAAGAGGATTACTAACCTAAAAATAAAATTCAATCTCTAGGAAGGTAACATCCCTTGTAACATATCTTTTTCCTGTATAAGGATCCAAGCACTTGTAGCCCTTTTATGTGTTAGAGTAACAAAAGAACACACCTTGGATGCATCTTGAGTCAAATTTAGACTATCTAGGGTATAAGATATTTATAAAACATGTGCCGTGAAAAACCATCGAAGGAAGAGGAAATGGATTTCTTTGCAACCTAAGTAAGAAGACAGGAGTCTTTCCATTGAGTACCCAACTTGGCATACGATTTATCAGATATGCTATTGTCAATATAGCTTCAAGCCAGTAACACTTGGAAACTTTTTCTTAGAATAACAAGGCTTGTGTCACATTCAGGAGATGTCAATTTTTCATCTCTGCAATGCCATTTTCCTAAGTATAAGAGCATGTCTCATGTCCAATCTTTTTTCCTTCGAAGAATGTCATTAGAGAACTCTCAGTGTATTCACGAGCATTATTTGATCTGAAGATTCAAACTCTCGTCTGGAATCGATTCTTGACCATGTTAATAAAACTCCGAACAATACGAGGAATTTATGTTCTACTCTTCATCAACTAAACAAGTATGCATCTAGAGTAGCCATTAATAAACATGATGAAATATCTGTACCCCATCTTATATTTGACATTTGTAGGTTCCCACACATCTGGAATGGACCAAAGAGAGGTGTAGTACTTCTATGTTCGTGTTAGGAATCAAGAAAAGAGAAGATGCCACGTGACAGTGCCACATGGCAGGATAGTTGAGCCACATTGCAGATTTTGTTGATCTTAAGGGGCACCGACCCTAAAGGATCAAATAGGCTTTGCTTGGAGTCCAAGTCTTATTTTTAGATTTGATTTGATTAGGATTGAATTTGCTTCTTGTTTTAGAGGATTGTGATATGTTCTCTCTATATAAAAGAGAGCCTTTGTAATCATTTTATTTTTGAGTTGTACAATAATATTTCCAACATTTTCCAACTCCTCCCCCCCTCTCTCTCTCACCGTCAGCCATCCTCTCCCTCTCTCTCTCTATTCAACGTGGAATAGTCCCGCTTGGACTATTTTTCCACACGCCAAGGTGCCTCCACGTCTCCATGCCACTCAATCGTTCGGATTCAAGAAATGAAACTCTTTAATGTTTTGCAAACTAATAGACTTCATAATGCACCTCTTGCAAATTAATTCCTTAAAAAATATGGAAATAACTTCTGCAAAGTTGAAAAATGCCCTAGTCGTTTGTGCCAAAGGGAGAAAATCTTGAACCTTAGTAGTGCTGCCTCCCAAAGATTGTAACAGCTTAAAGTGCCTAAGCAACCTTTCCAAGAAACTTATATAGCCCATTGCATTCAAGTGCAATCCCAGTTTCCTTTCCTATTTTGAGATCTTGTAAGACACATCTATCTTCATAAAATATCAATTTGCGCTTCAATTCCTTGCAGATCTTGCTAACTGACAATAGATTTAGAGAAAGATCCAGAACATGAAGGGCATTATCAAGGTGAACCCTATTTAGGAGATGTATGCTACCTTTTCCAACCACCTTAATGTTAGAACCATCAGCGATAGTGATAGTTTTTTTTCCTAAACCTAGCTTATACTGTGAACACCAATGCGAATTCCTTCTCATGTGATCCGTAGCTCTGCAATCAACAATCCAATCGTCTGGGGATGGAGCATGATCATATATTATTCTATAGACTTCATAATTGAAATCTTAGATCCCATCATCAACAACCACAAACACAGAATATATCCACACAAGCTAAGATGCAAAAGCTCCAATAATAAACACAAAACCATTGGTACCCCTTGCACACCAAAGGAATACAACCAAGTGTGAATGATCACAAATGAAACCACTTGTACCTCTTCTCGTCGAAGAGAATACGAGAATACAATAAGGTGTACAAATCTCGTTAAGAGAAAGGTATGCCTTAACCTTATACTGTTGGATAAGGTTGATAAATCACAAACTTTGAATATCAACTTAACAAAGAAGACCTCCAAACCTTTCACGATCGCCAAATGCTTGAAATGAAGTTCTAAACTAGACCTTGAGACTTCGTTGGGGTGGTGTCGAGGGTTTGCACAACCATCGCTTGCATCAAAACTAGACAAAGGCAACACCACCGCCCCACCTCATATGGGAGCTAGGGCATCGATAGGAACCCAAAGGAGGCCCTAACCAGTCCTTGGCTCTGTTGTAAAAATCAGTCGTGTCGACTGAGTAGTTGGCTGACTACTCCTAGTCAGACCGCTAACTGACTAAACAACCCATACTCGGACACATAATCAGCAAGCCCGACTATTCGATTGAGTAGTCGATCTACTCGAGCAATCGTGCACTCAATTTCTCCATAGATAGTTGACCACCAGCGTCGCTACTGCTCCTCCAACCAACCATACTTAGTGTTGCTACTACTACTTTACAGATCGCCTGACAGCCCCAACCCTACTGCTACTCCAATCACTGCTATGATTGCATTGGCATTGTTGCTTCTCTCTTTCTCAGTTGCTTCAACACTTCGAACTTGTGCTTTTATTTCGTTGGACTTATGGCTTGTAGCTTATTTTCATAATCATCAGCTTGAAAATGGTTTACTTTTATGTAATGATATATTTTACTTGTTGATATATATATTTAAATATTTTAAAAATACTTGATCAAGTACTCCTCGATTACTCCCTCACATATCATATACTCCTTAGTCCAGTCAGTGACCTGACCGACTACCGAATACTGACTTTTACAACACTGGTCCTTGGGGCATGGTTCACACCTAGATTTAATCTTCAGGCGAGAGCCACCCCAAAAAGCAAGGTGGCTGGGTGAGAAGAGGGTCAACCGGAACTTCTACCGCCACTACTACAGTGGACATCGTTGTCATCGACATCGTTGGACTAAAGATCGCCTCCCGGAGGACCACCAAAATCTAGCTCCACCTGTGAGAACAAGTAAGGAGCCTCAATGAAGACCAAAGGCCCCTTGATGTGCAAGATTTATGTAGGAACCCTAAAGAATTAAACCACAAACACAAGAGTTTAATCAACCGAGCTCTAATACCATGTTGAAGTTGAACCTCAAGAACAAGAAGCAATCACAATCAAACACACATTTGCACAAGGATTTGCATGGAAACCCTCTATATCAAGAGGGAAAAAACTATAGGAGCAAGTTCCTAGATCTCTTCACTCTTTTGTGGCAGCTGAGCCTTCCCTTAGAAAACAAGAAGGGAGGGCAACAACGATATATAGTGACCCAGGTTACCAGGTTATATGGATACATCCCAAGGTCCATATACCCATTTACAATAAAACTCAACAAACTGGAACGAAGGGAAGTCAGAGGAGACCTACCTGATGTAATCCAATCCTGGATAGCAGTGCTGACTGGAATTAGAATTTCTGATTCCCACTGTATGATGTACCTGAAGTGTGATGGAATCACAGAAAATAAGATAGTACCACATAAACTTCACGCCCCTTTCTGTCAAAGAGACAGCAAAACAGATGCCAAGTAGACACATCACCGAAGATCATAAGCAATAAGCATGATGGAGTTCAGTAGTTGAAAATACTGTAGATAGATCATCACACATTATAAATAATTCCCATGAACAGAATTCATGAAAAAATTCCCACCATATAATAACACTTCTGAAACCACTTGTTCACCGGTATCAACAGGAAGTTGACCACTTTAAAAAGTAACCAGAAAAATCAAGTGCTAAGTCAATCGACCAAACGATTGCTCTCTCAACTGTAAATTGATGCAGACAATCTGATGCATTTGTTAGAGTTTCATATTATTTCTCATGTTTCTTCTTATTTTATTTTTGTTTTGACTACTTCTATGCAATTTTCCCATTAACCTTCTCTACATTAGAAAGGCTAGGGTGTCATAAAAGAATCAATTGCTTCCTTTCTTCGTAATGGTGCAAGAGTGGCAATCCTAAGACAACTTATGTACCATCTTTATCTCTCTCTTACTTTCTATCCACCAAATGATTCTAGACATGTAGGATTCATCTTCAATCTGACAAATCAACTGTGCACAACAGCCAGCAGTCCATTGCTGTGCAGCATGCACAGGCGCATAGCAGCCGATGGCCCAACACCATATACAGCAAGCTTCCCTCACATGGTCCCTAGCATAGCCCTGTTCTCATGTGCCGCCACCACCAGCGGTGGCAGCAGCACCTCCACTGGCAGCAGTGGCAACAGCACCACCACCAGAATTGTTGGCGGCGCTCACTTGCTCCACTCCACTTCAGTTGTACCTCATGCTGCCACCATCAGCAGCTGCAACAGGGACACTGCTCTGATCTTCAGCAGCGGCTGCATTCCTCGCAGTGTAGATCAGGTTAGTGATCTAATGTAACAGGATGAGGATGATCAATGATTTGAGCAACTGGATCAGGCCAATCAACAGTCTGATCAGATCCCCACTAGCAGTTTACTCAGCCCATCCAGTCTGATCACCTCATTCGAACGTCGTTGTGTGGTCCAACGTGAGATCTAATCATGTGAGGGTGCATTGGAATTGTAGTTCGTAATTTTCTCCATGATCTAATTATCATGCTATTAGAGTATTAGTTTAGTAGAGTCCATCCATCTTAAGATTGAATTTGTTAGTGACTTGGTTATATAATTTTATATTTCTAATAGGACTCTTTATGTAAATTTTCATTTCCATCTCTCTATATAGGAGAGGCTAAGGTCACATTTTTTAATAAGACAATTCATTTTCTCCAACATGACATTAGAGCAATGACCCTAGGCCGATGTTCGATACCTGCTTGACTCTCCTCTCTCTTTCCTTTCTTCCACCACAAGAAAACAAAGAAGGGGGGTAAGGAAAGGGTTTTGAAAACCCTAACCAAGTCGGCTCTCACAAACCGCCAAGCCTCGTGGCCACCACCGAGCCACCAGTAGCCCTCCTCTCTAGGTGACACCTCTGGAGCCATCGCCAACCTCCATTGTAGCCTAAGGTCTTCCATAAATCTCTGTACCTCGCTCCATTGCCCTAGGTGGCAACTAAGAGGCATCATTGGTGCCACCAGCGATGCCTAGGGTTTCAGCAAGGCACCTCTGACAGGTTGTCCAACCCTCTAGGCACTCCCGTGGCCGAGAATCACCACCATCTCCCTTGTGCTACCTAAAGGGCTACCTCCACCCCTAAGTGTCACCCTATCTGCATGACAAGGCCTATTGGGATGATTCTAGCAATCTACAATGCCACATCAACCCACTTCGGATACGACGTTGCACAATTTCTCTGATTTCATGATATCACCGCACTTCTACTACGTTTCTTAGCATTGCACACATCCTCATGTGCATGATTTAATCTCTAGGACACATGTACTAGGCACATCGTGCCTCTCGGGATGCATAGGGTACGTCTACTGTGCACATCTCTTACACACTGCTCTATGATGATTGATCCTGACTACTATTGTGCATAAGATCGTACACCTTTGATCGATTGCCTGACTATCACTCCATGTTCTCCTGGCAGACATTGACTCTTCTACTGTTACTACTGAGGCTAAGATCTCGACGTGTTGGTTCAAGGAATGACTATCAAGTTGATTGAGTCCCCAAACTATGTTCTCTAGTGACGCATGTTCTGCATATTCATTGAAGGACAAGAGAAGTTGCACGTACTAACAGATAGGCCTCCTGAACCCAAAGATGTTGCCAAGTACAAGTTAGAAAAGAACATCTATCTAGTTATGAACATTGACCCTACTATTGCCTCTAATATAGTATATAAGAAGACAACAAAGGAGATCTGGGAGACTCTGGAGAAGAGGTACTCCCTGCAAACAAGTACCTCCTGTCGTGTAGATATCTATAGACGTATATGGAATACCAATCAAGGTGGCATGTCTTTAGCTGCGTATTTCACTATTTTAGAGGGTTTGTTCAAAGAGTCAACCGTATTTTAATATGCTTGCTGCAAGAAGCAGGTTGCTGAGCGTGCAGAGTGGTAGACCTACTGTTTTCTGGATGGCTCAGCACCACGGTTCCAATCAACTGGAGATCAGATTCTAACTTCTGACTTGATGCCAGATTTAGAGATGATATACAACCTCTAGAAGATAGATGTTAATGCACTACCTGCTACTGTTGATGTGCCTAACACCTCTACCCTTGTTGCCTTTAGAAGGAGAAGTGGTCGCTCTAGGGATCGTGGATGAGGTCGTCATATCTACCCTCCTTGCATTCATTGCAAGAGAATAAATCATACTTTTGACAAGTACTGGGACAAGTTCGACAAGCCCACTTGTGAAAATCAGACATCTATTGTCGAGTCTCTAGTTATTGAGACTACTATAGAGCAATCTTTAATACCATTTACTGCAGACGAGTGTGAAGTTTATTGAGCGAGCCCTCCTCAAATGCTATTGTTGCCATAAATCTTGTAACCAATACTATTGCTATTACTTATGATCGGATCACTGCGTCTGGAGCATCCGATCCTACTATTGCCCATCATGATGATAGTGATGGCTAGTGGAGGATCTGAGTGAGGCAAGATTTTAAATATTGATATCGATGTTGTGTCGACAAGTTGAAAAAGGGATATATTGAGAATATCATTGATATCAATGAATTTTGGGGAAATTGCTCAAAAAGATCAAACATGTCTCAAAATATCACAAATTTGACGAAAATTAACATTTTAAAAACTAGTACATCATGAAGAAATGCCTAGAAGACGAAAATCAAAAATTTTGAATGAAAATATAATAGAAATGCACTAGTCACGTATCGACAAAGTCATATATTAAAAAAAAATATAAATAACATGATAATAATTGAAAAATGTTCATAGTAATGCTACTCACCAGAAGAAATGAAATATCAATAGTGTCAGAGTATCAGTAGATCACACAAAGCACGAAAGTACCAGCCAATGCCACCAAATCAATAAATGGTTGAGCTTTGACCTGACGCGATACCTCTCCTCCGATTATTTTTCTCTGTTCATAGCACTCTAACATATTCACAGTATAACTCCTACGTCATGTAGTTGTATCGAGTATTGTATGCATTGATGTATCATTGATAGTCTTCATCACTACAATACAAAAATATTTCAAGACGTGAATATCAACTGTGACTGTCAGACGAGTTGCTCCTACTTCTAGTTCTAGATCTACCGTAACTAGACTTATCTCGATGTTCTCTTGAATCTGTGGACTTGGTAGAACCACCTCATTTCAATGTAGAACCTGACGATTCACAAGGTTCACGTTGTCCCATCGATAAACTTTGTGGTGGTTGAAGAGGAAGTGGTTTAGCAGAGTGGGACGGTTGATAAGAAAATAGTTGAGGATCTTGACATGCAAAATACTTAGGAAATATCCCATAACCATAACTTGCAAATGTAGGTTCACTTTGGGTACTATCACTTTGATAGCGACCATCATACCCATAGGAGGAACCATAATAAGATGGAGAGCTGGTGTAGCTGGGGAAATAATTAAATGAACTTTGCGCCACATCTTAGAGTTAGTACTGAGGGCTGGTATAATGAGATCCGTAGCAACCACAGTAACTTAATGAAAACGATCCTGGGTCACCTCCAAAGATTGATTCTGCAGCTAGATTAAGAGATCCCACGATAAACTTAAATCATCGATGGACATCATAGACTGGCCTGAGGCATACCCATACCCTATCCCTACGTTGTAGTCATGAGGTGAACTTGGCACGGGGTCTCGATATATATTTGTGTATCTTTGTGTGTATTAATGTTGGGCATCATCTCTATTAGAACCTTGATGATGATATCCTCATCTCTACCACTACTTTCTACCTGTGGCTTGTTAATCATCACTACATCATCATCTCCATCATCATCATCATCATCATCATCATCATCATTTTGTGTTCCTCTTGAAGGTGATGAATCTTCCTCTGGACTCTCATCAGTTTCAAGGCCATGAATTACTCTTTTGACATATCTACAGCACTTAAATTCAGATACATCTGCCTCCATTCTCTCTGCTATCTCTAGATCGAGACCATCATTTTTGTCAAGTAATGATTCTCCATTGCTATTCAACCATTCTTGTAAAACATCTTCATCTTTTGTGTCTCGAAAAAGATCAGCCATATATATTGGGTCCATATAGTCTTCCTTATTTTTCCTTCCTGTATATGCTTCATTTTTAATATGATGTTGTAGTGCACAAATACCAAGTCCATTTTATAATTTAGTCTGTCGGCAAATCATGTGTCCATGTGAGTCGCACAGGGTCGGAGACAAGAAAAGAAATGACAAGAATGCGTGTCCATGTGAGTTGCACAAGCAGATAGAGATATGTAACCGACGTGTCCCCCATATCGGTCACATATCACCACTTTAAGTGAAAAATTGAACTACAGTCCTTCGTTTTTCGTGATATATCACCAATTTCCCTCAATATCTATGATATATCGACCGATATCCTGGACAAAAATATGGTACACGATATTAATATGCTTCAATCTGTAGATATTGATATATCGGCGACATATCGTCGATATCGACATATTGGCGACATATCACCGATATGTCAAAACTTGGAGTGAGGTCCTCATCTTACACTCCTGACTACCTACCTACTTCTCTACTACTGCCTGCTTGGGAAAGTTTAGTAATCTACTTCTACTATAGTCTACTACTATCTGCTATTGCTATAGCCTACTACTGTCTACTGCTGCTATTATTTCTTCTCCAACCTACTATTGCTTGCTACTGTGGTTTTAGGATAATCTTGTGCTTGCCTACCCATCTATTATTGCTGCAATCAACTCCAACTAAAAAATGTCATGTGTAAGGGGGAACTGAATTTTGTATATGTAGCAAGTTGGGCAGCTTGGGCTTGATTATGATCTATGCTCCAACTCGAGGGAGTGTTAGAATATTAGTTTAGTTAGAATCTGTGAGTTATGTAATAGTTCAAGAAAATGAATCTTCTTATTTTTTTAAGCCGATTTTACACCTCTTTATATAGAGAGAGATGAAAAAAAATTATAACAAGAGTTCAATGAAATAAATAACAAACAAAATAACCCTCAACATATAACATAACATTCACCCTTAAGCTGGAGCATATATATTAACCATGCTCAGCTTGTCTCTGCACTTCTTAAACATAGGATAAGATAATGGCTTAGTAAATATATTTGCAGTCTGATCTGAAGAAGCAAGGCAAGCAGTACGGAGTAACCCTTGCTAGATAAGACTCATAGTATAATGACAATCCACCTCCACATGTTTAGTCTTTTCATAGAAAATGGAATTGTTAGTTATATAAGTTGCAACCTAACTGCCACAATACATCTCCATAGACTCATCAACTCTAACAAGAAGTTCATGCAACAGTGACCGTATCCAGATCATTCTACTGTTGTGTATGCCATAGTGCAGTATTCTGATTCAGAGCTCGAACGTGACACCACACTTTGTTTCTTGCTCCTTTAGGTTACAAGATTTCCTGCTACAAATGTACAGAAACCTATAGTCGATTTCCTATCCCCAATATCACTAGCATAGTCAACATCAGAATAAGCAACAACATTCATAGGAACTTTCTACTGGAACAAAAGGCCGCGAGCTGGACACTCATTAATGTATCTCAACACCTGCATCACTACCTGCCAATGATCAGTAGTAGGTTTGTCTAAGAATTGACTTAGTTTACCTACTGCAAGACTAATATCTAGTCTAGTGATGGTCAAATATAACAGCTTTCCCACTAGCTGTCTATAAGCCTTCTTATCCATCAGTTTCGTTGTGCCATCAAACAATTGAGCCTTTGGATCCATGGGGATATTAGCACTCTTAGACCCAAGCATGCTTGCCTCCTGGAGAATGTCTAGATAATATTTTCTCTGGGACATAATAATACCTTGCTTGCTTGTAACAATCTCAATGCCAAAAAAAATGCCTAAGCTTCCCAAGATCTTTCATAACAAACTAACGAGCTAAGTACTCCTTTACCTGAGAAATACCAACTTCATTATCACCTGTGAGTATCAGGTCATCAACATATACAAGTAGAGCTACAATACCACCATTGGTGTTCCTCACAAACAATGAATGGTCATACAAAGACCTCTGCAACACAACCATAGCCAAGGCCTCTCTGACATGCGTTGAAACTAGGCTCGGAGCCTTTGCTTAAGACCATAAATGGCCTTTCTAAGCCAGCAAACACACTCCCCCTGAACCTCAAATCCAAGAGGCTACTGCATGTATATCTTCTGTTGGGGGTCCCGATATAAGAATACGTTTTTGACATCTACCTGGTGTAAAGGCCATTAGTAGTGTGCTGCCACAGAAACAAGTATACGGACAGTGGAAAAGCGAGCAACTGGCAAGAAGGTGTCAAAGAAATCCACCCCATAGGTTTGGGGGAATCCTTTAGCAATAAGAGGAGCCTTGTACCGAGAAATAGACCTATCTAGGTTGTATTTCAAAGTAAAGACCCACCTAGCACCAACAAGATGTGCACCAGAAGGTAATGGAGTGATCTCCCAGGTGCCCCTGTCACAGAGAACAGACATCTCCAAAGAAGATTTCTAGTGTAGATCAAGTAGAGCCTGCTGATATGATGTAGGAAGCACAAACTAGAGACTCTAACAGTAAATGCATGAAACTCAGTACTAAGAGTATCAGCGGAGACTGTACGCCCAGCAACATGGTACTGAGCACCGGAATGAGGAGCTTTCCGAATGGCAATAGGCACATCATCATCAACATTCATGGACACCTAACCAAAGGAAACATTAACTGGAGAAGCACTGTCAGATGGCTCAACATATACCTGATCAGGGAAGGACGACGGTGGTTCAATAAGCACTGGAGGGGGGGGTATGTGTATGATTTTCTCTGTAACTGACAGGCAACTGATATGTAGTGCCCTTGAATGTGTTCTCATCTGATGGTACTACTCTAAATGTACTCATAGGTTGCTTTGAAGAAGTAGCGGTCCTGTTACTACTGGCAAAGTCATCCATAGATACTTGAGGTACAGGCATAGGCACAACAGTCTCCACATCACATAACTGATGTCTGAATGTGGAGAAATAGGGAATAAACTCGTGAAATGTGACATCCACACTGATATAGTGTTTCCTAGAGATGGAATCAAAACATCTATATCCTTTCTGAGTGTGACAGTAGCTAAGGAACACACACTTGGCTGCTCTGGGGATAAGCTTATCATGACCAGGTCCAAGCAAGTGAACAAAAGCAACATAACCAAACGTCTTGGGAGGCACAAGAAACAAATCTGTATTAGGGTACAACACTGTCCATGGCACCTGCTCGTGAATCACAGAAGGAAGTCTGTTAATCAGATAATAGGCTGTAAGCACTGCATCTTCCCAGTAGATATGTGGTACACTATTCTGAATGAGCAAGGTCTGAGCTGCATCCAGAATGTGTTTATGTTTTCATTCTGTAACCCCATTCTGCTGTGATGTGTGGGGGCAGGAGGTCAGATGCACAATGCCAAGAGAACTGTAAAACCTGACCAACTGTTTGGTGTAAAATTCTAATGCATTATCAGTTCTGATAATTTTAATACAAACCCTAAACTGATTTTTCACAAAAGCCACAAACTGCTTAATAATAGTACCATCAGATTTATTATGCATCAAAAATAGCCATTACAGGCGAGAAAACTCATCCACCAAAATCAAGTAATAACGATGGCCTTATCTATCTGTCACACAGCTAAGGTCCTAAACATCACAATATATCAAATCAAAATATGCTTAATTACTAGGTTGCGTAGAAACTAGAAAACTAGATCTGTGGTGCTTTCCCAAACTGGTAGGCATCACACTGAATCTTAGTAGCTGGTGACAGAAGTGGGAAGATCTGGCGTAGCTTGTCCAAAGACAGATGGCCTAGTTGTCTATGGCACTGTAAGGCACTCCCAACAAGACTCGTCTGACAGGCTGCTGCAACTGGACTCTGCACTAGCCGATATACACCCCCTCCTCATGTCCACCACCAATTGTCCTCCCCGTCATGCGGTCTGGAAAGGTACACCTAACAACATAAAAAATAGTATGACAATTCAGTTGCTTTATAATAGTGCTAATAGAAAGCAACTGTATAGTCATATCAGAAACATAATAAACCTCTAAAAGGTGTAAAATGTGAGTAACTGACACCCCTCCTTTTCCACAAATAGGGGCATGCCTACCATTTGCAAGCTGAACTAAACATCTCGGTGGAACATCCTGTATACCTCCAAAGCACTTGAGATTCCCAAACAAATGATCTGAAGCACATGAATCTATCAACCATATATTACTCATACTTGAAGCTGAGGCATAAGTTGTTGTGCCTGAAGACTGTGGCTAATCATGAGTTAACTGTGTCAGATGCTATACCACTGCATCATAATCAGTATCTGTAAGAGTAAGGGGCTTAGTAGAAGTCGCTGGAGCAGGTGTCACAGCAGCTTGGTTGGCCACAATAGACCTTCCAAATTTATTCCAGTACTTGGCCTCAACATGGCCAATCCTCCCACAATAGGTGCATGTTAGCTTACTGCGTGTGCCATCACCACGTCCTCTACCTTTGCCACAGAAAAATCCACCCCATTCACCACGAGTGCTAATAACTACATGGGCATAAGATGTATTCGTGGAGATTACCTCATGAGTAGGATGAACTTGCAACCTACTAAGCTTTTATAAATCTCCTCAACAGGAGGAAGCTCAGAGAGAGTAAGGATCTGAGAGCGAGCTATAGAATAATCATCACTTAGACCTGCAAGGAACATATGAGCTGAAAACTCTTTCCTTTGATCTTTGCACGTAGTAGATGTACACAGGTTTACAAGCATTATATTTTTCCAAGAGGCCCTTCATAGTAGAATGACACTTTGGCAAACTCATCGACTCCTACTTGAGATGACATAGATCATAATGTATTTGGAAGACTTGAGATGAATTCAACTCATGTGAATAAGCAACCCTCAAGCTATCCTACATCTCTGTGGCCAATTTGTAATACATAATTCCAATGCGGGAAATTACACTATTTAGAATCCCAGATCTCACCATAGCATTATCTCTATTCCAGGTTACATATTTTCCCGTTTTGTGCTCTAGTGGTGCTTCAGTAAGCACTTGTTGCTTCTCATGACCTTCCACAGTAACAAGGAAGGTTTGAGACCAACGGGGATAATTGGTCTCATCCAATTTCACAATCGAAGCAAAAAATAGGCTTTTCTACACACCACTTCCTGCACTTTGCCCTAAAGACACTTCAGACTTTGATAATGAAGCTATAATGAATCCACAACACAAACAACTTCATAAAATACCACAAACTGCATATCTGAATTTCAGTACCAAAAAACACAATATCCAGGGAATATACACCTCATAATCCGCACACACGTGGTCAAACAAAATTCGTCAATGCTTCAAAGGGGAATACACACCTCAAAGAATCATCAAGCAAGGGGAATACACAATCCAAAGTCAATCCAAGAGTTTGAAAATTTCTTACCACAGTTCAGTGTTGCATTACTAGACCTTCTGGAAGGTTCTTGCTCTAGAACTTCATTGCTAACATGCCAAGAACCTTCTTAGACATTGCCACAGGAGGAAACACGACCTACTGCCCTCTCCCTATCGCCGAAGAAGACTCGGTAGCGAGGGAGAAGGGCGTTGGAGGAGGGTCAGAAGGACCTTGCTATTGCTGCCGCTAGACGGCAACGCTGTTGGTGCTGTTGGTCGGTCGGCGGTGGCAGCATCGCCAATGGTGGCGGTGGGGAGGTTGTGCGATAGGATTAGCATTTTCTTGGTGGAGTACCTAACTTGGCTCTGATACTAAGTTGAAGAAAATGAATCTTCTTATTTTTCTAAGTCGGTCTTACACCTCTTTATATAGAGAGAAGTGAGGAAAAATTATAACAAGAGTCCAATGAAATAAATAACAAACAAAATAATCCTTAACACATAACGTAACAGTAGTTTTATATTTCTAGTAAGACTTTTCATATAATTTTTCATTCCCATTGTTATGAATTAAAAGCACCGTTGAGACTCTCTTGGAGTTCACCTATGGAGCAATGGAAGGAGAGCGAGAGGAGATGTCGTGGGAGAGAGGAGTTCAAGAATAGGAAATTTTATTATGTGAGTAGAGATTTGATCTCTATTTAAGAGAGTTAATCCCAACAATAATTTCACTAATTAAGGGATTAGGATTCTAATCATACCAATCCTTATTTCCTGTTTTCCTAAAAATAGCAAACCTCCTAACCAAGCAATAATTCAAAATACTTCCTAAAAACAAAATGTCACATTTGACTCAAAATTAGTTGGCTCCACGCCAACTTGACGTGCCCCATGGTGGGGCCTGACTCCCACACTGAAATGCCACATGGCAGTGCCATGTGGCCTCCAAGTCTTCACGCAACCACCCACCTTTCTATACAAGACAAGCTAAAGTTACATTTTTTTAATAAGACGGTTCATTTTTTCCAACACACGAAAGCCTAAGCCATTTAAATCTCATCTCCAGGATGTGTGCCATGCGAATTCTTGTTGATCCACTCGTTCATTGCAATGATGAATACAGCGCAATCTGCACATAATCAAGGATTTCTCCTTTAGTCTCCTACTCTTGCACAGATTAGTGTCGTGTGTCCTACTATTTTTTGCTTCTTCAACTCAACCATGACAATATCGAGACGTGATTCCTGATCTAGACAGTGTACAGCCGTCTAACGATGATTGAGATAAGCAAAACTTTCAACACAAGTATCACCAACGGTGCCAGAAACCTCTGCTGTTATTATACCCTCTACTTGAGGAGGTGATTTAGGAGGGCGTGATCATGGATGTGATGGTGATCAAAGAGAGGTTCAGTTTATCAGCCTTGTGCTCTCTGCAAGGATGCAAATCACCCGTCTGAGAGATGTTTAGAGAAGTTTGGAAAGCCAGCATAGGTCAACCAAACTTTTGACGTTACAGATAGACTGGGCTTGGAATCTTCTATATTATCTGGGAATTCTAGTATGATGCAGCTATCACATGATGACCACAGTCATCTATGCGACTTCTGAGATCAACTCCTCCACCCATGCATGAACATATCACTGGCCCATCTGCTTCGATTGAGTATCGAGGTTCTGTGGTGAACTTGGCCTCGACTATTGCTGATGACTGGGTGGTAGATTTAGGTGCGTCAGAATAGTTGGAAAGCTGGCAGCATTCTTCCCAGTCCAGTAACTGATGCAAATGCATCCCACTCATATTTGATGCCATAATTCAACTTTTAATCCAAGTCTTGTGATATTAGAGTCTCCCCATCAAAGGATACAAGAACAGGCTGTAATGCACCATAAAGGCTAAGGAAGAATTCCATCAAATCAAACATTTTAATGCATTTCATGATTGCAGGCATGAACATATACAATGTGCATATCGCTACAGCATTGCCTGCTGACAACAGCTATGGCAGCATTAGAAACAGTGTTTTTCATGTACGAGATGGATTGGTGCAAGGATCTTTTGTTAGTTTAGGCCATCGTAACCAATATCTAACATGATATTTCTTTTTTGACAAAAAAAAAAAGATAATATGGAAAAGATTTTTTTGGTTGAAATTTAAAACAAACTTTTGCAATATCCAATTTCCAACTAGATTTAGTTATTAAAAAGCCTTCAACAATGTTCATCCCCACCCATATAAATGACATTATGTGTCAAGCATGCTGAGGTGTTTGGGGGCAGGCGTCCTTATGCTGAGAATGTTGTGTGAGTCTGTGATGTCTTTTATCTCTCACTGGAGTGCTGAACTGTAATTTGGCGTAAGCCTTTTTTGTGAATATAATTTTGGGTGGTTATCATACTATAACCACTCTTTCCCCTTTTCAAAAAAAATTATGTGTTAAGTACCTACAAGTCTAGGAGTGAAAATGGATCAGATATACTTAGTATATAGGTATTCGAATTTTCATATTTGCATTTTCATAGTTGAATTCTGATTCAGATCAGATATGATTTTTCCTTAGGATATGGTGTATGACGGTTTGGCTAAAAATTTGGATCGGTTATCAACTACGGTTAGATGTCCAGGATTGATAGGTTCTTGGCTAATGTAGAACTGGCAAAATCTTTCCCGGTGGCGGAGGTGTCCCCCCTTGAGAGGCCTTTCTCTGACCATACCCCCTAGTATGGCGGCCTAGTGAGGGGGTTCATTTTGGTATGTATTTCAAATTTGGCAGATCTTGGTTGCTAGAGGAGGGGTTTCAGGGAATGGTGGAGGAGAAATGGAGGTCTTTCGTGATGGAAGGATCAGCTACGTCGCGACTAGCAAAAAAGTTGTCCTTGTTACGGGATCACCTCAAGATGTTCAGGAAAGGGGTCCGAAAAGCCAGGAGAGCCAGAAAGACAGAGGCCTTGCAGGTAATCACTAGGATAGATAGACAGGAAGATTAGGCCACTATCTCAGTTGAGGATAGGGATACTAGGAAGAAGATGTCATGCGTGGTGCAGGAGGAGGACAAAAAAGCTGAGATAGAATGGAAGACGAAATCACGTCAGAAATGGCTCAGGGAAAGTGACTCAAACACCAGATTCTTCCACCAAGTGGCATCTGCTAGGAGGAGGAGGAACTGGATAGAGAGGATGGTCATACATGGGGAGGAATTTACAGGAAAGGAGGAGGTGGGGAGGGCTGCGGTAGACTTCTTTAGAGACTTCACAGACAGACACAACAGATGTGGTTGAAGCTGGAGGGGGGAGGATATATGTCAGGTCTCTGAGACTTAGGTAGAATGTCTTATGGCCAGCTTTTCGGAGGACAAGGTAAGGTGGGCAGTGTGGGGTCTAAATGCGGATGGCTGCCCTAGGTCGGATGGTTTCCCAATCTTTTTCTTCAGGGAATTCTAGATGCTGGTGGAAGCAGATGTGATGGAGATAGTGGAGGAGTTTGCAAAAGGAAATAGGGGTTTTGATAGGCTGAACATATTCTACATGTTCCTGCTGCCTAAGAAAGATGGAGTTGAGGAGAGTCAGGACTTCTGGCCAATTGCACTCTCAAATGCTGTCTACCTTATTGTGGCCAAGGTGTTGGCGAATAGGCTTAGAGGTATCCTTGGAGACCTGGTGTCACCTGTGTAGACAGCTTTTATACAAGGGGTATTTTGGATAGGTTTGTCGTTGCTATGGAGGTGTTGGCTGCTTGGAAAAGGGAGCAGAAGCAGGTGTTTCTTTGAAAGTTGGATTTCAGCAAAGCATATGACTCAGTACAGTGGGATTTCCTTTGGGTTTCTTTGTTGAGAAGAGGCTTCCCCTCAAGGTGGATTGACTGGATAAAGCTATGTGTGACAACGACATCATTCTCGATCTTGGTTAATAGGAACCCGGCGGGTGGATAGGTGCAGCCTAGGAGAGGTGTCAAACAGGGGTGCCCCCCAGCCCCTATGCTTTTTGTGCTAGAAGCGAACGCTTTGGCGAGGGTGACACACAGGGCGTGTGAGAGTGATTTGATATCCGATTTTCGGGCTAGAGAGAACCATCAGATTGCTATTCTACAATATGCTGATGATACCCTCTTTCTGGTTGAAGGTAGGAGGCTGGAGGCTAGAAGGATGAGGATCATACTAGAGCTTTTTGGGGTAGCGTCTGGATTACAAATCAATTACCAGAAGTTGATGTTTGTTCCGTTTAACATGGTGGGCAAGGAGGCGAAGCTGGTGGGTGGAGCCTTACGACAAAGGTCGGATCCTTGCCGCTGGTCTACCTAGGCCTTCCTTTGTCGGACAAGAGGCTTAGATTTTGTGAGTGGCTACCGTTGCTGGAGAAGATGGAGCGGAGGCTAGCTGGGTGGTTAGCCAGATTATTGTCCAGGGGAGGAAGGCTTGTTCTGGTGAAGGTTGTTCTGGCATCCATTCCTTCTTACTTCCTATCTGTTTTTAGGATGCCGAAGCAGGTAAAGAAAAAGATTTCCGAGCTAATGCGTGAACTCTTCTGGTCTAATGTGGGAGCAACGGGGAGAGGGGCGAGGTTGGTGACCTGGGAGGAGGTATTTAGGCCAGTGCAGGAAGGGGGCCTAGGGGTCAAAGAGGTAGGGAAGGTTACCACTAGCCTTCTCACAAAGTGGATTACTAGACTTATGGGTCGGGAACATGGCATGTTTGGCGATATCATGTGCAGCTGCTATGGCTCCTTTGCATCTTGGGAGCCTTTGGAGTCACCGCCTCTAGGGTCATCTTTCTTTCTCAAAGGACTGGCGGCTGCGACGAGTGAGGTGCGCTCCTTTACTCCAGTGTTGGGTAAGGGTGATGCCTTCAAATTCTGGCTGGATGACTGGCAGAGAGTTGGTATGCCCATCAAAGACAAGTTTCCTCGTCTCTTTGGGTGTGCGGGGAGCCCGTCAGCCTTGGTCAAAGACTATTGGTCTAAGGTCTGGTGTCCTATCTTTTGGAGGGGTCTGTTGGACCAGAGATGTTTGGATCTACAGAGGCTGCTGCAGGAGTTGGAAGGTTGGGAGTCAGCGGTTGGGGGGGGCGGGGGGGAACATACAGCGGGGATGAAGGCGAGTTCTCAGTGGCAAAGGTCTTCAGCAGATTGAATGGCAGTGGGGCTGGTGTAGACGTAGACCTTTGGAGAGATTGCAGACTGATCTGCGAGGCGGAGTGTCCGCTAAAGATAAAGATTTTTATGTGGCTGGTGAGAAGGGGAAGGATAATGACAAAGAAGTGGAGAGCGAGGTGGACTCAGATGGATGATATGAGTTGTCTTTTATGTGGCGATGCGAAGGAGGACATTCAGCACCTCTTCTTCTGGTGTCCTTTTGTGGAGGAGGTGTGGCAAAAGATGGGGATTAACTAGGTTGTTCCTCGGGATGAGCCTAGCTTTTAGTCGTCTTTCCGCAGAGGAAGTGCTGATGTGGGCCACAATGCTTTTAGGTGCAAGAGTGACTGTGCGAAAGTTTTGGTGGTGTTGTAGGGTGTTTGGTTGGGCATGAATGGAGTGCTTTTTAGGAGAGAGACACCCTATGTTGAGAACTTTTTTAATTCTATCATATCCCAGGTGGAGTTTTGGAGGTCAAGGATATGACCTTGATGTAACTTTTTCTTGTTTTGGATTTGAAATGAAATGATCTCGGATGGTTATCATGTGAATAACGACCCTTTTCCTTTTCAAAAAAAAAAAATGAATTAGTTATATTTTCAGGTATAATTAATGTGAATAATGATTGGAGAAACATATGAACGAATTCGAGTTTCAATCTTTATACAAATATTTTAAGGGGTCAATATATCCTTTTGGGTTTAAATACACAAAAGAACTGTGTCATCAAAATCAATCCAAATCTCACAATATCTCAAAGATAAAAAAATGTGAAGATATTTGACACTCACAGCATATATATTTAGTCTGTTGGATGTCAAAATCTGATCCAAATTTTGCCTGTATCTAACAAAATTCCTAATTCTTTACCCAAATTCGACAAATATCTGTATTTGAACATACTCAGATTTAGTTGTTGAACATCTAAATTTATATCCGATATACTTTCATCACTATGCATGTCACTGAATACTTGTCATATGGAGTTCTAATTTTTCCCCAATTGCACAAGAGGGACAACCTTTTAGCAAAGTATAATTTAGAGATATGCAAGAGTGAAAATCATGTAATTTAAAAAGGAAAAAAGAACTTAAAATGCAAAGTGATTGTTAGTAAAAGGTACATTTGGATTTATCTTTAAGCATTAGATAAAATCATATCAAAATTGATACTTTAAGCCCTTCAATCATGTAGATAAAGAATCAGTAAGTCAAAAATAACTAATAAAAATGCATGGTACAAGCAATCCACAAATTTATCCCCTTCAGAAAGATCTTGAAATAGAAGATAACAAATTTGGCTGACTTAGGCCCAAATCCTGCCATATTTTCAATGGCATTACATTCCCACATGTAACACGTCAGTATTAAACATATGACAACATGCAAAGATGGTCTTGGGGAACTTCAAGGAAATTGTAGAAAATCATGTGAATGCGAAGAAATGGAGTGGAATCTTGAAATGTGTGACAACAAGTGTAAATATGGATTTTAATCTTTTGAAAATATAGCCTCCACAGCTAAGGTTAGAAAGCGTGAAATGATGAATAAATTGTTGGACACCTACTCTCAAAGCCAAGTGGTTTCCGGTTGGATGTTCTCGCAACAAGTTAATCTTTTTCCATAGCTCATACACAAGTTAGAAAGATTATAAAAGATAGATTCATGAAGAATTACTACATGACAAATAAAGGCAATTTAATAACAAACATCTAGCAAACACAAGAACCACATACACCAAAAAACTGCCAAGAAAAAACATATAAATTCAAATTACTGAAAAGCCTTTATCTTCCCCAGTGTAATCACATTTTTAATGGAACTTATACCTTTCCAAGTTGCTTTCAAGATGTTCCCAAGGCTTCACAAAATCTTCAGTCTCAAAAACAAATCCAGAAATAAGAATCCCAACTGCCAGATACTGGGAAGAAGGATTGTTAACAATCAAAAGAAAAAAGTTCCTGACAATTTCAATGTGGAAGCTAGAATAACTCAACAATGTGCTAAATGCAATTGCCTACAGTTGAATACGGATCATTCATACACATACAAAATCAGAAAGATTTCTAAATTCCATTATTTAAAACAAAATGGAACAACACTCACACCCTGGTTATGATTATTTCCAATTGCCTTAAATTCAAACTCCTCAATACTTCCGATTCGCCTAGCCATTTTGCTTCCAGTAAGTCCTGCTCCAGCAGCTGCATCCATAGACAGGGGCTTTTAAAGGCACTCAAAATTGCATATGCTTGTGACGAGACTTTTGCCTTTGAGTAGCTATATGAAAGGAGCAACAATTTGCATTTATATCCCTCATTCTGAATTATAGGGCAGTGCAAAAGGGATTAAGAAGAAAATGAAAATTGACAGGGATTAAAACCAAAAAATAATCCAACAAAAGTCTCCTCTTGACATCACAGCTGGCACACGCCAATTTTAGCTGACTATAAGTAGTTTTTTTTTTCTTTTTCCTTTTTTCCTTTTTTTTGAGATGAAGAAAAGGATGGCAACTGAAGTTTGTTAAGCATCCAATATAGGAATGACAAATGCTGCTATCACATTGTAGAGAAGGATCCTACATCTGTGACTATATTTCAACCTGAAGTTTTCCCCCTGAATGCTGTCCTATTTCTTCAGAGCCATGCATACTGCAACAAGGTGATGTCTTCTCCCTTAAGCCCTCCATCTCACTCCTCTGTGTGAAAGACCCGTGGAAGTCATCATGAATATGAGGATCACAGCCAACCTGCTGCCATACCAACTTCCAGAAATCACACCTGAGAAACAGGTGCTAATGTCCTCAACCTCAGCCCATAGCAAACACAAGAGACATCCTCCCCTAGTAACCATCTACTATCGATAGTCTTTGTCACAACCCTCGTCTTATAAGAAGACAAAGAAGAATCTCAGAAATTCCAAAGCCCAAATAAATTTGAGGTCCTCCAAATTAACCTCTGACTTCACGGAAAAGCTTCCTTCTGATCATGGCAAGGCATCTGAAATCCCCTCACTGGGACACGAAGTATTAATGGTTGAGAGGAAAGGATGCAAATATGAAAACCCTAGCATCGGAAAGGTAATTATAAACCGGGGACAAAAATCAACTGGGCCCCTTCCACAGGTCTATTCTGGCAAGCATCCCTTACTTTATAACTTTTTATTAGTATGATTGCATTAGAGCAGACATCAAGTCAGACTGGGGATTACTTAAGGTGCATGTACACATATATACATGTAACCATGCAATCCAGTTTTTAGATAAGAATCACAAAACCCAAGTAGTTTCCATGGGCTGATTCAACTGGGACAGAATTTCGTAATCATCCAAAACTAAGACCTCCGATGACTCTTCTTTTTGGATTTATTAATGATATTGGAACCCCCTCCTCAGTCGGACAGCTCAACCTTGAAATTACTGCCGAGGATTCATTACCAAGGGTGTCCGAATGAGTTGGCCTTCTAAACATGATTCTCGACGGTATGTTATTGGATTATGGTTCCCTAAAACACATCTTGCACCTTTAATTTTTTAGGCAAGGTGTTAAGGAGTTGCTTTCTTCTTTTATGCAACAAGCCTAGCATGACTGCTATATCTTGAGGGAGTTTTCATGGTTGCATAATTAAGTTAAGCTGGGTTCCTAGACCTATCTCTAGATCCACCTAGTCACCTAATATTAACGGTTTGTGATCAACCCCCACACGATATATATGGCCCCATACCCATGATTCTACTAGAAAGGGCTACTACAAAAAATGATCCAAATCCTCCCAAGACGAATGGGTGGCTTTAAGCCATCACCATCACCAACCACATAAATCAAGGTCTTTCTGGTGTTCATGCTTAATCTTTAATTACGCTTGACTATTAAATAGAACACACATAGTACATCCACTGGGAAAGGTTTTTTAAACATTGGTTTTGGATGGCATGCCCAACAATATTCTGAAAAAAGATTAGACAGGGGCTTCTTATGGTGAGAGTAGAAACTTTCTAGGAGAACATCCTTGCGTTGAGGAATTATCCCAAAGGATTGTCATGCGTATCCTTATGTGGGATTTCTTCTAGACAAATTCTGGGTCTAATGGAAAAGGGGCAAGACTTGTAGCATGGGAGAAGGTGTGCTAGCCCGTTAAGGAAGGTGGTTTGGGAGTTAAAAATTTGGGAGTCCTCAATGAAGCATTATTAGCTAAATGACCAACTAAGATTATGGGGCCAGCTGAAGATCTTTTATGAATTATCCTCTTTGCTTCTTGTGGAATGAAATGAGTTTCTTATTCTTCTCTATAACCCTAGGGCTCTATTAATAGATGAGAGACCCTAAGGAAAATTACAACCATACCCCTATACTTGGAGAACAAGAAAGTAACCAAAGCATAAAAGGCGTAAACAAATAACAACTCTAACACTCCCCCTCAAGCTAAAGCATCGATGTCAATCATGCTCAACTCAGAAATGCATCTATCAAAGGTAGATCGAGGAAGTGCCTTGGTGAACACATTAACTGCTTGGTTGTCTGACGACACACTAGTATGGATGTAGCCTTTCTAAATCATGTCACTAGTGTACTGGGAATCTCCCTCCATGTGCTTTGTTTGCTCATGAAATGCCGGGTTAGTTACAATTAACGTAGCAGCTTTATTGTCACACCTCAACTCCATAGGATCAATGACAATAACCTGAAGATCTAAGAGGACTAACTAGATCCACATGAGTTTGGCTAAGGTTTGTGCCATGGCACGATTCTCAAATTTCGTACTAGACCTGCCTACAGCAGTATGTTTCTTCCTTCGCCAAGTAATCAGGTTTCCACCCACAAAGGTACAGAATCCGAAGGAGGACTTTCTGTCCTTTGGACATCCAGCATAAATGACATCAGTGTAGGCCATGACTCCAACAGTGTGTTCATAAGAGAAGAGAAACCCCTTTCCTGGGGCAAATTTAAGGTACCTCAGGATCATAGTTGCTGCTTCTCAGTGAACCCTCTAAGGTTTGTCCATAAACTAACTCACCTTGCTAACAACGAGGGCAATGTCTGGACATCACAGTTACTTACAACAACTTCCCTACCAATGCTCTAAATTGCCTCACATCTACTAATGCAAAGTTGTTTTCATAGAGATACAAATTGGGATCCATGGGAATCGAGCCTAACTTGGCACCTGACATAGTAGTCTCCTAAAGAAAATCAAGGATGTAATTTCCCTTAAGAGAATACTACTCTAACATTCCAGGCCACCTCGATACTAAGGAAATACTTGAATGGATCCAAATCCTTAATAACAAAATGTTGTCACAAAAAATCCTTGGTGGTAGCGGTGCTTGCTATGTCATCCCTTGTCAAGATGATGCCATCCTCGTACACAAGCATCACAACTCATCCTTGTATTGTCGACCAGACAAGTAATGAGTGATCAACCGCTGACCTCTTTAATTCAATCCGCTCTACAACCTTAGACAACTTTTAAAACCATGCTCGTGGGCTCTGGTTAAGACCATAAATGGCCTTATGAAGTTTGCACACCTTGTAACACTTCCCCTAAAGTTCGAATCCTGGTGGTTGTTGCATGTAAACTTCCTCATCAAGATTGCTATAGAGAAATGCCTTCTTGACATCTAACTAATGGAGGCCCCAGTCTAAGTGGACAACAACAGAAAATAAGAATCAGGATCGTGAGAACCCTCGCCACAAGGGAAAAAGTATCGAAACAGTCGATGTCGTATGTCTGGGTGTAGCCTTTAGCTACCAACCTTACTTTGTAGCGCTCTACAAATCCATTTGGTCAATGTGTAACTGTGAAGGCCTAACTACATCCAACAATATTAGCACCGTTAGGGGGATCAACAAGGGTCCATGTGGATCGTGAGTGTAATGTTGTCATTTTTTCCGACATAACCCCTTTCCACCGTAGATCACCAAAGGCTAGGTGATAAGTAGGAGGAATCTGCACGGTAGACAGAGTAGAGATGAACCGCTAGTGTTCAGGAGAGAGCCTAACCAAGGACACATGGCAAAAGAGAGAATGTAACTTGCACAACCGAGTCCCCTTCCATAATGCAATAGGAGGTCAAGGTCGGTATCTCCATCATCATCAAAAGACGCCCTCTCATGTGGCTTAGAGGGACCAGGAATATATGTGGCACCAAGATTAGAAGAAGCATTAGTCTCATTAAAGAGTGGGATTACCTCAAGAGTAGGTGAAGCCTTTAGCGCTAAAGGAGCGGGGTCTTAATGTTGCATTTGTCTAGGTCTATGAGAGTAGACCAGACGAAACCTACGATCTTGTTCTTCATTCGGAGGTGTAGGCTACTCAAGAATTGGAACAGGAATAAGAATCTGGGCCTCATTCTCCAGGCAGGACACAACCACATGAGAGCTTGCAGATGAGTAATAAGGAATGGATTCAAAGAAAAAGACATTAGTACTGACATAGTAACACCTTCCAACTGGGTCATAACACTTATACCCCTTCTGGGCCCTGGAATACCCCACAAAGATACACTTTATAGCCTTGGGTGTGTGTTTGTTTTGGGTAAAGCCATGGACATGAAAAAAGGAAACACAGCTAAAGACCTTTGGGAAACATTGAACAACTCCCAGTCGAGAAAGAAGACAGAATATGGGACCCCTCCATCAATGACAATGGATGGCATGCAATTGATTAGGTAACAGGCTGTGAGAATAGCATCCCCCCACTAAGATACAGGTACACTGTGTTGGATGAGTAGGGTACGGGCCACATCCAAATTATACAAGTGTTTTCTCTCAGCAACCCTATTATGTTGAGAGGTGTAATAGCAACTGGTCTAGTGGATTATGCCCTGGGCTTGGAACACCGTCTGAAGAAAGGATGAGTGAAATTCTAAGGCATTATCAGTCTGAATAGTCTTCACATGGGCACCAAACTGATTTTTTATTTCAATAAGGAAATACTTAATTATAGACTCGACGTTAGACTTGGACTTTAAAAGAAACACCCAGGACTAACGGGAGAAATCATCAACCACAATCAAATAAAAATGATGATCTAAACGGTCAGGACAACGACTAGGACCCCAAACATCTAAATGTAGTAACTTAAACAAGAACTCAGAACTACACCCCCATCAACTCGAGAAGGAGCTTTTGTGGTGTTCCCAAGCTGGCAAGTCTCGCACCGAAAATATTTAGTAGGCGGAATCTGAGGAATGACACGTCTCAACTTCTACAAAGGTAGATGACTTAAATGTAGATGCCACAGGTAGCTTGATGCTTCTCCAGAGGATGTTGCGACATGCCTGACATACGACATCTACAATAAGTGACAGACGCCCCTTCTTCACGGCCACAACCAATCACCTGTCCCATTAGCATATCTTGAAAGACAAGAATCATGGCATCACAAATAACACGACAATATAATTCCTTGTTAATACGACTGGCAGGTTAAAAATAAAATCAGGAGAATGAAGAATATTCTGCAATCGGATATAGGGGGCTATCTGAATCTCCCCTTGTCTAGTGACTGGGGAGTTCCTATCATCCGCTATTACAATCATCCTCCTTGATGTATCATGATGCAAATTTGTAAACTATTGTGCCTTCTCACATATATGACATGAGGCACCAGAGTTCACCAGCCAATCTGCACCATTACATGTAGCATGGGAAGCAAGACCTATACCTGATGACTTGGCAACTGCGACCATGTCATCATGTCAAGAAGTAGCTGCCTAGGGCTCAAGTGTTTTGAGATATCCTCTCGACCAGGTCAGCAAACTCGGCTCAAGTGATCGGTGCAGGCTTAGTCATCACCTCAAGGCCAGCCACTGCATAGTGGGCATTAACAGGTTTCCCATGCTTAGACCAACAAGTATCTTCCATATGCCCAAGTTTGCCACAGTAAGAGCATCGAGGCCTAGCTCACCCCTAGCCACCGTGCCTACAGGCACAGCCACAAGCAAGTTGTCCAACCTCTCGCCCTTTGCCCTAAGATGCAACCATAGCAAAGGTGTACTTGACTTGTATGGAACGGGAAGGGGAGACTATGAGCCAACTCTGTTGTAGGCCTCCTTTATAGTGGGGATCTCAAGCAGGGTTAGCATCTACAATCTCGCAGCCTCATAAGATGGATCCAAGCTAGCCAAGAAGTGATCAACCATGGTTTGTACTCTGTAAACCTTCCATAACTCATCGGAGCATATAGGAGTATAGACATTGAGCATCTCAAATGTCGACTTCAGATTAGAGTAATATTAGGCAAGTGGTCTCCCATCTTGTCACATGTGGACAATCTCATGGTGAAGAGAAAACTTTCCAATTTTGGAAGGATGATTTGACAAGAAATGAGTTTGAAAGATTACTTCCCATGATTTTCGGATTGGTAATTGGAAGAAAATGCCTCACTTTCATCATGTTGGTCAGATGCATGGGCCTGTTCATTTACAAGTTCTCTCTTAGAGCAAAGAGCTACAAAATTAGCCCCCAACTGCTGCACTCACCTTATACTTTTAGGCCAGAGGGAGGAAGTGATGCTTTCTATTGCGATACTAGTGATTTTCTAGTAAGTGATGTGTTGAGTTGTGGGTTATGTTTCTGTTGTAAGGAGTGTTTTGTTATTTTTATTTTTGCAGTGGGTTTATGATGTACTTTTCCCTTACCTATATAGAGGTGTAGGGACTTCTTGATAAACTAAGGATGTTCATTTCCTTTAACTTGATATCAGAGCCAAGTTGAAGGCTCCACCAAAAGAACACTAACCCCCACTGTCAGCCCCCCTCTCTACCACCACCGCTGCCTGCAACAGCAGCAGTAGGCAGCCCATCGCCGACTGCTGCAGGACACCACCTAGGCCACTCGCCGCCGCCACCTAGGCCCAAGCCGCTGATTTTTGTGCTCTCTCTCTCTTGCTGTTGGTGTTTGGCAGCAGAAAGAGGACACATCTCTACCTTTTGTTTGATTGGAAGACCTTTGGATCATAGTTGATGGAGTGTTAAAGCCAATGGTCTTCCGGAGAGGTGATTTATGGTATTTTTAGATCTTATCTATTAGATTTGGGGTGTGTATTCCCCATATAATTCAATTTATTGGGTGTGTATTTCCCTTTGATGTATGTTTTTGGAGTGTGTAGTCCCCTTGAGTATTGACTGTGTATGAGCAGAGATTTTTGGGATGTGTATTCCCCAATTGGTATATTTATTGAGGTGTGTATTCCCCATTTTCTGCCATTTTCATATCTAAAGTGTGAAGAAATTAAGGGGTGTTTGTGTCAGTGTGTTTCAATGAACATGGCAGTATCTTAGTCAGAGATTGCGCTAGGAACCGCCGTGGGTAATACTCCAACCACTGGTGTGAACGTGGTTGATTGATTCAGGTGCTTCAAATCATTTATCTGGGAATCTGCAGTGTTTTTCACAGATTCAACCTGTCTCTCGAGGTCGTACAGTACAAGTGGCTGATGGGCGACTTGCTCCTATTAGTGGTGAGGGGGAAATTAATGTTACCACATCTAAGCAGCTTAATCATGTCTAGTTTGTTCCAGATTTATCCATGAACCTACTCTCTGTCAATGAGATCATTTAGCAGATGAATTGTCATGTTATCTTTGATGAGCGTGAATATATTTTGCAGGATAGAATGACAGGGAAGACTATTGGTAGTGGATATGAAGGAGTTTATCGACTTCAACAGAGTCCAATGGCTGCAGCATGTCGCGTTAGTACTACATCTGGGAGTTCTTTAGAGTGGCATAGACGGTTGGGTCATCCTTCTTTGGAAAAATTACGCAGGCTTGTTCCTCATGTATCCCCAACTACACAACTTTCTTGCGATGCATGTCAACTTGGGAAGCACCATAGATCTTCCTTTCCAGCTGCTACAGGACCACGTTCGACTTCTTATTTTTAGTTATTGCATGTTGATGTTTGGGGTCCCAGCAGGACTCCTGATAGAGTAGGATATCGGTACTATTTGATTGTGGTTGATGATTTTTCCAAATTGTCCTAGCTCTTTCTCATGAAGAGTAAGTCTGAAATGAGTCCACTGATTGAGAAGTTTATGTTGATGATAAAAAAGCAGTTTGATGTTTGCATTAAGACTCTCAAATCTAATAATGTACTGGAGTTTTGTACTCGTCGGCTGGCAAAATTCTATAACTTACATGATATAATTCACCAAACCTCATGTCCTCACACCTCTCAGCAAAACGGAGTCGCAGAGAGGAAGCACAGACATATCCTTAATATGGCCAAAGCTCTTCATATCCATAACAGTGTGCCACAGAAATACTGGGAAGATGTAATTCTCACAGCTTGTTACCTTATTAATAGATTACCCTCCTCAGTGATTCACGAGCAAATACCGTAGCAGGTGCTTTATCCAAATGATGAGCTGTTTGATCTTCCACCCAAGACATTTGGGTGCGTTGCTTTTGTACATCTCCTTGGACCTGGGCGCGATAAATTAGCACCCAGAGCAGTCAACTTTTAAAATCAGTTTGATGCTTGCATCAAGACTCTCAGGTCTGATAATGCACTGGAGTTTTGTACTCATCGGCTGTCAGAATTCTATGGCTTACATGGTATAATTCACCAGGTGCTTTATCCAAATGATGAGTTGTTTGATCTTTCACCCAAGACATTTGGGTGCATGGCTTTTGTATGTCTCCTTGGACCTGAGCGTGATAAATTAGTACCTAGAGCAGTCAAGTGTATATTTCTTGATTACTCTCGTACTCAGAAGGGGTATCGGTGTTTTGATCCCCTACACCAAAGACATTATATCAGTGCAGATGTCACATTTCATGTAGCTGTGCCTTAGTTTTCTGTTGCTACCAGGGAGGTGCAGAGTGTACCAGAGTGTGCGCTTGTACCAGTTGTTCCTATACCATTTGGTATATTCACAGATACTAGTAGTCCTTCTCAGGCTACTGAGTCACCTACCAACACATTCATGCTTGTACCAGCAGATGAAGGGACCTTCAAGGGTCACACCTATCAATTGCTAGTTGTGTATAGAGCAAAGCCCCCTCCATCTATTCCACAGCCTTCTCATGTTAGTATTAATAACCTAGAGGTGGTTTCTACTCAGGAGGCTTCTTCAGATACAATGTCAGCAGATGTAAAGGGTGAGAGTTTGTCACTTATGGATGGTTGTCTAGGTACTGATTCCATGAGTACTGATGAGGATATTCCTATTGCTATCAAGAAGGCTCCACGATCTTGTACCCAATATCGTGTTGCTGGGAGTGTTGTTTCTGCTGATTCTCTAAGTTCGGAGTTTCATGCATTCACAGTTGCTGTATCCAGTGCTGAGTTACCTACCTCGTACCAACAGGCTCTACTACATCTACATTGGAAGGCAGCTATGGAGGAGATGTCTGCACTTACTACCAGAGGTACCTGGGAGATGTCACCTTTACTGTCTGGTGCGCACCTTGTTGGAGCCGGAAGGGTTTTTGCCTTGAAATACAACCCAGATGGGTCTATTTCAAGGTATAAGACCCGCCTAGTGGCCAAAGGATTCACCTAGACATATGGGGTGGATTTCTTTGACATGTTCTCCACTGTTTGCATCATCATCTCTGTTGCAGCTCATTATGGATGACAGTTACATCAGCTGGATGTCAAAAATACATTTCTATACAGAGACTTGGAGGAAAAGATATATATGCAGCAGACACCTGGCTTTGAGGTTCAGGGGGAGTGTGTATGCAGGCTTCGTAAGGTCATTTATGATCTTAAGCAGAGACGCTGAGCCTAGTACCAGCGCCTGTCAGAGGCGTCTGTTATTGGGATGCAGAGATCTTCGTCGGATCATTCACTATTTATGAGAAAAATCAGTAGAGGTACAGTGACTTTACTTGTGTATGTGGATGATCTTATTCTTACAGGTGATGACGCAGAGGGTATATCTCAGATGGAGTACTTAGCACACCAGTTTGTCATGAAGGATCTTGGGAAGCTGAGATATTTTTTAGGCATTGAGTTTGCTACAGGTAAGCAAGGGACAATTATGTCGCAGAAGAAATATACCATTGATATTCCTCAGGAGACAGGCATGTTAGGATCCAAAGATGCAAATATTTCTATGGATCCTAAAACCCATCTATTTGAGGATAATGTAAAACTAAAAGACAAGAAGGTATATCGACAACTGGTGGGGAAGTTATTATATCTTACTATCACTAGGCCAGATATTAGCCTTGCCTAGGGAAGCTGAGCCAGTTCTTAGATAAGCCTACTGAGGTTCATTAGCAGGCTGTGATGCAGGTGCTGAGGTAGGGATGTCTAGGTAGAAGCATTCTTTTTCAGAGAAAGGCACCTATGTCTGTTGTTGCATACTCAAATGCAGATTATGCAGGTGATGTCGATGACAGGCGATCTACTACTGGTTTCTGTACCTTTGTTTCTAGGAACTTGGTAACCTGGAAGAGCAAAAAATAAAGTGTTGTTTTACGCTCTAGTGCTGAGTCTGAGTACAGGGCCATGGCACATACTGCAGCTGAAATGATATAGATTAAATCTCTGTTACAAGATCTTCATGTTAACTTTCAGGAGCCTATGGAGATGCATTGTGACAATCGGGCTGCCACCTACATTGCTAACAATCCTACGTTCCACGAGAGAACAAAACATTTGGAAGTGGATTGTCATTACACTAGGAGTTTGATTCAAAAGGGTATGCTTCGTATTACTTGTCTTGCCTCCTCAAACCAGACTGCTGACATGTTTACCAAGCCATTGTCTCGTCCCTAGTTTGAGAAGTGTAGAAACAAGCTGAGCATGATGGATATATATGCTTCAACTTGAGGGAAAGTGTTAAGTTATGAGTTATGTTTTCATTTCCTTCAACTTGATGCTTACAAAAGATTGCAGGGGCTGCAACACTTTTGAATGAAGATATAAAAAGCGATCTAAAATTGATTTGGGATGCAAAGGTACCTCTTAAAGTTAAAATCTTTGGTGGCTGTTGAAAAGGGAAAGGGTCATGACAAAGATGCTAAGACCAAGATGGGGTACAGGTGGAGACATACTTGCACCCTTTTTTCAACAGGGCATGAATTGTGAATCATCTTCTTTATGAATGTAACTTTGCCCAAGTGGTGTGGAGGGATGTTGACATAGATTGGATTGATCTATCTGCCAAAAAAAGATTTTGGACGTCATTCAGAAACAAAGACACACTGCACATTATGTTTTCAAATCGAAAAGAGAGGTGGGGAAGGTGACTGCTACAATTTGGGGCATTTGGCTTGAAAGAAATGGGATAGTCTCCAGAAATATTCGACTTTTGTATCCTTTGTTTCTACTGTGCCTTCCTCTTGGGTTGACTATTTGTAATCATGGAATATCTCTTTGGTCTTACTTTTATTAACAAATTTGAGTGTCACCACATTGATGGCCACCCTTCACCTTTTCAAAGCAAAAGCTCTACCTTTTATGGAGTTTAATGGAAGACTTCTGACCTCAAGGACTCATTTATTTTTAGCTTTCAAACGAAACTCTACCTGTTCCCAAGGTAAACCCTCAAGAGGAACTATCCATTCTCACCTATAATACATGGATGACTTTTTCTTTTCTTTTTTTCCCCTAATTTTTCATATTTAAAAGATCACAATATAAAAAGGTCCCATGTTTTTTAGGCCAATTCCAAGTCTTCCTTCATTGTGAGATGGCATTGGCTTTCATCCACCAAGAATTGAACCTATGAATTCACCAATTATGAGTCTGGTGCTTTAACCATTCAACCATGGATGCATGCCTCCTCACTAGTTTTGCCCCACATATCTTCCTCACCTGCCTCTACATCAACACTTGTGCAAGTACCCTCCTCTAATTGTACCAACGGCCCATCCCCAACGTCATTCGCATGAGACTGCACGTCAAAATCTCAACCCTAAATATCAATTGGCAGTTGGCAGAACAAAGAAAGAATTTCCTTGGCCTCTCCGATGTCGGGAAATTTTCCCCTGCATTCTCTGACACCTCACTCTCCAGCAGAAGAAAACATAGATATATTTTTTCTATAGAGATAATGATCACCATAAGAAATACAACAGGATAGTTTGGTTGGTTAGAAAAAATTCAGCAGTTGAATTTTCTGCAAGGAATATGCCAAAAAAAAAAACATCATTACACAGTGCACCCAGGAAAAGAGGGTAAGGGGGGAATTTGTTTATCCAACATCAAATCCAAAATAACAAAAGGCACACATTTTACCAGGATAACAACTATTGCAACCAAATTAAGGATACCCATAGCTTAATGTGACTTAAAAGAATAAATTGACAAACAAAAAGAGTCCACGTCCTTCACTTGGGGGAATCTCAAGCAACTCATTGCGAATAAGCCTTAAACCCATGTCAGAGGATCCCAAGTCAGGAAAAGATTTTGCATTTAGTTCACCTCCAAATGATGCAGCAACGGCCACAGAGCCAGCTACAGTTCCTGCAGCACTGGCTGCAGCAGCAAAACCACTTGCTCCAATGACTGGGACAATTGTCCCCAATGTCGGAGCCAATGCACCAAATCCTGCAGCAATTGCAGGAGCAGCAAGTCCTGCAGAAGGATGTAACAAAGATAAGCGATGAAGATGCATTAATCCTGGAACTAACCAGTAGCCTTCACTCCATATAATAGTTTTCAATAAGACTGAATAAGTGATACCCCCAGTTATAGCAAGTAAAGTTCCTCCAGTAAGGGCTGCAGCTCCAATAATGCCACCTCGCTTCCATTTAGACCAACGACTATCACTTGATGGGGCATCCTCTGGTTTTTCTTTGAGTTCCTTTGCTGCTGCCATTGCTGAATAGGCAACCATTACCTCCATAGCTTCCTAAAAATAGGGGCAATAACATACATCATTGACAAAAACATTAATAAATGCAAAATTCATCCTGATATTTCAAGATGTTTCCTATACAATAAATTAGATGACTCAATGCCTACCGCCAGGACCAAAATCAACGATCATCTATGTAGAAACAACCAAACAAGAACAATAACACACTCAACACCTGTTAAGTGCAAGATCCTCCACAACAAGAGGAGAAAACCATGGGAATGCATACCCCACTGGCAACTAGAGTTATCTTTGCTGATACAGAAATAAAGAGGAGGGTGTGAATACAATATATAGGCAGATAGGTTAAGCAGATTCAAACCCAAGATCCGTTCACAAGACTACAACTTAAAACTCAAGACTACAACTCAAAACTCTGGTTTTTGTTTTGTCTCATTTATTCTGCCACAGGGGTAGGGAAGGTAGAGGAATCAGAATGGGCAACTTACGCTGTGTGGAAATCTATTTGATGGAACTTAGAAAAGGGTGAGAACTCTCATCAAAGTGATCTAAGATGCTCTAAAGTCTTGCATATCCCCAACAAAGACATCTTAAGTGAAGAAAAAATTTTTGGGAGGTCACAAGTGAAGATAATTAAAACTACTTTCCATTCGAAAAATCCCCAGAGTAAGAGAAGCTTCAAGAATGGTTCCTTTTTGCTGCAAGAATATTCTAGCACGAAAGTATAATCTAACCAAACATAACTTAACCAAGATGCAATCCAATTTTTTGCCTCCTACTCAAAGTCCACAACAAGAAAAATATTATAACTTGCAATGAATGGTGTTCACAATATCATGTATCTAACTTTATGACAGGGAAGTTTCAATCATATAATATGCTCATGGTCACTTCAATTGTTCGCAAAAATTTAGCATGTTTGGAAAGGTGCCTGAATCTGTGAAAAGAAATGAGATTATTTACCAGCTAGATAAATGCGCGATTGTGTCACAAAGATATTGAATGTTCGTTACAATTTAGTAAAACAAGAGACATCAAACAGGTTGCACAAGTTAATTTTCATCTTAGGTGTTACATGTTTCTAACTCATCTGTGAATGTATACAGCCATCAGCAGCCCTGTTTTCAACTTTTTCATATGATATCAAGCAAAGATTTTCTTTTTTGCCGCTGAAGGAAACAATCTAAAGCAGACAAATGAACACTAGGAAAATAAGTGAAGATAAAATGTTCTCTCTTCAAGCATTTCATACAACAAAGAATGATAACAACATATTGGAGAGTCTGAAAAATAAGCAAGCAGACATACAACTTTTTTCCATGCAATATCAAACCATGTTGCCAATAATCTTAGAGCCACGCGGTGACGAGAATCATAGCCTTTTCTTAGACGAGAATGTTTTTTCTCTTTTGTTGAGTCAGATATGCAAGCAGAGAGAAGTTCAAAAAGGACAGCCACTTTGAGCTGATAGTTGTCAGCGACACTCCCAAACAAGGCTTTGTCCCTCTTTATATCATCTGGTTCACCGTGTGATGTGCTTATTTTGATATTTGACTCATCAAGGCTATCAAAACTTTTCAATGCCTCTTCACTATCTTGTTTGAATGAACTTCTCTTGCGACACTGATGTTCATATTCATGTCGTTCCTGCCTTGCCACCTCAGTGGAACTAGAGGTTGCTTCCAAGCTCATTTCCATTGCATCAATAGCTTTTACCAAAGCAAGCTTCTGATCCAGACTTTCTGGAGATGCCTCTGTATCTTCTTCAAAAATCATTCTCAGAAACTGACAGAAAGACACAAATCAAACAATCACATAAGGAGATGCAGCATACTTACAATGACAATTCATAAATAACTGATTAACAAGTGCACTTTCAAGCACAAATGCCTCAGATTATTTGATAAGGAAAATGTCTAAGCAAGAAACTAAAGCCAAACAAATAAATATATACGGCAGTGGGCTGGTAAATGAGATGAAAAGGGATGTAAAAATTTTGATTCAGTATTAATGATAACACGTGATAACGATCCATCCTAGATAGGATAAAAACATCAAGAAACATATTAATGGATCTCTCTCTCTCTCTCTCTCAAAGGTTCTCCATCTCTCTTTCAGTTCCTCAGGTAACCTAAACCAAGAAGGGTGATAGCAGTGAGCTTCAGGCATAGCAACAAATAACAATTCCACAATGCTGAGGGGCACAGCAATCAGCTCTCATCTGTTGTAGCACTGTATACACACTGAGGCATCCCGGGGGTTTTCAGAATTCCTCAGGTACGAATCCTCAAGAACATCATTACCATGACAGTTCAACTGCAAATATCTGTGTCTCGAATACATAACTGCAGGGCCACAAGTGAGGGTCGCTCATGCAACAGTCATGTGTAAAAAAAGAAGCTCCTTCTCATCTTCTACCCATGATCATACTGAAGAAAATGTTCTAGTATCAAGGCACACTCACTTTAGCAAGTGCCATGCATTGGCATGTTGACTCGCACATGGTCCCCATCACCCACTCCAGCAAGAAAAACATCCTTGCTCATGTTTCATCAATATAATGGCTTACATGTGACAGAAGCTACATATGCATCTCACCAATGTTCTAAGACAACATTATAAAGATTCTCCCAAAATGCTACAAACAATATATAAAAAGAGGAAAGAAACAAACAGAACTCTCGCAATGGCAAAACAACTCCCCACCTTCAGCCACCAACAACATCAAATCCACCAGCACCATTCTGTTCAGAGAACGCAACTTACAGTGTGACATAATTTCAATACCGTTTCTAGTACTCCAATTGTGTAGGCTCATGTGACAACTGTTGTTGTTCAAGCTACCATGACTAGTCATGATGATCAGGCTCCTGTTAGACCAAGTCCAGTTGTACATGCTACACATGATGAAAATGTTCATGACCTGGGTAACGATCATGGAGCTTTCAATGACATCCCAGATAATGATGATGATAGCAATGACGAGGACCCTAATGATACGTCAGTTGATCCTCCGTCTCAGACGATTGATGGACGTGGTAGCAACATTGTTTAAATGGGATGAGAGATAGTTTCTAGAATGTTGCAGTTGGCTCTGGTGGATGAGGAGTGGGAAGAAACTTGGGCGTGGTTTTCAACACGTGTCAGGTACTTTGTGATTCGACAAAGGCAGGGTCCAACATACATCATCTCAGATAGACATGCAGGAATAAAAGCAGCAATGAGAAAAATAGAAGTTGACTTGCTTCCACTCTTTTGACATTAAAGATTGTGTTCATGTCATGTTTCCAGCAATTTTAATGACGTGTATAAGAATTTGGAAATGAAAAAAATTGTACAAAGAGCATCTCTTTTGGCATGTCTCCTTAAGTTTAATGCTTGCATGGAGAACTTAAGGCAACTAAATGAGAATGCACCTGGCTGGTTTGAAAGGTATTCAATCTCAAATGATATGTGAACACTTGCTTATGGTGGGAGATATAGATGGGGTTACATGACAACTAATCTAGTTGAGAACTATAATGCAGTATTGAAAGATGCGAGGCTTTGCCGGTGGCTGCATTGGTTAGGAAGACATTCCATAATTGCATAACTTACTTTCGAGATCGTCGAGATGATGCGGAAGCGGGATTAGATAGATCTGAAGTATACACTACTAAGGCTTCAAATAAACTACAAAGTTGGAAAACTATGGCTCATCATCATACCACGGAGATGTACCATGGGTCTCCTGAATTACAATATGAAGTTGTGACTGAAGAACGACCAACATCTTATGGGATGAAAGGTGGGAAAACCAGATCCGCTAATGTAATGACCCACACTTGTAGTTGTGGTAAATGGCAAGTTTGGAGGATTCTATGCTCACATGCATTGGCCGCACTTGCACATAGGAATTTGAATTATGATGCTTTCATGCCACATTGGTATACTTGGGAGAACCAACTTCAATGTTACAATTGCAGGTTTTATCTTATCCCTGACAAACAATAATGGAGTTGGTCGCTAACTGAATTTGCTATGTTAGTTCCATATCCAGAACGCAAGCGCACAAAGGGTCGTCCTAGGTCCACTCGTCTACGTAATGAAATGAACTTTCGAGAGCCCTCACAAAGTACACATTGCAGCAAATGTGGTGGCACAGGTCATGCAAGGCGTAATTGTCCTCCAAGGCCAACTTCCACATCATCTTCCAATGTACATGCATCGAATGACCCTCTATCTAGCACAGCCAATCCTCAAAAGGTTAGGCCTCCGTCATCTAGCATGGGAAATCCTCCATCATCTGGGCGTACGAAAAGAACAAGGAATCCTAATGCACCAAGGAACTTAAATAAATGTGGCTTGTGTGGTGGTCTAGGCCATAATAGAAGACATTGCCCTAATGTTGGTAAGCCATCATGTCCTTTTCAATACAATAAGTAATCGGCTTTTTTTTCTCTAGTGCCCTTTTGCTTTGATGTGAAATCACCCAATGGAGTATTAAATAAAAATTTCAAACTCAGGAGGAAGAGAAGGGACAAACTAGGGAGAGGCAAACAAAGATCCATACTCTCTTGACATTGATTCAATTGATTATGTCACACCATTTTGGTTATCTACTGGATGTGAGTTCAAATCGTCTTCAGCAAATTTTTTATAAGAAAGTGGGGTTGTAATTTGCCCATCATGTTGAGTATTTGCAAACAACTAATATTGAAAGAAATCATATAAAAATTATAACTCCAATTTGTTCCTCTTTTTTGGGGTGGGAGGGGTTGTGGGGAGAGGGCTGGGGTGGTAAGAATTGGATGACTAGTTAGATGAAAACACTTTCTGTGCAGAATGTTCTATTCATCCTAGAGTGACTGTAAACTCCATTTCCAAAAGTAGAACAACCAAAAATCTCCAATGGAAGTAAGCTTTGTCTCCACACGTGTACTTCTTTCCAATGTTTAAGGGGCAAAGTATTTGTTGATAAGTATAGAAAATGAATTGCAGCACCATAGATAAGAAAAATACCAAATTGTCCAATGGCCTTGTTATAGGTGCATACTCATACTCATGACTGCCAAAGCTCCCCCTCAAGCTAGAGCTTAAAAAGCTCTAGATTGTTGCATAGAATTACATTCTCCCCTGCATCCAACAGATCTTCAAGAGATAGAGCAAGCAAATGGACTGCAGTGTTAATCTTCATGCTATGAAGCAGATAAAATGAAGATTGTTCAAGAAAATAAGTCAAATATGTTCTTCAAAGACTAAGCAATCTTAAAAAAGATCTAGTGAAGATACCCTCCAAGAGATTTCGCCACTTCAAATAGAGAGCTTCCAAATTGAGTGATAAGATAGGCAAAGACTTCTATCTCCACGTAGATGGCAGCATCACTTCCAAGTTAAAATGAGTGAGATAGGCAAAGAGCTCTACCTCCAAGTATAGAGTCTCTTTGATGTGAACCTCACCAAAACAGTGGAGACAATATCTCAACAATCAACAGATAAGAGTAAGGAATCTTGACATAGAGATTGATAGGCAAAAGATGGAGAAATCCGAACAGTGTTGAAGATGGGAGACTGTCAAAAATGATCTTCTGCTAAATTTCTCCTCACAGGGAAAAAAATCTATCTCTAAGTAGAGTTTCTCTCATATGGTGGGGGGAAAGGAAGGCTCACTTGAGGGGAATGATCTTTGCTGCAAGGTTTACAATTATGGGCAGGTGCAGTTGCTATAGATGCAAGCAGTGTTGCAGATTAGAAGCTGCACCATGGTGGTATGTCCACTATCCTCCCCCACAACAGTAGTGGGATTTGCACTAGTCGGTGATGGTACTTTATTTCACTTTGGCAAATGATTGGAAGGGTGGAGGTAGTTTTGTGGATAGATTTCCATGGCTATTTACTTTAGCGGAAGATCCTAATGCATTTTTCCATACATATTGGGATGCAACAGGTGGAGTTTACACCCCATCACTCAGAAAGCATCTTCCTAACCAATGAATGGAAGACTTACTGGCCCTCCAAGAGCAGATCAGATGTCTCTCCAAGAGCAGTTCACATGCCTCTCCCCACCAATTGATTATATGAGTAGAGTCTTGTTTAGAGACTGCAGGCTATTTTTGGAAGGTCAAAATGCCTTTGAAAGTTAGAATTTTTGCTTCACATTTAAGGAGAGAAAGACTAATGACTAAGGTCAATAGGCATAACTACTGCCAGACTCCGACCTAGCTACCTGTTTTGTGCTTCAGCCCTAAAGATTGTAACCATTTATTTTTCCAGTAGCAATTTGCCGCGAAGACGTGCCAGCAATATTAGTTGAGGTGGCCTGCTACTAGTTTAACAAAATGTTAACTACCTAAATGCCTTACTTGTTACATATCAAAAAAAATAGTATTAAACCTGTTATTTGACTTTCAATTGTCATGCCAAGCAATACATCCACATATACCAAAACAAAAAATCAAAACAATAAAATACTTATTATCCTATAAATTCATTTGCGCATCATATGCATATGTGAAGTTGTCCAAATGCATATTTACGGGCATAAGCACATACATGGTCATACAAATCTACACTTCTGATCGTGTACACAAATTAAAGGATCCCAATACAAACAAAACTTAAAAGCTTGTTTATGGTTTTTTTTCAAGTCTGTAGATAAATCATGCAATTATTCATCCCTTTTGGCATGTCTACAGAGAACATGGCAGTTGCACATTTCTTGTTAATTTTGATTTTCCCATCTTGACATGGCAACATTCATGCAACATCATCAAAGGCAGGTGTAAATATTTGTATAATTAGATCTAATAAGAAGCATATAATGTGTCTAGATTAATATGTATCTTCTTGTGCCTAGTTAATTAATTTGCTTTGATTAATTCATATTTGCATACTTCCAAATGGATCCAGGCCAATTAATCATTAGTGTTTGCACCTCCAGGGAGAACATCGATCATGATATGTTTCGGAGGGTCATGTAAGTATGTACAAATGACCATTTTCATTTCTTAATTAAACTTTCTTGTGAAGGAAATTAATCATTGAAACATACTTGCATTTACTTAACACAAGGGTCGACTTAGATAAAATGTAAGAGAAGAGAAGCAAAGTTACGTCACAACCAGCCCCACGAGCATATTGCCACTTGTGTCTAGGAGGCGGGTTTGGGATGTTTACTATAGATACCTTTTATATCTTTAGATTGGCATCTTATTACAGCATTGGTCAAGCGTTGGTAGCCAGAGACACATACTTTTCACATGAGGCATGGGGAAATAACTATTACTTTGCAGGATGTGGCAATCATTTTAGGTTTTCCCATTAACATTTTAGTTGTAACATTTTACAAATCATTTCCACTACATTCATGTTACTACATTCGATACTAATGTTATCTATGCTTTTTTTTTCAGGAGTGACGAAAGTCGACTCATGGTCTAACATTTGCTTTGAGCTACTTGGTGTTAGACTGCCTACCTTGAAGGGGGCATGCACAAGCCTTACATGGTTTGCGCAACTTTTCGTGAGTTGCCAAAGGGGGCACCAGAGGAGGTGATGTACCAATATGCTAGAGCATACATCCTGTAGTTGATAGGAGGCGTGCTATTCCTAGACAAGTCGGGATGTCTAATTTCACTTATTTTCCTGCCGCTACTGAGGGACTTTGGCGTTACGACGAGGTATAGTTGGGGACCTGCTTGTCTAGCCTATTTATATCGATATTTATGTCTCGTTGCGCGTACTGTCACCGACCAAATAGGAGGCCCTTTGATATTATTGTAGATATGGGCTTAGGAGCACTTTCCACACATTGCTCCAATTGTGCACCACCTACCTAATTGGCATGGCAGACCACTTGCTTGTCGATGGGGGGCGGACTTCGATGTCACAGACCATCATGCACATTTACTACGCCCTTACCATGACTCACTCGATTTGCAAGCTGCAGATTAGGTATAACATCTTCCATTGCTATTATGTATATATTGATATTTTTTATGATGAAGCATTTTGGTTTGTGTTTTAGGTAAGGTTTTAAAAAACGCAAGGCGATACCGAGGCGATTTGCCTTCATCGAGACAAGGCATAAGCCTCGAGACAGTCGAGGCGTAAGCCTCAGGATTTGCATAAAAAATATAGAAAAATGATATAATATATACTTATCACTGCTGATAAGGAAATAATAATGTAAATAACACACTTTCATAACATTTTTTCTTTATCACAACATTGAAAGAGCGAAACTAAATGAGAGATAACATTTAAAAGCACAACAATTGGACCACAAGATTCAATTAAACTATAAAACATAACTACAAACGTGTAAATGATACAATGAAATGTAATCTAAAAGAGATTAGTAATTAAATAGACAACCTAAATGACCTAAACCTGAGAAATAAATAAAACTAACAAAGTCAAATGACCTAAATAGGTCATTTTGGAGCCTCTACTTAAGGCAAGTTGCCATTTGCTAACAGGTTTAGCTGCTACTGCTACCGCAGCTAAACCTTGCGATTGTAGAATCATCCAAATGGTTGTCAAAACTGTTGGGAAATTAGATGAAGCAAGTTTCCTTTTAAATTGCATTCTATCATAAAAAGAAATGACAAAGCACGTTAAGGTTTTATGACAGAATGTACTAAACACCGTCTTGTAAAACTACCAAAGCTGTTGCTGGCAAATTTAGGTTGACTTGCAAGTGGCAGTAGCAAAACCTTGTTAGATCAAATGGTTGTCAACCTTGCTTTCCTTAGGACCTAAATAGATGAAGCAAAACCAACACAACTACCATCTCAAACCAACCTGGATGAAAGTGCGATGCTACTGGACCACCGTACAAGCTACTGCACCACTGGCGATTCTCCTCCGACAACGACAACACTGCTACACCTGAGGCGACGCCTCAGATGCGCCTCAACGCCTCAGACCGCCTCGAGAGCCTCGACCAAAGTGAGGTGCATGCCTCTTGTCAGCAGCCCTAGGCTACCACCTCGAGGCTATTTTGGCCCGCCTCGCCTTGAGGCATACGCCTCTATAGCCTCGAGATGCATTTTTTTAAACCATGGTTTTAGGTTGTCTGGGAGTCATACACGGATGCAGTTTGAGCACTACCACCACCATCATGCCTTGTTGGGCAAGAGTTTTAGGCGGGTAGGATTCCACTTATTATGTTCCACATAGTGGAACATTGCTTTCCAAATCATGTCACTTGCCAATTTGGAGGAAGGCAACATATACCTGATGAATGTAATACCGACTCCAATCTTCATAGCTTGGATCTTAGAGGCAAAAATGACATCGACTGGATCGACCGTCACTCATCGCACATAAATGATTGGGGTGCACATCGAGATCGAGTTGTCTAGTTGGATCCCACAGGTGACGGGGAGTAGCGCGCCACACCTAACTATGGCCCATGGTACCATAGCATTACTCGAAAATGCATTGGTTGACACGAGGAAGTTCTATGGAGTGAGGTATATTTTCGACAATTACTTAAATTTAAATTACTTATTATAAGTTACACAATTTAACTTTCGGTTGAATTTCCTGCATATTTCAGTTGGCTAAGTGGGATAAGGCTATCAACCTATTGGCAGAAGAGAGGCCTAATCTGGACAAGCTACGGATGCTTATTGAGGATGCACGTCAAGCTTTGCGAGAAGAGATTGGCAGGCAGTTTGTTGAGGTTTAGCCCCCCATGGATGGATATAATGATGATGAGGCCATCAACCTACCAATGGCTCCTCCACATCAAGGACGAGGTCGAGGACAAAGACGACGGAGAGCTCGTGGAGATTTACGGATGCAAATTGAGGGAGACCAGCCGGATCAACACAAGCATGACCCGGAGATGAATGTGCACCAGGAGGATGTCATGGAGCAGCCACAAGTACAGTACGACCATCCAGAGGTAGAACACTAGGTGCCCAAGATACAATATTACCAGCCAGACTTGCAGCCCTCCCAACCAAATGCACGGTAGGAGCAACATGTGCTACAGTATTAGCAATCAACTATGGAGGGAGAAGAGGGCTAGCATCATAATGATTTCGTCACTCCATTAGTTATTACCACCGATGCATAGCCCATCACTCTAGGTGCACCTGAGAAGATCCATCCACAACATGACCAGTTGGAGGAGAGGATTACACAGAACACATCTCATACTATAGTTGCACCATTGCGACCACCCATGTTTATGGCTGACTCACTTAGTGATGACATTGACTCACATTCTCAGATTGAGCATATACCAGTTACACATCCGGACAAGACTAATAAGAGAAGAATAAGGAAAAAAAATTAGCATCTTCTTGTTTTATTGTAGATAGACTTAGACTAAACACATGTAATGGCCATGCACCCACTTTTTGACGTAAGGAGATTGTGCATGTTTAAATTGTATTCTATGTTTAACTTTACTTTGTTGGTATTGATATGAAATTAGCAGAATTACAGTTTGATATAGTTGAGTAGACATGTGATTTATGCTAAGTCCTCTTGAATTGTGTGCAATTCCTCGTTTGCAGCCATAAATGTGTTGGAGAAGAAAAAGTCCAACCATCTGCTTGTTCCATTTTCTTGACACTTGTATCATAAAGAAAAAAAATATGGATATAGGACTTGTAATCTAGAACTTAATGGAGTTTCAGATTGGTTGTGCTATATATTTCTTCAAATCTCTCCCTCATAATATGTGGATCAAACAGGCGGGCAGCAGCAGCAGCAACTGGCAGACAGGGTTCAATGGAAGTCGTGTCTTGAGAACACGACTTCACCGTTTAAACGAGAGTCGTGTTCTCAAAACACAACTTCAACGTTTACTGTGAAGTCATGTTTTTGAGACACGACTTCCGCTCACGCCCCCCTGACCATGGTTAACTGGGTAACAGGATATTTGATGCTGAGTCGTGTTTTCAAAACCTGACTTCACCATTTCAATCAAAAGTCGTGTCTTCAAAACATGACTTCACTGGAATTGGTGAATTTACGGTGAAGATACGACTCCACCGTAACTAACGAATTAAATCTGTCCATTCGGTAATTAACGAAATAAGATTTTCAACGACGGTCCGTACGAAATTTTTTCCAACTTACAGGTCCGACGTGATGATTCGCGGGATTCGAAGCCACCGTCTCCTCGATCCCGTTCCACGCCTTGGGCTCGATCACTAGGAAGCTGCAGTTCCCAAATCCCAATAACATCATCACCATCGGCAAGCAAACGCCACGGATCGCACCCAAACAAAGGAACGCGAAAGGGAGGCGGAGGGCGAGACCTGAAGACGGGGCGGAGGAGGCCGCAACTCTCGTGGGTCCACAGCTGCAGGTCGTCGGCGTCGCTGGAGCCGCTCGCGCTAACGCTGCTGGACCTGTCGGGGACGGGGGAGTCGCCGTCCTCGTCGACCGCGAGGGAGCCGAGGGGGTGCGTCTGGTGGATCTGCGCCTGGTGGAGGGCGAGGGCGAAGAGCGACCCCGCCGCGTACCTCTGCGCGGACGTCAGCAGCGGTCCCGCCGCCGCCTTCGCCGCCATTGGGAAGGGAGTAATGGGTGTGATGGCGATCGGGCGGCGCTTGCGGAGCTGTTAGGGGATCTCTGTGATCGGTGACGATGGAAGGCGTCCGCGGGGTGTTCGTTAAAATGCACGACAGAACAGCGGGAGGAGGTGGACACGTCGAGGAGGAGAGTCGAAGTTGTCGTCGCCCACGGGGCGGCGCTATTAATAGTTACCGTGTCCGAAAACAACAGCAACCGCAACGTACTACGATGCGCCAAACAGCCTACAAGAACCGGAATGACGTAGCGCAAATAATCATCTATTCTTTACCTTTTGATTACGTCATAATTGTGTCTATGATCCCACAAATTTATTCTTTCGGATAGTTAATATCTCATTTAAATTTTACTTATTAAAATTAATCATTCTTTTGGGATAACATTAAAATTACAACTATGACGATAAAAGTCTATTTTTTCATGCACTCAATTCACTGATAATATCTCATTCAAGCTCTATTCATCGGAGATGTTCTTCAATGCCCAATCAATCATATATAATTTAACTCATAAGTTTTATAAAATATTTATGACAGCTAAACTAAAAAAAATAAGTGATCCCTACTCTACGAAATATGGCTACACATGATGCAACTATAGCTTCTACCATACCATCATCTTTGCATCATTCTCTTCATAAGCAACCTTCCATTAATCGTTAACTACATGCAACATAACCATTTTGAAATTAACTTTATATTTCAAATCATGCTCTATAAATGATTTTCTTCCTTTCTATTTTTGGTTGCATCTGATATTCATTGTCATAAGAATTGATCATCAATATTGGTTTCCAATTCTTGCACAAGCTCCCAAAGTTGACCCCTTAGATCAAGCATTTAGAACCAAACCTTAGAGTCACCTTGCCTCTTATGTGCACTAAATAACAAGGGTGTCTCCTCACCATCTATGTCACCCTTGTAGAGTCTTCTTCCACATACATCTGGTGCACCCTCTTACACACTTCCATCTGCACCATATCCTTGTATCTCCGTAACCCCAGTCAAACTTCTGCTTTTGGGCAAACAAATCCTCTCCCAACAAACAAGATGCGGCCCTCCTTTCCAAATGAACTTAGCAACCTTCCTCCTAACCTGATCAAGCACTCTCTGTGGTACCACTCTTGTGCTTAACCAATAAGGCATCAAACCTTCTACTACCCATTTGACCCACTGTACTCTCCCAATGGTTGAGAGCACCTTCCTTTTCCATGCCTCTAGCAAGCTGGTCGCTCAATCATTGAACACTTGGAACATGTCACCACCACCTCTATCTAACCACAATTGGGTGCTAAGATACTTTGTCAATAATCTTCGCTGCAACATGCCCAGCCAAAGGTAAATACTCCATTTAGCACTTTCATGGGGTGCGATAAAAACTCTACCTTTATTAGTTTTTATTTTGAGGCCCATAATGATGGCAAATGCACCAACACCTTCCAGATCCCCATGGCCAATTTGTCATTCTCCCTTGTGAAGATAAGACTTCATTCACAAAATAGGAGGTGAATAACAAATTCAACCCCTCCTATATTTGGCATTTGAAATCCCCCCCCCCCCCCCATCCCTTCCCCAATCTTTTGTATCTCCAGTAGTCGGGACAAATAATTCACCACCAGCATAAAAAGTAGATGAGATAATGGATCTCCTTACCTAAGGCCTCGTGACATGGCAAAGAAACCCACCAGCACTCCATTTACAAGGGTAGATGTCGTTGGGCAATAGATGCATATTCTAATCCAATTCACCCATCTCCTATGGAACCCTAAATTACCCGAATCGCTTCTCGTAAAAGATGGAGTTTGAATCGTTTTAGCACAACTTAAGTGTTTAACTTTTAAAATTTATAAACTGCAACTAAAGAGTATACAAGTCATCCTAGGTAGCTCGATATCTCAAATCAACCTTGAAGTGCCTTTTTATTTCTTTTCGTATTTTTTTGTTTTTAAGATTTTTTTTGTCCTTTTAAGATAAGAGTATGAAATGAAAATGTGGTCACGAATCAATGTCATGAGAGATGATGCTACTTATTCAAATCAATCTATAAAATTAGACACCATAGAAAGTGTTGGTGAGTGAGCTCACAAGCACCATGGTGGGTGGCTTGTAATCAAACATCAACCAAGCTCACATGTCTAAGGGAATCAAAATAAAATACAAGTAGGAAACATACTTTTAATTGCCTTCCAAATGAAGTGCTTATAACACAAAAAGATGGGAATAACAACAAAAAAGCTCATGAGAAAAGACAAGCTCACTACTGAAAGTTCCCTACTAGGAGGGGTGACGTAATAAAATGCGGAAATAAACAATATCACAGAATAAACAAACACACAAAGTACACAAAGAATTTTTAGGTGGAAACCCAAACCGGATGAAAACCACCACCTAACCCTCTCGAGTTAGGATTTTCCGATCAACCTAGTTGATCAAAATCCACTAAACTGAATCACTTAAAACGAGGGTGATTCAACCTCAATACAACCACGCTACAAGTACAAGGGTAGCGTTCCTCAACCCCTTCTCTCCACGAGAAGGATTTTGTCCCACGAAAGAGACGGGAATTCGCAAAGCGAATACCCAACCAAAATACAAAGATAAAATAAAACAACAAACCTATAGAGCCAACAAAGTAATAAATCTAAGCTTCTATAGGATTTAGGAAACTCCCCTTTACAAGGAGTGCGTCGACGATGACGCGGGTGCGTGAGCCACGCAACGGCGCAATGTCGCTCTCGTAGACAACGGCGGGAGAGCGGGTGCGCGAAGGGAATGATGCTCTCAAGATGTAGAACTTGAGCTTAGAGAGCAAGAGCTTCTTGGACACAAGAGAGTGGAAGTATGTTGCTTAAGTGTGTCTTGTGTTTTTCTAAGTGTGTTTTTGTGTTGCAAAGGTTCCCCTCTATTTATAGAGGCCTTAGGAAGGCTTTGGAAGGCTTAGGAAAGGTTCTATAGCCGTTGGGAACAAAGCCCAAGAGAATCAGGCCGAAATCAAGACAATGATTACACTTGACAGGGTTATCAGACGTCTAACTATGTCATCAGACGTCTGGAAGGCCACTTTAAGACATCTGATTTCAAGGTCAGACGTCTGATTCTATGCGAGTTTCTCCCTGACTTGAATCAAATCTAAACAGGGTTTTTGTGCAAGTCCATCAGACGACATACAGGACGTCTGGCACTATGTATGGACGTCTGGAAACCTACTTTTACTGTGGGAATTGATTTCCAAACGCTGCAACGGCTAGAAAATCTCTGAGAAGAGATTTTGGGTCAGCCGAGGCAAAACGGTCATTCATCAGACGTCTGGAAAGGCCTAAGGACGTCTGATAAGGCTCTAACGGTCATATTCTTGATTGTTTTCTAAGTCAGCCAACGGTCCACTAATTAAACGTCTGGCGAAGTCATCAGACGTCTTCTAAGATGTCTGGACTAAGGTCTGGACGTCAAATTTCATCAGAAAGAACTAGCTATGTCCAGCCTAACAGTTATCAGACGTCTGAAACAATAGTCAGACGTCTTACAATAATTTATCAGACGTCTAGAAGTGCTATTTGAACCCTATATTGGTTTTCTAAGTATTCTACAGAAAACCTAAGTATCCTAGGGTTGTACCGGTGTTCCTAGGACTACTGTTAGGGTTCTTTGAGGCTCTTTAACATGAAATATCTAAGGAAATAAAGAGCAACAAAAGAAACGAAAAATACAACAAGTACAAAAGAAGGAAATCTATCATATTCTTCATTTCCTTCCATCTTCAATCTTTCGCTCCACGCGAACCTCCTCTGTTTTCCGTCAAGCTCCTCCAATCCGTCCTGGATGCGAGCTCGAACTCCGTCTAAACACGTCCACATTTGCAATTGACCTGAATCTAAGACTCAAATTGAAAATGTTAAATAACACGTGTTTTGTTATCATCAAAACAAATGATCGTGGTGCTCTAGCACCAACAACTACCAAACTAGAATGAGGCTCAACATAACATGCTACTAAAAAAATAAAATAAGATCAAAAGAAACTTATAAGAATGAAGATGGAGCTCGGGTGATGAAGATTATCCTCCAGTGGTACACGTCCTCTTCCTGTGGCCTCCTTCTGTGTTAAGAACGAGGCATCAAACGGGCTTTTAAGACGTCTAGGAAGTGTCCCAGACGTCTGGAACCCTTTTCAGATGTCTGGTAATCAATTTTTGCGGCGTACGGTGTTGCGTCTGCACGCCTACGCGCGCGGACTGCACCTGCCACTCTCACCCCTCTTTTTCTCTCTCTCCTCCTGCAGGCGCGCAGCTCTTTTCTCTCTCTCCCCGCGCGACCTTATAAGGACGCCCTCACCTGTTAGTTCAACTACTCATATATAATATTTTGATGATTTTACAAAATGAAGAAAATGAAATAATAAATAAAGCGTAGCATATTGTTTTCTCTCTATAATAACATATTTGCAGGATTTCAAAAAGCTTTCCAAGACAGGAGATTAAAAGCGTGAAGACGAGTAGCATAAGTATTAGGTCTTAGGCTTTTTTCATGTAAACTTTCAAAGGTTGTAATTTTCATCTTATTTGAGTCTAGAAATATTGTAAAGAGCCCCCAAACATAACCTATAAATAGCTAACTTAGGCTCTCTACACTTAGGATAAATTAGAAGCAAAAAAAACCCAACACTTATACTTTTATCAGACGTCCAGTAAACAGTCCAGACGTCTGATTTTCCATCATAAGACGTCTGACATGTTTATCAGACGTCTAATTTCAAATATCTCTGCCTTTGTCTGTCCCCTCATAAACATCAGTCGAAGGACTTCACTTTCAGACGTCGATAACCGTTCACAGACGTCTAATTCTTTACCCAGACGTCCTCATACTAACCGTTAGACTTTCCGTAGGCAAAAATAATTTCCAGACGTCTTGACACACTTCCAGACGTCTGTCTTTGAACCGTTGGCCATGATTTTCTGTGCGTATCTCTCTACGGCCACATAATCTTTTGGCAGAAGTAGGAAGGAAGAGTATTTAGGTTTCCAGACATCTGGTAATGTCCTCAGACGTCCGTAACGACGTCTGATCCTTTAAACCTAGAACCCTGTTTGGATCCGATGATAACAGGAACGAATGCACCATTCATTAGACGTCCAGTAAAATAATCAGACGTCTTATGACATAATATCAGACGTCCTTCTTTTGATCCAATAGAGTCCGTTAAGGATGTCCTGCAAGATTAGACGACCATAGGAAAAATCAGACGTCCTATAAGACGTCTGATCCTATAATTAGACGTCTGATGTTGCTGTCAGAATCATCATTACCCTGATTTTGTGTGGATTTCGTCCTAAACTCTTGGGATTTGTCTCCAACGGCTAGAAGAGCTCTCCCAAGTGTTCTTGAAGGTTCCAAACTTGCCTATAAATAGACTACAACTCTTCTTTGGCAAAACACACCTCTTGAGATACAATTCCATTAGAAAAATCTCTTGCTCACTACTCTAAGCTCCATCTTGCCCTTGTGCTGTGCTAATACTCTAATCAAAGGGCAAATCCATACTCCCGGCTCGCTCCGTTCTGCAAATCATCAGGGAGTTCTTTTCATGCTTAATAGATAAGAAAGCAACTAAATTATTGGGGTGCTCTATAGGTGTTATTTTTACTTGTTAATTTCTGTACTTTGGGTATCCAGCCTGTCGGGTCCCCGTCTCTTCATCTTGAAGAGAGAAACCTCCGTTTAGGGATCGGAGGTGGGAATTGTAATTGAGGTACACTACCCTCGTTTAAGTAGTGTGGTTAGTGGATTGATCACCTTGTGATCGAAAATCCTAAGTCAAGAGATTGGCTTAGGTGGTGGTTTTCACCCATCTTGGGTTTCCACCTAAAAATAATTGAGTATATTGTGTGATTGAATTTGTTGTATTACAATACAATATAATTTCACTATTCACCCCCCCTCTAGTGCAATCTTCATTTGGTATCAGAGCAGGTTTTCCGCCTACAAGAGTAACATCCGCGGAAAGATCACATGGAGGGGAAGGCGATTTCCACAAGCAGATTGGAGGGGCAATCCACCACTCGACCACCACTCTTCGAAGGAACCAACTACACCTACTGGAAGTTGAGAATGAAGATGTGGCTTCAAGCCAACGATTTCTCCATTTGGGAGAAATGCGAATCCGCATACGTCATTCCCGAGAAACCAGAAACTGGTTACACAGTGGAGCAAATCCATCACCTTGGACTGAATGCCAAGTTAATGAACTCACTCTACTGCGCTCTCAGCTCGGAGGAATTCAACCGCATCAGCCAATGCGAAACCGCCCACGAGATCTGGAGAACCTTGGAGGTTACTCACGAAGGTACATCTAAAGTTAAATCCTCAAAGATAAACTTGTTATCGCAGGAATTCGAAGCTTTCTCTATGAAGGAGAATGAAAGACTTGGGGACATGTACACCCGATTCACGTTAATCGTGAATAACCTCAAGTCTTTAGGAAAGACATTTATAAAGGGGGAGCTTCAAGGGAAGCTCCTTCGCTCCCTTGGACCTGAGTGGGAGCAAAAGGTAACGGCAATAGAAGAAGCCAACCAAGTAGAGGATCTAGACATGGAAAATCTACTTGGGAATCTCATGTCTTACGAATAAAAAATGGAGCAAAAGAAGAAATCAACCTCATCGGAGCCAAAGAAGAAGACCTTAGCCTTCAAAGCTACTTCGGATGATGAGGTAAGTACCGATGACGAAGAATTTGTTTTATTAGCTAAAAAGTTTAAAAAGTTTCTCAGAAATAGAAGAGAGATCAAGGGAAGGAAAAGAGAAGAAGATCCTCTAATTTGCTATAATTGCAAAAAGAGAGGTCACATAAGGAAAGATTGTCCCTTACTCAAAAGGGATGATGAGAAGAAACCCAAGAAGCCTTCTGACTACAAGAAGATCTCCAAACCGAAAGGATTCAAGAAGAAGGCGTTTCAAGCAACGTGGGATGACTCCACCTCCGAAGAAGAAGAGGAGGAGGAAACAAATGAAGAAACGGCATGCTTGGGACTAATGGCAACAAATGATGGTTCCGAGTCTGAATCTGAGGAACCTGAGGTAAACCCCTACTCTTTGGATGAATTACAAGATGCCTTTGATTCACTATATATAGATCTTAAGAAAACTAAAACCCAAAGCAGGGCTTTAAAAGAAGAAAAGTTAGAAAATAAGAGATTAATCAATGATCTTGAAGAAAAGAATCTAATTCTTACAAAAGAAACCACTGCTTTAAATATGCAAATAAAAAATCTAATGATTGAGAAAGAGTCATTAACAAATGATTTGTATACAGCAATGAGTGAACAAAAATTTTTAGATAGAGAAGAATTACTCGACAAAATCCATGTGCTTGAAAAATCAAACTCTTTTAAAAAGGATGAAAATGGCTTACTTAGAGTAGAGATTAGGGCATTAGAAGATAAACTAGATATAATGAAAATAGAGATAAATCATCTCAAAGAAAAGTCAAACCAACTTCTTGAGGACCTAGCCAAATTTACAAAGGGGAAAGATAACTTGGACAAACTCATTGCCCATCAAAAACCTTCCTCAAGTAAATTTGGATTAGGCATTTATGAGCCTAGTCAAAGTGAGCCGAAAAAGGACCCTCCTCTAAAGGAGAACACTAACAAATACGGATCCACTTTACAATGGATACCGAAAAGATAACTCTCACTTTGTTTTGTAGGGATGAAAGGACATCATAATGTCAAAAATTGGATATACAAAATGAAGGATGGACGACTCAAATTAGAAAGACCTATAGAAACACCAAGTCACCATCGAAGATCTTTTGTAGGAGGAAGAAGGTCTACAAGGAGGAAGACAAGGAAACCTCCACCACCAAGGAGGCCGATGGGTGATGGACTCCGGATGCTCCAAACATATGACAGGAGACAAGCGCCTATTTTTGGACCTCCAACCTACGGATGGAGGAACAGTTACATTTGGCAACAACCACAAGGGCCATATTATTGGCCTTGGTAAAATAGGTAACCCTCTCTCTCCCATCTCAAATGTTTCTCTAGTTAAAGGACTAAAACATAATCTTTTAAGTGTAAGTCAAATATGTGATAAGGGTTTTAAAGTAGTGTTTACTTCTAAAATGTTTGAAATTATGCATGCATTAACCAATGAAACCCTTCTTAAGGGAACTAGATTTAAAGACATTTATGTTGTAGAATTTGATAAAAATGGCACTTATGAATGTCTTATAGCAAATGATGAGTTAAGTATATGGCATAAAAGACTAGGACATGTTCATATGAAGCTGGTTCAAAAATTAGCTAAACATGAACTAGTCCGAGGTCTTCCTAAAAGAAAATTTTTAAATGAGCTTGTTTGTGATTCATGTAAATTAGGTAAGATTATAAAATCTAGTTTTAAAAGCAAAGAAGTTATATCCACATCAAGACCTTTAGAACTACTTCACCTAGATCTATTTGGACCAACAAAATATGAGAGCCTCAGTGGATGCAAATATTGCCTTGTAATTGTAGATGATTTTTCGAGGTTTTCATGGGTCTCCTTCTTGAGATCTAAAGAAGGAGTGTTTTCCGTCTTTTCTATTTTTTGTAGGAAAATTCAAACTGAAAAAGGCTACCAAATCACTCGTATCCGTAGTGATCATGGGGGCGAGTTTGAAAATTCCTTGTTTGATGATTTTTGTCAAGAGCATGGTATTGCTCATGAGTTCTCTTTTCCTCGAACACCTCAACAAAATGGGGTGGTTGAGAGAAAGAACCGTACTCTTCAAGAGTGTGCTCGAACATTGCTCATAGACTCGGGGTTACCGAAGTACTTTTGGGTTGAGGCGGTTAACACGGCTTGTTACGTGTTAAATCGCACCTTAATTCGATCCGGATTGCGAAAAACTTGTTTTGAACTATACTATGGGAAAATACCCAAAATTAGTTATTTTAAAGTTTTTGGATGTCGATGTTTTTTCTTGAATACCCGCTCTAATTTAGATAAATTTGATGCCAAAGGTGAAGAAGCCATCTTTATTGGTTACTCCTCACGTAGTAAGGCATATCGGGTTTTTAACAAGACCACATTAATAGTGGAGGAAACCCTTCATGTCTCCTTCGATGAATCTCCTCATTCCTCCATTGACCGAGTCAATATGGATGATGAAGATGATTCTACTATTGATGTGTCTAACATTCCAAACTCCAATATCCATAATCTTCCAAAAGATTGGATATATCAAAGGGATCATCCCGAAAGTCAAGTCATTGGAAGTGTTTCTGATGGCGTTAAAACCCGATCTCGTTTTAATTGCACCTTTGGTCTCTCCGCCTTTGTATCTCAAGTTGAACCGAAGAGTGTCGAGGAAGCATGCTCCGAAGAAACTTGGATGATGGCCATGCAGGAGGAACTCAACCAATTCCAAAGGAATGAAGTTTGGGATCTAGTACCTAAGCCTGAAGGGCAAACGGTAATAGGTACCAAATGGGTATTCCGGAACAAGTTGAATGAATCCGGTATAGTTATTCGAAATAAGGCTCGGTTGGTAGCACAAGGGTACAACCAAGAAGAAGGAATTGATTTTGATGAGACCTACGCTCCCGTAGCTCGACTCGAATCAATTCGCATGCTTCTTGCTTATGCCGCCTTTCTTGGCTTTAAACTCTTTCAAATGGACGTTAAGAGCGCGTTTCTTAACGGATTCATTAAGGAGGAAGTTTTTGTAAAACAACCTCCTGGTTTTGAGTCTCATGATAAGCCTCATTTTGTCTACAAATTAAACAAGGCACTATATGGTCTAAAGCAAGCTCCTAGAGCTTGGTATGAAAGGCTCAAAGAGTACTTGTTAAATGCAAAATTCTCTATAGGGGAAGCTGATTCCACATTATTCATTAAAAGAAAAGGAAAAGACATTTTATTAGTTCAAATATATGTAGATGATATTATATTTGGTGCTACTAATGAATCTATGTGTAGAAAGTTTTCAGAAATTATGCAGGAAGAATTCGAAATGAGTTTGATGGGTGAACTCAAGTTTTTCTTGGGCTTGCAAATCACTCAGCTCGAAATTGGAACCTTTGTGTGTCAATCTAAATACACAAAGGAGATGTTAAAGAGATTTGATATGAACAAAAGTAAAGGGAAGAACACTCCTATGAGTGTCACAACTTCCTTAGACTTGGACGAATCAGGTACGCCCATAGATCAAAAGCTCTATTGTAGCATGATTGGATCTTTACTGTATTTAACTTCCAGTAGACCTGATATTTTGTTTAGTACCTGCTTATGCGCTAGGTTTCAATCAAATCCTAAACAATCACACCTAAATGCTGTAAAACGAATATTTAGATATCTAGTTGACACATCTGATTATGGCTTATTCTACCCTAGGAGTCCACAATTCAACTTAGTTACATATAGCGATGCGGACTACGCAGGTAGCCGCACTGATAGGAAGAGTACTAGTGGGACGTGCCAATTCTTAGGCGAATCACTAGTCTCTTGGTTCTCAAAGAAACAATCTAGTGTAGCTTTATCAACTACAGAAGCTGAATACATAGCCGCTGCACTAGCATGTTCCCAAGTGCTTTGGATGAAAAGTACTTTGAAGGATTTTAACTTGATATTTAATAAGATAAAAATATTATGTGACAATACGAGTGCTATCAACCTCTCTAAAAATCCCGTACATCACTCTCGCACAAAACATATTGATGTTCGACATCACTTCCTAAGAGACAATGTACTTAAGGGAGAAATCGAAGTTGAATTTATTTGTACTGAACTGCAGTTAGCTGATATTTTCACTAAACCTTTGAATTATGATCGCTTTAATTATATACGTAGGAAACTAGGCATATGTAAGCTAAGTGATATTTGAAGAATTTAGTGATTTAATGGAACCTCTTCTGTCATGAGCATAGATTGAACCTTGATTTCACTAAGCCTTCATTCAAACATCCAAATGCACACTCTGTCCAATCTCAGACGTCTGATTAAATAATCAGACGTCTTATACATTAAAATTCGTCGTCTAAACATCTGGGGCAGACGACAATTTTATATAACAAAACAGTCATATCAGACGTCTGGTACACCACACAGACGTCTGAACTGTCGTCCAAATGTGTTGACAGACGTCTATCTCGGAGACAGAACATGTACTGCCTGTCGGACGTCTGAATATATGGCTAGACGTCGTAGGGATCGTCTGACAGGAAAAACGGACAACCCTGTAACTTTGAACGAAAATCCAGGAAGGTCTGTCTGCAGAAATCGGACGTCTAATATTAAATTTAGACGTCTTCTTTGCCGTCTGAGTAAGAAATCAGACGACAACCTGGAGAATAAATCTTTTTGCTGGGGAGGATTCCTGTAGAAATCAGACGTCTATATTAGAATTAGTCGTCTGATTATTCGTCTGATGAATAAAACAGACGTCTCCCTGAAATGGGCAAAAATTCCTCTGGCAAATCCCGACGTCTGACATCGTTGACAGACGTCTGATCGGGGAAAAATCTGCGCGTCGCGGCTTTTCTCTGGACGGTTTGAAATGCAAATCTCCCCAACTTCAGGGGGAGACTTGCTCGGTGACCTTGGGATATAAGATCCCCTTCGCAAAGGTCCACTCTCCTGTCCAAAATCCCTACCCCACACAAGATCTGCGCGCCGCTCTCCCTCACACCCGACGGCCCACAGCAGCAGTTGGCGAAGTTCTGCTCGCAGCCAGACGACCGTCGCGCCTCTTCGACGACTGACGGAACTGCTGCTCCTCTGCACGCGTCGTCCCTGCCTCTCAACCGCGCATTTGAAGGCTTCCCTCCTCCCGTGGGTATACCCTCTCAACTCCTAGGGCATTTTCATGCTCTTTTACCCACGGCCTTGTAGCATCTAGTTCACTTCTTGATTCACTTGACCTACATGTGCATTTCATATCATTGTCAGCCTTAAAACCCTAACCCTCGGTCAAGAAAACCCTGTTAGCCCTAGCTGCATCTTCCATGGCAAGGGTATTACCTCATGAGGATCAAGCCGACAATTTAGTGGCTTGCATCCAAAGGTATATTGCCACAACTACATGGCAGGTTGTATTGCCTCAAGGCATACTGCCACATATTTTTTCATGATGATTGCAGTGTTTGAAACTATGTTTTGGGTGAATGTTGTTTGGTTGAATGGTTGTTTCTGTTTTGCAGGTATTCAATCCTTAACGCACCACTCATTTTTCCTAAACCTAACCACCCATTCCACCAAATATGCCTCCCCGCAGGAAGCAAGTTGAGGGATCTTCCAGTTCCTCTTCCACTTATTTGGCAGAACAATTGCGGGGTGACATCGCTAGGCAGCGATTTCGTCGTTTCGCGAATGCCAAAGTTAAATGCCCTCGTTTTATTGTTTGGAATGATTTTGCCCATTTGAACCTTCGGGAACACTTCCAAACTCTCCATCTTTTTCAATATTTTGACCGTCAATTCCACTCCGGCATTGGAACTCTTGGTGTGTTCCCTGATCTTTGCCGTCTCTTTTATGCCAACATCGTTGAGGACTACAGCAACGATGAACTTGAACTCCATACCCGCCTATTTGGTCGTGAAATACACATCACATCTAAAACTATCTCTGACCTTCTAGCCATCCCCAATGAGGGAAATGATTTCAATGACATTCTGAGGCAATACGACCCAGAAATCATCAATCAAGAGTTAGTTCTCCCGGAAAAATATGTTGAAAACCTTGGCACTCTACCGTGCAAAAATCTCAAACCCCTTCCACGTCTACTCTCTCGCATTTTTGGGTGGGACCTCCTAAACAAATCAGGAGGTTTTGATTACATCTCACGCCAACACAAGGCTCTCCTTTTTGCGGCCGTTCGTCATATTCCTTTCAATTATTGCCGCCTCATTGTTCGCGTCATGAATGAGGACCATGGGGCATCACTTCCGTTTGGGTCTATTCTATCCAAAATCTTTTCATCCCATCGGATTTCCATAACTGACCAAGCAGTCGACAAGAAAATTGAGCCTTACAACCGGGCCACAGCCGCCAAGATGCATATACTTAGAGAACATCTTGAGCCTGCCGACAAACCCATGGAAGAAGAGCCCCTTCCACCCTTTCCAGACTTCCATGAACCACGGCCCCTTCAAATAGAAGCTCCCCGCTCGAGCTTTGATGAAGCATGGGATCCAGCCACAGATTCCCTATCCTCCGGCATCTCCCTTTTGCTGCGTCGAACCGGCGAGATGTACACCTACATGGGAAGCATGCGACGCGACATCGACGAACTTAGATCAGATGTTCAAAATTTGCAGATAGGACAAGGACCCGCTCGTCGCCGCCGCCGCCAAGATCAAGAAGAATAGTTTTAGTGCTTCTATCTTTTATTCTAAGTTTGTATTAAGGGGCCTTGACCCTGTACTTAATATTTTTGGGAACAAATAGCTAGTCCATGCTTAAATATTTCTATTCCTAATCAATTTTCCTTAATGCCTTGTCGTCTTTTAAACATGCAATTTTAGTCACGCACTCTACTTTGTAGATATCACTCTTGTAGTTTGGATTTTGACTCCCCTTAACAACCCTTCATGATGATATTCAAAAAGGGGGAGAAGAATGTAGGTAAAAAATTAAGGAATAATATAAAAACAACCTTCTTAAATAGATAAAGGCTATTAAGTACAACCTTTAGGGGGAGGAAAGAGGAACCTACAGCTATATTTTGAAAATCATCAAAAAGGGGGAGATTGTTAGTTCAACTACTCATATATAATATTTTGATGATTTTACAAAATGAAGAAAATGAAATAATAAATAAAGCGTAGCATATTGTTTTCTCTCTATAATAACATATTTGCAAGATTTCAAAAAGCTTTCCAAGACGGGAGATTAAAAGCGTGAAGACGAGTAGCATAAGTATTAGGTCTTAGGCTTTTTTCATATAAACTTTCAAAGGTTGTAATTTTCATCTTATTTGAGTCTAGAAATATTGTAAAGAGCCCCCAAACATAACCTATAAATAGCTAACTTAGGCTCTCTACACTTAGGATAAATTAGAAGCAAAAAAAACCCAACACTTATACTTTTATCAGACGTCCAGTAAACAGTCCAGACGTCTGACATGTTTATCAGACGTCTAATTTCAAATATCTCTGCCTTTGTCCGTCTCCTCATAAACATCAGTCGAAGGACTTCACTTTCAGACGTCGATAACCGTTCACAGACGTCTAATTCTTTACCCAGACGTCCTCATACTAACCGTTAGACTTTCCGTAGGCAAAAACAATTTCCAGACGTCTTGACACACTTCCAGACGTCTGTCTTTGAACCGTTGGTCATGATTTTCTGTGCGTATCTCTCTACGGACACATAATCTTTTGGCAGAAGTAGGAAGGAAGAGTATTTAGGTTTCCAGACGTCTGGTAATGTCCTCAGACGTCCGTAACGACGTCTGATCCTTTAAACCTAGAACCCTGTTTGGATCCGATGATAACAGGAACGAATGCACCATTCATTAGACGTCCAGTAAAATAATCAGACGTCTTATGACATAATATCAGGCGTCCTTCTTTTGATCCAATAGAGTCCGTTAAGGATGTCCTGCAAGATTAGACGACCATAGGAAAAATCAGACGTCCTATAAGACGTCTGATCCTATAATTAGACGTCTGATGTTGCTGTCAGAATCATCATTACCCTGATTTTGTGTGGATTTCGTCCTAAACTCTTGGGATTTGTCTCCAACGGCTAGAAGAGCTCTCCCAAGTGTTCTTGAAGGTTCCAAACTTGCCTATAAATAGACTACAACTCTTCTTTGGCAAAACACACCTCTTGAGATACAATTCCATTAGAAAAATCTCTTGCTCACTACTCTAAGCTCCATCTTGCCCTTGTGCTGTGCTAATACTCTGATCAAAGGGCAAATCCATACTCCCGGCTCGCTCCGTTCTGCAAATCATCAGGGAGTTCTTTTCATGCTTAGTAGATAAGAAAGCAACTAAATTATTGGGGTGCTCTATAGGTGTTATTTTTACTTGTTAATTTCTGTACTTTGGGTATCCGGCCTGTCGGGTCCCCGTCTCTTCATCTTGAAGAGAGAAACCTCCGTTTAGGGATCGGAGGTGGGAATTGTAATTGAGGTACACTACCCTCGTTTAAGTAGTGTGGTTAGTGGATTGATCACCTTGTGATCGAAAATCCTAAGTCAAGAGATTGGCTTAGGTGGTGGTTTTCACCTATCTTGGGTTTCCACCTAAAAATAATTGAGTATATTGTGTGATTGAATTTGTTGTATTACAATACAATATAATTTCACTATTCACCCCCCCTCTAGTGCAATCTTCATCACCCTCATCTCCTTCGCCTTCCTCTTCTCTTTCTCCCTGCCAGTGCGAGAGCGCGAGCGAGCGAGCGGCGGCAGCAGCGGCCGCTGCGAGTGTGCAAGAGGGGGTGTTGCGAGAAGAAGAAGACGTTCGACCGTGAGGGCTCGAGCTTGCCGGGGCAGCTAGAGCCGGCCGACGGGGGAGCAGCGGGCGTGGAGTGTCGTGGAGGAGCTGCTGCAGCTCGGGCAACAGGCAGACGGGGCGCGGCGCAGCCGTGCGTCGCGGGCGGAGAGCGAGTCAGGCTCTGATTCTGGAAAATTTTTCAGAATCAAACGTCTGGGCTTACGACCAGACGATGGTGAAGATGTCTGGAGGACTGTCCAAACGTCTGGCAGGTAAGATATTTCTATCTCCTTCCTTTTTCGCGTGTACGGCCATGCAGCCGTCCGCCGCGCATTCGTCTGCGATCCGTCGTGCTGAAAGCAGGTGTGGGTGAGTGCAGGTTCTGCTCAGGAGGGCGCGAGGACTCGTCATCCCACGTGAATCGGACGTCTGGCCGCAGTGCCAGACGACGGAGAGGACTTCCAGACGTCCTAGGTGACCATCGGACGTCTGGGAACCGGCGTCAGACATTCTAGAAGGCTTCTGGACGTCTGAAGGACTGCACAGAGCAAAGGTACAATCTGACCCACCTTTTAAGACGTCTGGAAGAGGTTTCAGACGTCTGATTTTGGACAGTTTCGTCGTTTTCGACCCGTTTAGGGTCCGTTCGGAGTCTGTTTTCCACGTTTCAAGTTGCGTTCATTCCAGAATAAAATCCTCTACCCATTTACAGTAATTGTATACCGTTCTGAGAAACTCCTTGTGTTTGATCCTTATGTTAGGACCCCGTACCATTGCAGTCTTGGGGGTTGCGGAGGCGCGCGGGATTGCCGACCACGCCCCCAGTACTCCCGTTGTAGCTGGTAGAGTGGCTTTTAATTTATTTAGCAGAATTTGTTACAATTGTAGAACAATTAATAGAGTGTAGGGTATTGCATGAACCCTAGGACTGAGAAACTAGATAGAATGATAGATCCTAGGGTATTGCATGAATCCTAGGACCGGAAAACTAGATTGAATGATAGATCCTAGGGTACGGCATGAATCCTAGGACTGGAAAACTAGTGGAATATATATATATATATTACAGTCTTGAAAAAGTGGAAAGGAAATAATAGCTGCCGGTAAATTAATAGCTGCCTGTAAATTAATAGCTGCCTGTTATGAATGAATAAATATGATTAAGAATATGGGTTGTATGAACGTAAGACTGGAATAGTGAAACCTACAATGGCCAAACAAAAAGAATACGAACCCTACGGGGAATTAGGAGTAGAACTCCTGGAAAGAGCATAGAATGGAACTGAGAAAGTGAAACGTGGAAGTGTGTTGTCTCTTGGGTACGTGGTATCAAAGAGAGCACACATTATCTCTTAGTGTAGAGGGGAGCTTGCCGCCCTCAAGTTGAGGCCGGGGTGGGTTTGGCCACTGTACACCGACTTGCTGGCTCTCGCGTACGCAATACCGAGAAGAGCTACTAGTGTAGGGAGAGCACTAGCTACCCCACGGGCCCCAAGGTTCTGCTAGCCTCCTACACCGACTTGTTAGGCCCACTAGGCAAACCAGGGTAGTCAGGCGAGGGTGCGCGGACTGTGGAGGGGTTGGACCCCTGTTACTGAGAGGGCTCTGCCCTATACTGGTTTCGTGCTGTGTTTTGACCGCACCCGTTAACGGAAATGACTGACCGCGTGCCAGTGCGGGGTAGCTACCCGTGCGCTTATCGCCCGTGCCGTAGTCACCGTTACGTCTGTCAGCGACCTTGGGGTGGTTGACTGGGGGTAGGACCACCACGGGGGACTCTCCCGGCCAGGGGAGCACCACGTGTTACTTCTACTTTTCGGAAAAGACTGCAATCAAGATCGTTCCCACGAGGAACATTCGTGATCAAGTGAAGGATTTGAGAAATAAATAAATCGTGAAATAATAGAAAGACGTAATTAAAGAAAGTAAAAATATAACAGCTATTGTACACTCCACTGTTTCTTTAGCTTTTAGTTGTCACTCTACTCAGCGTTTCGCTAACATGTTACACTCGTTACTTTTCAGGACCAGGTGTTGAGCAGCCAGGGTCAGCGGCTGCAGAGGACACTGGACCTAGTAGGGTCCAGTAGAGTTGCCGTAGTTCTTTTTGTACTTTTCTTCCACTGTAGTGAGTAGTTTCCTTGTTACTCCTTGTACTTATTTATTGTAAGCTTTATGCTATGTACATATTTGTTGTTCTACTGTTGTGGTGGTGTATATTGTAGTAGTTCATTTTCTTACTGCTGTATTTTGTTACTGCTAGTTATATTCATGTTGAATGTGGTTTATCTTACTGCTCTTTTGGTTACTCCCTCGTTGGACAACTAGGTCTTAGGATTAGTCGAGTCAGTCCGATTCTCGTGTCTCGTAGGGACTCGGGAATTGGGTCGTTACATTCCGCCTTGGCGTGCTCCCAAGAATCTCCTCCAATGGTGGCATGGGATGATGGTGGTGAAATAAAATGACAGTGAATTGGCAATTGAAGGGTGGTGGAGTGACTCCTTGTCAATGTCTAAAATTTGGACTTAGGTAGTCCTTAGGCCCATCCTTTCTCTCTTAGAGTGCTCAAGAGATAGGATAGCCAAAGATGATATGGAAGGATGGAATTGATGGCCTTATGTAGAGGTGGAGAGGGGTAAAAAGGGAAGGAGGGAGAGGTGTTCCCACAATTATAAATATGGGTAGATGTGTTGAGATTTAATGATGATGTCTTCGAATTGGGTTAGTGGTTATTAATTGGTGGAGAGATCTAGGTGTGGTGAAATGTGCATTCATAATGAGGGTGACTTTGTTAGAATTGAGGAGAGGACTTAAATGTGCTATGGAGGATGTTAAAAGGTGGCACTCGGTGGAGAAGCTTAATAAATGAAATAGAGGAGTTCATTGATTGTTGATGTAGGATAATTCTTTTCGCTTTGTTGAGCTGGAGCCTCGGGTTTGCAAGTCTCGTAAGTTCAAATCTCCATCTCAAATTCTTCAATTCCTTCTTCTCTTTTCTCCTCAGCCTTCAATCATGTGAACATCAAATATCATCAATCAGTGCAAGAACATAGAATTATACAAATTATTATATAAGCCTATCTAAAATGCAGTTTATACTAATGCATGCAATATGCCCATGAAATCAGACTAAGATGAATGGGGAGTTAGCAAATTATAAATATGGGCAATACAAAATGTGATTAGATCAAACCCCATTTGCTGCAAGATGCTTGTGGCATAATCCCTTCACACTAAATCACACGCCTTCCTCAAGTTTGCTTTGATGCACATCCACAATATCATAAACCTTGCATTGAATCTACACATGTATTCCAATGCAAGCAACGTGCAATTAGCAATGGATCTTCCTTGAATGAACATCCCTTTATTGTGCGCCACTAGCCAAGGGAGGATGCAACTCAATCTCCCCATATGTATCTTGGTAATCACCTTATGTAAGGTATGACAACATGCTATGTGTTCAAAATCCGAATAGTAGAAATCGCATCCCCTTCTGGAATTAGAGATAGAAAAGTATGATTCACCCCCCTCACACATCCCCCTTAAACTTGGATTTAATTGCTACTCGCATATCATGTCTAATGATCCCCAAGTTTTTTTTGAAAAAGAAAATGGCTAAATCCATCGAGGTCTAGTGCGCTATTTGGACCAAAATCCCAAAGTGCATTTTGGATCTCCTGATCAGTTGGGGCCACAATGAGGGTATCCTTTTCTGCGTCTGTTACGTTATGTTGAAATAGTAAGTTAAGACCATTGATATGGTGTGCTTGCTTATCTCTAGTAAACAACGCTTTGAATTAATTCCCTACTTTAGTTTGCAGTTCATCCTCCTTGTCAATAACTACCCCATCCACATTGATCAACACGAAGATGGAGTTGTGATTCTGCCTAATCCTTGTGGCAATGACAAAGAAAGCGATGTTCCGATCTCCCCCCCAAAGCCAACCCACACGGCTCCATTTTTCCTAATATGCTTCTTACTCCCTATTTAGCACACTGAGAGCTTCTCTAATCTCTTCCTCTTGCTGTTGTACCTCCAAGTTGTGTGGCTTCTTCATTAGGTCCATCTACACACTAAAGGCTCTGTTTGTTTAGTGGAATTAATTTAGTGGGATAGAATTTTATGGGAGCAGAATGGTGTCCCAATCCTATGATTGCGAGGTTTTGGTGTTTGTTTTTGATAGGTGGCAATCCCAAGATTAAAACAAGTAATCCCACATTTTTCATAATTGAGGTGTTTCACATCTTTAGAGACTCAACCGGTGGATTCTCAGACTCCACCTGTGGATTCTGAAGACTCCACCTATTGATTATCAAACTCCACCAGTGCCTTCTCAGCCTCCATGAGACTACATCGGTGGTTTAGCTTTTAAAATTGGAGGATCATACCTCTCATAGATAAATATACTGGAGTTGCATGTCTATATCCATAGAAACAACCTAGGCAGCATTTTTGTTGCAATTAATGTCTAGAAAAATAGGAACCACATTCTTGTATCCAAATACTAGGATACAAGATCTTGATATCTTTTTCTTTTTTCTTTCCTTCGTTGATCTGCCCATTAAGCACTTGAGAAAAAGCACAAGCTGGTAGTTTTATCTTTGTGGGGACCAAGATTTTACCTCAAGATCCCAACCTCACCCTCACAACAGCCACCCCGGCCCGTGGGATTGTGCGCGGGATTAGACCATCCCACCCACCCCCCCCCCCCCCCCAGAATTAGATAATACCAGTGTGATAACCTGAGTCCCACAAATCAATGAAACCCGAGTCACCGTACCCTAACCACAAGCACAACCAACCACAAGATCGTAGTCACCCAACACGGTAATCATAAAACAACAACAGCCAATCAAACAAAGTGTAAAGAAATAAATAAAAAGAAACGAAGTACTAACCAAAGATTTTACCACAGAATGTAAGTAAGTAAGCCAAGAGATGCACACACGGTAGTCACCTTGCTAGCTGCCAAGAACACCTATAAGTATGAAACCCAAGAACCACGTCATTGAAAATTGAGTGGAGTAGAAGCAACAACAACTGAGCACAACAGTAACCTAGAGCAAGGGAAAATTGGTATTATATCTTTAATTAATTCATTTAGACATCTCGTTATTCCATTCCATTTTATATATGTTGAAAGCCCAAGTTATTGTAGTCCATAACCCAATAATCAATGCCTCGGGGCACAAGGTGATCTCATGTAATTTCTTGAGATGCGAGACAGGTATAAGCCAACTTCTTGGCCCAGAAGGCAACTTATACCCACCAAGTCACCTCAATCCGTCACCCTGGGGGGTCATAGCGGAAAGGGGTGTTGGCTACGTCGTGTGGCGTAAACACTACAAGCACTATGAATGCTGAACAACAGACAGCCAATGACCTACCCATTGGCTGAAAAAGAAACCACTCCAAACCTCGAGCCATGCATTCATCCCACTATCCCAGTTGGCCACTAAGCCTAATCAAAGAGTCGTAGGAAGGCCAACAACTCCCTAAACCAGCCTAAATCAGTCTAAAAGACCAAAGCTACAGCTAAATTCGACAAGTAGCAGGACTAAATCTAGTTATTTTGTCTCTACAATCCCAACAATTTTGTCGCATTGATCTCACGATTATTCCCAGATGATTAAGTTAATAACATTCTTTATCTAGGCCATGATTCCAACTATTACGTTCATTGTTTAAGATTATGAAGAATTTGCATCATGTTCATAATCAACCGTTAATTAATTCGTTTCTAATTTACAACTGTGGTCCCAAGTAATATACTAATTAATGTTCACAACGATACCTATTTCACAAAAAATGGAGTTCATTTTACGCATGTGATAATAGGGTCACATAAGGTTCTTAATCTTAATCATTCCCATAATATCAATCTATTTCATATCCAAGTACCCAAGATCAAAATTAACTCCCAAAAAGGGTTTCAAATTCCAATGGTAGAAATAGGGTTTTAACAATGTCAAAATCCACCCAAATTCCTGGGTTTTAGCTTGATTCAGACTAATTATTCTAAAGTAATAATTATTCATGAATCATTGTCTTAAGATGATTTTAAGTACCCAAATCAGTAACCAAACATCATAGGGTTCCATACTCAGCACAAGGATGAGAACATGTGCAAACGATAATATGTATGGAGCACAATGCAGAAATCAGGTCCAGACTACACGAAACAGGCCAAAAATAAGGAACGAGATAGTCTACTCTACCTAATATCACCAGAGGGTCATGGTGACTTCGTATCATGTGCTAAAGGTCCTGGGACATGTGTCGGACCCTCCTCACGATCTGCATATGCAATGAGAAGTCTCTCTGAACCAAGAACACAAAGAATAGATTAAGAACCCACTTATACACATCTCTGATTTTTCACATTAGTAATAGTGATAAAAAATGAAAATAAAGTGTACCAACACGTAGTATGCGTTGATACGATTCTAATGGTGCCATACATGACATCCTTTGGTTAATCCAAAATACGCATTTTTGACATCTTTTAAGAGGTGCTTGTACTTGCACCAAACCACGATCGTGCCTACGGGTTCGAAGCGACTCGAACCACACTAAAATGACTCGAGACCTGGATTTTGAGACGTTACAACCGGGATAGTAGCCTTTAACCTGGTATTATCCTATCTCGAGATCAACTCTCCCAAGCAGGGGACAGACATCCCAATCTTTTAAAACAAACGCTACCAAGTGAGTGGCTCCAATGATCTGTCTTGGCCTAGTCCCTTGGCCCATCACTTTAGCTATATCTTTACCCCCTTTAGTTTTTGCACCACTTTGAACATTGGGTTACCATCAACCTCTTTCTCCTACACACTTCTCACTAATGGAATGTGCAATGTCCCAAAATCCAGGTTCCAAGTCATTTCAAAGAGATTCGGGTTAATTCAAACCCGGAAACCCGATTGTGGTTCGGTGCTGGTGTTGGCACCTCATTACATTGCTAAAAAATGCGTATTTTGAGCCAACCCCTAGTCAAACGTTGTCAAAAGGGTGTCAAATATGGTACCATTGGATTCCTCCCATTTCAAGCTTTCCGACGATGCTTGTTTCGCACGATTTCGAGGTATATAACTCAAGTTATGGCCAAAAGAAGTCAACAAGTGAAATAACCCTTCCCAAGGGTCGTTCAGGAATTTTCTGGAATCTTAGGGGTGTTGACGTAATTTTAAACCCCCTTGGTTTAAGTTTGTGGGCTTCGTGGGGAGAAAGGAGACCTTACGAGGGCAACCTCGCAAATTCCCCCTCATTTCCCACCATCACCCACGCACGCACACACCTACCCAAACCCTAACCCTCTCCTTTATAACACCCCCTCACCCCTTCACTCTCTCTATGCCACCAACACCACCTCCACCTTCACTCCACCTCCTTGTAGCCGGCGGCCTTCCCTTCTCTTCCCCATCCCCCTTGCAGCCATGATTGGGGGAGAAAGAGGGGAGCAGGAGCATGGGTGGAAGAGAGCGTGGACAAGGGAGAGAGAGAGAGCATGGGCGAGCGGAGCAGGAGGTGCGAGGAGGAGAGAAGAGGAGAGGAGCTCGGGAGAGGGGGCAGCAAGTGTGGCCAGAGGAGCCACAAGATGTCCGGAGCTGACACTGGACGTCTGACAGCACGTAGGGTGCCGAGGTATGTACCTTGCACGAACCTGCATACATGTATGCTAGTATTTATGTGTCGCATTTTAAGCTGCACGTGCATGCTCAGGTACGAGACATTGGAAACGCACATGGTGCGTCCTTCGAGGCACTTTAGGATGTTTGGAAACCATGTCAGACGTCTGACTTCTCTTCCAGACGACCGGGAGTGGTGTCAGACGTCTGGAAGCTCCCTCAAATGGCTACGAAGGGGTTCAGACGTCTGAAAAGGATGTAGGAAAGAAAGGTGAGCTTCTGCGATCATTTAAGACGTCTGAGACTTGCCCCAGACGTCTAATTTTGGTCAGAGTGAGTGTTTTTGGCCAGTTCAGGACCCAAACGGTGTCGGTTTTACGCAAACGAGGTATCAATGGTTTTCGTTCAGAATTCTCTACATGTTAGTGTCACATCTATGCTATTTTGAACTTGTTTGACATGATTGGTCAATGATATAGGTCTCCAGTCCGTAGTGTACACGAGACCCACGGAGACGTCGGGATCTATCGTACGAGCCCCCATTCCACCTGTATATTCTGGTAGAATGGTCTTCTCTAATGCTGGGATTTAAATAATTAAAGTGCATGCTATATTAGAATGATCTGATTGAACCCTAGGATATGAAATGAACCCTAGGGGTGAAAAGGATGAATGTACATCACTTGAACCACATTGTTAGACTCTGAAATGGATATTAAAGTCTTTACTGCTATCAACTGAATAGTTAAGTGATGTGGCGATTGCTTAATTTATTAAATCACGAGTTGCCTGTTATACGATTGAGAACTGGAATATGAAAAGTGATACATGCCATATATGAAATGAGATAAGTACGATGCATAAACCCTACGGGGAACTAAGGAAGGAACTCAAGTACTCTGGAATGAATATCGGATGTATGATGGAACATGTTGCCTTCAGGCTGGTTGGTTGTATGGACTTTGCTATGGAAAGTAAGCTAGCCCTCATATACGCAGTACCGAGGAGAGTTATTGTTACTTTAGTGTAGGGGGAGTTATCTACCCCTTAGGTTGGGACCCGAGGTTAGGATTGGCCCCCTACACCGACACTTGTTAGGTGCACTAGGCAAACCGGGATAGCCGGGTGAGGGTACGCAGGCAGTTAAGGGGTGTGGCCCCTGTTCGGTTCTGTGTTGTACGTTTGGGCGTACCCGTTAGAGGAAATAACTGACCGCGTGCCGGTGCGGGGTAGCTACTCGTGAGCTTATTGCACATGCCGTAGTCACCACTACGCCGCAGCCATGACCCCGGGGTGGCAGACTGAGTGTATGACTACCTTAGGGTGTTCTCCTGACCAGAAGAGTGCCGCGTGTACATCCTGTATCGTGAGAAAACTGCATCAAGATCGTTCCCTTAGGGAACAAGTGGATTAAAAAAGGTTGTGGACCTTTACTAGAAATCAAATCAGAAACACATAGATGATTTAAACGGAAACAGATATGAATACATAATTAGAAATTGTATGATTAGTTAGCTAGCTGTTCCTTTATGTTTAATTGCATGAAAATGACATATACACCACTCTACTCAGTGTTAATTGACCACAAATATATATAATCATGTTCAAGTTAGGGAGTTGACTAGCCAGCGCAATCGGCTGCAGAGGGCGCTGGGCCCAGTCGAGACCAACCATAGTCTTTCTCTTTTTCCGTTGCAGAGGTTTTTGTTAGTAGTGAGTACCTTTAGCATGTAATAATGGTTTCTGTTATATTTCTCTATGTTCTAGTTGTGATGGCTATGTCTGTAATAGTACTTTTTCACTTGTGGCATGTAATATCTTTTAGATTTTCAGTTCTATTTTCCATTGCTGACTATTATTTATTTCTACTTAGTTACATTACATGCGTGGTTGTAAAATGATTTACGCATTTGGTTATTTCTCGTTGGACAATTAGGTCTTGGGCTTTAGTCAAGGCGAGCCATTTTCGGGTTCCGTAGGAGCCGGGATCAAGTCGTAAAAACAAGGATCTAAATATAAGGTGGACCCAACCCTAGGAGTAATTTGGGCATTTCACCGTCCTAGACCTATTTCCAACAACCTCTAAGCCTATAAAAGGACCTCCTTGAGTCCTTGGGTCGTCATTAATCTCTAAGCTTCTCAAATCAAGAGAGGAAGAGAGAGGAAAAGCCTTGGATTTTCCTCTTCAAAAATCAAACAATTCCCTTCAGAGACCTAGTTGCGAATTCGCAAAACCCGCGCTTCCCACCGCACCTGTCGTGGTGGCGGTGGCAGCACAGCACGAGAAGCTGACGCGTGGCGACGACGCGGCACCTGGGAGCAACGCGTGGCACGGACTTACGCACGCATTTTCGCGCAACCCTGCGAAGCAGCTAGATTGCGCCACGTAGCGGGATCAAACGGGCGGGAGTGCGGGTGATGGGAATACCATCATAAGCCATAACTAGCTCATTTTGATCCAATTAAATCAGTAAATGCTCCTACATAACTGTCAGAGAGTCATAAGTCACTGTATAATCATTCTAAGGGAAAAATAAGAAACTAGAGTTAAAACTGCAATTTTACCAGCATATCATGAATGCAGTACAACCACGGGTTTTCTCAAGGGTTGAATGAAGGTCAAATGGTCTTAAAAAGATAACAAGCGGGTTAAAACAATCAAAAAAGGGTTTGCACGTGTTCTGAGAATTGAATGACTTTTTGAAACCCTAAAAACAGACCCGCTTAATTAACTGAGGTTCTGATCAGAATAAAACTCACCTAAACTGTCTAAAAGACATTGGAAAATATTTTATAGGATTTGAAACCTTCAATTTGACCATCAGAACCCATTTTGACCCAGAATAGAGTCACAGGTAAACATTTGCCCTAATTTAGGTTTTTACATAAATTACCTAGTCAAACGTGGTCAAAATAAAAACTCAACTTTACCATTGGATTCCTTAGGTCCAAATTAGGTTGGTACCAAAATTTGGATCCAAGATGAGTTTGTCTTGACCTAGTTTGCAAATTGGTCATGTCTAATTGCATTTATGCCTTAACTTTCAAAATATTTACAAATAGACCCCTAACTTTATCATCATCTTCACAAATAGGTCCCTACCGCCATTAATCATATTCCTACAAGCATCGGCAACCTTGAAATGGAAAGAACTCCTTGATTCCAGGACGAATCCCTTTTAGATTTGAAAGGGAAGTTCGTCAAGGAATTCCCTTTCTTTCGAGCCGCATCTGTGGCCCCAATTCTCGCCCAAATCCTAATGTGAGCTCTTGGAAAAAATGGGTTTCCTACTCCAGCAACAATCCCAAGCTTGGAAGCTTGGCTTCCAAGCTTAGGAGCCCCTCTTGAACCCTATAAAAGAGAGCCAAGGTCAAGTTGAACTCCCGAAGCTTGAATTCAGGTTGAAAACCCTCCTCCTTCTCCCTCCTCTTCGGCTGCGAGGCTCCTCAAGCTCCAGCAACCCCTCCTGACCATCCTTCGTCATCCGGTCACAAAACTAGTGGCCGGATTCTCTTTCTCTCTCTCGTCTGCTCCTGGTCGTACCAGCAGGCGCCCTTCTACCTCCATCGTCGTCGCTGTTCCCATCATCGAAGCACCTTCTTCCCCAGCTTCGGCCTACCAACGCCAGTGCTATTCTCCCCCGTTCGTCCGTTTAGATTAGGTTAAATTAGTTAGCTTAGCTCTTAGGTTTAGTTTTATACCCAAAAACCTCAAAAATAGCCCTCAACGCCGACGCTCACTTCCGTCTTCCCCATCTCCGGTAGCATCTCCGGCGAGGTCCTCCGCACACTACACTCATCCACACACCTCGCCTGTAACGACCTGATTCCTGAATCCCTACGAGACACGAGAATCAGACCGACTCGACTAATCCCAAGACCTAGTCGTCCAACGAGGAAGTAACCAAAAGAGCAGTAAAATAAACCACATTCACCATGAATATAACTAGCAGTAACAAAATACAGCAGTAAGAAAAGGAAATACTACAGTATACACCACCACAACAAAAGGGAAATAAACATGTACATTACATAAAGTTTTCGATAAAGAAAGTATTGGGAGTAACAAAGAAAACTACTCACTACAGTGGAAGAAAAGTACAGAAAGAACTACAGGTAACCCTACTGGACCCCACTAGGCCCAGCATCCTCTGCAGCCGCTGACCCTGGCTGCTCAACACCTGGTCCTGAAAAGTAACGAAGGTAGCACGTCAGCGAAACGCTGAGTAGAGTGGCAACTAAAAGCTAAAGAAGCAGTAGAGTGTACAGTAGCTGTTATATTTTTACTTTCTTTATTTACGTCTTTCTATTATTTCACTATTGATTTATTTCTCAGATCCTTCTCTTGTTCTCGAATGTTCCTTGTGGGAACGATCTTAATTGCGATTTTTTCCGAAAAGTAGAAGTAACACGTGGTGCTCTCCTGGCCGGGAGAGTCCCCCGTGGTGGTCCTACCCTCAGTCAACCACCCCAAGGTCGCTGACAGACGTAACGGTGACTACGGCACATGCGATAAGCTCACGGGTAACTACCCCGCATTGGCACGCGGTCAGTCGTTTCCGTTAACGGGTGCTCCTAAAGCACAGCACAGAACCAGTATAGGGCAGAGCCCTCTCAGTAACAGGTGTCCAACCCCTCCACAGTCCGCGCACTCTCGCCTGACTACCCTGGTTTGCCCAGTGGGCCAAACAAGTCAGTGTAGGAGGGCTAGCAAAACCCCGGGGCCCATGGGGTAACTAGTGCTCTCCCTACACTAGTAGCTCTCCTAGGTACTGCGTACGCGAGGTGATGAGAGCCTCATCATGAGCCATAACTAGCTCATTTTTACCCAATAAAGAAGATAAAAGCTCCTACATAACCTAGAAGAGGGCCTAAATAAAAGAATAAGTGCTCCGAGAAGAAAACATGAATTAAAGGGTAAAACTGTAATTTTACCATTGCAGTACATAAACAGGATTTCTCAAAGGCAAAACATAGGTCAAATGGTCTAAATGAGATAAAAAGTGGGTTGAGTCAATCAGAAATGGGTTTATGTGCAATCTAGGAATTAAATGACATTTGGTAACCCTAAAATAGACCCGCTTAAATTAGCAAGGTTTCGATCAGGAAAAATCAAGTAAACCCTCTAAAAAATCATGTAAAAATACTCCTTAGGGTTTAGAACACTTAATGTGGCCTTTGGAACCTAGTTTGACCTAGATTAGGATCCTAGCCATTCAATTAACCTAACTTGGGTTTTTACGCAAAATATTTAGACAAACGAGGTCAAACCTAAAATCCAACTTCACCATTGGATTCCTTAGGTTCAAATTAGGTTTATACCAAAATTTGGACCTAAGTGGAGGTCATCTTGACCTACTTTGCAATTTAGTACACCCAAATCATAATTTGGTCCCTATCTTTTGAATATCTTTGCAGAGAGCCCCTATGTTCCTCACCACATTTGCAATCAGGTCCTGCCGCCATTGTTAGGGCAGAACCGATCTCCGGCGAGGTTTAGAGAGGGATTCCTCTCTAATCCCTCAGAGATTCCCTCCCAGAAATGGAAGGGAGATTCTATGAGGAATTCCCTTCCTTCTAAAGCCAATCACAATCTCTGGTGTGAACCCAATCTCTCGTGCAAACGCACGAGAGATTTGGGTATCCACCCTCTTTCCATCTCCGGCGAGCCGGCGGAGGTGATTGCGCGATCTCCACGCGCTAGAAGGTTCGGCCCAATGCCTATAAAAGAACCCACACCTCTAGCCGCTCATCTTCAGCCTTGTTTTGACGGAGATTCCCCCAAGTTTTCCTCTCTCCCATCTCCGGCCAAGAGACCCGCAAGCTCCGGCGACCTCCTCCCCTCCTTCTCGTCGCTCTGCTGCCATACCAGCAGCAGAGTCAACTCCGCCTCTTCCTCCCGCGTCGCGTCGTACCAAGCGCGCGTGCCCCTGACTTCGTCCTCGTCACTGCTTCCTCCCTCAGGGTGCTTCTTCCCCGACGACGGCAGTTTCGCGCCATCCAGTCCACTGCCTCCCTTCCTTCGAAACCACTCCAAATATCTTCCCCATCTTCCCCTCTCTCTTTTCCCCCCGTTATTTTAGTTAATCGCCCCCCGACAGTGCCTGACCACCTCCATCGTCCTCGCCTCCGACCGACCTCCGACGAGTCGCACCCACCACTCCGCCCCTCCACACGGCTCGCCAACCCTCTCGTAAGCTCCGCCTCACCACAAGGAACACTTTCCGCCCCTCCACTGCCACTCCACACCTCCGTAGTAGCCCCCCGAACAACCCCGCACCTCCGGCCACAGGTTGACCTAGGCACGCACGCCTAGGCCGTCCTGCGGCCTGCAGCACCGTGCACCATCTTCGCCGTGCCACAGCGAAGGTGCCCAGCTGGTCTAATTAGGTCGTGCTTGTGCTTGACAGGTATCGACGCTCCTGCCGCCGTTGACGGTCGAAGCAGCTCTAGGCGCAGCAGCTCCAGGCTCCAGGCGCAGCAGACCCGTGCGGGTGTTGCGAAGCGATCAGGGCCAGCATTGACGCTGCGAAGCTCCCAGCCTTGGCGATTGCACGAGGAATCCTCTGCGGGCGCGCACGAAATTGGGGCGGGCCAGATAGTCCCACATCAGCTAAACACAACGCACAGGTACGCTTTAAGTTGAATTTGTGTTCTCTACTTATCGCCTCCGAACGCACAGGGGTGAGGTCCCTCACCCGACCCACGCCTGCCTCGTCCGCAGTTTCACCTCGCGGATCTGGCGGGATCCGACCCGACCCTATCCTGAGCACTCCTCGCGCATCACCCACCTGTCGGTGCGCCTGGTCCCGGGTGCGAAATCTGACTCGATTACCCATGTGGCTCTGGGAGAGCGTCCTTGAGTGAATTGCAGAGAAAGAGAGAGACGTTTGGGTAGAGGGAAGGGGGTAGGTTTTGCATTGGCTGTGGTGTGCGCAGGAAAGAAGGAAGGGAATAAGGAGTGAACACTTAGCCGCTGCAGCAAGGGAAAAGAAGAGAAGGAAGAGGCGAAGGAAAGCAAAAAGAAGAACTGAAGAAATAGAAGAGCAGGAGCAGAAGAAGGAACTCTGAAGAAAGGAAGCTGAGCAAGGCAGAGATCTGAGAGAAGGAAGGACTGCAGAAAAGACAAAAAAGAAAGAAGCAGACAGAAGCGAAACAAAGGCAGGAAGAAGAAGTCTTCGCAGGAAAGGAAGAGAAAGAAGTTCAAGGAAGAAGAAGATCTGTGGATCAGAAGAGAAGAAGAAGGCAGAAGAGAGAAAGAAGACTATTTTTAAGACGTCTGATAAAGAAATCAGATGTCCAATTTTGTTCTCTTTTAGCACTTCTTTTTATAACTCTCTTTGAATCAATTGTTTTCATTTAAAAGTTGTATTCTTTGGTTTTGAAAGTACTGAGATTGCTCCCTGTGTTCGACCTCGGATACTCTAATTTTTCGAGTAATAAAATTCTCTATATTTGTTTGAACGTTTTGTCGGCTATATTACAACGTGTTATCTTTTAAAACCCCACAAAATCGTACGAACACGAGGGCCAACAAGTCGGTGTACAGTGGCCAAACCCACCCCGATCTCAACCCGAGGGTGGCAAGCTCCCCTCTATACTAAGAGGTATGGTGTGCTCTCTTTGGTACCACATACCCAAGAGACAACACACTTCCATGTTTCACTTTCTCAGTTCTACTCTATTCTCTTTCCAGGAGTTCTACTCTTAATTCCCCGTAGGGTTCATCTTCTTTTCGTTTGGCCATTTTAGGTTTCACCGTTCCAGTTTTACGTTCATACAACCCATGTTCTCAATCATATTTATTCATTTATAACAGGCAGCTGTTAATCAATTTACAAGCAGCTATTATTTCCTTTCTACTTTCCAAGACTGCAATGTCTGTATATTCAACTAGTTTTCCAGTCCTAGGATTCATGCCGTATCCTAGGATCTATCATTCAATCTAGTTTTCCAATCCTAGGATTCATGCAATACCCTAGGTTCTATCATTCAATCTAATTTCTCAGTCCTAGGGTTCATGCAATGCCTTAGACTCTATTAATTGTTTCAGAATTGTAACAAATTTTGTTAAATAAATTAAAAAGCCACTCTACCAGCGAAACTGGGAGAACTGGGGCATGGTCGCAATCCCGCGCGCCTCCACAACCCCCAAAACTGCAACGGAACGGGGTCCTAACATAAGGATCAATCACAAGGAGTTTCTCAAAATAGTACACAATTACCGTAAACGGATAGGGGAATTAATTCTGGAAAGAACGCAACTTGAAACGCGGAAAACAGACTTCGAATGGGCCCTAAACGGGTCAAAAGCGACGAATCTATCCAAAATTAGACGTCTGGAACCTCTTCCAGACGTCTTAAAAGGTGGATTAGGTTGTACCTCAGTCTGCACAGTCCTTCAGATGTCCAGAAGCCCTCTGGAACGTCTGGCCTTGGTTTCCGGACATCCGATTGTCACCCCGGACGTCTGGAGGTTATCTCCGTTGTCTGGAACTGTAGCCAGACGTCTAATTCACGTGGGATGGCGAGCCCTCGTGCCCTCCCGAGTAGAACCTGCACACACACACACACCTGCTCTCAGCACGACGAAGCGTAGAAGAACGCGGCGGATGGCTGCATGGCCGTACACGCGTAAAAATGAGAAGGTAAATAAAATCGTACCTGTCAGACGTCTGGACCGTCCTCCAGACGTCTTAGGCGTCGTCTGGACGCAAGTCCAGACGTCTGATTCTGGGAAATTTTCCCAGAATCAAGACCCGATTCACTCTCCGCCCGCGACGCACGGCCGCCCCGCACCTCGTCCGCCTACTGCCCGAGCTGCAACAGCACCTCTGCGCTACTCCACGCTCGCCGTCCTCCCGCCAGCCGGCTCTAGTAGCCCTGGCAAGGTCCCACCTTCACGGTCGAGCTTCTACTTCCTCTCGCAGCAGCTTCTCTCCCCACAAGCTCGCAGCAGCCGCTCTACCGCTCTCTCTCACTCGTGCTCTCGCTAGCAGGGAGAAGGAGAAGATGGGTGGAAGGGAGTGGGATGGCGTGAGGGAGAGGAGGGGTATATGTAGGCACAAGGGGGGCTTTGCAAGTCAGCGGGGGAAGAAAGAAAGAGAAGAGGGCGGTTGGGAAGTCAGTCTGCGCGCGTCTGCCCGCAGATTCGCTCCTATACGCATGCAAAATTAATTTCAAGACATCTGGGAAGGCATCCAAATGTCTGATCAGACGTCTGGGCCAACTCCCAGATGTCTTAAAGCGGTCTTGGTGCCTTGGGTCTTAACATCGCCACAACTCCCAAAAGCACCGCCGTCCCTCCGCGCACAAAATCTCTAACTCTATTCGCCTTCCCGTCCACCCGAACTCCTCGCCGACCAAAGCCACCATCTCTGACCTATTCCGTCTTTGCAACCACCTATACACACCTTCGCAGCACGCCGCCACCACTCACACCTTCGCCGCATCCTTGCGAGGCTTCTGAACCTCCTTAACTTGGCCGCAAGGCCATACTCTTGTTTTCAGATCTTCTCTGGCTCGGCCGCCATTAATGAAGCTTCTAGCGAAGCTTGAAGCTACACCAACACCTACAGGCCCCAGGTGAAGCTCCAGGAGTAGCGGAACATCTCCAGGAGAGCAACCAAGGAGCCAATTTGGCTCCTTGACTAAGCCTTTGACTACAATCACGCGAAGAAGCAGTTGTCGTCTCATGCAGAGAAAGACGATGAGATTTAGTCCCACATCGTGGATTGAGGAGTGCTTGAAGCCGCATAAGTTGTTTTTGTCACATGAGCTTATCGCCTCAAGTGACACACAGGGGGTGAGGTCCCCGTGCCCTCACATGCCTCGTCCGTGACATATCCCCTACAGACCAGGTGCACTTGACCTGCCTAAGCCTTCACTCCTCGCTCACCACCCACTGCCGGTGAGCCTAGACCCGGGTGCGCACCTACCCAATAACCCGACTACCCTAAGTGGCCCTAGGAGGGTGAAACCTAAGAGGAGAGAAAGAGAGAGAGCATAGGGCAAGGGAGGGTTTTGATCCGTGCAACACTTAGACAAAATCTGAAATGGCTGCCCTCTGTGCGTGAAGAAATGGCAGAGAAGGAAAGAAGTGAAGAAGAAGGCTTGAAGATAAGAAGAGAAAGAAAAGAGAAGTCAAGGCAGAAAAAGAAAAGGTATAAAGAAGAACTAAAGGAAGAACAGGGCAGTGGACAAAAGGAGAGCTGCATAAGAAGATAGCAGAAGAAGGAGAAGGAAGAAGAAAAAGGAGAAACAAAGGAGAGGGCCATTTAAGGCGTCTGATCTCCAAAGAAGATGTCTGATTATTGTAGCATTCAAGCTACTGTGTGGATATTTGGTCCAGACTACTGTGGCATTATTGATTACTCTAGTTTACATATATCTATGCTAACTAATTGGTGATATAAATCACCATTATTTTGTTATAGATTTGTTTTTATCATGTTGAATTATTGGTATACTCATGTTCTACATTGATTATCATTTTTAAGTAGTTTATTTGGGTTAAATTCTTGTGCTCATTTGCATTATTTGAGATTAGTGTGTGAATTCATATTGCTCCCTGTGTTCGACCTTGGACTTTCAAATTAGAGTAATAAAATTTATTTGTTTGAGTGCTATTTTGGCTATACTGCAGCGCAATAATCTTAAAACACCGATTTAGCGCACGAACAGCAGGTGCACGGGTAGTGATCTGGAGTGCTCTTGGACACCTAATCAGGCCCTGACACATGTCAGCGTTGACTTGACGGGCGCGGGACACGTTGGTTTAATTATGTCATTATAGCATGCATTCGCGAGGTCGGTTTTAATTAAAGATTGGATTTGGCGAGTCCAAGTGTCGAACACAAGAAGGCGTGAAATCGGATTACTTTCTTGCTTTTAGCTGTCACAGGAAGTTTGGTTTACTTGCAAGAAAACAAGAGATAGAGAGAGAGAGTAGGATTAGAGTTTATCTTTAAATCACGACATTCATTCGATCAAGTTGGGAGCTATATAAGAAACAACATCAACATTAACATTTAGCATGCATCTTGAGTTTGTTCGCAAATACAACAATAGCTAAAAGCTTAAACAAAAGCAATATAAAACTAGGGTAAAGAGAGAGAGAGGAGGAGGCAAGGCGGCCACGGCGGTGGAGGAGGGCTCTGTCGGCGGCTTGACAACTCCAAGGTGTATGTGGAATGCTCGGTGGGTCTAGGAGAAGGCTAGTGCTGTATGGAGAGGGTGTGTGAATTGAATGCCCTTGAATGGGGTGGTTGAAGGGGTTTAAATAGGAGAAAAGGACTTCTAAATGAGGTAAAGGGGGTTTAGCAACGTCCAGGACGTCGCTAAACCCCTTCCAAAAATGTCATTGAAGCCAGCTGGCCGCCGATCTGTTGAGGGGCGAGTTCTTCTTCTTCTCCAGCCGCGCCTGCGATCCGTGTGCTCGCGTTGTGGGTCGTTCGATCGAAGATCGGACAGTCGAGAATCTGCGTGGGCACGTGCTGTGGATCGTGCACATTCTCACCCAGGAGCATCTGCGGGCATCCGTTGCGCCGCGTGGCACGATCCTCGCTGTCGACTTCCACATCAGCGATCAAATTTCGTGCGCGCGCGCTCCTGTTGCCAATTTGAGCCTTGCCGAGGCTCAATCCTACGTCTAGTGTGCATGGATAAAGCGCTAACCGCTGCGCTGCCTTTGTTGGTTTGTGCGGAAGTGAGGTCAGGCGCAGGGAGGTGTCAACCATTGGATGGAAATCCAATGGTCAGGATCTGAAGCTGAGGCCGCTTGAGAACCCAAGGGCGCGCAAGTGAGGGGCACGGGCTAGCGAAGGTTGTGAATTCTCAACCGTCCGATCAGCGGATCAGATGGCTTAAAGTTGCTGAGCGCGATGAAGAGGTGGTGCACTATAGGTGAGGGTGCATTAGATGCTGCCACGTGGCTGCCTGTGGGTCGTTGATCATCGAATCAATGGCCAGAACTTCTTGGGCTAGTTCAGGGAGCTCCGGATGTCAGATTTGAACGATTTTAAGTCCGTTGAACTCCATTCATTGTTTTGAATCCATCCATGCGATCCGATTACTCATTTGAGGCCTGTTTCAATACACACTTGTACATATGGCCATTAAACATTAATTATAAGCAATTTTAATTTGTCATGCATGCAATGCTCCCAAGCCCATTATAGTATATCATTAACGCACATATATCCTCAAAACTGTCCCCAGTTGATGGAATTATCACCATTAGATGTAGAGTTATCATGACTCGATTGACCATCTTGGGTGAACCAATTCGGCTCACGATGCCCTCACGTTGTTTCGTCCGGTTCGAGGCCTTCCCGACCTCAGATTTCAAGAAATAAGGTATCGTTGGAATCGTATCAACGCGTACTACACGTTGGTGTGGTTTATTGTCACTTTTGAGTATGTCATTTTTATTCAAAAATCAGAAACATGATTAGGTGTCTCCAACTCCACCGTTGGTCCGTTTGAATTAGGTCACATCTTCGATGCGTGCACAGATCCCGAGGCAGATGTGGAAACTATCTCTGGCCTTGTGCGCACAATTTGGAGTTACCGTGACCCTTCGGTGACATTAGGTAGAGTAGCCTACCTTTCCTCTTGACCCCTTCTGGTTTTCGGGTGCCTATGGACCCGTCGGGTGTGATTTCTCGCATGCAATGCTTGATTAACGTATGCTGTCCTTGTTGCTAAGTTTGGAACCCCTCTAGTAGTTTCCTTGAATTATGGGTACTTTAAATAAGAAACAACTTATTTTTATGAGAAGGATTAAGAATTAATGATTATATATACCTTTGTTATTGCATGTGTAAAACGAACTTCGATTTCCGTGAAGCAAGTTCTGTTGGGTTCGGTGATGAATAAATAGTATGGGACTACTGTCTTAAATTGGAAATTATCTGTAAACTGATACATTTGAAAGTTAATGTGAATATCAGATAATCCTAGACTAAATAATATAGGATTATTAAGTATGCCTTGATTTGATGAAAATAAAAGATACAGTTGTTTGGAATTGGTTGTAAATCAATACGACGGATATGTCGGGAATTAAAAGGATAAGATAATTGATTTTAGCCCTGTTACTCGCCGGATTTTGATTGTAGCTTTGGTCTTTCATACTGATTTTATGGGCTGGTTCGGAGAGTTGCTAGCTTCCCTATGACTCTTTGGTTAGACTTAGCGGCCAACTGAGATAGTGGGATGCGTGGCTCGAGGTTTGGTTCTTTCTCGGCCCGAAGGTGGGTCATTGGTTGTCTGTGGTTCAGCATACGTAGCGCTAACTTGTACATGTTCATGTTACACAACGTAGCCATCATCCCTTTCCGTGATAACCCCAAGGTAATGGAGTGTGGCAACTCGATGGGTATAAGCGGTCTTCCCGGCAAGGAGGATAGCTTATGCCGATCTTGCGTCGAAGTTACATGAGATCGCCTCGTGTCTGAGACGTCAATTTACGGATTGTGAATTGTAAAAACATGGGCAAGGTACGTAAATGGAATTACCTAAGAAATAAACTATAAATGGATGAACTATTGATATAGTGCTCTATTTCTGTATTCCTGTTACTGTTACCACTTATTTCGTTGTCTACTATATTCAGTTTCAATTGACGTATAGTTTCGGGTTCCGTACTCGGGTGTTGTTGAGCAGTCAGGTACAGCAACTGCCATCAGTTAGACTTCTGCGGAACTGGATCCTACTTGAGAAGACGATCCGTATTGAGCCAATGGCTTGTAGTAGTAGTTTTTCTTTCCGCTATTAGATTTTATTTTTCCTGTCTTTTTGGTAGTTGTACGAGATTCTCTTTAATTTCTGTTTTAGAGTGAATTTTAATTATATTGTCAGCACTTTGGTTTTCTTTTATTTAATGCATCATGAATGAATGTTGGCTATTTACGTTTTGTGGTTGTGTGTTGGGTGACTATGATCTTATGGGTATTCGTGTTAGTTGATAGCACACGACGACCCAAATTCCATCACTTGACGAGACTCAAGTCATCACATAATGAACTCACATTCATCGCGGTAGTTTAAGAATCTAAACAGATTCCTTTTCTTCCCCTTTTGCACAATTTTCAAATGCAACATTGCTTGGTTGCTCCACTTCGTGTGCTCATATTCCACTCGAACGGGTAGGAAGAGTTCGAACCATATATTTCACATGCTAGGACTCGATCAAGGTGAAAGACTATGCATACTTCCCCCGTGGAGAGATTCGGCTACGAGAATCAATTGCCCACAACAACCACATCTGTAACGCCCAACTCGTTAATGCAATTATTGAACTCTCTTACACTACCCAACATATATAACTCCTTACCTCCAATCCTTTCCTCCACCTCTCGTACGACGTTAGATCCCTCCCCCTCTCCCTATCATTGTGTGGATAGACAAAGGAAATCGTCATGAACAGCCTGCGTCCCACCACCCCCCCCCCCCCCCCCCCCCCCCAAAAGCTTGAATGGTAACGACTTGATTCGTCATTGCAAGGACTTGGGTGTCCCAAGCGTTGACCTTCGAGGTCACCATCACCCTTGCATAAGGTGTAGGATGAATATCCAGTTAACTCGAAGGATCTGCTGACCTAATTGCAATGGGTTCATCTATTGTTGTAGGGAGAACCCCCTTTCTGGGGTCTTCAGATGGTTAATGGATTCTTTTGATAATTAGAGAGGACTTGGGAACTGATTCTAAAGGATGGGAGAGTGAAGCTACGGGAGGAACCTATGTAGAGGGATGTTGTCTTCAAGGATGAAGTGTTCCTGGATCATAGATGTGTGTTGTCAACCTACGATAATGTTGGTTGAGGGGGGAGGGTGTGATGGATTCCGACAAAGAGTGTAGTTGAGGGGATCCTTTGTTGTCTGTTGTTATTGTTGTTTACACAAGCCTAACATCGGATAAACTACATTTTCCCCCTTTTCTTAGTAAATTTTTTATCGTGTATGCCTGCAATTACATTAGCTGATGGTGAACGTTTGGTCGCATTGTAGAGGATTGGGCATAAATTTAGAAGATAGGGTATAACCAGCAAGTAATATGAATTTGCAGGACAACTTAGTACTATATATATATATATATATATAAACTGCGGAAAATATAAAATGTAGAATTTAACCAATGATTTGACTGTTGCGATAATTGATTGTAAAAGATAAATGGAGTGTAAGTATGGGAGGAGTATAGAGGTATCTTACGTATACTTTGCAATTCTTAGGGTAGAAATTGCTGATTGTCCCTCGTAGGATATGAAGTGGTAACTCAAAATCATATGGAAATATCCAGCAACTAGGTTTACACTCTGATCCCGTCCATATGTGTTTTTTTTTTTTTTTAAATGAAACTCCATTACTAGGAACAACATGATCACAGAAGGAATGGAACTTCAAGGAATGAGGAAGGAAAGACAACCAGAATACCCTCACATGAGAGGGGGAAACAGGAGAACTCCGGAACGGGGATACAACAAAATTAAAATGAAATAAAATAAAATAGTTAAAAAGGAAGCATTCTTGCAAACACATCATGTAGCATACTAAACCAATTAAATGCTCCACGTCTCAAGATGATGGCGGCGCTCCCAAAGGAGCTGATAGTTGAGATGTTTTGGCCGATACCTATTCATGTTAAGGTACCAAATGAAGTGTGGTTCCAACTTGAAATGGAGTCGTAGAGGTGAACAACAGATCTTGCATGAGAACGACGACGTCAAACTTAAGCTTCACAACAGATAAAACCGAGGCCTTTAACCATACATGGAGTCCCATGTGCGTGAGATCGTCTTGACCAAACATCCACTCCTCGAAAGTAAGCTCAACGCTACAAACCACTTCTCACTTGGCTACGATAAATCCTAAACAAAAGCTGAGCCAATTTCAACTCGGGCTCGTCTCAGCAAGATAAATGAGCTAGGATCCGATCCCGAGTTCAACTCAAAAACTAAATAATCTTTTCTTGCGAGCCCTCGTCGAGCTCAAGTTAAATGGCCACCCCTAATTTTTTGCTGCCCTCGTTAGTCTCAGTGAGGAGATCCAGCAATAAAAAAAGCAGGGAATTTTTATAAAAAGATCCCTATCGTCATCTTTATTCTATTTGTCCTCCCTCACCACTTCCTAACCCCCTCCCACGTCATCATCCAACCACCCACTTCTGCCCCATCTCGTCCTCCCTCCCCTGACCTCCTCTTCTCCCTTTCCCATCCTCCTTTCCACCTTTGGATTTTCCATAATCCGGTGTGTGTGTGTGTGTGCGCGCGTGTGTGTTTCTGTTTGTTTTGGAGAAACCTGATTTCTTTGACTACGTGTTATCAAGGTCATGCAACTTAAATAATGCATCGTAAAACTCATACAACTTAATACAAAAGATGTCCGTACGTTAGAGTAGTTTTACCATCCTCCGAAGTTTGCCAGTTTGTTTGTGAAACCTGATTTTCCCACCATCTTTCCACAACATAGTCAAAACTATATTTTTCAATTTTTCATGAGATTAGTTTTTGAAACGAGGAGTTGGAAGACGTCCAAGTTTTCCGACAATTCAAGTTAGATCCTTGGGTCCGAATCACAATTCAAAACTTCTAGAGTTTTTCTATTTGACTTGAATCCCTTGTAGGAGCTTCCACACGTGTCCCCACGAAGAATCAACATAACTACCCCAATATTTTTTTGTAGCCTAGAAGTCCATTTGGAAAAACCAAGGAGAAATTAACATTTTCCATGCACCAATCTCTAAGACCTAATTTACAGTGCGGGTTAACCCCCACTTTTATCTTAGGAGTTAACCCAACCCTCATTTGCCCACTTAACTGGTGTTATCCTAACACTGAATCAGATGCAGGTTTCCCCAACCCCCGATATAACCCCTGTTGTCTCTCTCCTCGCGAGCGGTCCCTTTCTCATTCTGACGAAGATGCCCTTCTTCGTTTTCGCTGCTCTGTGCTTTTCCTCGCTCCTCTCCATTACTCCGTGCTTTCCCTCGCTCCTCTCCGCGTAGTGCCTCGTTTCGATCAATTCTTGTCGCAAAAGTGGGAGTAGGGCATTCATGCGGTCGTTAGCCTCTGGCACCATTCAATGATCAGTTGTAGATGCTTTCCTTGTTGAATGGCTAGGGCTACTTTGTCACCTGTGTGGTTCCTTACCGAAGGTCAGTAGGTTGCCATTACTCCCTTGTCCTTACCAAAGTTCTTCCTCCTTATTTGAGATGGCCGATTTCGAGGCAATGTTGCCCTGTGCATCTGGGAATCTGGGTGGATCTCGTGAACGCACATCACCTTTATTAATTCCAACTTACTATGTTCTTCGTTGTATGCATTGATGAGCGATATGAGGTGAAGAACCTCTATAAAGGGGGCATTATTGGCAATCTTTTTCTTCATGCTCACCTGTAACCCTAATTTGGTGGGTTTCTTCTTCGTTTTCTTCTTTTTCATTTCCAAGGTTGTTAGGTATTTTCTTTGATAGAGTTCTCACGATCTGTGTCATCTCTTTCAAAGGTTCTTTAGCTTAAGTGCTCTTGGCTTGGGTTTGCTTGAGAACGGCTTCGGTGAGAAAATTTGTGAGGTAACAATTCGTTTATCTACATGTCTTTCGTTGATTTCCCATCTCTGTTTGAAGGAAAAAAGTCAATTTGTTTTTTCTGTGATGATTGGTGGATTATTGTGCTTGGCTCCATCAAAATATCCAAGTAGCATGGATGGCTTGTTGATATCTTGGCACATTTTTTCCCTTGTCAATCATTTGTTAGATTTCATGTATGGATATATATTGGCTTTCCAATCAGTTGAATGCTGTGTTAAAGGATGTAGTGAGCTTTCCTTGGTCTTCTTCAGAGTGAAGATTTCACTCTTCCATTCTTCTCTGACAAAAAATGCATATAGTTTTCAATTTGACATGATCATTCTTTACATTTTCACCATCTATGGGACAAACAATATCATCTATCTCTATTTGGATAATCTGTCTATTTGGATATCTTAACCATGAGAGAAGATATCTGTTGGTTATTTAGATCCATGTAAGAGGTATTTTTTTTAGGGCTGAAAGGATGACTACTCTTATCAGTAGCACGACAATCTATTAATCTTCAATGAAAAAGAGATACATCAATCTCCAGGCTATGTCAATCCCAAGTACAAAGCACAGTAAATAACATTATGAACATATGACCTCAAACCCCAAAAAATGCATCCAAGCAATAGCTTAAATAAAAGCCAACATCCACTCACTTTTAACTTCGTACATCATTTCACCAACACCTCCCTGAGGCTACAAGTTCTATATCAATTGGCAACAACAGAAGAAAATAGGGAACCGTCAAGCTACCCAAAGCACCATTAGGAGCTTTATTCCAGGAATATAAAATGTAAGCCTCCTTATTGCATCCAATGCAAATAGATGGGGAAGCAATGACTCCAATAAGCTAGCTAAGGACTAGTTATTCTTCCAGAAGAGAAAAAATTATCCCTAAACCCAAATCTTGTATAGAGATCATGTTTCAAGCCGTGCTCCCCTTACATAAAACTCATCCTAAGCCACAAGCAACCTACCCAATCTTATAGAGCTAGTATCTACCAAAAGGAATCTCTCATCAACATCTTCAACCTTTTTGGATCTTTGAAATGCATCCCATCTCTATTTGATCTGATTATGTCCTTGTTTATTGTGATTATGTATTTGATCTCCCATGTTTGATCTTCATGTATTGTTTTTTCCCTTCTCTTTTGATCTGATTACGTCCTTGATCTTCATGTCTTGGTTTTTCCCTTCTCTTTTGCTCGAAATGCTATTGTTGCTTTTTCAAAAGATTGCTGTTTATTCTACTACTCATGTGGGTACATGATAAGTTCATTTCATTGTTTATGGTAAAATGTTAGGTTGTTTCCTTGTAATGAACTATGCCATTAGTTCATTGTTTAAAGCACTTTGTAACGCAATTGGTTTTTGTTTGGTTGACTTTAATACTTATCTTATTAGTTTTTTACGCATGTACACCTTGTTTAGGTAAGATTTTTGAACTCAATTGGTTTTCTAGTATAGAATATCTTTTCCAAAAAAATTTATATGAACTTAACATCATTTAAACCCAGTGTAAATCCATGATAAAAGAATGTGTGTTTCCATTCAATAAAAGCAAGCACCGCAGTTGTTCAAAATCCATCAAATCTAACGTGAAAGCTCAAGAACTTAACAAAATCACTCACATATATTCTATAAACATCAAAAACTATTCTAGAATATTGTGCAGGTCTTTAAAACCTAATGTGAGAGATTAATTCTAATATTCGTTGATAAATTTGGGTGATGAAATCCCTTGAGATCAGATTATACTAAAAATGCTGGAAATAAAGGGTATAGCATTATAAACATCCAGACATCCCTTAAGAGCAGATTCAAACTCCAAAACATGAACTAATGATTGAAATCAACATGAAACATGATTTTGTATAGATTACTGACAAAGATTTCTAATTCCTAAAATAACGAAAAAGTTAAAATGACCAAGATGCAAGGTTTTGCATTACTTGAAAGACCACCTACTTGTCTATTTACTGGGTTAAGTATGGAATCATGAAGAAGACTCGGTAAGGATTGCCAAGCGTTTAGCACTGGCTTCCCCCTCCATTTTTCATTACAAAATAAACCATCAGTGAGATCAAAGTAAGAGAGAGCAATGTCAACATGGATGGATTTTTATGTTTGAGAAATAAAGATTTCCTTTTCAAAAAATAAATAAATAGAGATTTCCCAACTTTATCAGAGTTGAAGGATTGATGACACATTGGTCAACTGGACCGTGTCCAATCATCTGTTTGGCTCTTAGTGGCTAATCTATCAAATGAAATATCTGCTTTCCTTCATATAGTGGGAATGTAGAAGTTAGGGTTGATTCCAAAATTCTACCCTAAGATATTAGGAGGTTCAGATTGTCATGACCTTCAAACTACTAGGCAGGGTTCTAATTATTCAGCAAACAAATAATTGAGTTATATTGACCTTTGAATTCTTTGGAAGCATCAACATTGCCCTTAAAAGCAAAAGTATACTAGAATTTACTTCTAATTTGGGACCCCATTCACCTAGCCCAACACCACCATGAGGAGAGGCTGTTACTTTTAAACCTTCTTACTTCTTAGGCCTTCCCTTTAATTGCTTCACGAAGGACATCCTAGTTTCACCCATAATTTGTTGCATGGCTGATAAGGTAAATAAAAACTTTACATTCAACCCATAGTTATTGCGTGGATGGTGAAAAAGCAAAACTTCAAATTGTGACTAATCTTGGTTAAGTTGTGAAGTTATTTATGTTATGCTGGATGTAATGGATAAAGTTTTATGTCTGAAGCTTTTTTAGGAATAGGGTTTTTTCACATATGGGATTTTTTCAAGAGCATACTGAGAAAATTTGATTTGGTGAGGGAATGTATTGTTGGTAAACAAGGATATATTTTTAAAGCAAGCTATGGGATGTATCATTAAATACTCAATATGAATCCACGAGATCCATGGAGAAGTACACTTCAAATTCTAGGCACATTCCCATGCAACATTTCAAAATCCCTTTGCATCCCATGGAGAAGTACACTTCAAATGCTAGGCACATTCCCATGCAGCATTTCAAACTAATTTGCACCTACTACATTTCTTACTTTCATCTTTGTCCATTGTTGAATATTTTTCATACTCAAAATAGCACCAGTTTGACCAGTTTCCAATCTTCTTCACTATTCAAAGAGAGAAGAACCTCATACCAACTGAAATGAATGAATTGCCCTGCCTTCTCTAATGGATGAATTGCTTAAATGAATTGCCGAAAGGGCAAACGATCCTCATACCAATTTTTCTTGCTGAAATGCAAGAGTAGAACTTTCCTTCAAGTACCACATCCCCACATAAATCAAAGGGAACTCATTGCAACATGCTACCAACATTCCACTATGCTGCCTTTTTTGCTAATCTCCACACTTGGCTTGCATTCTCTTGCATTCTTGCTAATCTTATTTCATTATCTTTACATAGGTTATAAATGTTTTGAAAAGGAGTGCTTCTACACTTAGGTGCTATATTGATTGAATGATAAATAGGGATCTTTACCTTTTATATCATTTATGATCTTTTAGAAGTAAGTGTAATTATGGCCATGATGATGAGTAAAAAATGTACATACTGTTGGTGCTAGAGCACCACGATTATTTGTTTTGATGATAACAAAATACGTGTTATTTAACATTTGCACTTGGAGTCTTAGATTTCAGGTCAATTGCAAATGTAGACGTGATTAGACGGAATTCGAGCTCGCATCCAGAACAGATTGGAAGAGCTTGATGGAGAACAGAGGAGATTCACGAGGAGCGATAGATTGAAGATGGAAGGACAAGAAGAATAGGATAGAATTCTATTTATTCCTTTCATGTACTTTTGTCTTTATTTTCTTGCTCTTTATTTCCTTAGAACATTATGTTAAAGAGCCTTAAAGTACCCTGTAGTCCTAGGAACACCGGCACAACCCTAGGATACTTAGGTTTTCTGTAGAGAACTTAGAAAACCAATATAGGGTTCAAACAGCATTTCCAGACGTCTAATTCCAAAAACAGATGTCTGATAATGTGTTTTAAGACGTCTGACTGTTGATTTAAACGTCTGATAATATTTAGGCTGGACATAGTTAGTTCTGTCTGATGAAATCAGACGTCCAGATCTTAGACCAGACGTCTTAGGAGACGTCTGATGAGTTTGCCAGACGTCCAATTAGTGGACCGTTGGCTCGCTTTGCAAACACTCAAGGATATGACCGTTAGAGCCTTATCAGACGTCCTTAAGCCCTTCCAGACGTCTGATAATTGACCGTTTTGCCTCGACTGACCCGAAAATCTCTTCTCAGAGATTTTCTAGCCGTTGCAAATCCATTCCCACGAAAAAGTAGGTTTCCAGACGTCCAGACATAGTGACAGACGTCCTGTATGTTGTCTGATGGACTTGCACTAGAACCATGTTTAGATCTGATTCAGGTCAGGAAGAAACCCGCCTAAAATCAAACGTCTGACCTTATTTTCAGACGTCTTAAAATGGTCTTCCAGACGTCTGATGCCAAAATTAAACGTCTGATTACCCTGTCAATGCAATCATTGTCCTTGATTTCGGCCTGATTCTCTTGGGCTTTGCACCCAACGGCTATGGAAGCTTTTCAAAGCCTTCCAAAGCTTTCCTAAGGCCTCAATAAATAAAGGGGAGCCTTTGCACACCAACATACACCTAAGCAACATACTTTCTACTCTTTTGTGTCCAAGAAAAGCTCTTGCTCTCCAAGCTTAAGTTCCATCATCTAGAGAGCTAAATTCCCTTTGCGCACCTGCTCACCCGCCATAGTTCACGAAGAGCGACATTGTGCCATCGCGTGGCTCACGCACCCGCATCATCAATTCGACGCACTCCTTACAAAGGGGAGTTTCCTAATTCCTATAGAAGCTAGGTTTAAAATTACTTTGTTGGCTCTATAGGATTGTTGTCATTTATCTTTGTTATTTGGTTGGGTATTTGCTTTGCGAATTCCCGTCTCCTTCGTGAGACAAAATCCTTCTCGTGAAGAGAAAGGGTTTGTGGTACGCTACCCTCGTATAAAGTAGCGTGGTTATATTTGAGGTTGAATCACCTTCGTTTAAGCGATTCGGTTAGTGGATTTGATGAACTTGGTTGATTGGAAAATCCTAACTCGAGAGGGTTAGGTGGTGGTTTTCACCCGGTTTGGGTTTCCACCTAAAAATCTTTGTATACTTTGTGTGATTGTATTTTGTGAGATTGTTTATATTTTATTTCCGCAATTATTACGTCACCCCTTCCTGGTAGGGAAGAATCTACACATACAAAAGTAATAAGGAATACCATTTGGATGCATTGTAATATACGCACTCTATTTGTAATGTTTTACCTTGAGATTATAAATCATTAGAATTACAATAGTTCGGATTACAATACCTTAGGATGCAGTAAATACCATTTGGATTACAATAGCTGCACTTCTCAAGTATGTAGCCTACTACTTACACATTAATGCGTTGTCTTTAACGACCGTAAACTATGTATAGGTGGAGCCTTTCTGGATATTTTACTCGATTATTTGTCAAGGGAAATGGCCGATGCAAGTAGTCGTGTCAGTCATCGTATTTATCCTGAAAGGGAGAGGACTTTCGAGGATTACCATAATCTCCTTGTGAAATTGATTGTTACAATTTTGCTATTGATCATTTCATCGGAGATGCAAAATGGTGACAACCATGATGTGAGGAAAAACTTCCCAAGAGTAAGGTATAGACTTAACATTTGTTGGGGTCTTACAACATCTTTCACTTTTGGAAAATTCACCATCTTTCCTTACTCCGATTGGTTACCTACTTTTTTTCCCACGTGTAGGATGAATGGAGATTGTCCCAATCGTGGAAAGGGTGTCCAGCATTCTCGCAAAGGTGGAGACCCACGAATTGCCAATTGGACATCTGATCAGGATAGGTTACTCATAAGGCTTTCGAATGGCCAATACAATAACGATTTCATAAATGGTTCATTCACTAGAACTAGGTGGGTTGAGATCGTTAACGAGTTCAACTTAGAGAGCAGGTTATCCTATGTGAAGGATCAATTGCAGAACCGATTCAAGAATTTGAAGGAATTGTGAACGCTTTTGTTGCCTTGTCCAACAGAAGCGGTTCTGGTTGGGATGATCATAGGAAATGTGCCATCTCATATGATGACAGTGCATGGGATGAAGTTAGTAAACTTTTCATTACAATCATACTTTACAACGAAAACTTTGTGTTGTGTGTAATACAACAGAAATTCATGCAGCTTCCAGAGCATCTGAAGAAATTATGAGAAAAGACGTTTCCATACTATAAGGAGTTGGAAGTCATTGCTAGTAAAGAGTTTGCAAGGGGAGTCCATGTAACATCCAGTCTTAGACATGGTGACATTGGCGAATTCAATGAATGCGAAGGTCAAGGTGATATGAACCTCTCGCAGATGGATTTCTCCATCAACGAGAACACAGCAATGTCCTCGCAAGTGCCCATCTCAAGGAACTTCACTACTCCACAACAAGCACATACAGAATTTTCAATTCCTCAGGATGAGGATGTCGGTGTAAATGTTGGGGGTAGTACACAACCATCGAAGGTCACACCCAGACCATCAGAGCACACATCAGGGAGTAGCGGGAAGCGTCGTCATAGCAAGGCCTCCTCTTCGGAAGGTGTTGATAGGGTTGCGACAATGCTGGAGGAGTTCCTTGCATTTAGCAAGAGCAAGCACCTTCGGAACTTTGAGAGGGAAGAGATAGATAACTATGTCTTAGGGTTGACAACGATGCTACCTGATTTGCCTGCCGCTCTGAGATCAAGAATGGTTGCTTGCCTTTTGGATCCAGCATTTAGAGATATAATGAGGGTGTTCCTCTGAGGTAATGCGAAGGATATGGCTGAGTTGGTGAAGATGGTGATGAACGGTGATATATAACGTTCATTGCTATTGGTTGTTATATTTAGGACATGGTTCCGTTTAGCTAAAACTTACGAGGGACTTTGAAATTTATGGTGTCTAGTTAGCATGTTTTTTTGTCATTCTCAATGTAATCTCTTTTGTTTGCAACCTTTAATGATGCACTATCTTCCCTTCATAGTTATGTTGTCTTGGAATCATTGAAATGGTTGAATTGAACGTTTCTCTAATGAAGGACTTCCTTTGTCATTTCTTATTTCCACAACTTTCCAGTACATGGAACTTGCTAGACATTTTGTTGATAGTGACGAGTTGGGAGCTTTTATCGTAGAAGTCATATTTGAGGAAACTATGCAGGACATCGCAGATCAAATTCAATGTTCCATACATGTCCCACGCGCACCAAAGCAATTTAAAGGGGTTGGTTTGGGTTAATAGAGATTTGGAAGGACATTATGACCGTTCAGTAGATATGTTTCGAATAGATAGTTCTCAATTCATTAAGCTACAGGATATGCTGCTTGAGAGGGAATACTTGAAACCCACGAACAAGATGCATCCAAACAAGGCCCTTATAATCTTTTTGTATTGTGCTGGACAGGGTGCTACAAATTGGAACACACAAAGCCGGTTTGAGAGATCATCGTGCACTATAAGTAACTACTACGAGGAAGTTGCCAGAGCAATAAAGAAGCTTCAGTTTGAGTATATTGGCATGACTGATGAATCTGCACCAATTCCAAACAAGAGAAGGACAAACAAGGACCTTTATCCATATTTCACGGTTAGGTTCTTCATATCAACAATTGTACCTTTCTTGCTTATAAACAAAATTCAATTCTAGGACCCAATCTTTATAGGATGTGATTGGAGCTATAGATGCCACTTACATAGAACTTTGCGTGAACCCAACGGATGCCGGGAGGTATCGAAACAGACACGGTTGGTGTTCACTAAATGTAATGTGTGTTGCATCAATGGATCTCTCCATTTAGTATGTTACTAGTGATGGGAAGAATCCACTGCTGATATGATGGTACTTCGTTGGGCAGTGCAAGATGACAATATTCTGTTGGCACGGGGTCAAGTTTATCTTGTGGATTGTGGGTATGCTAATACCTATCAATTCCTTGCCCCAAACAGAAATGTAAGTTATCATATCACTGAGTATAACGCTAGAGCAACACGCAACAAGTATCGCAATAAGAATGAGCTATTCAACCACCATCACGTGAAGATTCGGAACTGCATTGAAAGATGTTTTGGTGTCTTAAAAAAGAGGTTCCTTTGCTTGAACTACCCCTCCTACTCCGTTGAAGTCTATCGAGATGTAGTTGTTGCTTGTTGTGTGGTTCACAACTTCTTACTAAGAGATGGGGGGCAGGATGAATTTTACAACAAGAACTTCCAAGCGTCACAGGCCGAAGATCCACCTGGAGAGATACGACAACCTCTGTTCGGGAGCTAAATTGGTGTTTTAAAATTGTTGCGTTACAGTATAACCAAAATAGCACTCAAACAAATAATTTTATTACTCGAAAAACTTCTAAGATCGAACACAATGAGCAATATGGAATGCAGTTCTCAAAATTACAATTTAAGGTAAGAAAGCTATGAAATTGCAAACAAAAACTATTTCAGAATAAAGTAGCACTAGCATCGAGTGTCAGACTGCAAAAATAATGAAGTAAAATGATGATGTAGATCACCAAATACTCCTTACAATGATAGCTAATGAACTCAATGTATATATGTATGAAATGACATCAAGCCTTTCTGTTCTTCTTTGTCTTTTCTCTTTCTCTTCTGCCTCTCTTCTTCTTCCTTCAGCCCTGCTTCTTTCTCTAGCTTTCTTCACACAACAGGGGAAGCTTCCTAATTCAGCTAAGTGTTAATCGGATCTCACCAAGAGCAAAACCCTCCCCCTACCCGCGCAGGCTCTCCTTCTCTCTTTCTCTCTTTAGGATCCGCTCTCCCAAAGCCACAGGGGTAATCGAGTTATCGGTCCTAGCGTACCCGGGTCCAGGGCTGCAGGCGTGATCGCAGTCGAGTGTAGGCTTAGGTGGGTTAACGGGTCAGGCCAAGTCCATAGGCAGAGGTTACGAATGTGGTGGTGCGTGGGTGAGAGGGACCTCACCTCTTGTTTGGAGGCAGAAAGCTTCTTTCACCTTTTCCACTTATACGCCTTGGATGCCTTTTCTACTCACGATGCGGGACTATCCCACATCACTTTTCTTCACACAATAGCAGCGTCTGATGCTTCACCAATTAGGTGAGCTGCCGCTTTTGGGTCTTTGATTGAAGGACCTGGGAAGGGTCCTAGGGGTGATGCGCACAACCTGGAAGTGGAATTGAGGGGATTGCGGCTAGAGAACTGCGTTCGTGGTCGGAGACAGAGGCAGCGACGGTGACAGATGGTGAGTACCTGAAAGCAAAGATACAGCCTCACGACCCAATTAAACTCGCTCAGGACCTTCGCTGGACCACGACGAATGTGTGGGTGATGGTCTTGTGGCATGAGAGGGCGTGTGGGGGTCAGTCGATGTTACGAACAGGGCATCAGACGTAGTTTAAGACATCTGGGAAGTGGCCCAGACATCTGGCCAGACGTCTGGAACCCTTCCCAGACGTCTCATATTAAATTTTTTCGGCGTACGGGTTCGCGTCTGCGTGCGCGCGCCGATTGAACCCGCCGCCTTCCTTCTTCGCTTTTCTCTCCCACCCTGCAGACGACGCCGCCTTCTCTTCTGTCTCTCCCCGCGCAGCCTTCAAATAGCGCTCCCCTCTCCCTCACCCTCACTCCACCACCTTCATCTTCTCCCTGCGAGCGAGCGAGCGAGTGCGGCAGCAACGGCTGCAGAGAGCGTGCGGGGAGGAGTTGTTGCGAGAGGAAGAAGAAAGCTCGACCGCGAAGGTGTGATCTTGCCAGGGCAGCTAGAGCCGGCCGACGGGAGAGCAGCGAGCGTGGGGTGTCGCGGAGGAGCTGCTACAGCTCGGGCAGCAGGCGGACGCGGCGCGGCGCAGTCGTGCGTCGCGGGCGGAGGGCGAAAAGGGTCCTGATTCTGGGAAAATTTCCCAAAATCAGACGTCTGGACTTACATCCAGACGACGCAGAAGACGTCTGGACACAATATTTTCCTATCTTCTCCTTTTTACGCGTGTACGGTCATGCAACCGTCCGCAGCGTTCTTCTGCGCCTCTTCGTGATGAGAGCGGGTGTGTGTGTGCGCAGGTTCTATTCGGGAGGGCACGAGGGCTCGCCATCCCACACGGATCAGACGTCTGGCCACAGTATCAGACGATGGAGAGAACCTCCAAACGTCCGGGGTGACAATCGGACGTCTGGAAACTAAGTCCAGACGATCCAACGGGCTGCTGGACGTCTGAAGGACTGTGCAGACCAAGGTATGACCTGATCAACCTTTTAAGACGTTTCGAAGAAGTTCCAGACGTCTGATTTTGGGCAGACTCGTCGTTTTTGACCTGGTTAGGGTCCATTCGGAGTCCGTTTTCCGCATTTCGAGTTTCGTTCTTTCCAGATTTATTTCCTCTACCTGTTTACAGTAATTGCATACTGTTCTGACTAACCCCTTGTGTTGATCCTTATGATAGGATCCCGTTCCGTTGCGGCTCTAGGGGGTTGCGGAGGCGTGCGGGATTGCCGACCACGCCCCCAGTACTCCTGATTTCGCAGGTAGAGTGGCCCTTGTAATTATTTATCAAAAATTATGCAATTGTGAAATAATTAATAGAGTCTAGAGCATTGCATGAACTCTAGGGCTGAAAATTAGATTGAATGATAGATCCTAGGGTATTACATGAATCATAGGACTGGAAAACTAGATTGAATGATAGATCCTAGGGTATTACATGAATCCTAGGACTGAAAAACTAGATTGAATGATAGATCCTAGGGTATGGCATGAATCCTAGGAACATAGAACATGGAAACAAATGTCTTGAATGCCTGAATTGCAGTCGTGGATAGTGGATAAAATAATGATAATTACCTGTAATTGGATAATAGCTGCCTATGAAATGTAGAGTACTGTTACTAGTAACTGCTGCATGTAATTTACATTGGTTGAAATTAAATACGAGCTGCTTGTATACAAATTGGAAAGAAAAAGAAGTTGAATGTTGGAACACGTACTATATGCGAATCAACCTGAAATGATGAAACCTAGTATGGCTTGGCCAGAGAAATATGAGCATGAACCTTACGGGGAATTAGGAGTAGAACTCCTGGAAATAAATGGGTTGGAACTGGAAAAGTGAATGGGAAAGTTTGTTCTCTCTTGGGTACGTAGTACCAGGGAAAGCACCTGTTACCTCTTAGTGCAGAGGAGAGCCAGCCGCCCTAGGGACCCGGGGTTAGGTTTGGCCACTTTGTACTGACTCTTGGCCCTCGCGTACACTGTACTGGGGAGAGCTACTAGTGTAGGGAGGGAGCTAGCCACCTCACGGGCCCCGAGGTTCAGCTAGCTGTCTTACACCGACTTGTTAGGCCCACTCGGCAAACCAGGGTAGTCAGGCAAGGGTGCGCGGACTGTGGAGAGGCAAGACCCCTATTTGGTTACTGTGGAGGGGCTGGACCCATGTTACCGAGAGGGCTCTGCCCTATACTGGTTCCGTGCTGTGCTTTGTGCGCACCCGTTAACGGAAACGACTGACCGCGTGCCAGTGCGGGGTAGCTACCCGTGCGTTTATCGCGCATGCCGTAGTCACTGTTACATCTGTCAGCGACCTTGGGGTGGTTGACTGAGGGTAGGACCACCACGGGTAACTCTCCCGGCCAGGAGAGCACCACGTGTTACTTCTACTTTTCGGAAAAGACTGCAATAAAGATCGTTCCCACGAGGAACATTCGAGATCAAGAGAAAGATCTGAGAAATAATCAACAGTGAATAAATGGAAAAATATAAGGGAAGAAAGTAAAAATATAATAGCTACTGTACACTCTACTGCTTCTTTTAGCTTTTAGTTGCCACTGTACTCAGCGTTTCGCTGACGTGTCACCCTTGTTACCTTTTCAGGACCAGATGTTGAGCAACTAGAGTCAACGGCTGCAGAGGGCGCTGGGCCTAGTAGAGCCCAATAGTGTTACTTGCAGTACTTACTGTACTTTTCTTTCCGCTGTAGTAAGTAGTTTCTGTTACCTCTGTACTCCTTTTGTTGTAAGCTTCATGTTTATGTACCTGTTTAATTCTCTACTGTTGTGGTGGTGTATACTGTAGTATTTCTTTCCTTTACTGCTGTATTTTGTTACTGCTAGTTATATACATGGTGAATGTGGTTTATTTTACTACTCTTTTGGTTACTTTCTTGTTGGACGACTGGGTCTTGGGATCAGTCGAGTCGGTCCGATTCTCGTGTTTCGTAGTGATTCGGGAATCGGGTCGTTACAATCGATGACGAAGGAGATGGACGGAAGTGGGTTTGTTCGGTGGAGCGTTGGAGGGAGAAATAGGGTGAAAAAGGAGAGGGGAAATGAGCGGAGAGGTGTGGCGGAGATTTTGAGGTAGTCAGCAAGGAGTTAGGTGGTGTGTGGAGCAAGATGTACCTCGCCGAAGGTGTGGCCAGAGCGGTGAAGACGGAGTCGCAGAGGCGTGGTCGAGGTCAAAACGGCGTGTCGAAAGTGTTAGTGTGATGAGGAAGAGTTTAGGGATCAGTTGAATGTACCAACGGATGAAGTGGGAAGGAGCACAACCGGCGTTGAAGAAGAGAACAACTCCAGAGAGAGGGAGACGGCGAGGAAGAAGGAGATTAGGGCGTCGGCTTGTACGGCTCGATTCTAGAAAGCAACAGAGGACGAAGATGGATGGAGGGGCTCGCCAGACTTCGAGGAGCTTTCGGCCAAGAGAGAGAGAGAGGAATTAGTGGGGAATCTTGGTCGATTTCGAGTGTAGGGAGAACGATCTGATCAGGAGTTTCTTTTATAGATCCCAAGCTTGGAAAGCTTGTCGGAGTTGGGAAATTCCTTGATACCCAAATCTCTCATGCGTTCGCATGAGAGATTGGGTAAGTTTTAGGGCGTGGGATTTGGCTCAAAAGTAAGAGAATTTCTTGACGAACTTCCCTTTCAAATTTAAAAGGGATTCGTCAAGCAATCAAGGAGTTCTTTTCAAATCAAGGTCGCTGGAGTAAGTAGAAATAGGTTTAATGGCGGTAGGAACCTTTTTGTGAGAACGACGACAAAGTTAGGGGTTTGTTTGAAAAGATTTTGAAAGTTAAGGGCATAAATGTAATCAGACAGGACCAAGTTGAAAACTAGGTCAAGACAAACTCATATTGGGTTCAAATTTTGGTACAAACCTAATTTGGACCTAAGGAATCCAATGGTGAAGTTAGATTTTGGTTTTGACCACGTTTGACTGGGTAATTTATGTAAAAACCTAAATTAGGACAAATGTTTGTCTGAGACTGTTCTGGGTCAAAACGGATCCTGATAGTCAAATTGAAGGTTCCAAACCCTAGAAAATATTTTTCTATGAATTTTAGAAGGTTTAGGTGAATTTTATCTTGACCAGAACATCATTTAATTAAGTGGATCTGTTTTTAGGGCTTCAAAAGTCATTTAATTCTCAGAACACATGCAAACCCTTTTCTGTCTATTCTATCCCATTTGTTTTCCTTTTAAGACCATTTGACCCTCAATTAACCCCTAGGAAAACCCGTTGTTGTACTGCATTCATGATATGATGGTAAAATTATAGTTTTAACCCTAGTATCTAATTTTTTCCCTCAGAATGATTATGCAGTGAACTGTGACTCTCTGACAGTTATGTAGGAGCATTTACTGACTTAATTAAATCAAAATGTGCTAATTATGGCTCATGATGGTGTTCCCATCAACCTCCTTAGACGGATAACTTCGGTGACACTATCCTTGAGCCATCAGTTTCTTTAAGTCAAATAGATATTCAAAGGAGCAATCAGATTAGATAGTCAATTGCAGATTCGATGTGGGAGGAATGGCAAAGGAAAAATGCACGATCATAAGTTCGTGCATCGGTCATTATTTCACACATTAAGTATCCATTTTGATGTTTTCACTTCGTACTTCATGATATATGATGTTGTGAATGTATTTCATGATAAATGACCTAGACTCTATTTACACTTCATAATGCAAAGGTAGATACATTTTTGAACTTGCATGCAATTTGTCAACTTCTAATATTGGATGTGTTAGGACACAATTTCAGGTATGGAGACTGCTCCTTACTACACTAGAGGTGACTAGTATCACGGACATCAATGCCTATGTTATGAATAATGTAAGCTAATTTTTGAATTGGAAAACGTTCAAAGTCCAATTCCCTGGATCGTTTGTTTTATATGTGTCCTCGGGGGGATGGAGTAAGTGAATTGAATAATCCCTTCAGCCTTATAATACAGGTTGAATTAAGCATATGGATTGTTATTTATTTCAATCCAAAGTTGCAACTACAGACAACCTACGCGAGAGAACTTTCCCAACTTCCATATACTGAAGGTTGAGCGTAACTTTTTGGCTCGCTTGTATGTAAAGTTGGAGGCAAGAACTAGCTTAAGACAACATGCAGAATTGCAGAATGCATACATAGAGATGAAACATCTAAAGTCTGAGTTGTAGGAATTAAGAGCGAACATAGACACAATGGTTGATAATCTCATGTCTTCCATAGAGTACATTAACTGAGATTAGTTAATGCATCCTCCTATTGCACAATGTTATTCTGTATCAAACTTTTTAAGCATTTCGGAGGTGTTACTTTCTTCTTGACCAGCATCTTCTTGATAACTTGTTATGATCTAGTAAGGAAAATGCCTCTCTACAATTATGTTTCTTTCTCTAATTTCAAATTAGTTATCTTAACTTCCTAGCTCACAGACATGCCTACGTCACGAAGATTAATAACAATTGAAAGGAGATGCAATTGTGAGCATGTGGTGGAACTTGTCTTTGAGGAAGAAACAAGTATAGATAATATCTTAAATGTACTGAATTACAAGTGTCCTTACAAGAATAGCGTTAAATGCAACTTAAAAATTACTAGCTTTCGATTGAAGTTCTTGGTTAAATGCTACGTTAACTTTTTCATTTTAAGGATGTGGATTTCAAAAATCCCCTCTCAAGTTCCAACCAACATTGAAATCTCAAAAGGTGGAGTTAACTTTCATGGCCTACATGTATTACGAAGTTTGTTGCGTACACCGAGAGGAGGAAAGAAAGAGGCTTGAATTGGAGCAACAATTGCATTTGTTAAGAGAAAAATTAAAAAGCATTAAAAATGAAGGTTGACTGTACCATCAAATAATTATGGGTAAATAGTTCCTTGTAAATTAGCAGATGGAAATCTCAATGTACCCAATAATGTCACGTACTATATGATGAAGATATTTCTGTAAAAGACAACCACTATCTGAGAGGATGATTTTTTTTAAGAAATTTTTTCTTCTTGAGTAATTCTCGACTATTATCTAGGTTGGATTCTATTTAGAAAACTTTTTGCTGTAGAAATGGCATCTTTCAGGGGTTAGCCCATTTAGAAAAATACATGCCTCATCATAGCATTAAGAAATTTGAAACAAGATGGAAACTATGTTAATGGCTTTTTCACAATAAGTGCATGGCACCTTTTGAGGGATCACATGGAATATCATTTCAATAAGGAGATCCCACTTACTAAAATTATAAGCCGCTAGAAGTTACTTAAGAAAAGCTATTAGTTAGTAATGGAATTGTTAGCTGAGGAGACATAGATACGAGATATCAAACATGTCATCGTCTCAGATTATCCAACCCAATGGGAAAATGTAAGATTCCTTCCGTGTAACATTCCTCTCTTTATTTACCTTCTTGCAAAGATAAGTTTTTTTTTTCTTTTCACTTTATAGGTTAATGCTAAGTATAAAAGGTTACAAGGTCTTCAATTTCCATTCCTGGAAATTATGGATGAGGTCCTCAATTAGTTTCCATGTCCGTTTTACCCTTGCTGGGATCTAGTCATTGATCTACAATTCAACGATAGAAATCACCCTTAATTTACTGATTATTATGTAATAAGCAAGGTGACTGGTAATTTCTTTTTAGCAACTTTGGATATTATTTTTAATTTTTTATTTATTTTGTTTATTCAATGCTTTTGAATGTTATATGCTTTCTTTTAATATTTTGTAAGTTATGTGATTTTCTTTGTATATATAATCTTTATTTATATTCTTATATGGATTAATAATCTATTATCTTCCCAAGATTTCTAATACGACTGCAGAATGTATTGCAAAAAACCTTACGATAGTTATATAGGCAATGATGAAAGCTTCCAACGTTTGAGGGCAAACGTATTAACCAATTGGATGGAGTTATTTTGGTTGCCTGGTGAAAATTAAACCAAACAATCCCAGTCAATGTGTTTACATACGTAGGACAACTACAGTGCAGCAACCCTATGCAATACAAAACGTGATGGTTATTTGTGTTTTCATGACATGGATGGCTGCAATGCAGCAACCCCATCCCACACAAATTTCGAGGGTTAAAATTTTTAAGTTATCCATAGATGATAGAATTTACTTGGTGATTAGTGTTAAAAATTTTTATAATGAAGCAATCTAAGCATACTGCAAATTTAACAATCCATGTTTATTGCCTGTACAGATGTGCCATTACAGCTTAGTAATTTTACACCTATAATTTCCTTTACTTATATATCAATGAATGAAAGTCTCCGATGATTTACACATAATGCATTTAAGTTATTTCTATAGGTTTGATTTTTCTATTAATTACAAGTAACCATCAATTCTTCAAGATGATACGAAAACTTCCCATGATTTTTTCAGATAAGTCAACTAAAATATCCACTATAATTACTCAACTTTTCATTTATTAAAGATTTTGAGAGGAAGTCTCATAATATATTTCTTCTTGTTTAAGGTTGTGGATTGCAATGCTTGCCTGATTGAAAAAATTTTCCAGGTTTGCTATGCCAAAGATGAAGACCTCAAATGTAGATAAAAGCTACTCATGACTTAGATTGTTGAAGGAAAATTCAAATAAATTTTTGTAAAGGAATATCTTCTTATTTAAGTTATTTTTATTTCTAAATGTAATATGTCATGCATCAATGTCACTTGTAAGAAATTTTATGATTCACAATTGAGTAAGTAATGCATAATTATAGAGATTTCATTCAAATGGTTAATTATCTCTCTTATTTCTGTTATTTATATTTGATAATGTAATATGCAATGGTGCAATGTTTCTTGCAACAAATTTGATTAATCACTTGACAATGGAAAAAAATTCCTCCAATACAAGTAAATTTTCTTCTATATTCATCATTTAACCTTTCTAATTAAAACATTATTATTGAAACAAAAAATAAACCTAACTAACTTACTATCCAAAAGACATCTTCTTGTTATATCACAGAATAACCTTCATTCCTAATTTCCATTCAATAAATGCAAATAAGGGTTAACCCCTATTTACAAATAAACACAAACATGAATTAACCTCTATTATAAATTTACTAATCCAAATTAACTAATCCATACCATAAACTAATCACAGGTAAATTTAAAGATGGAACCTAAATTTTTTCTATCAAAATAAGGTGATCAGAAATACCCACCGTTCAAGCATACGTGGTGTACTCTCTATGTTATTCCTACCATGTATATGTAAATGACCCCAGAGCCTTAGACGCATAGGCCTCTATCAGTCATAGTTAAACCTTCCAATTCCACCAACGACCACCGCCACATCACCACTCTCCATCCTCAGACAAGGTATAACGGCTTCCACGTCCCTCTTTTTTTCCCATCTCCAACTCTCTCGACAGGCCAGCAGTGTTTTATGAGCAGCCAGTCCGATTATTCACCAATTAGCCAAATAAAATAACATCTTCGTCAGGGATGTAAACTTGAAAAAAATAGATAAAATTTGACCCAAATACGACTAAAATCATGTATGAATTTTATCTAAAAAAACTGACCATATGAATTTATACTAAATTACCTAACCCAAGTAACTAGATAAAATCTTTATTTACGCAAAACATGTAAATCCTATCTAAATTTCTCATTTCCTTAACCATAATCAACCTCGGAATTCCTTCCATAATTTTTAAGATTGAGAGTATTTTTGAAACTTCTATTAAATATTTATTTCAAAAATAAAACCTTTTACTTTAAAATATACTTATATTTTATCTTTATTTATTTATTTATTTTGATATATTCCTTTTGAAACTTTTTTTTATAATAATTTTAACAAAAATCAATAAAATTAAAGTAACTTAAACACTTATGTTTCAAACTTCTTAAAAATAAATAAATAATTAATTATGTTATAATTTTTTTTCAATTTTAACTTTAAGTTGAACATGATTTAATTGTAAAATTAATTTATAAATAATATCCGACGGATAAATGGATAGCCGACAGTTAGATGGTATGGATATAAGTTTAAAGTTTTGTATCCGGTAGATAAAGAGGTTTGATATAGGTATGAGTTTTGTAAATGGAATTGAGAATAAGTTTAATCAAATCCAACCCAAACCCATTCCATTTCGGTCGCTAATCTCCATCCAAGAGGGATTTCAACTGTGAGTCAAGACTGCAAAATAATAATTTTACTGAAGAATATATAGCAACATGTCGGGTATTACAACCAGTGCTTCCTGTACAAATTAAGCTACCTGTATCCACATATTTCCCAGCGCACAAACCAACCCTGTACACCAACTTCCTGTCGAAATCAGAAAAACAACGCGCAAACACAAGGAAACTGATTCAGAATTCAGAAGTATGAGTTCGTGAAAAGCCAAATTCGGAAATAGGAAAAAATATTAAGTTCAGAAAATATAGAAGAGTAAAATTGACGGAGTCACCAATCTGCAAAATAATTTACTTGCGGCCATTTAAAATGCAATTCCAGGGAAAAAAACTGGTCGCTTGAAGTCAAAATAATAACTGGATAAAGAATGACGCAATGCACATGGCTTTCCTGTCAAGGATGAAGAACGATGAATAGTTGGCAAATAACGGGCAAAATTTTTGGCAAGCAATGTTTTGCCTATTAATATCCGTTTATTGGGGATCAAACTAGGACTCAAACTCCACTCATAACACCCAGGACAAAAGATCATCAGGTAACTAGTTTGAAGACTCATAAAAAGAGCAATCATAACCGATCCTGCTTCCACACGTGAGTGAATCAGTTCAGCTATAAGGAATTTTCACTTCCAGTATAACTAAAATGACTCATACCAGCACTTAAAGAGTGCTCCAATCCATGCTAAAACATATTTGTGCTAATTGTAGGCTATCAAGCACACCCCTCCCTCCATCTAGACTTGGAACTGGATATGGAAAATGAAGAAACATAATTATGATTAAGTTTCTTGAAAAGATAATTATGGTTTAAGTTGCAAACAAGTTAAATAACTCCAGAAGCCAATCAGCTTTCAGCCAGACGTGAAGCCCTTGGCAATGATTCTTTAGCATGTATTTACAAGTTCCCTAAAGGAAAAAGGTTTCCATGGCCAGATTCGTCACCCAGGTATTGTCGTGGCAGGAGCAGTGTCAGCTAACTACCCAAATTGTATAGCAGAGGGGTAAAAACACTGCGTGATGTCTCCTACCACATAGACAAAAGCAAGTAGCAGTCCTGCAGCAGATCCATCTCCCTGCCAGCCAGTGGGAGTGAACTGATATGCTCCAGTGCTGCATGATCAGGAACATGGAAGTGGAGCGATGGCTTTCAACCTGTTCTCTGCTACCTATAATTTTTCGGTTCAATTTTTTTCCTGATTCCTGCCTACGATTTTCTGGCATAGAGAAATCCAGATTTCAGAAGAAGTTGAGAAAGTATTTGAGGTGTTTAACTGTTGCCTCAGCCACTAAAAAGTGTCCAATAAAAGTTCTAATAATTTGTTTGCTTTGTGCTGTAGCCAGGTGATCTGTCATTTAGGCACTAACTAATTTACAATGGTAAATTCTGTGTTTCATCCTTGAAATCTTGATCCTGATGATTATATGCAAGTGACAGCTACTAGTGAACATTGAGAGGTACCAGAGGATACACCAACACCCACTAGTTATTGAACTTAATATTATTTCTGTCAGATCAAACTAATGGATATCATATATGTTCATGTCAAAGATCCACTATCGAACATCTATAATGTAAAAACAGCAAATACATTAATGTTAAATTCTACTATTGGACATCCATAAAACATAAAACAACTATACAAGTAAAATAAAGCATACCCTGGCATTTACATTCATGACTGGAAGAGAGTGACAGTAGCTATGTAGCCATTTTTCATGACCTGTGAGTGTTTATATGAGAGTCAGACATGATCAATTAAGAAATGTCCCCTCCATCTACAATCAGATTTACCAAGTATGAGCTCACCTCGAAAGCTACATTTTGATACCCATAAACAAATGTTGACCCAAAAGGGTTGTTCATAGAACCCTGTGTTTGAATAGCAGCACGTCCCCCATCCCCAAGGATCTCCTACATGATGTGTTAAGTGAATATTTTTAGTATCAGGACAGCATGTCCAAGCTGTGAAAACAACTACCAAGCTTGCATATGCAACTCTATTATATATAATATAGACAAACAACTTCGCCAACCAAATGCCTAAATGGCTTTTCTAAATGGTTTATTATGATACCACAACAAGCTAGCGTCCAGCAGCTAAAAAAAACTAAAAAATATATATAAGCAAAAACAAACTATTTCAGCAAGTGTGTTTTTCATTCATTTCACAATCGTCAAAAGTTGCAAATTAAGTGGAAACTATATATATTTATATTATGTACTAAAGATCCATCATATATACTTAATGTCTTTAGCCCACACTTCTACCTTAGTAATAAAAGTGTCTCCATCAGGCAAATCGTATACTTCCCTACTAGATCACCACATCACATCTTTCGTTGTGTGATGGGTATATAGACCACAGTTCAGAGACTGCCTGGGGCAGCTCAGCATTCATAAGGGTAAGCTGATTTATGCACATGGTACACAAGGCTATAAAAAATCTTCATAGTACCACAGAAATCTAACATCCAACAGCTAAACAAAAATTTTTAAAAATATATTAAAAAAAGAACTACCTCAACAGGTGTGTTTCTCATGCTTTTCACAGTTGTCCACATTGCAAATTAAGTGGAAACTATATGTATGTGCATTATGCACTACACTGCTCAGTAGATCCATCATATGTACATAATGTCTTTAACCCACACTTCTACCTTAGTAATAAAAGCTCCTCCGTAGGGGAAATTGATACTTCACCACTAGATTATCACAACATCACATCTTTCATTGTGATGTATATAGACTACAGTTCGGAACTTGCCTGGGGAAGCTTAGAATTTGTAAAGGCAAACTGATATATGCACATAGTTCACAAGGCTACATAAGATCTTTCCGTCCCAAGGCAGAATATAGCCAAAACTACCCTCCAAGAGTAATAAAATGACTTGCTGATTCGCAATAGTTTATTTCACGAATAGGCACTTTTTTGTATCTAGAATGCCCAAAATAATAATAAAAAAAACTTTAGTACCTACCTTCACTTGCTCCCACTTAGTATTGGGTGTAATGCATTTTTTAGATGCTGTGCATCCCTGTGTCAGTTCTTCACCTGCATTTAGTACGAAAACATAGACTGAACAACTTGCTCGTTGAATAATGTCAGTGCCCCAGTGAGAAACCCACCGTCAGGGTCATTTATAACGAAGTTGCATTTTATGTACGAGTTGAAGTCTGCATGGCCGGGAAAATTTGTGTGCATAACAAACTTCTTGATTTTGTGGGTCTGCCAATTACAAAATGCACAAAATAACTTCCATTGGAAAATTTTAATAAGCAAAAATTAACAGAAATAATGCAATTAGAAAGGCAACAAAATCTCGTAGGTAAAAGATATTTACCTTCCCATCAAATAATATGTCCAGACCACGAGAAAAATAATTGTAGAAGTAATCACCACAGAGTGTTGTCTTAGGGCGAGGGTCTGAGGCAGAGTGAATGACCATTTGGTCAACCTAAAATGAAAGACAACTGAGTCTTAACAAAATATAAGAAATGGGGATAAATCTTAATTTATATTAAAAGTGTACTGAAATGAATTGCCATTTCTTTGATTTGAATGCATAAGAAATTTAAGAGAGATAAAAAAGATGGTTTGCATAGATGAATGGTCTATAACAAATTCCTTTTTTTTGTTGAGAAAAGATCTATAACACAATCACATTAAGGGTTTTCTACATAAACACCACAGACAACCAATGCCACCTATAGTCTTTACATTTACATTCACACTCCGTTAGAGTTGCTCCTCTTCTGCATATGTGCTTACACACAACAGTTAATGGTAACTTAGGTTGGGTCACATGCATCTTAAAACCTACCAAAAGAACTAAGATGTGCTTGAAATGGGAGGAAAAAAAAGAAAAGAAAAACGAGAAGAATTCTACAAAAATGACCATGCAAACATGCATTACTACATAATTCTCATGCATTCTCTATATTTACGTAAATGCCACTAAAATGCTACTGTGTTTCACATGCATAGTGCACACTCCTCCACTAGTGTGGAATCACAATTTAACTCTACTCGAATCTTCACTAGAGTTGGTCTAGTGCAAATCTTCAAGTCAATCAATTGATAGTTATCAAATCAAACTATGTTTTAACAAAAAAGTTCAAATTGCCTTCAGAATGGGGCAAAGATCAAAGAACCCAATTTGCCTTGTGGCCACACACCGGCCTCAACAACTTTGTGTGAAAATACCATGACCAAAATGTCACTACCACAGCGGCAATTTAAATGCCGGTGGCATTCCGCTGATATGGGCTTTTTTTGGATAAAGGCATATCGGCATAAAATGAGTGTTGAAATACATGTGTATCAATGAATTTTCGCCATTGATCAATTCGACCCATATCGAGGGTCTTCATTATTTTTTTCTTTTTTTGAAAAGCCAAAGGGCGGTTATTCAAAAGATAACCACTCAAAATCATTCCATTCCAAAAATCAATTTATACTAGAGATTACAAAATAGATCCCCAAAACACCACTTGGGAAGAAATGGATGAAACAAAGTTCTCAACATATGATCTCTCCCCCCTAAAAAGTGCCCCATTTCTCCCCAGCCAAAGACCTCACAAGACTGTCAAAACCTTGGCCCTATCCTTCTTGGATCTAAAGGTGATCGCTCCATCGTAGGCGTTTCCTCTGCGGAACGAAGACCAGAAGTTAACCGCATCCTGATGGGCGATCCAGTCGATCCCCATCTTTTGCTAAACCTGCATCACAAACAGACACTAGAAGAAGAGGTGTTGGATGTCTTCATCGGCTCCATCACAAAGGGGACATGTCAGGTCATCCAACTGAGCCCATCTTGCTCTACATCACTTCGCCATAATTCTCCCCCTCCTCACCAACCAGGAGAAAATCTGCACCTTCAACGGGCATTCCGCCATTCAGAGCACTGCAATCTCGCAAGAAATCTATGTCTGAGCTGAACATACCACTCATCAATCTGCGGAAGACCTTTGCCACAGAGAAATCTCCTTTCTCCCAAGAAAAAGCATCCTCACCCTCTTCCAGTGCCCAACCCTCCAGCTCCTGCAACAACTGCTAGAACTCCTTGCATCTCTAGTCGGAGAGGCCCCCGCAAAAAGTTGTACACCAACCCCATCCCAAAAACTTCCCACCGCGGTTGACAAGTCCACAACACCCCCAAAAAGGCAGGGAAACCTGTCGCTGAGGGTAAAGACAACTACCTGCTAGTCGTCCTACCAAAATCAAAACACATCCCCCTCCCCTAGGGTAAGGGAAAAGAAATCTCGCACCTTCACCGCCACCAGTTGCCAAGTCCCTAAGAAAAAGAGAGGCTCCAAGGGTAAGGGATTCCAAAGGCCCCCACAAAAGGAAAGTACCATAGCATCGCCGCATAACATCACCAAAGAGCCCCTACTCCCACCCCACCAACCTGGCAATCCACTTCGTGAGGAGGCTGATGTTCACATTCTCCACAACCCTAATGCCCAAACCCCCTTCCTAAACCGGTCTACACACCTCCTCCTCCTAGGCCACCAACCTTGCCCCCCTTCTTGTCGATCCTACATTAGCCCAAAAAAAAAATCCCTCGTCAACCCCAAGACCTTCTCAATTTGACGCAGTAATCTGAAAACTGAGAGGAAATACGATGGTATGGACTCCAAAACTGCCTTCACCAAGTTCAACCTCCCACCTCTAGATAAAAGTCTGGAGGACTACCCTGCCAATCTTCCCTCTATCCTCTCCAGCAAAGGAATCCAATCCTGTAACCTAAAGCACCAATATGATAAAGGAAGGCCCAAATATACCAGCGGCAAAGAACTCGTCTCTATCCCTAAAGCACCGCCTACCCTCTCCACCTCTTCAATTGACAAGTTCAATGGGACAAAGGTTGATTTTTTATAATTGATCTACAACCTTGACGCCTCGCCAAAAAGCTCTAGAAGGATTCTCATCCTCCTGGCCTCCAGATCCGCTCCGTTAACCAGAAACAAGATATCAACAGCATACTGCAGGACCACCGTCTCTCTATCCTCACCAACCATAAAACCTCTAATTAGACCCTTAGCACAGGCCCTTTGCGTTGCCCATGCCAAAGCATCTGCCAAAAGCACAAACAGCATAGGTGCAAGAAGGCAACCCTGTCTGACCCCCCTCTTAAGCTATACCCATCATCTTTCCAGGTTCCCATTGATCGAGATTGATAAAGATGTCGTCATGACATACCTCTTCATCCAATCAACTCGCATCGTGGGGAAAACCCTCTTCAACAAGGAAGCCCACAGAAAATCCCACTCTACCGAGTCATATGTCTTGCTGAAGTCAACCTTCCACAAAAAAGCTTGCTTCTTCTCCGTCCTCCAAGTGGCCAATACCTCCATGGCAACGACAAAACCATCGAGGATTCCTCTCCCAGGAACGAAAGCTGTCTGAACAAGGGAGATCTGGTCTCCAAGAAGGTCCCTCAACATGTTGGTCAGGACCTTAGCAACAATAAAGTACACGGCATTCAACAGCGCAATCGGTCTGAAATCCTGGATCGTTTCTGTCCCTTCCTTCTTAGGTAGTAAAACAAGTAATAATTGTTCAGCTTATCGAAATCTCAGTTCCCGGCTGCGAACTCCTCCATCATTTGCATCACATCTACCCCCACCATGGGCTAGAATTCCCTGAAGAAAAAAACAGGGAAACCATCCAGGCCAAGGCATCCCTTCGCATTCAAGCTTCAAATCACCTGCCTCACCTCGTCCTCCGAGAAGCCAGCTGTAAGTCCCTCCACCTAAGCCTTCATGACACACTGCACATTCTCCCCTCTCCACCTGCAGCACCCCCTGACGTGCCTCCTAGTAAACTCCCTGAAGTAATCTGTCGCAGCTTGTCCCACCTCCTCCCTACCAAAGAAGGTCTTCCCACGTATCAACATCTTCTCTATCTAATTTCTCCTCCTCCTGGCAGAGGTCATTTGGTGGAAGAACCTGGTAGTAAAATAGCCTTCCTTCAGCCATCTCTGTCTCTATCTCGTTTTCCACTCCACCTCTGTTTTCTTGTCCTCCTCCTGCACCACTCGTGTCATCCTCACTCTGACCTCCCTAACCTCTGCCGAAATAGGGTTTTGGTACCCCTGCCTGTTAATCCCAATAATCTCTGCCAATGCCTCTTCCTTCTTACCCCTTCTAGATGACTTGATCTCCCTCCTGTACGCCCTCAAGTGGTCTCGCAGCACACTCAATTTCTTTGCCAAGCAACATGCGATTGATCCCCCTACCTCTATAGAGTTCCACTCCACCATACTCCAGAACCCCTCCTCCATCAGCCAAGATCTGTCAAATTTAAAATAGATGCCCAAGTGTGTCCCCTCATTAGGCCGCCACATAAGGGGCATATGATCAGAGAAAGACCTCTCCAAAGCAGACACATCCACCACAGGGAATGCCTCTGCCAACTCCACGTTAGAAAAAAATCTGTCAATCCTAGACATCTGGCCGTTATTATTCCTCCAGGTGTAAGCACAGAATGCCAGAATCAAATACACAAGGCCATGTGTAACAACAAAATCCACAAAGAGATTCGACCCGGGATCTTATCTTCCTCACCCTCCAGGTCTATCCTCCATCTGTAGGGTGATGTTGAAATCCCCTCCTAGTAGCAAAGGATTTCCATTGTACTCTGCAGCCACGGTTGTGAGTTCCTCCCACATGACTCCCCTCACCTGGGCATCTGATGGACCATACACCCCTGTGACAGTCATCATGGCACCTCCCACCTTCCTGACCAAACTCGCAGAGATGACATGCCCCCTACAGTAGTAATCTTCCAAGGAGAACATCTTCCCACCATCTTAGGATCGGTCCTCCTGAGCAGCCAATCGCACCAAGAGACCGAAACCCCTCCATCCAAGAACCCTCAATCTCCTTCCAGATCCTAACATCACAGTCAGGCAGTTTTGTTTCCTATAAGAACACGACATCCGCTCTCTAAAGACGAATGTAATGCCCCAGCGATGCCCTTCTCGACGAGTCATTGAGACCCCACACATTCCACGTAAGCACCCCGTTCATTTACAATAGCTGGGGGTTTACTTCATAGTCTGTCGAATGCCACACACCTCCACAGTCCTACGCACCTCCACATCATCATGATCTAGTGCCGCCGTCTGTTGTGAGGGTTGTGGCATCCTTCCATGACCATCCACCACCACCCTTGGTCCCTGACCTCCATGAAACCTCCACGTCCTCCTATAGCGGAGGGCACCACCTTGGCCACCATGCACCACCCGCAAGTTCGATCCGGCTAGGGGGATCTTCGCTCGTTCGTCGAATGACGAGGGGACACTACCCGACGGCTACTTTGGCAAAGAGCCATCAGGATGAGCCTCGGCAACCTCGGCTACCCTACGCGGGAACACAGTTTCCGCCTCGCTAGCCGGAGGGTGACCAGAAGACCCTCCTGATGTTGTCGAAGCCGTGCCCATTGTTGTCGCCGCCACTCAACCATCCGCCCACAGCAGGGGAGAAGCTACAGGGGACTCCACGCCTTCCACACGCTGAGGAGGCTGGGGATAGCTCTCCTTCCACGGCTCCGTCGCACTCCGATATCCCTTCAATCAACCTCGAACGCGAGGTCAAAGGGATGGAGGGGCCCTTCTCCTTGAAACATATCCCAAGAGGGAACCGGATCTCAGGCCTTACTCTGCCCAAACCCACGAGAGGGGTCTCCTCGAGTCTAGTAAGCAGATCTGAATTGGCACACAAACCGCGAGGGTGAACGTCTACACATGTTGCGGATGTGGTCGATTTTAAATCGTCTCTATCTGGTCATTAGGAGTATGCATCTCATCAATGCCTCCCCCTGCCTTTTCCGCTCCTAAGATCATTGGAAGCGCATCAATCTCGGGCGGCACCAACTCCTCGTGCGAGATCTACACGAATCTCTCGGGGACCAAATCCACATCATCGACCGATTGCCTCTCCCCCACCGTCATCGGACGCCGCCTCGCCTTCCTCCGCGTCAAAGTAGCGACTTCGACCACCGATGAGGTTCCCCGACGTCCTCCACAAGGTGAGCAGGACACTACCTAAGACGAGCCCCCAAGCTGCAATACGACCTTCTCTATCATTGCCACTCCAATCTCCAACTCAATTAGCGCCACTACTGGACCCTTGGACAGGCCAATTGTCTTGCATCTCTTAAGCCAAGCAAATGGGGATACGACCATCTCCACCACTTCCACAGACCTCAACCACCATGGGATCCCCGCAATGGCCACCTCGATAGATGGTCTCTCTGATGAGCTCTCCGCAGATGCTCCATCGTGCGGGGATGGGCGTCGCCATCTCCACCTCCCCATCTCGTAGGTGACCTTCAAGAGGCACAGCTCCTCCCTCCTCAAGACGGGGAGGCCGAGGACCAACAATTTCCTCCCATCCAGCATCAAAACCCTAATCCCCTCTCGCTCCATATCCCCACCCAAAGCCTTCTCCACCATCGCCCGAGTCACCCAGCCCTCCAAAATCTCACCCACCAGCCCACTCTCAACCTCCCCCCTCAGGCTTCTAACACCCTCCAACCAAGGTGCCTCAACCTCAACCTGTGGCAACCCCCCGGCGGCGGCAGGCTCCCAACTCCACGATCACGACCACCACGATAGTGCAAGCTCCTGTGCCCAAGACCACTGCACCTCCAACATCGCCATGGCTCACGACAGTCCTGCACCCAATGGTCCTAGCTGAAGCACTTGAAACACCTCCCCCTCCCATCTACAACTCCCTGAGGATCAGCCGAGGTCCTACTCACCCTCCTTCGTCTTGCAACCACTGATCAACCAAGACCCTCCTCGACCTCCTCGCCCGCCCAGTGCCACTCACCAATTAGACGAGACCCCTCTCCCTTCTCCTTCCTCAAGAACTCCCCCTCTCCCACCCTCTCTCAGTCGCTCCTCCTTTCACCCTTTCCCTTGCTCTCCATCCTCTTACCTCGCGCAACCTTATCGCACTCGCCTTTATCATATGTAAATATCATCTTCATTATAATTTTTACACTATTTTACCAATATTTATCGACATAGAGTGGCATTAAGTCCCCATTTCCCTTGTACGGCTATTGTTGTCTGCGGTGCTGCTGCCTGCTACTGCTCTCTGAAGGTGCTTGCTGCTACTGGTTGCTCGAGCCTTGATCTCGCTACCTTGCACTCCAACTTGAAGCCATGCTCCATTCGGATCTCCGAATCTCCAACTGCATTCGCTTCTCGAGCTTTTCCACACACCAGGAAGGTATGTTATCATCTCCTCTTCCGCTATTGTATGTATTTTTGTCTATAGATCTATGTATTAATGTAGGATGTAATATGTATTCCTCTAGATCTACACGTATATATACGTGTTATGATTCACATGACATGCTAGACGAGTACATTTAGTGTAAGATCAACCTATACATACCTATATATAATACTCGTATATATGCAATTGCATTAGACATATTAGATACATTAAAGATGTAACTTAGATGTATTTAGGTATGTATTAGGTGTATTAGATGTATTTAAGTATGTATTAGATGTATTAAGTATGCATTTATTTTTTTGAAATGGAAAAGGGAGGGTACCTTGAAGGTTCTTACCCCGAAATATTCATTAAAAAGTAAGGGCTTTTGTATAGTGATGCGGGAGATGAGATACCATATCATGACAGCTTGATCTCTTATTTCTTCTCTTTTGGGGGATTTTTGCATAAATGTCACTGAAAACATCAAAAATTACTGTCATGCCGTTCACTTCCTAATATTGCTTTAAATACCATTGAAAATGTGACATCACTTTCGCAATTGCCAATCTATTAATTAAAGTTGTTCAATTTAACGATGGTGAAACCAAAAGTAATGAAAATTTATATTTTAACTCAAGAAACTTGCCTTTTTCTCTCCCCTATCGTTTCTCCCCATTCACTTCCGAATATTGCTTTAAATGCCATTGAAAATGTGACATCACTTCTGCAATTGCCACTCTATTAGTTAGAGTTGTTAAATTTAACGATGGTGAATCCAAAAGTAATGAAAATTTATATTTTTACCCAAGAAACTTTTTTTTTCTCTCCCCTATAGTTTTCCCCCTTTCCTTCCTCCACCTCCTCCTCCACCATCCTCCCTCTCCTTCAAGCAAACCCCTCCTTTCTTCATTTTCCTTCGTCTTCTCACATACGCAGGTGTAAAACCCATTAATGGCAACAATTGTCGGCCACTTGTTGAAGGGTTGCCAACCACCAACCAATCTCTACCTATGTTGCCAACCATCGAACGACCTCCATCAACCTCTTTTCCCACTTCACTCCTCCAGTTGTTCTTCATCCCCCTTTCTTCTCGAGAATAGGGAAACACCATCGCTAACCCAACCACTGGCAGCCTCGTGCCGGCAATTCACCAGCTTCTACTGATTCATCCAACCTCTGGTGAACTCCCACTAGCCTGCATGCACCTTCTAACAGCCTTCTCCCCTTCGACTCCTCATAATGTAAGGGAGGAACCTATTGTGAGATGGGTTCTCACTTTGAATCTTTGATAACGACCACTACCACTATCAACTGTGTGCTCTACCTCACATGTACATTCCGACATCACTCTCAAGCCATGCACACCCTTGCTCCAATGTTGACCCATCGGTCGTGCTCCTGCATCGGGTGCACTCGCTAGCGCACTTATAGCTACTATTGTCATTATTGCTCCTCTTATTCTTGTCTCTCAATTTCTCTCCTTTCTACCTATTGAGATCTCCCTCCTGGTCGTCCACCTTTCTTATTTTCTCTCTCTTCTCCTCAATCTCTCCTCTCATGTGAAAGTAGGTAATTTAGGGGGGGGGGGGGGGGGGGGGGGGGGGGAATCTAATTTGATCTTGTTGAAGCGTGAATTGGAATTACGGAAACAAGTGAATGAACTACCCATTTATCAGCTGTTCCCCGGGGTTGCCAAACAACGCTTCCCTTATGTGGAACTCTTCCTCCAATCAAAGAAAGCTCACTCATTGAGCTGGGACTTCACTACGTACACAAGCATGTGGATGTGCCAACAGGCCTCCTCCTTGCACTTCATGAGGCTGACCTTGTGGGGGAGTAAGTAAAATAGGGGAGAAGGGGAACAGGTGAGAGGGGGAAAGAGGGGAGAGGCTGGTGAAGTGGAAGGTGGTAGGCTTGGTGGTGAAGGAGGGGTTGTAGCTACTGCCACCAAGGTGGAGGGAGACGAGGAGGGTGGTGGAGGAGAAGGGGTAGGAGGTGGGGGAGGAAGGAGGGAAGGGGGAAAAGGATAGGAGAGTAAAAAAAATAAGGTTCCTAGATAAAAAAAATTGTAAATTTTCGTTACTTTTGGATCCACCACCATTAAATTTAATAGTGCTTACTAAGTGGCAATTGCGAAAATGATATCACATTTTTAGTGCCATTTAAAGCAATATTAACAAATGAATGGAAAGAAAGTAATTTTCAATGCTTTCAGTGGCATCTATGTAAAAATCCCTTCTTTTTTTGGATAATAGAATTCTGAGGAGATGGATTTATGAGGTTTTTTTTGTTTTCCTTCCTTTTTTTACGGAGAAGGACGTGCAAGTATTGGTAGGCTAAAATTTGAGCGAGAGTAGTGGGTTGTTATTGGTGGCGGTGTCATTGGGATAAGGGAAATGGGTTTTCAAAGTTGCGAGAGGAGGTGGAAGGAAGGAGGTCTTCAAAGAGGGGTGAGGCAGGGTTGAATAGTCAAAGGTGATGGATGAAGAGGGTGACCCTGGATGGAGGAAAACAACAGAGGGTAAGGAAGGGGCAAATTGTAAGGATGAGGATAAGGTAGAATAAGTGGTGAAATGACCTTTTTCAAGCTTCTTCCATTAAAAATGATGGTTTCAATTTATGGAGGTTAACTTGAAGGTATTTGTGCAAAGGTTAACTTTGTAAGGGACTCTATAGAAGCACCAGAATAGTGTAGCATTTTACATGCATTATGTATAAATTTGTAACCACTAGAACATGAATAAGTGAAGGTGAACTGGCATTGTTTTTCTCTTCTACTTAAAACTTGATGGGCTTTTTGTCCAAGCTTAATAGAAGGGATATCTGTTTACATGTTACAAACTCTGTACGGTATTTGCAAAAACATGCTGAGTATGCGAGGCATCAAACATTTAGTAAGGACAATTATGTAAAACATTTTAAAGTAAGAGTCAAATGCTCCAATAGAAAGAAGATATCCGAAACAACGGGATGCAAACCTGCTTTTGATGAATTCCACAAGGACGCCCCAATTCAGTCCATATGTCCTTAAAAATCACAAGTGAGTCAGAATAAGGAAAGTTAGGGAGGACTTGCAAATATGATATTGAAACTAAGAACTAAAAAATAACAAAAAAGTCAAACAAAAAATTGTTGCAATGAATAATGTCAACCTTTACATAAAGTAAACTCAGAATTGTGGAAACAACTAGTCTTAAGAAGGTAGTTGTGCATATGTTCTTTCAGTTCTCTACCAAGTACAGTTAATTGGGCAAAGCAGGGGAATTCAACTTGAACTCAGATAAAACGGCAGAGCGCATGAAGCTTTTTAAAATTAAAATTATTATTCTTTTGGAGAGATATGGAGCTTAAAATCATCTCTAATGAAACTTCAACATCTCAAAAGCACTGTTTGTTCCAGAACTTTTAAAATAATAATAATAATAAAGGATAGTCTCTTGAGGACACCCACAAAATACCACAAGGTTGACATATCTCACAAACAAAAGTACAAAACAAAAGCACATGACAATATGCAAAGACCAATGCTTAGGTAGCAGAAGTATATTCTCCCTTACCACAACTAAACTGAAACATGCTGTTGAATGAGCATAAAATTGCCAATCTTTATTGAAGATCTTCAAAATACAACTTACTTGTGGTGATGCACCAAATGGAATATGCTGACCTCCGTTTGTGAACCACAATTCTTCACCAAGCTGAATACACAGAAGTTTTTCAGGAAATTATTTTCTCAAGCAAGTTATACAGATAAGGGCAAAAGCATTGAGGCCTTTCCCTTGTATGCTGTGCCAACGTGTGTGCACAAGTGACAATCTGTGTGCAATAAAGGCAAGCTTATAATGAAAATTGATGGCCATGGTTCGAAACTCAGGAACTAAATTGAAATCTAAATCAGTAGTTCAAACATTATTTTCAGAATTTATAACTTGAAAGATTACTGTTCTATACTTAAACACTTTCTTTTTTGGTTTGCAGCCTCAAGCCCTTAAAGTTAATGCAACTCCAAAGAATGCACGAAGTGACTTGATTTTGATGTTCACAAAATATGTTGCTAGTCCTGACAAATTCATTGATAATGTCTCAAGAATTGGCCATGGAACAAAATACAAAATCTTTAAGCAAAAAAATTCTGAAAAAACTGAAGCAAGGACTAAACTCATAATGAAATTAATCAAGAAGATTCAGAAGCTGTGGAGCTACTTGGAAAGAAAACTTTTGCTTTAAATGATATTTAGATTACTTGTTATTTGTTAAGTTTACATGGATATCATTTTGAAACCAGCACATCTTAGGCGTCCAATAGGTTAATGGGTTTTCAAGTCTTTGTCATGACTCATGACCCATTAAATCCATTTTAAAAGCCCATTTACCAATCTACAAGTTTAGTGGACTTCTGATCTTACTCAAGGGCTGTGCATATGTGTGTGTAGAGAGAGAGAGAAGAGAGCGTGAAGCTCACTTGTGCATAACTTAGGAGAAACTTAGCTAATATTTTCCACTATAAGTAATGTTTTGGAGTAAAAATTTGGGGATTGAGATCACCCCATAAACATGTTATGCACAAAATTTCAAGCTAATCCGACATTCTTACCCCCTACATTGAAGGGGGCTCAACTTTGACGACCTAAATATTACAAAATTTGGCCCTACTTGATATAGGTGCTAGGATTGTTTGATTTTAATAAAATTTTGGGCACTTTATGTTTTTGCTAATTGGTTTCAATCCCTAAGTTATCATTTTGAAACATTGATTGTGTATAAAAATATGCCTAAGCTGCACGTAACTTAAGTGCAGGTGAATTGGGTTGGAACCATGTTTCACATTATCCTAAGTTTTGGCGTCATCAAGACACTTCCTCTTTTTAATAATTGCAAATGACCATTGTTTCAAAGTATAGATGCTGCGCTTAATCAAAGGATGATGAATGATGCAAAGAAAGGAAAACAAATGATGATAACAAGGACGAAAGAGCTTCAAGACGAAATCAAGCAAACTAGCTCACATGAAGAAGATGTTAGATTGTACTTCTTTTTCTTTATTAGTAGAGTGTAAGCCTCCTAACAAATAAGATTAAACTAGCTAGCATAAAAATGATCTAAAGATAATATAGGATTAGCCCACTTTTAGGATTTGGTTTCTAATTAAAAGTCATTTTTCAAAGTCGATTTCATGGATGTGTCTAAACTTATAAGATCAAAGACTTTAGATAGGATTTCAATATATTAATATCTTAGTGAGATTTAATCAAGGTACTTGTTAAATAACCCACAAGTACTGTTATTGAAGTTTAGTACTGGTACAAGTGAGTTACAAGTTTAGGCATTTTTTAAAATCTTGACAAAGAACCATACCTATACCCAATCAATACAGATACTAAAGCTCAACATCGATACAAATGGGTTACAAACTTAGGTTACTTAGTCATTTAGCCTAAAACCTCAAATCTGGAAGCAACAAGTACCGATACCCTCGAGATATAGATTGTGGCTCTCTTCAATTAAAAACAAAACTGAGTCATTAATACTAGTACCAGTCCTTTAATACCGGTAGGTACTATCCATTGGGCCAGATCTCAACGCCTAAATGTGTGGATCTTTGGTTATTAACGTTGGGACTTAAACCTAAACAGCTAGTACTCAAAATCCCTTGTTCCTAAGTCTATAAATAACCTTCTACACCTCTTTCTCAAAACAAAAATCAAAAACATCATTTGTGCTCAAAAGAGAATCTCCACACCATTTTCCTCTACGATTAGAAGCTCATTGTTTGACTCTTTCGACACTACTCATTCTCCGTTGAGACAAGCTCACAAACGTGCTTAGATTCACTTCTTAATTGATGAACGCCTAGATCTTTAGGCTCTCAAATCGGTAACATCTATTTAGTTATTGTTGGGAGGCCTAGGTTATTATTGTAAGATCTCTTTATTTTTATCTTAGACTAGTGCTATCATGTAATCAGCTCATATTTTGTAATTAAGTTGAGATAACCTATTAATTACCCCGTTTAGTGAATTTTATTCTCTTAAAATAAGGAAATTGGGGTTAAAAATCCTAAGCTGGGAGGGTTCGATGGTAGAGTATCCAGGGTAGGGAACTACTATACATTTTGTATACTCTTTTATAGTTTGGATTTTTGCACTAATTAAATTTTATCCAACACTATCCAAATCCCTTTCTAGTGTGTGCACTTATTTTTTAGATCCTACAACCTGCATGCTCCTTGGCCTCATATATGGTATATATTTATATATATTAATTACACACATATGTACTAATATTATGAATTTGACATGCACATTTTGTCAATAAGCATCTAAATTCCTCAAAGATTCAGTCTTGCATGTGAAATAAATCAACACTCAATATATCATAATCCATATATTGAAAGTTAAAAACAACATGGCAACAATCACCAAATTTAATATTCTCAACAAATGAAGCGCAACCATCATAAAAAAAAAAATCAAAAAGACACGAGCACCATAATCAATAAAGACAACATAATCAACAAAAACAAAGAAACACTATCAAAATAGAATACAACCAACAAAGAACAAGATACGAAAATATGAGAATAAATGTCAATGCAAATTGAAAAAAAGAAAAAATGACAAGAAGAAAAACCTAACATGCCATAATCAACAAGGTCGCCATGCCTTATTGAAATAAAAAACCTTCATAAGGAATTTTTAAAAATTAAAAGAAAAAACCAACATGGAATATTTAGTTGCCCGGTCAATTGATCAACTAATCAGATAATTAGCCGATTAATCGACTTGGCCGAATATACATCTACGTATTAGTATGCGGTTCAGTCAATGTCCGCATATGATTAATCAGCCAGCTAAACCAATTGTTACGGCATTGATCTTACTTTGATATATATTTGATTTCCAATTGGTTCATCCCAATTCAACCAGCCACCATATCAGTTCTACTGGTCAAACTCAATTCTTTCAGAAATGAGTTCTTTTTGGATGTTCTATAGCTAGTGGCTGAATTACCTTGTTTCATCCCAATTGATTCTAATTCATCATTGTTAAGTTTTGAGGAAAGACTCTTTACCCCCGACTGCTAACCATTGGAAGGGCATCATTAGTAGTTTCCCAAAGACTTGTTCAATAAATACTAAGTAGGACCCAGAATCCCACTCTCAACTTGGTCTACAGTTTCCTTGCTCTTTTAGAAGCTATTGTTAATCTAGTGGTCCCCATCTCAAGATTGATAAAGAAAAGAATGCCTACAGAGTGATCTTTGTTTTCAACATTCCATGTCTAGAGTTACAATTTTCATCTTGGAATTCTGCCCAGTCGATCATCTCCATTCTTCCTAGTGCTTCTGCTAAGTAACTTTTACTTTGGTAAGTTCATTTATCCTATTTGTCTTATCTGGTGATATTATTCATATAGTTGATATTTATAATAAGATAATAGCACGGTTGTAATCTGTGCTTAAATTAATATTTTTTCTATTATATACCAGAGGTTTTGGCTAAAAGAAGACCTGTTTGTCTTTTTTTTTTATTTAGAAGATATGTTTGTCTTATCTAGTGATGCTATTCATATAGTTAATACTTCTAATAAGATAATAACATTGGGTAATTTGTGCTTAAATTAATATTTTTGTCCTATTATATACCAGAGGTATAGGCTGAAAGAGAACCTCTCTCCTGGAAAGGGACAAGTATTACTCTTGGAGGCTTATCCCATTAGGTGGCTATATTAGAGGTTAACCCTTACCCAAACTGAAGCATTGGTAGTAGAAAGCTGCATAGGCGATCTTAGGTACTGGATTAGCCCAACAGGGGTGAACTGGTGTAAACGCCCACTCGTAAATTTTTAAATAACCAAGCTTAAATCGCCTGATTAAACAAAAGGGGAGCCTAAGACCAGGCTCCACGCATACACACATGGATATTTACGTATTTCCTAAAACTTTGGAATGCATGGTGAAGGGCAAGGGCATCACCAAGGTCCATTTAACACATTGCCCAAGTAAATAAAAGAAATAAAGAGGGGTGAGGAGCAGCCCCCAATCATTGATTTGTCCCCTCCCCACCATCTTCTTCACCCTTGTGAGACATAGAGAGTGAGAGGGAGTGAGGCTCAGCAGTAAGGGAAGGGATTGGAGAGGAAGAGGGCTCCTCTAACCACTGCTGAAGGAGGAAGAGGGATCCCATTCCTCGATCAAGTCCCATCTAAGGTACACAACCCAGGCTCTTATTTTGGATTCCTTCCCTTGGTTCCTTGAGAGTGAAATGAGTGGATGCATGTCAAGTTTGTCACGAGACTTCGACGATCAGGCCACAGCTTTGCGTTAGGATCAAGCTAAGGGTTTGATTTGGGGCCTCCATTTGACTGGGTGAACTACTGCAAGTTGGGGCCACTGCAAACGGGGACAACAGCAACAACCGCTTGGGAGGAAGGAGAGCAGGAGAAGAAGCTGTCAGTCTAAGCCAAGGTAAGGCACGTATTCCTTGGCCTTGTGAATATGTGGAAGGGTAACTGTCCTTGGTGAAGACATGGAGGTTGTGTTGTTCTTTTTTGGGGGGGACATGGGTGGAATGGGTGGGCTTGGGGTGCAAAAAGGGCACCACCACCTTAGAGCCTCCATACTCGCTGAGGAAATCGAGTGGAGTTGGGTTGTGAGGCTAGGGGGTCCTATCCAAGTTTTGGGGAGAGTGCGTAGGTTGAGTGTTGTGGAGGCAGGTCGCCCTAGGTTCCCCAGACGAGGGGAAATTGGGTTGTGTTCTGTGCATACATGTCCTTAATAGATGTCTAAACTTCTCATCAAACGTCTAATGGAGGCCATCGGATGCCTGATGGTGAGGGTTGGGCGACAAACTGTAGGGTAACACTTCTCCAATATCGCACTAGGTACCGATCGGTCACCCAATCCCATGGCATTGGGACATTTGGTAGCTAGACTAGGTGTACCCTACAACGAACACATTTTCGTCTCGAAAAATGTGCTATAAGGCATCTAATATAATTGACAGAGAGGTACTTGAATGTTTGAACATGAGTTTGGATGTTCAATAGCAAGGGTAGGTAGGTAAATTCATAGTATGGCCCCAGGGACGTCCAACCAAAGCTTTAAATATCGATATCGTATCGACAAGTCAAAAAGGGGATATATTAGGGATATATCGCTAATATCGGTGGATTTTGGGGAAATCGTTCAGAAAAGCTCAGATGTCACAAATTTTATGAAAATTAACATTTTAATGACTAATACATCATGAAAATGCATAGAAGGCGAAAATCATAAATTTTCAATGAAAACATAATAGAAATGCACTAGTCGCATATTAACAAAGTCATATATTGAAAAAAAAGTATACAAAAAATAATAATTGAAAAATATTCATAGTAATTTTCGTTGCATATTATTGACAACTGAAATCATGCCTTGGTTGCACTGATTTTCTTATCAATTTCAACATACTCTCTATTCTAATACACTTTTTTTTTCTCATTGACCTGCCTCAAATTTCGTGAACCGCCCTATTACTTTTCTTATTACGATCTCAAGACATGAAATCACAAATACTATCACCAAAGATGCACTTGGTGATAAAAGATACAATTTAGATTACCCAGGAGTATATAATGAACAAAAATAAATGGTCAAATAACTAGAGCCCTGATTTTCTTATCAATTCCAACATGTTCTCCATTCCAATACTCTTCTCTTTCTCATTGATCTGTCTCAAATTTCGTGAACCACTCTATTACTCTTCTCATTATGAGCTCAACACATGAAATCACATCTCTTACCAACAAATATGCACTTGGTGAAAGAAGACATGGTTTAGATAACACGAGCGTGTAAAGGACAAATATAAACGCTCAAATAACTAGAAAGAAATTGTCCATCATAGCATACTACACAGTTTGCAAGATAGTGGAGATCAACAAAGCACCAGTGCGTAAGTTCTTAAATAAACCATGCTGAAACAAGTGAACCTGTCAACCCTAGGTTGTTGTAGGGGAAAGAAAGAAGAACTATCATGGATGACATCCTTTAATCAAAGAAAGAGTACAAGATAACCCTTTCAATACCCCCATGGATTATCAAAATGCTTGGTTTAATGCATCTTTTTATAAAGGTTTGAAGATGCTAATGTATTTCTTACCCACGTTTTAGAATCTTCTTCCTATTTTTCAATAAGTAAAATCAAGTGCAATGACTGAATCATCGACAGATGATGTACAGCTCTAAAGTTAACATATTTGATGGACTACAAGGAAGCAAGAACACTAGCATGTACAGCTCTAAAGTTGACATATTTGATGGATTACAAGAAAGCAAAAACACTAATATGTACAGGTCCAAAGTTCAACAAAAGTCCATAATATCGACGATATATCGACGATGTCATGGAAAAAAAATACTTCATGTGATATCGATATGTCCAGACACATCAATACCGATATATCGACGATATATCAAACCCAATGTCCAACCAATAAGGCAAACATCTTATCTTTACAAATCAGACATCTGAAGGAATGCATTAGACATTCGGTGGTTGTTCCCAGATGTCTAACCATTGGGCAGACATCCAACCACCGAGGATCAGGAAGGGTAACCCTGTGGGTGCACAAGTTGTCTAATTCTTTTGTCAGATGTCTAATGGGCCAAGATTAGATGTCTGACAGATATCGACAGACGTCTGATACTGTTATATCAGAATGAAACATCAGTTTAAAACCTCGAGAAGGATGGGTCAGCTAACCAAAGGATGGACCTCTAGTGTCCAAGGTAGGGTGGTTACGAGACTTGCAGTGCACGTCCTAACTCTGCAGTGGACCGCGGAGACTTGCGGTGCATGTCCCACAGGGGATCCCCAAAAACTCAGCAGTTGGCCACCGCAACTGGACACGGAAATGTAGCTGCCAATGATTATCTCAGACAATTGCCCAACCCAGGGCATGGGGGTGAGCTACTGTGGGTCAAGGTAGCCCAACCCAAGCTTCGAGAAAGCATGTTTAGTCAACCACCACCTCGAATTCCGAAGAGGCGAACTTGATCAAGGAGATCGACAAGTGAGTTGATAATGTGAGGACCCAGATGGATCAAGCCACGAATCATGACCTACAATCCAGAAACCCAAAGAGATGCTTCGACACATGGGAAATTAATACATCAAAGTAGTGTGAACTAAGGCCCCTCCAATATACATGCACACACACATAAACACATATATAAATGCACACATGAATTTCCATAGTTAGCTAGCACCCAACTAAGCTACTTGGCACATTCCTACCCTACGATTTGGTTTCAAGAAATGCCAGTACAAAGTGTTTCACATCGTTTGTGTATCCAGGCCGCTGCTACGCGAGCCCACCTGCGAGAGAGGCTCCACATGGCCTAGATTATGATCCTCGTGACACACCCAGCTGAGGCTGTGTTTGACAATCACAACTGCGAGGAGTTCGTCCGTATGTGCCAAAGGGAGATCATCGGCATACTCCACGACATAATCAATCTGTTAGAACTCTATAGACTAGCATGAAACAATGGCTGCTACAAACCCCTTTTGTCTTGATGGTTAGTGAGTAGGCTGAACTTTCTGTTAGGAAAACTCAGTTGTAATTCTGTGGTGATATATATATACTTAGGCACCATGGTATGTCTAGACAAGCATGTAAATATGTGTGTGACAAGAATGAAGGTGGTGACAGATACATACATACATACATACATACATACATACATATATATTTATGGCATGATTGTGAAGTTTTCTGATTCTCGTTTCCTACCCATGTTACCTCCTGCCGAAATGTCAATGCATTGTGCTTGTGCTTGGGCGCATGTATACAATTACAATGCTATTTCGATCATAGGTTCATCTCAGGTGCCTCGGGTTAGTAAGACAGGGCACCACAACTGGAGTACATCCTTTGTGCCTCTATGGTGATTGCTTATTTCCTTTAAGATTGGTTAAGTAGTTTTTACTCCAGAAATATTTTTCACATTCAAATGAGACTGTAATCCTGCAATTACATCCCCTAGCTGCATGAAGTCTATTCCATTATTTAATCCTGCTATCAACTCAAGCTATTTTTTTGAAAGGAAAAGGAGGGCCCACCCCACCCAAAAAAAGGGGGGCCAACTCCACCATAAATTACATATTTGCATTAAAATGATGCCAAATGATGCCAAACACCATCCGTAGAAAACCTGTGATACAAATAAATAACTTGTACAGTCACATATCTTTGTATCACTTTTTTTGTGGAGTGAGCTAATGTTGCAGTATCAATTAAGAGGAAAAAGGTGCCTAACCTTGGCATGCACCTCTTCCATGTATAAGCTTCCAGCTGGCAGAGGAGGAACAATAGCTTTATTCATCAAAGACCCCACGCCAACCTTGTTGTCTTGTGAGCCGTCATATATGGAGACGCGGCATGTGACTGGTGTTGTTCCATCAGGGAACTCAAGGGGCAACTCTGCACCCACTGCAAAAGTAACTAGCTGTAGCTAAGTAATACCTGTATAAAAATCTATTGCTGCAAAGATTACCAATATCATGGAATAGCATACCTTCACCATCAAAGAAGAGGCGAGCATACTCAGCAGGAATGGGAAAAGCAAAAGATAACCCCTAAGAAAAACTAAACCAAGTTCAGCAAAAAAAATACAAAAATACACAACAAAGTTCTCATTCCATGAAATGTTTTTCATCAAAACATACCGGATAAAAAAGCGTGTAGACACCTCTCTCTTTGTCACCTCTTCCAGGATAGGTGGGCCCAAAGAGTGCATATACAGCTAGAAATGTAGCAAGTGTTGAAGGCCCTCTGAGAACGCAAGTTGTAAGCAATCAATAAACCAAAAGTAACTTTGAGATAGAGAAGTGATAGAGGAGCAAAAGAAAACTACCTGGACTTACCCTATAAAAGAAGTTGCATAGCGCATTTGTAGTCGTTTAACGTCAAAGACTTCTATAAGTCGCAGTCTCTAAGAAAATAAAAACATATTGAGAATATTTTGACCATGTTATAAAAAAAAGTAAAATAAAGCACTATGAAAAACTTAGAATAATTTATTCACATCCCTACAAGCCCCCCCCCCCCCCCCCCCCCAGCCAAAAAAAAAAAAAGCCATTCTGTAGTATTCTTACTAAAATAAAATGTAAGATCCACAAAGTCCGCAAATGCTAAAAAATCACATCTCTGGCAGCATATCATCAGTAACACAAAAGCATATTTCAGGGAGCCAGCATTCAAGTCAAATGGTGAAACAATGAGATGAAATGCATGCCCCAGAAATACAGAGCAAATATACTACCTTGAAAGGGTATCCTGGGTGCAACAAATGGACTCAAGAGGCTTAATGTAATCATTAAAAAAAAAACATGCCACTTGACATACCAACATTTTAGAAATGGTTTGGGTATTCCCATCCATCTCCATGTGTTGGTGCAGTGGTATATTAAGAAGGAAGAATAAGTAAATTGAGGTTTTATTCTCCCAAAAATGCCTCTTCAAGAGAATGACTGGACCCCCTTCACAGCATCCCTTCCCAATCCCACAAATTCTCCCCCTCCCCCAAAATCGCTTGCATTCTTCCCAGTTAAAGAAGATCATTTTTGCCAATGAATGACCCAAAAATGAATTAGGGCATGGGAACAGGTGGAAAAAGAATTTTGATAGTCCTAAAGAAAAGACATCAATGAAGAAAGAGAAGAAACTGCATATGCCTCCACAAAAAAATGGCCACAGACTGACCTATTGCATTAGAATCTGAAGCAAAGATTCTTTTTTTCTTTGATTATTTCAGAGACATTAATTTAAAGAAGGTTCAGAATAAGTTTCTAGTACAACAAAGAATGATAGGCTTACAAGAGGTGTTTGATGGAAATTTTTTAAATCAATAAAAAAAACACCCATATGATTGTTACTAATTCGAAGAAGTCTTGCAATTGTACTTCAAGGAATATACTCGTGGCAAATTTTCGAGAAGTTTGTTTTTAAACTTTACAAGGTTGTGGAGCTATAACTTGTGTAAGCACTCAAAATAGGTTGACAAACTACTTTGAAATAATGGCAGTATACACAATAGTTCAGCTTTGAGTCCTTAGCACTTCGCTTTGGTAATGAATGAGTTGGCAAAGCATATTCAAGGAGAGGTACCATTGTCCGTACTTTTCAGATGACATCATGCTCATGGATGAGATGAAGAATGAAGTATTGGAGCATTAAAGAGTGACCCTTGAATTTAAGGTGGACAAACACCAATATAGAATGCAAGTTCAATGTTAGAGGACACGTAGATCAATCAAAGGTGAAAACTGGGGCACATTTTATTCTAAAGGAAAAGGTGTTCAAATGTCTGGAATTAATTATTCAACAAGATGAATGATCAAATAGAGATGTCACAAAGAATTCATGTAGGCTACTTGATGTAGAGGAAATTTAGGGTGTTATAAATGACAAGAAGAATCCTTTGAAAGCTAAAAGGGCAAGTGCTTTAGAATAGTGCCAAATCCCTCAAGAGAATCAAAGATTGCGAAGATGTATTTTAGGGTCTAGGAAGTTACGATGGAGAAAGCCACTGACCAAGAAAACTAGACACGATTAGAAGCAACAACCACCCTTCTCTTGGTTAGAGAGGGCCAACGTTAGGGGTTTAAGGTCTCTCCAGGTTGGATGGTTATGTAGGTCTTCCTCTCGTCTGCTACACCTTCATTGTGAGTACTCTTTTTTTTTTTTTGAAAACAGAAAGGGTGAGGGTCATATAGACCCCCACCCGTTGTATTATGAGGCCTTAGTGGCCAAAAACAACAATTACATCAATTACATCAGTGGCCAGCATCCCAAAATACAAGTTGGGAGAAAATGGACACAATAAAATTCTCCACATAAGGCATGTCTCCCCTGAACACCACACCATTCCTTCCGAACCAAATCCCCCATAAGACCGCTAGGACTTTAGCCCTATCTACCCTCGATCTGAATACTGAGCCACCGTGCTCAGCGGTGCCCGTCCGGAAACTTGTCTAAAAGATCTCCATGTCGGAGGCATCAATCCACGTAGGGCCTATCCGACTACAGACCTACCTTGCCACGTCACATCTAAAGAAGAGGTGGCGGTCGTCCTCCTCTTCGGCATTACATAGCTGGCATGGGGTGTCCATCCCTTGCGTCCATCTCGCCCTTCTTGCCTTGGTGACCAACTGCCTCCTTCTAAATAGCCAAGCAAAGAACCTGATCTTGAGCAGACAATCTGTCATCCAAAGAAGCCTACAATCTTGTGCCATGTCAATCTCCACCAGGTAGCTATCCCATGATAGCTTGTAGTATGCCTTTCGCACAGAAAACTCTCCATCATCCCAGAATTGCCCGTCTCTATCTTGCTCCAAGGCCCGCCCTTCCAGCGTCGCAAGGAGCTCTTGCATGTCAACCCAACTTCTATTTGACATCGCACCCTTAATCCCCAAGCACCAACTCCACTACAACAATCTCTAACCATCACTTCTTTATCAGTAGTGTTCTTAAGTGAGACCAACCTTGATTGACTCTTAACCAACCTCAACTAACCTTAACCCTAACTTCTCCTATCTAACCATAATCACCTACTTAGTGACCTACACTTGCAAACCATTTTCTCCTTCGAGAAGAAGGCACAAGGATTCTCTTATTCTTTACTTATCCTTAATTTAGGTCCCCATTTCCCTATGTTTAGGTCTTCTTCTCCCTAACTTTCTTCTTATTATTGTCTTCTTTTCCACCGTGGATCCAAGCACATTGAAACCTAAGCCCACCTCATAGCCCAAGATACAACCCACACTAAGTGACTCATCCACAGTTCAATTGAGCCATGCACCTACCTGAATAGGACTTGAGCCAAAATCATCCCCCATATTACCCATCCTCTTCAACAAGCTTCTACCTTCAATTCCACCCTTCCCAATCATATCTACACTCCCAACCTCATTGCCAATTCACCTTCACAATATGTCACTGCTTACATGCCACCACATCAACCCTTGTCCGAAGCTAGACAATATAACCAATTCCTCTTCCTCAACCCTAACAAACATTTCCCAATAGCTGACCACCTCCAATCAGCCTCCTATCTTCATGTCACAATTGATTCATCTTAAAAAGACCTGAAACCAAATTGGTAAATTTGAAGTTTGAAGATGTTATTGCAATTGGGTCAAACATGACAGATTTTGTGAAAATTTCTCTAAGCAATATCATGCTTAGTAGTTTTCTTCAAAGGTATTCCATTTCAATGTCAATATCCAACTTTTCACAACGTAAGAGCACTGCATCAATTGGTTCTCTGCATTTAAACCACCTTAAACAGCTGTCGCTCATCTGGTGTTTTCTTCCTTCCATACCTTTTTTCCCTCTATTAAGGGTTATGTATGCCAGGGCAGATAAGTAACTGGATCCTCTAGAACCAATTAACCTACACTGCTTGGCCTACATTTTGTCCCATATTATTAGTTGACAGACTTGTGAGAGAATGACTCATATATATGGTCATGTACCATCAGTGCTTTTTTTTTATTTAAAGAAAATGGATTTTTACATATATATACCCCTGTAAACTTGCAATAAGATGTATATACCCCCATGTTCTTGATATTTACGTATATACCCCTTTAAAGTTACTCCGTTAAAGCCATATGCCCCTGCTCCGTTAAACCCAACGGAAAATGTCATAAAAAATTAAAAAAAAGGAAAATTTATATATACCTCATATTGATCTTACAACTTCGTATATAGCCCATAAAATACCCCCTTCCGCCATCCGATCTCCTTTCCTCTCTTTTCTCCTCCTAAATGGAGGCACAAATGAAGCTGATGAGGACGACCTCCTCCTCCTCCGTTCCTTGACCCTCTGATCCGTCCAGAGCTTCTCCACCGTCGACGAGTCCAACGCACTTGCTGTCCTCGACGACAACAACAAGACACACAAGCCCATCTCCCGAACAACAACAACAACAAGACCCCCCTTCCCCTCTTGCCACAGATATGGTAGCCCCCGATGGAGAGAGCGGAAGCGAGTGGAGCGGGGGAGGAGGGTGACGATACAATTGTCGGTCCCGTCACCCCAGCAAGAGGCAGTGTGGTTGGAGGAGAGGAGGCCGCAATTGAAGACGGACCCTGCGGTTAGGGAGGTGATCCTCCCTAGGAAGGTGTAGGAGGCGATCACGTTGTAGCTCCAGCAAACCACAAGGGAGGTGTTGGCGAGGGGCCACTTGAGGGCCTTGCAGAGGGCGCAGAGGTGGTTGTCACCCACGTTGATCTCGACGTACGTGGCACCCTCCACCATGCACTACGGGACGCCCATGTTGGCGTGCCCATTGTTGCTCCAGCAATAGGGCTGGGAGGTCTCTAGGAGGAGACTGCACACGAAGCCGTCCCCACCGCCAAGCCTGGGGAGAGCCACGAGGGTCCGCCGTAGACCACCGAGGCGTCTTAAAGCCATATGCCCCTACTCCGTTAAAACCAACGGAAAACGTCATAAAAGATTTTTAAAAAAATAGGAAAATTTATATATACCCCCTTATATTTATCTTACAACTTCGTATATAGCCCATAAAATACCCCCTTCCACCATCCGATCTCTCATCTCTTTTCTCCTCCTAAATGGAGGCACAGACGAAGCTGATGAGGACGACCTCCTCCCTCCTCCGCTCCTCGACCCTCCGATCCGTCCAGAGCTTCTCCATCGTCGACAAGTCCAACGCACTTACTGTCCCCAACGACAACAACAAGACACACAAGCCCATCTCCCGAACAACAACAACAAGACCCCCCTTCCCCTCTTGCCGCAGACATGGTAGCCCCCGACGGAGATAGAGCGATAGCAAGTGGAGTGGGGGAGGAGGGTGACGATACGGTTGTCGGTCTCATCACCCCAGCAAGAGGCAGTGTGGTTGGAGGAGAGGAGGACGTAGTTGAAGACGGACCCCGTGGTTAGGGAGGTGATCCTCCCTGGGAAGGTGTGGGAAGCGATCACGTTGTACCCCAGCAATCCACAAGGGAGGTGTTGGCAAGGGGTCACTTGAGGGCCTTGCAGAGGGCACAGAGGTGGTTGTCACCCGCATTGATCTCGGCATGCGTGGTGCCCTCCACCATGCACTGCTGGACGCCCATGTTGGCATGCCCGTTGTTGCTCCAGCATTAGGGCTGGGAGGTCTCTAGGAGGAGCCCGCACACGAAGCTGTCCCCACCGCCAAGCCCAAGAAGGAGAGCCACGAGGGTGCATCGTAGACCACCGAGGCATCCGCGACGTAGCACAGCACCTAGTGGGACCCCTCCGGGGAGAGCCCACAGAACACCGTGTCGTTCTCGCCGTAGGACATCGCTATTGAGGACATGGAACCCATTGCTCTAACCAAACATAGCGTGCTTACGAAGAGAAGGATGGAGACTTGGAGGGGGATGGCAACTTCGATTGGGATCATCTTGGTCAACCTAGATGAAAGGGTTCCTCCTTTGGTCGATCAAGGCCTCCAATTTCGATGGTGGGAGGAAGTTGTTTGAGGAGAGGAGATCGAATGGGGAAGGGAGTATTTTATGGGGTATGTTAGAAGTTGTAAGATAAAAATAGGGAGGTATATATAAATTTTCCTATTTTTTAAATTTTCTGACATTTTCAATTGGATTTAACGGAACAGGGGCACACGGCATTAACGGAGTAACTTTATATGAGTATATATGTAAATATCAAGAACATGGAGGTATATACGTCTTATTGAAAGTTTACAGGGCATATATGTAAAAATCCCTTAAAAAAAGGAAAAAGGATGTTAACAAAGGTCCTCCTACTTCATTACAAGAGAGAGCTAATAATTCCAATTAGCACAGAGGGAATCATGTACCATTAGTTTTACTTGAGAAGAAATGAGTCATCAGGTCTTTAGGTTGTTTCTTCCATAGATTTTCCCTTTCCTTGAAGAGTTTTCACATTATACCTGGACATAGCAATATTATTGGGATGCTGTACACGTATTTCATTATGTCAACCAACACATATAACCTCATCCTTAAATATACTGAAAGCACGTGCGGGCTTCAGTCCGTAGGTTGGACTGTGCAAATATTTCTCAGGAATGGTAAAATATTATTTAAGTAAATGTTGGACAAAGATAGCCGTATCAATTTTATGTGCAGTTGGTTACGGATTATATTCAAAAGTCCAATTGTTATAAGAATTTGAGTTCTAGACTCTCTGATCTTATTCTATTCAGATCAAAAACAGAAAGAAATCCATAGAATAAATAAATTATAACTCATCTATTATTGCGAGTGTTGGGTTTTTAGAGAGAGGGTTTTGCGTTAAGTGGGGCTGAAAAAATTGCGAGTCAGGCCCTATGGTCCTAGTTTTTTTTCTGTATGGGGTCCTTAGGACGAAACTTATGGGCTCAAACTTTGTGCCCCTCCCCTCCACTAAATGCAAAACTACATGGGGTCCCTATGTGGGTTAATTAACATGCAGAAAATTACGAAAAGACCCTCAAAATTTAGGGAAAATTCTCAAACCTTTGATCCTCTTGTATGTAGCCACACTTCTACCTTAGCATTTCCATTTCTCACCACAAACATTCTCTAGAAACATCTATGACAGAGAACCCAAAACCCAGCATTCTATAACACACATGCCTCCCTCACTGCTACTTTCTTTTTTTTTCCTTAATTTTAGATGTTAAAGAGATAAATATCGCTCAAGCTAGAGAACCAAAATAAAGTTATACATTTAATCCTCTCTACCTTAGATATGTAAGCAACCAAGTCAATGTACAAAGATGCACAATTCTTTGGAATGTAATTGTTGGGATTCAAAAAATATCCCACATGGCAATCAGCAAGCCACGTGGCAGTACCACGTGGCAGCCATCTGGATGTCCAACAGATCTGGTGGCAAGGGTTCTTTGGACCAAATTTGGTGCACCAATATGGTACTTTCCTATTTTTAGTAAAGAGGTTTTAGGAATAAAAGTTGTGGGATTAATTCCTTTGTTAAGAAATAAAATATTTCCAAATGAGAAAAGATTTTATCTCTTTAAGAAACATGTTTTAGAAACTGTTTTGGGAATTAAGTCTTTACTATTTTTTAGTGGGTATGTCCTCTCTATAAAAAAAGAATCTTCCCAACCACTATTTCTTTGAGTAATAGAAAAACTTCTTCCAATCATCAAAGCTCCTCTCTACCCTTCTCTCCAACGTGGTGCCTCTCTTTCCCAACAAGCCACGCACCTGCAGCAGCCACATCAGGAAGATTTCTTCCTATTTTTAATGCAGAATAAGTCCATATTCCACACCAAATTACAGCAGCCTCGTAAACGAGATTCCTCCCTAATTTCCACATGAAAATAGTCCCAACTTGGACCACTTTCCACGGCAATAAAACCTCTACGCTTCCCACGTGCACGCCAATTCTCAACAGTAATGATTCCCTGTAGGAGCTCATTACAAGCAAAGGGCAGCTTTTACAGTTCCACTTACACCCATTTTTACAACACTTCATCACAAATTACCTATTTTGTGTCCTTGGTTGCCTTGTTATAGCTTGTCAAATCTCTTTTCTTCAAATATAGGACTTAAAACCGCAATTTTAAGACAAGTTTATCCAATCCTCCCGTGACCATCATGCACGAGCAAGCTTCTTCTATTTCACAGAGTCCCTACTGGATATACCTAATCGTATCTTTGGCCACCTTCTAATGCAAGGTTTAATATATCGCCGATATATCGGTATCGATGGGCCTGGACATATCGATACCACATGCAGTATCTTTTTTCTATGATATCGGCGATATATCACCAATATCACGATATATCGCTAATATATCGGGCGATATTCCCGAAATATCGACGATATGTCGCCGATACTAGGCATTGTTGGGTGGGAAAGGTTGAAACTTGAATAGCTCACTCGCACTGATGGGCGGGAAAGGTTGAAACTTGAATAACTAGGTGGGAAACCTATCCCAAATTGTTGGGTGGTAGTTCACACACACAGGCCTTTAATTTATTGATTTTCATCTCCTAGGTATTTCTTTAAGATGCATTAGTCATTAAAATAGCAATTTCCACAAAATTTGTGATGTTTTCTTATACTTTTTGCTTTTCTGATTTCCCTAAAATTCACCAATATCAATGGTATATCTCTGATATATCCTTTTTTGACTTGTCGATACAATATCGATATAGATATTTAAAACATTGTTCTAATGTAAGCACCATACTCCCCCACATCTCTCAGCATTTCCATCAAACTTCTGAGCAATTTTTCTGGAGTTTTCCTATGAAAACTTCTTTCAACTTTTTGAGGTTTGATCATTTAATTTTTGAGGTCCTACACACCATTTTTCTTTGACATTTGATAGAAGAAATCCTAAAAAGATTCAAAATTACCCTAATGTAAACCAACAAAAAAGAAGAAATGGCAAGAAGAATGGTTGTCCTATGTCAACAAAGACCTCCAATACGAAGATAGTCGTTGCCTATTACAAAGGAAAAGGTTGTATCCTCTACGTAGGAAGTGGACAACCCCAAGAGTCCAGGCTCCATAAGCTCAGATGGAGAGATGAGCCCGGACAACAACATAACTATCAAATAAAAGAATGACATCAAAAACAACAATTATAAACCCAAACAAACTTTGAAAATACAAGTTTGTTATCGTTCTTGATAGAATTCCTTTCATTTTCAAAAAAAAAGAGCTTTGAAAATAATTGACCCCACACAATATTTCCAAAGAAAGTACACAATCATTTCATCTTTCTCCCTCTACCGCCTCTGCACTAACTTTTGATCAAAGGAATGTCAACTGCCCTTTTTTTTTAAAAAGGAATGTCAACTATCCTTGTCTATGTAGAAAACTCATGACACTAAACACAGATTGCCTCTATCTCCTCAATAGGCTTTGAACTATAATCTTAATGGCCTCAATTTTGCAGTGGATGGCACTCTTTGGTGAACAATGAAACATCTTAATTGAAATTTAAAATGAGTAGAAACGAACAATAATATCAAAGCATAAAGCAATAAGAATGCTTGCATTTACGTGAAAACCCCACTAACAAAGAGTGGGAAAAAAACAATGGGAGAGGATCCCGATAGGGCTAATCTCTATATTGATCTTCTCAAAGAAACAAGTGGAGGGTGCATACCTATTTATAGGCCACCGCATACTCCAATGCTCCGCATCTCACAATGTGGAACTAATCTAATCATACATTCTCCAACACTCCCCCTCAAGCTGGAGCATGTAATGCTCAGCTTGTACAACAACGAAATCCCACTCTCCACGACATAACACAACTCTTTCAACTGGTTTTTGCTTGTAGGTAAGTGTGCCAATGAGGACGCAGTAGCGAGGTCTGGAGCTACTGGATAAACTGCTATAGCTGGCTCTAACAAGGGTCTCTCCTCTAGAGACCTCAATTGGTGCCGGTAGCTCCCCTTTCAGTATCCAAACTGGATCTCCCCCTCTGGAGTCCACAAAATTGAATCTCCCACATAGAAATATCATATGGGCTCTTCCTCTGAGAACCTCGAAACTAGATCTCGAAACTCTGGACCTCCCAGAGTTGTAATTTCTCATGTGATGATATGCAACAAAGGGGACTCCCAAATGGAGCGACTATAATAGCATCCACACTCCCCCTTTCTCCCATACTCACATGGAAGATGGAAAAATAACATAGAAAAGACATAACAATCCAAATAGAGAAGAGCTTCTCTCCTCTCTTCTTTTTAATCATAATCATCATTTTTTTCTTTTTTTCAATTTTTTTATTTTTAAATTTTTTTTACTTGACCTTATTTCATTTTTTTCTCTTTCTTTTGTTCCTTTCCTTTTTTTTCTCTTCTCCTTCCTCTTTTTCTGTGTAAGGGTAACATAAAAAGAGAAATGCAAGCCAAAGGATCATCTCCTACCAAATCCAAGTCATTCCGCACCCGTGAGATCCTCTTCCAGCGGCATCTTCATTGTCGATGATTTCACTCGAAGATCGCTCGATCACTCGCCGTGATCCTTGCTGCCATTTCCTCATGATTTCCAGCAAGATCGTTGTCGAGGCTTCCTCCACACGAGATCTACTCGTGGAGAGGACGATTGCTACCACATTCTTCTTCATCTTCCTTTACTTCTACTTCTACCGATATTCTCCCATCGTAGGCAAGCATCACCAGCGCCACCAACACTCGCCTAAGCACCACCAGCACCACTGGGGCCCATACGCTCTTCTTCTCCTAATCGTCGCTCTTCCTAATGCAAGGGTTGCAGCATCGTCATCGCCATTAGCATCACCATCAGTGGTGACACCTCCAACTTCTTCACCCTTGCGTGACTCCTCGAGCACCGCCAACGCTTGGAGATGCAACACTACTTGCCTCCCCACGATCTCCCACAAGAGATTGTTGTGATTGACACTGCAACCATCGTCAGGATAATGCTCTCTTCCTCAAGCTAATATCAAGAACTCCAAGAATAGATAATAGAAGAGAATAATAACCCAAGAATCGACTGCTCTGATACAAGTTGAGATTTAAAATGAGAGGAAACGAACAATAATATCAAAGCACAAAGCAATAGAAACGCTTGAGTTTACATGGAAATCCCACTTACGAAGAGTGGAGAGAAAACCATGGGAAAAGATCTCAATAGGGCTAATCTCTATATTGATCTTTTCAAAGAAACAAATGGGGGGTACATACCTATTTATAGGCCACCGCATACTCCAACACTCCACATCTCACGATGTGATACTAAACCAACCACACATTCTCCAACAACCTTCATCTATCAATGACTTTGATCTATAATCTTTTCCACCAACTACTTCTACAAAACAACAACCATCTTATCATTATCCGCAAGAAAAAACTTGATTTTTGTGGACATCTTTCGTTTTCTTTGAAGAAATTCAATATTCAATCTTCAAGTCATAATCAAACCTTTAATATGTTTCCTAATGACCAGCCAGAGTCGCAAGATTCTGCAAATGACAAATGTGCTCTGTAAGCTCCCTTCACCATCTGTTCACATATTGCCTGATAGCTACCCTAAGTAAATGCATTTGAATCCACCTCCACTCCGATGCCTATAGTCATTTATGTTTAAACTTTGTATCAAATTTAATGTGTATTTAGCAGTGTACAAATCAAAACTTAATGTGTAACAAGTTTATATGACCAAGCAAGCTTTGATGAACAATGAGTTTTAATATACCTACAATTATGAGGCATGTAGTGACTCATCATTAAATAATGTGTTGTATCATTCAAGAATTTTTTAATACTCTGAAACTCGTCACTGAGGACTCTAGAAAGAGAATTTTCAAGGTACTTGTATCACTGGCTATTCAACAAGATGCAAGTGCTATTATGCCAGAAAAAAAAAAAGAACATGCATACCTGAGACCAAGGATCAAAACGAAGATGAAATCCATGATCAGGAAAACTGATGACAATATCCAGTTTTAGTGGTTCCTACAAGATACAGAGGCGTTCCATCATCTTTTTGCTAGAAATGAAAAAGTTTTTCAAAATATTGAGAAGTTTAAGCAAGAAAATCAACTGGCAATACATACTTTTTCTTCAATAAATTTTCAGAACCAATGATTTATTATAAAGTTTCACATACAAGAAAGGAAAATACAAACAAATGGGGTCAGGCATCCAACTCAAGCTTGACAAGCTTGGCTTGAGCTCAACTTGATCAGGGCTTATAAGCCAAGCCCATTAAGTACTTGAGTCGAGCTTGAGCCCAAGTTTGAGCTTGATTTCCTTGTTGAGCTGAACTTGCTTTTGCTTGTCTCCCTAACTTGACTCAGCAACTCAATTAGCCAACTCAACTCTACAATGTTACATGCATAGCTTGAAAAACATCTATAGTATATATTTTAAATAGAAACCCACAAAAAACAAGAGGATGTGTGGTCCCTCAAGTTTTATCCATCTATGGAGTTTTTTTTTTAAACGAGGAAGGGCAGTTATCCACTTGATAACCACCCATATTCATTCATTACCAAAAAGGATTACAAAACAAGCCGGTTATATGGAAGATTCCTAAAACACCACCTAAGAAGAAATGGAAGAAACAAAACTTCTCAACATAAGGGTCTTAGCCCCTAAAAACCACCCCATCTCTCCCCGACCAAATACACCAGAGAACCGCTAACACCTTTGCTCTTTACTTCTTTGATCTAAAGACATCAGTCCTCCCCTGCCTCCTACCTTTCCTGAACGAAGCCCAAAAATCATTCAAGCAACCATGGTTTATCCAGTCTATCCCCACCCTTGTCCAAACTTGCCCAACGAAAGCACATTTGAAGAACAAGTGTTCAACATCCTTCTTCATCCCAGCACAAAGCGAACATGTCCGATCCTTTGTTGGTGCCCATCTTGCCCTCCAAGCCTTCATAACAACTCTTCCTCTCCTCAACACCCATGCAAAAATCTTCACATTAAGCGGGCAATTTGACAACCATATCAATATGCAATCCCACAAGAAATTAATGTCATGTATCTGTGTGGACCTCTACAATCTGTTGTAAGCCTTCCTGACCGAAAACTCACCTTCTTCCCAATGAAAACCATCCAGCCCATCCTTTGACTCCCAACCCTGCAAGCACTACAGGAGCTCCTGCAACTCCACCCTCTGATCTGAGAACGCCCCTCGAAAGCCAAGGCACCAAGCATCAGACGAACATCTCCTTACCGTCACCTCTCTACAAGTAGCTCAGGAGGAAGGGCTAGGAAATGTGTCACATGGAGGGCCATCACCCATCCAGTCATCTATCCAAAATTTGAACACATCACCCGTCCCCAAAAGAGGGGAGAAAAAACCACGCACCTCCAGAACCACCAAGGCCAACCCCTTGAGGAAGTGGGAAGCCCCATCCGCAGGTGTCTCCATAACCGGCCAGGACAAAAAAGATCAATAACACTTCTACATAACATTCCCAAAAAGGTCATGGTCCCCCTTCAGCAATCCACTTCATCAGCATACTCATATTCATACACTCCATGTCATAGACCCCAAGGCCACCCACTTGCATCGGTCGACACACCTCCTCTCACACCACTTGCTTTCCCTGCTGATCCATAGTTTGTCTAGAAAAAATACTGCATAAAGCCTGTAATCTTCTTCTCTATCTACTTCGGCATTCTAAACACAAAAAGGAAGTAGCTCGGCATGGAAGAAAGCACAACCTTGACCAAGGTCAACCTGCAACCTTTGAATATTCATCTATGGAGTTCCTAATGTAAATACTCTTTCACCTAGATTATCCTTTCAATCACAATCAATTTCTATCCAATCTATGCCTAGTCGATAGCTTTGATATTTTAGTCCATTAAGAGACTGCCACCGTCATTTCAGACTAGCTACAAGACAAGCTGGCTCATTTGACTCACAAGCCAACTTGAGCTAAACAAGCTACCTAGCTTAATTTCGATAAGAGTGTCAAAGATAAGCTATTCATTTTGCCTCAAGAGCATGGTTCATGCCAAATGAACCGAATTTGAGCCAAGTAAATTCAGCTCGATTGAGCTTAAGCTAAAGTTGGTTTGGGCTACTTGAACTCAAGCAATGCTATGTCTAGCTTGTATGGCTTGATATCTAGGCCTTAACAAAAAGGATCTAACTACCAATTTTGACATCATTTTGATGATTCAAAAAATGTGAATTTCAAAGGCACACCAAAGAAGCCCTGAAAATTCAATGCCAGATTTTGACAATTTTGACTATCAACAGGATAGTCATCCTTCACTTTTAAAAAAAAATGACAATTTTTATAGCACAAAGAAAAATCTTTTTCAGAGATATTCATGAATACTAAAATAAACACAAATCAGGAGATGCTCAAGTAAACACAACTACAATTAAGGCCTTATAGCAAAGTGAAATTTATACAAGAAAATATCAGTCAATGAAAGAAAATATTAAAAAATTAGTATCGAGAAAGCTTATGAGCATTCATTTGCTTATAAAATCAATGGTTTCAAAACTAATGATAACTGTAAGCTGCAACCATGTTACCATTATCAGTGTTGTCCCATACCTCCTTGATACAATCATTGATGCATATTTTGGTGTTTCATGACTTGAAAGCACCCATGGGAAACTTCACATGACATTCGAGTGTACGTCGTACGATACAAGGTATTAAGGCTAGCCATCCACCTCAGGCTCAACAAGTCTGGCTCAAGATCAACTTAATATAACCTTGCGAGTCAAGCCCATTTAGCATCTGAGGTACGCTCAAACCCTAAATTTTCCACTAAGTATCCTTATCAAGCCAAGCTCAACTTACCCCAGTATTTTGACTCGATAAGGTTAATATGCCTGTAGTTCTAAAATCATGTACCATCTAAAATATCTATACAGTATAAATTACATATCTTAGAAATGGCTCAAACCTAATCAGGTAGTGCTTACATCTAGCCATGTGATATTTCGATTCTATCCAAAAAGGAGGTGCCCAGAATTATAAAGAAAACCGCACAAAAATGACAAATATCGTCAAAATTTCACCATAAGAGGTGAAATTCCATTGGCACAGTATCGCAATCTTGAAATTTCACCAAAGCATAAACTGCATTCAAATGGACCGTTTCAGCGAGATTTAAAACCTCGAGATTCTGTGCTACTTTCTAGACAAGACTGAAGGAATGCGCATGCTAATCAACAAACAATCTCCAAGGGACAAACATGGCTGCCGAATACATCGCAGCACAGCAGCAGGCATGACGAACCTCGTCATAGTACTTGACGTGCACCACATCATAGATGTTCGGCTGCTGCTCCACTTGCGCGAATGCTTCACTTATGGGCATCCCTGCACGAATAACAGAACCGGTTAACCAACGACGAGCGCGAAGTCCACACAACCGAGGATGAGATCACATTCAGAAAAGCGCGGGAAATCGGACCCGCAAAATCTCCACGGTCCCAATTTGGGTAACTTCTCCCAAAAAAACGAGAGCCGATTAGCCCTAAAACGCCACCTCCCATGCTCCGGGACCAAATCGGATCCAATACGAGAGAACCCTAAACAACTACGTGAGAAGTAAAGCAGCAGCAACAAGTACCAAGCGTGAAGGGGCCGAGGCCAAGGCCCGGTCGCAGGTCGAGGGTGATCGCGCCCATGGCGGCGCCCTCACACCTCCGCCTGGGGATCACCGCCGCGGCCGGTGCCGGTGACGGAGCGGCGCCGGCGGACCGGTGGTGGTGGATGGTGTGCGGCATCTGCTGGTGCATCATCGGGGATCTGCACTTGGTCGCTCCTCCCTCTTCGGCTCCGGGTTGCGTCCGGTACCAACCTTGCGAGGTTGCGAGGGCGATCACGCCAACGGGTCGAGGGGAGGAGAAGGGGGGGTTCTCTTCTCGAAGAGGGGAACCGCGAGGGTCGACGGATCCAGTTGACGTAAGTTTAGCCAAAGTTTTAACCAACCTCAATCGGCCCGACCAGATCAGATCAACAAAAAAAATATAAGTAAAATCTGTTCCGTTTAAATTTAGATTTGGGTTTAGATATTATAAAAAATATTCGATCAAATTTAGTTATGGATTTAGGTTTGGATTTAATCCATTAATCTAATTTATATAGTTGATTTATACTATGTGTATATATACTTAAACCTTTTAGGTTATACATATCATGTTACTTTTTTATTAGTAAAAAATCTTATATATTTTATGTATGTTAGGTATAATATGATCGTTATATTATTTAAATTTTATTGTAAATTAATAATGGATCGTGTTATTAATTTTTGTTTGAGTATAATTTGATTATAAGATCTATTTATGAATGGGTATTCGGTGAATGTATAGATATAGGTTTGAGTTTTCTTATTTAAAGAATAAATCGATAAGATATAGATATGAATTTAGTCAAATTTAACCTTTGCATCTCTAATTAAGTTGCAAAAAGAATTAGAATTTGAAAAGAAGAAAGTTGGGGGCAGTCGCAAGTTAGCTTTTCTTGGGTGTAGTTCGGTTAAGTTTCCCTCAACTTGTCTAATATGAAATGTCAAGCGAATGTCTTTTATCTCACATGCGTGTTTGTGCATAAAAAACAAAATGAAAGCAAACATTAAAAGATTTTAAATTTTCCTTATTAACTTTCTACTTGTTTTCCAACTTCAATTACACCAATCATAATCAAGGCTACCAGTTACCCAAATTTAAGGGTGCACACCTATATCTAGTAGATCATACATAGATGGCAACTTTTTTCATAGAAATTTCCATTGTTAGCTATGATTGTCGTGCAACCACAAAGGTTAGTCACTACCATAGTCCCTTATATTGGATTGGTTGAAATTAAACGATTACACTTATATGAGATGTGGGAATCTGAGCCACCATTCTCAAATTACCAAAATATGGGTTATCATGTCTTTAAGCATAAAATTCAACAACGATCTCAACTTGGACACCCACCCAACTCCTTAGTCGCCCAAACTAACCATGGGTTGCCTCCCTACCATCATTTCTCGAATTCCTTGGATTTTTTTACTTCTCCATCAATTTTCGTCATCAATGATGGACTTCTTGAGACTGCTATTCTTCATTTTCAACTTAGTCTTGGATGAGCTCTCAACATTTAGTAATGAACATTCGACTTTGATGAGTTTTGCTTTTTCATCAAGTTCAATTGTCCAACTAGATTCCTTCTAGCTCCTTATTATTTTACTATGCTTTTCTGCAACATCTTAATTGCACAATTATCTACTACATAATTTAGTTAAGTAATTATATTTTGTTAACATCAAACTCTTCAATTTATTCAACATTACTTCAACGTCTTTCGTCTTAATACTCATCCTAACATCAATGTGTTTTCCTTGATAACAAGCGCCTTCTATACTATTCCGACAAATTAGATATGTATTAGCAAACAACATTGTTCTTTTGTAATCATGCATTTTGTATGGGCATGTTATATTATGGTGATTTTTATAGAAACCTCTGCTAGTAGTGATGGTATACGATGAAAGATATATTGCATCACCTTTTTTTTTTTTGTTTCTTGCTTGTGCACATGTTTCGTTGTATTATATTTGTTGTACAGTTGTACACTATTCAGTTAGATTAGTTGCGAAACATTGACTGATCAATCATGATTAATTACCTTTAACACATTCTTTAACCTAATTCTCGAGGAAACATTGAGGTTGTGAAGTGTTAGAAAATGCTTCTTTCAAGATGACCATATAAGCGATTGATATGGAAATAAATGCATAAAGAACATATTTTCTTTATTTCAATCGGAAATTTTGGTTGAAAATTAAATTACCTTGGCTTCGTTCTCCTGAGGTGATTTTCGAGGACGTTCAAGATCGGAGTGTGCAAAATCTTAGAGGTGATCGTCGTATCTTAGGAGGAGTTCATTAGACTGCGACGCATCAATATCGTGGGAGGCGATACCTTCTCTAAGAGAAGTCCTTAATGGACGCTTCGATTGGAATAAAATTTAATTCATTCTCGTTTTATTTATTTATGCTATTGCATTTTATTTGTTCATTATTTTATTATGAATCTTACCAAATCATATTTGGCTTGCTTGATTTAAAATTTTTTATCTATACAAAAACGTTGGAAATGTATATGTTTTCATTTATTTATTTCCTATATGCATTTATTTCAACAATCATAATCTTAGAAAATGTATCACTTAGATCTAAAATATCTGGGATATTGGAAATGATTTTTAAATCACATGTAGACTTATATGATATGCCCAAGAAATTTAGTGGACAAAATTTTAAGCGTTGGCAATAACGCATGAGGATTTGGCTGACCACCATTGGTTCAATCATGTTATTACAAAACGAATGCCCAATTTTAGATAAGGAAAAACCCACTCCTGAAGATCAAAAGATAGTGGATGCGTGGAATAAGCACAACCGCATATGTCATTGTTGTATCTTATTGGCTTTGTCTAATGTGTTGTCCGATGTGTACAGCACATCCACATCCACTACGAAAGAGCTATGGGCAGAATTGGACAAGAAGTATAATATCGAGGAACTTGGTATTAAAAAATACTATGTTGAAAATTTTCTTAAATTCCAAATAGCTGAGGGTAAATTGGTATCGGAGCAAGCATACGAATTTCTGTTATTACTCCATGGTTTAACATAGGCTGAAATGAAGCTTCAAAAGAAGTTTCAAGTCATGCCTATCATTGAGAAATTTTCTAAATCTTGGGAGGATTTCGGAATGACTCTCAAGCATAGGAAGGGAAAGATTTCTCTTGATGACTTGATGATAGCCATTGCTATTGAGGAAGAGCATAAAAAACAGAAACTTATAATGCCTATGGAGTCTTAGGTGAATGTCATGACATCTAAGGGCAAGAAGAATAAAAATAATAACAATAAAAATAAAACGAAGGCCTAACCCAAGATCTAGAAGAAATCCAAATAGGATGAGTTGGGAAAAGAACCCAAAATCACCCTGAGTGGTTTGCAAACACATTATTAAGTCTCAAATTTTAGTGATTCAAGTGATGGTTAAAGCCTTCTTTTAGGGTTTACTTGATTAAATTAATTCAACGAAGGCTTAGGTAACACATGATACGTGATCGTTCAATTCTCAACATAGTTAATTAAGATTATTAGGCTTAATTAATTGCATAAAGAACGGATTTAGGTTAACTTGAGTTGTTAAATTGTTGTTGTTGATTGTAGTATAGGGTTAAGCTAACCTAATATTTTAAATTTTATTTTCTTTTAACTGGTTGAGTCCAAGCCGTTCACTAAGAAGCATAATTGAAATTTTAATTCACTATTCTTATTCTAATGCATAATTAAACAATAGACTGATTAATGAAATCTATAAATAGTAACATGTTAAGCACATTAATAATTGCACAGGAATTAAGACTCTAAAGTATGGCAACTATTTCATTAATAGAAAAGGAATATACATGAAAGATTTTACAATAAATGATAAAAGTAAAGGAATGATTATTACAAATATAAGGCATAAAATAAATTACAATGAATACAAAATACCTTTTATTACAATATAAAATTGAAACACTTCTTTTCTCTTTTAGCCTTCAACTTTTGATTATCAGATATCTCTTGCAATTTTCAAATCACTTAAAAGTTAAAATTGGACTTCTAATTATAATGTCAAACGTCTCTTTTTTAATGCATCATTTAATTTCATTTAAACTTTAAAGTCTTCTTTCCTCTCTTCTTAATACTTTACTGTCTTTCCTTTTTTTCTCAACTCTCAGCTCTTCCCTTTGCTCATCTTTGTCTTGTTTCTCTTTTCTCCTCTCATTACTTATCACTGTGCACTCAACTCTCTCCACACTTAGTCGACTTTTTAACTTCCTCACTTAACCAAAAAGTTGGTTTAGTGGGCAGACTGATTCTTTCGAGGATACACAGCACTCATAGGGTGGGACCAAACCTTACTCAAATTGGTCTCGTTCAATTACTGGTGGATTTTAGCCAATTTAAGCTTTTGCATAGTACCGGGCCCACGCACACACACGCACTCGCACATGTGCACGGCACGCACTCAAGAGAATCAGAAGGCATATAGGTTTTGTGCACCTAGCGCAAGATGATTGAAGTGCTGGGTTCACAAAACGGTATTATATTAAGGTGCTCACTCATTAGTTCCCAATGTGGGACTAAATCCAATCCTCCTCTCTCATGCAGTGCTCAAATCCGTTGACTTCAGATGTCAATTTCAACCGACTTAGTGGAGCAAATCGAGCGTATGATAGCTCGATAGAAAGCTATAAAGATCCTCTATTCAAGTTTATCACCAATTTGATGATTGGATCAATTCTGATTTGAGGATTTGAAGGAGGAACAAGGCTACTCTACCATGTTGGAATGTGTCTCAGATGGTGTTCGGAGAAGAGTTTACAGGTGAAAGAACCTGTAGGATAAGAAAATACCCTCAATTGAGGGTTCAGGAAAGGTAAAGGAATCATTCCGCATTGAATGGAGAAGAGATTGAGGTCTAAGAAGGTTTCAGAAGCTCCAGAAGCTTCAGAAAATCACAGCTCAGTGTACAGAACACTGATATAGGTTTCAATCTATCTACTTGATAGGTAGAATTGTATAGAACTCACCATAACCATTTCTGATGATGAAAAACAACTATTCTAGGTAGAAATTGAGTTTAAATCTCAACAAATGGTCGTTGAACTTCTATGGGTTCCAACTTGAACCCATACTGCTCAGAAGATGGAATCTCCTATATTTCTAAATAAAACACACTCATTTCAGTTCCATAAGATCCTCGATCACATCAGGAACCCAATTCAATCACTAAATCACATATTCAATCTTTAAAACCTCATAATCAACTCACGGTTGACCAAGAGAACTCAAAAGTTGACTTTCAAATCTATAGTTCCTCAGATCAAATTAAAAGTCTAGATAGGTCTATTTCAACTTCAAGAATTTATTCAATATCTCAAAATCGAGTTTTGAACACTCCATCAGTGTTGTCAGCTTTTGCCACCTGAACTTAGACGGTGAGTTGTTCGCCAGATCTAATCACAACTTCTTAGATCTAACTAAAGCCTAAAATAGGTTCTTGAAGATCTCCTTATGCTTATTAACCCATTTGCAAACTTAAAACCTCAAGAAACAAATCTTTCCAACTCTGTCGGAGTTGGGGAAGACGAAGATCAACCGAGAGAGATACACACTTGCACACAAGTATACTAAGTGTTTCCTGATTCTTAGATCACAGAGAATCGTTCTGGAGCTTCTCGGAGAGTTTCAAAGGCTAAGGTTCATAATTTGATTTGCAAGGGCTCCAGTGACTGCTGGAATTTGTTATCGGAGACTAAATCTCCATGGAATAGCCCAAGAAAGGTTTTAATCGATTCTTGAGGTTTCAAGGAACCTCAGATACGTCTTAATTAACGTCATTGATAACTAGACATAAGGATAAATCAGGAATTTAGTAAAAAACACCTATTGAGTTCACCTGAACTCAATGGTTGCCTTCTCACTCAATTGAGTGAGGGGAAGTGATTAAGAAGGTGAGGCGATGGTTTTTAAGTGAAAAGTTAAGTGGATAAACTCCTCTGAACTCACCATTGACAGTAAGCTCAGAGGTTGAGGGTGAATTGAGCGTTTAGTGTGCGAGTGGTAATAAGTCTAATTATAGAGTCGAATAGGGTCCTTTAGTGATGAGTAGGTGATGCAAGACCCTTATGGGGTGTGGGAATGGCTGGAGATATCCATGACGTGGCGGGAGATGCATATGTTTAAAAGAGTCGTTATAGCTTGCACTCGCAACGTCGGTTTTAAATGAAGAAATGGGCATGAGTCCGAGTGTCGATCTCAAGGAGGCGTGAAAACCAGATTTTTCTTGTCACTGAATGTCACGGAAATCATGGGTTTTTGCTTACGAAAAGACGTGGGTGAAAAGAGAAAGAGAGAGAGAGAGAGAGAATAGGGTTAGAATCTTTCATTCACAACATGCAGCTTAAACAAAAAAGAGGGCAAGTAGCTAGATAGGAAACAACTTCATTTAACATGCAACTTTGGTTTTACAATTACAACACTAGATAAATGCTTAAACATAAGTAAAGAAAGGTTTAAGATAAAGAGGGAAAGAGAGAGAGAAGTCGGTGAGGCAGCCACGGCGGTGGAGAGGGGCTACGTCAGCGGCTCGTCTACTTCGGCGAATACAAAGAGGGCTAATGGTGGCTAGGAGTGGGGTAGAGCACTTGCAAGTGGATTCAATGCCCTCCATGGGTGGTTGGATGGAGTTTATATAGGCAAAAGGGTTTTCTAATTTAAGTATGGGCTTTAGCGACGTTCGGGACATCGCTAAGCCCATGACAAATCGGTTGGTGTAGCCCCCTTCACTCGCTGGTCGCTTGCGCGCATGCGTGCTTCGTCGTGCACAATCCATGTGCGTGGCTTGAGGGCCATCCGATCGCGGATAGGATGGTCGATGTTGCTCGTGGTGCGCGCACAAGGATCGCGCCCACGCCTCACGCATCAACGCGAGCTTGAGTGTTGGACGTCCGAGATCGCGCCGCGTCGCTCGCTCCATGCCGCTTGATCACACATCAATGGCTGAAATCACGCACGCGCATTCTTCCTCGAATTTGCGCTACGATCGGCACCTCGAACCCGCGTCTTGCTGTGCGGGGGTGAGGTGTGCACCGCTGCGCTGCGCCTGCTACTTTGTCGCAGAGATGAGCTGCGGTTGCTGCGTGGATGGCCGTTGGATGAAGATCCAACGGTCAGGGGGCTGTTGCTGCTGCGGCTAAGAGGTGCGCGGATGCATGGTTACTAGCCGTCCGATGTGCGATTGGACGGCTTAAAATGACACCGCGCGATGAAGGCGGTTGCAACCGCAGCACGGCTGACACGTGGCGGCCCCATGGCCGTTGATCATCAAATCAACGATCATAACTTCTTATCCCAATATGGGAGCTCTGGATGTCGGATTTAGTTGATTTCGAGTCCGTTGGACTCTATTCGTCATTCTGAATCCATCCGTGCAGTCCGATCGCTCATCTGAGGTCTGTTTTGACAAGTACTTATACAAATGGCCATTAATACTATTTTATAAGCAATCTTAATGTGTGATGCATGCAATGCTCCCATGCCTATTTATGATGTGTTATCTGTGCATTTTGTTCTTAAGATAAACTCCAATTGACAGATCTATCACCCCAAGATGCAGTGTTAACAACGACGGTATCCGATGGAGGTGAGGTGGAATTAGATGTATAGGTGATCAAATTTAGAGAAAAGAAGGTGGAATGGATTCATGAAGGGATGAGGAAGGCAACGGCGGATGAACTAATGAACTAATTAGCTAGCTTAAACTAACCTACACTAAATTCTAGGCTAATCTACGATTACCTGGATGAAAGGGATGAGGAATCTCCGTTGAAGGTGCATAATGGAGGAGGAAATCAGAGAGGGAGATGGAAGGCTCTCCGACGAGAAGTAGAAACGAAGAGAGAGATCGGTGGCACACTCCAGGCCTAGTCACACCTGTAGAAGTGGAAGAGGAGGTGAGGAAGACGAGCTCCACTGCTGAAGAAGCTCTGATAGGGGGGTGAGAGGTCGCCGAAAGCTTATGAAGAATAGCTTATCGTCGACTACCGTGGGGGAAGAGGGTAGGGAGTTGACCCTGTAATCGGAGGTCTCGTGGTCTATTTATAGGTGGAGGAGGTAGTCAAAGGGGATGTACCTAGATGGGATCAAGTCTAGGTTCAAGGGAACAACTGGCGTCGTCTCCAACGCTAAAGAGCTTAGACACCTAGTCTAATTAAGATTAGGAGATAATCTAAACCATTGGATGTAAAGGTAGCGGTGAGCAGAAGTTGGGCGGCAACGGCGGAGGTATTCCAAATCGTTAGATTGACAGTAAAAAAGCCTTACGAAGATCGATGATTGTTGACCGTCCAAAGTGAAGATGAAGATGAAGAAGACGATGAAGAAGGCACTGTTCACAGGGGTATTTTTGTAATAAAAGGACCTAATTTTTAATAAAAAGGACTCATGTGAAATAGAAATTAAGGATCTAAACGAAACAATGAGTTTTAAGGCTTATTTTAACTTATTTCTTTTTCAACTTCTTATATATTATTATAAATTAGGTAAATATTATATTCATGCCTTGAAATTACATTTTTTCCCTTTTAATCTATATTTATTTAAATGATTAGATTAATTAAGTTAATTACATACTTAGCTCTTAACATTAATTTGGTTTAAATATTAAATATCTAGCTAAATGATTATTAATTGAGTCCAATTTATTAATTAAATTATTATTAAGATTAATTGACATTTAATTTAGTATTTCCAACTTATTTTGCAGTTCCCTAGTAATTTTACCCCTATAGTATAATTAACCATGTATTTAGTGTATTCTTAGTTAATTAACTAGGGAAACTGTTAATCACCTACTTGGAGGGGGTGAGATCAGCATGACCTAAAAATGCGAAATTAAAATATAGAACAATCTCACAAAATAGCAATCACACAAAGTACACAATAATTTTTAGGTGGAAGCCCAACCTGGGTGAAAACCATCACCTAACTCTCTCGAGTTAGGATTTTCCGATCAACCAAGTTGATCAAATCCACTAACATACTACTTAAATGAGGGTGGTACAACCTCAATTACAACCACGCTACTTTATACGAGGGTAGCGTACCTCAAACCCCGTCTACTCACGAGAAGGATTTTGTCTCACGAAAGATAGTCCTATATAACTTAAAGGAAGCCCTAATTCAAGAGATTACTGTTCTGGGAAGAAAACCTGAAATAAAGGGTATAACTGCAATTTTACCAGTACAGTACATCAACGGGATTCCTCAGGGTCTAAACATAGGTCAATTGGACTTAATAAGAAGAAAAGTGGGATGGTTCAGTAAAAAAAGGGTTATTGTGAGATTTAAGAATTAAATGACATTCCGTAACCCTAAAACAAATCCACTTAATTTCACAAGATTCTGGTCAGGATAAAAATCAACTAAACCCTCTAAAATTCAAGGAAAAATATCCCCTAGGGTTTAGAACCTTCAATTTGACCTTTGGAACCTATTTTGACCTAGATTGGGGTCCTTGCTCAATATTTAAACTAATTTAAGTTTTTATGCAAAATATCCAGTCAAACGTGGTCAAACCTAAAATCTAACTTCACCATTGGATTCCTTAGGTTCAAATTAGGTTTATACCAAAATTTGGGCCTAAGGGAAGGTCACCTTACCCTACTTTGCAAAATAGTCCACCTAATTACATTTTGACCCCTAACTTTTGAAAACCCTTCCGTAGACCCCCCAATCTTCCTCGTGACTTTTTGCATTTCGGTCCCTCTACCATTTCAGCAGAGGAGCCATACCTCCGGCGAGGTTTCGAGAAGATTTTCTCCCTGTTTCCCCAAAAGGCCTGCTCTTAGATTTGGCAGGAGGATCCTTTGAGGAATCCCCTACCATCTGAATGCAGTCCCATGACCTGGTTCGCACCATATCCATCGTGAGAACGTGCGAATGACAGGGTATGTGTCTGTTGTGTCCTCCAGCAAGGTTCTTGCACTTAGAAGCTTGCCTTCTGAGCACAAGGACCTCTGCCTGCAGCTATAAAAAGATCCTCAGTCCTATACACATCTTTCAAGCTTGGATTGGCTGGAGATACCCCCTGAATTTCGCCCTCCCTCGTCTCTGGCCAACTGCCTGCAGGCTCCTGCGACCTCTCCTCCCTCTTCTCGTCGCTCTGCCACAATATCAATGGCAGAGTCTTCTCCGCCGTACTCCTCCGCGTCGTGCCGTACCCGTGCGTGCCTCTCCGACCCCTTTCTCGTCGTCGTCATCCTCACCTCAGGGCCTTCTTCCCCGACGACGGCACATACGCGCCGCTCGTCTCCTCTGCCTCCCCTTCCTCCCAATACCCGCAGATAAGTTCCTCTCCTCCCATTCTTCATTTTTCCTCATTTAATTTCAGAAAACACCCATCGATAGCCACTGTCCACCTTTGTCTCCCTCATCTTCGGCCAACCACTAGCGAGGTGAATCCGTCAGTCCCCCACTCCACATGCCTCGCCACCGACCTCATCACCTTCACCATCACTCACTGATCATCCTTCGCCCCTTCACCAACCACCACACACACCCTACACTTCCATCGAACACACGCACCTTCACGGTCGCAGCTCGACCTAGGCACGCACGCCTAGGCCGTTCTACTCCACGCCAACCCCCGCCTCACCTTCGCCGTGACACGGCGAAGCTTCCCCCGTTGTTTGACAGGGTCGCAAGACCGTATTTGTGTAGCACAAGTCTGAGCCCCCTTCCGCCATTGACATTGAAGCAAGCTTGCTAGCAAGGTTGCTCCAAGCCACGTGCTCCAAGCGTAAGAGCTCCAGGCGACGCGCGTTGAGTGCGCGTATGCATCCAGCCTTAGAGCAGGCTTCGCGAGGCACCCAGCTTTTCCAATTACGCGGACCTTCCTCCTCCGGGTGCCAGCAAAAGCGGGTGGGACTTTTAGTCCCACCTCGTGAACTCAGGAGTGAGGTAAGTGGTATTTATTGTTTTTGTGCTCTTAGCTCATCGCCTCCAAACGACACGGGGTGAGGTCCCTCGCCCATATGCACGCCTCGTCCGCGACCCCTGACCCCGTGAACCTGGCACCCGACCCGTTTACCTAGCACTTCTTACGCACTACACCACACTGGTGTGCCTGAACCTGGGCACGCGAAACCCGACCCGATTACCGGCTCTAGGAGAGCATACCTAGGAGTGAAATAGAGAGAGATAGAGACGTAGGGAGGGTAGGGGTAGGTTTTGTTGTGCTGTGCAGGGAAAGGAAGGAGGAGGGGGACGAAGCTGCTGAAGAAGAGGAAGAAGCTGAAGGTGCAACAGAAGCCAAGAAAGGAAGGAAAAGGAAGCATTGTAGCAGCAGCTAAGGAAAAGAAGAAAAGAAGCTGAAGGCGCAGCAGAAGCCAAGAAGGAGAAGAAAGAAGAAGAAAGACAATGCAGAGGCCAAGGAAGAAGAAGGCAGGAGGAATCAAGAACAGAAGAAGGAGCAGCAGAAGAAGAGAAAGAAAGGGAGAAAAAAGAGAAGACAGAGAGTAGAAGAAGAGAAAGAAGAAAGAAGAAGAAGACAGACAGAGGCAGAGAAGAAAGAGAAGGAGAAAGAATTGAAGGCACTGTAGCGATCGCAAGATAAGAAGTTTGATTCACAAGGAAAGAGGACATCACAGAGAGAAAGGAGAAGAAAGAAGAGAACATTCAATTTCTTTTTGCATGTTTATTCTCTTTAGCTTTCATAAACATTGAATTGCATTGATATTATTGTTGAACATCATCTTTTGAGTAATTTGAGATTGTGATTTCAGTTTTTAAAATACCAATTTGCTTCCTGAGTTCGACCTCAGATACCTAGTGATGATCGTCGTTTGTTGGGTTTTAAAAATATGTCCGTTGTAGTATTACTACGAAAAACGATTATCAAATTTTATTTATTTATTACTCGAAATTCAAAAATATTCCAAGGTCGAACTCAGGGAGCAATTCGGTATTTAGAAGCAGAAAATCACAATTCTCAAATATGTTCAATACTGATGCAAGGAAGATAAATGCTAGAGACAAAAATAAAAAGAAACAAATTCTTTTTCTTCCTTCTTCTCCTCTTTCTTTTTCTCTATGCTTTCTTTCTTCTCTTCTTTCTCTATCTTTAGACGTCTGATTCTGTGAATCAGACGCCTTAAGTGGTGTTCTGCTACAGTACTGAACCTTCTTCTTTCTTCTTTCTTCTGCTCCTGCTTCTCTCTTCCACACCTCTTCTTCTTCTTTCTTTCTCTGCGGTTGCTCCTTCCTTCAGCTGCTCTTCCTCTTCCTTCTTCCTTCTTGGCCAAGTCCTTCTCTTTCTCTGAGGCTGAATCTTCAGCTGCAGCACCTCCTCCTCCCTTGGCTTCTGCAAACCTTCTCCTTCAGATCCCTTCTTCTGCAGTCCTTTTCTTCTTCGTTGGCTCCTTCCTTTGCCTTCTTCTTCTCTCTTGTGTAGCTAAGTCTTCAGCTTCCTCTTCCTTCAGCTGGCTTCTTCTTCTTCTTCTCTTCCTCTTCCCCGCAGCTGCTTCCTCTTCGCCCTTCCCTGCACAGGCACGGAGAAGCAAAACCTATCCCTACCCTCCTTGCGTCTTGTAATTTCCCTACTCGGAGGGGGTGAGATCAGCGTAACGTAAAAAATGCGGAATTGAAATATAAACAATCTCACAAAAAATTCAATCACACGAGTACACAAATATTTTTAGGTGGAAACCCAAACCGAGAGAAAACCACCACCTAACCCTCTCGAGTTAGGATTTTCCGATCAACTAAGTTGATCAAATCCACTAAACGAATCACTTTTGTAATGATCCGATTCCCGAGTCCCTACGAGACACGAGAACCGGACCGACTCAACTAATCCCAAGACCTGGTCGTCCAACGAGGAAGTAAGCAAAAGAGTAGTAAAATAAACCACATTCAACCTGAATATAACTAACAGTAAGAAAATACAGCAGTAAGGAAAGAAACTACTACAATATGTACCATAACAACAGTAGAACAACATTCATAACATAATATGAACTGCAGGTAAAGAAAAGTACAGCGGAAACAAGAACTACTCACTACAGTGGAACCAAAAAGAGGTACAAGAGAACAGTGGTAATTCTACTGGACCCTACTCGGCCCAGCGTCCTCTGCAGCCGCTGACCCTGGCTGCTCAACACCTGGTCCTGAAAGGTAACAAGTGTAACACGTCAGCAAAACGCTGAGTAGAGTGGCAGCTAAACTAAAAAAACAGTAAAGTGTACAGTAGTTGTTTTAATTTTCTTTCTTCCTTTATTTACGTCTTTCTATTGTTTCACAATTTATCTATTTCTCAGATCCTTCACTTAATCTCGAATGTTCCTCGTGGGAACGATCTTGATTGCAGTCTTTTCCGAACAGTAGAAGTAGCACGTGGTGCTCTCCTGGCCGGGAGAGTCCCCTGTGGTGATCCTACTCTCAGTCAACCACCCCAAGGTCACTGACAGACGTAATGGTGACTACGGCACGCGCGGTAAATGCACGGGTAGCTAACCCGCACTGGCACGCGGTCAGTCATTTCCGTTGGGCAGAGGCCTCTCAGTAACAGGGGTCCAACCCCTCCACAGTAACCAAACAGGGGCCATGCCCCTCCACAGTCCGCGCACCCTCGCCTGACTACCCTGGTTTGCCCCAGTGGGCCTAACAAGTCGATGTAGGAGGCTAGCAGAACCCCAGGGCCCGTGGGTAGCTAGTACCTCCCTACACTAGTAGCTCTCCTCGGTACTACGTACACGAGGGCCAGCAAGTCGGTACAGAGTGGCCAGTCCTAACCCTGGGTCCCTAGGGCGGCTGGCTCCGCTCTGCACTAAACAGGGGGACAGTCGCTCTCCTTGGTACTCCGTACTTAAGGGCCAGCTCACCTCCCCAATTATATTCCATTCACTTTCCAGGAGTTCTACTCCTAATTCCCCATAGGGTTCCCGCTCTTTAACTCAGCGCATTCCGGTTTCACCTTTCCAGTTTTACGTTCATACATCCCATATTCTTAATCATGTTCATTTATTCATAACAGGAAGCTGTTAATTCAATTCACAGGCAGCTATTAATTCACTTCACAGAAAGCTATTATTTTCTTTCCACATTTTCCAAGACTGCAGTATTCAAACATTCCACTAATTTTCCCGTCCTAGGATTCATGCCGTATCCTACGATCTATCATACAATCTAGTTTTCCAGCCCTAGGATTCATGCAACACCGTAGGATCTACCATTCAATCTATTTCTCATTCCAAGGATTCATGCAATGTCCTAGGTTCTATTTATGGTTTCATAATTTAACATATTATACTTAAAGCCACTTTACCGGTTACAACAGGCGAATTGGGGGCGTGGTCGGGAATCCCGTGTGCCTCTGCAACCCCCGGGACTGCAACGGAACGGGATCCTATCATAAGGATCAACACAAGGAACTTCTCAAAACAGTATACAGCTACTGTAGACAGGTAGAGGATTAAATTCCGAAATGAACGCAACTCGAAACGCGGAAAATGGAACCCGAACGGACCCTAAACAGGTCGAAGACGACGAAACAGTGCCAAATCAGACGTCTGGAACTTATTCCAGATGTCTTAAAAAGTGGATCAGCGAATTACCTCGCTCTGAGTGGGCTCTCAGACGTCCAGAAGCCTGCGGGGCGTCTGGCCTAGTTCCCAGACGTCCGATAGTCACCCCGGACGTCTGGACGTCGTTCCCGTCGTCTGGTGCTATAGACAGACGTCTGATTCGCGTTGGATGGCGAATCACCGAACCTGCGCGTACCCATCTCTCTCTCTCTCAGTACGGTCAGTCGAAGGAAAGGAAGAAGACGGAAATAACTCACCTTTCAGACGTCTGGACAGTTTTCCAGACGTCGTGCCCGTCGTCTGGATATCAGCCCAGACGTCTGATTCTGGAAAGGTTTCCAGAACCAGGGAGCAACTCACCCTCCGCTCGCGACGCCCGGCCGCGCTACGAGTGCTCCGCCTGCTGGTCGAGCTGCAGCAGGCCTCCCGCGTCGCTCCGCGCCCGCCTGCTGGCTCCCGCTGCCCCGGCAGGCTCGAACCCTCACGGCCGACGCCTCCTCCCCCGCGCAGCACCTCCTCCCGCACCCGCCGCCGCTGTCGCCGCTGCCGCTCACTCGCGCCCGCTCCCGCGCACTAACTGGAAGGAGAAGAGGATGGGAGCGGAGGTGACGGGAGTGAGGGGGGAGGACGTGGCCTTTTAAGGCCACGCGAGGAGGAGAGAGAGAGCGCGACAGAGGGTGCAGGAGGGAGAGGGAAAAAGAAGAGGCGGAGCAGGTCTGCGCGTGCAGGTGCGCAGACGCAATGGTGTGCGCGCAAAAAAATGAATCCCAGACGTCTGGAAGTGATACCAGACGTCTGGTACGACGTCGAGGACACCTCCCAGACATCTTAAAAGACGTTTGAAAGCACGGTTCGTAACAACTTTGAATGAGGGTGATTCAACCTCAATTACAACCACACTACTTTATACGAGGGTAGCGTACCTCAAACCCCTTCCCTTCACGAGAAGGATTTTGTCTCACGAAGGAGACGGTAATTCGCAAAGCGAATATCCAACCAAATAGCAAAGATAAATGACAACAATCCTATAGAGCCAACAAAGTAATTTAAACCTAGCTTCTATAGGAAATAAGTGTAGTTTCATACTAGGAGGGGGTGAGATCAGCGTAACGTAAAAAATGCGGATTTGAAATATAAACAATCTCACAAGATGCAATCACACAAAGTACGCAAAGTATTTTTAGTTGGAAACCTAAACCGGGTGAAAACCACCACCTAACCCTCTCGAGTTAGGATTTTCCGATCAACCAAGTTGATCAAAATCCACTAAATCGAATCACTTTAAAACGAGGGTAATTCAACCTCAATTACAACCACGCTACTTAGACGAGGGTAGCGTACCTCAACCCCTTCTCTACACGAGAAGGATTTTGTCTCGCGAAGGAGACGGGAATTCGCAAAGCGAATACCCAACCAAATAACAAAGATAAAACAAGTAATCCTATAGAGCCAACAAAGTAATATTTAACCTAAGCTTCTATAGGAAATAGGATGCTTCCGTTTGAAAGGAGTGCGTCGACAACGCGGATGCGTGTGCCACGCGACGGCGCAACGTCGCTCTCATGAATAACGGCGGGAGAGCGGGTGCGCAACAACATGATGCTCTAAAGATGAAGAATTAGAGCTTAGAGAGCAAGAGAAACACAAAATGGTTTGAAAGTGTATTGCAAGGTGTGTCTTGTGTTTCTTAGATGTGTGTTTGAGTGTAAAGGCTCCCCTCTATTTATAGAGGCCATAGGAAGGCTTTGGAAGGCTTAGAAAAGCTTCCATAGCCGTTGGGTGCAAAGCCCAAGAGAATCAACCCGAAATCAGGAACAATCATTGCACTGACAAACTTATCAGACGTCTAATTCTGGCATCAGACGTCTGGAAGACCACTTTAAGACGTCTGATTCCAAGGTCAGACGTCTGATTTTCGGCGGGTCTCTTCCTGACTTGAATCAGATCTAAACAGGGTTCTTGTGCAAGTCCATCAGACGACTGACGTGCCTTCGTGCGTGTGTGTTAAGAGGTGTCGTTATAGTTGCACTTGATACGTCGGTTTTAAAAGAAGTAGACGGAGGTGAGTCCGAGTGTCGATCTCAGGGAGGCGTGGAAATCGGATTTTGTTTACCACTTGTTGTCACGAAAAAGGCGGAGTTTTGCTTGCGAAAGAAACGGTTTTGAAGAGCGAGAGATAGAGAGAGTTTAGGGTTAGAAAGCTCTTGATTTTGATCATGCACTTTAAACAGAAATTAAAAAGGAAACTAAATGAAAAACAATTTCATTAAACATGCATTCATAGTTCATGGTTTACAACATTAAATACATGCTTCAACATAAGTAAATGAAAGCTTAAAAGAGAGAGAGAGAGGTAGAGAGAGAGTGGAGAGCGACGAGGCAGCCACGGCGGTGGAGGAGGCTCCGTCGGCGGCTCGTCGTCTCCGGCGATTACAAGAGTGCCTAAGACTAGCTAGGAGAGGAGTGAAGTAGTTGCAAGTGGGAGAGGATGCCTTGAATGGTGGTAGAAGGGGGTTTAAATAGAGTTAAGGGCTTCCTAAAAGAAGAATGTGCTTTAGCGACATCCAGAACGTCGCTAAAACCGCTCCATATACGTCGGTGAAGGTCTGCTGCCGCCGGTCAGCCGCCCGCCCCTTTCTCTCTTCAGGCGCGATCCGTGGACGTCGAACGAGAGCCGTCCGATTGATGATCGGACGGCTGAGATCCTCCCGCGCCTGCGCTAGGATCGCGCTTCGGGCGTGCGTGCGCGCGCGCGTTTCCGCCCGGCGTGCGCGCGCGCGTGGGCGGTGGGGCGCTGTCGTCGCGCCGCGTGGCGCGATCCTAGCCGCTCGCTTCTGATCGCGCGGCTCAATTTTGCCGCGCCCTTCGCCCGCAGACGATTTTTGCTCCGCGCGATTCGAACGCGCGTCGCCGCAACGCGGGCGTGCGCGCTAACCGTTGCGCCACGCCCGCGCTTTGTCGCGGCGACCGCGGGCGAGCGCGCGGATCTCGGCCGTTCGATCGAAGATCAACGGCCGAGATGCGTCCTTGGCTGGCTTGGGGGCGTGCGGTCGGCGGGGGCGGGGCGACGTGGCGCGCTCTAGGCCGTTGATCTCCAGATCAACGGTCAGGATTTCTTGGGCCCATTGTGGGAGCTCCGGATGTCGGATTTGGCCGATTTTGAGTCCGTTAGACTCCGTTCGTCGTCCTGAATCCATCCATGCGGTCCGATTGCTCATCTGAGGCCTGCTTTGACAAATGCTTTACACAAATGGCCATTAATACAGTTTATAAGCAATCTTGGTACTTGATGCATGCAATGCTCCTATTCTACTTTATGTTGTGCCTTTTATTCTAAAGATGGGCCATATTCAACCTAATTACTACCCCCTTGCGTGGCGTTATCATACCCCCATGCTTACTCCTTGATAGTCCCTAGCAAGGTTTATTCTAGCCTTTATTTCTTTGGGGAATTCAAGAAGTAATTGCTTCGGCACTTCGTTACTCGTCAATAAAAGGAAATGTACGAAGATCTTAATCTACAAAGACTAACCAGCGCCCGGGTGTCTTCCAAAATACAAATCGCCCGAATCCTTGCTTTGTATATATAACTATACATATGTATACGTATATGTCTATATATGTCTTTTTAGAATTTTCGGAATTCAGTGTGGGTTGGTAACTTTTTACGGCTACCCAACCCACCCAAAACTCGATCAAAACCCTAAGTGCTAAGCATCTTGGTGTGAATGTTGTGATAGACTTACTTAACGGTAATTGAGACAGACTTCGAGTTTCTACGCCTCTAGGTGACCGGAAAAGAAAATAAATTTTTGCCTGAAGGTGTATTTGTTCGATTGGTAGCTTTCTCCCTGCGTTCATTTTACTTGGGGTCAACACAAGGATTTTCCAGTGTATATCTCCCCGGCTTGTACTACTTCCCCGCTTCTTCCTTAGGTGTTTTTGGTCTTCTTTTTTTTGTGCAATTATTGAGCTGGGCTCTGGACAACCGACCAATGGGCTGTTACCCACGATCACTTGCCAGCCATACTTGTGCGGTGAAGTGTGGTTTATTTTCTTTTCTTCTTTTCCCCTTTTTTTTTTTATTTTTTAATTATTATTTTTTTTTACGTAGGTGGCTTCCCTAATCTCAAATGTACCTAGAGGCAGTGAAAAAGAAATGGCCTGTGGCTGGGTTCTGGACAACCTGCCAATGGGCTGTTACCCACGACAACTTGCCAGCCATACCACCCTAGAGAGTTCATTAGCTACCCAATTTCTGTCAAAATCTCCGAGAAGTGAGTCTGTGCAGAAATGTGTGCAGATGCTTAGACTCAAAGTTTTCCTGAGTTAGAGGATGGGTTGATAAGTCGTATACTTATCACCTTATTTAGTAGGTGGATTAGAATAGCTTAAAGTTGCCAGGACTCGCCGCTAAATCTATATTTTAACGAACACCAGGGCTGATTAAGCCTGAAGGCCTGAAAAGTCTAAGTGTTTAAGTTCTTTTTGTATTATTTCCCACTATTGACAAGTTTCTAATACCTAAGTTTTTCTTCCTAAATTCAATTTTTTTTTTTTTTTTTTTTTTTTTTTTTTTTTATTCATTCAGACTGATTAATTAAGCTCAGGATTATGCAATTTACCATCCCCCCCATGCTTAAGTTGGACAATGTCCTCATTGGCAGATTCATGGATGCAGAAGGGTTTAAAAAGATAGTACCTGAGTGACGTAGACTACCAGATCAGTCTGAATCCGCTGGGTTGCCTCCCAGGAAGCGCTGAGTTTAACGCCTCCAGCTGGGCGGTGCACAAACAGGAATGACTTGGGTCAAGAAGGTATGTTCAAAATTAACCAGACCCAAAATCAGAAGTCCACAGATGCGGATAAGGTTGTGGTGGAGTCCCGTTCCTAAGGGGCGGGAATTCTGTAACAGATATATCATGCATGCCTGTGTCAGATCCTCTCTTAGTTTGTGGTCATGCAAACAAGTTGCTGTGGACGAACGCACCCCAAATATGACATGCCAGACACTAAAGATGTAGGTCTGATATTCAGCTTGTGTCCCCATAAAATTGTAATCCATCGAAAGTGTATCAATTCCAGTGGGGATCTTTATTCTGGTAGGGCAAGTAATAAGGTCCAGAGTTTCAGAATGAGCCTTACAATCAAGCATGAAGCTTCTCTCCAAAGACGAATCCATCTCTTCCGAAACTATGGTTTCATCGCTCATTCCTTCCAAGCCCTTGATCTCAAGAATATTTTCTGCCACCTTCTTTGTATCAGATTCATTGTTTGAGGTTATATTAGAGGTAGGGTCAATTTCATCCTCTAGATCATCTTCTTTCTCTCGGCCTTCCTCCAACTTTGTGATGGGGATTTCAACTGATTCATAATCAATTTCTTTAAAATTGTAACTCCATTCTCCATCTATGATGGTGGCTGTTGCTCCTACCGGATTGCTTCTCTTGGGCTGATTAGATTCAGATTCCAAGGCCTCTCCCCTTACATTCTCAGTTTCCTCCTGATGTTCATTCTTAATGCCCCTCAAATTGTGTTCCAAGGAATCCTTACTGTCCTTATTCACTGAGCTGTCCAACTCCTGAGGGGTATCAATGGTGGACTGAACCAAATCGGGATGACTAGGTGTAGTCCAATTGATCATGGTAGGTCCTTGCTTTATGAATTCCATGAATGGCGTTGTATGCAACAGCTTTCTTTGGCCTTCTTCCCCCAATTGTTGGAACAACTCCAACATGGCATGTTGCCCTTTAACCAATTCTTGATTCTGTCTGTGTAGTTCTAACTGGAGGTTATCAAGAATTGACATGGTGTCATTTGGTGTCCTTTGGATTTCCTCCTTGAAATCCAGGTTAAGAGAGTATGGTTGAGGTTGTGGGTCAGAATCCATATTGGTGTTTAAGTTCTTGGGTGGGTCCTCTATTCTATCATGTTCAGGGTCCAGTTCTTCAAGAGGAACCATTCTCTGTTTGGTCCTACTCCAGAATAGTTGAGGTTCTAAGTCCTCCTCCCAGTCAGATTCTTCATCAGGGGACCAAATCAGAGGTTGATGATCCTGGGCTTGCCTAGATTTCTGAGCATTTTCTGATTTCCATTTGTCTAGAACTCCTTCTAATCCAAAGGTCAAGTAGGCAAGGTTGTTGAATTCAGATGACCTTTCTTGGTTATTATCCTGAGATGGGTAGGGTTCTTGGTGTTCTCCTAAAGTGTAGGTCCTATCACAGTAGAGCGGGTCGGACCTAAATGAGGAGGCATCGTGAGGACAATCGAGATATGGAGCCCCACAATTTGAATCGTACCCTTGGGTGGCTATGTTAGGTGTATTCCAATAAGAGGTTGGTGCGGTTTGATCATAGTTGGGCCAAGAGGGATATTCCAGGTTGCATCCCCAACTTGGTGGTTGGTTAGCCCAAGTCGGCTGTGGGTATGGTCTACTTGGGTTAGCATACAAATCCTGTTGGGGGTAATTTGGGTAAGATGGATAGGCATTGAAATCCATGGAAGAAATGGAGGGATGCGGGAAGAACAGATGAGAGAGAGTTGTGCACTCAATCAAACAAACAAGCCTAATCCTTATGGTGTATTCCTTAGGAGACCTAGAAATCTCACAAAGGTTGATTAAGTCCGTAAACACTGGACTCCCCTTCCCAAGGCTAATCTGGCCAGGTTGATTACGAGGGGATTGCAGGGAAGGTTCTTCCTTTGGCTTGCGCCTCCGGTTCCATAGACCCCACAACCGCGGTCGTTTGACACTGCCCCGCAGCCTAGCCACCAGATTCTACCAAGGGAATGAAAGCCAAGTGCCTAGCGAACAAAACCTCACCTTTTGAGACTTAACTCAGTCCTGCCTAGGGCACGTCTACTCAGTTTTAACGGGTTAGGATAGTGCTTGTGCTTAGGGTAATGTGATGAGGCGTTGATTGGGGTGGTGCCTCTTAATTTTCCACTTTTCAAGCTGTGTGCTTCTATAAAACAGGGTTTTCAAGCAAGAATTTTTAGGGCGTGGTGTCTTTTAATGTTTCACCCTTACTTTAGTGTTTTTTTAGGGTTGACGTGTCTTAATGCTTTCAGAAAAGTTTCAATGGGCACGTCAAGTTCTACACACAACTTGGTGAAAGTAGATTTCCTTTTTATCTTGTAGAGGCTCTAAAAACCCTAGTGTACTCATCCTAAAGATCGTGCAGCTTCTATTAGATGAGTTAATTTTTAGGGTTGAGTGGTGCGGCCCAGGTCAACTCACGGTGGCTTCGCAAACACCACTCAAGAGAGAAAGAAAAGAACACTCCAAGAATTTGTCCAGCATATTAGAGTGTACATTTTTTTTTGTAGGGTGGTGTGTTAAGAATGTGGGTCAAGCAATCATTCGCCACGCCAATTTTTTTCAGTTTTTATGATTTTTTTAGCTTTTTCACGCAAGCAAACAATGAGAGAGAGAGTACTTACTATCGGTCCTCGAGGCGCCTACTTCCTTGCTACCATAGTGGAATGCGTCGCTTCGCCGTCCATGCGCCGAATTCCTGCAACCATCAAGTAAAAAGGAAAATAGGGCATTAGACGATATGAGAATGAAGGTGGAATGGAGGTGATAAAACAAATCCGTTGCCTCCCCGGCAACGGCGCCAAAAACTGACGTGCCTTCGTGCGTGTGTGTTAAGAGGTGTCGTTATAGTTGCACTTGATACGTCGGTTTTAAAAGAAGTAGACGGAGGTGAGTCCGAGTGTCGATCTCAGGGAGGCGTGGAAATCGGATTTTGTTTACCACTTGTTGTCACGAAAAAGGCGGAGTTTTGCTTGCGAAAGAAACGGTTTTGAAGAGCGAGAGATAGAGAGAGTTTAGGGTTAGAAAGCTCTTGATTTTGATCATGCACTTTAAACAGAAATTAAAAAGGAAACTAAATGAAAAACAATTTCATTAAACATGCATTCATAGTTCATGGTTTACAACATTAAATACATGCTTCAACATAAGTAAATGAAAGCTTAAAAGAGAGAGAGAGAGGTAGAGAGAGAGTGGAGAGCGACGAGGCAGCCACGGCGGTGGAGGAGGCTCCGTCGGCGGCTCGTCGTCTCCGGCGATTACAAGAGTGCCTAAGACTAGCTAGGAGAGGAGTGAAGTAGTTGCAAGTGGGAGAGGATGCCTTGAATGGTGGTAGAAGGGGGTTTAAATAGAGTTAAGGGCTTCCTAAAAGAAGAATGTGCTTTAGCGACATCCAGAACGTCGCTAAAACCGCTCCATATACGTCGGTGAAGGTCTGCTGCCGCCGGTCAGCCGCCCGCCCCTTTCTCTCTTCAGGCGCGATCCGTGGACGTCGAACGAGAGCCGTCCGATTGATGATCGGACGGCTGAGATCCTCCCGCGCCTGCGCTAGGATCGCGCTTCGGGCGTGCGTGCGCGCGCGCGTTTCCGCCCGGCGTGCGCGCGCGCGTGGGCGGTGGGGCGCTGTCGTCGCGCCGCGTGGCGCGATCCTAGCCGCTCGCTTCTGATCGCGCGGCTCAATTTTGCCGCGCCCTTCGCCCGCAGACGATTTTTGCTCCGCGCGATTCGAACGCGCGTCGCCGCAACGCGGGCGTGCGCGCTAACCGTTGCGCCACGCCCGCGCTTTGTCGCGGCGACCGCGGGCGAGCGCGCGGATCTCGGCCGTTCGATCGAAGATCAACGGCCGAGATGCGTCCTTGGCTGGCTTGGGGGCGTGCGGTCGGCGGGGGCGGGGCGACGTGGCGCGCTCTAGGCCGTTGATCTCCAGATCAACGGTCAGGATTTCTTGGGCCCATTGTGGGAGCTCCGGATGTCGGATTTGGCCGATTTTGAGTCCGTTAGACTCCGTTCGTCGTCCTGAATCCATCCATGCGGTCCGATTGCTCATCTGAGGCCTGCTTTGACAAATGCTTTACACAAATGGCCATTAATACAGTTTATAAGCAATCTTGGTACTTGATGCATGCAATGCTCCTATTCTACTTTATGTTGTGCCTTTTATTCTAAAGATGGGCCATATTCAACCTAATTACTACCCCCTTGCGTGGCGTTATCAACGACATATAGGACGTCTGGCACTATGTCTGGACGTCTGGAAACCTACTTTTTCTGTGGGAATGGATTTCCAAATGTTACAACGGCTAGAAAATCTCTGAGAAGAGATTTTGGGTCAGCCGAGGCAAAACGGTCAATTATCGGACGTCTGGAAAGTCATATGGACGTCCGATAAGGCTTTAACGGTCACATTCTTGAGTGTTCGCTAAGCCAGCCAACGGTCCACTAATTGGACGTCCGGCAAAGTCATCAGACGTCTCCTAAGACGTCTGGTTTAAGGTCTGGACGTCTGATTTCATCAGACAGAACTAACTTGTCCAGCCTAAATGTTATCAGACATCTGAATCAACAGTCAGACGTCTTAAAACACTTTATCAGACGTCTGATTTTGGAATTAGACGTCTGGAAATGCTGTTTGAACCCTATATTGGTTTTCTAAGTTCTCTACAGAAAACCTAAGTATCCTAGGGTTGTGCCGGTGTTCCTAGGACTACTGCAAGGGTACTTTGAGGCTCTTTAACATAATTTTCTAAGAAAATAAAGAGCAAGAAAATAACGACAAATGTACATGAAAGAAATAAAATGAAATTCTATCCTATTCTTCTTGTCCTTCCATCTTCAATCTATCGCTTCTCGCGAATCTTCTCCGTTCTCCGTCAAGATCCTCCAATCCGTCCTGGATGCGAGCTCGAATTCCGTCTAAACACGTCAACATTTGCAATTGACCTGAAATCTAAGACTCCAAGTGCAAATGTTAAATAACACATGTTTTGTTATCATCAAAACAAATGATCGTGGTGCTTTAGCACCAACAATAGGATGCTTCCCTTTGAAAGGAGTGCGTCGACGACGCAGATGCGTGTGCCACGTGACGGCGCAACGTCACTCTCATGAACTACGGCGGGAGAGCGGGTGCGCGAAGCTTGATGCTCTCTAGATGAAGAATTAGAGATTGGAGAGCAAGAGAGACACAAAATGGTTTGAAAGTATATTGCAAGGTGTGTTTTGTGTTTCTTGGTGTATCTTGGTGTGTAAGAGGTTCCCCTCTATTTATAGAGGCCTTAAGAAGGCTTTGGATGGCTTAGGAAAGGCTCCATAGCCGTTGGGTGCAAAGCCCAAGTGAATCAACCCGAAATCAGGAATAATCATTGCACTGACAGGGTTATCAGACGTCTGATTCTGGCATCAGACGTCTGGAAGACCACTTTAAGACGTCTGAAAATAAGGTCAGATGTCTGATTTTGGGCGGGTCTCTTCCTGACTTGAATCAGATCTAAACAGGGTTTTAGCGCAAGTCCATCAGACGACATACAGGACGTCTGGCACTATGTCTGGACGTCTGGAAACCTACTTTTTCATGGGAATGGATTTGCAACGGCTAGAAAATTTCTGAGAAGAGATTTTCGGGTCAGTCGAGGCAAAACAGTCAATTATCAGACGTCTGGAAAGGCTTAAGGACGTCTGATAAGGCTCTAACAGTCATATCCTCGAGTGTTTGGAAAGTGAGCCAACGGTCCACTAATTGGATGTCTGGCAAAGTCATCAGACGTCTCTTAAGACGTCTGGTCTAAGGTCTGGACGTCTGATTTCATCCGACAGAACTAACTATGTCCAGCCTAAATGTTATCAGACGTCTAAATCAACAGTCAGACGTCTCAGAACGCATTATCAGACGTCTGATTTTGGAATTAGACGTCTGGAAATGCAGTTTGAACCCTATATTGGTTTTCTAAGTTCTCTACAGAAAACCTATGTATCCTAAGGTTGTGCCGGTGTTCCTAGGACTACTGTTAGGGTACTTTAAGGTTCTTTAACATAATTTTCTAAGGAAATAAAGAGCAAGAAAATAAAGACAAAGTACATGAAAGGAATAAAATGGAATTCTATCATATTCTTCTTTTCCTTTCATCTTCAATCTATCGCTCCTCGCGAATTCCCTCTGTTCTCCATCAAGCTCCTCCAATCCGTCCTGGATGCGAGCTCGAATTCCGTCTAATCACGTCTACATTTACAATTGACCTGAAATCTAAGACTCCAAGTGCAAATGTTAAATAACACGTGTTTTGTTATCATCAAAATAAATGATCGTGGTACTCTAGCACCAACACGTCTCTCTCTCTCTCTCTATTTCTCTCTTTGCTCTCTCAGAGCCAGCCGGGTAATCGGGTTGGGTTACGTGCGCCCGGGTCCAGGCGCACCGGCGTGGGTGGTGTGCGAGGAGTGCAGGGTAAACGGGTCAGCCAGGTCCGCGTAGCGTGGGTCGCGGACAAGGCGGGTATACGGGCGAGGGGACCTCACCCATGTTCGGAGGCGAAGAGCCTATAACAATTTTTCAATTTATGCTGTTGTGTCAGCTCACCCTCTTCCGAGGTGGGACTAAACGTCCCACCCGCTTCGCGCACGCAGCAGCCGCAGGTGTTCCCTCTGATTGCGAGGCTGCAAGGGGTTGTGGCTTCAATTGGTGGACTGGAGTTGTGCGTGAGACCAAGACGTGACTTCTGGACGTGGGGGCCTCGAGCGCTGGGGCCTGGAGAAGCTTGCAAGCTTGCTCCAAGCTTTGCTCCAATGGCGGAGGTGGCTCTGAACCTGAAAACACGAACACGGCCTCGCGGCCCTGTCAAATGCCTTGGGGAGCTTTGCCAAGGTGTGGCAAATGTGCAGAGGTGGTCGGCGAGGCGTGGGGACGCCTGTGGGAGCATGCCTAGGGCACACTGTGGAGGTGCAGGTGGGTGTGTTCGGGGGGTGGTTCGAGTGAGTGGCGCAGTGAGTGGAGTGAGGGGAGATGATCAGTGAGGTGAGGCAGAGCTCGTGGGCTTGTCGACGAGGGGTGGGATGGCCTGTGGTGGTCGAGCGGCCTCGCCGGAGTTGGTGGTCGGAGGTGGAAACGATGGTGGTGGTAGTTGCAGTCGAGGGATAAAAAGTGTAAATTAAGAGAGGGGAAATGAAAAGGGGAGTGAGAGGAACTTAACTGACAGGTTTGGAGGGAAAGGGGGAGGCGGAGGGCGAGCGGCGGGTACTGCCGTTACCGGAGACTAAGAAGTCCTGGGGAGAGATGACAGCAACGACAAAGAGAGTCAGAGGGCGCGGGATGGTACAGTGCAGCATGGAGGAGAATGGCGAAGCTGGCTCTGCCACTGGTACGGTGGCAGAGCGACTAGAAGAGGGAGGAAGAGTCGTCGAAAGCTTATGACTATTGGCCGGAGTGGGGAGGAGACGAATTTGGGAGAGTTCTCTGGCCAAATTAAGCTTGAAGGAAGAGATGTGGTCTATGCTTCCTTAAATAAGCGCAGGTAGAGCGGGAAGCGCATGTAAACGGCAGGAAAACCACGCTGGAGGTAAGACCAGAGGGAGACCCATATCTCTTGAGCATTCGCACGAGAGGTATGGTGGGTTTCAAGGCATGGGGTGCTGCACATGCGGTAAGGGGCTCCGCAGGGAGCTCCCCTTTCAAATCTGAGGGCGGCTCCTCATGCAAGCGAGGAGAAAACCTCCAGGAAAAGTCACCAGAGGTATGGTCTCTGTTGCGAATGGCAAAGGGACCTAAATGAAGAAAAAGATGAAGAAGTTAGGGGGTATTTGCAAGGATTTCAGAAAGTTGAGGGTCTGAATGTAATTTGGAGGATCAATTTGCAAAGTAGGTCAAGACGGCCTTCCCTTAGGTCCAAATTTTGGTATAAACCTAATTTATACCTAAGGAATCCAATGGTAAAGTTGGATTTTAGGTTTGAAAACGTTTGACTGGTTATTTTGCACAAAAACCTAAATTAGGTCAAATATTGGGCATGGACCCCAATATAGGTCAAAACAGGTTCCAAAGGCCAAATTGAATGTTCTAAGCCCTAGGGGATATTTTTCCATGAATTTTGGAGGGTTTAGTTGATTTTTATCTTTCTTGGAATCTTGTGAATTAAAGTGGATTTGTTGTAGGGTTATAGAATGTCATTTAATTCTTAAATTTTACAATAACCCTTATCCAACTGAACCATCCCACTTTTTCTCTTATTAAGTCCAATTGACCTATGTCTAGACCAGTAGAAATCCCGTTGATGTACTACAATGGTAAAATTACAGTTTTACCCCTTGTTTCATGTTTTCCTTTCAGATCAGTAATTCCCTGAATTAGGCTTTTCTTTAGGTTATGTAGGAGCTTTTATTCATTCTATCAGATCAAAATATGTTAGTTAGGGCTCATGATGAGGTTCTCATCACCTAGGTTTTCGAGTAATAAAACTTCTTATTTGTTTATAACTCTTTTTCAACTATACTGTAATGAGATTGGTTTAAAACACGACAAAGTGCTATATAACATCTTCTGTATTAGCGAGACCTCAAACTCGATCTCATGCTTAGGTGGTAACCCTGGAAACTCCTCAGGAAAGATGCCAAGATACTCGTAGACCATCGGGACACTCCACAGGTCGACTCTTAGGATAGGCTCTGCCACAACACAAGCCAAGTAGCCCACGCACCCTTGGCTGAGTAGCTTCGCTGCTTGAAGCACGGATATGCATCTAAACACTCCGTCCATTGGCTGACCATGGAACTCAAAAGGAGGCAACTCAAGAATAGAGAAGACAATCTTCCTCCAAAAATAGTTCACCATGGCGTGATAGGAAGACAACCAATCCATTCCCAGGATCATGCCAAAGTTCTCCATCTAAATCACAATCAGATCAGTAGGGAGATTGTGTCCCCCTGTCATGACCTTGTAGTTGGTAAAGATCTCCTCTGTGACAAACAACTATCCCCCTAGGCCTCTAATCAGGAACGAATCCTCTAGCAGTGTTCTGGTCGGTCCCAAACTGACGGCAAAACCCGTGGAGACAAACGAGTATGTGGCACCAGAATCAAAAAGTACGTAAACTAATCTGTCGAAAACAGTAACCATACCTGGCACTACTGAACCTGAAGCTCTGACGTCTCTGATTTAGGATGTTCATACGCCCCTTAGCTCTAGATGCAGAAGAGGTTGCCACACTCTGGGTTGGGTGAGTTGCAGCTGTTCGGCACCTACCTCGTGACTACTGTCCTCCTTGAGCCTGGTAGCCATGGCCACCAACTCGGCCTCCTATGCTCGGTGTGGGGAGCATCTGGTATGCTCCTACCCTAGACAGCCAGTTCCTCCTCATGTGGCTTAGCTGGCCACATTAGTGGTAGAGAGGGACACGACCTCCACCCTCAGTTTGTCCCTGTTGGTGAACAACTCTTGGTGAAGCCGGAACAAGGGTAAGGGCCCACCCCTAGGTAGGGAGGACTCCTTCTCAGTGCTGTCTGAAGGTGGTGGGGGTGGTGGAGGGTCACACCCTCTAGTTTGACTAGCATTGCAATGATTCCCCTGTCTCACGGAAGACTCCCCCTCCTCATCCTCATGAGGAGGCAGCGGAGGTGGTAGAGGTGGTGGGTGCTGAAACTCCTCTTTCACGATCTCCCGAATTAGCTGAACGAGGTCCTAGGCCTGGACACCCTGAAGGAGGGGTGAAGAGACCCTTGCCTTAGGTTCGGTACGTCTACCCCTGTGACCATGCCCACGGCCACGTCCTCGGCTGGCCCCGCGAGCTACACGACGAGGCATCTCTTGTAGGGAAACGAGAGGAAACACAGATCATTATTTACACCAACCTGATACGCAACTCAAGAGTGAGATTAAGATAAAAACTTGTAATAGCTATTCTAGCTACATCTGCATGAATGTTACTTCCGGGTTGTTTTGATTTATTACTCAAAACGATCTTGCTCTGATACCATCTTGTTATGACACGATCCGACCCAGGTTCCCAAATGGAGTCAGATCGGGTGTTACTTGTGAACCTAGGTCGGATTGTAACAGAAAAAATAGAAGGAAATGGAGATTGTAAGTGTATGCAAACTAACTTTTTAATATCTTAGCTACATATTTTTTTTAAGTGTTTTCTTGAGATTCTCGACCCTATTTCTTATCATTGTCTAACTAACTCCCAAGTATCTGAAGAGCATATCTAATTTCAGCGAACAACCAATTATATACCCTTTTGCTATCAAACAAAATACTAAGGCTTTGTTTGGCTGAAGGATAACTCATGGGTTACCCTTCAGTCAAGGGATTATTAAAGGAATGCCAAATAAATTAATTTTAAAGTCAAAGAATATAACTTATTCTACTCTACCAATCAACATCAATATGAAATTATCTAATTTTATCAACATCAATATGTATTAAAATATATACACTTCAACATAATACCCATTAAAATATATTCACTATATTACATCAATTCACTTACACCTATATCATAATATTAAAAAATTATCACCAACATCACATCACAGTACTAATTATTTTATCCAACTGCTTATTCTTATACCTCCACTAAACATTCATCTCCACTTATCTGTACGATATTTTATCTCAATATAACTCCCTTATTAAACACAACATAAATTTAACAAGATACTAACATGCATTTATATCATATATAAATTCGTCTAAGTAATTTATTACATCTTGTAAAGCCTTATTTCTTATTTCTTAGAGGTCATGTCAACTATCTTTCAAGAGGCATACAACATTTTATAAAAGTTGCACATGGTATAGCCCATGCGCATTGGTCTTAAGCTTTGTTGAGATTATAGCACCTCAAATTAGATCATGCACCGTTCCTAGATTTGGCTGATCAAAGACTCTCGGCCCCTCTTCTTTATTTTTAATGAACATAGTGATATATACAAAAATGCTAGAAGAGCTCCCGACAAGGAGGAAGTACATTGACAGACAAAAGATCAAATAAGCAGATGGAAGGAAAAATAAGAAGAAAAAGAAAAATAACCTCATCGACAAAGAAGGATCGAAATGGCACCATCCAAGGGAAAATAACAGTATTTTTTTAATTGTTTGTAACAGGAAACTTTCTCGAGGATGCTTTTAAATTAACATTTTCTTCTTAGCAAATTAATACAAGTTTTATTAAGAAAAGAATCTTATGGTCACTAGAATGTACGTATGCTCATTCTCTTAACATATTTACATGTAACCAAAATTGGTTAGATGAACCTATACGGCTCTTTATGATTTTGAAGATGATATTTCTTCATGGAAATCACATTGAAATTTCTTAAAATTTTGTTTGCTTTATTTCTTTCAATAAAAACAAAATTATTTGCTTTATTTTATGAGGTCTTTCTTAAAAGCAAAAATTAAGATAAAGTTGACTAAGGACAGAACTTTACAGCTATATATTTTAGTTGCTTATAATTATGTTTTGAATTTCAATTAGATGTAAAGATAGACGAATTACATGTAGATTACATCCACATAGATTTATACATATTAAGTTGTCGGGAAAAATGTTTTCATTTAGACTTATTAGTTTTTAAAATTTATTTAGATTCAAAGGATAATTCTTTTGATGGTTACTAACATATTGATTGCTACTAAGTAAAAAAACATTACATGTTTGTCTATGCGTGCGTGTGGTGGGAAAGCGAGGGTGCCGTTCATGAAAACAACACTATACAAAACGTTGGACCCTTAGTTCACCGTCTAGATAGAAGACTTTCATCACATTTGTTAGATAACCTAGTTGTTGTTTCAAAGAATTGGAGTCATACGGAATAGGCCATAGGCCCATTCATGAATTGATTTTCACCTAAGTGACTGGGCCACATTGGCCTAAGGCTCAAGTGACTTTCATTACAAAATGTAAGGTGAACACTTGGGAGAGTGGGCCAGTCTTGCCCGACTCTTAGGCACCCCCCAAGGTTGGGCACAACCTTCCAAACCAGTGCTTGAGAATCACATTCCTGTGGAAATTTGACAGCCCTACCAGGAGGGGGTGAAGTAATAAAATTGCGGAATATAATATAAACAATCTCACAAAAAATCAATCACACAATGTACACAATAATTTTTAGGTGGAAACCCAAACCGGGTAAAAACCACCACCTAACCCTCTCGAGTTAGGATTTTCCGATCAACCAAGTTGATCAAATCCACTAAACGAATCACTTAAATGAGGGTGATTCAACCTCAATTACAACCACGCTACTTTATACGAGTGTAGCGTATTTCAAATCCCTTCTCTTCACGAGAAGGATTTTGTCCCACGAAGGAGATGGGAATTCGCAAAGTGAATACCCAATCAAATAACAAAGATAAAATAAACAACAATCCTATAGAGCCAACAAAGTAATATTTAACCTAAGCTTCTATAGGAATTAAGATGCTTCCCTTTGCAAGGAGTGCGTCGAATTGATGACGCGGGTGCGTGAGCCACGCGATGGCTCAACGTCGCTCTCGTGAAGTACGGCGGGAGAGCGGGTGCGTAAAGACTTGATGCTCTCAAGATGTAGAGCTTAAGCTTGGAAAGCAAGAGCTTCTTTTTTTTTGGACACAAAAGAGTGGAAAGTGTATCTAGGTGTCCTTTTGGTGTCTTTTGGTGTGTCTTAAAGTGCAAGAGGTTCCTCTCTATTTATAGAGGCCTTAGGAAGGCTTTGGAAGGCTTTGGAAAGCTTCCATAGCGGTTAGGTGCAAAGCCCAAGAGAATTAGGCCGAAATCAGGAACAAATGATTGCACTGACAGGCTTATCAGACGTCTGATCTTGGCATCAGATGTTTGGAAGATCACTTTAAGACGTCTGAAAATAAGGTTAGACGTCTAATTTTTTGCGGGTCTCTTCTTGACTTGGATCAGATTTAAACAGAGTTCTAATGCAAGTCCATCAGACGACATACAGGACATCTGACACTATGTCTAGATGTCTGGAAACCTACTTTTTCGTGGGAATGGATTTCCAAGAGAGTGCAACGGCTAGAAAATCTCTGAGAAGAGATTTTGGGTTAGCCGAGGCAAAACGATCATTTATCAGATGTCTGGAAAGACTTAAGGACGTCTAATAAGACTCTAACGGTCATATCCTTGAGTGTTTGCTGAGCCAGCCAACGGTCCACTACTTGGACGTCTGGCAAAGTCATCAGATGTCTTCTAAGACGTCTGGTCTAAGGTCTGGACATCTGATTTCATCAGACAGAACAACAAGTCCAGCCTAAATGTTATCAGATGTCTTAAAACACATTATCAGACGTCTGATATTGGAATTAGACGTATGGAAATGCTGTTTCAACCCTATATTGGTTTTCTAAGTTCTCTACCGAACACCTAAGTACCCTAGGGTTGTGCCGGTGTTCCTAGGACTACTGTTACGGTACTTTGAGGCTCTTTAACAAGAATCTAAGTAACAAAAATAAAGAGTAACAAAAGAAACGAAAAATACAAGGAGTACAAGAGAAGGAAATCTATCTTATTCTTCATCTCCTTCCTTCTTCAATATATCACTCCTAGCGAATCTCTTCTGTTCTCCATCAAGCTCTTCCAATCCGTCCTGGATGCGAGCTCGAATTCCGTCTAATCACGTCTCCATTTGTAATTTACCTGAAATCTAAGACTTCAAGTGCAAATGTTAAATGACACGTATTTTGTTATCATCAAAACAAACGATCGTGGTGCTCTATCACCAACAATGCCAACGTGGGCAAGCTACTGCTAGCATGTGACTTGATTGATGGGAAGGTGTGCCTCCCCCCAAGTTCATCACGCCTACTTTGATTGACTCATTGTGCCTCACCTTACCAAAAGCACTATAATGTGACCATCGCAATGATGACCTATAGGATAGCCAGGCAAGGCTCTCCTCAATAGAGCCTTCCCAAGGCCACCACCAACTGTAACGATGCAGACAATTGAAGACCCCTCCGACCTCTTTGTCTTGTCGGCAGCTTTCGGTTAGGTATATAAGGTTGAAGAGCTCTCAACAAAGGGAACTAGATTGGATTACATTTATTGCTATCAACCCTCTCATTTATGATACACACTCTCTCTATCAATGGATGGATTTCCTCTGTCATCGCTTCGGCAATCCCCCATTGTATTTCCCTTTCTCTCTTGATAGTGGAGTACTAAGAGACACACACCTCTCTTGAGATGTAGTGCCCACTTAACTGGTGCGAACTCGATCATCAAACATCCTGTGAATATTGTTTGTGAGTGCTCCGTCTCTCCTCATCTCCTTCTCTCTCATTCGATGTAACGACCCAATTCCCGAATCCTTACGAGACACGAGAATTGGATCCACTCGACTGATCCCAAGACTTAGTCGTCCAACGAGAAAGTAACCAAAAGAGCAGTAAAATAAACCACATTCACCATTTATATAACTAGCAGTAACAAAATACAGCAGTAAAGGAAAAAAATACTACAGTATACACTACCACAACAGTAGAGAATTAAACAGGTACATAGACATGAAGCTCACAACAAAAAGAGTACAGAGGTAACAGAAACTACTTACTACAGCGGAAAGAAAAGTACAGTAGGTACTGCAAGTAACACTACTGGACTCTACAAGGCCCAGCGCCCTCTGCAGCCGCTGACTTTGGCCGCTTAATACCTGGTCCTGAAAAGGTAACAAGGGTGACACGTCAGCGAAACGTTGAGTAGAGTGGCAACTAAAAGCTAAAGAAACAGTAGAGTGCACAGTAGCTGTTATACTTTTACCTTGTCTATTTATGTCCTATTATTTCACTATTGATTTATTTCTCAGATTCTTCACTTGATCTCGAATGTTCCTCGTGGGAACGATCTTGATTGCAGTCTTTTCCGAAAAGTAGAAGTGACACGTGGTGCTCTCCTGGCCGGGAAAGTCCCCCGTGGTGGTCCTACCCTCAGTCAACCACCCCAAGGTCGCTGACAGACGTAACGGTGACTACGGCACGCACGATAAACACATGGGTAGCTACCCCGCACTGGCACGCGGTCAGTCGTTTCTGTTAACGGGTACGCCCAAAGCACAGCACGGAACCAGTATAGGGCAGAGCCCTCTCAGTAACAGGGGTCCTACCCCTCCACAGTAACCAAACAGGGGTCTTGCCCCTCCACAGTCCGCGCACCCTGGCCTGACTACCCTGGTTTGCCCAGTGGGCCTAACAAGTCGGCGTAGGTGAGCTAGCAGAACCCCGGGGCCCGTGGGGTAGCTAGTACTCTCTCTACACTAGTAGCTCTCCTCGGTACTGTGTACACGAGGGCTAAAAGTCGGCATAGAGTGGCCAGACCTAACCCCGGGTCCCTGGGGCGGCTGGCTCCGCTGTGCACTAAACAGGGGGGCAGTCGCACTCCTTGGTACTCCGTACTCAAGGCCAGCTCACTTCCCCAGTTCTATCCCATTCTTTTTCCAGGAGTTCTATTCCTAATTCCCTGTAGGGTTCCAGCTCTTTTACTCAGCCAATTTAGGTTTCATTGTTCCAGTTTTACGTTCATACAACCCATGTTCTCAATCATATTTATTCATTCATAACAGGCAGCGGTTAACCCATTTTACAGGCAGTTATCAGTTCCTTTCTACTTTTCCAAGACTGCAATATTTGTATATTCAACTAGTTTTCCAGTCCTAGGATTCATGTTGTACCCTAGGATCTATCATTCAATCTAATTTTCCAATCCTAGGATTCAGGCAATACCCTAGGATCTATCATTCAATCTAATTTCTCAGTCCTAGGGTTCATCCAATGCCCTAACCTCTATTAATTGTTTCATAATTGTACTAATTTGGTTAATTAAATTAAAAGCCACTCTACCAACGAAACCGGGAGTACTGGGGGCGTGATCAGTAATCCCGCGCGCCTCCGCAACCCCCAAGACTGCAACGGAACGGGGTCCTAATGCAAGGATCAATCACAAGGAGTTTCTCAGAACAGTATACAATCACTGTAAACGGATAGAGGAATTAATTTTGGAAAGAATGCAACTCGAAACGTAGAAAACGAACTTCGAACGGGCCCTAAACGGGTCAAAAATGATGACTCTGCCCAAAATCAGACGTCTGGAACCTCTTTCAGACGTCTTAAAAGGTGGATCAGGTCGTACCTCAGTCTGCGCAGTCCTCCAGACGTCCAGAAGCCCGCTGGAACGTCTGGTCTTGGTTTCCAGACGTCGGATCGTCAACCCAGATGTCTGGAAGTCCTTCCCATCGTCTGGTACTTCGCCCAGACATCTGATTCACGTGGGATGGCGAGTCCTCGCGCCCTCCCGAGCAGAACCTGCACGCACCCACACCTGCTCTCAGCACGACAGATCGCAGACGAAGGCGCGGCGGACGGCTGCATGGCCGTACATCCGAAAAAGGAAGAAGATAGAAATATCTTAACTGCCAGACGTCTGGACAGTCCTTTAGATGTCTTCACTGTCATTTGGTCGTAAGCCCAGAAGTTTGATTCTGGAAAATTTTCCAGAATCAGGGCCCAACTTGCTCTCCGCCCGCGATGCACGGCAGCGCCGCGCCCCATCCTCCTGTTGCCCGAGCTACAGCAGCCCCTCCGCGACTCCCCACGCCCGTTGCTCCCCCACCGGCTGGCTCTAGCTACCCCGGCAAGCTCGCACCCTCGTGGTCGAGCGTCTTCCTTCCTCTCTGTAACGACTCGATTCCCGAGTCCCTACGAGACACGAGAACCGGACCGACTCGACTAATCCCAAGACCTGGTCGTCCAACGAGGAAGTAACCAAAAGAGAAGTAAAATAAACCACATTCAGCATAAATATAACTAATAGTAAGATAATACAACAGTAAGGAAAGAAACCACTACAGTATATACCACCACAACAGTAGAACAACATTCATAACATAATATGAACTGCAGGTAAAGAAAAGTACAGCGGAAACAAGAACTACTCACTACAGTGGAACCAAAAAGAGGTACAAGAGAACAGTGGTAACTCTACTGGACCCTACTTGGCCCAGCGTCCTCTGCAGCCGCTGACCCTAGCTGCTAAACACCTGGTCCTGAAAGGTAACGAGTGTAACACGTCAGCAAAACGCTGAGTAGAGTGGCAGCTAAACTAAAGAAACAGTAAAGTGTACAGTAGCTGTTTTAATTTTCTTTCTTCCTTTATTTACGTCGTTCTATTGTTTCACAATTTATCTATTTCTCAGATCCTTCACTTGATCTCGAATGTTCCTCGTGGGAACGATCTTGATTGCAGTCTTTTCCGAACAGTAGAAGTAGCACGTGGTGCTCTCCTGGCCGGGAGAGTCCCCCGTGGTGATCCTACTCTCAGTCAACCAGCCCAAGGTCACTGACAGACGTAACGGTGACTACTGCACGCGCGGTAAACGCACGGGTAGCTAACCTGCACTGGCACGCAGTCAGTCGTTTCCGTTAACGGGTGCGCCCAAAGCACGGCACGGAACCAGTACAGGGCAGAGCCCTCTCTGTAACAGGGGTCCAACCCCTCCACAGTAACTGGGGGCGTGGTCGGGAATCCCGTGTGCCTCCGCAACCCCCGAGACTGCAACGGAACGGGGTCCTATCACAAGGATCAAACACACGGAGTTTCTCAAAATAGTACATAGCTACTGTAGACGGGTAGAGGATGTAATTCCGAAAAGCACGCAACTCGAAACGCGGAAAACGGACTCCGAAAGGGCCCTAAACGGGTCGAAAACGACGAAACAGTGCAAAATCAGACGTCTGGAACTTATTCCAGACGTCTTAAAAAGTGGATTAGGGGTTACCTTTGCTCTGCGTGGTCTCTCAGACGTCCAGAAGCCTGCGGGGGCGTCTGGCCTAGTTCCCAAATGTCCGATGGTCACCCAGGACGTCTGGAAGTCGTTCCCATCGTCTGGCGCTGTAGCCAGACGTCTGATTCGCGTTGGATGCGAATCCCCGAACCTACGCGTACCCATTTCTCTCTCTCAGTACGGACGGTCGTAGGAAAGGAAGAAGGTATGAAAATAACTGACCTTTCAGATGTCTGGACAGTCCTCCAGACGCCTTCCCCGTCATCTGGTTGGAATCCTAGACGTCTGATTCTGGAAAATTTTCCAGAATCAGGGCGCCACTCGCCCTCCGCTCGCGATGCACGGCCGCACTGCGAGTGCTCTGCCTGCTGCTCAAGTTGCAGCAAGCCTCCCGCGCCACCCCACGTCTGCTGCGCCCCCGCCGGGCGACTCCCGCTGCCCCGGCAGGCTTGAGCCCTCTCGGCCGACGCCTCCTCCCTCGCGCAACACCTCCTCCCGCACCCGCCGCGGCTGTCGCCGCTGCCGCTCACTCGCGCTCGCTCTCGCGCACCGACTGGAAGGAGAAGAGGAAGGGGGCAGAGGTGACGGGAGTGAGGGGGAGGGCGTGGCCTTTTAAGGCCGCGTAAGGAGGAGAGAGAGAGGGACAGGGTGGGTCTGTGGCTGTAGGAGAGAGGGAAAAAGAGAGGGAGAGAGAGCGTACGTAGGTCTGCGCGCTCAGGCACACAGACGAATCGTGCGTGCCAGAAATAACCGATTCCCAGAAGTCAGGAAGTGGTTCCAGACGTCTGGGCCACCTCCCAGACGTCTTAAAAGACGTTTGAAGCGCACGTTCGTAACAATATAACAAACTCAAAGGATCTTCGTCCCCGAAACTTGCGCTAACTAGGGTACGGAAAAGACGTCAAAATAACCATAACAAACTCAAAGAGGACCAAAGCCGATCCGAAAAGACGTACCCGCGAGGAGCTCCGGGTACCGCTCCCGCATTGCCGCCTCAGGCTCCCGTTTAGCCTCCTCGTACCGCTGGCTCCTCCACAAAACCTTTACCAGGGGTACTTGCTTTCGTCTCAAGCTGCGGACGACTCGGTCTAGAATCTGCAATGGCCGCTCGGGGTAGGTCAGGTCGTCGCCCACCTCGATGCTCTTGTGACTCAGTACGTGACTAGGATCGGCTACGTACTTCCTGAGGTTGGACATGTGGAACATGCCGTGCACACCAGAAAGCTGCAGGGGGAGGGCAAGCTTGTAAGCAACGGGTCCAACCCGCTCCAGGACCTCAAAGGGCCCCACAAACCTCAGCACGAGCTTCCCTCTCACCCCAAACCGCTGCAGTCCCTTCATGGGCGAAACACGAAGAAAGACGTGATCCCCAACCTCGAACTGCATCTCTCAGCGTCTCCAATCCGCGTAGCTCTTCTGTCTGCTCCTGACAGTGCGGAGTCGCCTGTGGATCTGCTCGACTACCTCCTAACTCTGCCGGATCAACTTGGGGCCAACCTCCCACTTGGTCCCCACCTCAACCCAACTCAAGGGTACCGTACACCTCCGTCCGTACAGAGCCTCGTAGGGAGCCATGCCGATGCTCGAGTGATAACTGTTGTTGTATGCGAACTCCGCTAGGGGCAGGTGTTCCTCCCAAGAGCCCCTCCAGTCCAGTACACAGGCACGCAAAAGGTCATCAAGTGTTTGTATCGTGCGCTCAGACTGTCCGTCCGTCTGGGGGTGGTAAGCCGTACTAAACCTCAACCGCGTCCCCAAGGCCTGCTAAAACTCAGCCCAAAATTGGGACGTAAAGTGGATATCCCGGTCGGATACGATCTCCTGCGGAACTCCGTGTAGTCGTACCACATCGCAGATATACCTCTCTGCCAACTGTGCTGGTCCCAAAGTGACTCGGATCGGCAAGAATCGCGTCGTCTTCGTCAGTCTATCCACTATTACCCAGACTGCGTCGTGTCCTCACTGGGTAACAGGTAAGCCCACCACCAAGTCCATGGTGATGCTCTCCCACTTCCACTCTGGCACTGGAAGTGGCTGTAGCGGCCCTGCAGGCCTCTGATGCTCGGCCTTCACCTGCTGACACACTAAGCACTGCTGCACGAACTCACCCACATCCCGCTTCATCCCCCTCCACCAAAACTCGCATCTCAAGTCGTCGTACGTCTTCGTGTTTCCGGGATGTTTGGTGAATCTGAAACCGTGTGCCTCAGTCAGGAGCTCTCTCAACAGCTCCTCGTCTCTGGGAACGCACAACCGTCCCCTCAAGCGCAGCACCTGGTCTGTGAAAGAGAAGTCCCCCGGGTCTCCCGACAGTACTCTGTCGCGCAAGGACTGCAAGTACGGATCGACCATCTATCTTGTGATGATGCGGTCTATCAGCTCTGGCCTGGTCTGTCGTGTCACCGTCACTGCCCACAGTGCCCCCGTAACTCCAGGGGTCTTGTGATGATGCGGTCTATCAGCTCTGTCCAACGAGGAAGTAACCAAAAGAGCAGTAAAATAAACCACATTCAGCATGAATATAACTAACAGTAAGAAAATACAACAGTAAGGAAAAAACACACTACAGTATATACCACCACAACAGTAGAAGAGCATTCATAACATAATATGAGCTGCAGGTAAAGAAAAGTACAGCGGAAACAAGAACTACTCACTACAGTGGAAAGAGGTACAAGAGAACAGTGGTAACTCTACTGGACCCTACTTGGCCCAGCGTCCTCTGCAGCCGCTGACCCTAGCTGCTCAACACTTGGTCCTGAAAGGTAACGAGTGTAACACGTCAGCAAAATGCTGAGTAGAGTGGCAGCTAAACTAAAGAAACAGTAAAGTGTACAGTAGCTGTTTTAATTTTCTTTCTTCCTTTATTTATGTCTTTCTATTGTTTCACAATTTATCTATTTCTCAGATCCTTCACTTGATCTCGAATGTTTCTCGTGGGAACGATCTTGATTGCAGTCTTTTCCGAACAGTAGAAGTAGCACATGGTGCTCTCTTGGCCGGGAGAGTCCCCCGTGGTGATCCTACTCTCAGTCAACCACCCCAAGGTCACTGACAGACGTAACGGTGACTACGGCACGCGTGGGAAACGCACGGGTAGCTAACCCGCACTGGCACGCGGTCAGTCGTTTCCGTTAACGGGTGAGCCCAAAGCACAGCACGGAACCAGTACAGGGTAGAGCACTCTCAGTAACAGGGGTTCAACCCCTCCACAGTAACCAAATAGGGGCCTTGCCCCTCCACAGTCCGCGTACCCTCGCCTGACTACCCTAGTTTGCCCCAGTGGGCCTAACAAGTCGGTGTAGGAGGCTAGCAGAACCCCGGGGCCCGTGGGGTAGCTAGTACCTCCCTACACTAGTAGCTCTCCTCGGTACTACGTGCACGAGGGCCAGCAAGTCGGTACAGAGTGGCCAGTCCTAACCCCGGGTCCCTGGAGCGGCTGGTTTCGCTCTGCACTAAACAGGGGGACAGTCGCTTTCCTTGGTACTCCGTACTCAAGGGCCAGCTCACTTCCCCAATTCTATTCCATTCACTTTCCAGGAGTTCTACTCCTAATTCCTCGTAGGGTTCCAGCTCTTTAACTCAGCGCATTCCGGTTTCACCTTTCCAGTTTCACATTCATACATCCCATAATTCTTAATCATGTTCATTTATTCATAACAGGAAACTATTATTTCTTTTCCACATTTTCAAGACTGCAGTGTTCACATATTCCACTAGTTTTCCCATCCTAGGGTTCATGTCATACCCTAGGATCTATCATACAATCTAGTTTTCCAGCCCTAGGATTTATGCAACACCCTAGGATCTATCATTCAATCTCGTTTCTCATTCCTAGGATTCATGCAATATCCTAGGTTCTATTTATGGTTTCATAATTTAACAGATTATACTTAAAGCCACTTTACCAGTTACAACAGGTAAACTGGGGGCGTGGTCGGGAATCCCGTGTGCCTCCGCAACCCCCGAGACTGCAACGGAACGGGGTCCTATCACACGGATCAAACACACGGAGTTTCTCAAAATAGGACATAGCTACTGTAGACGGGTAGAGGATGTAATTCCGAAAAGCACGCAACTCGAAACGCGGAAAACAGACTCCGAACGGGTCCTAAACAGGTCGAAAGTGATGAAACAGTACAAAATCAGACGTCTGGAATACGTCTGGAACTTATTCCAGACGTCTTAAAAAGTGGATCAGGGGTTACCTTTGCTCTGCGTGGTCTCTCAGACGTCCAGAACCCTGCGGAAGCGTCTGGCCTAGTTCCTAGACGTCCGATGGTCACCCAGGACGTCTGGAAGTCGTTCCTGTCGTCTGGTGCTGCAGCCAGACGTCTGATTCACGTTGGATGTGAATTCCCGAACCTGCGCGTACCCATTTCTCTCTCTCAGTATGGACGGTCGTAGGAAAGGAAGAAGGTATGAAAATAACTCACCTTTCAGACGTCTTCCACGTCGTCTGGTTGGAATCCCAGACGTCTGATTCTGGAAAATTTTTCAGAATCAGGGCGCCACTCGCCCTCCGCTCGCGACGCACGGCCGCGCTGCGAGTGCTCCGCCTGTTGATCGAGCTGCAGCAGGCCTCCCACGCCACCCCGCGTCTGCTGCGCCCCCGCCGGCCGGCTCCCGCTGCCCCAGCAGGCTTGAGCCCTCACGGCCGACGCCTCCTCCCTCGCGCAGCACCTCCTCCTGCACCCGCCGCGGCTGTCACCGTCGCCGCTTACTCGCGCTCGCTCTCGCGCACCGACTAGAAGGAGAAGAGGAAGGGGGCGGAGGTGACGGGAGTGAGGGGGAGGGCGTGGCCTTTTAAGGCCGCGCGAGGAGGAGAGAGAGAGCGGGACAGGGTGGGTCTGTGGCCGCAGGAGAGAGGGAAAAAGAGAGGGAGAGAGAGCGTACGCAGGTCTGCGCGCTCAGGCGCGCAGACAAATCGCGCGTGCCAAAAATAACCGATTTCTAAACGTCTGGAAGTGGTTCCAAACGTCTAGTTAGACGTCTGGGCCACCTCCCAGACGTCTTAAAAGACGTCTAAGGCGCGCGTTCGTAACACTCTCTCAACGCCCCTCCTTCCCGCACGCTTGCTGCGGCTGCTGCTGCCGCTGAGCTCACTCGCTCGCTCGCGCTCTCGCTGGCAGGGAAAAGGAGAAGAGGGAGGCAGTGGAGTGAGGGAGAGGGCGACGGTATTTAAAGCAGCACGGGGAGAGAGAGAAGGGAGCGGCGTCGTTTGCAGGGAGAAGAGAAAAAGCAGGAAGAAGGCGGCAGATTCAGTCTGCGCGTGCAGGCGCGTAGATGCGAATCCGTACGCCGAAAAAATTTTATACCAGACGTCTGGAAAGTGTTCCAGACGTCTGGCCAGACGTCTGGGCCTCCTCCCAGACGTCTTAACCGCGTCTGATGATCTGCTCATAACACTCGAGGTTTCCTGAGCTTGGGAATCACATCTCCTTGGGGCAAGGTTCTCTTGAACCCCTTCTTTGGTGATGAGGCTAGGAATCGAACTAAGCTAATGGTCTAGCAGAATTGGTTGCCTCCGCCTGAAGAGACCTATCAGCAATTACATGGATTCCTTCCAAAAATGGGATTTTTAAGTCAAGTTTATTGGATCATGGATTTTCTTTCTGTGGCAATAATTTGTTGATAGTGAACTTTAAGTATAGAGAGTTAGCTGAGTAGCAAACTCTTGGAAAATTTTAAGAATCTAAATGATAGATAGTGCTTGATTACTCCCTAAGAAACCTAATTGGAGAATTAATAACCATAAGGATAGAAAAACAAGTATTGGATAAGAATAGAGGTTAGTTATCAGTGGATTAAATTTTTTTCTACTTTTTGTTGGTTTTTCCGTTGAGTAATTGCTCATTTATTATTTTAACTTTGTTTTTAAACTTATGATAGCAGCCGGTGTTAGCTCACCAACTTCAACAATTAAGCCAAAACTTGACAGCTCATCCCCACCTTTCACTAGTTGATGCTATGGAAGCATGGTAAAGCTATTCAGAACTAAATCGGCAATGGTTGACCATGTAGCAATTCGATGCACCTAATTTCTATTGCATGATGATATGCCTCTAATTTATTTTCAACGGCAAAGGTATCGATGTAGCATCTCACAAAAAGTGCCATAGCATAAACCTAGGAAACAACAACCAAGTTATAAGTATTTAGGACTAGTACTTGATAATTTAGGATTAACCATTTGAGGTCATTAATGCTGGTTCATTGGATATGTATCCAACAAGTTGTTTCTCCAAATTAATTTTTTCAATTACACTGGATTCGGACTTACATCATTACAATTAATGTCATATGGGAACTTCTTTAATAAGAGAAAAGTGACACATAAGGTGAATCTATCGTAGTAAAAGAAGGCCAGTGGAAAATGTTATTTAAGAGATAGAGATGTCGCAAAAGTGACATCAAACATTGTGGAAGGAAATTTAGATCGGTAAATATTGAAGATTATCATTTTGATAACTTTAACCAAAATATTTTGGATGAGTAGTATCGGATCCATAATAAATTGAAAAGATTTTTTCTTTTCGTCTATTTGGTTGAACTTGAGTCTAGATTCAATGTCCCTTACAAAGATTTCCTAAGGTAGCTGATGTACCTTTTTCATTAATAAAAGAGTCAGGCACCTTAAAAGAAAGAGGGGAAAAACATTTATCTCGAATCCCATGCAAACTTAACGTCAATATCATAAAGCTTCTGATAGGCAATCTTAACTCTCTTTCTCTTGCACCTTCAGATGAGCATCGAAACCTTTCCGATGTCACAAGCAAAGCTCTCCTTCCCTTTCAAAAATCTCTCCCAACATAGATCATGTGGTCGGAGCAGACAGTTACGCTGAAGGGACACCCTCTTTGCCCATTGGGAACGTGAGATGGATGGGTAGAATAAAGGATATATACCTTCCCCACCTTCCTCGGTAAACCTTTTACCAACTACCAATTGCCGCAACCACTGCATGGGTGGGCAATTATCATGCCCAACCCTGTGGCCCAATACAACTGCAACTTTCTATCACCCTGTCACTCAGACGGTTAACTAGTCCATCTATTACCCTGTCAGCTTGTTTGATAGAGACTTAAGTTAATGGGACAAGTAGAAGAATAATAAAAAAAAAAATGATAGAATAAATGTATCCCGATTAATCTATTTAATCCACCTATCAAATTGACATACCTAGCAGAATACGTATAAAAAGAAATTTTAATTTAGCAAATAATTTGACGGTCCTTGAAATACATGTAGATGCAAGATATCTCGAGCAAGAGATCACCGAAAAATTGTAAGCATGTTTGAGTTTTAGAAAGATAATTAATTAATAACGTCGTGAGGGATAATTTACTACGTCCTATAATTGTAGCTAAGACGCCCTCGAGAGCCCAAGTGTGTGTCTTCGTATCTACGGACACCGAGTCTTTGACACCCCGCTAATTTGCCACCGCCTCTTTCAAAGCAAAAGTAGGGCAGGTCGGACAAATCGGTTGCGTTTTGTTAGTGGGATACGAAAAATAATAAGTAGAGTAGGATATTTAAGTGCATGGTGAAATAAATGATTTGTTAAAATTACCATTGCGGTGATGCGAAATTAGTAGATTAATTTTTAATACTGTGATACGGATGTAATTGGTTTAATGTGAAATGTTAAATATATTTTAATAAATATATTATGTTAAAGTAGATGTATTTTAATATATATTAATATTTATGTGATATAATGCGATAGTTAATTTAACATTAATGATGATTAATGGAGTAGGATAAGTTGCATTTCTTAACTTTAAATTTTATTCTTTTGACACTCTTATGATATTTCCTTTGATTGAGAGTTGTTTCTCTACCAAGTGGAGCTTAAAGTGATGTTTGATAGGTGGATTAGGTGAGTTATTTCGTATTTGTTCATCACTTAATTTATCTTCCATTTGCATCACATTAAGAAATGTTAACCTGACACAAACTTAGTTTACATTTTATGTGGAATAAATTTAAGCTAACTAAACATTCAAACAATAAAATCTATTTATTCTAACACTCCTTTCTTATTCATATACTTATTTAATAATGATATTTTTCTTAATAGGAAAATAAAGTTTAGGAAGGACAGTTTGGCTAGGACTAAATTTCTTTCAAATTTTTCGCCAATTGTCGACGGTGTCCATCTGGGTGCATATTTACAAATCACGTAGCAAGCACTGAATGTTGCGACTTTTTATTTATTTCTCTAGAGCTATAATTTGCGTCGATACGATAGCTCTACGTCCCACTCACAACCTGTCAGAGCCTTTAGATGCGGGAGGGCCCCAAAGTGAACCATCTATTCCTTTGATGAGGGGGAATACTCTTGCGAGTACCATTCGAGTACCCTTACTATTCCACTTTTTCTTTTTTTTTTTTTGCATAGGTGTCCACTTCTAACAGAAGGAATTAAATGCTCTTCCCGGCATTAGATAGTAAATCTATGTCTAGGTTTAATCAATCGTACCAGGTTCCTGGTTTGTGGACCTCCAAGAGGGAGAAGGACGAAGGCAAGACCAAGAGAAGGCATTAAAGCTCACAAGGGCATCTTTAAGATCGTGCCCCTTCGTTTCTTGATTATTTGTCATGCCATATTTCTTTACGATCCGATTGGAACATGAGGTCAAAAGATTCATGTTGCTGTAAATATTGTAGATGTGAATGTTTATGGTTTGACCAATCGTGTGGGATAAACTGCCGTACGTCTGCCACTTGGAGGCATGCACAGCAAGACAAGAAACCTTCCTCAAATCTCTCCTCCCAAATCCACGGGGTTGCACGGGGAGGCTTCCTTGCACATATCATAAAGGGTAAAGGAAAAGGGAAAGGAAAAGAGAAGCATCCGTGTCGTCTCAGGAATTGTCTTAACCGTTATCTTGGGGGCCCTTTCTCTCTGAGAATCAAACCAAGTGATTGCCAAAAGATGTATGACAACTATCAAAAAGTTTTGCTAATTATAGTTAAGTTAAATTTTACCAGTCAAATCTTACCTCTCATTGTCTCCCAAAATGACGAACACAGTGGAAAATAACTTATTAAGAATTAGTGATATCGTACTAATTATCGGGCAGTGAGCCGAACTAATAAACATGATTTCCGTGAGGAGACATTACCTATTCCAAGGTTTACTCGCAAGAATTCCCAAAATGGATCACACATCCTCGTTAAAGTTCCCGTGTAAAGTGAGAGGGGAACATCGGAATTGAGGACTCCCTTATGATATGAATTAAAGTTGGAATAAACTTGGCCAAATAAGAAATAATGAGCTTTCACTCTGCAATCAAATGGACCCTTTGAAAGGGAAATCAAACCCCAGGAACCACAATTTCAGCCTCAAACGCCTCTTCTCTTGTAACCCTCTCCTTCACTAACTATTCTATATTTTAACCCCGCGGCCCAACGGAGGCTCCATCTTTTTTGGCACTTGAGTCGGCTACTAGTCTTTTGTTGGAGATCAGGGTTGCAGCCGCAGGACTTTCCCATGCCTTGTGAGTAATTGCAACCTAAATATAAGTAGAAAACGGTTTTCCAATCGAGGAGATAGACAAACGAACAACGTGTTGAGAATCGTCCCCGTGAATAAGCATCTTAAAGATTGATGTATAGAAACACACAAGTCAGTAAAACAGTCTCTTTGGAGACTTTCGGTAACTAAAATCTAAAAAATAAAACAATAAAATAAGATTTTGAGAACCCATCCAAGAAAGAAAGAGAGAGAGAGAGAGAGAGAGATCCCACGATATGTGAACAAAAAGAAAGAACGTAAACAAAACCTATGCCACAAACTCTAAAATACACCTCATTTCAAAATAATGGAGAGACTCCTGATTAAATCCTTAGTTAAATCCATTAAAAGAAAAAAAATCTTATCATCCCACTAATTGATTCCCCCAAGATATATGATATCCAGTGCTAGACGATAATAAGTGTAAAATCATAAATAACAAGGTATCTGAATATAGGTTCGTGACATCAAAATTTAATAAAGAGGTAAAACCTTTTCGTAAAACATTTCGGTCGTCTTGAGCTTAAATCCTACGATTATCACACTCATCTTTCTAAAAATAATTTTTTTACGAAAATGCTCGCATCAGACTCGAATTGTCTGCCTGCTTAGGCTGAATCGCACAGACAAACTAAGCTCATCAACGGAGAGGGATCCGAGGGGTCCAAAGAACTTCCCGCCCTGTGGTGCATGTGACCCCTTCTGACACGTTGCAGTTGCAGCCATGTTGGGATACCCCTTGGCTCCACACACCCACATACCACCACACCCCCCATCACCCTTCCCGCTCGTGACTTCTCTGACCTTTGTAACTCCCCTCCCACCGATACGTACCACACTTTCCCTCCCTATAAAAAAAAACCCACCAATGAGCAAAAACGATGACACCTCCGTTACTCCCAACTAACAGACATGTCGCCACTCTTCCCACTCCTCCTCCTCGTGACATCGCTACTCACCACTCCCTCCACCACCACTGCCCACGACTACCGCGACGCCCTCTCCAAGTCCATACTCTTCTTCGAGGGGCAGCGCTCGGGGCACCTGCCACCCGCGCAGCGGATGACGTGGCGGGGCGACTCGGGCCTCTACGACGGGCACGACGCGGGGGTCGATCTCGTCGGAGGGTACTACGACGCGGGGGACAACGTGAAGCTCGGCTTCCCGATGGCCTTCACGGTGACCATGCTGGCGTGGAGCGTCGTCGAGTTCGGCGAGTCGATGCCGAGGGACGAGGCGGCGCGCGCCGCGGAGGCCATTCGTTGGGGCACCGACTACCTCCTCAAGACCATCTCCCAACCCAACAAGGTCTTCGTTCAGGTACATTGCTCGATGTGTGAATATGTCTGCGTACCATTTAACTACTTTGTTTGTTTGTCTGAGAGCCTTAGCCATTTGATCCGCAATCCGCGTCGTAGTTGATGGCCAAGTAACCATGCTCAAATTGTGATCTCGCAAACCGGGGAGAAACCACGCTACCAAAAAAAAAAACGTGCGGCAAACAAATGTGTGGTCTAACTAACTTTCTCGAATGGTTAAATTTGCCAAGTAAAATGGTGATGTTCGGCGGGCATTCTCGTAATTGCCAATTATTGGTGGAGTAATTATATTTTCAAACAAAATCTGAGGCCGAAATCGACGCCCGTCCTCTGTTTCGTTCGATCCGTCAAAACATGACAAAATAGGCGCAGGCCCACATCCACGATTAAAGTCGAGGGCTTGAAAAGTAGCGCGGCGTTTGGCATCTACGGTTCCTTTCTTTTAAGCTGCATTTGTTAATGGGGTTGAGAAGAGGTTAAAATGAAATAGTTAAAATTGATTTTTATTTAGGTGATATGGTAGGGAGAGTGTTAAGTATAATATTAAAATAATTGATGTATTGATATAATGTTAGTGATGTTTATTTAATAGTTTAAGTAAAAATAAAAAATATTAGTAAATATTTATTTAATATTAAAAATTAGAATAAAAGATAAATATTTTATAATAATAAAAATAAGTAAAAATAATTAAAAATTATTATATATAAATTTAGGTCGACAAAATTGAAAAAATATTAAAAAGATTTAAAATAACCTTTAACATGTGTCAACAAATAGGGTCTTATCGGTGATAGAATCGATCATCTCAAAAGTTCATGTCAGTAATGATTGCATTTTTTAGTTCACAATCTCTCTCTATCTCCCACATATGTTTCTCGGAGGATTTGTCCGATGGTAAAAGAAAATTGTGAAATAAATAAAAAAATATTAAAGAAGTGGAATAGATATATAAAATAAGTGGATTTAGATGATTTGATATGTCAAAATTATTTTAAAAAAATAGTTAAATAATTTTTATTTTAGGTTAAGTTTTTCTTGTTCCTAGTAAGTGATGGATAGGTTAAGTGTGATTAATTTAGAGTTAAATTTACTTAATGTTTGTTAATCTACTTGTCAAATACCCATAAAGGTGAAAACTCTTTACCTTGTCAAAAAAATATCCGTACGCATCTAATGTAGGGAGGGTTATTGGTGGGAATTATATAAAACGAGAGACCCTGCATTGTTGAGGTGTAATTAGCATTAATTTAAGGCATTCTAATTGCCTTGGAAGGGTGTTGTTAACCATGGTAGTACTGTTGACGTTGTCTGATTTGTCGACACTAGTAAATTATTCGTAGGTTCAAAACAAATTAAACCAGCTAACCTACTTTGCATGTTGCAACATTTGCCCTACTTGATGAATCATACATGCTTGATAGGATTTAGGAAATTTCTGCATTCCCTTTTGCTTCAGAGGAAAAGATTCCTTGAAAAGATGAGAAGTAGGTAAACCATTGGCATGCCTGTCCGCTATGTATTTAATTATTGAGTTCCTGCTAGGGGAACACCTTCTCCAACTCTCGTTCGTCTCATTGCATTGGAGCCGTCGGATGCACCTCGGGTCTCGCCGTGGGCCCGTTCTAGCTGTGTTGGGGGAGTGTATTGGGAAATCGGGGCTCCGAGTGTGTGAGAAGTTTTTCATAATTTTTTAGTTGCAACTTGTTAGTTCAGTGCGTAGTTGTATTGTATTGCTAGCTCTAATTAGCATGTTTCTGGATCACAAAATCCTCCATGCATGTTGCACGAAGTCTTCACTCTTTTCGTCTGAGAAGGTAAGTGTATTCAAATGTCATAAAAGCCATCTTGCACCCTAAATCCAGGGTATATGGGTGCTCATTAACAAAGGTGCGAGTGGAAGTGCGCAAGTGTTTGCCAGAGGACGACAAGATTGAAGTACATAAAGTATAACAATTCCAAGTTAAACCTTGGGCTGAAATTAATCTAGATAGCTAATTAGGTTTCGAGCAAATATATTTAAACCCAAAAATGCGTAGAAATTGTTAAATGGCATCTTTTATTCTCTGTTGGACCGTTTTATGGTAAATTGTCGCTAAGCCTCTATAATTAGATCTCACTTCTTCAAAATTCTCAATGTGGACTATTTATTATGGGCGCTCTCGAAATTGAATAAAGCGAATGCATTTTTCTCACGAAGTTAGAATGTTATTTCCTACTAACTGCCGTTGCTGTTATGATCATATCTTTACATTATTATACTTGAATGGCTATATTTACATATATTCTCTGTTAGGCAATTTGATAGACCTTTAAAGTTTTTTTTGATAAACCTTTATTCAACGTTGTCTACCGTGTCTTTTTCTTTGTTCCCAAAAGTGGATCCCTATTTGTCTCTATTCCTACATTTATCCGAAGGGTTGGTGCATGAAAAATATTATTTCTCTCTTATTCGTTCAAATGAGACTCCAGGTTAAAAGAAAAAAACACTCACAAGTACAAAGTAATTTGATTGAGAGTTAATTTACTTGTAGGATTAATTTTTATTTTAAAGTATTAATTTATATTTACTTGGAGATTAATTCTTATAATTTTAACACTTATTTTCCTAACATCAATTCTAAAAGATGTTAGCAAAATAAATGTTAAATTCGTAATTATTCCACACCTAAATTTTATTTTATAGAAATTAATGTTAACATCATTTTAAGTAAACATTAAAAAAATTAACTCTACAAGTTAATATCAATTTAAATAAATAGAAATTGATGTTAACAATATTTGATGAATAAATAAAAATAAATGTTAATATTAGTTTTATCTTTTTTAATATCATTTTTCTAATAGATGAAGTAAACTAACTTTAAGACTCAATTTTAAGGGATAAATTATTATGAAATTAATGTAAAATAAATTAATTTTTTAAATTATCTCGTATATATATTCATAAATTATTCACAAAATTTTCAAACAATCAAATGTTAATCCACCAAATTAAATAAAAATACAAATCATCCAATAAAATTTATTCCTCCGTCCAAATCAGTCCGGTGGTCAAAGAGTTTTCTCAAAATTTTTGCATGGATATAGGTGGGGGATCCAACGGGGGACCACAACTGCTGGGAGAGGCCGGAGGACATGGACACTCCGAGGACTGTGTACACTGTGAGCGCCGACAGCCCCGGCTCTGACGTGGCGGGCGAGACTGCCGCCGCCCTCGCCGCGGCGTCCATGGTGTTCCGTTCCATCGACGAGGACTACTCCAAGACCCTGCTCGCTGGCGCCGCCCGTGCGTTCGAGTTCGCCGACTCTTACAAAGGAGCGTACAGTGACGATCCCAAGCTCAAGTCCGGTGTCTGCCCCTATTATTGCGACTTCGACGGCTATCAGGTGAGATGACCATTAATTCATTTATTAAGTCCCTTATTTTTATTTTTTGGACGAGAAATTTACATCAATGCCCTACCACTATGCCATGAATCAATTTTGGGTCCTACGCTTTTACCGAAAAAGAGAAGAGACAAGAATCTTTAAGTCCTGGGAGCATATTGCTCATAAAGAACGTGACAGGAGATGTCAACCGACAAAGAGAAAGCAAAAAATGCAAACAAACTCACCGACTCACACATTCTCTCACGCATCCTTGCATTGGATATTATCGGATCATAGAACAAATAGTATCGGTGCAAGTTAGTACAAATAACACGTGACATAATATACCAGTGCAGTGCTATTTAGGTGATATAATAATCGTGCTACCAGATTATATAGCACAGGTTTGCGTGTACAAGTATACACGTGAGTCAGGGTTTCCAAACAGTGCCCTCCTTTCCCAAACCCCCGTAAGAAAAATCCACGGTGGCATCAGTGATTGAGATTTTTAGCATCACGACGTTTGGCTTGCATTTTGATTGACATTGGTATTATTCTGAGCCTTGGTCGATAAAGATTATTACTTCTTCTTCCAACTAATTTTTGGAGAGGGTAACATTTAAAATTATGCTCTTTTGAGAGAAATACCTACTGCCAAACTTTAAGTTTCATTTGCCATCAATCTAGTATTACAACTATGTGCTAAATATCGCCGGTAAATTGGACTTATCTCGTTTTTACTTGAAAACTCTCGTTTCTTCTTGGGTTTTTTTTTTATCGGATGACAATTTACCTACTGCTGCTCTTATTCCTGAGTGCTACATAAAACATTTCCCATCAAGTGCTGAGTGCAGCAACAGCATACATGTTATAAGCAGACACTAAAATCCACGATAGACACTGCAATAGAATATGTGGCGATTGCATCCGTCTGCACATTAATATTAGTTTGATGACAAAGATAAAGCATGTGCAGTCCCGTATTATGTAAAAGAAGGCACGAGCCCAATCAGTCTTGCTGGTTAATTAGGGAGGTGATAAGCCTCCCAAGAACTAAGGTTTTTTTTACGGTGGAAGGTATATAATCGAATTTCGTATGTTTCCGTTGCTCTAATTTGATCAGGAAGTAAATTACAAAATAAATGCCTAAAATATTCAACTCAGTCACGCCCAAAAGAGGGAGATTTTTGTCTAAAAGGACCACGCAGAGATGACACGGCGCGGGTCGGAGCTGCCGAGCGCCCTGCCGCGATCCGACGGCCAGCCGCGGGCCCCTGATTTTTTGATAGGGGGGCGGGTTCGGCCGACGGATCACGATCCAACGGCTGGTTAACGACGGTTCCTTTCTAGGCACTTCATCGGACCAATTCGAGGGACGTGAAATGACACCTTCCTGTTTTGGGTGGCACAGGACGAGCTGCTGTGGGGCGCCGCATGGATGAGGAAGGCCTCCCGCAACGACACTTTCCTCGACTACATCACCATGAATGGGAAGACCCTTGGCGCCGACGACAACATCAACGAGTTCGGTTGGGACAACAAGCACGCCGGCCTTAACGTCCTCGTCTCCAAGGTTCCAAACCAAACCTCGCTCATAACATTAATTACCAAATATAAATTGAGCCATTGCTCCTTATACGCTGCAGAGCCGGCTATGAATTAATTGTATTTTACAAAACCATACTGAGTTGTTACAAATTGAGCATCTTTACGATTTATGCATTTGTAAAATAATACTTTCATTAACTTTTCTCCTAATTAAGTTGACCACCATACAAATTTCTCCAGTTAGTGAAATTCCTATTTGCAAGCGCATGGTAATTAAATCTAATTTCTGCAGCACCGGATTTCCCGTTGTAGATTTCGAGTCCACTTTCTCTTGCACGTGCACGATTCAAGTAAACAACTAAGTAGTATGGTTGGTGATCGATGGAACAGGAGTTCCTCGAAGGGGAGGCGGCGATGTTGACGCTGGAATCGTACAAGGTGTCGGCGGATAGCTTCGTGTGCACGTTGATACCGGAGTCAGCGGCCACCCACGTAGGGCACACGCCGGGTGGGATGATCTACAAGCCTGGGGGGAGCAACATGCAGCACGTAACCTCCATTGCGTTTCTCCTGCTTGCGTATGCCGACTACCTCGCCCTCTCGTCGAAGACCGCCAACTGCGGGAGCGTCGAGGTTGGGCCTGCCTCCCTTCGCCGGCAGGCGAAGCAGCAGGTATTCTGGGCTACATTAACGTTTAGGAACTACCATTCTTCTTCTTCTTCGTTCTTCTTTCTTCTTTCATTTTTATTTTTACTTCTTTTTTTTTTCTGATTAACCTGGATTCTTCCAACCTTAAAAAGTAGGCTAACATGAGTGTTCGTGCCGGTGTTTTAAAATTTGAACTAAATCAATCGGTTGGAATGGAAATTTGCAAGAGGCCAGTCGATTATTTGAATAGAGATTATGATTAAACTAGCCAAACTAGATACACTGGTTGAATCACCTTTATTTTTTTTTTTAAAAAAAAGGAAAAAGTACTCTGTAATCCTTTCACTCAAACTTTTTCTTTGGTCACTCAAGCTTGACTCCTCCTTCTCCTATCTCTCGATGCCTCTCTGAATGATCATCCCCACTATCTCAACTCATATTGCCATCGATCTTCATCATCGACGTCATTTTTGCTCCTCCCTTTTCTCCAATATTACTTCTCCCACGTGCATTGTCTCCAATAAATTGATATATCATTCCAAATTTCTATATATCTTTATTAAATTATTAATTTATTATATAATTAAATTTCTATATATATATATAATTTTTTATCAACTAAATTTCAATCCTAATTTGATCTGATCAACTAAAATTAAATAAAAAATATATGATATAATTTTTAATTTTATAATTTTTTTTTTGCAAATGATGATGTCATCCATCGGTTCAAACAAGTTGAACCATCGACCAGTGAGAAATCAGAGCCAGAGTTAAACTGATTTGACGGTTGATTTGGTTTTTAAAATATTTATTCCTACCGTACTGAGGGAGGTTTTTTCAAGGAGGGTAAATATATGAAAATAAAATTTGATCTCATTACCTGTAGATGTCAATTCAAAGAATTCACTCTTCTGCCAACTCCCTGGCGAGGTTAGTTGATTTAACCGAACTAGCTTCCCAACCAAATCACATCATGTTGATTCGCACGATACATCATACGTTCGAGCCTTCATCTACGTAACAAACAAGATGGTGGTTAACCTTCTTGTAAAAGAATTAACCTACAGAAATCAACCACTTTCCTAACTAATTCTTGGATCGATCTTCTAACTTGCACACATGCATTTCCAAGAAAAATATAATGTCCCTTGTGTTTCTATTCTTGCTTGTTATTTTCATGATTGGAAGCGTGCAAAATTACATGAAGTGGTAATATATAACATGCGTTTCTCAATAAATTCCCTTCCTACTCATTAGAGTTTAGTTGGATAAGGAAAATAAATTTGTTAAATAAGTCCACCTAATTGAGTGTAAATAGAAGATAAATTAAATAATAAATTAAATATTAAATTTGTCAACTAAACGTAACTTAGACGAACATGTTACGTATCATTTGTTGGCACGGTCTAAGATGCTTCTATTCTGGCTTTGGAAGATGCATTCCTTTGCCATTAGGAAAATTTGGCTTAATTATATTGTAAAGTTTCTTTTTGGCCTTATTACCTATAACGACATAATACACAAAGTCCGTAGGTGATAAGTCTGCTTTAATTTGTAGCAAATATTAGCCTCGTTCTCCTTCTTCTTGAAAAAAAGAGGGTTAATATTGGACTGAAGCATAAAATATAAACCCAATTTCCAAGTGCCAAGTTAAAAGAGGAAAAAACCTCTTATAAATAACCATGGCAAATAATTTAGAAAAATTGTCCAAGCGACCTTTTTGTGTTAATATTCACCTCAAAGATCATCGATGAACTACTTTTGTAGAAGAATTTCTAAAATAATCCTTTTTATGGGTACTCTAAAGATGAAATTGGGATCATCTTTCAGCCCTTCCTTTCTACATCTTTCTCTTCAAACTTTGTTAGTTATATTTGCCACGTGACACAAGGTTCCCTCCCTCCGTACATGAAGGGTTAGTTTACCGTAGGGAATGATCAATATTATTTTGTAACAAAGGATAATCTTTATTTTTTGTTTACCCGAGAACATGGGTTAATATATCTTTGTTTGTGTTCATTAAACGAGGGTTGAGAAATAGAGTTATCCTATGATGTGATGAAAGGTATAAGTAAATTTGAGGAGATAAGTTAGGTGATAAGTTAATCTCCCAATAAATTTGAGTTAACTTATCCCAGTATAAGGATAAGATGAGATGTTAAATTATCCCGTGAAGTAAACGGAAGTTATCCCTTAAAAATATAGGATAAACCCCTATGTAAACTAGATTAACAAAGCTATAATCTATCCAGACCAGGCCAACCAGAATCCAACAATGATCCAATGGGCCTTACGCCTCTTGAATTTACGAGGACAAATGATGTACAAAATACTCGAATAAAATATTTAATTACACCTTAATATATCACTAATACACCGTAACTATAAGAAAATACAGCAAAATATCAACCCACCCGTGCGTTCACGGCAGCCCAAATCGGGCTCTCCTCTCAGCCACTTGGTCACCACATCACCACCTTTCAACACTCCGTCCCGACACACACCTCTCAATTTCACACACCCACGGCTGCTCTCGATTCAGCACTCCGCCTCACTCAGCCTCTCACGATCCAGATAACAAAGAAGATAAACACAATCCGAAAAAGGCCTTCCATACTTGTATCTCGCGTGCATTTCCATGTTATAGAATAGAAACAATCATGTCTACGTACTACCGAAAATAAAAGTGTTACGCAAGATTTCCAATTTGATGTATTTGAAATTAACGAGCAGGTAGACTACCTACTAGGAGACAACCCCATGAACATGTCCTACATGGTGGGGTATGGGAGCAGGTACCCCCAGCGCATCCACCATCGCGGCTCGTCGTTGCCGTCCGTCGCCGACCATCCAGAACACATAAGTTGCAAGGATGGCTCCCCCTACTTCAACTCAAGCAGGCCCAACCCCAACATCCTGGTTGGTGCGGTCGTCGGAGGGCCGGGGAAGGACGACGTTTACGAAGACGATCGGGTCGACTTCCGGAAGTCCGAGCCCACGACTTACATCAATGCACCTCTTGTTGGTGTGCTTGCATACTTCTCAGCCAACCCTCAAATTTAACCGACGGTATTTATCTATGTAAATATAGGAAACGTGAAAACCATATATTTAACCAAGGGTATACATATACAATGAGAGGGAGAATGAGAGGAGAGGAGTGGAAAAAGATTGATTTTTTTGGGTGAGATCTTACAGGTTTTCTCTTTGAAGGAAAAAGGAGGGAAGGTTTTCTGATCTTAAACGCCTCCGTTAAAAATTTTTACCGAGTGAGAAGATGAAGAGTGGACTTTGCTTTGGGAGTTGTTTGCAATTTTTGCTTTTGTTTCAGTTGTTATATATGTAACGTCTGTTGTGACTGTACTGCGATGTAATGTAAAAGCTTGCTTATATCGATATATACAGAGAAGGGGTTACCGGGAACCCAGAGGAGTATTTGGTCACTGTTCATTGTTTTCTGCTGATGATTTATGTTGGATGTGGGCTTTACGGATTGGTAGCACAAGATGCTCATTTTAGTTCAAGAGTATCCAAATTTTCTTCATCCCGCGGATCTTACGCAATTCACATCATTTTGGTTCAAGTCTGAACTCTGATGTATCTTATTAATGCCCAGAATGCTACAATCCAAAAGTATTGCAGGAATGTAGTTAGCTTCTGGTGATTCTCTCATGTATGTTCACATGCCAAACCTGTTCAACCTCTCTAACAACTTAAAAAATGAGTGTAATTATCCATATAAATGCTCATGTTATTGCCAACCCAACTGGTTCGAACTTCAAACTATTGGATTGAATGAAGATAAATTGGAATGCTTCCAATGTGATGAGAAATTTCTAATTTCTCTCCGGGTGGAGAGGCTGACACTGATACCAACCGAAGAGATGTGAAAAGCTGAAATGGGCCAAATGCCTTTCCAAAAGCCATGCACTAACAAAGACGCGATCTTTCCCGCGAACAAAAGCGATGCACCACAGACAGGTTCCCGTGGATTCCGAGAGCTCCTTTCTGCCACTTTCATTCCCTCCTAATTGGGCCTCAAAAGTTGGCCGTTCTCATCTTGATGCACTCCATCCAAAGCTCGCTTTTCTTATAGAGCGAATGGGATTGCTTCTTTGTTCGACTCATCCCAGGAACGAAGAAAAAAAAAGACACGAGCACGAAATTGTACGTGGTATTATATTTTATAACGTACGGTCAAAATTAATTAATTAAAAGTTAAACTTAGTTAATAAAAATAAAAATCAATCAATTAAAAATAAAAATTATCTGATTAAAAATTAAATAAATCAAGATATATCGATTAAAAATAATTTTTAATTAATTAAAAATAAAAATATATGAGTTAAAAATAAAAACACACCTGTTGATAATGAAAATATATTGATATATTTTATATTTTTATTGATGTTAAATATTTTTTTCCTTAAATATAATTTTTCATATATATAAAGTAATTTTTCACTGAAAAAATAATTTTTTATTTATAAAAATTAATTCACTTATAAAAAAATAAAATATAATAATTGAAATCGTCACTCCCACTTTATAATTGCACTCATAGTCTTCTCCACATCTATCTCACGCAAATAGGGTTGCGAGAATCCCTCGACCACCCACATTTTTTATCCAAAAATAATTCTTTAGAATAAAAAATAATTAATAGAGAAACCCGGCCTTTCGTACTACCAAACCGACCCTCCCAATTGCTCCGGCGACCCGTATTAAAACAGGCACCCTCGGCACCATAAATCATCAGGGTCCGTAATGATCCAGATGGCGTGGCGAATCAGAGTCCTTACGTTTGCCACTCTCATCGTCCGACACCAAATCGCTCGTCACCCAAAAAAAATCCCCAAAAAAAATCTAGCGGGGAAAAGAACCGTCGCCTCACACTCCCCTCCCATACTAACGTCCAAGTAGGAGATTGGACGGGTGGCATTGCCTTGGACGTCCATGTGAGCCCGTGATGGCTGTAGCTGGCGATGGGCGTTTTACATCGAGGTCCAGCGATCGAGCAGTCCTGGCCGTCGGATCGGAATCCCCCTCTCGAGAACCACAAGACTCAGTGGTTCGCGGTTGCCGGGGCGACGCTAACGGACACGTGGAGCGCCTCCGTTGGGCGGGGGGTTCTCAGCCTCAAGCGGCACATCCCTTCAGGAGGATGCCTCCTTATAAATCACGAGGGGAGGGAGACGTTGCAAACTACCAGCGAATTAAAATTAAAGTCCTGAAGTCCTCGGCGAGGACTTTGAGTTAGGGAGGTTCGGGAAAGGTAAGGAGAGAGGCCTTGAGACATGGCAGCGTCGGCCAACGGCCTCAACACCTCCCTCGTCCTCGACAAGTCCAAGTGGGTGAAGGGTCGGCCCCTTCGCCGGGCCACCTCCGTCGCCCCCCGCTCCGTTCAGGCTCCCGCTCTCTCGGTTCGCGCCGCCAGCTCCTACGCCGATGAGCTCGTCAGGACTGCGGTACGCAATAATTCAGATACCAAACTACTGGTGTGAGGGTTAGGGACGGGAGAATTGGTGGAGACAATGGCCGCTTCTTTCGAGTTCTTAAGTTCTTCAAAAATTGTACGGTACAAGCTTAAGTTGCATTCATTTACCTCAAGTTTCTCTACCATGAATCATCGGGTTTCATTGACAAACATAACCTTCGAAGACGTAGGTTTATACGAGCCTAAGTAAGGAAAAAAACTGATCATCACAGGTTGGTTGGTAGGGTCTAATAATGGATCCGAGACAGGCGGAATCCATGATACTCAAGTTTAAATTAACAAGCAAAAGTTCTAAATTTGGTTGTATCTTACCGCTCAATTTCTCGAGCTTATAGAATTTGGGATGTTACGTAATCACTTATAGCTTTGCCTACCCCCATCTCACTCAGGATACTGTTTGGCGGGGGGATGTATAACTTAAAGACTTATCCCTCGATTAAAGGAATAAAATATAAAATCAAAAAATACAAATTATCATACTCCATCAATTAATATTAACATCAAATTATCCTATTATATTATATAAATATTAATATAAATTAAAATATGCTACTTGATTGTTGAATTAAAAGAATTAAGTACTTAATGCTCCATTTAATCCATCTATCATTTACACTGGATCAAGGCCTCCTTAACTTGAACTTGTATCGGTTAAAATATGCAAATGAATTAATTTATTTATTTTATTTCTTTCCTCTTCTTTTACTTTTTTTTTCCACAAACCGAACCTATTTCCATTACCAAATATCACCTAAAATATATTTAACATATTACATTAAATTCACTCATACTTATATTATAATATTAAAAAATTATTTATTAACGTCCCGTCACCTTATGAATTATTTTTATTTCACTATTTATCCTCAGACAAATATCATTCTCAACTTATATATTCCTCCGTTGTTCTATCCCGGGATGGAGGTTATCCTCCTGCCGAGCAGAGGCTTAGCGTGAGTGGGGGAGTACGATCGGTTCACGATTTCTTTCTACATGGATCTTTAGATGGGACGACTCGTGCCAATATTAATATTTGTCAGGTATTCGTACGCGCAGAAAACCGTGGCCTCGCCGGGGCGTGGCATACTGGCGATGGACGAGTCGAACGCGACATGCGGGAAGAGGCTGGCGTCGATCGGGCTGGAGAACACGGAGGCCAACCGCCAGGCCTACAGGACCCTCCTCGTCACGGCCCCGGGCCTCGGCCAGTACATCTCCGGCGCCATCCTATTCGAGGAGACGCTCTACCAGTCCACCACCGATGGAAGGAAGATGGTCGACGTCCTCGTCAAGCAGAACATCGTTCCCGGCATCAAAGTCGACAAGGTAGAGCGATCACGGGCAGCTACACACACACACACACACACACACATATTTAAAGCAGTACTTTTGCACCAACAATGATCCAGCAGAATCCATCTACGTCTATGTGTCGCTGTTGCTCATGTCTTGTGTAATTAACCAATTTGTCCACAGGGTCTAGTGCCCCTTGCTGGCTCCAACGACGAGTCCTGGTGCCAAGGCCTCGATGGGCTCGCGTCCCGCTCCGCTGCTTACTACCAGCAGGGAGCTCGCTTTGCAAAATGGTATAAACTTCGTTTGTTCTTAATTAAAAATTAGCTTTCATCTATATATCCTACAACCTCATCTCTGGCTTTGAAATTATGTTCCATGATATCAGACAATATATATACTTCACTTGGGCATTTGATATCTCTAACATTCTTCCCAATTACGAACAGGCGAACTGTCGTGAGCATTCCAAATGGCCCATCTGCACTTGCAGTCAAGGAAGCCGCATGGGGTCTGGCTCGCTACGCTGCCATCTCACAGGTATCTGCATTGGACCTAACTACATCTCAGCCCAGCAGTAAGAACGACGTGGTTAATTTTTTGCAATTAGACTCGGGTTTGGGCATGTCTTGTAAACGGTGAACTCCACCTGATTTTACAGGACAATGGTCTTGTGCCGATCGTCGAGCCCGAAATACTGCTCGACGGTGACCATGGGATCCAGAGGACTTTTGAGGTGGCCCAGAAGGTGTGGGCCGAGGTGTTCTACTACCTGGCCGAGAACAACGTCATGTTCGAAGGGATCCTCCTCAAGCCCAGCATGGTGACCCCCGGAGCTGAGTGCAAGGAGAAGGCCACCCCGGAGCAGGTCGCCCAATACACCCTCTCCCTCCTCAAGAGGAGAATCCCACCTGCCGTCCCTGGAATCATGGCAAGTCATCTCTCCACACCCACATTTACATCAATTTATCACAACAGTAACATTCAGAATAATCGTCGGTATACATTTGGAGCAGGCAATGTTTCGTAGTGGTCATTGCTTGTTGCTGGCAATATTTGATTGGTTTGCTGATGTATTGTTGGTGATCTTCAGTTCCTCTCCGGTGGGCAATCCGAGGTCGAGGCGACCCTGAACCTGAACGCCATAAACCAAGGCCCGAACCCGTGGCACGTGTCCTTCTCGTATGCAAGAGCCCTCCAGAACACCTGCTTGAAGACATGGGGAGGACACCCCGAGAACGTGAAGGCAGCGCAAGATGCCTTGCTCGTCCGTGCCAAGGCCAACTCGCTCGCTCAGCTGGGCAAGTACACGGGAGAGGGCGAGTCCGAGGAGTCGAAGAAGGGCATGTACGTGAAGAACTACAGCTACTAAGTGTCGTGGCATTTGTCTTCTCTAGATAGGCTCGGGGGAGGAGGAGGAGGAGGAGGAGGGGGCTTAACTATCCACCTCTTCTCTCTCTCTCCACAGAGTGATTATAGTAGATGTAATGTGTGGAGAAACTCTATTTTTGTCCAGTGCCTGGTGCTTGCGATTAGATCAAGGTTGGTGTTAAGAATCAAAGTTCTGCTGTAAGTTAATCGATGTGGAATGAACTATTGTTTGCGGGTTGAAGTGATCGTTCTTCACTCGATTGGATCCTTTGCTCAAAGAAACAGAGACAATTTAAGAAGTAACTTTAGTCACATCCAGAGCAATATGGCTTACAGCACTGATTGTAAACTTTACACAATGAATAAACACGCTTCCTTTCAAACGAGCTTCTAAGCCCATACCACAAGACTGATTTCTCGGTAGAGTTGTGCAACACGTCATTGGACCATGCCATGCTCTTGCAGCATCTCTAAACAAGGATGCACCCTTTTAAACGAGCTTCTAAATCCACACCACATGACTGATTCACCGGTTGAGTTGCGTAACACATCCTTGATGCCAATGCCCTGCTCTAATGCTCCCCCACAAGGTACATGGCCCCTCCACGATGCACATTGCTCCAGTAACCACCACACTCAACCGCCAGGAGTGCACCCTAACTCCGTCACCGACGAAAATTCCATTTGCCCTGATTAAATTCAGCCGCACATCTGTGGGTTTATAATGTAACTAAAACACTCAACTGCCAAAAGTGGATACCAACTCCGCCATTGGCACAAATGGAATTTGTGCTGATTAAATTCAGTTGCACGTATGTGGGATTAAAAGCACGTAGATGAGCAACCATATACATATGGAGATCTGAAGGGAGAAGACTACAATTTCAATTCATCACCCCCACACCTTCCCCCTCAGTCTCTGTTACATTTGCCTCCTACCTCACCTTCACACATACCACAGAACGTACATCCATTGTGTGCAGCATCGAAGACTTCTAAGCCAAGGAAACACTTCATCAGATCATCTGCCATGACTGTCACTTTTGAATTCCCACAGGAATTTATGATTCTCAACTTAAGTAATCAAGTCAATCCAAATGGTATCATAATTCTCATGGATCTTATTATTCAATTGTAGTAGCTAGTTTATCTGGCTTCATTTTTAGGATCTTATATATCTGATCGTGGCATCTGCACACTTGATGGCTTCCAGCATCAAACACATACATTACAAAGATTAGAGTGCAATCACCGGTAACCACGAGCTATCAATAGGTGTCTTCAATCTCCTGAATCAATTTATACAGCAAGAGGTGAATTTCCAAAGTAAATTTAGTCCTTTCCAGGACTCTTACATGGATGAATCCATTGAAGTTAAGTAAATGTGAAAATTTTGCAAATAATCTAACTTCACACTATTTGTTTGCCTGGAAAGAGATCTTTCCAAGGATAATCCAGCAATTTTTACAATCACAAGTTGCAACATACTTGCTTGTATGGTCATACAGGCCCCTAACAATTTTGTACTATCCCAATCAAGTTTTCTTGTCCAGGTGATATTTTCCTTGTCTGTATACACCTCAGTTACATAGGCTAGGGTAAACTGAACATTTCCTTCAATGGTGACGATGTACCCTTTATCTGGCTCCTATCTCGCATGAGGAGTAATGAGGGGTATAATTCATCCTACATTGTCAGCAAGTATGGATATCCACCATCAGGTCCTGAAAAATGTAAACAGCAAAAGGTCATAATTAAATATCTCTCATAGATGTAGTTCAAGGAAAATGAACCTGAACAAAAGCCTGACGGCAGATAACTACAAGGATATGGGAGACAGTAAGTGTAATGAATAAAAGAAAGCCGCACATGAAATTTGACATCAATCTCTGTGTAGAAATTAAAAATCATATTTCTGCAGAAGCCCCAAAAAAAAGTGAATTACTTTACTTCAGGTAGTGGATATACGTCCAAGAAGTAACTTGAACATGCTCAAAATAACATGGTAGTACGATGGAAAACTGACTTGAAAGTATATGATCCACATATACCATATGTCATGATAATATTACCTGTGTCTTGGCACTGTGAAAGCCAAAAGTCAATGTCTTTTACTATCTGCTCTCTGACCTTATGCACTGCTTGAGGAGAAGTACAGCTTGTAGCATCACCTGTAATTGTAGCCAACAACAGATTGCCATCTAAGACAGTTTTCACATGAGCAGCATCAGCAGAAAGGAATTCATCATTCCACAATAGTTGCATCTAGTGAATTCAATAGGGAAGCTTCACTCATCAAAAAAATTCCTCCAGAGGTAGTATACCAGAGAGCACATAGATGCTTGATTAAAAAGTTTGATGTGCTTTATGGAAATGTCACGCTTAAAATTTAAAAAAATCATTACGATGGATATGATGCTGAGAATTCCATGAGCACCTTCAATGTTAAGAGGAGATTGCGGACAGCCTCTCATATCAGTTACATGTCCACAATTGTGACAGCTGATAATGTAGGAGGGCACTGTGCAATAAACAAATGGCAGCATGTCAACTGCAAACTCATTTTGCATCTACATATAGTGGCATGAAGTATAATCAAACTGAAATTATTCTATTGGAATCAAGACAATCTTAACACTGTCTTAAAAGAAAAAGAAAAAAAAAATCGAGTGCAGGTAGAGTTTGCAGGTAAGCTGGTTCAGGAAAAATCAGCTGCAGATATGATGTTGATACATAAAAAGGAACAAAGTCTATTTCATCTATCTCCACACAAGTTGATCAGGTCATACAGCTTGCTAAAGGTACAAATAATGGCAAGTGATAAATAATGATAAAATATCTACAACTGACACCTAAATTCCCAAGACTTCTACAAAGGGTGTTGCATTACTTGAAAGAGTTAGCCAGACAAAATTGCACAAGAACCAATTAATAAGAAATCACAGCTAAATATCAATGGACATAACTGATGATTTTTTTTTTCTGAAATAACAGACTACTGATGATTGAAATTGTTGAAACTAAAGTTAGAGTAAATAAATTGGTCACATCCAGCTAGTCCCGAAATTTGGACAATTGAGGCAAGAAAAAGTGGAGAGTTACCCGCCATCTTACCCATTGGCGTACCCATCCTACTTGGTGTCCTCGCTGAAGCTGGTGGCACATCCAATGTGCCCTCATGGAAGTGGAATTGTCCGTGCGTGAAGAACCATCTACAATCATATTGGTTCTGCATTCTCCGCGCCCCCTTTTCTGAGCTTGTTTGCATCCTTCCTCTGTGTTGACGTCAGGTCAGTGGCTTTGCCAATTTTGTACAATGCCAGATCTTCAAGGAGACTTATTGTGTTGCGTTTCATCACCATTTCGTTGTGATATGCATTAGAGGGTAGTGAGGTTGACCATCGTCTTTCACCTCACGTTCCTTTATTCATTCTATCTCTTTCCTTTCAATGTTGGTCACATAGTTTCATCCATTGTATCTCTGTGGTGCCAATGGCACCTACGTGTTCATGAGTATTTTGGGCAGCAACTTTGGAGTATTTCATATTGACAGTGGTTGAGAGTGGAATGCTTCATTGAGTATACAGCTTCAACAACACCTTCCTCATTTCTTTCTTTCATCGACTGTATCACAGTGCTGCCAACGACACCTTCTTCCTTTCTCTTAGTTATCATCGTTGTTATTGGTGAAAAATCTTCTACAATTAGAGGTAAGTTCGCACTTTCCTATTTTCTCGTGTCATTATGTTTTGTTTTTTGGCAAACTGTATTAGGGAGGTAGCAAAGGAGGTGTTCAACGTGTCTAAAAGAGGTGTTCCAGGATAAAAGGAGGCTTGGTGGTGGAGTGAGGAAGTGCAGGAGAAGCTTAAAATTAAAAGAGCCTGCTTTAAAGTCTTATATTGAGATAATGCCGATGAAAACATAGAAAACTATAAAAGAGCAAAGAAAGAAGCAAAGAAAATAGTTAGTGAAGCAAAAGAAAAAGCTTGGGAACATTTTTATAAGAAACTTAATTCTAAAGAAGGTGAAAAAGATATCTTCAAGTTAGCTAAAGCAAGAAAGCAGAAAGTAAAGGACCTTACACCTGTAAGATGCATCAAGGATGAGGAAGGAAGGGTGCTTATAGATAGTGAGGATATAAAGACAAGATGAAAAAGATATTTTCATAAGCTTTTTAATAAAAAACAAAAGAATGATATCATCTTAGGGGAGTTAGCCAACTCAGAAGATTATGTGAATCGGCAAGTTATCAAAGGATACAAAAGAAAGAAGTAGAGGAGGCTTTGAAGATGATAAAAAGTGAGGGGATTGTTGGGCCTAATGATATTCCTATAGATGTTTAGAGAATGATGGAGAACGGGATATCACTTAGCTCACAAATTTATATAATACTGTTTGGAGAGGCAAGAAGATGCCAGAGGAATAAAAGAAAAGTTTTGCGGTACCTTTATACAAGAACAAGGGTGACATACAAGATTGTTCCAACTATAGAGGTATTAAGTTGATGAGTCATATGATGAAACTTTGGAAGAGAATAATTGAGAGAAGGGTGATGCAAGTCTCTATGGTACCTGAAAGTCAGTTCGACTTTATGCTAGGCTGGTCTACTATTGAAGCAATACATCTCTTGAGACATATAATGGAGACATATAAAGTTAAGAAGGATTTTTTTTTTAAAAAAAGAAAGGAAAGCTATCGAATCGCCGATAGCAATTCAGGAGAGCTTTTATTTATATAAAGGAAAAAGTTACAAAATCGAACCCCACTTATGTATGAGTCCAGCACATATTTACAATATTATCCACACTCACTGATCTCTCCTAAAATAATTTCTCATTTCTAGCTCTCCAAATCGACCATAACATTGCCACCATGGACACATGAGGCTTATTTGTAACTAAAAAGGAGTTCCAAAGATTCTCCCACGTGGGGATCGAACCCCTGCAAACCTTTCTCCAAACACAATCTGTAACCATACAAGAAGAGAAGATGTGGCGGTTGCAGTCATTATGTAACCCACATAGTCGGTAGAACTGAGCAGGGGTGCCCATCCTCCTATGCCGCATGTCACCCATAATCAGGCCATCCCTTTTACATAGCCACAAAAAAATTTGCACCTTTAATGGAACTTTCAACTTCCATAAGTTCCTCCCAATCTCATCCACCTCTGCCAATCTGGACAATCTAATGAGCCTTTTATATGCAGCCACTGGGGAAAAAATCCCTTCCCATCTGTAGGTATCACACTCCTTTGGCTTGGGTTTGAAAGCATTCAGTTCCTATAAGAGACATTGATTCTCCATCCATGTCCTAGTTTCATAACCATTCCCCTCGTCAATATTTATCTTCCACTTTTCTGATTCTATATCCCAATAATCACACACCACCGCATTTTTCTCTAAAGCAGCCGAGTATGCAAGAGTATATCTATCCTTTAGCACCCCATTTGGTGCCCATTTTTCACTCCAAAATTTGAAGCTTCTTCTGTCCCCCAAGACTGATCGGAACAAATTCCAATTTTCAGCCATAGCACGCACCACAGAGGCCCAAAAAGGAGAGGGCTTGGTTGGATTCAGACGACTTTTTTCATCATTTGCCACTCCGTAGCTGTCATGCACAATCTCTGTCCAAGGCTTTTGTTCCCCTTGCAACATCCTAACCGCCCATTTTAAGAGCAAATCATCATTAAATTCTTTAAGAGATCTTATTCCCATGCCACCATACTTCTTTGGAGAGCACATTGTATCCCATTTAATAGGATGTAAAAATTTACCTTAGTGAGAGGCTCCTTTCCAAAAAAATCTCTTACGCATAACATCAAGTTTCTTCCAGATTGACTTTGGAGCTCTGAGGACGGAGAAGACTGGAATAGATGTAATCACAAAATTCAGCAGTATAAGCCTCCCCCCTTTCGATAAATACCTACTACTCCAGCCTTCTAACTTCATAGCCACCTTCTCAAAGAGAAAGTTCCAATCAATCTTCTTCATCTTTGTACACTTCAGCGGTAGGCCTAAGTATCTGATTGGCATTGAGACCACAGGCGTGCCTAAGATAGAAGAGATTACTCTGATCATTACCATTCATGCCAAAACAAACCAAAGAAGATTTGCTTCCATTTAGCTTTAGACCTGAGATTTCTCCAAAGATGTTAACCATATAAGAGAGCGCTTGTGCTTCCCTTTGCCCACCTTCTATAAAAAAGACTGGGTCATCTGCGTATTAAAGAATGGGGGCCAGAGCCCTTCTCTTTGTCATCGAGTAGCCCCTAATCAATCCATCTTCTGCCAACTTGCATGCATATCTGGCTAAAGTATCCACAGCAAAATTAAAAATCAACGGAGCCAGTGGACATCCTTGCCGCACCCCACACTAAGGTTGAATCCAGGCTTTACAAGGTTTCCCATTTATCAATGGAGAGTAGGAGGTAGTTGTGATACACCGTTTCATCTACTGGATCCAGAGGGTGGGGAACTTTCTTCTTTTAAGGATTTCCCATAAGTATGACCACAATATTGAATCATATACTTTAGAGAAATCTACCTTCTATAGGAAGGCCTTAGACTTCCTTCTATGCCAACCCGTCACCATCTCTTGAGCCATAATAAATGATTCCTGTAGAGACCTCCCAGGTAAAAAAGCAGACTGAACAGGCATAATCAGGCCTTGCAGAACACCACAGATTCTATTGGCGAGGATTTTGCTAATGATTAAGTACATGGAATTCGACAGCGCCATAGGCCTATAGTCAAAGAAACATTCCACTCCTGACTTCTTTGGTAACAAGAAGAGGTATGATTTGTTTAGCCGTTCAAATCCAGAATTTCCCTTTTCAAATTCATGTATAACCCCCATCACTTCCTCTTTAAGAACACTCCACATCTCTTTGTAAAAAAAGACTTGAACCTCATATGGCCCTGGAACTCCCTCATTATTTAAATCTTTGATGGCATCCATAGCCTCCTGTTCAGTAATAGGTGCAACCAGCATTGTAGCTTGCTCATCACTGGCACATGGGAATGCAGTCGCAGCCATCCTCCACATACCTCTTGGCGGAGCCTTTAATTTTTCCTTGAAGTAGCGCACAGCTTCCTACCTGATTTCATGAGTGGAAGAGATGTTTCTCTCACCAATTTTGACAGTAGCAATGAGGTTGGATCTCCTTCGAGCACTGGCTGCAAGGTGAAAAAAAGTCGTGTTTGCATCCCCTTCCTTGAGCCACAATTGTCTAAACCTCTCACGCCAATCCATCTCTTTCTTTAAATCCTCCTCAGCGATAATCTGTTGCCAGTATTTCCTATCTTCCTGATCTTGAGCATTCAGACCCACTGTGCTTTCCTTCATATCAAGCTACTGTACCTCAGCCAATGCCTCAATTCTCTTCTGCTCTCTAATAGCTGTTACTGTCTGCTGATACTCCCTTAGTAGTATGCGCATGTCTGCCAACTTCAGAGCCAGACTTTAGGTAGTAGAGCCTGCAGTCTTCTTATTTTTCCACCAGCTAGTCAGCATATCTTTAAACCCCTCCTCTCTAAACCAGGATTTTTTGAACTTGAAGTATGAACCAACATCCGCATTCACCCCACTATCCCACACAATTGGCGTATGGTCTGAAAGAGGCCTATCGAGGCTCATGGCTGAAGACAATTGAAATTGCTCCAAGAGACTAGAATTGCCAAAGAATCTATCCAATTTGGACATGAGCCCACTGCCATTTCTCCAAGTAAACTCAATACCACTTATCGGATATTCACTGATGCCTAGATTCTACACAACCAGTTGAAAGCTTGCCTCTGCACCATTTGTGCTACCCCCAGGACAGTCCCCACTTGGTAAGGTACAATTGAAATCACCACCCACGAGCTGCTGTATAGGGACCATACACACACGATACAAACCAATCCAACTCCCCTTGGTGACTCTGGCATCTACATGTAAGTATAGGCCTGGCCCGATGAACTTCAATCACTTTAAAGTTGGACTTTCTCCACCAAATAGCCATCCCACCAGATCTGCCACTTGCAGCCATCCCCACACAATCTGCTCTCCCAAATTGCCTCAGGGTGTCCTAGACAGGATTATTATCTTCCTCTAGATGTGTCACTTGAATAAGAGCACAATCAATATCCCACTCCATAAGATATCTAATTAGAGAAGCTCTTCTCACCTTATTGCGTAACCCACGCACATTCCATGTTAAAATTCTCATCCCTTAAAAAGGATGATCCCCTTGCACCTGGTTGTCCACATATTCAACCATGACGGACTTTGCAATGGTTTCTTCCTCAATGGGGCTCATATTTTCCTTTCTTCACCTCCTAAGCATATAAGGGGATCACCCACTCCCTTTCTTTTGACCAGATCCTTTCCCAAATTTCAGATCTTCAGGAGCAGGGAGTGACAATTGATTCACATCCCTAGGTATACTTCTCCCACTGCTGCCTTCTGTTCTTTCCTCTATACAGTTATGGATAATAACAGGGTCCTCATGCCTTTCTTTATGGCATTCTTTCCTCGTGACAGTGTCACCACCACCATCATACTCCCCTCTGAATCCTCCTCATGGCATTCTTTCCTCTTCTTTGGCCCTGGAGCATCCTCTGATGGCTTACGACCCTCCAGTTCCACATGTTGCACCTCCACAGGATTTTCTTCAGACGTCTTAACCTATCCCGGTTCTGAGCTTATGACTTCCTACCCAATCATTGACACATGAACAAGCCAAGAACTTCCACCACATCTAAGAATAATGCTATCAGGAAGTGACCCACTACTGAAGATTTCAACCCCAATTTTCAGAATCCGTGCATCTCCTTCCTCAATTGCAACCACTGTGTCATCAAGGATAGATGCAAACCCCGCAATCATCTTCGAGACCACCCTTTTCGATCTCAAGTGCAGCAACAGACCCTTGATGGCTAAGGTCACACGTCGAGTACCCATCCTCTGGGATGGACGATTAGGAATTGCCCCATCAAAGGGAGAGACCAACCTCCATAACACATTAATGTTTTCAAAATACTTAAGCGAAATCTTAGCCTCTCCACGTCTATCATCCCCAGACCAAAAACAAGAAAACGGGTCTGGGATAACACAGCAACCTTCCAACCCGATGAGACAAGTGATAGGGAACTCACAAGTTGATGGAGCTTTACAGCATACGGGCTTCCAATCATGACGTCGCCAATCAATGCGCCTCTCAACATCATCTTCGCAGATAGAATATCCTCGAAGAAGGGAATTTCCACATCGATCATGTGGCCGGCCTGTGCTGGCGGTGGGGCTAGCCGTGGCTCAGGTACCTCTATTTTCGGGCGTTGAGGGTTCTTCCTCACATACTGAAGTCGCGTCCTGCTGCACGAGTCGCGCTTGTGCCCTTCACCTCCACATGCAAGGCACACAAGGGGGTTCCTGCATATCGCCGCTATATACCCTCTTCTTCTGCATCTATAGCATAAGATCTCTCCGTTTGTCCTCTTCCATCTCGCCCTCGACCCAACTCTAACAATCCCGCCCACATGAGATGGCCGTCTCCTCTCCATTCTCCTCCAATTCTTCAATCTCCATGTCTTCCAGTCACTCTCATCCCCAACCCTAGCCGCGCCTCGACATCGCCACCTGCCAATCTTCGCCCCTCTCTCTCCATTCTCATCATTTACATATGATTTTTATTGATTTGGAGAAGGCCTATAATTCTGTCCCAAAAGATATCTTGTGAAGAATTTTGGAGAAGAGACAAGTGCCAGTTTTATATATCAACCTCATAAAGGATATGTACTATGAAGCAGCAGCTTGTGTAAAGACTAAGGATGATTTGATGAACTACCTTGATATCACCATTGGTCTGCATCACGGATCGACTTTAAGCCCTTAACTTTTTGCCTTGGTCATGGATGAGTTGACGAAGCATATCCAAGCTGAGGTGCCATGGTGTATGCTTTTTGCTAATGACATTATGTTGGTTGATGAGACGAGATAGAGTGAACAGAAAATTTAAGCTTTGGAGAGAAGCCCTGGAAGATAAAGGATTATGCATAAGTAGGACGAAGACTGAATATATGGAATGCAAGTTTAGTAGTAGAGGGAACAATGAAGGGATTGATGTAAAAATTGTAGAAGAGTGCATTCCAATGAAAGATGTTTTTAAGTACTTAGGATCCATTTTCCAATAAGATGGTGGAATTGATGGAGATATTACGCATAGAATTAATGCAGGGTGGTTGAAATGGAGGGGTGCATCTCGTGTTCTCTGTGATAAGAGGGTTCCTTTAAAAGTCAAAGGAAAATATTATCGAGCTGCGGTAAAACCAACCATATTGTATGGTTCTGAATGCTAGGCTATCAACTATAGCCATGTACAGAAGTTGTTTGTAGCAGAAATGAAAATGTTAAGATAGATGTGTGGTCATACAAGAAATGACCGTATTTCAAATGAGATTATTAAAAAAAAGGTTAGGGTAACACTAATAGAGGATAAAATGAGAGGCACGACTAAGATGGTTTGGACATTTACAAAGAAGGCCACTAGATGCTCCAGTTAGGAGATGCGAGAAGTTGAAGGCTGAACCCACTAAGAGAGGGCAAGGAAGACCAAACAAGTGTTGGAAGGAAACTATTAAGCATGACCTTAATTACTTTAATTTAAGTTCTGAAATGACTGAAAATCGATTTGTGTGGAGGCAAAGAATCCATATAGCCGACCCCACTTAGTGTGGGAAAAGGCTTGGTTGTTGTTATGTTTTGCTTTTTGTGGATAGTGATGGATTTTCTTCAAATTTACTTATAGTTTTTGAGGTGAATCCCGAGTGTGAAGTGAACGCTATTATTCATATTTCTCATTTGCAAGTCACTTTTGACACAATGGTTGGTTCGTGCTTTTCCACTTGTGAGGATTTGTACAGTACATACGCATCTTTTGTAGATGCTTAGGGGTTTGGCGTTATCAAGAAGAATACAACCTATATGCCTGAAGTCATTAACCGTGGTACTCTTGCTTGCAGCAAATGTGGAAGGAGTCCAAATAATCCAAGTGATAGTCTATAGTAGAAGTTAACATGCAAGACATGTTTCCCTAAGAAGCTAAGGTTTCAAAGGCTAATAGATATGAAGTACTATGTAGCTGAATTTTTCGATGATCATAACCACCAATTATTAGATGCATCACAGTTGTGTTTCCTTTCTTCTAGGAGAAGAGTTCCGAAGTCACATAAGGAGAGAATACAATTGAATGCTCAGACGAGTTTCCACTATCAAAGACAAGGGCATCTTTCATAATGGAATATAGTGGATATGACTGTTATATTCATGGAGACCGATGCTCGCAATGCTTTTAGGCAGTCGTGTGTGTTAAGAATGGGTGAAGGCAATGTCCAACCATTGCATGATATTTTGTACGTATGTAGTCCAAATTCCCCGACTTCTACTTGTTGGATCTCAACTCTGAGGGCTAACTTCGAAATGTTTTTTGGTGCAACAGTTGTTCTCGACTCGCATGTTTTTTTGGTGCTGTTGTCACATTTGACACAACGTATCTCACTAATAAGTATAAGATGCCATTTGCACCATTTGTTGGTATAAATCATCATGGCAACTCCATCCTTCTTGGATGTGGGCTTCTTTGTGAGGAGACAATAGACAACTTCCTTTGGTATACAATCAAAGGTATTTGTCATCGACCAATGTCAAGCAATGAAAAACATTGTTGCCGTTCCATTCCCAAATGCCAAACATCGGATATGTTAGTGGCACATAATGTAAAAGCTACCACATAAATTTTAGAGTGATGCAAGCACAAGGGATGAGATTAAAAGGATTGTGCATGACTCCAGTTCTAGAGAAGAATTTGAGGATAGATGGATGTACTTGGTAGTGAGCAAGAACCATCAAGATAACATTTGGATCAGAAGGATGTATGCCATTTGAGAACTTTGGATTCCTGCTTTCGTCAATGACCACTTTTGAGCAGACATGACTACTACACAACATTCTAAAAGCATGAACGCTTTCTTTGATGGATTTGTCAATTCAAAGACTGCTTCTTGTGTTTGTCTCCTGATATAAGGCTACCTTGACAATAAAATATAAGAAAGAAGCTAAAGCTGAATTTGATTACACGCACAAGAGACCTCAATTAGTCTCAAACTTGTATGTGAAGCATTAGATGCTTGAGATATACACCTTAGGGATTTTCAAAAAGTTTTAGAAAGAAGTCTTCACAATTTTGTACTGCACAAGAATAGATTGTATAGTTGACTCCATTGAGAATTTTGAGGTCTTAGAGAGGAGATGCCTTCTCACAACGAATGGCAACAATGTTAATTTTAAGAAAAATTCACTGTGCCTTTCTTCCCTCAGACGTTGACCATTTCTTGCACATGCAAATCTTGGTAGACTAGTGGTTTATTGTGTCATCATTGTCTATTTGTTTTTAAAGAAAAGGATGTTCAAAAGATTCCTGACCTTTACATAACGGATAGGTGGAAGAGGGACATGTCAATTGGGAGAGTACAACTTCATATCTTAAAGAATGAACTGCAGGATGGTCCAATTGACTGTTATGAAGATAAACGAGCAAAATGCATGATCTTTTGTGATTTTTCTTCTACATCGACAGAGAAGTACAAAGTAACTATTAAAGCTTTGGCTATAGCGGTGGAATACATTCGCATGAAGTGTGGAGTACGTTCCTGATTTGTATTGTTTTCTTCTCATTTCAATCATTTCTCTTGACTTCAAATTTCCATTTGTCTTCAACTACATTTCCTTTCTGCTTATAGGTCGTAGATGAAGGCCTAGAAGAACGTCCCATCCTCAATCCCGATGTGAAACATGTTGGTAGGCCATCTGAGAAGAGGAAGAGATCAGTTAAAGAGAAGAGCTGTGTTGATGGTGATTGTTTGCTTTTTTTCCTTCCTTTTTCAATATACCCCGGTGTTGTCTGTTGGAACTCTTAGTTCATGTCGTCGTTGCCCTATTAATGATATCTATTTTCTGTTTCTCATTATTATTTGTTGTACTTTACTATTATCTCTTGTGGTAAATGGAAAGCCAGCCTGATCAGTGGCTACCTGAGTATCAGGAGTAGTAGCAGCAGAAGTTCAGTTGGCCCAAGCAGGCCTCCTAAACTTCTCCCAACATTGATCGGAAGGATAATTGGTCTTGTGGTAGTGGACATAAGGGGGATAAGTACATCTGCCACGATCCCCATCACATCCACATCCATGTCCACCAGAACGACCACTTCTCTCCCCTCGAATGCTGCAAAAGCAATCGTCTCAGGCATAGTCACAGCAATAGTTGGTGCATAATTAACATCAAGCTTTTGGAGATGGCCATAGATTATTTCCAGACTAGGAATAGACTTAGCAAATAAGTCTGATTATGGGTAGATTGGTATTTGGCAGATAAGCCGTCAAGAAATTGATATGTCTACCACTTGGCACGCTTTGTAACAAGCTTATCACAACAAATAGGCTGGAAGACTGTAAGCTCCTCAAACAACTGCTCAAGGGTGGTGAAATAATCAACCAGAGACATCCCTTTGGTTGGTGCTCCAAATCCTCCTCTAAACATCTACTCATCGTGAACTGCTTGTTTACACAGAATATCTTCGATCCAAGGCTTCCTAAATATCCTTAGTAGTCTTCTTGTATAACATATTCACCGCTATCTTAGGATCAACGCTATTCATGAGCCAATTCATGACTAAGTAGTTGTCCTTCGCCTACTTCCTGAACTTTTCATCCTTAGCATCTGGAGCATTATCTATCAGAGTGTGTAGTTCCTCATGCCCCCCAACAAAGATATGAAATGCTCTTGACCATAAAACATACTTTTGGGACCTTGTCAACTTTATGGTTGCCTCTTGAACTAAGGCAGAAGCAGGGACCTTAGTCTTCGAGGCAAAGATCAAGGCACTCTCATCAACCATGGGGAATAGAGAAGCATAATACCATGCTAGAAAATTATATACAATGAGAAAGTCATCAACACAAGCAAATAGATAGTATTAGATGCATGTAGACTGCCGTGAAGTGCTCAAAACATGTAGAGAATCTTCATGCCAATCAAATCAGGATGTGAACAGATCTGGACTACTCAAATCAGGGATTGATGTGGTCCTCATCTGATCAACCAATCAGATTTGGTCTTCCATCTTCACTGCACCAGCCAGAACAAGCCCCAACAGTGATAGAAACCATCATGGCAGCACTTCGATGATCGTTACAGTCGTTCGATCAGTCGCCGAACGAGGACAGAGTCGTAAGGGAACCTAGGTGTTCATGCCCTAGATGAGCCTTGAAGAGGTCCCAATGGGGTCCCCTCTTCGCAGCAGCACAAGGGCAGCTTTGGAAGAGAGAGGTATACCGACGCCACCACATGTCAATGGCGACCACTTGAGGGGGTCTGAATGATCGGCCTGGGCCTGACGACCTCGCTCCTCGGGTGGTTGGCAGCCGATAGGTGTTGCCAGTGGTTGACTCCCACAAAGAAGGTGAGTAGCGGCGGGACAGACTTCACGCTAAGATTGAAACAGGAGAGATAAAAACCAAAAAAAAAATCCAAGGTAGAGATTCAAACAAAACTAATGTTTATTTGGTGGAGAAAAAAGGGGATGAGAGATCAAGGGGGTACAAAACTTCAGCCTAGAACCGCTGCTCTCATATCATGTTGAATGAAAAGAATGTCTTATTCCAAACTAAAAAAAGCCCTAGCTTGTCTTTTATAGAGAAGAGGCTTGGCCAAATTTCATGAAGAGTCCACTAATAAAAGCAAATTAGAGAAACAAGATAAAAATAAGGAAAGGGAAATAAATGACATAAAGCTCCGACACATTTATTTAAAACCTATCTTTCTTGCCTTTCTTGATATTGAGTATTTCAAACTAGATTGGAAAATGAAAAAGTACATACGCCAAAAAAAGAGTTTCAATGCATCCTTGGCCTTAGAGAACCTTTTCTCTCAGTCAGGTTGCAGCCCGCATCAGGGATATGAAGAGTTGGATGAAGATATTTAACATGGGGATCAAGCTCCCAAAGAAGGGTATGTCATCTTTCACATGATCTCCATATTCTAAAGCGTTGTATTTCCACCAACCAAATGATACAAGGGTAGAAAAATGGACATTTTTAGAAGAGAGACACGGCTAGAGAACGAAAAGCAAGCACAATGTCAAGTCATTCCTGCACTAACAGTCACAAACAAGACGCCAATTTACATGGAAAAACCTCCAAAGCAAGAGCAAATAACCATGGCAGCTCACATCCTACAGCCCATTGATGGGCAAGGTTATTTTAACTAGGACAATATTGACGGTGGGTGTGACAATAATGAATAGGCATGTAGGATTATTTTTATTTTTATTTTTAAGGATGAGCATGTATAGGCATGTAGGATAAATGGATCCACATACAAGATCCATTTTATAATTTTTTAAGAAAAAATTTCAAATACAAGAACAAATATCAATTCTTCCAAATTTCAGGAAATTTTGTTTCTGTTTACAAATAGACTTGAAATTTTCATAGAGGTGAAAATTTGAACAGTTTGAATTTGAAAGATATGCTTTTTTTTTTTCAAATATTTGAGGTTAATATTAGAACAAATGGAGGAACCAACGAAGATGTCACACTTAGAATCAATGAAGTATCACATGCTTTATGCAAACTAAAAGCAAACGATAGGATACAATTTCCATTTCCATGGCATGAACACTAGGCACAGGAAGAAGAGAAATGAGTAGCAAGTCAAATAAAATCCTAACTTTTTCACCTAATTTTAGAACCTAAAGTCCCTAGATGCCATTGAAAACATGAAAATGAAAAATAAAGGGGGGTTAGATCTCATGCAAAATTTCAATTTTGCAAAATTCACATGCCTCATACCTACTCCACTACACACCTATATCCTCTCCATTAGTTGGAGGTTACAAATTAATCAAAGTGAGTTTATATTTCACCATCATTGGGTTACTTCATATCATAAAATCCATCTAAAAATTTTTTCTTTTTCTTTTTCTTGAAAAGGAAAAGGAGGATTGCCCAAGGTAGTGATCCTGCAACTTCATTGATTAAAAACTATAGTTGCACTTGTACGTCAGCTCCAAGGGCATCCCCTTCATTGCAAAGAGCTCCACCACACTCTAAAAGATAGGGCCTCAAAGATTATATTTTCCACAAGAACTGTCTCCTATCGAAAAATCATCCCATTTCCTTGCAACCACAAAGACCACAGCACAATCAATGGATAAGCCGTTTCCCTTTTGGTCTTGAATGTACCACCACTAAAAGTTCTCCAGAAACTTTGTGCCAAGGAAATATCCACCAAAGGAACATCCATCTGATCCCAAACCTTCCTAGCTATGGGACACACAAAAGCCCATGTGCATGCATGTGTGTGTATTTCAGAAAAAAAAATGACAGCTTCCTTTCTGGTCATGGTAGCACCCCATCCCTTTCAAATGATGTCGATGCCCCCCTCATTCTCCAACAAAGATAACAAAATTTTTGACAGAGCTACGCTTTAAGGGAATTTATAGAGTGATGTTTAGAATCTGTGTGTATGGTAACAAGAATTACACACAAAAAACATCTACCATGAAAATTTTACACGAACATATATATAAAACCGTAAAAGTAAATCTTACTGCTTACTTTTTATACATATCACTCAGCATGCATGAACAGATTGTAGTGAGTAATCAAAATAGAGATTGGGCTGATCTTTTATATAAAATAGGCCTCGTGCATACACAACACAGTCAGCAAACAAACAATGTTCAATAATCCAAAGTGAATGTATATCAAACTCACAATCAGGTGAAGATTGCTGCTTTGATGCATGGCGCCAAGGATCTTGGGAGCCATTGGTGAAAATTATTCTTGTACCTAGAGGTAAAATAATATGCTCAGCATAAATGAACTTTATCTTGAAAGCATCCTCTGATCCATAAGAAAGTACAGAACTATCCAGCATAATAATTTGCTGCAAGTATCACATGCAAAGTGATCAAAACCTATAACAGCTCTCTCAGTTAGAAAATCAAAAAATCATTATAATTTATAATCACTAGTGAAAAGATCAATGCTAAAGAAAAAAATGCGAAAACAAGACTCCATTTCGGGCAGGATTTGATTCCATCAAAAGAGTTGAACCTACATCAGACAACCCAAAAGTTTGCAACTTGGTTCTCAGTATAGCCTTCCAATTATCTTGATAAAGGAGGCTTAAGTAATGTTGCAGGACCTCATTTGAAAAGTCATGTACAACAGTGGAAAGTTTTTGCTTCATGTTCTTTTAACTATTCTATGCTCACGATGAATATATCTGGATTTTTTAAACTCATACTTCATGCTAACAGCATTCTTTTAACTGGAAGTACAGAGTTTAAAATTTGGAAATGACGGTGACCTAGGTGCTCTTGCACTTGATCTGTTACCAAAGTTTTGGGTCCTATGATAACAGGGCTCTATGAAAAACTTTCTTGACGGTTGAGACGTCCCAAGCTAAAATGATTCATGCTCCCTCAAAAACATTTCTGATATTTTTCAGGACTGCGTATGTCCATGGACCCTTACGCCCGGGATGATCCTAAACTTGCAGTATTATTGATAAATCATTACAATATCCATGTTACCAAGCTTCTTATGATATGGCATTGAGATTATCTTATTTTTGTTTTATTGCTCTTTTAATGTTACTTTTTATCGTAAGGGATTACATTTAACTTTCTCACTAATCCTCCATATAAAGTGGATTAGCATTTCTTAATAACCAACAACAACAGCAACAACAACCAAGCCTTCTCCCATGCTAAGTGGAGTCGGCTATATGAATTCTTTGCCTCCATTCAGATTTATTTTAAGCCATTTCTGAAGTTAAATTAAAGTAATTAAGATCATATTTAATAATTTTCTTCCAACACTTTTTTGGGCTTCCTCACCCCCTTTTAGCAGATTCAACCCCCAACTCCTTGCATCTCCTATTTGGGGCATTTAGTGGCCTTCTTTGCAAATGTCCAAACCACCTTAGATATGTCTCTTATTTTATCTTTTATCGGTGCCACCCCAACCTTTTCTCGAATAATCTCATTTGAAATACAATCCTTCATTGTATGACCACACATTCATCTTAGCATCTTCATTTCTCCCTTAGACATATTTTACACATGCCTATAGTTGATAGCCCAACATTCATAACCATATAACATGATAGGTCTTACAACTCGATAATACTTTCCATTAACTTTTAAAGGATCCCTCTTATCACAGAGAACACTAAATGCTTCCCTCCATTTCAGCCTCCTTGCATTAATTGCATGTGTACAATCTCCATCAATTTCACCACCTTGTTGAAAAATGGATCTGTGAGAGTTGGCACGCATGGAGGTTGTTGGCATGATAGGAACAATCCATGCAAGGACTATTTGCGTGGAAAATAGTGAGAGAGAGAGTCAACGGTATAGAGGAGAGGAGTTGGAGAGTTATTTGGAAATGTAATTGCATTCAACTCAACTTGGAAAGGTTACAATGGTTCTCTTTTATAGAGAGAATACATCACAATCCTCTAAAATAGGAAACAAATCAAATCCTAATCTAATCAAGTCATCTAAAACAAATCCTAAATTATCCCAACTGATTCAACACCAAAGACTTTACTGAAAAACATGAAACTTAACCTCAAAGCAACCCAAAACTAATCTAAAAGGCCGGCACCCCTTGGTGCCAGAACTGACTGCCACATGGCCTTTATTCTTCACGCTCCCCCTCAAGTCGAGGCTAGGAAGTCAATGACTTGCTTCTCAACGTGGAACTAGATGCCCAATCATTCTTCTTCTTTAAGCTTGAAGTTCTCATTTGTTTAAAAAAATGCGTCTCGAGGCGTGGCAAATTAGCCTCGAGGCTTAAGCCTCAGCTCGATTCTGCGAGGCGTGGCCGAGGCGCTGAGGCGCTGGAGAGGCGCCGCCTCGAGTATGTGAGCAGCCTCAAGCACCTCATCGCAGCCTCCACCGGCAAGCAGCTCCACGCAGCACAGTGCTCCAACGCCAGCACGCAGTGGCAACACTCTACGCAGCGCAGCACAGTGTAGTGCAGCGCAGGCTCCACGCAGCGCAGTGCAGTGTAGCGCAGGTCCACGCAGCGCAGTGCAGTGTAGCTCCAGCAACGTAGGCCCGAGCAGTGGTCCAGCTCCTGCGCAGGTCCGAGACTCCGAGCGTAGCTCCAGCTCCAGCGGCAGTGCTCTACTCTTCAGCAAGACGCATTTGAGGTAGAGGTTAGTATGTTAAGGTTGAGCTTACTATGTTGACTATAAGTTTAGGTCATTTTATTTAGGTTTATTTTTCAAGTTTAGGTCATTTAGGTTTATTTGATTACCTATATTTGATTACCTATCATTTCATTTTCTATATTTTTTATGTAAATCCTGAGGCTTACGCCTCGACCGCCTTGAGGCTTATGCCTCGCCTCGATGAAGGCAAATCGCCTCAGTACCGCCTCGCGTTTTTTAAAACCTTGGGGGCTACGATGTAACCTTTTACGACCTTCGAAATCGTTGCTTCTTTATCAACCTCAATAGCCGTCACGACAACCACCATAGTCTTCTCCTTGTCTTCTTGGAACATAGCTCAAATTTTCTCAACATCGGCAAGCATGAGAGAATCCACGCGTGAGGTGCTAGGTGGTGGTCTCCCAAACCTATCCCAACATCTTTCCTGTGGATGATTTGTGCATCCACAGTGTTAACACAGAGAATAGACGCGACCTGGACCTCAGCCACATCCTCTTCTATGCCCCGTACCTTTCTCTAGAATCGCAAGTGTGAAGTTGTCACCCCTTGGCACGCTCTCAACTTCTAGAACTTCCATCTTCTCGAGATGGCTAAAGATGATTTCAAGATCATCTTTCCGTCGGATGCAAGGATCTAATCACAAGAAGGCCGATAACGGGGATGCAACCCCGATAAAAAACTTGGCAGCCTGCCAAACCACACCTGTCTCCTCCTGTTTGTCGCAATAGATAGGCTCTTAGATGTTCAACTCCTTGAACAAAGCTTCCATCTTCTCATAATTGATTGCACAGCAATCATATGTCTTAATTGACCTAGATTAAGCTAGAACTTAGCATAAGTTAGGGAAATTCACGCATGCATACGCATTATCTGCATCTTTCCTGCTTTACTTTAGCTATGCATAAAATAATGTTATAATGTGCTGATTAAGTGCATTATGTCGATTGCAGGCAATAAGCAGATCTAGAGCTGGATCTGGAGCAGGATCTGAAGCTGGATCTGGAATAACGGGAGTTGTAGCAGAGCTGGAGCAGAAGGCCTAGTTTTAGGAACAATAATGTAAGGGGGTTAAAGGTTTTCTATTCTATTAAGTAGAAATAAAGCAGTAAAATATGAAGAGCTTAGGTCCAACCTAGTCCTAGGATAGCCTAGAGACTTCCCCAAGCCTTAGCCACTCTTAGATTAGGTCACAACACCCTAGGAAGCACTAAAACCCTAGTTCCAGCCCTTATCTGGACGTCCAGATAAGTTATAGGACGTCCAGGACCCTTAGCCATCTCCCGCACACTTCAAACCCACTTCTGCAGTGTTATTGGACGTCCAGACACTTTGTCGGACGTCCAATTTCTGCAGAGTACCCAAAACAAAACCCTGATTCCCCCTAGATCAAATTGGACGTCCAAAACTAAAGTCTGGACTTCTGATTTTTTAGTATAAGTCGTCTGATCCTATTATTGGATGTCTGATGCTGGTCTCCAGTCCCTGTTTTGAGATTCAAGTCTTGATCTTAGATCTCTAGGTCCCTAAACCCAATTCCAACCCCATAGGAACCTAAATTAAGGTGCCCTAACCCTAGTACATCACCTCTAGACCTCCCTAAGGACCTAATTAGGTCCTCACTAAACCTAATTGACTTAGATCAAAGTCAATTACCTTCACCTAAGTCAATTGGACTCATTGAGTCCAATTGAGCTTAGATCTCAACCCACACAAGTTTAATTGGACTTGGTGAGAGTCCAATTGACCTAAACCCAACCTAATTGAGTTATTCCACTCTCAATTAGGTTCACACTCATTCAATTAAACTTAGGTTAAGTTTAATTGCATTTTCCCCTTAGCAATTAGGATTTATAATCCTAATTCAAGACCTACACCTACCCAAACCCCTTAGGACCTAACCTAAGCCACCTAGCCACATAGAGCACGACCACACACACACACACACACACACACACCCATTCACGCACACACACTTCTCTAGAATTCTCTAGAGACCTCTTGAGATGGCGCCACCTCTTGGTTGCTAAATTGAGATCCACAATTCTTGGATCTCAAAGACCACATCCACCCACATGTGGCCGGCCACTCTTGGACTCTCTCTAGAGAGTTCTACACCTCTCTAGAGAGAAGCCATTGGGTCTATAAAAAGACCCCATGGGCAGCCAAATACACCCATTCACTTCCTTGGCAAATTCACTCCATTGGTGCCATTCACACCACTTCCACTTAGCTAACCACTCCACCTCCACGAGCTCACTACCACCACCATGGAGGACATCATGTCGGGATGCTGGATCAATCCTCCCTCTCTCCAAGGGTCAGCCTAAGCTACATTGGCCGCCCCTCATTTTCTTCCCGACCACTCTAAGGCCATCGGGGACCACCCCTGAATGCCCTTTATTCTGCTAGATTTAGTTTATGCTCTCCATGATTTTTACTGCTTTTATTACTGCTTAGTAGCATAGTCTTAACTTCTCCCCCAATGATGCATGCGAAATCCCCCCATTGATTCTTGTATGCAATTATTTTCTGATAGCTAGATCTACATTTTTAAGCATTCATGTAGAACCTTTCTTCTATAAGTTCATGTTGCAAATACTCTCCAAATGAATGAATGAAAAATATATTTTTATATATATGTCTCTATGTTGGAAATCACCATGAGCTTATTGATTGTAATATATTTTGTGTGATTGAAGTTGCCTGCCTTTACTTTCTGATATTCTTGCAACTAAGCGTGTCATACTTAAATATGTAATAATCATAAACCGCCATGCGATTTCTAAATAAAGTAGAGCGATTAAAGAATGAATTCAGATTTGAACAAACGCCTCCCAGAGACGAACGACCGAGACTTAAAGTCTCGTTATTTTTACAAACTTATTTTTGACGAACGTTTTTGCACGACTATACTACGATTCCGACGACTTTCAAAATGCACGAGAACGGTTCCCGTCAATAATACTTAGTCAAGGAGAGATGTCCTTGACTAGCGATCCATATACGAGTATAAAAATCAGTAATACGTACATTAATAGATTTTTTGGCCATAGCTTTTCTCTGAGGTCGTCCAAATCTCATACATGCTCTTTTTGTAAAGCATGTTTGAGGTAATGACTGGATATACAGAGTTCATGATCCAGTTCATGATCACATAGTTCTCCTTCTCAAGCATCTTTTTCTTGGTTCCATACTTATTTTCCGATGCTTCCTCGAGGGGAGAATATTAAGCTTGTCTTGGCCTCCAACGAATATTGACTGTGCGGACCCACAAGACGTAGTTGGAAGCACCTTAAATCTTGACAGTTGTTCCTTAAATAACCACTTTGCCATCTCTCATCAACAACGCGGCTTCGATGGCGGATGTATCCGTCATCTCCTCCAACCAACGATCCTCCTCCTATTCCGCTTAAGGCGCTAGATGTCACGAGGAAACGGATTCATCAAGAATCCTCACATGAATCCTTAGGCCTTACGTAAGGTGCCAAGATCTTCTATGAAATTCATAGCACAAACTCCTATGTTGGAGGAGAAAAAACCACACGTGTGGCCTGATTGTCGATGCTAGAATCCATGCGCAAGTGCTCTTGTGCGTGAATTCTCGTCCCAATCTCTCCAAACGTGCACACCAAGAGCCTAGACCATAGGCTCTGATACCATGTGAGAGTTGGCACGCGTGGAGATTGTTGGCGCGACAAGAACAATCCACGTAGGGACTATTTGTGTGGAAAACAGTGAGAGAGAGAGTCGGCAATAGAGAGGAGAGGAGTTGGAGAGTTACTTGGAAATGTAATTGCATTCAACTCAACTTGGAAAGGTTACATTAATTCTCTTTTATAGAAAGAACAATCCCAATCCTCTAAAATAGAAAATAAATCAAATCCTAATCTATTCAAATCATTTAAAGCAAATCCCAAATTATCCCAACTGATTTGACACTTACGACTTTACCAAAAAATAGGAAACTTAACCTCAAAGCAACCCAAACAAATCCAAAAGGCCGACGCCCCTTGGTGCCAAAACTGACCGGTACATGACACTGCCACGTGGCCTTTATTCTTCACAGGATCCTAAGAGCTTAAAAACACCTCTCATTGGAGTGCACTCTTCGCTAATTTTTACATCCATCCCTTCATTGTTCCCTCTACTATTAAACTTGCACTCCATATACTCAATCTTTATCCTACTTAGGTGTAAGCCTTCAGCTTCTAGGGTTCTCTCCAAGCTCAAGTTTTCTGTTCACTCCATCTCGTCTCATCAACCAACACTACGTCATCTGCAAAAAGCATAAATCAATGGTCCCAATTTGGAACTGAATTCCCATCTTGCCTCTCTCACATCTTCTCCATCAAGAAATCTCACTCTTTATGCTTATCTTCATCAAACCAATAAAGTACAGTAGGAACACCAACAAACACCAGATTCTCATATTAATAGTGCCATTGGTGACAGTATCTATAATGCCACCATTGTTGAATCTTGACACCTTCATCTACATGGCACTACTTGCATGCATGATCTAAAGCATGCCTCTTGCAGCACTGTGCACCAACTTTCAGTTGCCATCTGCAGCCTGACCTTGCATGGAACTAGCTATGCATCTAATCTAGGTGTCCTGTAGGGCTATTGCCTTGCACATCTTTAGCACTTGTGAGTATTCTTGCACACTTGCAATTAGCATGTGTCATGAATTGGTTTTATGGCTGCACTTGACATGTATGAGGTTTGGGCTTAGTCTTGTGCTTGTTTGATCTTCTTCAATGAGCACCTTTGTCAGTGCATTGATTTGCATACCTAGGCCATTTGGTGATCTCTTAGGTTGATTTGACGCATTAAGTTACATCTAGAACACTATCCTCTTTCTCTTAGCTAAAACTTGCTCCTTCAAGTCAGAGAAGAAGCATAGAGCAAGCATCGCGCGAGGATGAGAAGAAATGAAAGACCAGCCACTGCAATGACTAGCTCGGAGTCAGAGGAAGAGAGAATCTCAAAAATTGAGTGAGCAGAAGCCTCACATATAGGACTGAGAGTTAATGCCTACTTAGAAGGCGACCAATCAATAGCCTGGATGAAACCCCTAGCATGGAACAGCTTTAAGATCTCTAGTTTTCTCGCCTAGCCCAGTTACCTGAGGAAATAGCCTTGACAACATTGCCTTAATTATTAATGCAAGAACATGAACCATCCAAGACTATCACCATCTAAATTCTCCATCAAGCAATCCAGAATATTCTCCCTTAAACCCAGCCTGGTAGGAGTTCGTTTGGGGCTCCAACCCAAGCAAACCACAGTTAAGTAACCAAAATAATAATGGGAAAGTTCTAGTAGGAACTTTTAGAAATACCCAAGAAAACTTGCTTTCATGGAAACCTCCGAATGGAGTTGTGAATATCTCAGCTCTATTCTGGTACAACCAAATGCTTTTGGTAATGATTGAAATTTTGGAGCATTGTCAAAACTTCGTAAATACTAATCTGGTAGTTGTTTGCCAAATACTCGTCATTTTTTTCAGGCTTTCAGAGATGAAAAACCCAAGATATTGCATCAAAAGATATTTCCAAATTCTAATTCTATTGTACAGCAAAACAGATATGGTAAACAAATTTGTGCATCCGTAACCTTGGTAGGACAGTAAAACACCCCCCCACCTCCACTTTGTTCTCTCTGTCACCTTGCAAGCATGTGACGACAAAAGAGCTGTTCAATGGCAAACAGTTATTCATAGAAATAGCAATCAAGCATGGGTCATCTTCCACTTCCTTTATTCTCCTTTGATTTCTCTCTGTGGAGATTTGTAGGAGCATGGACCGGGCCTTGGCACATGGAGAGCTCACAACTGAGCCTTGGTGGGCGATGGAGAGATAGAGAGAGAGAGGCCGGCGATGGAGAAGAAGAAAGAGAGAGGAGTTGTTTATTTGGTAGAAAGAATGATGCATTCAACTCAAAAGAAATTACAGTCTCTCTTTATATATAGAGTTACTCCTATTCTCTAACTAAGGAAACAAGATCAATCAAATCTCCTAAAATCAAAAAATAACATCCTTTCAACAACTTGATTAAAAGACACATAACCATACTAAAATGAGAAAATGCAACCAAGTCCCTTAGGGTCGGTGCCTCTTGGATGCACGCTAGACCTGCCGTGTGGCATTGCTATATGACCTTTATTCTCCACACTCCCCCTCAAGTCGAGGCCGAAAGGACGATGACTTGTTCTTTGAGTTCGTGAGGCTAGATGAACTTGTCATTTGTAGAAGTCACGATGTAACCTCTTACGACCTCAGAAGTCGTTGCCTCTTGAGCAACCTCAATAGTTGTCACGATGACCACAGTGGTCTTCTTATCCTTCTCTACTTGAAAAATGGCTCTGATCTTCTCGAGATCCACATGAGTAAGGTAATTTACACGTGAGGTGCTAGTAGCCCCATGTATGGGTCTCCCAAATTTGTTCCAACAACGATCTTGCAGATGATTGGTGCGCCTGCAATGTCAACATGGTAGATAGACTCAACCTGAGCCTCAACCACATCCTGCACCTCCATCAAATGAAGCCATAGCGGTGTTTTCAGACACCACAACTTTACTGGATTCTGCATCTAGTTCTTTAAGCTTATCAAGATGACTATAAATCATCTCAAGATCCAACTCCTCATCTACTGCCAAGATCTGATCAAGTGTTGGCTAATGTCAGGGATTTAACCCTAACAAGAATCTCACAGCTTGCCATCTTTCCCGTATAGTGGTCTGCTTGTTACAGCAGACAAGCTCATAGATCTCTAATTCTTCAAAAAACACCTCCATCTTTGAGCAATAATTATCAAGGGGAAGATCCCCTTGATTTGCCATCCAGATGCAAGTATATATGTCAGTGATGCAGGCGTTGTTAAACTTCTTGGAGTATCTCTTCTCCAAGGAATCCCACATCTCGAAGGCCAATTTCTTGTATAACATGTTGGAGGTGATGAATGGATCGATTTAGTTCATTAGCCAATCCATCACTATGTAGTTCTCTTTCTCCCACTTCTTCGTTGAGTCCTTGGACTTGGACTCATCCTCGAGTAGGACATGCAACTTGTCTTGGCCATCTACGAAGATCTTGAAAGCCCGCGCCCATAAGATATAGTTCAAAGCACCTTGAAGCTTGATCAAGGAGCCTTAAAGTATAACTTTTCCTTCTCCGATGTTAATCTGATTCTCGTTTTTAACCATCCTCATCATCGACAAAACAATCGCGTAAGGCGCTGGATGCGTAAGAGAAGCTTCTTGCTGGAGTCCTCTTCTTAACTCCTTAGGCCTTGTGTAAGGTGCCAAGGTCCTTCAAGGAGTTTTTGAGAGAACTCACAATTCGATTAACATGCCTCCTTATACGTGATCTCTCCTCCTTGAATCACCTTGATTCACGTGTGGAATGGTAGAGGCACCAAGACTGGTAACTCTGATACCATGTAGAGATTTGTGGGAGCGTGAAGCGGGCCTTGGCATGTGAAGAGCCCACGCAAGAGCCTTGGTGGGAGATGGAGAGAGAGAGAGAGAAAGGCCGGCGATGGAGAAGAAAGAGAGAGGGGAAGTTGTTTATTTGGTAGAAAGAATAATGCACTCAAATCAAAAGAAATGGCATAGTCTCTCTGTTTTTATAGAGAGTTATTCCTATTCTCTACAACAGGAAACAAGATCAATCAAATCTCCTAAGATCAAGAACTAACATATCCTCTTAACAATTTGGCTAAAAGACGCATAACCAACTTGGACTTGAAGAAAACCCAACCAATTCTCTTAGGGCCGGCACCCCTTGCATGCACGCTAGAGTTGCCATGTGGCCTTTATTCTCCACACTCTCCTTCCATAAAGGGCATCACAAGACAATTGCCATAGCATGAGACCATAGAAGAAATCCCAGAATCAGCAAAACAACATACATGCAATACCCATCATTCTAGCAGCAAAAGATGCAAAAAGATGAGGAAGACCAGTAGCTTCCAAGGTAAATGGCTATCATCTTGCTCTTCGGCAACTCTGACCCAAGCCATTGCTGCAAGCTTACTAGAAACCAGATGAACCCAACAGTGATACCATGACAGAGACCACCTCATGTGCCGATTACCATATGGATTACACAATGACAACAAGAGGCAGTGGCATGAAAATAGAAAGGCAACCCCATCTCCACATGATCTGGAACTTTTCCTTTTTTTTTATGGCAAACGGCATGCCCTCCGAAGATCTCATTTTGACTTCACAATCTGGAAATATCCTTTTTCCTTTTGAACAACCAATCCATTCGGATTCATCCATGGAAAACTGTACTTGAGAGTTTACGCAAATAAATTATGGTGCAATTATCCAAGAAATCATCGGCATTGTAGACAATCCTCAATGAAAAAGAATGACGATGGCATATAACCACATGAGATTGTAACTCAAATTCTAGAAAGTATAAAATTACATGAACTTCAAGAAGAAACTCAGAAGTCACCCGCTCAGAAATGAACCCCATAGATCTTCCAATATTTTGATACCATGTTGAAATAATCATTAGAATAAGTGCATCAATACAATAACAAAGAACACCTCAATCACGTGGATATCCCACCTCTAAGATAAGGTGAAAACTAAAGGAAAATAGCCCCTTAGGACTAGGTATTGCATTACTTCTTCAAATGACAAAACAATAGCACTTGGACTCTTATGTAGACAATCTACTCTCAAATTCTCCTCAGCAAATGCGTTGGGGCTAAACAACCAAGTACTGTGTGAATCTCATAGAGGATCCAATTATCCATCTATCCTAAACACATTGTTTCAACACTACCAGATAACTAATTAAAGCATTATGAATATGGCATCGTGATGTAAGAAGTCTTGTAAAGAATGCACTTGAATCAACTCAAGCCAGAAATACCTGCAATTTTAGTGGCTCCATAGTATAAGTTTGTCATATCCACACTTGGGTAGAGTCCTTCCCGGAAAACATTCCTGCAGAGATCCAAGTGGTATCTAGAATAGGAAAGAAAATAGTTACTACTACCACTTGAGTAATCATATCAGAAAATTAAGTAGTAATAGCTCATTTAGAAATCAATTACATCAATTGAATAGAAACTTCGAGTGGAATGGAAAAGCAAGTATAAATATCTCCATCACCCATGTAGTTTCAGTAAATATAGGGGTCTCTTATCAATTGGGTACAAATCGCCTCTTAAGATAACCAAATCACAACCAAAACATATATATTAGTAGAAGCTAAAACAAGCAATTAAAACATATATTATATGTATCTACCAAAACAAGTCAGTGACATGTTGAGGGTTGTGTTATTAGTCCTCTTTTATATTTTCTTTTTTTTCTATGAACCTCTCTCTACTTTACCTTCATCTTTTATATATTGAGACGTAGGGTTTTATAATAAAGATGGTGTTGCTCATTTTTTTCTACATGAAATCAGACTAGCAATCCTAGGCCGGGCTTGATACCTCCTTGGTCTCCCCTCTTTTTCTTTCTCCTCCAAATACACTAGAGTTTCTTGGGGAATTGTGCCTCTTGAGAAGAAAAGGGGGTCTCTCCACGATTCTCTAAGGTCCCAAGCCCTAGGTCACAAGACCCATGGGAAGGGACCCTTATTCTAGCCACCAGCTGCAAAGGTCGCTGGTGACCAATTGCGAGACCACCAGGCCGAGGTGGCACCAGAGCACCGCCGTTGACCCTTAGCAACACCACCGCTCACCGAATAAACTTCGATTCTTGGTGGGCTGGGGTCACGTGGAGGCATGATACCTTAAAGGACCACCACTAGAGTAGTCGCCTGAAGGAGGATCTCTAGTGCTAGTGATTAGTGAGTCGACTGGTTGGAGGAGGCCGATGAAGATGTTTTTTCAGGGTTGCTAGTGGCCCTTTATTAGATAGTAAGAGGTTAACAATGAAGATCTTGCCTTATTCAAAGGTATTAAGAACCCTATTTTGGAAGTTCTGGCTTAATTAAGATATGATATTGGAAGATGTGCATCTAAGGTAGAGGTCGGACGAGTTTTATGCACGGATAATAGTTCATTGATGGTTTTGTGTATGAGGTGTTGACCGATCTTGTTGGATTAGACAACGTCTGAAGTTATTGATTGGGTGGCACGAGGGAATGGACCCCAAAGGGAGTTCAAAAATCCCTTCTATGGCTTGATGGTGAAACTTGATGGCACTAATTATGTGTCGTAGTTGAAATCAATCCTCAATGTAGTTGAGGGTCATGACAGAGAGCATATACTCCTTGAGATGGAGCCGGCTTAGAAAACATGGAAATACGCCTCTTAAAAGAAGGTAACACCATGGTTAGGGCATGGATTATAAATACCACTATCTAGTGCATTGCTACTGAGATCATAAACTACAAGACTACCAAAAAGATGTGGGATAATTTGAAAGATACATATTTATATGGGAAGAAGAGTGTTGCTACTATTAAGCATTGTGCCTTTGTCACACTAGGATTAGCTCATGATACAATGACTATTCCTAGGAGCGAGTATGAGATACTACTCCAAAGACTTCGTCACATGATACATCACAGGTAGGAATTGCGTGTCAGTCTCAGGCAGAGGAAGTAGACTAGCTAGTTGATTTTGCTACATCTCAACACATGTGATGCGAAATAATTCTCCACACTCGGGCCAATCTCATCAAGTAGGACTATACTAGTAGCTGATGGGCGGCATTCCCCCTTTGCTGGTTAGGGGGAGGTTCATGCCACTCACATGAAATTAAAGAATGTCCTGGCTCCAGATTTCCCTATAAGTCTACTCTCAATTAGTTCGATCACGAAGGAGTTGAACTGTGGGGCACTATTCGATGTTGTATCTCTCACAATCGAAGATGTTCTAACAAGACACTCTTAGGTGTAACCATGACGAAGGTGGTGTATTCGATGTTATATCTCTCACATTCGAAGATGTTCTGACAAGACACTATTGGGTGCAACCATGAAAAAGTTAGTGTTTATCGTCTTCTACGGTCACCCTATACAGGTCATGTCTCACTTCCATTAGGAGGTGCTTTTAGCTACTTGTGGCACCTTGAATTTGGTCACTCCTTCTGCATAAGCTCTAAAGGTGCTACTCCAAATTCCACCAACAACCACCTTCCAATGTGAGGCATGTCAACTTGGCAAATATTATAGGAGTGCATTTCCAAGGAGCCAACATCAGAGTTATGAAGCCATGTTCCAGTTACTTCATCTGGGTATCTGGGGACCTAATCGAACCCCAAATCGTATGGGATAGATTTTATTTGGTGGCAGTGGATGACTTCTCTTGCCTCACTCATATTCTTGTTGAAATCCAAGATTGAAGCCAATGATATAATCAAGGCATTTCTAGTAGAAATCAATTTGAAGCTAATGTGAAGATTATTCGATCAAACAATGCCCTAGAGCTTTGTACCAGCTCCTTTCATGTCTTCTATCGAGAGCATGGAATCATCCACCAAACGAGTTGTCCCTATACATCATAGTAAAATGACATGGTAGAAAGGAAGCACTAACATATACTAAAAGTGAAGGATTCGATCATATGGACCCATAGCATCGCAAAAGCACCAAAAACATGCATTTTAAAATTGTCAAAATCAAGATTGAATCAATGGAAAGTAGATCAAGAAACGAAATGGAAAACACCCTAAATCCGAAATCACATGGGAAAAACCAATTTTCTCCCATTTCAGGATCCCACAAGATATCGGATTATACCTTATGAATGGCATGGTACAGTGCCCTACATGCGATACCTCCTCAAACAAGCCCCAACAAAACCCGAACTCTTCCTCAACGGGCGGATGAGACCCTTCATGTCATGGAGATTCAATCCTGGATGTCATCCATGAATCCTTGGCAAATCCGAAGTGACCCCTTGCCACAAAACTATGAGCACACATCGAGAATGCCTTCAAAAGGACTGCAAAACCACAACCCTTTATTGACAGACCAACCAACAAGATTGGTTGGCTACACAAGGCTCGAACCTTGACAGAGGCCATCTGGCTTGAAGTGAGTTGGATGTCCAAGTCCAACTCTATTGTTAGATGTCTGGCTTGTGAAGAGGTGCCCTAGTGCGCCTCTTGCTCTCTCCTAGCGGTGGTGGCTCTCAATAATTGATAGAAATCCATTGATTGAATGATTGGAATCAGGGTTTACACTTGGAAGATGTTTATAAGGATTCTAATTGCAATCCTAATTTGATGGAATCCATTGGATCTCCATCAAATGCTGGGGATCAAATTCTACTTGATTTTTGCATGATTAACTCATAACAAATTATGGGATGTTTAGATCTAGTATCCAAACATAAATTAATTGCAATCTAACTCTTGGCTTTTCTACCTAATTAAATCAAGTGTAATTAATCACCAAATCAAGTGCAATTCAGCTTTTTAAATTACAATTAATTTACCCTTCAAGTAAGAATCCATCAAAATCATTATTGGTTTCATCACGCCAATAATGGAGCTTAAAGATTCATGGAATTTTGGCACTACGCCCCCTCAAGTATTCCACATACTCATGAATCCTTCAAACTTAGAGGATAATATTATCCTAAGGTCTAATCCCACTAGATTGTTGTCATTCCTTCATGAATAATATTATTGTCAACATCTCTTTATATTATTGAGACGAGAAAGAAGATCAAATCATTTCCCAAAGGTCTATCTTCTTCTCTTCTTACATTGAATCTGATCGAGACTCTGCAACCACATGTGAAATTGTTTCCTAATATACACGGAGAGAGTTCATTCCTCCAATCTATCACACACACCTATATAACATATGTGTGATCCCTTCAAGAGATCGTACACCTCCTATCCCTTCTCACATGCACTAGCTTCCAACATTAGTACCAAGGTGGTTGTATCGACTATTGGTCTGTCAAATGCATGCATTCGTGAACAGAGACATCTATCTCAGGTCAAACTGTCAAAAGATACGCCTTCTCCATGATAGCATTGGAGAAATACTTTGACCATCTCATGTTTCATCGTGTTAAGTCCTTAACCCGACTTACGTGATAGTCCTTGAATCTCCATCTAAGAATATCAATCAAGCAACAACCTCTAGAGAAGGTTGTCATCCCAACTGATGTAGACACATCTATTTCACATAAAATGCCTATTTATACATGTTCTTAGGCTCATAATTGTGTTCAACATTATAAATATTGTATAGCATGCATCATTCTACATTTAGAATAGATTGTACAAATTATAACTTGATTTTCTCTCTTTATGGCTAGCGTACAGGGCGACAACATTTCGAAGCCTCGGATTGAAGATCCAATTGTACGGATCTAATTAGGGCGACGATCGAAGTCCAACGCCTCCGAGATTGTTCCGATCGAGCCTCCATAATATCAAATGCAGTCCGAGGAAGATTAGAGGTCAAGGGGCAAGGTGATGAAAATCTGGACCTCAGATGAAGAATTCGATTGCACGGATAGGTTCGGATCGACGATCGCAACCTAACAACGTAAGAATCAATCTAATCCAACATCTGTGGCACCACTTACAACATTTGAAGATGGACAACCAGGATAACGCCACATAGCACCATCCCAGCCGCCTAAAACGGCCCAAGCACACCCGCAACACTCCATCAGATGATCAACGTTGAGAGGCCGCCTCCACTGCGCTTTAGGATCTCCAAAAGCAACGGGTTACGCGATCTCGGCCGTTGGATCGAACACAAGATCCCTAATTCACAAACGCAACACACTCGCACTCGTAGCACGTTGGGCGAGCGCCCTATCCAAAGCGTGAGGCGTGCTTTTGAATCATGCAGAGCAACTTTAATCCATTGAAGAGGCGCGGCGAAATTCGGCCACACAATCTTCATCGAGCGACTGCAGAGGTGCAACGTGGTGCAACAAGATGTGCGCGATTCACACGCGCGTGATGACGCGCGTTTTGATGCATGAGGCGCGAGTTCTGAAAGTGCGGGCGAGCACGATTCTCGATCATTGGATCGTGATCCAATGGCGATGACGGTAGCCACGTCACATCATAACGCATGAAGAGGAAGCGGCAACAGCACGATCATGGCAGTCTGATCTTGGTCGGACAGTCGATTGCGCCAAACCGCTTAACACTTGAAGACTAAAGGCTGGTGACATGGCGCGACGTGGGGCATTGGATCAACAACGAGCAGCCAAGATCAAAGGCGCAGCTTCACCAATGTTTAGCTTCAGAGACGTGTGAGTGTGTTACTAAAGGGCTATATTTAATTTTTAAAGATGTGAAGTCCCTCTTTTATCCCCATATCCTTAACTATAAATAGGACCCCTACCCACTCGTCACATCATCCCTTTCTTTTTCTCTTAACCCTCTAAAGCTGAGAACAAGTTCTTGAGCTCGCTATAGTGCTCCCAAGCTATGAGAAGTTCTGCTTGAGTAAAAAAATAAATTTCTTCACTTCTCACCCCCTTCACAGAGCTCTCGCTAGCCGTCCTCTCGCCCTTGTTCCGGAAGCGAATCCCATGACATCAACACCCTGCCTCATCCCCGATTCTTTCAAATTCGTCCTCCTACCTTTGTTTCCGCTCTGCTTCCTCCAAGCGTCACTCGTCCGACTTGTCCTCTAAGCATTCGTCGAGGAGGATAATTTTTTTTTAAGGAAAAAGGGTGGTGATCTTTTAGATCCCACCCAAAAATTCATTAAAAGAAAATGCTAAAATTTACATCATTGAGCGGCACTCCAACTCAACACAAACGCCTTCGTAGCCCCAACAAAATTATCTACATACAGGTGCTACCCCTTAAAAACCACTGCATTCCTCCCCAGCCAAAGCGCCCAAAGAACTGCCAACGGCCTGGCCCGTTCTCTCCTCGACCAGAACACCTAACGCTCCCCGTTGACCCCACCACATCTGAACGACTGCCAGAACTCCGCATGGGAACGAAGTGCCCACCATCGGTCCCCCATCTGCTCCCATGTCCGCATCGCCAACGGGCATACGAAGAAAAGATGGTCAATATCCTCCTCTGCTTGACTACAAAGCGGGCACGACCTGTCCACGCCTAGCATCCAGCGGGCTCTCCATGTCCTGGTCACCAATCGTCCTCTCCTGAGGAGCCAAGCGAAGATTCTGCCCTTCAACGGGCAAGAGGCCTCCCAAAGTTGCCTGCAATCTCTGACTAAGTCGATGTTCCCAATCGTGGCCGGGCCGCCGAGTCTTCTATACGCATCCCACATCGAGAAATCTCCCTCCCACCCGAATCTGTCCATTCCATCTTCGGGCTGCCAACCCTGGAGATCCTGCAAGAGCACCTGCATCTCACCATATCTCTGATCTCACAGATTGCCCACAACAGGCACCACACACCACTCCACACATCCGCCACCGGGGCTCCTTTGTTAGCCACTAGTGTTGCAAGCCTAGGGAAATGCTCCGCCAACGCCCCAGTACCCGTCCAGTCGTCCGTCCAGAATCTAAAATCCTCGCCTGAACCTAGAATCGAGGTGAAAAAAGATCGGACCTCATTGAGGAGGATAATCTCTCATCCCCTATCTTTTTATTACTTTATAGTGCAGATTTTTAGCTTTCTAGTTGTAGCAATTAGTTGTAATTGACATTATCATAGTTATAAAGTTGTTATTCTCTCTCTCTCTTCTGTCTCTTGTTTATATTTCAAGTAGATTAGATATTGTGAATGATTTCTTTATAAGAAAAATTACAAAAAAAAAATTACGGATTTAATCAACGTAACCTCCCTATGTTCAACCAGAGACTCACAAGAGTTTCGGTTATAAATATTATTTGGTTGCAGATTTTCTTGCGAACTTGCAGCGACTCAAGTTTTCCAAACTCAAACTTTTCACAATGATTTTCTCGCTAATCACCAACTCAAACTGAAAATAATTAATCGAATCAAATGGTTTCTTGATGTGCAATCGAATCTTCTAAACCATTTAGATCTCTAAATCAACATATGTCAACTTTATTCGATATGGCTAAGTACGTTACCCTTACCCTATTTGTACTAAAGAACCCAATTCATTTACTAGAAAACAATCTAAATATTTTATTCAGATGCAAAATGCAATCACATTACATAACTCGAATGGCTCGCTCAAGATACACAAAATCCAACAAGATGTAGCAAAGACTCTCTTGATACAAAATAGTGTACCAAGGTACTTGGGAGATGCAATTTTTGACTGCGTGTTATCTTATTAATTCAATGCCATTTGCAGTCCTTAATGAGTAGGTCTCTTATTCCATCCTACTTCCTAATCACCCAAGGTCTTCAGTTGCGTGGCATTTGTGCATCTTCATGATTCCAATTGGGATAAACTTGCACCTCGTGCAATCAAGTGTATCTTTCCAGGATACTTAAAGACCCAAAACGGGTACTGATGTTATGACCTAGTTGGGAGATGCCATTACGTCAGTGCTTATATCATGTTCAATGAGGCAATCCCTTACTATTCTATGTTTGGCTCCCATATTAGCTTCATAGCTTGTACCCTCAATTACTTCATAGAGGAAGTCACTTGAGGGTCCATCTCCTCCCAAGAGTCGCCCTAACATGTTTTTTATCGTCACTTACCATGATTTATATTTGGATCCTAAGTGAACTCAACAAATGCAAGAAGAAACGATGACCCTTGTGAAGAACCATACTTGGGAGGTAGTCGATATCCCTAAAGATGCACACATTGTTGGGTCAAAATGGGTCTATACAATTAAGTACAAGGCAGATGGAATAGTAAGCATATACAAGGCAACTCGTTGCAAGGGAATTCACTCAAAAGTATAGGATACACTATCAAGAGACTTTTGCTCCTGTTGCGAAAATGAATGATGTTAGAATTATTCTAGCACTCATACAAATTCTCATGAAAGCTTCATTAGTTGGATGTAAAAAATGCATTCCTAAATGGAGACTTAGAAGAAGTTTACATGCAGATGCCACATGGTTATGAACAAGGAAAATGCTGCAAGTTGAAAAGGGCCTTGTATAGTCTCACGCGATCTCCTCGTGCCTAGTTTGAGAAGCTGAGTTGCTAAGAATAAGCAACTCAACAACTATTTATGAAAAAGACCAATAGAGGAATAACCTCCATGTTGGTTTATGTGGACAATAATGATCATCACTAAAGAGAATGAGCTTAAGCTGAAGGCTAAACTTGCAAATGAGTTTGAGATCAAAGATCTTAGCAAACATAGGTTTTTTTTTTCTTGAATTGAGGTAGCAAGATCTAAGGATGGACTTGTAATGTATCAGCAAAAATATGTCCTTAAATATGTCCTTGATTTTCTAAAGGATATCTAAAAATTAGGGCGTAAACCGACAACAATGCTTATTGAGGCAAATCACAAATTAAGCCTCAAGAACAAAGTCATCTTGGTGGATGATCAGAACAAATATCAAAGATTGGTGGGGAAAACTCGTATCTTACACTCAGTAGGCCTAACATCACTAATGCTGTCAACATAATGAACCAATTCATCCATAAACCTACAAACACTCACATGAAGGCTATGCATCAGATATTGGCTTACTTAAAGAAAAGTCCATCAAAAGGAAACCTTTATACCAAAAATGATGAGTTAAAGATTGAAGCTTACACTGATGCAGATTAGGCTGGCTCTGTTGATAACAAAAAGTCTACCTCAAGATAATGTGTATCATGGTGGAAATCCAATAATTTGGAGAAGCAAAAATTAATCTGTGGTTGCCAGATTTAGTGTAGAAGAGGGTTGTCGCATTGGGTGTTATTGAAATGCTATGGATTAGAATTATTTTGTTTGACATTAGATTACAGCCAAAGACTCGTGCTTTATTGTGACAACAAACTTGCCATCAATCTTGCAACTAATCCCGTGCTCCACGATCCCCCCAAACATGTTGAGTTAGACAGACACTTCATTAGAGAGAGAATTAATGCAGGTTGGTTATGTCTTACATATGTAAAGACAAATGATTAGATTTCATATGTCTTTATGAAAGGAGTGTTTGTATCTTGCTTTGAAGAATGCATGGGCAAGTTGGGCATACTTAATCTCTATGCCCAACTTGAGGGAGAGTGTTGAGTTCCACCTATAATTGGGTAATTGTATCTTGGAGGTGGATCCATTTAACTCGGTGTCTATAAATATCGTAACATCCCCACCTTTTGTTTGTTATTGAAAAGAAAAGAAAAGAAAACCCTAGCTGCCAATGAGTGCCAGACATCCATTCCCATGGTTTTTCTCTTACATTGAGAAGGATTTTCTAAGTACATCATTGTGTTCGTGTGATTACAACAACAACAACCAAGCCTTTTCCCACACTAAGTGGGGTCGGTTATATGGATTCTTTGCCTCCACACAGATCGATTTTCAGCCATTTTAGGAATTAAATTAAAGTAATTGAGGTCATACTTAATAGTTTCCTTCAAACACTTGTTTGATCTGTGTTCGTGTGATTACAGTTCCCTTTTTTTTTTCAGTAGTACATATGTATGTATGTGTATCTATCCATCTATCCATTTGTATGCATGTAGGAAACGTTAAAAATAATATGAATCTTCAAGTTTTTATTCTTTGTGAATTGCTGTTGACCATAAGCTATCTAAAACTGGTTATTCGTGCAGCAAAAACAAATTTAGAAAACAAACTTCAGGGAAAACTTTAGAGAAAGAATTTACTGTGAATCAATCTTCATGGAGCGGACACTGTCATTAGAAGGTGCAACTTGAAAATAGGCAACTTCAGTACACACTTGGTACCACCATAAACGACCCGCTGAAGTCAAAAAGGCAAGCATCACCACCCAGGAGGCATATGTGAAAAGGAGACATCAATAAGCAAGAAACACATCCTTACCACTCTCATTCTCACTAAGATATATGCGCTTCAGATGTTGTTGATCATATGTCTGAATAGAAGCACCAAAAGTTCCAAGGTAATAATCTTTCACAAATCTGGCATAAGCTTCCTGCATGTACATTACACAGGTGATGGACTAAAGTACAGATGATTGAATCTATGAAAACCTATCTTGTAAACCATCACATTCCAATTCCATGTTTGGATGGAAGTGCTAGGAGGGGAGGGGAGGGGAGGGGAAGGGAAGGAAAGGACGGATAGGAAAGGGAAAGGAAGGAAAGCTAAGAGGCACTTAAAATAAAATGGTGATGGAAGCATTTCCTTTCCTTAGGTGATTTGGGAGGGGTACGAATCTTTCGATTTTTGCCACTTTAGTCCATCCCATCCCTTGCCTTCCAATAATTTGCAACCAAAAATCTTTTAATGATCCCTTTTCCATCATTTCCCTTCCCCTCCTAATTCTTCCATCCAAACATAAGCTTAAAAGAACATAAATTTATCATAAGATAAATATTTGGCAATGAATTTATTTTTAGGAATTATTTGAGTTGAAAAGATTGGTGTTGCACGACATGCAAATAATATGAGCTAAAATGGTTTCAACATCGGTGAAGAATGCCAACTGATACCCTGGTCTAAAGCTATTGCAAATTTCATAACAATTGGCATCAAGGAAGATAAAAGGTGCAGAACAAACTGTTGTTATGTTTCGGTTTTTTTTCTATTTATGGTATCTTCTGTGATTTCATTATCTTGTAAGGGTCCCTCATGTAATTTGCCCCTTTGAAGTCTCTTTATATAAAGATCTCTTTGGGTTATGGAATAAAGTTATGCGCTCATTTTCTCCCAGTATGGTATAGTTGAATAAGATAAACATGCGGAAGCATAAATCAAAGCAATAAACAATCAATGGAACGTTTAGGTTTACGTGGAAATCCCACTCACAAAAAACGGGGAGAAAATCACAGGAGAAGGTCCCGATAGGACACTTATTTGTATTTCTTCTTCTCAAAATGAATAAGTGAGGGGGCACACACCTATTTATAAGCCATCACTCACACAAGAAGTCAACATCTTCCAATGTAGCACTAAACCTACAACTCAATTCTTTCAATACTCCCCCTCAAGTTGGAGCATGGAATGCTGAACTTGTAATACAAATAAACCCACTCTACACAACAGAACAAACAACACTCTGGACTAGTTCTTACTTGTAGGCAGGAACACGAGCTAGAGTGGGTAGACGAACTGTAGCTAGCTCTGAAGATCTGGTGCTGATGGCTCCCTATTCAGTATCCCTGAAATTGGGTCTTTCTCTGAAGACCTCGAAGGTGGATCTCCCTCTCTGGAGTCCACAAACCTGGATCTCCCACATAGAAACCTGAAATGAGTCCTCCTGAGGACCTCGAAACTCTGGACCTCCCAAAGTTGGGTTTCTCATGTGGAGTCCATGAACAAAAGGGGCTCCCAAACGAGGGTGACTACAACAAACTCCCACACTCCCTCTTTCTCCCATACTCATATGGGAGAAAAAATAACAAGAGAAGAAATAAAAGAAAACTAGAGAAGACCTCCACATCTTCTCATGATCCACATTTTTTTCTCTTTTTCATTTTCTTTTTCTATTTTTTCCTCTTTCTCCACCTTTTTTTCCTTCTCTTTTTTTACATCTCATCTCATATCATTGTTTTCTTCTTTAAAAAGGCTCGATCTCCCTTAGGGTTTGGGAGAACCCAACAAAGAGGCACGGCAGCTCCTTCACCGCTGGGAGCCACCAACGTCCGCTCCGTCGCCTGGCACTGCGCCGCCTCATCTGCTCCGAGTCTCCACAATGCCAGTGACGCTAATCGCACTGCCTCCACCGATGGCCTCCAACCCTGCATCCTTGCCGCCATCATCCTCGCCTCCGAGGAGTCCTGCCACTACCTCCATGACCGCATCTTCCTCCTAAGAGGATCGCCTCCGGGACTACAAGCGCTGCCTCGAGGCGTTAAGGAGGCGGTGGCACGACCACCACCATGGATCACCCTTGATAAGCCCATAGTTGTGGGCTATTTAGGTATTTCAATGCCTAGAGATGAAGTTATTTTTAACATTTATTTAGCATGCACCAGGATGTAAATAGGTTAGTTTGGATTTTTGACTTGATTGCATAATTCATGCATTGCATTTATGATTAAATGCATTTAGAATTGAGTTAGAATGACATGAATTTGATTAGTTAACCACTTAAGTACATTATATATAGTGTTTTGGATTTAATATAGAAGTTAAGGGTTTGCACATAAATAACCCCTCATTTCTTTTCTTTATTTTATTTATTTCTTCTCCAACGGATGCATGCAGGAACGACAATGCACAAGCGACAATCGTGGATCTTTATTCCCACGATCTTCGTCGCTTCACCTCTTCTTCAACCAACGTCCGCCTGCAGACGCACTCCTCTTGTACCATAAAAGAAGAGTCCGCTCCACCATCACAAGCAGACCACCATCCCCAACCCACCACTGCGCAGAGATCAAATTCTCCTCCACATCACCACCGTTGGCCTCAACCGTGTGCACAAATCCACACCACCGCAGGCAAGCGAGGTGACAGACTGCCGCGCCATTAGTGGCTTGTGCAGCTTACCGCGAGCGTGTGTTGAAGGCCACGCAGTTATCACCAGCCACCACCGCCAGCAACCACCCCCAACAACCATCCACGCTCATTTAAGACGTCTGGGAAAGTTCCCAGACGTCTGACCTCCCAACAGTATCTTCTTCCTCTTTTCTTTTTTTTTTCCCCTTGTTACACCTCCGTCGAGCTATACACACCACCGCCACCTCCTCATCGGCCCTCAACACATGCACGCACAAGCGCACCCCCTCGCTGCGCCTCCGCGTGCTTTTGCGAGCATTTTCGCATCGTTGATTGCTAAAAGCAAGGTACGCATTCTCTTTGCATCCATATTTTGATCACGCATTTGCATTTCAACTTAATTCCAAGACCACATAAGTTGTCTTGAAACAACTTAACAAGTGGTCACATTTTCTAAAAAAGGACTAATTAAAGGAGGAACATACAAAACTCAAGGAGTTGATTTGAGACATTGTGCTACGGTTCAAAAATTCAAACTTTTACGGTGAATGCACACGTGCATGACTGCGCACTAAAGCACGCAATTAGACACTCTTAGGTTTTGAGCTACTAAGAAAGAACTCTCCTACCATTGGATACCAAAGTGCTTGAAACTTAAGTTCAAAAGTTTTGTAACTCCAAGGAGGGGGATACCCTATCACGGATTTTTTAGGGTAGTTAAGAAGCACCGCGAAAGCACAGCTTCAAAGGAAGGCTTAGGCCTACTTGCACCCCTCGATCTTCCGTCCTTGGAGTACTTTACCAGTTGAACTTTAGGGCAGAGCACCTAAGATCCAATTAGGTCTTCATTAAGGCATTTCGTAGGTCGACAATAGGCACGTAATTGATTGGGTAATTTGTATTGTCACCTACAACTGGACTAAAATCTCAAAGGTCTTAATTGATTAAAGACATAAAAGTCCTTTTAAATTGTGTTTCTTTGTGTATGCTTGGTAGGCGATCTCTGAGGAGATAACTTGTGTCTAATTCAGAACCTGAAAGAATCCTTAGGAGAGCCAACTAAGAGAGAAGAGAGATGACTGAGGAAAGGGAAAATAGAATTGTGGAGAACCAACGATCTTTGAGAGATCATTTTATCCCTACCAACCAACCTGGCCATACACTGAGAAGACTTGAAGGGAACAATCCATATGAAATCAAGAGTAGTATCATATCTCTGTTGCCCTCATTCTATGGTACTTCTAGGGAGGACCCCTACAGGCATTTGGAGGAATTCACCGAGGTCTGTTCCACGATGAGATTATAGGGTGTTACCGATGGTGCCCAAATACGAACCCTCTTTCCTTTCTCCCTCAAGGATAAGGCGAAGCATTAGTATCACACTCTGGATGGTAGAGTGGATACTTGGGATGCCTTGAAGGGAGAGTTTTGAAAAAATACTTCCCCATGAGCAAGATTAATCACTATAGGAGGGAAATCATAGGTTTTGCTCAACAAGATGGAGAACAATTTCAAGATGCATGGGAGCGCTTCAAAGATTTGTTACGCTTATGTCCCCATCATCAAGTGCCAAGATGGCAACTTGTAGAAAGGTTCTACACTGGATTAAATGACAAGCATAGGCAAACAGTGGATGAAGCCTATGCAGAAACCTTTCTTACAAAAACTGAAGATGAGGCTTGGGATCTTTTTGAGACCTTGAGTGAGAATTCTATCCACCTAAATTCTGCCTATTTGGATAGGAAACCCACTCTTATGCAGTGAAAGATTGAGGCAAATGAGGCTAAGGATTCCCAGAATTTGGCCTTCCAGATTCAATTGTTGAACCAAAACATGGAAAGGCTTAGGACAAACCCTAGCCAACTCACCCCAAATGCCTCTGCTTCCCAAGCTTTTGAATGCTCTATTTGCAAAGGCAATACGCACGCTACCGTGGATTATCATTTGGCCTCTCAATTCCCTGACCTTATACAGTTGACCTGAATGCCGCCCAAAACTTCCGACCCGAACCTCGTAATGACCCCTTTTCCAACACTTATAATGAGGGATAGAGGAACCACCCCAATTTCTCATGGAGACAACGGAATGTCTCTAATTCAGGGAATTACAGACCCCAACTCTTTCAAACTCAACAGTATAATCAACCTCCTATTCCCTCCCAACCAACCAAGACTTCTGAGAGGGATGAGCTTAAAGCCATGCTAAAGGCCATGCAGGAGAATCAAAGCATGATCATCCAATCTCATGACAAGGCAATCAATGAGATGAAATCACAAATTGGACACCTTATCGAGGCCATGAGTAAAAGGGAGACTAGGAAGCTTCCCAGTTCATCTGAGGAGAACCTTAAAGGGAAAGGGATTATCTTTAGGGAGCAAGCTCAGGCGGTGACTATTCTGAGGAGTGGAAAAGAAATTTCCAAACCAGATGCTCTTATAGTCCCACCTTCTGAAAAAACATCCACCCCGACTTTCGACCCCACTGAGAAGCGCAACCCAACTCTTCTACGCTTGAAATCACCTTACAGGAAGAGGTCTCCGTTCCCCCACTTACCCGACATGACAACCCTTCCACCCAAAGACCGAGAGTGCCCTTTCCAGAGCGCTTATCTAACTCTGGGCGGACTTCTGCTGGCTCATCTGGAGTCAAAGATAGGACGGACAAAATCATGGAGACTTTCAAACAAGTGCAAATTAACCTGCCTTTGCTTGAAGCTATCAGGCAGATTCCGTCCTATGCCCGCTTTCTAAAGGACATGTGCACGAAAAAGCGACAATCGAAGAAACAGGTCCAATCAAAAGTTATCCTGCCTTATTCTATTAACTCAATTATAAATGGGACACCCTCGAAACTTAAGGACCTAGGAGCCCCATACATCTCAGTGGTCATTGGCGACCTACATATAGACGAGGCTCTGCTTGATCTAGGTGCAGGGGTAAATATCCTTCCGAGCTATGTATATGAACAACTTGGAGGGGGCAATCTGAAGTCTTCCCCTGTAATCCTCCAAGTTGCAGATCATTCTTTGAAGACACCATAGGGCCTACTAGAAGATGTCCTCGTAAAAGTGGAGGATTTCTTCTTCCCCGTTGACTTTCTAGTACTGGACACTGACCCTTCCAACAAACCAACCAAGTCCTCAATCATCTTGGGCCGCCCTTTTCTTGCGACTTCTAATGCTTCAATTAATTGTCACACTAGGGAGTTAAAAATGGGCTTTGGGAACAGGAAAATTTGACTGAATGTGTTTGATGCTTATAAACAAGCTGGATTTGAGGATTGTTCCCAAGTTGAGGTGTTAGATGATTTGATTGAAGAGACAACTCCTGCAATTTTATGTGATGACCCCCTTCAGCATGTCATGCTTAATGAGCATTCCCATCTCTTGGAGGAATGTGAAGGGGATGTGCTAGAACTTGAGGAATTGCTTAGAGTTTCTATTGAGTCTCTCTCCCTATCATGTCTGCCTAAGGTAGATCTGCTACTTGAGATGGGGACTTCTATTTTGAAACCCTCAACCATCCAAGCCCCCGACCTTGAACTGAAACCCCTCCCAGACTCTCTCAAGTATGTATTCCTTGGGCCAAATGATACACTCCCTGTAATCATTTCATCTGCACTATCTGAAGTACAAGAGGGAGCCTTGTTAGACTATTTATCAAGGCACAAGGAAGCCATAGCTTGGACGATTGCTGATATTAAGAGTATAGACTCTACGCTCTGCATGCATCACATTTATACTGATGATTCCATCAAACCCTTTCGAGACATGCAGAGACACCTTAACCCCAACATGAGGGAGGTGGTTAAAAAGGAGATTCTGAAGTGGTTGAATGCTAGCAACATTTATCCCATTGCAGATAGCAAATGGGTTAGTCCAATCCATGTGGTGCCAAAGAAGGCAGGCTTCAAGGTAGAAATAAATGACCAAGGTGAACAAGTGGTGGCCAGACCCTCAACTGGTTGGAGGGTCTGCATTGACTACCGCAAACTGAACACCGTTACCCAAAAGGATCACCTCCCTTGCCCTTTATCGATCAGATCCTAGAGAGATTGGCAGGGAATACGTATTTCTGCTTTTTAGATGGATATTCTGGGTACAACCAGGTTGCAGTCTTCCCTGATGACCAGGATAAGACAACTTTCACCAGTCCTTACGACATTTTTGCGTTCAGGCGTATACCGTTTGGATTATGTAATGCACTAACATTCCAGCGGTGTATGATGTCCATTGTCTCGGACATGATTGACGAGTGCGTCGAGGTTTTTATGGATGACTTTTCCATTTACGGCTCATCTTTCGACCAGTGTCTCCTGCACTTAGAGAATGTGCTGAAGAGATGTAAGGAGACTAGTTTAGTCCTCAGCTGAGAGAAAAGCCACTTCATGGTACAGAAAGGCATTGTACTTGGGCATGTTGTGTCTAAAAGGGGCTTGGAAGTAGATAAGGCTAAAGTTGATGCTACTTCCAAACTCCCATTGCCCACGAATGTCAAACAGATTAAATCCTTTCTTTTTTAGGCGATTCATTAAGAATTTTAGCAAAATTTTTAGGTCACTTTGCGACTTATTGGCGAAGGAATCTTCCTTCAATTTTGATTGAAAGTGTGCTGAGGCATTTCATACACTGAAGGAGGCCTTAACCTCTGCGCCTATTCTCCGTGCTCCTGATTGGACACTCCCATTTGATCTGATGTGTGATACTTCAGATTATGTAGTGGGAACCGTTCTTGGATAGAGGGTTGAAGGAAGACCACATGTGCTGCACTATGCTAGCAAGACTTTAACAGAACCACAGCAAAACTACACAGTCACTAAAAAGGAATTACTTGCTATAGTTTTTGCTCTAGAGAGGTTTAGGTCTTATCTTCTTGGATCCAAGGTGGTCATTTTTACTGATCATGGGGCAGTGAAACACCTCATTACTAAGAAAGACTCTAAGCCACGTTTAATTAGATGGATTCTACTCCTTCAAGAGTTTGACTTGGAAATTCGAGAAAAGAAAGGAGTGAAAAATATAGTGGCTGACCACCTATCACCTGTCGCGCCTTCCCCTTGATGACTCTCCATCTAGAGACATCTGCGAAACATTTCCTGATGAAACCCTTATGGCGGTAATACCAACTTCACCCTGGTATGCGGATACAATTAATTACTTAGTCACTGGAGAAACCCTTGGCTCTTGGGATGCACAAAAACGGAAGCGATTCATTTCCCAAGCTAGATTCTTTCATTGGGAAGAGCCAAAATTATTTCATATTGGACAAGACTAAGTTTGGAGACGATGTGTGCCTGAAGAAGAGCAACATAGTGTGTTAAGATTTTGCCATAAGCTTCATTGTGGAGGACACTTTGGTGCTAAGAAAACAGCTTTTAAGGTTCGCTAGTCCGATTTTTGGTGACCTTTATTTAAAGATTCCCATTACTTTGTTAAGGCCTATCCCAGATGTCAACGGACTGGAACGATTGGGAAGTGGAATGAGATACCCCAACACCCTATCCAACCTGTGGAAATTTTTAATGTTTGAGGGATAAACTTCATGAGTCCCTTCCCTTCGTCCCATGGATTCGAATATATATTGGTGGCAGTGGATTACGTCTCCAAGTGGATAGAGGCCATTCCTACGCACGCAAATGACCACTCTGTGGTCTTGAAATTTGTAAAGGCCAATATCATATCTCGCTTTGGCTGCCCCAAGACGATTATAAGTGATAAGGGACCTCATTTCCGGAACCATCACTTCAATCGGCTACTCAAGAGTCTGGGAGTAACTTACAAGATTGCTACCCCTTATCATCCTCAGACAAATTGAAGTGTCAAATAGGGAGCTCCTTATTATATCTTGGCCAAGTTGAAGTGTCAAATAGGGAGCTCAAGAACATTTTAGAAAAGACTGTTAGGCCAAATAGGAAGGACTGGTCCCAAAAGCTCGATGACGCTTTATGGGCTTATCGAACGGCCTACAAAACCCCTTTGGGTATGTCTCCCTTCCGGATTGTGTATGGGAAAGCATGCCACTTACCTGTTGAACTTCAACATAGGCTACACTGGGCTATCCGAAGTGTCAACATGGATTTAGAGCAAGCAGGTAAGGCACGTTTACTGGAGTTAACTGAAGTTGAGGAGCTGAGGAATGATGCTTAGGACACCTCCCAAGCTTACAAAGAGAGAACTAAGGTCTTGCATGATAAATATATCCTTAGAAAGACCTTTGAGCTCAACCAACAAGTCTGGCTTTTCAATTCCAAACTTAAGCTTTTTCCAGGAAAATTGAAATCACGTTGGGATGGGCCTTACATTATCACCAAAGTATTTCCGCATGGGGCTGTGGAGATCAAGAGCCCTTCTTCAGCAGCACCCTTTACCGTCAACGGCCAACAATTAAAACCTTACGTTACTTTGGATGGCCATCTGGTTGACAAGGTCACTCTCGAGGAGCCTTAGCTCCTTTCTTTCCCACCTCAGGTAACATCTTCCCTTGGCCATTTTATTATCAATGAAGACATTGTTTGAACCAAACATAGGGGGATAGGACCTGTACATAACATTTATACATAGTGCATTCATGCATTTAGTTAAAACATTCTGCATTTCATACATTTGCATTGTTAAAAAAAAGAAAAAGAAAAAAGAAAAACATTTTACATTATTGAGCTTAACTGGCTGGGTCCTGCATCCTTAGGCAGACCAAAACTTTATGTTAGACTAATATGACTCTAGAGTTTGACTTAGAAGCTAAGTTGAGCTACTAACTTTAGACCTTTAGGGTCCTTTGTGGACTTGAGAAATCTCAAGTAGAAGTTAAGTTGCGAACCATTCCTGAAGGGGTTGAGGAAGAAAAGTTAGGGATTGATTTAAAGGCTGGGTAGTACTTGATGTCTTTTTCTACCTTTTGGTTTACGGGTCCTTGTAACCTAAGCATCCACATTTCACACACACTTGGTCTTGTGTAAATAGTGATCACCCTAATTCCTTTCTTGGAGAAAAATTTTGGTTCTCTTAGTTCTGACTTAGGAGAAGCTTGAAAACACAAGTTGATTGGAAGAGTTCCTACCGCAGGAGAGGTGGAGTATATACTCACCTTAAGGATGCGATGATAACATGTCACCTTCTCAACGCTTGTCTCTTAGGATATCCATCCTACTGGGGGCATGTAAGCGCATTGTGCGATTCAAGTACCATGGGCGGTCCTATCTCGAAGTGCCGATTGCCACAGGCATGAATTCGCTTTAGAAATCCATGGGCGATACTATCTCGAAGTGTCGATTGCGAGTTCTTAAGGTCGCTATGGACGGTGCTATCTTGAAGAATCGAAAGCCAGGCACCCTTCAAGGTACGGTGATGGGGACAATGAATCCGACACAGACCATGTTGACAATTGATCCAAGGTTAAACTTAGATGAATCAAACAAAATATATATATATATATAATCCTCTTTCTAGGTTGGTAATCATACCAATCTCAAATAAATCAGACCATTACACATGTACGGAAGCTTTAATCTCTGGGACCAATAAACCCTAGGGTAGAGTTAGAAATCAGGGAAACCTACGCCTGCAACACATCCTTAGCTGACCTAGTTTGTAACTTAGCAACTACTTGGAAACCTTAGGTCTAAAGTTCGAACTTAACATGTTTCTAAAGGAAGACCGATTGGGTTGGCTAATTCATTTGAAGAGTTGGGTTATTGCTTGAATTTGCTAGGGACTAGCAAAAACTAGGCATTGGGGCATATGATGAACCCATATTTGTAGGCTATTTAGGTATTTCAATGCCTAGAAATTAAGTTATTTTTAACATTTATTTAACATGCATCAGGATGTAAATAGGTTAGTTTTGATTTTTGACTTGATTCCATAATGCATGCATTGTATTCATGATTAAATGCATTTAGAATTGAGTTAGAATGACATGAATTTGATTAGTTAACCACTTAGGTACATTATATATAGTGTTTTGGATTTAACATAGAAGTTAAGGGTTTGCACATAAATAACCTCTCATTTCTTTTCTTTATTTTATTTATTTCTTCTCCAATGGATGCATGCAGGAATGACAATGAACAAGTGACAATCGTGGATCTCTATTCCCACGATCTTCGTCGCTTCACCTCTTCTGCAACCAACGTCCGCTTGTGGCCGCACTCCTCTTGCAGCATAAAAGAAGAGTCCGCTCCATCACAGGCATGCCACCATCCCCGACCCACCACTGCGCAGAGATCAAATTCTCCTCCACATCACCACTGTCGGCCTCAACCGTGTGCACAAGTCCACACCACCGCAGGCAGGTGGGGTGACAGACCGCCGCGTCATCAGTGGCTTTTGTAGCTTACTGCGAGCGTGTGCCTGAAGGCCACCCAGTTATCACCAGCCACCACCGCCAGCAACCATCCACGCTCATTTAAGACGTCTGGGAAAATTCCCAGACGTTTGACCTCCCAATAGTATCTTCTTCCTCTTTTCTTTCTTTTCCCCTTGTTACACCTCCGTCGAGCTATATACACCACCGCCACCTCACCAACCCTCAACGCACGCACGCACAGGCACACCCCCTCGCTGCGCCTCTGCGTGCACAGCAGCAGCGAGTAGCCACGCCCCGACCAGTCCTCCAGCGCGCGCAACCTCCTCGCCTCCTGCACCTCCACGCTGCACCCCCTGCGCGCAGCAGCTTCCCTGCACATCCATGCGGCTTGCAGCGTGCAGCAGCAACAGCTGCGTTCTCCACATGCGCCACCCTCGCAGCCACGCGCTCAGTAGCCTTCGCGTGCACACCACCTGCGCAACGCATCCTCTCCACGTGCGCCTTTCCTCCACCAACCCACAACAGCAGCACCTGTGGCTGAGCTCAGCAGCTTCCGCGCGTGCCCGCACAGCCTGCGCACGCCCTCGCCGACCCCAGCAACACGTGCTGCTGTTGCACCTCCTCGTGTGCGCAACATAGCTGTAGTCACCGCCATCCGCCACGGCTCCTCTCCTTGCCGTCGCCACCTCCGGCCACTGCTAGCCACGAGACCACCACCGCCGAATAGCCCTCAGCCCACTCAACCTCTGGTTGCAGCCTCGCCGTCGGCCTTGGTCTCCTCCTCGCACATAGACAAGGGGAAGCCATTCCCCTGTTTTGCTACAGTAACATAAGTATTAGTTATTACATCCATTGCCATTGCCAATCCAACATTTTTCATTAAATGGAATAGATTATTGTGTGATTTTATGCAAGTACCCCTCCTCTTTCCCTTTATACTAGAATCTTTGTTATAACTCTAATTTAGAAGGATTTAAATTCTAAGTTTGGGGGAAATCTTTGATAAACAATTGTTAGCGAGGAGAAAACTACGGGAGCAAGCCCTGATAGGACACTGATTTGTATTTCTTCTCCTCAAAATGAATAGGTAGGGGGCACACGCCTATTTATAAGCCATCACTCACACAAGAAGTCAACATCTTCCAATGTGGCACTAAACCCACAACTCAATTCTCTCAACAGGTATCAAAGCAACACTCCTAAACCAGGGCTCCGATATCCCACCAAACCCTAGCCTCCATCCACTCCACCCAAACCCTTGTTTCTCCCTCCTAACAGGGTAGCTGGTGATCTTCTCAACAAGCACCATCTTCTACCAGTGGTGAAAGCCCCACTAACCGACACCGCTGACCATCTCTCTACCTTACGCCGCCACCAGTTGACTCTCGTGGTCACGGGAAGGACCTTAGACCACCATTAGCGGTCTCCTTCCTCCTGATGTCGTGGCTGCAGTACAGACCTAGGACCACCACCAGCAGTCTCCTTACCACTTTGCACCATTGCTAACTCCTTCCGGTGATCACTACAGATCCATAAGACCACCTCCAATGGTCCTTTCTTCCCATGTGCCACCCCTAGTGATTTGTGGTGGTTGCAGCAAGGTTCAGATCGCCCCATGTAATCTTGGTCAACCCCTATTGTCGCCCATTGCCCTTTATAGGCACTACAACGAGTAGGACAATAGCCAACGATCTCCTCTATAACTTCTAATTCACTACCAGCACCTCCATCATAGAAGAGAGGCACCGCCCCTACATGTCTCATAGTTGATGTATCAAATTCTATGATCCCCGAGTGAATTGAGGTGACTATTTTTTATTTGCATATATGTCTTCTTAACTTAATTTAATAACACCAAGTTTATAAAAACATGTCTAATAACAATATTGAAGACTTTAAGTAAAAGAAAAGGATAAGATATTGCCAAAAATTATTTTACATAATTTCAAATAGTAAAGAAAGAAAAGCTTTTACACAATCAAGGTAGAAAAAAAAAACCAAAATTGTCATTAAAGTGAACAATTCTCAAATGATATAACACATCAGTCATCAAAATCATCTTCAAGATTCAATTCGTCATCGTCATCGTTACCAGCAACTTCTTCAATCTCCTCTTCCTCTTCCTCATCATCACTGTTCACATACTCTTCCTCTTCTTCAATGATTATTGGAGCTTTCTCTTTTCCCTTTAGCCTGCTTAGCACCATTTTTCTTCTTAATAGCACGAGCCCGAGTACGTCGAGAAGTGTCTTACTCGTTAATGCCCAATGCAAGCTCAACCATGCCACAAATGAGATCACCATCACCAAACATAAGATCATCACCTGCATTTTCCTCATCTTCCTTCATTCTCCCTAACAACCATTCATTTGAATCATCAATCTCCCGGAGGGAAATGGGATCAAGATAATCCCTATCATTATATCGATCCCTTAAAACTTCGTTGTACTTAACAAACACAAGATCATTCAATTTTTGTTGTGCCAACGGATTTCTCTTCTTTGAGTGAACCTATATAAATTTCCAAGGCAAAAGTATTAATATAAAATTACTTGATAAAATTAATGCAATGCATATTATGAATTAGTTTATAACTTAAATTTTCAAATACACTCAAATTCCTTTCGCATCCCGAGGCACTACAAGTAAAACCTAGCACCTTCAATGCCAATTTTGTCAAGTTTGGTGCAGACCCTCCAAAGAGATTCCACCACCCTACCGTAAAAAGATAACAAGTTATATAATATCAATAAGCACCTAGAATAGTACTACAAAAAAATTATATCACTTGACTACCTGGGGCAATGGTCTTCCTTTGTCTAATGCTATAGGTGTTCCAAAGAGTCCTTATGCATTTCTATAAATGAAATTTTCATGTGTTATTTTGTCATGCACACTCTCATCAGGCTCCAATTTTGCTAAGACATTGTAGAATCCATTCATAACCTCTGAATCAAAATCTAGATTTTGATTTTCATAAGCGAATTCAGGATTGAGGAAATATCTTGCTGCATGTAGAGGGCTATGAAGCTGACAATCCCACCTCTTATCAATGATGTTGCAAATAGGTCCAAACTTTTCAGCATTTTTGTTGAAAGCCTTCACAATAGCTTCCTTAGCTCTATCCATTGCTTCGCATATGTATCCCATTGCAAGCTTCTTCTTTGAGTCAACAATACAAAGCACTCTCACAAGAGGAGATGTAGCCTTGAGAATGTAAACAATCTTATTCCAAAATGAAGGCATCATGATGATTGTTGCCACCTTTCCATTATCTTCTTTTACATTTTTAGAAGTAATCCACTTATCTGAAGTGAACATCTTCCTTAAATTTGTCCTTTGTCTATGAATGCTATGTAAGGTAAGAAAAGATGAAGCGAATCTTGTCACTGCAAGTCTCAACAACTCCCTACTTGTGAACTGCCTCATCAAATTTAAGACTAAAAGATGCATGTATATGGAACTACTCAATTGCATATCAATTGCATTGCATTCTTGAGTGTCTTTTTTATATCCTCTAACTTCTTAAAATCTTCCAACATCATATTGATGCAGTGTGCAGCACAAGGAGTCCAATAAAGTTGGGGATGCTTAGCCTCTAGTAATTTGCCTATGGAAAAGAGATGATATTTTTTACATTTTACAATGCTTACATTGGTAAAGAAAATGCGTATGTTAAAATAAATAGATATTTATTACCAGCAAGAACATAATTCGATGCATTATCACTGATGACCTGAATCACATATTCCTCCTCGACGCGACCGAGCATGCCACTTATCAACTCGCAAAGCTTCTCCCCTATCTTTACGTAGGATGAGGCATTAATGGATTCCAAGAAAACAGTTCCCATGGGAGAATTGACCAAAAAATTTATAAGTGTTCTGCTTTTCTTATCTGTCCAACCATTTGTTATCAATGTGCATCCATATTTCTTCCAAGCATCATAATGTTTGGTGATGAAATCCTGAGTCTCGTTCACATGATATCTCAATAAAGAAACTCTTACTTCATGGTAAGGAGGCTTCAATCCAGAGCCAAAACAATCAATTACCTCAATCATTATCTCAAATCAAATATCTTTAACATGGAATGCAATGTTGTTACGATACATCCATTTCGCAATAATCCATACAACTACATCTCTTCCCTCTTTGAAAACCTCAAAAATTGTAATTTGTTTTGTCAACAATCTCCCTTTTCATTCCCAAACCACCTTCTCGGGATCAACTTTTGTAAACTTATCCATTGGTCCATAAAACTTCATCAGAGGAAGTCCACCACTTCCACTTCCACCAGCACCCATCATGATTCGAGCCTTCTTTGCATGTGATTTAGTTGTGAATCTATCCATAAGTTCTCGTAAGACATTTACTTCTACTTATCATCATCATCATCATCATTAAACAGCTCATCGTAAACAAAATCTTTCATGAACTTTTCTTTTTCTTCCTTTTTAAATTGTCGATATTCTCTCAACTCCTCTCTCACATGTTATAAAGCTTTGTTGTGTTCTTATCACCACTAGTAATATATCTAGTAGCTCTATGAATCCCCTCTTTTCACTATCCTACCACAGAAAGTACACTTCGTGTCATTAGTCTTTTTTGAGTCTACCAATGTGACATACTTCCAACATGGGTGCTTTCTCCTTGATTCAACCATCTACAAAATTCAAAACACATGCAAAGTTGCAAACAATGATGCAAGTTACAAACAAACATATCCTATCAAAGATCACATTATATAATAATATATATATATATATTTAATAACTTAATAATATAATAAGTATTACTATTACATAATAAATTAATAATACATAATATGCATAATACATATTAAAAGTAATTTAATAATATGTATATTACTCTTTAATAAATTAATATCTATCAGTAATATACGTTGATATTCTATATAAGTCTACTCTTAGATGTCATAATAATATTCGTATATAACCTTGATAATAATACATCTAACACGCTAAGTTACATTAGATAGAAACACAAAAAAATAAAGACAGTTGAACGATAGAGAGCAAGCACACAAAAAACAAATAAAGCTTCTTTCGTTCCCGGAATGGAAGAGATAAGAAGAAAAAAAAAGCCTGTCAATGACTCGATGGTTAAGATGGCAACATGATGAAGATCAAGACTTGATGAAGGTCAAGAGTTGAGACTCATACCTAGGCGATTGAGGTTGAGGAAATGGTGTAGATGGCAAGCGATGCTGATGGTCTACCTCAACGATGGTAGTCAAAGAAGCTCGAGTTGCTCCGCCGCTCTAGCGATAATGGCGATGGGGGTTGGCGTGAAGTCACGACTCATGACACACGTAAATAAGGGTCTAGTATGGAAACTCAAAGGTCGTAGACGCTTCGATTGGAAAGTCGGTGGTGGCGGTTTGTTGCCTTTAAAAAAAAACTTCAAATCTAGTTAGGGCTTCAGGAGATGAGGCGAAGAGGCAACAAGGCGCCACTCGAGGCGAGGAGGCAAGTCGCCTAATCAAAGGTCATCGCCTGGGTGTTCATCGAGGCCACATCTTGCTCTAGCGCTTCACCTCATCGCCTGGTCACCTGAGGCACTCGCCTCGACAATGATGATGTCCTGTAAGTGTGCATTCTGTCCTTGTGGCACTACTAAGAATGAAGCAAAAGTATCCACTAGTGATGCATGTATCCGCTGGCTCCAATAGTTGTAGACCTCCTCTAGCATAGAAAACAACTTCTTCGCCAGTGTCTAGGACCTTACCAAGGAATAATCAAGTCCAAGGCCCCCAACAAAGTTGGTGGCTCATCTTCTTGTTAATCCTTCTAATCATGACACATCGGCTAACATGCATTGAGTTTCCCAAATAAGACCTTCACTACTAAATGATATTCAGGCAAAGTCCAATTCTCCTAAGATAAAGAAGAACTCTCCTGATAGGCTGTCCCATATCTCCCTTGAAGAGTTATAATGTAGCAATCTAAAAGAAGGTCCCTTAATGCCCTACTACTGGAGCCAACGGTAGCTTCAGTTGTCCAACCCCAGAAAAAGAATCAGCTTCACCTAGTCTAAGTACAAAGCTCTGTAAGCCAAGCAAGAGGGGAGAAGACAACAAGGATGGGGTTTCTTCCTGAAAACATCATCTATCTCAGTTCTATGTTTACATCACCCAATACACCATCTTTGTATATGTTCCTACCTATTATCTTGATATGCCAAGAGAGATATACAGTACTCATCGTGCTATTCTAAGAAGCATACTATTCGGCAACCATGCAAAGACAGTGTCACTCTCATACACTACAGATATTTACTATCTATGTTATTTAGCACCAACAAGAAACGTACGTATTCCATATCATGGCCACTAACCGAGAACATGAATGTCCTTGACCAACGACTATAGTTAGTTTCATCCAACTTAATAGTAAATCCATATGTGAATGGATTACTCAACATATTTATGTCTCCACTAAAACCCTCTTCAAGGTTAGATGAACTCAATTTTCTTGCTATCATTCTTCTCTTCTGACAAACATGTCAAATCTTCAAGAAATGACCAATGAGTCATATGAAACTGTTAATTGACTTGAAAAACCATAGGCAATGAAAAAAATCCACCCAGAACACCTTATGCAGTAAGAAAAGGGGCTCAACCACAGCTTGGCAAATCGACAGCGGTCCGATGGTGCTCCATCGACGTTCTGGTGATAATCTGGCTATTAATGAATTCGAACAGATGACAAAATAAGCTGTTGGCAGCCATTAGTATCCAAATCTAGGTTTCTAGTTGCCAGATTCATTGACCGGAGGTTCAATGGCAAAAAAGCTGATGAGATTCGGTGAGGGTGATGCCTATTTGGGGCCAAATGGGATCTACAGTAATCCCGGCAGCAGTGCCAAATCTACTAGATCTGATGGCCATGGTGTTAGATCTGGCTAGATTCAGTAGTAATTGTGTTGAGGATGATCCAATGATATCGAATCTGATCGTGGTCCAGCACAAAGGAAATAAGATCGACCAAAAGAAAGCAAAGAAAAGGAGTGAGAAAAAAGAAGCAAAAGAGACGGAAAAATAGATTTTTGGTGGGAGGTATCAAAGCACAAAGAGCCTAGGACCTACAAGTATCAAATATCATTTTGAGGAAGGAAAACAATGTACTACTATTAGCAAACCTTAATCCTCTTTGAGTAAAAGATAGTGGGGAAATTACAACATGGTCCAAAACATATAAGCAAACAAAAACAAGACAATGGAAAAGAAAAATAAGAACTCCGCTACACTCATATTGAGAATGGTTCCTAAGCTTCCATGATAGCATCAATTCTTCTACCTCTCTTCTATGATGTTGCTAATGAGACTCTTATTCACGGATTTGATGAAACAAAACCAACTTTCTCCTAATCATAGTTAAAAGGAAAGGCAACTTAATCCTTTAGCTAGAGCTTTTTATGATTTTGGTCCTTCGTTTTCTTGATATTTTTCAAGCATGTTCTATTCCATTCAGCATATTTTGCATTTCTAACGGAGGTAACGACGAGATTTAAATTTAAGGGAATATTTAGTTCGATATAATACATTTACTTAGATGCAGCTGTTTTTCAAGTTGATGCACCTCAAGTTCCTAAAAAAGTACAATACCATTGTGGAGGATTTTGATAACTAGAAATCATTCATTCCAAAATCTCAAAGAAAACAAATATAGTTGATACCTTTATATAGAGAATGATCGATCCTAATCCAAATCCTAAATATGGAAACAAATCAACTCCTAACAAATCAAAATATATCCCTACAATTTGGAAAGAGATAAACATAGAATGAGATAATTCTACTTTCCTAAATACTATTTCCTAAGTTATCTCTAACACTTCCCCCTCAGTTGGAACATACGATGCCCAACTTGTAGTAGTGCAACAATAGGAGAGCTCCCCCCATCTAACATAGTCCGAGGCTAAAGCAGCCAGGCAAGCATGCAGGAGCAGCAATAGTAACGACCAAACATGAGAAACGTGCCAAAGCGGTAGTATTGACCAAAAGATTTGTGGCAACAATAGTAGAGGAGGCCTTGCTCCTCAAAAGAGACCATTGGCACAGCAGCGGTGCAAGATTAGGGACTTTGTATGGAAGCGGGCGAGGAGGAGGGTGGCGGAGGAGAGATCTGGTGCGACCTTTCTCTGGGGCTTCATCTACTTCAAGTGTCGATGATTTGGGCATTTGGCAAAGGAGTGTCGTGAACCATTGGTTTGTCTCCGGTGTCGGGGGTGGGGGCATAAAAGGAGTTCATGCCCAGTGCTGCTTCATGCCAAATCTTCCTCAGGGTTAGGCCGATCTCTCCCCCCTCCTCTACCAATGGAGACACCTGCTGATGGTGTTGAAGCTGCGTGGTCATCTGAGACAATGCGGTTGGATTCTATGTTGGAGTGCTCGCTGATTAGGTCTCTACAACGTGGTAATCTGGTGCTTGATGAGGTTAGATCTTTCCTCTCTCAATTGGGTTTAAAATCAAAATTTTGGAAATTATCTTTTTTATCGAAGAAGAGGGTGTTGCTTTTTGGTTTAGAGATTTCGGATGTGGACAAACTTAAGTTTGAGGAGGTTTTGATTGGGGAATCGTTGATTCGTTGGGCCCTTCCGAGTGTTTATGAAGGAGCTTCAGAAGAACGCATTCCTATACGCCCAATTACTTGCTTTCGTATTTTGGGCATTCTGCTTTGTTTGAAAACCATTAATAATGTTATAGTGATTTGTTCTTCTTTCGCATGAGTTGGGAGGTGTTTTAGCATTGGTTTGCAAGAGGGTGATGCTTTTTCAATTGTAGTTGATGGGGAACTGAAGGTGGGGAATCTATCCCCTCAAAGGAGATTCTTCATTTTGCCTAGAGTGCTTGTGTCATCTCCTTTGTTAACTTGGGTGCGGTGCTGGGAAGGGAATTGTCATATACTCAGGTGGTGGCAGCAGGTGTTGTGGAGGTAAAGAGAGCTGCTCTACAAGAAACACAGCGATCTTCAAATCATGTGTGGCCAGTGAAGGATGTTGCCAAGCGTCAGATTTCTCCTTCCAGCAATCTTCAGGCGAGAGATGGTGCACCGATGATGCTTAGGATAGTCAGACGATCTCGTTGGGTGTGGAGATCGGTTGAGAATATTCGAATTTCGAATCTGAGATCGGTAGCTGGAACCAGTCACAACCTTCCAGATCAGGCAGCAGTTGGCGACCTTCTAGATCGGGCAGTTGGTAACTTTGCTATTTTGCAAAATGACCATGTGCTGGACTAGTCTGTGCAGGGCAATGGCTCTGATTTGCTAAAAATAGGTGATAAACGCGGAGCTGCCAACTGGAGCAATGGCTGAGGATGCATACCTTGTTTGCCAACGACAAGTGGAATTCGGATCCGTTTACATATCCGAATGTGATAAGTCTTACGACCTCGTTGACTAGCCATCTCATATTTTGCATTGCGAGGTGGGCGCAAGCCCTTCTGTCTGCATGAACGTGTCCTCGCAGGATAGCTTCACCTCTAGACCATGCATGATTGTCTCTGCTGCTTCATCGTGTGCATCTGTTGCAGCTACTGTGGTAGAGGCAATTGAGGTGACGCTACAAAGATTAATGCACGTGAACCCAACTTTCAACAGGTGGATACCAGACCCAGCCAAAGGTCCGGTCTTGGTGAGCCTACCTGCTTAGCTCATGCATCTCATAATCCTATGATTGTCGACTCTTCTTTGTTTCTGGGGCCTGCTATTGTGTCTACTTTCTTGTAGGAAAGACCAATTCCAGTGGCATTCGGATCAATCTTCAGCGAGGCCAATAAGGCGCACTTCATTGGTAGGCAGTATGATGACCATTCGGGACAAGTGCGGAAAGTAGTTCAAGGTCCCGAAGACACGACATCTGATGTCAACAATAATGGCATTTCTTCCTTCAAATCTACAATGAAGGCCAAATCTGCTTCCCGTAAACCGTCTCTCAACAGATCATCTTGGCACTTGAGTACCATTCCACATAGGCACAAGCTGATTTTAAGTGCTTGTTACAAGAGAAAAAAAGTGGGGAAGAAGGTAGCTGGGAATGAACCGGTGCAGAAGGTTGATGATCGGGTTGCTAAGGTTGTGGGGGCCAGAAGAGTTCACAAAGGGAGTTCCAAAGTTAGTGTTAATGGTTAAGGTCCTTTCATGGAATGTTCGAGGTCTCTAGGATGATAAAAGGAGAGCTTTTCTGAGGAGATATTTGACTGATTGGAAAGTGGATGTGGCATGCATTCAAGAAACACATTTAGATCTCCTGACTCCTCATTTGAAGTCACATTTATGTGGGAACTTATATACTAGTACTATGGAGTTGGATGCTGTTGGAAGATCGAGTGGCTTACTGATGATATGGCATGATGATATGCCCAAACTCAATTCATTGAACCTGTCCAGTAGAGTGATGACTGGGATTTTCACCAGAAAAAGTGATGGCATGTCCTTAGCTATATCTCAAATGTTTGCCCTGGCGAGGATGGGTCAAGGATGCTTTTCTGGGAGGAGGTGCAGCAGGCTGCATCATTTGTTGAGGGATGTCGTGGTTTGATATGTGTAAATTTTAATGCGACAATGTATGCAGATGACAGACCTGACTATAGATATGATGCGGCTACTACTCAGTTTCAACAGGTGGAGAAAGAGTTAGAGTTGATTGACCTCCCTACTTCAGGATCACACTTCACTTGGAGGAATGATAGGGGTGCGATGTCCTATATTGACAGATTTCTCTGTAACATTTCGTTGGCTGAATCTTTTCAGATAGCAAACGTGGTTACTTCTTACAGACCATTTTCAGATCATACTCACCTGTTATGGCGAGGTAATGAGGAAGGTAACTTCTCAACTTACTTTAAATTTCACAAATCCTGGCTTAAAAAACCTGATTTCAAGGAGCTGGTTCGAGATAAGTGGTCTACAACACCGGCCTCTACTTTGCGTACCCTGGCTGCTAGGATTGGGGTAATGGGGGCAGCCATGATGGAGTTTAAACACGGTCTTAGAGCTTGCAGGGATGAAAGAAGGATGGTTGTGCTCCAGGGGGTGGCTACCCTGGATTGAAAGGAGGGGGTGGCACTTTCAGAGGAGGAATGATAGGAGAAACAGAGATTCCAATCTATTATATTTAAAGAAGATCATAAAACAGACATAGATTGGAGATAGAAGTCGAGACAGTTATGGCTCAAAGAAGGTGACGCTAATACCAAATTATTCCATCTGTCAGCCAACACCAGAAGAAGGAGAAATATGGTCAATAGCCTGAAGGTGGGTGATAATGTCCTTAGAAAAAGAAACCAAATTTATAGTGTTTTTAAGAATTATTTTCAGGAGTTTACTAAAAGACACCCGTGTGGTGATTGGCAGCTAGCAAATCTACAATTGGACCAGATCAGTGACGAAGCAAAGGTCGCGCTTGCTAAGGATGTGGATGAAGAAGAGGTTATGGGTGCCTTGCGTCGTATGAAGGCAGAAGGTTCCCTTGGCTCGAACGACTTGCAAATTATTTTTTGTAAGGAGTTCTGGGAGGTGGTTGAACCTGATATATTGGCTATAATTAAGGAGTTCTTTAATGGAAATGCAGGTATTGAAAGGCTTAACAAATTTTATTTATTTCTTCTACCAAAGAAATAAGTCCCAGAGAAGGTGGGAGACTTTAGACCTATTGCATCATCGAACTCCATTTACCTTCTAGTTGCAAAAATTTTAGCCAATCGTCTAAAATTTTGCCAAGTGCTCCCTGACATCATCTCACCTGTTTAGTCGGCCTTTGTGAAGGGGAGGTCACTACAGGACTCCTATGTGTAGGCATAGGAATTTCTAGCTTCTTGGAAGAGGCGTAAGTCTAAGGTGTTTATATGGAAGGTAGATTTCTCTAAAGCCTATGATTCCATCTCTTGGAACTATTTGTGGGACAATCTGAAGAGAAGGGGATTCCCTGATTGGTGGATAATGATGATGAAAAGATGTGTTATTACCTCTTCCTTTTCTGTATTGATTAATAAAAGGGCAAATGGTTTTTGGACTCAGCCACAAAGGAGTGTTCGGCAAGGCTGCCCATTACCTCTGATGTTGTTTAACATTGCGGTTGATACGCTTGCAAACATGGCATTTAAACAAGGTTCGAAATGCCGATTTCGACGCTATGCCGATGAAATTCTAAGTATGCATTTCGTCGGTATGTCAAGGGCACGCCGTGGAAATGCCCATTTTTCGATGGGCATGCCAAGGGCACGCTGTGGAAATGCTGAGGGCATGCTGACAGTATGCCAACAAAAAATCACATAAATAATCAAAATAATATCATTTTCAAAAAATAATGATTGTATAACAATAAAGCTATTTCATAATGACCGTGTGTGTGTGTGTCCTTAGACCCTTACATTTCCCAAGATCGACCTTCTATGCCCCTAGGATTCCAGAAACCGACCTGTGGCAGCAACACCTTCGCCCAGCAGCATCAGACTCGACACCACCATCGGCATCCGTCAGCATGCCGTCGGCACACCTGTAAATCAATACTTTAATCATCTCGGCACGGCCCCCTCTCCAAAATAGCCTTAACGATGGCATGCCGTTAGCATTTAAATCACTGCTTTTAAAGCCTATGAAAGTGGCTTGTTTTCTGGTTATACTGCTAAGAATGATGGTAGGATCATTCACCAATCTTGCAATATGCTGACGACAACTTTCTTCATAGAAGGGGGGAGAATAGAGGCTAATCATGTCTCCTCGTTGGTGAGAATTTTTGCTGAAATTTCAGGCCTCAAAATTAATAGAAATAAGTCCATTCTAGTCTCTTTTAGCATGGAAAGGCTAGAGAAGAACGAATTATCTAATATCTTGGAGACCCCGGTGGTTAGGCATCCTATTCGATATCTTGGGTTGTCGTTAAAGGAGAAAAAACTGAATTTGTCTTATTAGAAGCCTCTTATAGATAGGTTATCAAAGAAGTTGTCTTCTTAGAGTTGTAGACTCCTATCTAAAGGAGGATGTTTGGTCCTTAAATCGGTCCTCTTATCTATTCCAATCTTCTTCATGCCTGTGTTTGCGCCAACAAAGAAACTTCTTAAAAATATTGATTTGATAAGAATTTTTTTTTTTTGTAAAGGTGTTGATTGTGAGGGGAGATTTGCACAACTGGTTTCTTGGGAAGATATATGCAAGCCAAAAAAAGAACGGAGCATTGGCATTGGTAAGTTGGACTATTTTAACAAAGCACTGAAGTGAGTGGTCAAATTGTTCTCTAACGAACAAGACATGCTTACATCTACCTTAAAAGACTCCTATGGAGAAGACATGGATCTGAACCGGCAGGCTGCTTCTATCAGTGGATCTTCAGCGTTTTAGCACTCCATGTGTCCAAATTTGACAAAATTTTCAAACCATTTCAGGCCGTGTCTAGGTGATGGGTCTTCTTTTAAATTCTGGCTAAATGATTGGTATGAAAATGGGAAGTTTTCATATCTATACCAGAGGTTATTTCAGCATATTACGCATAAAGAGGCATGGGTGACAAATCAATGTGACAGAGAACATAATGTTTGGGACATCAGACTGCCAAAGGGTCTCTCTGATGCAACGTGTTCTGCTGGCTGTTGTGGAGGACTTATCGCCATCTACTAAACCTAACAGAATGCGGTGGAAGCATGGAAACTTTTCTGTTAAAAATGCCTACAAGTACCTGATTTCAAATGAGGTGCAATTGACACCTACAGAGGGTGATTCCAAACTGATATGGAGTTGTAAGATCCCTCTCAAGATCAAGGTATTCCTATGGTTCTGTAGAAGGAAAAAATTGGTAACTAAAGTCTACAAAACCAAGTGGTGCTCTATTGGGGATACAACCTACTCATTATGTGGCCAATCGGATGAGGATATCCAACATTTGTTTTTCGAATGTAGCTTTTCTAGAGAGGTCTGAGATCAGTGTGATGTCCACTCTATCGACCATACTGACTTTGAGGCATTTTGGACGACATTCAGGGACCACCTTCATCTTGATATGGCAAGCTGGTGCAAAGCTTTTGGTATTCTCTGAGCTATCTGGTTGCAGAAGAATAGTAAGGTTTTCAATAATGAGCGATGTTAGGTGAAGAATGTAGCGAGAGGTTAAATATTTTTCTGAATTTTAGCTACAAAACCTGCTAAGCATGTTCCTCTTCTAATTTAATATATTTATAGGATGATTACCAGGTAATCCTCCTCTTTTTTCTCAAAAAAAAAAAAATTCAAGGTACAGGTCAACAGCAACAGGGGATTCTGAAACATATTATTAGACCCCGTAAATCCCAAGTCCAACTGTTAAACCCACAACCACATAGAGGAGATGCAACAATGGCATCATCAACACCAATGGCACCAATAATATCATCACCAACACAAACACAGATCGAGGCGATGAAGGTGGTTGGACCGGGTCGCTGAATTAGGCCAAAACTGGTTCAATCTTCTCACGTGGCGTCGCCCAATCACGCAACAGTCCTTGCCACATAATACGGGCCCACACAAGGATGCAGGGACAGGATTGGTCTCTCTTGATCGGTGCTGCATCTAAGATAGAGCAAGCATTGACACTTGGCGATGCTTCAGGCGAGATGAAGATTGGCGCAAAGAGGAGAAGAACCGAGATAAAGGTCTTGGAAGTAGAGCGACACATGATGTCGCAGACATAAGCCTTAGGGCTACGCACACACCCCAAGGCAGGGAGGTGTCGACAACACCCATAAAGCACGATAGAACACATTAAGGTCCTAAGATGGACCCACTCGAATACCATGTGGAGGTTTTGATAACTAAAACTCATTCATTCTAAAATCTCAAGAAAAACAAATAGAGTTAATCCCTTCATATAGAGAAGGGTCAATCCTGGTACTAATCCTAATCTTAAACATGAAAACAAATCAAATCCTTATAAATTAAAACATATCCCTACATTTGGAAAGAGATAAACATAGAAAGAGATAATTTTACTTTCCTAAACACTATTTCCTAACTTGTCTCTAACAAACATAATCTTTTAAACCCACAATGAGAAGGAAATGGTGAGTTTGGAGCTCAGAACCACCAACCAAATTACTAGGGAACTACATAGAGTATCTATGAACTAAAAAAGAGAACATGGGCTTGAAAAGTTAGGATCAAAAAAAGGTGCCTTACAAATAATTAAGAAGTTTCTTTTATACTTCTAATTTTCATAACAAAGCCGATATGCTTTTCCAAACTTTGGCTTACCACAAGATCTTCTCCAGCTTCCTTTGTCTTGATTAGTGGGATGCAGAGGATATCAGGATTCCCATATTGAAACTGCAATTAGTAAGCCAGAGGTTCCTAAGTAGCTTCCACGCAACAATCACTGTTAAGATGTGAAGAGCATGCATACCGCGATAGCTGAAGCATCAGCCAATAAATACAGAAAGTCAACATCATTTTCTAGCTGCAACAGCAGAACAGTAAGACCATATAACTGCAGTTGTATCACTCTCTTGTGTGAAATAAAAAGCCAAATAACTCCAAATAGAACTTAAAAAAAGTACACAGAGCAAAATTTCCAAAAGATGATAAGTTGCAAATGCAAAATAATAGATATGACATCTATAGATACTAGTAATATGTAAGATCGCTAAACTGAGTCCACATGAAATTGGGGCTGGCAACTGAGTCCTGTACGTGTATGTGTTGAGGTAAGTTGGACAAATTGCATCTATGGCCACAAATGGACAGCCCAAGAAGACTTCTTGAACATAGCATGGAGGCCACCTATAAAGTACAGAATATCCATATGCCTGATCACAATAGCTCTTTTAAGTTGTTGAAAAATTTGGGTCTCATCATCCTCAGATGAAAGCATGTTATTTGTGAGGAAATCTACCGGTGAGTTAGTTAACATGGGTTATCGTCGTGGTGTATGTCAATGACATCATCCTACAAGTGATGATGAACAAGAGATCTATGATGGTAAGGCCAATCTTCAGCAAGACCAAGGACCCTGATATGCTCAGCTAAGATATTCTCTGAGAACATAAGTAGTTGAAAGCAATAAAAAATTACTTCCAACTCAAAAGAAATAGTTTATAGAAAATATATCATTGTCTTACTACAGGAAACTCAAGTTCTTGTTGGGAAATTACAGCATGTGACCACCACATATGAAGATGTCCTTTGTTGCACGGAAGAATGTCTAGTTCAGAAATAAACTGATCCAGCCTGCTCTGGAAGCCACCTTGATGATTGTCATATCAGAAGTCCTATCCAAGAATAAAATTCCTTGTAGGGAATTAATGTCTTGGTGAGAATCCATTTTTGGGAATTTTTACATAGGTGCCACTGAACTAATTTGCAACTACATAACCCTACCATCTTACTATTTACACATATACCCCTTAAAAACTTGATTTGTTCGCATCAGTACCCTTCAATTGCCAAAAATGATGGAAATAGGCTTAAAAGTAAATGACTTTTTGCATTTAAGGCCTCATTGAATTGATTTTCTCCCTTCTCCATTCTCTTCCTTCATTTTCCACTTTCTTTCTCTTCCACTTCTACCAATATCTTTTTATCTTACTAGAAGAATGACATCTCCAAGGAAATCTAGCACCTTATAGGTTCAAGTAGAACCACTCGGGGTCTCAACATGTAGAAGTCAGAAGCACATGAGCTTCAACAAAAAACTCTTTTAAGTTCAATTTCTGTCAAATTTGATGGAATATCTAAACAAAGGGGTATTGATGTAAACAAGACAAGTTTAGTAGTTTACTAATGGTATCAATACAAATAGTAAGAAATTAGGGGTATATATGTCATTCCAAATGATTATAGGGATATCTATGTAAAAAAACCCTTTTCTGGGGTTATCCTATTGGAGGAGGTTATCCTCTATAGAACTAATGGATCATGTAGAGAAACAAGGTTGGTTGTGCAATGTTCGATGCAATATACTCCATCACAAGTTTTTCCAAGTTCCTCTATATACATGATCACTTCCACTATGATAATTGTTGCATCCAATCCATCACTTGTCACACCACACAACCAAACACTTTAACCCTACTTATCCCACATATTGATTACAACTTATTCCACTGCTGAATGCAATTTCAGGCTCCCTATAGTTGTTAGAATAACAAACCTAGAATAGGTGTTGAGGATGGAATTATTCATGTGTATTCCAAATGTGTTGTTTGGATAAAAGTGCACTTGACTTTAAGCATTGCTTTTTCTCTTCCACCTTTGCAAAGGGTATTTGTGAAAAATTTCATATGACTTGGTATAATAGTTCCTCTTCAGCAAACTTCTAGAGTAACTTTAGAGAAGGCAGTTATAGAGCCAAGGGCCAAGGCTGAATGGGCAAACCCCCTAGCTACTCATTGGATGATGTGGCCACACATAAATGCGATGTTATTAATAGGAGAATAGGCACCTATAAAAATGCCTATGCTCTTTATTATGGGTACTTGGGGATCTAATTCTTAAGCAATTTTCATCCGGTGCTTTTGAAAGCTTGATCCATTTATAAAATTTTTGGATGATCGCTATGTTTAGGTGATCATCCTTTCTACCCCTCAAAAAGAAGACGTCACAAACAATGTTAACTTTTCCAATCAACAAATTTGAGATAAAGTCAATGGTATAATACCGTAAGATAACACGTTATGTGAACAGCTATTAACATTTGATGGCACAACGACATACCCAAGAGGGCCACCATATGCTTCAGTTAGAAGCACAGTAACAAAAGGATCATGATTCAATATTTTTTAGGCATGGCCAAAGGATTTACGGTAGCAATAAACATGCTAGGGTGGATGTGTGGTCACAGAAAAAGGACAGGACCCATAATAAGACTGTCAGAGAAAAGATTGGATTGTAGAGAAGACAAATTGATACCCTGGTCCAAAGCTATGAGAAGTTGGATATTTACTCTTATAGGTGGGGAAAGGTTCACACAACTCAGGAACAGCTGAATTGTTAAAAGAAAATGATATTTCGGTTGAAGTGCTTCATTCATTCTTTTGTTTTCTTTTCTTTTGAAGAATGCTTCATTCATAATTGTTCTCTAAACTCCTTGAAACTTGATTATCATGGCATTGTTTTTTGGCTATTCACCTACTCAGGAAGGCCACAAATTCTTTGACGTAATAGTTGGCAGGAAACCATGTAGTTAAAGATATCATGATCTCTGAGATTGCCATATAAATAAACAAAGTCCTTTCAGAGAGAGTGATCAAGCACAGGAAGATCACTTCCCCAACTGTTCTCAAAGTTGATTTTCAGTCAGACGAGAGAGTATCAATCAAGGCACACCTACATCCATGCATGCACACATGCACACAAACATACAACTTGCACACACATGCATAGAGAGAGAGGAGCAATCCTGTGAGAAAAAGTTATGGTCAAAGAAGGTAGGGCCAAGGAGGCATACAAAATGTGTTTGGAAAATTCAACCATATAGATTCAAAGAGCTTTGTTCAAAGAGGATGCCTATGTAAAATCATGGAAATCAAGCATGTGTTAGGCATCTTTGTAAGCAATCCAGATAACGAATTTATAGAGGGTTTATATAAAAGTTACTAAAAAGACTACCTTACACAAATCCAATTTACATGTTTTTTATGTTACTTCTATATGAGTAGTGTCTTGCATCATTTTATTGATCTTTGTAATCTTTGGTGTAATGATCCCTACTATAAGAAAAGGATTTTTACATATATACCCCTGTTTATTTTGTATATACATGCATACCATTTGTATTGACATATATGTCATGCCCTCATAAACTTCAACTTAGTAAGTTGCATACCCTTCAGAAAATATTGTAGTAAAAAATAAAAGCTTATTTTAAAACAACCCCTAAGTTTGTTATCTTTTTTCCAAATCAATCCTCCATCTCTCATCCCTCACCTCTTCCAATCATCTCCTCCCCCTTGTGCAGCCATGATCGCAACAACATGGAACGAGCAGAAAGAGGATGGAGGAGGTCGCATTGAAGTCAATGCAACGACGTTTGACAAGGAGTCATGAGGAGAGGGACTAGAGTCAAAGCAGCAAAGGATGGGGAGTGGAAAGAGTTGGAGCAATAGGAGGTGGCAGGACAAGGAGTAGGGACTGGAGGAGAGGGGGAGGCTTCTTGGTGAAAGAGAGAGAAAAGAAAAGGAGCTTATATAAAAATCACTTTATTTTTTAGTCTTCAAAGAGGACATCCAAACAAGTAAGTAGATTATTTTGGGGGTATATATGTATATACAAAATAAGAGAGAGTATATGCATATTTCCCAAAGTTTACAAGGGCATATATATATAAATCCATTTAAAAGGTTACGGGGGGTTAACAACCTTTGTTAAACCTCTTCTTCCTCTAAAAGAAAAAAAGAAAAAAAAAAACCTACCTGAATAGTGCTCTTTCAATCTATATGGTTGAATTTTTCAATACATTTGGTACAAGGACCCCACCATTGTTTCACCATAACCTGTCATAGGATTTCTCCTTTGTGTGTGTGAGTGTGTGTGTGTGTTTGTGTGAAAGAGAAAGAGAGAGATTATTATAAATGCATTGAAAAGGAATTGCAATGGAAACAATCATAAAAGAGAGAGCCATCACTATGACAGGCATAGGTACTTTAAATCATGAAAGCAACAAAAAACTTATCCTTTGAACAAAAGATCAAGAATTAGTAGAATGGTGTATGGACTATAGATAGTTTTATGTAATTCCCTGCCACAAAATTCAGAAAATAGAACCCAGGTGACAGTAATAGACTTAAGATATCCTACACTGGCTGCCCCAAACAAATTCTTGATTGTTGCCCCATCAGTCACAAGCCATTCCTCAACAATTTTAATTGTCTCCTGGAGGATGCCTTTGCATTCAACACCAGCAGATTCTCCAACCTGAAGAGAATAAAAAAAAAGTTAAAGCATGCCTAAAGTTGAATTAACATCACAAGCTCCAGTGAGCTAGGAATCTTACAACAGCATTGTGTATATATTAATAGATTATACTTGAGATGAAGTGCAATATCATAATGTGCAAGTGGATGAACGTCAACTCATCAGCATAGAAGTAGTGCTATTATTATGCTTGTCACGTATTATAAAGCAACTTGTACTGATGACTACCTGCTTGTCAAACTCGGTGAAATTATACACAGCAAGAACAACAGCTGAACTTGCAAGACTGCCACATGTCAAGTGTGGGAATTTCAACCGAAACCAGGCACTTAAAGCTCCAGCATAAGAACCTCCAAAAACAAACCATGAATTTCCTATATCTGAGCGGTTGAACTTATTGTTCAAGGAATCCTACATGACAGTAACATCAGATTAGAGCCAAAAGCACAATAACATGTATCCTTACAAAAAGAATATTTGACCTTTGAGGATATGAGGATACGAAGTTTGCTCACTTGCTGTAAGAAAATATATACGCTATAGAATGCTGGTAAAAACTATTCAAAAAAAAAAAAAAAAAGAATGGCGGTAAAGCTGATATAAAGTCAGACGGACTGGGGCAAGATGATAACATAAAATGATAGAATCCTATTTCATCATGGAAATGGGAATCGCACACAACTGGAAGTTTTCAACCCCACACTCCCTAAACAAAGTAGGTGGCTCAGATAATTTATTTGTCAAGGGGATATTCCTTGCTTGTATTTGATACGTAAAGGCATATCAGATGAAATATCCTGTGAAGTGATGAGGATATCTCCCCTTTATGGTGTTTGGGATATATTTAGTATTAGGGCAACAGAAGATTGAAGGACATCATTTCCCTCCAATCTAATATAAAAGCAAGAAACACAGTGACTCAATTCAAGATGAAACTGACTTCTTTTCCAATATGTTAATGTGCCTCGTTTACCACACATTACTTGTGAATGTTTTGAAAAATATTATTTATGAATATGCACAATTAAAAACATATTATTTGTGAAACGATGCAAGCATTGCTGAGATAGCAACAGACCGTTTCATTCAAGACTCTCTTTTCAATAAAGCCATCTTTGTAACAAATCGCTATATGTTCATTTCCTATTTCTTATTACCTCTTATGAGAAACTTTCATAAATTGCCACAAAATAGAAAGTATGTATTTTTCAACTCTGGATGCTGGAGATTTCTTAGCAGCCTTTGTTGGTTAACAAATGTGTTGAGGATTGTTTCTATTGTTCTTTTTGTTATTACTACTTTCTTTATTATTTTGTAGTAGAGCGCTCTATCCATTATATTTCCCTTTGACCTTCCTCTATAAATAGAGGCTTAGGGTTTTGCAATAGAATTAAGTTGATGTTTTCTTATAACATGGTATCAGAGAGGTTGTCCAAGGACGAAGCTTTATACCTTCTTGATTCCTATCACCTTTCTTTCTCCACCAAATAAGATCTTAGGGATTCTTCTCTTACTCGATCTTACATCCATCACAAGAAGAATCTCTCACATGGGGTTGTGTGATCAACACAATCTTCATTCTAGGGATTGATAGAAATGCGAAAGAGACATCACCATCGTCAGCCAATGCCACTGGGCCACCGGTGGGAGCATTGTCAAACCACCCACAACCGGTCAACCCCCCCTCAAGTGACCAATCACTGGCCATAGCACTGCCAATAGGAGCTCTTCCCACCAATGGCATGCCATGTCGAGGGGCTCTCCTCACCCTCCCAACAAACTGTAGGCACCGCACACGACCCCTCTATCTCCTGCCCTAACTCCGGTGACTAATTCGTCACCAGAAGGGTCACCAGAGAGCTACCGAGACTTGATTCAGAGGCTACTCAGACCGATGATGTTCCTGCAGTGGCTTTGAATATCTTTTTTCGATCCATGTGGGGTCTTGAATTGAAGTATTGATGATTGGTGAGCACTATCTATGAAGTTTTCTTGTTGTCCGGTAGATTTAGGTCTTCGATCGGGAATATTATGGCACCCGAAGTCATTAATTCTTCCACTCAAGGAAGGGGAAGTCATGGGGATTCCAAGAATCTCTTCTTTGGCCCAATCACCAAGTTTAATGGAACCAATTATGCATTGTGGTCTCAATCGATCCTCAATGTAGTTAAGGGTCATAATAAGGAGCATATGCTACTTGAATCGAAACCCACCCACAAAACTAGCAAGTATGCTACATGGAAAAAGGACAATGCTATGGTTAGAGCACGGATCATGAGTATGACTATTTAAAGGATTGCAACTAAGATAATGTATTACAAGACAACAAAGGAGATGTAGGATGTTCTTCGCCACACATACTCTCAGGATAAGAACGTTACACGTTTTCTACAGCTTCATTACAAGATTGCCCACATGATATAGAATGGGAGAGCCCTCGCTCAGTACTACACCCTGAAGTCAGCATTTGAGTGGTTGAATGCCTATATGCCACGTGTGCTTGTTAGTCAGAAAACTTTGCAGGGCACAGACCACGATGGGTCACTTTCTGGCTGGGTTAGATCCATCCTATAAGGTAGCAAGATCATAAATGCTGACTCTACCAGAGATACCCACTATGAAGGAGGCCTATAACCATCTAGGTAGACTTGTAGTTCTCTCTCTCTCTCTGTCTCCTTCCAAACAGGTTGAATACCTCTACCATGGCGACATCTCAGAGAAGAAGGAAAGGTATTGGGCAGTTCACCAGTGGGTGTGGAGGAGGACAAGGTGGTTAGGGGTACGGCTGTCAAATCGACCTAAACCTTAATACACCGACCCAAACCCGACCCGCGTAAAGCACCCATTCCCAACCCAATTCCAATTACCATAAACGGGTCTAACCCGACCTAAATCATCAAATTAAGTGGGTCAAGTTCAAGTAGAAATTGTGGACCCATGCAAACCCATTTGAATCCCCCCTCTTGAGCCTACCTCCACCTCCACACATGGAATGCATAGATTACGCCATTGCCAATGAGATGGTCAATTTAATCATGATTTATTCGTGTCCCCACTAGGAGCCCCTTCCAAAGTGCCTGTTTGACTCCCATCCCATAGTCCCACTTGCATATACCATTGGCCCTTCCACCTGTTTTCCCACTTGCACTACATCGAGAACTAGAAGAACCTTCTCGGCTCTCCCTCTCCTCCCTTATTGCACACAGGAGCAACATGCAGAACGCAATCACATCAACCGACCACACCTTCTGCTTCAACTTCCCACGTCATCGAGCTTCTCCACGTCGTTGTCAACGTGTCGTGACACATTGCATCTTCACCCTGGATAGCTCATAAGTGGGACATAAGTGAAGCCAGTATGAGGCCCTTCGTGAGTGGGAGCAAGCAGATGATCGAGTCATGCCAATCTTGGTGCAAACTTTTCTTCCTTCCATCCGTTTGACATTGGTACACCTCGGTCACTAAGATACGATCTTTCCATTTTCAAACACCAAAAGTGCCTAATTCCCTTTTTAGGTAATTCTCAAGACAATTCCACAATCTGACTCTTGTAACCAACTACTAGCTTAGAGTTTGCCATCCCCAATTTGTCGATGCTACTAGTCAAAAGAATATTGTCAACATAGTCTATGTGTAATGTGTATTAACGAGTGAGATAAACATATCAAACCATGCACAAGGACTTTGTTTAAGACCATGTGTTGCTTTTCTCAACCTATACTCTATAGATCTTCTAATTGTTCTTCCCTTCAATAACAAACTTGAGTGGTTGCTCCATATACACTTTATGAGATTACCTAAAAAAGGCATTATTGATGTCAAAGTAATCTAGATGACACCATATCAAGATTCTTAGTAAGTTAAGGTGAGAAAATAATGAGAATATCTCAAAATAATTGCAAACTCAAGAGGCTGCTCCATATACACTTTCTCAAATCACCATAAAGAAAGACATTCTTGATCTCAAGCTAATCGAGATGTCCCTATATCAAGATTCTCGTTGAGTTAAGGTGAGCATATAATGAGAACACCTTAAAATAACTAACCCCATAGGTCAATGTACATCCCTATGCCCTAAGTCTTTCCTTGAATCTTTCAACATAACCATCAATATGCACAGCAAAAGCCCATCAATAGACAATGATTTTAGCCCTAGAAGGTGCACCAACCAGTTCCAAAGTTCTCTAGCATGGCAAATTTCCAAGAAGGAGAAAGTGGAGCTTCCATGAAAGATCACTGTAGAGATTTTTGGGGGGATAAATAATTCTTGTTATTGATAAAAGAGAAGCCCTAACCCTCTTTATATAGAGAGGAGCAAGGGCATACATGTAAATATGACTATGACCTAAAAATAGTAAATACCTAATCAAATAGCTAACTGATTATTTTCTAACACTCCTATGCAAGTCAAGACGTGGGATACGGTAAAGTCTTGAATCCTTAAGGTAGTGGAGATCAACTCTTGTTGACGTGGTAGTCCCTTCTTCGTGTCTTCAACCCTGAGTGTCTCTTCTTATACACCCTCACAGCGTCAATCAACGCTTGATTTTTCTTGAGGTGCGTGAGAATATTGCCTGAACACTTGACATCTGGAGACAGCTCCCATCTTCAACTTTTGTGTCTTCTACTCAACATATAAGGACCCAGCTGAGACAACTCAGAACCTTGAGGAGTTACAGACAAGTACCCTAACAATAAAAGACTAAAGTTTAAAGAAAAACATAAAATGGACTCAAGCATGAAATAACCCTTTTTTTTTAAAGAACACCAAGGACCCAAAGAGGGTTTTCTTCCTCCTCTTCTTTCATTCTTCTCTGTCGGCCCTCTCCTCTTCCTTACTTCTACCGGTGCTGCTCTCTCCCTCTCCTAGTTCACGACAACAACAACAGCAACATGGGCAACGATCTAACCGGAAGAGTAGAGGGCGGCAACAGCAATGGAGAGCTCTGCAGTGGAGAGGAGAAGCGCAGTAAGGGGTACTCGCCGCACGAGGCAGCGTGGTGGACCGCACGGCACGTGGTAGCCTTGGCGGGGGGGTGGGTGACCGAGGAGAGCGCACAGCGGATAAGGCCATGGGTGCGAGGTGGCACTCCACCTCTAAGGTTTTAGGGAGTCACCATTGTTGACGGTGGAGATGCGCTGAGAGCAGCCGAGGAGAGGTTGTAGGAGAGGAGAGAGCTTCTCCAGTGGCTCGTCGGAGGCCGACGACGCCACTGGAGGGCCTCCCCCCTCTAAGGTTTCCTCTTCCCTTTTTCTTCTTTCCCATGGGATCTAACCCGCTCTAATACCATGTAGAGATTTTTGGATGGATAAATGATTCTTGTTATTGATACAAAAAGAGGGCTAGGCCCTCTCTTTATATAGAGAGGAGCAAGGGCATACATATAAATATGACTATGACCTAAAAATAGTAAATACCTAGTCAAATAACTAATTGACTTATTTCCTAACAATCACATAATGCAAAATGTTGACAATAGAACAATATATCATCTTGCATGACTAAAGTGAGACAGAAACACAAAACAAGACATACAATACTTAGCACATTGGCAAGTCATTTTCTAAGAGCAATAGGCATATCCAACTTATTGCTGGGCTCATTAATTAACTCAAGAAATTGGACCCCCAAAAATGAAACCGATGTGAATTAGAGTAGTAACTAATAAAGTGGATTGGGTTTTTAGGACTACAATGATAAACTCCAAGACATTGTCTATTTAGCAGAATTGATTTAACGGGATAGAATTTAGAAGAACGGGATTGTGTCTCAATCACGAGATTGCAAGATTTTGGTGTTTGTTTTGGATAGGTGGCAATCTCGGGATTAAAATGAGTAATCCTGCGTTTGGCATAGTTGGGGTGTTGAGACTCAACTGGTGGATTCTCAGACTCCACCTGTGGATTATCAAACTCCATCGATGGATTCTCAGCCTCCATGGGAACATATGTGCACTACATGTGGATTGATTTCTACCCTTTTGGTTAGTTATCCAACGTAGGGGAACACGTTCGCCTTGCATGGATGCTACAGAGGAGTGTGGAGAGGCCCATGGGCATGTAGTCATAGACAAGGAGCTTCTCGTCACGGCTGTAATAGTACGCACGGAACAAGACGAGGTCTGGGTGACTCATTACCCCGATAACCTTGGCCCTCACAGCGAACTCCACCTCCCCCATCTCAAGTCCCTCAACCTCTTCATCGCCACGGTAGTGTCGTTCTCCAGCACCACCTTGTACGCTACCCTAATGACCTTGACCTCGACAAAAACAACAGCAGCAACAGCAACGAGGTAGGGGAGGGATTGTGCGTAGGATTAGACCATCCCACCCCCCACCGAGAATTAGATAAATTAGGATAGTGGCCTCAATTAAGGTTTTGTCCTATCCCCGATTTAACTCTCTCAAATAAGGGACAGACCTCACAATGTTGCCAAACAAACGATACCTAGAAGGGGGAGTTTATAGTCGGATCAAGATTGATATAAGCCTAACTATCTTGGTTACACAACAGCACATTTGTTCACATTCTCCTGCTTGCTTAGTCTCCCCCCACTTCTCATATTGCCTATTTGAGACAGCCTCACCCTACCTTTCATTTTCCCTCTCTAAGGGAAGAATAGCAATAGGATCACCTAAGATACCAAAGTCCTCTTCACATTGTCTTGAGTTCTCAAGAGAGAGGATCTTCAGTATGAAAGTAAGCTTCCAATTCAAAGAATCTCAATATTTGGTTACATCTTTTAAGAAGATCAATGCATTTATATCCCTTTTATGTTGCAAAGACAACTTTCATAGCTCTTAGGGCAAACTTTAGCCTAGTAGGCTACAACACATGGACAAAACACATATTCAACTGCTTTGGGAGGAAGAGCAAGGGTTCCTTATCTAAAGAATTTTCTCGAATAAGGTATTTAGGGATAAATATTCCTTAAATACCGTATGGGGGGTTAAAATTCGTTATTAGCCGTGTAAAAGTTGCCTTTAGTAGAGGCGAGTTTATATTTTTACATTTGTGTGCATAACTCACCTCTACTAGAGGCAAGTTTCACACTTTTCCCCTCACATTTGGAACCCCTTCCTGGTTTTGCCGCCCAAAGTAACTCACCTTTTGAATAAACGAGTTACGTTGAAACAGTTCCCAACATAACTCGCATTTTAGAAAGGCAAGTTTTATTAACACACCTCTTCCAAAGGTGAGTTAGCATCTTATATTTCCGCCTTAATGCCTTGCCCCACCTCCCCCCTCCCATTTCGACCAGCTTGTGCCTACCACTCTTGCTCCTACTCTTGTAGCCGCCACAACTACTACGCCGCTACTCCTCGCCAGCTAGCCGCTCCTCCTCGCCCTGCCAAAGCAACTGCAACTGCTGCTCATGACGGCGTAGTAGTTCCTCCTCCTTCCCCAACCACTTCGTTTGCTTTTTTTTTGGTTTCTTTTTTAGTTATGTTGTTGGAAATAAGGAAATGAATTTTTTTTTTTTTTAGTAGTGAAACATTTTTAGGGTTTAGGTTAAGTTATTTCTTACAACAATACCATAATTCATTGATTATTTTGATTTGGGCCATTACTCTAGAGGATTGCCAAACAACTATTAGTATGAAATAAATTCTTGCTCTATACATTGAAATTGGCATGTGTTTGATAGGTTAGCACACTTGTGCTCATATCCAAGATATTGAAAATCACTCTCAACTTTATTGCAATTTCATGGGATAGTACCTAATAGGTAATGTGAAACAATCACCTATGGTTAAGGTAAATTTCTTACTAAAAGTAATTGATGAAAATTTCAAGTATACAATCACAAGAAGAAGGGTGTGAGATGCAAAGCAAAAAGCTATTGAATTGATATATAGTGAGTGGGACAAGTTATATGAAGACCTGTCATATCTTCTTCATACTATTAAAAACTCAAACCATAGGACAATCATAGATTTAGAAAGTATCGATGTCAATGATACAAATGACATGGTGTTAATGAAAGCTGGGCATACGAACCATACATCTAAGCATTCAAATGTTGCCAACAAGTAACTATTATTATTAATGGCACACATCTATACGATAAATATAAACATAAACTTCTGACTACATGTGGCGTGAATGCTAATCAACACATTGTACCAATTGCATTTGCCATAGTGTATGAGGAGTCAACAGCTTCATGGCCTTGATTCCTAAGAAGATTAAATGATTGTCTAATCTACAATCGGGAAGTTCTAATCTGCATTATATCTAACCGCCATGGGGGATTCTTGTTGCAGCTACTAGTGAGCAGGTTAGATTACGTCATGTACAATGGAGGTTTTGTGCATGCCATATTGCAAGCAATTTTAACATTACTGACAAGAATGTGCATATGAAAAAGTTAGTGATGAAGGCTGCACTGCAATCTTTGCCCCTAAAATGAAAGTTAGGCATGAATTTGTTGAAAGGTAACATTTTACAATGCTTATGACCAATTGAAATTGATTAAATTGCATTGGTTAACATTAAGTTTTATAGATTTCCACAGTTCTAGAAGGCTAGAACCTTCCTTTTCAAATAAAAAAAAAACACTTGGAGCTTACGTGTGTTTCCCTCCCCCCCTCCCTCTGCAAATGGGGAACCTTTTCCTTTTTTAACTTATTTATGTATTGATTTCTTGATGCACCTTTAAAAAGGTATTTCTTTTACTTGGGATCACTTTTTCAACAAAATGAAGGGAATTGATGGGGATGTCATGCAGGTTGTTGAATTGGAAAGGAGCTTGTGGTTTTTTATGCATCAAGAAGATTCCTTCAAAACTTAATGACAAGCACTATATCAATAATAAGACCGATGATACCATGTGGGTTTAATGGGTGTGCGATCAATAGTAGGTAAGTGCAAACGATATTTGTGGTAGAAATGAAAATGTTGAGGAATATGTGTGACCACACAAGGATCAATCACAAAATAAGGTTACTAGAGAGAGTTGGCATGGTATTAATACAAAATAGGATGAGAGAAATATTTGAAATGGTTTTGACATTTGGAAAGAAGGCCTTTGATATGTTAGTTTGAAGGTGTTAGAATTTGAATGTTTCGCTTGAGAAGAGAGGTAGGAGTAGATCAATGATGTGTTAAAAGAAAACTTTAAGGCCCTATTTGGTAGAGGTTTAAAGGGAGGTTTTGTCATGTGTCAAGAGTAAAGTGAACGGTACATGAATAGTGAAAAATTTTATTCCCCACCTATCACATCTACTATCATCAATCACATCTACCTCTCACCAATTATATCTACCCCCACTAACTTACTCTTACCCATCACATCCACCTATCACATCTATCCTACTAACCCACTCTCAATACAAATAAAAACAAAAATCAATAATAACATATCAACTCAGCTATCACATTCACACCCATTAACCCTCCTCTTATCCCTCCTTAAGACTTCCTAAACTTTACCCAGTCTTCAACTTTAAACCTCTACCAAATGGGATCTTAGAGAAAATACTACGTATGCATGCATCAAATTCCAAGAAAAATGAACAAAGCTAGTGTAAAGGAGGTGATCACCGAGCAGACACCACCTATGCCATAGGTGTTGGAATACCATATAAAATATGTACAAAGTGGGAGAATGCATTATCTCTCGATGTACTAGTACCTACCACCCCTTTATAAGAAAAAGAGAGATCCTTTCCATTGTTATTTGTAATTCCATTTTTTAGATGCTAAAGAACAAGTCGAGCACCCTAGACAAGGACTTGGTATCAACAATTATCAGTTTCACAAGCCTTAGACTTGTAGATCCTTGTTCCCTTTATGATTAAGATGCATGTCATCCCTTCTCTATAAATTACCCACAAAATTCTAAAGCTTCTTAGGAGGCATACATGTGTTTTCTTTATTAGGTAGCAATATGATAGCAAGGCATCTTCTATTTTTGGGGAATGCCAACCTCAAGCTCAGTTACCATCTCAATTGCAGAGGTTCAAAATTAAGATGTCATGAGTTCTTTTCACCCTTGGACATGGTTCTTAAGTGTAAAACCACATAAATCTTACTTACCTTCCCCCGGAATTCCCACCCATAAATAAGAAATCAACCTTTCAACTTAAAGCAAAAATAATTGCTGCCTATCAATGATCACATCTTCAACCTGATAATATTGGCGAAAGACTGCTAAATCAAATAAAGCCTGCTTGGAGGAAAGGTAGTGTAGATTTTCTGTGGCAAAGGTTTTGAAAGGGGAGCTTTTCCCATAATATCGATGCTCTAGAGAAACCACGGCAGCACCAAACTTTCTCACCAAAACCTGATAAAAAATAAGCACTTTGAAATCAGTTATTTGTGGCAATGCCAAAGCATGATATTAGACATGATTTTTAAAAAAAAAGGTAGACATGGATAAATATAGGAAGGAAAGAAAGGGAAACCATTAATATCAAGTTGTTTTGGCTAGGTGAACTACTCTTACTACATAATTATTTATTCATAACTCTGATGTTTTGCTGAACATTAATGGTTAAATTAGAAGGAGAATTCTGAATGTGCTTTGGTTGTTAACAGATTTAATACCCCATCATCTTCTTTGAATCAAACTGCCTCATTCTTTAGCCTTTTTCACAATGCTACATTGACATACAAGCTACCATCATGATATAATGTTTCTCGTTGTTGAACAAACATTAGTATTGATTGCTCATCATAAATAGTGTCAAGTACTTTATCTCCATGACCTTAGATTCTTCCTGCATCATTCATGGCCTCGAAAGCTAAATGGCCAGGCAGACATTCTCTTGCATAGTTGCACCTATCTGCATTTCTCCTTTTTTTTCTAATAAACCAGAGCCCACCAGCACTTTGTCAAGTGATGCAGTTAAACCAATGGAATACCAACAGAGCCAAGGTCCTTCTCAAAATCAAGGATGGTGACTAATTGAACTATGTTCTTTTTTTTTCTCTTTTCTTTTTTTTTCTTTTGTGTGTGATTGTGCGTGTGCATGCATGTAAAGACCAATTGAGCTATGCCGTACTGCAGTAAATGGATTTTTATTCTTGGTCATAATGCCTACAAGCTCCTCGGAAATAGCAAATTCGCATTTTGCACCGGCACCACCAAATAGAATTTTGACGAATTTCCTCAAACCCAACATGTGCATATACATGATGATACAACTTGTATAACTGTGAAGAAATAAGACATCAAAAATCACCAAAGTGGTAAAAGATTCAGAATTAAAAATCTGACCCAGCCACGAAAAATGCATCTATGTCTTCTTAGATTTCAACATAAAGGAAAATAAAATAGACAATTGGCACTTACAGCCATGTAATCATTGACTATTCCATAGCATGGAGATTCACCGCAAATTTTCAAAAATATAGGCCCATCTGGAGCATTGAAGTAATCAAGAAACTCGTAATATCTCTGACGGAATTTACGGTGGTCCTACAAAGTCAAAAAAAATACGTCAGCAAGCACGACAAAAGACATCAAAATGGGCAACTTCTGAACTAATCAATCTAAATGGACTAAATTATACTCATCCAGTACTTTGGAAGTAAAACAGCTGAAGACATGAGAAGAATTTCAAACGAGTTGAAGTACGAAAATCAAGAGCTGTAACTCCATCACATGATCCACGTGAAAAGATCGGTGATCGCAACACAGCACAGCCATCACTAATTCGTAATAAACGGATCGCATAACGCTCTCTAATCAAATGCTTCACCGCATCATATGGTGATTGCTTACGCGAGACAGTAGATTCTTAGTTTCCATCTAATTACCGCAACAGCACCAGAATTAGGGCATCGCCCCCGGTTCCATCTTAACGCGATGTTCGTAGATTTCAGACATCTCTAATCGCTAAAAAAAGAGGGCACACGGAAGGGCATTTGGATATTTCGGGGCATGGATCGTCGAGTTCGAGGGTACCGTGGGGGAGAAGTGGTCGAGGGTCTGATCGATCCAGTGCTCGTCTCTGGTCAGGTAGGCGTCGTCGCTGCGGGGGAGGTGGAACCGGAGGGGCGCGACCCGAGGGAGAGAGAGGAGTAGCAGAAAAAGGAGGAGAGATGGAAGCAGCGAGAGGGAAGAGGAGCGAAGGAGGGGAGCGCTCGACCACGAGGAGGAAGTCATCGCTGCAGTGATCGGGGCTGAGTGGAGGTTGCTTGCGTTGTGGAGAGTGGAGGGAGTGGAGGAATCGAGTGATCCCGCCTCCTCGAACCATCGGTGTCTGTACAGTAATCCTCCCGCCGGTGGTTACGTGGGCTTTTGCGTCATCATCAAAACACACGGCCCCCTCCTTCGTCCATCCCAGGAATTCCCCTGTAGACCTCTCCATGCACGGACAAAATAACGTCCCACTCTTTCCATGACTTTTAGTTCTCGAACGAGAAATAAAATAAATAATAAAAAATATTGAATTGCATGGGACGTTAATATATTCTGTAAGATCAATTCTAATATCTAATTTTATAAATACTAATACATGTAACTATATTAATTTATAATTATATTAACTAATAAATAAAAATTTATACTCACTCACCATTCTAATCTTACTGTATGCATTTCTAGACACTATTCACTATTAATATTTACTTCACATCACTTCATTACTTACCTTAAGTACATCACAAGATATCACTTTTGTTAACACACCTCGACACAAGACACATGTATATATAGATATATTATTCAGTTGGTGAATGGAAAATCTAGTAGTTAATAAGATGATTGGTCGATAAAGAATTATCCAAAAGGATCAAAAGAATTACCAATTAAGATGAGTTCTCTGGATGAATCAAAATTGTGGATTTATATAAATTTTTTTGAAAAATTAGTTTTTTAATATCAATCTCTGTCATGCTAAATTCTTCTCTAAAATATTCAAATTTAGAAATAGTAACTTCCTTGGTAAATATATCTGCTACTTACTCTCATTTTGCTATCAATTTTATCTTGATCTCTTTTTGCAATATATTTTCTCTTAGGAAGTGATGGTAAACCTCAATGTATTTTATTTTTACAGAAAAAAAGGATTATTTGCTAGACAAATTGCAAATTATTTATCACAAAAAAGATGCACCGGATATTCTACAAGTTGATGGAAATACTCTAATAACTGCTTCAACCATGTGATCCCTTGTGTTGTCATACCCGTCGATTTGTATTTTGCTTCACTGGTTGATAATAATACTATAGTTTGTCTTTCTCAAAAAAATAATACTATAGGTTATCATTTTCTATGCCAAGAGACTATGCCTAAACTACAACTAAGCATGTAACCAATTGTTGATCTTCTTATATCATGGTCACTTGCACAATCCACAACAGCTGACCAAGCTTACAATCTTCTGCTTTGTTTTAGAGGATCCAATAGCTTAAGGTTTCTTTTACATATCTCATTATACACCGTATTGCTTCTAGACAAGGCTTTCTAGGATTCTACATAAACCTACTTACTACACAAATTGCAAAAACAAATTACTCACAAGTTGTCATTGTTACATCTTTAAACTCGTTACCTTTTTCTGCACAAAACTTGACATTTAACTCTATCAATGTCGATATAAGTTTGCAGTGAAGCATAACAAATTTCTATAGAAATTTCTTTGCATACTTGTGTTGATGTAAAATAATACCTTCATTAGTACATTCAACTTCAAGACCAAGAAAATGCTTGAGCTTGCCAAGATCTTTCATCTAAAATCCGATAGATAAATTATCATGATTTCTCAAAATCTCCTCAACATTATCACCTGTGATGATCAAATCATTCGCATATACAAGTACCGAAGATAATTTTTCTTTGTTGGTCTTTACAAAGAGGCTTAAGTCAACAAGAGTAAATTAATAACCATACTACAAGGGGAAATTTACAACCTTTCCATACTATACTCTTGGTGCCTAGTTTAGACCATAGAGCACCTTTTTTGCCTTGCAAACATGTTAGAGATACTTCTTATCTTCAAATCTTCTCAATTGCTCCATCTATATCTCTCGATCTAGTATGCTATGAAGAAATGCATTATTCACATCTATCTATCATATCTTTCAAATTATGCTAGCTGTCATTGCCTACAAAACCTTAACAGGGGTCATCTTGGCTATTGGGCTAAACGTCTCATCATAATCTAGCTTATACTATCGAGAAAAACCCCAAGCAACTTAGACAAGCTAAAGCCTTGTATCTCTCTATTGATCCATTAAGATGGGTCTTTATCTTATAGACACATTTGGAGGACGTTAGCTTCACATCTCAAGACTTTGGTACAGGAGCCCAAGATTGATTCTCCTACAAAGTCAAAACTCCTCTTCCATATCTTTCCTCCACTCTAAAATCTTGGAAGCCTCCTCATAGCTAGAGGGTTCCTTCAACCTCTCTTCTTCAACAACTGCAACATTTGTGTACTTCGGATTTGGCCTCCTTAGTTTGCTTGATCTTCATAGTGGAACAACTTATTCTTCAATCTCACATTAGGTTGAGCTTCTTCTAGAGTACCTTGTTGAACACCATTCTTCAATGGAATTGTTGTCTTTTTTGTTGTCGTGGGTAATTCAAATGGTTTGTCATTATCCTTGATGTAATCATTTGCTTGTTTTATGTATTTCTTCTTCTCTTCCACGTTATCTTCAAAATATGTAATATCAAGTAAAATAGCTTCTTTAGGTGTCCATTGATCACTATCATTTCATGCCTATTTCTTACTAATCTAATACAATTATATTTCTCATATGAAGTTCCAAATAAGTTTGACTTAGGCTCACTTGACCATCATTGAATGAACTTAATCAAATTCAAAACGAATTCAGTTTGATTAGTAGTCTAAGCTTGTGTCATGTTCAAACCAATTTATAAATCGTGAGCCTGAGTTGGGTTGGATTTTTACAAAATCTTCTTACAATTTTTCTTCTCGGTGAATTGCCTTTCCTAGGCATTATTTGTCATGTTTAGGCATGTGAGTATCCAACATTCGGAAATGTTTTCTTTCAAATATAAGTGCCATTTTTTTATCATTTGGCTATGGTTTTACCAAAAAGAGACAAAAAAAAAAGATATATTACATGCATATTCATGTATAAATTTGCAAATACACATACATATGTTTAAAAAAGGCAAAGGATATTACATGGATATTCCTACAAAATTTGTAGCTAGATATATATATCCCTAATTTTTGTATTAAACACCCCCAAAAGGTTGCTCCTATTTACATCACATACCTCTACCTTTGCATTAATCAATTATCTCCTATTGATGACCTTGGAGACTTGGACCAAAAAGTTAGGAGATTTTTATTGTCACACCTCTATCTTTTTTTCCTTTTACTCCCTTAATTTGTATATGTCTTTATCTTTTTTTCTTTTCCTCTCTCAATCTGTATCTTTCTTCCTCCTCAAATTTATTCCTCTTCTCATCCACCTCCTTCCTTCTACTTTCACTGGTAGCTGCATAATTCTCCCTCCAACGTCAATTTGCCTTGTGTGAAGATTGAATTCCTAGAATGGACCCCTCTACCACAGCATAGATGGCATATTGTTTGATGTATGATCTAGAGACCTTAAATCACTCGCAACCTGCAACTAACTAGGAGAGAGAAGTTTTAGGAGTTAGCTTTGGTGATTCGATTCTTAGAGGATGCTCACTTTAGACCCTAATGCTTAAGATTTGATACTATAAATAGTAGTTGGTCTTCTGGGGTCCTAATAGGCAGCAGATGCTCCTGTGCTAGCTCCCCAGCCACTGCAGAATTTGATTGTGGATCCGTGTTAGGAGACATCAACCGCCAGATTGCAAAAGTTTGCCAAAAGAAACGGCGAAAATAGGAGACAAGGTTTGCATGATCAAAACATTGCATCTCCAAGCCTCACGGAGAAGCTCAATGATGGTGAATTTCCAGACCTCATTGGGTCATAACGTGATGGAAGTGTTGGTTATCAAAGATGAACATCGTCTCTTATTAACCTCACATTCGAACTGGTGAGAGAGATCGCGACAGCGAGGCATATCTCGGTGATGAAAAGAATAATAAAAAAGGGATGCTTTTCCCAGGACGGCAGCCCTAGAAATCCAGCCTTCTTTCCACCTTCTGCTTCAACATCTTTTCCAAGGCATTTGACAACGCCTTAAGAAATAAGTTTTGCTTCGTGTGTGCGAGCGTTTCACACTCGTGGGATTTTCATTTAATTTTGGCGTTCCTATTTCGGTCTACCCTTGGTTTATAGATTTAGGTTCATTGCATCGGTCAAAACAAAGGACACGCTAACCTTTCTGCAATTTGGCATCTCTGATTCTTATCTGCTGGAATTGGCAAATTTTTTCGTGGTGAATTAATGCTGATCTTTGTTAAAATATTCCATTAAAAAGTAGTTGGTGTATAGATTAAGCAAAGTAGAGGCGCGAGGAAAGAGAGAAACGGTTTAAAAGACTTAGCGTCAGGCCATAAAATTTCATAACTTTTTAGTCCACGAGTTCACACGAGAAGGATATACAAGGGGCAGAATGTGGTAAAAGTTACAGAGGAACTCTTTGTGGGCTATCTACACAAATGCAAGCACAAATATAACTATGCACATACTTGCAAATGTTTCAGGGGTTTTCTGCAAAATCCAAAACAATATAACCTGATATTCAATTTTTTAATAAATGTTCTATCTTCATTGGTTGCAGATTTTTTAAATTTTAGTGCAACAAATTGGAGCAACAAGAATAGATGAAACGTCTTGAAGGGCAAAAAAAGTCTTAAAATCTGGCTATGGTTCTCTGTAAGCAGCCATGCAATAAGGTTATTCTTAAAATACACGTTTAAAGTGCAACACAAACCTTACTATCCTCCCATCCATAATACGATGGACTAATTTGGAATGCCCCATCGTTTCACGCACCTCAAACCTTACGCTTCTTTTTCATCGAGGCTGTTTACATCGATGCACGGGGCCAACAACTTCCATTCAAAGGCAAATGTAGGACGAAGTGGTGAGCATGGCTGCTGTACATTTCCAACGCAAGTATCAAGTATGGACTCGTTTGAAATGAGAATTGCCTTGGCGTAAGGCTTGTATTGCAGTCATGGAATGGATGGACCTTTCAGAGCCTGCAAAGCAGAAGGGAAAAAATCACAGATGTCTTCTGTTTAAATCACTCGCAACCGCTTTAAAGACAAGTTCCCTGCCAAACCATTAGCAAAAGAGTTTGACAACATATCAAACGAAAGAGATTCCATGAAAAAAAGCAAAGTTAAACGAGTGCACTTATTAATGTCAAGATAGCCAGAACATTTCCTGCCAGAAGGATAATGCAAATGAAGATTAAGGAAAGCAACAGAGATAACCTAATAAAAGTTTGCTCATCAAAATAGTTTTCATCTGAATCAAAGTCCAACATGTCACATTAATATTTGGGGCATGCCCATAGCCACCTAGAAACCGTAGTCTGCGAGACTTTTCTCAATCTCGTTGTTGCTGAAGGTCAATGAAACCTTCTTTATTGCTCCCCGGAGCTACTCTTTCCCGAGTAGCATGCGTTGTTTGCCGGTACTCAGAGCCGTAAAGAATGTTAATAAGGTAATATAATAAACTAGAACAAAATGGAATAATGTTCATTTTAGTCATTTTGGATGAGAGATAGCGTTTACCCTTTGATAAATTAAGGATGAGTTAAGTTTTAAAGGTGGTGGTGTAAGTGATGAGATAGTGGGAGTGGATGTGATAGGTGAGTTATAAATTTCAAGTTGATGTAATTCAAATATAGAAGATGAAGTTATAGTTTATTTGTTTTATATTTAATATTTGGTTACTTTTTATTATTGCTTTGTTGAAAAGTGGAGTGAGTGAATGTTTGATGTGATAGTTGAGTTAATGTGTTATGTATAAAGATTTGAGGTGATATTTTGACACTGTTTATGCTATTCCTACCATGCCACCTAATCACCCTTCTTGTCCCTCATTCAAACAAGACCTTTAGAGATAGCATATCGTGAAGTCCCTAGCCATTGTGACCCTGTCATGTGGGGTGCCGTTGTGTAATAATAATAATATTTATATCTTTTCTTACACCGAGTGAGATCAGCCTGATCAGGTCTATGACCTTTTTTGCCTCCATCAGATTTACTCTGTTATTCTACGACTTTAATACATAAAATCACAATCATGCCTTAGAGCTAGTTTACTTAGAGGTTAGAAAAATAGTGTTAAGAAATGTAAAACTAATATTAATCCGCAATTATGTTTACTTGTAGAGTGGTGTTAATATCAATTTGTGTTTACTTGAATTAGGTTTGTGGTGCTAACTCTTGTGACGTTTACTTAGTAATGATGTTAGAAATATGAAACACGAGCGATGTTAGAGGCACAAGTGGTGCACAACTTTAACATGGATTACCAAATAAGAGGTTAAGTAGTCAAGTAAACAGATGTTAACCCCTAAGTAAACTGGGCCTTAGGCTCCATTTGGTAAAGGTTTAAAGTTTACGACTAGGTAAAGTTTAGAAAATCTTAAAGAAAGATAAGTGGATGATTAAGAGGACTAGTAAGTGTGGATGTGATAGTTGAATTGGCATGTTATAATTGATTTTTGTTTTTATTTGTATTGGGAGTAGGTTAGTTAGATAGATGTGATGGTGGATGTGATGGGTAAGAGTGAATTAGTGGGGATAGATATGATTGGTGAGATGTAAATGTGATGGATGATGATAGATCTGATAGGTGGGGGATAAAATTTTTTCACTATTCATGCATTGTTCACTTTACCTTGACACATAGAATAAAACCTCCATTTAAACCCCTACCAAATGGAGACTTAAAGTTCTCTTTTAACACATCCTCCATGCTCCATCTACCCCCTACCTCTCTTCTCAATCGAAATATTAAATTTCTCATACCTTCAAACCAGCATATCAAAGGCCTTCTTTTCAAATGTGCAAACCATTTCAAATATATCTCTCATCCTGTTTTCTATTAATACCATGCCAACTCTCTCTCTAGTAACCTTATTTTGTGATTGATCCTTGTGCCGTCACATATATTCCTCAACATTTCCATTTCTACCACAAAAATCATATACACTTATCTACCATTGATCGCACACCCATTAAACCCATATGGTATCATCGGCCTTATTATTGATATAGTGCTTGTCATTAAGTTCCACAGGAATCTTCTTAATGCATAAAAAAACACAAGCTCCTCTCCAATCTAACAACCTGCATTAACTCTGTGCATGACATCCCCATCAATTCCCTCCATTTTGTTGAAAAAGTGATCCCAAGTAAAAGAAATACCTTTTCAAAGGTGCATCAAGAAATCAATACACAAATAAGTTCCCCTTGTTCCAAAAAAAAAAAGGAAAAAGTTCCCCATTTGCAGAGGGGGGAAAAAACACAAATAAGTTCCAAGTGTTTTTTTGATTTGAAAAGGAAGGTTCTAGCCTTCCAGAAATGTTGAAATCTATAAAAGTAAATGTTAACCAATGCAGTCTACAATATATTGTATACAAATTCGTTATTTAATCATTTTCAATTGGTCATAAGCACTGTAAAATGCTACTTTTCTCAGATCCTAGCATACCTCAGAATTGGTTAGTATTACACCACTGAACACTCAATCCTTTGTTTGCTACCGATACAACGCCTTCTTTAGTCCATGAATACAACAAGAAAATTGATGTGTGAAAGACTCAATAACTTGACATAAGCCAAGAGGCAGATCATGAGACTCTCAACCAAGTCGTATGAAGCTAGCATGCATCATAGTCTGGATGAAACAATTTCTCACACTCCTCAAGAGCCCAAAGAAATGGAATTAATGTTCCCACATTGATAGCATGAGTAGTTAAAGCGCATAAATGATTTAAAATCTGAGTAATTTCACAGAAAAAGACTAATGTTTTCCCACCATGCTTCCTGTAGTACCATTCATGCTAGCCATTCCTCAACTAAAAAGAAGGCACTTCCCCCATACACCTGAAGAAGCCCCTACTCCATCTTTTTACGGCAGCCAAAGCTTCCACCTCTTTAACTCCTCCAAGAACTTGGCAAAGCCATGGTATCACTTTGTTTGATGGTTGAGTTGGACTCCTAGCAAAAAGGCTAGTGTTCCAACCTTAAATGGCCACAGTATCACCTCTAGCAACAACGACCATGTACTCACAAGCAGGTTCAACTGTTGCTTCTTGACCAAAGCCACCACTAGAACAGTTGACAGTGCCTTCCGACCCACAAATGCCACTGGCAGTACTATTTGACCAACTGCTAAAACCCTCTAAGCAAGAAACAAAATAATTGCTATCATCACTAGCTCTACCATATACATCTCCGGTGTTGCCATTGGAGCCATGATCCATAGTTGCAGCCACCACCGCAACCATTGCTACCTCTAATGCCTAGAGACCACCACTAAAATCCCAACACCACAAGAGGGTGAATTGCTACCTTACCATGCTCGTGATACCATCATCTGAGTTACTATTGCGAAGACATTCCATGCTTATACCGTTATCGCTACCATGATGGAGCCGTATAGAGTTTCCAAGAAGAGGTCAAGTATCATACCCTCTCGATAGATTTGTGATTTTGCAACATTGTGCAAAGATTACTCTTCTTTGGACAAAAGTTTGGGGTAGAAGTTAGACGGAAGTAAGTTACAGGAACAATCTTGAACTTAGAAACTTTCAGCACAATCCTTGGATCAAGAAGTTATAGGAAAAATCCAAAATACTTAGGAATTGAGATTACCCCTTCAAAGTTCTAAAATTATATGAAATGATATGAAGAACAGACCAGCTCACAGGAGCGAGTTCTTGAAGAGAGCTGATGCAGCTCAAAAGAGACCATGTACAATGTTGTCATTCAAGTATCTCCTTAATCATTGTTTTAAAAGAACAAAATAGAGATCAATTATTATTCCCAAAATCAGGACTTCAATAGTTTAGGAAATTTTAGTTCTTTCTAGAATTGCAAATAGCAGGATTTATACTTCCCTACTTCAACCCTTGCTTTTTTTCTTTTTCTTCATTTATTTTGTTTTTTTGGTGGATGAGATTGATGGTTAATCAAAACTGAAGTAATTGATTTTCGATGTGCTGGTGAAGTTATCTGCAATCTCTTGCTTCTGCCTCTTTATTTTTCCCAAAAAATCTCTTGGTTCTACCTCTTATCTCCAAGAACATCTCTTGCTCCTCTCTTCAACCCTCCATCCAATCTTCTCATCCACATTCTTCCAAGTTCCAACTGTGTCATCGACAAAAGAAGCTTAGACTTCTCTACAGTTTAAGTTCAAACCAAGTATTTAGCATTAAATCCCACTTATGCCCCCTTCAAAAAAAGAAGTGTTACTTATGCCTCGTCTATGTTTTCTCCTCACTGACTAAGCATTTTCTGCATTGAATCCTCAGCCTGCTAAGTATGAAACCTCCCCTCCAGTTTTCAACTTTCCAACTCCATCTCACTTCACCATCAATCAAAATCATCCATAAAAGCATGCACCAAGAAACTCGTTTTGGATGAGCTTCACATCAACTCAATCATAATTAATATTAACAGATTAAAGAACCAAAACTAGGTGTCTAGAAGTTTTCAGGGAAATAAAATAGAACGTTCCAAGACCAAGCTAGCAAAATCAAACCAGTACTCCTAATCAGTCATCAACCAATCTGAGTATCTATACTACCTACAGTCAGCCTTTCCGTCTGCACGAGTGAGTAATTCCCTACCCAAATACTTGGTCAAAGGGTTGACAAAAAACCCCTGCACAAAACCACGCTCCTGACCTATTATTCTTTTCCTAACCATGAAAAGGTCCATCCCCATCACGTAGACCTATGCCTTTCCCTCAAAGCTGTCAAGGCGTTAGGCAACTACAAAGCGACAAGCTTCCTTAACCGCACGAGGCAAGAGGCGCTAAAAAGGCAATTGCCTGATTAAATTGAAGTGACAAATCTTTTTATTTCTTAAATTATTGAATATACCTAATAAACTCATATGGGAATATTGACTTTCATAATAAACATACGATAATACTATTTAAGTGAACGAAAAAACAATGATCCTATTATATTTAAGTAACAATAATATACATATTTATATTATCATACAATGTATAAATATATATATTACATTTATAATTATAGGCCAAAACAAACAACCCAAATATATATCATATGTATCTATCAAAATAAAATAGTGACATATTATTTTTGAAGAAGAAAAGAAGGGTTAACAATAGATATTAACCCTCCATTGCATTAGTAAATGGAGCTAATTACACCAAAAATTCAACGAACATTATAATGATAAAGCGCACTCCCTCTATTGAGACTCCCTATGGAAAATCACTCCATTATGTTCGAGCCAAATGCACCACAATAAAGTGAAGGCATTCGTCATGGTAGAGGCATCCACTAACAATCCCAAATGCTAACCCAAAAGGTTGCCTCTAAATTATACTCAAGACAATAGCATGCATTATAATATGTTATATTTACAATACAATACAAACTCAATACCATGACTTATACGTATATTGTTATATATCATTAGAGAGTTGCAAATAATAACAAACATATACATACACACATCATTAAACTGCAATTTATCATAATTATATCATTTGATACATATAATAAGTACTAACGTACATGTATAACTTATACATATGTCTTAGCAGACAAACAATAGTCTAAGTTACGAAGAGAAGGCAAAATTAAGCATATAAAATATGTCGATAACATGTATGTATTTATGTACGTACTCTATATATACAATAATATATAACATAAACATATCTATAATATATGTAACTTAAGACTAAATAAGAGTCTTATGGTCTTACCTAAAGTGAATTAGGAGTAAGGCAACGAGGTGCAAGGCAACCTAAGTGACAAAGAAGGCGACTGTGCGATAGCTCGGATCAAGTCCCTAGCCTGGAATAGCTCTAAGGCGACCTTTGGCTCTCTCACCTGGTCCGATAGCCTAAGGCGATAGCCTTGACAACATTGCTTCCCTTCTCCATCAACATTGTCAGAACACCCCTTGCCAACATGGGATATCCAAATTAACATAAACTATAGGCACAACATCCAATATCATAACTGCAAGAGGACACCCCTGCCTGACCCCTCTCCTGGCTGCACCCACCCGCCGGATTTTCATTAACTAGCACCAAGAAGGATGTCTACCTCTCCTGGGTGCTTGGGACTGAGATGGGATCTTTACCTTTGGTGTATCTAGGGCTCCTGTTATCAGATAAAAGGCTCATACTGCAGGATTGGCTCCCTTTGCTAGAACGAATGGAAGGTAGATTGGTAGGGTGGTCTTCTAGACTCCTGTCTAAAGGAGGGAGGCTAGTGCTAGTGAAAGCAGTCTTGGCATCCATACCTTCTTATTTCTTATCAGTCTTTAGGATGTCGAGGTAGGTTGAAAAGAAGATCTCTGGATTGATGAGAGACTTCTTTTGGGCGAACAGGGGAGCCGCATGGAGGGGGCGAGACTGGTGGCATGGGAAGAGGTTTGCAGACCAGTGTGTGAGGGGGGCTTGGGGATCAGGGAAGTGGATAAGGTGAATATCAGCCTGCTTGCAAAATGGATTGCCAGACTTTGGGCAACGAAAGAGGCTTGGTTGGTGATACTATGAGGTACTATTATGGGCCGTTTGCTTCTTGGAAACCTCTGGAATCGCCTCCTTTGGGGGCCTTTTTCTTTCTCAGGGCCCTAGCAGAGGTGACAATGACGGTGCGGCCTTTCTTCTCTCCTACGCTGGGGGAGGGTGACGCTTTCATATTCTGGCTGGATGACTGACAAGGGGTTAGATCACCTCTCAGCACTAGGTATCCTCGGCTCTTTACGGGAGTGGTGGATCAGTCGACATTGGTAGGAGAGTACTGGTCTGGGGCCTGATGTCCGATTTTTCGAGGTGGCCTCTCAAATCAAAGGTGTGTGGAGTTCCAAATGTTGCTACAGGAGATGGAGGGCTGGGAACCAGAAGAGGGGGAGGACTCCTCCTGGGAGGAGGGGGATTTCTCGGTGGCGGAGGTTTTCCGTAGGGTGAGCTGTAGGACAGACATCCAGGACATCGACTTCAAGAGAGACTGCAAGCTTCTCTGGGTGGCAGAATGCCCACTGAAGGTGAAGGCCTTTGCTTGGCTGCTGAGGAGGGGGAGGATTATGACAAGGAAGTGGAGATCGAGATAGAACCGGATGGACGACATGAGATGTCCTCTCTATGCTGGAGCGGAGGAAGACATTCAGCACCTATTTTTCCAGTATCCGTTTGTGGTACAGGTGTGGCACAAACTGGGGATCGATTGGATTGACTGTCAGGACGCACCTAACTTATGGTCTTCTTTCCACAGGGGGAGTGCGAGTGGAGGGATGGTTTCGCTCAGATCCAAGAAGGATCGAGTAAGAGTTTTGGCTGTCTTGTGGGCCGTGTGGCTGGGTAGGAATCGAGTGATTTTTAGGGGGTGAGAGACCCTATGTGAAGAACTTTTTCTACTCCATTCAATCCCAGGTGGAGTTCTGGAGAGCTAATTTGTAAATCTGTTGTAACCGTTTCTTCTTATGAATGAAATTAATTGTGGGTGGTTATCCCTTTGATAATCATCCTTCCTTTCTTCAAAAAAAAAAAAACATCCAATATTGAAACTAGAAAGTAGAGTAGTATACCTTGATCCTAACCTGCATCCCTTTAACCACAGCAAGTTTTGGAGGTGTGGATGGAAAAGATTTTGAAAATCCTATACTCAAAAAATTTGGACCTTTTTCACATATTTCATATTATAGCTACTTGGGATGATTTATGAAGTTAAAACGACATTGTGAACGTTAACTGTTTGCAGACTTTCCAACTAGGATAGATTTGGTTTTATCTTATCTCCTTGGCAGAGGCCAAGTAATACAGAGACAAGAAGTTAGATTTTCAAGTGGAAGACAGGTTTATCAACAATCACCATAGAAAAGGCTGAGACATGATCAACTTCAAGAATTCATCTTTGATATCAATTTGATCTCACACAAGAATGCATCCTCTTCATATTTTTAGCTTTCATTTTAAGCCAAATTTACCTTCCCTACCTTTTAAGAAGCTCTCATTTCAGTTCCTAGATTCCTAAACTGTGAACCAATATCACTATGGCATCTTCGTCCAGGCAGCATTGGTGCAGATTCCATGTATGAGTTACACACGAATTGCTGCTATTTTTCAGGGATCAATATATCCAACCAGACCAGACCCTAACTCATGCTTTGTTGAAGGTTAAAATCCACCAACACAAATTGTTTAGAGCAATTAGAAAAAGGTATCCGAATTTTTTACAGATGCTTAGAAAGCTCGGCTTTTGAGTAATCGTAAGAGTGAGGGTCCACTGGGAGAAAGATAAACGGCAGTTGAGGATTTTCTAATAGAAAACAGAAGATATTCTCATTAAACTTATCCATTCGCCTCATACAACTACTTGGCAACTTACACTCAATGGACTTTCCTGGAGGGGAGCCATCGATGCTCATTTAAAGAGTTGGACAAAAAGAACTCAAAAAAGTCAGGAACAACTACAGTGACACTAACTTTAACGTTCAGTAACTGTAATAAGAGATTTCATCCTCAAAGGTCAAGGAAGACTTCGCAAGTACTGTCTATAAAGTTTGAGTGACTCCATTGGACGTGGAAATTCACACACATGATGAGAAATCTCACACCAAACTCAAGAATTTCGATGTAATGAATACCCGACCAAGTAATCAGTACCAACGGGAATGTTCAGTAGCTCGTGTAGGAGCCCCCAAAGGTCAAGGCAAGTTTCTCAATACCCATCCTGAAGTTGAGAGAGTGAATTGGTCATGGAGAAACCCGCATCCACGGCCAGAAAAATCTCGCCCCAACCTCGAGATTTTCCACGTGATGGATATCTGACCAATCCTTGACACCAACTTTAACGTTCAGCAACTGAAACAGGACTCGTACCTCAAGCACAATCTTCATCAATACTGATTTCAGAGTTGCCTATCTACACTGAGCATGCGAAACCAGATCTCTTCCTACGGTACCCAAACTAATCAACAGCGTCATCAACCAATTACACAACCACTCCACGGAGTAACAACACAGAGATGGATCAAAACGCGGAAGAGCAGAAATCAACAAAAAAAAACACAGAGAGAGGGGGAGAGAGAGAGAGAGAAGGGAAATCTTACTTGGCTTTTGATGAGTTTCCTCCTGGCAAGGAATCTGGCGATGGGGGGCGTGAGGGCGACCGTGATGGGGACCCTCACGGGGAAGAGGGCCTTGTTCATGAGGACGGCCACGGCCAGCGCACCCCCTCCAGAGGCCGCGATCTCCTTCGTCCTTATCCTCCGCCGCTCCGCCTGGCGCTCGCCGTCCCCTTCCCCTCCCACCTCGTCCTCCGGGGCACCGGCGGAGATCCCGATCCTCTGGAACAGGGACTCGACGTCGACGTTGTGGCGGATAGCGACGTAGAGGCCCGTGATGGAGGCGGCGGAGACGGAGAGGTGCACCCCCAGCGCCACCTTCCCGTACTTCTTCGCCAGCTCGCGTAGGCGCCCGCTGAACGCCATTGGGTTTCCGACAGAGGACCGGTGGTTTTGATTGCGGTTAGGGTTTTGGATGTAGAGGACGAGACCGGTGGCGGGGCCTTTAGGCCTAGTTTACTTTAAGGGTTAACTCCTCAAAAGAGGGGTTAATCTCTATTTACTTGACTATTTAATCATTTATTTGCTAACTTGGGTTTAGCAACTTTAAGACAGATACTTGTGTTAAAATTCTACATCACTTATGCCTCTAATATGTCTAATATTTTATATACCTAATATCACTACCAAGTAAACACCATAAGGGTTAACACTACAGTTTAACACTAATTCAAGTAAATACAAACTGGTGTTAACACCATACCGCAAGGAAATACAATTACGAGTTAACACCAATTTCACATTTCTTAACACTACTTTCCTAATCCTTCAAGTAAACTAGCCCTTAGGTGCAAAGGGGTTTGTGAAATCGATACATGTACAAAGAATAATTCAGAATCTTAGATATCAATTTTTGCATTTTCTAGTGTAAGGAAACCATATACCTACTGTAGCAGTTACTGGAGTAAAAATGGAAAATCCAACCCAAAGCTAAGCCACAATCCAAGTCAACCCCCTTGGGAAAAAGGAGCACAGATCTTCAGACGTCACATGTGTTGTTGGATGGTACATGTGATGTAAGAAGTAACGGTTGGAATGAGAGGCTTGAAAAAAAAGGCTTGGATTTAAACTTGGGTTAAACAATACTTTTACTGAAGAGGTATTTCTTGATTTTTTTTTCCCCATTTGATTAACACGTGCAACGATGTTTTTTTCTTTCTAGTTTACCTTTTGATCTCTCATCTTTTTCTTTTTTTTATTTTGTTTTCCTTACACACTGTTTAACCCATATGTTCATTTCGAATTACATCTTCATCATCGACCTTCTCATTTTGTGCTCTTTCATTAGAGATCAATATTAAATATATTTTTAAGAAAGCATTAAATAATACATATACAAAATCAAGTAATGTAAATTAAATTTAAGACACCAATTAAAAATCAAAATATATTAATCAATGCATTTTGCAATGCGTTGCGTGTTTTGATTTCCAATCAGTGTTTTCAGTCTTTCACTGGTTGAAAATTAAAATACACCAAACAATGCATTTTAAAACGCATGGTGTGTTAACTTTCTACCGATCGAAAACCAAAATGTATCAGTTGAAAATCATATTAGACTTTCATATGATTAACTTTTACACTCCCGCAACAAAACACGAGCTAAAAATTAATATATCTATGAATGGTCATGGTTACTTTATTGTTAAAACATTCACCTTTTCTAGTAATATACTATTTATATATTTGGCCTTCATCCCTTATGGGTGTCGTCTCTCTTTCCTTTTGCATTATGGAATTCCATACGAAGGGGGTTGAGATCGAGCGTGATAAATGAAATAATGTGAAATAAAATAGCACAATCACAAAATAACCAATCTCACAAGCACACAAAGGATTTTTAAGTGGAAACTCAAACTTAAGTAAAAATCACCACCTAAGTTTCTCGACTTAGGATTTTCCGATCCACTTAATCGATCAAATCCACTATCCAAGTCACTTAAATAAAGGTAACTTAACCTTTTACAACTACGCTACTTACACGATGATAGCGTACCTCAAATCCCCTCCTCTTCACGAGGGGTATTTTATCCTGCGAAGGAGACGAGAATTCGCAAAGCGAATGCCTAAACAAAGACAATATACAAAGTATCCTATAAAATCACAAAGTATGTAATAAACCCAGCTACTATAGGCAATAAAAACTTTCCTTTTATGGAAGTGTGTTGGCTAGCAACACGAAGTGTATGAACCACACAAAGGCATGATGATGCTCTCATATGTGAAGTCGAGAGAGTGGATGTGCAGCGATGATGATGCTCTCAAGTGTGTAGGATGATCTTTGAGAGCAGCAATACTTCTAATTAATTTTCGTCTTCACTTGGATACAATATAATGTGGAAGTAGTATGTCAAAGTGTGTTTAACAAAGGAAGGGTGCTCCTCTATTATAGAGGTCCTAAGAATGCTTTGAAAGGACTTGAAAGCCTATTATAGCCATTGGGAACAAGGCTCAAGAGCATGGTCTAAAATCCCTCCAAAATCAAGATCATTTATGATTTTGACAGGGTTATCAAACGTCTAGTTTTATAGTCAGATGTCTCGGTCATTGTCTGATTTGAGGTTTGGTTGTCTGATCTTAGAAGGGTTATCTTCTGCAAGGGGTTGGATTAAGACGGACGTTTAAGATTCATTTTTAAGACGTCTGGGTATATAATCGGATATCTAACTCTAAGATAGGTTCCTTCTTGTTTTCACAAGATCGAAATAGGGATCTAGAGTTAAATTGTACAGATGACGGGTCGAACGTCTAGTAAGGAGTTTGGACATCTGGAAAAGCAATCACAGTGGGAATGGATTTCCTGAGAGGCTTAATGGCTAAATTGTCTGATAAAATGTGATGTGGGTCATATCTTAACCTGACGTCTATTTATCAGATGCTTGGGATGTTCTACAGATGTCTAAAAGTATATGTAAATCAGATTAAACTTAATCCTTTATGATAAAGGTTTGACAATCCAACAATCTTATTGTTGGACATCTTGCAAAGTCCTCAGACGTCTTATAAGATGTCTAGACTATGGGCTGGATGTCTGAAGTTGGTAGACAGATAGTAGGTTACCTGCCTAAGTGTTTTAAACGTCTAGACAAAAGATCAAACGTCTTAAAAGTCAATATTAGACATCTGATGTCCAAATTGGATGTCTAATCAGGCTGTTTGATTTCTATATTGATTTGTCAAAGATGGTTTAAGTATCGTAGGGTTGTGTAAGTGATCCTAAGACTATGGTATGTTACTTTGGGGCTCTTTAACGATCATTTAGGAAATACAAAAGCAAAGAACATAAAAAAATTCAAAGCGTAAGATTAAAAGACATATATCCTATTCTTTTTGTCAAGCTCCATCTTCTCTTCTCTTCTTCATCAAGTTCCTCCAATCCACCATAGATGCGAGCTTGAACTTCTTCACACTTAATTCCATTTACATTTATCATGAAACTATAACTCATATTAAATAACAAGTATTTTATTATCATTAAAATCAATGATCGAAATACTCTTACACCAACACATTATTCATTTATTTTACCTCATGTCCATTTGAGAACATCAATCTTTATTTGCCTATTTTAATTTAATTTAATTTATTTTATCAATTTATTCTACAAATTAATCAACCTTCTATATTTCTATAAATAACTATGGGTAAGATGTCATTTACTTTACTATTAAAACATTCACCTCTTATAACAATCATTGTTCATCTAATTTGCTTTCATCTCTCCTTCGTGTCCTCTCTCTCTCTCCATTGTTCATCTATTTTGACTCACATCCTTTTCATCTCTCTCGCTCCCGGTAGAATTTTTTGATTTACTTACTCTTACATGCACCGTCTCTCTCTCTCTCTAGCTATCCATGAAGTTGGAGCAAGAAAATAGCCATCTTCTCCTTTGATTTGGAACATCAAACCTTATTTGTTTTCTTTTTCCTTCTTTTCTTTGATCAGTTTGTTTTGCAAATTGGTTAACTTTTGATCGGAAACGGCACCTTTATTTGCCAATTTTGATTTTTTTTCCTTTTTTCATTTTTGTGGTCAATTTCTTCTGCAAATTGATTAAAAAAAATCTTTTCATTTATTTATGAAATTTTAGGACGATACCATAACAAATTTTAGGCTTACTATTTGACTTGTAGAATTATTATTAAATTTGTTATGCAAGAATTATGTGAAATATATCACATGTAGTCATTAAGAGATTGTTTAGATGAAGTTATAAGTTGTAATAGAAACATGATTTGGGGTGCAGAACATATCACATGTAGTCATTAAGGGATTGCTTGGATGGAAGAATTGGTATCATAATTTTTTATTTAGGCACCTAAATTTTGGAATTATTTCATTTCAAAATTTTTTTTTGGAAATTTTAGGGTGTCATCGTGATAAATTTCACTAGCCTGGTTATTTAATTTAGGGAATCATTATTGGATTCGTAATAAAAAAATGATAACACTTATTTTAGGTGGGAGGGATAAATAATCCGTAAACCTATCTCCTTAGGTTAGTGTTAAGACCCGAGGTACCAAGATCGCTTTAAAACGTCTGGGAGTTGGCCCAGACGTCTGATCAGACGTCTGGATGCCTTCCCAGACGTCTTGAAATTAATTTTGCGTGCGTACAGGAGCGAATCTTCGCGTAGGCCCGCGCAGACTGACTTCCCAGCCGCCCTCTTCTCTTTCTTTCTTCCCCCGCCAACTTGCAAAGCCCTCCTCGTGCCTATATATACCCCTCCTCTCCCTCACGCCACCCCACTCCCTTCCACCCATCTTCTCCTCCTTGCTAGCGAGAGCGCGAGCGAGAGAGCGGCAGAGCGGCTGCTGCGAGCTTGTGGGGAGAGAAGCTGCTGCAAGAGGAAGTAGAAGCTTGACCGTGAAGGTGCGAGCTTGCCGGGGCTGCTAGAGCCGGTCGGCGGGAGGACGGCGAGCGTGGGGTAGCGCGGAGGAGCTGGTGCAGCTCGGGCAGCAGGCGGACGAGGTGCGGCGCGGCTGTGCGTCGCTGGCGGAGAGCGAACCGGGTCCTGATTCTGGGAAAATTTCCCAGAATCAGACGTCTGGACTTGCGTCCAGACGACGCCTAAGACGTCTGGAGGACAGTCCAGACGTCTGACAGGTACGATTTTATTTACCTTCTCCTTTTTACGCGTGTACGGCCATGCAGCCGTCCGCCGCGTTCTTCTGCGCTTCGTCGTGCTGAGAGTAGATGTGTGTGCGTGCGCAGGTTCTACTCGGGAGGGCACGAGGGCTCACCATCCCACATTAATTAGACGTCTGACTATAGTGCCAGACGACGGAGAGAACCTCCAGACGTCCGGGGTGACAATCGAACGTTTGGAAACCAAGGCCAGACATTCCAGCGGGCTTCTGGACGTCTGAAGGACTGCGTAGACTGAGGTACGGCCTGATCCACCTTTTAAGACGTCTGGAAGAGGTTCTAGACGTCTAATTTTGGACAGATTCGTCGTTTTTGACCCGTTTAGAGCCCGTTTTCCGCATTTTGAGTTGCGTTCTTTCCAGAATTAATTCCCCTATCCGTTTACGGTAATTGTATACTATTTTGAGAAACTCCTTGTGATTGATCCTTGTGTTAGGACCCCGTTCCGTTGCAGTTTTGGGAATTGCGGAGGCGCGCGGGATTACCAACCACGCCCCTAGTACTCCCGATTTCGCTGGTAGAGTGGCGCTTTAATTTATTTAACAAAATTTGTACAATTATGAAACAATTAATAGAGTCTAGGGCATTGCATGAACCCTAGGATTGAGAAATTAGATTGAATGATAGATCCTAGGGTATTGCATGAATTCTAGGACTGAAAAACTAGATTGAATGATAGATCCTAGGGTACGGCATGAATCCTAGGACTGGAAAACTAGTTGAATATACAACCATTGCAGTCTTGGAAAAGTAGAAAGGAAATGATAACTGCCTGTAAATTGGTTAACAGTTTCCTGTTATGAATGAATAAGTATGACTGAGAACATGGGTTGCATGAACGTAAAGCTGGAACGGTGAAACTTATATTGGCTGAATTAAAAGAGCTTGAACCCTACGGGGAATTAGGAGTAGAACTCCTGGAAAGGGAATGGAATAGAATTAGGGAAGTGAGCTGGCCCTTGAGTACGGAGTACCAAGGAGAGTGACTGTCCCCCTGTTTAGTGCAGAGCGGAGCTAGCCGCCCTAGGGACCCGGGGTTAGGACTGGCCACTTTGTACTGACTTTTGGCCCTCGTGTACACAGTACCGAGGAGAGCTACTAGTGTAGGAAGAGCACTAGCTGCCCCACGGGCCCCGGGGTTCTGCTAGCTCTCCTACACTGACTTGTTAGGCCCACTGGGCAAACTAGGGTAGTCAGGCAAGGGTGCGCAGACTGTGGAGGGGCGAGACCCCTGTTTGGTTACTGTGGAGGGGCTGGACCCCTGTTACTGAGAGGGCTCTGCCCTATACTGGTTCCGTGCTGTGCTTTAGGCGCACCCGTTAACGGAAACGACTGACCGCGTGCCAGTGCGGGGTAGCTATCCGTGAGTTTATCGCGCGTGCCGTAGTCACCGTTACGTCTGACAGCGACCTTGGGGTGGTTGACTGAGGGTAGGACCACCACGAGGGACTCTCCCGGTCAGGAGAGCACCACGTGTTACTTCTACTTTTCGGGAAAGACTGCAATCAAAATCGTTCCCACGAGGAACATTCAAGATCAAGAGAAGGATCTGAGAAGTAAATCAATAGTGAATAAATGGAAAAGTATAAAAGAAGAAAGTAAAATTATAACAACTACTGCCCACTCTACTGCTTCTTCTAGCTTATAGTTGCCACTCTACTCAGCGTTTCACTGACGTGTCACTCTTGTTACCTTTTCAGGACCAGGTGTTGAGCAGCCAGAGTCAGCGGCTGCAGAGGGCGCTGGGCCTAGTAGGGTCCAGTAGGGTTACCGTAATACTTTCCGTACTTTCTTTCCGCTGTAGTGAGTAGTTTTCTGTTACTCCTTGTATCCTCTTTAATGTAAACTTCATGTTTATATTTATGTTTATTTCTCTACTGTTGTGGTTCTTTCCTTTACTGCTATATTTTGTTACTGCTAGTTATATACATGGTGAATGTTGTTTATTTTACTGCTCTTTTGGTTACTTTCTCGTTGGACGACTGGATCTTGGGATTAGTCGAGTCGGTCCGATTCTCGTGTCTCGTGGGAATTAGGGAATTGGGTCGTTACAGTTAGTTGGGACTCAAATTCGAAACTTGTCGTTCCCACTAAAATGGCATGAGAGTGCTTACCAACTAAATTACCTGACTGGCTCTGTAAATTGCAATAAGAACATGATTTAAGGAGGTGGAGCATATCGCATGTAACTATTAAGGGACTATTTGGATGAAGAAATTGACATAAAAATTTTTTGTTTGGCCATCTAAATTTTGAAATTATTTTATTTCAAAATGTAGTGTTTTATTTAAAAATAAATAATTCTACCTCTAAGGTAGAATTGAAAATTTTTGAAGGTTGTCATATGTCCCCCACCATACATATCTTATTAAGGGCCATATGGGCAGGGTGTTTGAAATAAGATAATAAAATGTAATTTGTAACCTTATAACTTTCTTTGTCAACCATCGAAGATGAGATTCTTAACCACTAATCTACATAACCCCTATCCCTCTTGTACTTTGTCTTCCTAATTTTTTTTGTCATAGCTCACAAGTTCATTTGGGTAAATTAGAGAAAAATTGACATTCTACATATCAATCCTTTAGGTAAAATATAAAGATGGGAATGTGAACCTAGATCTATTATGCCAAAGTTAAAAACTCCCACCAAAGTTAGGGTCTCCCTAAAATTTCATTACCAAAAATTGGTATGCACAAAACTTCCTTCTCATTCTCTCTTATTACAATAAAGGTATCAAACATACAATTTAATAGTAAAGATCACTCAATCCATGTCAACTCTCCCAATCATAAATTAGTAGAACAGTCAATGATGTACTAGAATAGAAAAGAGGATTATTGTGACATATGCTTAATAATCCTTAATATATATATGAACCAGTGTAAATTATATATAGATATCATTGACATGAATCAGAAAGTGATCAATAAATTTAACCAAAAAGATATTCTTTTCACTTTGTGCCCCTATTAATATATCAAAGCGAGTTACCGTTGATTAAGATAAGCATTTCTTAAACAATAGTCACAGCAATGGGAGGCATTACATTTTTAATCAATCAAATATTCCAAGACCACATAAGAAAGGACTGTTGAGATCCACATTAGAAAGGATACGGAAAGAAACAGCATGTATCAAATAATCTCTCCAAATATTAACAATGCAGCATTTCCAAATGTCCATAAGGAACATCTATAGAAAAGAAGTTTCGTTTTCAAGAGTGGAATAGGGATGATACTAATTTAACTTTTCGGAAATGGCCACCAGAGAAATAGATATACTGCTTTTAGTACTTGAAATGATATTTTATCTTTAATTACCTACCGGCAACCTCCAAATATTCCTCACAATAAAAGATATACTATTAAACTTGCTTGTGAAATCTTTGATTACTCGGGAGTGCTTAGTTGGTGGATTAAGTGTATTTATATTAGATTATATCGGGTTAAGTAAATTTAATTTGAGATAAAGTTATTTTTTTTATCTCTTTGAAATAATTTTATCTCGTCAAAACATCTAAACTGGTTAACTTATTTATTTTACTATTTATTCTACACGTCTATTCTTCTACTTATTACATAAACTTATTTCCCTTACCAAATGGGACCTTAAGCTACATTTGACAACGGGTTTGGAGGTAAAATAGGGGCTTAGAGGTAAATTTGTGGTGGGATAAGGGCTTCCATCAAAGAGTTTCACAATTCCTCACTCTATACCAATCATTACTATTTCCTATGTGATACCAGTACCAATATATATTAAAATATACTCACTTCAATATAATATAATTACTCACATCATATTATAATATTAAATTATCATCTACTAACATCACATTAATATATCAATCATTACAAATATACCAACTAAATACCTTCCTCAACTTATTCCGCTTCAATTCTATCCCATATTTACTCAAACCCGCAACCAAACACAACCTTAGGTGTTTAGTAACAACATTATATTTCGTCCATAAATATAAAAAATCTTTTCTTCCGTAAGAATCATCCAACCAAAAAACTCTAACAATTCTGTCTAAGTTATTAAAGGTGCCATTAACTAATAAGTATTGAGATACTAAATATATTAGAATTATAATGGGAGTAGATTTAACAAGGATATCTTTTCCAACTTAAGAAAAGGTGTTGCCTTCCGATTCTTGCCATTTAGATTTTAGTTTAGTCTTTAGCATGTCAAAAACACATCTCTTATAACTCTTCTTCATTAAGGGAGCACTTAAGTAAAGGTTGAGAGTGCACTAGAAGGGAGGTGATTAATGTAATCAAATAATTTTACACAAAATCAATTACACTACAACAAAGTCACAATTTTTAGGTGAAAAACTTCAAAGAGAAGAAAATCACCACCTAAGTCTCCTCACCTTAGGATTTACCGATTGCGAAGCGATAAAAAACCACCATCCATACAATTTAAAACTGAGGGTGGTGTACCTCAAATACAAAGTCCCTCTCTAATCCCAACCGAAGAGTTTCTCTTCTCTACACAGAGATTCGACAAGCCAGATATCTAAGTACAACAAAGAAAGCAATAGAGCTAGGCCAAAGATAGAGAGTATTTCTAACTTCTATAGGTTTAAGATTACTTCACTTTGAGGTGTGTAAATCAAAGTTTATGCCACAAGAAGAGTAATCTCTCAAATGGGGGATGAAGTGCACAAGAAAGCTCGGAGAGCTTGAAGAGGACACTTAAGTCTTTTGTGTTTGCAACAGTGACCTTTTTAGCTCTGGTGGTTATGTGTGTGTTCATGAGTGCTGAGTGGTATTTATAGAATTCATATGATGGTTTAAGAAGGCCTTGAAGAGGTTTATTAGTCATTGGGAGAGCTTGGGCCAAGAATATCTCGAGTTTAGAAAAGATTACCAAAAGATTTGTAGCAGACAGAACAATATTAGACGTCAAAGAAGGTTTTCAAACATCTAATAAGGGGTAAATCAAACATCTAAGAAGATTCATGTGTTGTTAGATTTGAGTAATGAGTAAAGGCTAAAAAAATTTGGAATAAAAGACTTTGGCTTTGTAATCAGATGACTTATTTTGGAAGGAAGGTTGTTTGATTCTGTGATCAGTGATTTAGGATTTGAACTGTCATGACCCACTCCTGACTCTCTACAAGTCCCGATAGCTCACCTCAACTAACTCCAAGACCTAGTCGTCCAACGAAAAACAACCAAATACCATATTCATTCCACAACTACACGAGTAATGTAACTAAGTAGAAAATATATGACTGATAATAAAGGAAAGAAAATAACAAACCACCAGTATCTCACATTATACAGCAGAAAGTATGATTACAAACATAGCCATTACAATAGAAAATGGCACAAATATAACTAAATATAAATATGAGCTACATGTACTCACTACCACAAAACTCCCTGTAAGAGAAACAGAAGAAAACTACAGTTGGGCTTGACTGGGCCAAGCGTTCTCAGCAGTCGGTGGCTCTGACTACTCGAATCCCTGACCTGAATAAGGTTATAAAATCTGTGGTTAGCTAATGCTGAGTAGAGTGGTGGTTAAATCATATAATTTAAACAGGCAGATAGCTAAACATGCATTTAACGATTTACTGATTATCATTTGTTTCCGATTATTATTTTTCCGATTCGAGTACTCTAATCAAGTTCCATGACATTTCTCAATCTTCTTGTTCCCTAAGGGAACGATCTTGCTTACCGTTTTTCCGCGATGCAGGATGTACACGTAGCACACTCCTGACCAAGAGAGTCCCCATGGTAATCCTACACCCGGTCTACTATCCCGCACTGACACGTGGTCAGTTGTTTCCATTAACGGGTACACCCAAATATACAACACGAAATAACACAGGGCCTTGCCCTCTCAGAACGGGGGTCTCGCCTCTCACAGTTCGTGTACCCTTGTCTGACTATTCCGGTTTGCCCAACAAGCTAATAAGAGTTGGTGTAGGGTGGCTATACCTAACCTTGGGCCCCATGAGGCGGCTAGCTCTCCCCTACACTAAGTAGCTCACCTCGGTACCACGTAGCGAGGGCCAAACATGAGTCAACGTAGAGTGGCTAAACCACCCCGGATCTCAACCGAAGGAGCGACAAGCTCCCCTCTATTCTAAAGGGATAGTTGCTCTCCTCGGTACTATGTACACAAGGGCCAGCTCACTTCCCTTAACCAAGTTCGAACAGCTGCCCATAGGCGACGTGTTCCCAAAACCATCAAGTTTTCCGTACTATCGTAATCCTGGTTTCTTTCTAAATTCCCTGTAAGGTTCGTACATGAACTTTCTTATTTCCATATTTGGTTCGTTGTACGTAGAACAGGCAACTCAAATTCCACCATCTATTATTTAGTACAGGTAGACATTTCCATTTATGACGTAGTTCATTACAGGCAGCTTATGGTTTATTTCTTTTCAGAAAGCATCACAGTAACTTGATCATTCATGTATTTGTTTCAGCCCTAGTGTTCATTTCACAATCCTAGGATTCGATCGAATATATTCTATAGCAGCATGCATTTATCTCTTTTCAATCTTAGGGTTCATCTCACAACCTAGGTTTAATTAATTATACGCATGCAATATAATTATTAATTCTGAGATTAATGTGATAACCACTCTACCAGGGTAACCAAGTGGATGGGCGCTCGTATGGTAGCTCTTAACCTCTCCGTAGGTCCCATATACTCGATGGACTGGAGACCTATGACATAGATTGACAGGTCAAATTAGCTGAAAACGGCATAGACAAAGTATCATTACGTAGAAAAACCCTAATGGAAACCAACAACATTTCATTTACGGAAAATCGACTACGTTTGGGCTCTGAACAGGCCCAAAAACACCAACCCTGATCAAAATCAGACGTTTGGGAAGAGTTTCAGACGTATTAAATGATCTCAGGGACTCACCTTGCCTGGGGTGCCTTTTTCAGACGTTTGGAACTTCGTGCAGACGTCTGAGGGTGTCTTCAGACATCTGGAGACACTTCCAGGATTCTGAAACTGCCACGGTCCTCCCACCAGCGCGCTTCCCAATCCTCTGACATACGTGCGTGCACGGTTAGAACTTTGGCAGGAAAAATAATTAAGAAAATGCGTTATCAGACGTCTGAGATTACCTTTGGACGTTTGATCAGACGTTTGGAGGTCACTCCAGACATCTAATTCTGTGGAAAAATGATTTCGCAGAACCATTTGCGAGCCTTTTCTCGCAACAAAAGCAACAATAGCTGCAGCATCGCCTCACTCCCTCATGAGTCCTCCGATCTCAGCCTCCAATCTTGATGAGAACCTCATCATAAACCCTAACTAGCATAATCTAATCCAAATATGTGTGAAAAAGCTCCTACAAAACCTAAAGAGAGCCTTAACTCAGAGAATTCTGAATTAAAGAATAAAACAAATCATATGGGGTAAAACTGCAATTTCACCAATGCAGTATGCAAACAGAGTAATTAAGGGTCTAAAGACAGGTCAAACGAGCTTAATAAGGAGGGAAGTGAGATGATCTGATCTGAAAAGGGTTATAGTAACTTTTAGGAATTAAATGACATTCTGTAACCCTAAAACAAACCCACTTTAATTCATGAGGTTTGAGGTAGGATAAAAATCAACTAAACCCTCTAAAATTCATATAAAAATATTCCCTAGGGTTTAGAACCTTCAATTTGGCCTTTGCAACTTATTTTGACCTAAAATGAGAACCATGCCCAATTTATGACTTAATTTGGGTTTTTACGTAAATTGACTGGTCAAACATGGTCCAACCTCAAATCAAATTTCACCATTAAAATCCTTAGGTTCAAATTAATCCGGTATAAAAATTTGGGCCTAAGAAAAGACCATCTTGATCGACTTTACAAATTGGTCCTCTTAATTTATTTTTTGACCCTTATCTTTTGAAACCCTTACGATTTACCCCCTATCTTTTCATCATTCTTTGCAGAACGGTCCCCTCTGCCATTTTTGTGCAGCACCATACCTCCAGCGACCTTGCGCGGAGGATGGCGCCGCGCAGGGCAAGGCGGCCGTCCTCAGGAACAGACGGGGCGTTCCCTGCGTCGTCCTCTGTCGCAGGGACCCTCCCTTGACCACTGCAACCGGCCATGCCTCTCGTGCGAACGCACGAAGGCACGGGTGTCCCTTACCGGCCATCTCCGGCGAGGTAGACACGTCGCCTCCTCGGTCCCCTCTCCTCGCCAAGGCCTTTATAAGGAGCGACAAGGTCTGCCATCTCCTTCAAGCTTCTTCTGGCCGAGAGAAACCCTACATTTCATCTCTTCCCTCTTCGATCAGAACGCCCGAGCTTCCGACGAACCTCCCTCCTCCTCCTCGTCGCTCTGCTGCCCTACCTGCAGCAGAGTCCACTCTGCCCTGTCGTCCTACGCCAGGCCGTTCCAACCGGCGCCCTCAGATCTCCTCGTCGCCGATAACCCCCTCCTGGGCATCTTCGTCCTCAGCTCCAGCAGGCACGAGCCGGACGCCTCCCTCTTTCCCTTCGTCCATTAAAGTAGGTAGGAATTTTCCTCTCTCTCTCCCTTACATTTTTCCCTTCATGATTTAACATTTTACCCCACCGACCGCCACTTCCACCCCCATCTGCTCCATCTCCGGCGAGGTCATTCCACCTCCACAGACCACCTCACCCCTCGCCGACAAGCCCAGAAGCTCCCCCTCACTCCACTCAACCGTTTCCCCCACTCCATACACCGCCATTCACCGCCCGACCACCCCCCGAACAGACCCATTTCCGTGCACACAGTTTGACCTAGGCGCACCTCCACAGGCGCTCTCGCACCTCGCCGACCCCCACACTGCCTTCGCCACACTCCGATGAAGCTTCCTACGTTATCTGATACGGCCGCGAGGCTGTCTTTGCGATTTCAGGTCTCCTCCTCCTCGCCGCCATTGATGAGCTGCTGAAGCTACTTCGCAAGCAGCTCTAGGCCGTCTCCAGCCCAGGCGTGAGCCCCAGGCAGCGCAGACTGCTTCAGCGAGTGCACCTAGGCTTGCAATTCAGGTCGCAAGCCTCGCAGCTGCCCCAATTGGTAGCGACTTCCTCGATTGCAGGCGCGTACTCTGGAGGTGGGACTTTAGTCCCTCGTAAGTGTGTGGCCTTGCGCCCACACTTAAATTGAAAAAGTGTATTAGCCTGTTTGCCTTCGATACAGAGGGGTCAAGTCCCTCACATGCACGCAGCGCGCCACGAGCTCGCCCGTCCTCACCTGCGCTCACTCCCTGCAGGTCTGGGCCGAATCCGACTACCCGACCAAGCACTCCTCGCCCACCACCGCACGCCGATGGCCCTGGTCCCGGGCGCGCTACCCGAACCCGATTACCCGGCTTTGGGAGAGCATTTCTAAGAGAGATTCAGAGAGAAAGAGAGACACGGGGAAGGGGTAAGGGTAGGTTTTGCACTAATGGGTGTGTATGCGCGTAGGGAAGAAGGAAGAAGAAGAAAGAAGCAGGCGAAGGAAGGAAAGGAACTATAGCAAACATGCAGTTAAGCTGTCTGAGCGCCGCGTCAGACGCCAGAAGGGTAGCAGCTAGAGCAGAAGAAGGCAGGATGAAGAAGAAAGAAGAAAAAAGAAGAAAGAAGACACAGCCGCAAGGAAGAAAAGAGGAAGAAGCAGAGTAGAAGAAGGCAGGCTGAAAGAGAAAGAAGAAGAAGGTCACCACAGCCGCAGGTTGAAGAAGAAAGAAGAAGGCAGAAAGAAAAGAAAAAAGAAGAAGAGGACCAGCCAGAGCAGAAGAAGAAGAAAAATAGAAGAAGAGAAAAATCAGCTGAAAGAGAAGAAGAAAAGAGAGAAGAAGAAGAAGCCAACAAAAAAAGAGAACTTTTGCTCTCTCTCTCTCTCTCTTATTCTTTTTGTAACATAATTGTAAACCTTTATGCTTCTAGAATTATAGTTGCTCCCTGAGTTCGACCTCGGGAAAACTTGTTATTCCGAGTAAACAAATTTGTATTTGTTACGAACGCGGTTTCAAGACGTCTGGGAGGTGGGCCAGACGTCTGGGATTTAATTTCTGCGGCACGCAGGATTACGTCTGCGCGACTACGCGTGCAGATCTGCGAACGCCACTCTTTTTCACTCTCTCCTCCCGCAGGCGTACTGCTGCGCTCTCTCCCTCTCCCCGCGCGGCCTTATAAGGCCCTTGCCCTCTCCCTCACTCTCATCTCCTCCGCTCCCTTCTTCTCCTTCTTCCAACCGGTGCGAGAGCGAGCGAGCGGCGGCAGTGGCAGCCGCGGCGAGTTGCGGGAGGAGGTGTTGCGAGAGGGAGGAGACGCTCGACCGTGAGGGCTCGAGCTTGCCGGGGTAGCTAGAGCCGGCCGGCAGGGGAGCAGCGGGTGTGGAGTGACGCGAGAAGGCTGCTGCAGCTCGAGAAGCAGGCGGACGCGGCGCGGCGCGGCCGTGCGTCGCGGGCAGAGAGCGAGTCGAGCACTGATTCTGGAAGTATTTCCAGAATCAGACGTCTGGGCTTCCAACCAGACGACGGTGAAGACGTCTGGAGGATTGTCCAGACGTCTGGCAAGTAGGTTATTTTCGTCCTTCTTCCTTTTCTGCGACCTGTCGTACTGAGAGCGAAGAATGGATACGTGCAGGTTCTAAGACTCGCCATCCAACGCAAATTGGACGTCTGGCCGTAGTGCCAGACGACGGAGAGGAGTTCCAGAAGTCCGGGTTGACCATCGGACGTCTGGGAACTAAGCCAGATGCCCCCGCAAGCTTCTGGACGTCTGAGGGATTACACAGAGCGAAGGTATCCTCTAAACCACCTTTTAAGACGTTTGGAAGAGGTTACAGACATCTGATTTTGGACTGTTTCGTCGTTTTCGACCCGTTTAGGGCCCGTTCAGAGTCCGTTTTCCGCGTTTCGAGTTGCGCTCTTTTCGGAATAAAATCCTCTACCCGTTTACAGTAATTATATACTGTTATGAGAAACTCCTTGTGTTTGATCCTTGTGTTGGGATCCCGTTTCATTGCAGTCTCGGGAGTTGCGGAGGCGCACGGGATTTCCGACCACGCCCCTAGTATTTCCGTTGTAGCTGGTAGAGTGGCTTTAAAAATTATTAACATAATTTGTTACAATTATGGAACAATTAATAGAACCTAGGGCATTGTATGAATCCTAGGAATGAGAAACCAGATTGAGTGATAGATCCTAGAGTATTGCATGAATCCTAGGGCTGGAAAACTAGATTGAATGATAGATCCTAGGGTACGGCATGAATCCTAGGACTGGAAAACTAGTGAAATGAATATAGATATTGTAGTCTTGGAAACTGTGGAAAGGAAAAAATAGCTGCTTGTAAATTGATTTAACAGCTGCCTGTTATGAATAAATGAACATGATTGAGAATATGGGTTGTATGAACGTGAAACTGAAAGGGGTGAAACCTGAATGTGCTGAGTTAAAAGAGCTGGAACCCTATGAGGAATTAGGAGTAGAACTCCTGGGAAGAGAATGAAATGGAACTGAGAAAGAAAGACGTGGAAGTGTGTTGTCTCTTGGGTATGTAGTACCAGGGGAAGCACCTGTTACCTGCTTAGTGCAGAGCGGAGCCGACCGCCCCAGGGACCCAGGGTTAGGTCTGGCCACTTTGTACCGACTTTTTGGCCCTCGTGTACACAGTACCGAGAAGAGCTACTAGTGTAGAGCGAGTACTAGCTACCCCACGGGCCCCGGGGCTCTGTTAGCTCACCTACACCGACTTGTTAGGCCCACTGGGCAAACCAGGGTAGTCAGCCGAGGGTGCGTGAACTGTGGAGGGGCAAGACCCCTGTTTGGTTACTGTGGAGGTGCTGGACCCCTGTTATTGAGAGGGCTCTGCCCTATACTGATTCCGTGCTGTGCTTTGGGCGCACCCGTTAACGGAAACGACTGACCGCGTGCTAGTGCGGGGTAGCTACCCGTGTGTTTTTCGCGTGTGCCGTAGTCACCGTTACGTCTATCGGCGACCTTCGGGTGGTTGACTGAGAATAGGATCACCACGGGGGACTCTCCCGGCCAGGAGAGCACCACGTGTTACTTCTACATTTCGGAAAAGACTACAATCAAGATCGTTCTCATGAGGAACACTCGAAATCAAGTGAAGGATCTGAGAAATGGATAAACTGTGAAATAATAGAAAGACGTAAATAAAGGAAGAAAGAAATAAAATAGCTACTGTATACTCTACTATTTCTTAGTTTTAGTTGCCACTCTACTCAGCGTTTCGCTGACGTTTACACTCGTTACTTTTCAGGACCAGGTGTTGAGCAGCCAGGGTCAGCGGCTGCAGAGGACGCTGGGCCGAGTAGGGTCCAGTAGAGTTACCACTGTTCTTTTGTGCCCTTTTTGGTTCCACTGTACTGAGTAGTTCTTTTTACTCTCTGTACTTTTCTTTACTTGTAGTTCATGTTATGTTATAAATGTTGTTCTACTATTGTGGTGGTATATACTGTAGTGGTTCCTTTTCTTACTATTGTATTTTGTTACTACTAGTTATATTCATGCCGAATGTGATTTATTTTACTGCTCTTTTGGTTACTTCCTCGTTGGACGACTGGGTCATGGGATTAGTCGAGTCGGTCCGGTTCTTGTGTCTCGTAGGGACTCGGGAATTGGGTCGTTACAAGATGGTATCAGAGTAAGGTCGTCCCGAGAAGTGAATCAACTGACTGGAAAATAACCAATTCACATGTATATAACTAGAGTAGCCACCACAACGTATCTTTTGACATGAGCTCTTAGACGTTTCCGTTAGGTATCGTCCCATATTGACGTGTTTTGTTTTCTTTCGCGTCTCCTTGCAAGAGATGCCTCGTCACAGGACTGGAGAGACTGGCCGCGGGCGCGGCCGAGGACGAGGTCGGCGAGGTGGGTGTGCCGTGGTCGACGCCTCAGTGGACCAGCCACCACTCCCAGGCATCCAGGCCCAGGACCTCGCCCAGCTGATACGGGACATTGTGCGAGAGGAGCTCTACCCACCGGCCCGAGCGCATCACCCTAGAGCTGTGGAGGGGGAGTCCTCTGTGGGACCACACGACGGACGCGGTGCTGGACACGGGGGAGGGGATGGGCCGCCGCCGCCCCCACCTTCCTTCGACACTTCTGTACACGAGGCACCTTTGCCTGGAGGTGCACTTGCATCCCCACAGCAGCGCCACTCCGAGCTCTTCTGGCAGTTCTGGAAGATGAAGCCCCCTCCTTCAAGGGGATGAGGACCCGACCGGGGCAGAGGACTGGCTCGAGTAGCTGGAGAAGATTTTCGACACCCTTCGCCCCCTGGTGGAGTGCCGCGTGGCCTTTGCCACGTACCAGCTAGAGAGTGCGGCACACAGGTGGTGGAGGGCGGTTAGGGGACAGGAGAGGGACAAGCTGACCTGGGATCGGTTCGTCACCCTCCTCTGCGAGCAGTACTTTCCCCAGACGTGGCAGGACCAGAGGAGGCGGGAGTTCCACACTCTCCGCCAAGGGACGATGACCGTGAGCGCGTACCGCACGTGTTTCCTAGAGCTGTCCCGCTTTGCAGCGACCGCGATAGCCACTGAGGAGGAGCGCCTTTGGAGGTTCACCGAGGGGCTCCGGCCTGCGATTCGGGGGTATGTCAAACCCTTGAAGCTGCCTACGTTTTCGAGGGTGGTGTAGGCAGCCATGACTTATGAGGAGACCAACCCGTCCGCGCGAGACACTGACGGCTGGCGGAAGAGGCCCTTTCAGCCAGACTTTTCACAAGGCCAGCGAGAGAGGAGACACTTGGCGTCCGCAAGAGAGCCGTCACGTTTTGCGGGGCCATTAGTGACCTTTGGGGGCCCTCGACAGGGGCCAGTCACCAGCACCGGACCCCCGCCCAGCCGACAGCAGGGACCCACTGAGGGCGGGAGTTGGGTTCCCCTCTGTTACCAATGCGGCCAGCCGGGCCACATCAGGAGGGACTGCCCGTCTAGGGCAGGAGGTCAGCGGACACTTCCTACGCAGAGCACTGGAGGGCGCGTAAGAGGCCGCGATTCCCAGGCGCGAGGAGGAGGACAGCAGTCACGAGGAGAGTACCGGCCAGCACCTGCCCGTCCGACGCAGAGTGTGGCTACTTCGTCCGCACCTAGAGTTGAGGGGCGTATCAACGCCTTGACATACAGTGTAACGAGCGCGTACCCCAGACGTCTTTTAAGACGTCTGGGAGGTGGCCCAGACGTCTGTAAAGACGTCTGGGATCACATCCAGACGTCTGACCAGACGTCCGGGATAGTTTACAGACGTCTGACGAACAGTTATACTCGCACGGGATATTCGTCTGCGCGCCTGTGCGCGCAGACCTGCGATCCGCATCTTCTCTGCGGCTGCAGGCGACTGCGGCCGTCTCTCTCTCCTCCTCTCCGCGCGGCGTTAAAAGGGGGAGGGGGCGCGCCTCCCCTCCCGTCTCCACCATCTTCCTCCTCTCCTGCTGCGGGCGGAGCGAGCGGACGCGAGGGCGCAGCGGCAGCGGCGCAGCAGAAGGCGCGGAGGAGCTGCGGCGTGCGAGGGCAGGGCTCTGCCGTGAGGGCGAGCTCGCCGGGAGCGGCTTGGCCGGCCGGCGGAGGGCGCAGGGGGCGCAGAGCGTCGCGAAGAGGGACCTGCTGCGGGCGGAGCAGCGGACGCGCGAGGTGCGACGCGGGCGGCGTCGCGAGCGGAGGCCGAGCGAGGTTCTGATTCTGGAAAAATCTCCAGAATCGGACGTCTGGACTGATATCCAGACGACAAGGTCGACGTCTGTGAGATCATACAGACGTCTGAAAGGTGAGTTCCGCTTTCTCCTTCTTTTTTTGTCGACTGACCGTACTGAGGGAGGAGGGTTGGCTGTGCGCAGGTGTTCGGATTCGTCATCCTTTGCGAATCCGACGTCTGGAAGTTGTACCAGACGGCGGGAGTGACCTCCAGACGTCCGGAGAGACCATCGGACGTCTGGGATCTAGGAGAGACGTCGCCACAGACTTCTGGACGTCCGGGGAACCAAGCCGAACAGGTAATTCTCTGATCCACCGTTTAAGACGTCTGGAAGGAGTTCCAGACGTCTGATTTTGCACAGTATTGTCTTTTTCGACCCGTTTAGGGCCCGTTTGGGCTCCGTTTTCCGCGATTCGAGTTGCGTTCGTTTCAGAATTTATTCCTCTACCCGCCTACAGTAGCTATACACTGTTTTGAGACACTCCTTGTGTTTGATCCTTGTGATAGGACCTCGTTCGGTTGCCGTCTTGAGAGTCGCGGAGGCGCGCGGGATTCCCGACCACGCCCCCATTACTTCCGTTGTACCTGGTAGAGTGGTTTTATGTATTAATAAAATCTGTTAAAGTATGGAACCATAACTAGAACCTAGGGCATTGCATGAATCCTAGGAATGAGAAATATATGGAATGATAGCTCCTAGGTGTTGCATGAATCCTAGGGCCGGAAAACTAGATTGTATGATAGATCCTAGGATATGGCATGAATCCTAGGATGGAAAAACTAGTGGAATGTACATTACTGCAGTCTTGGAAAAATGGAAAGGAATATATAAAGCTGCCTGTAAATTTAATTAACAGCTGCCTGTTATGCATAGAGAATCATGTTGAGATCATGGAATGTGAGAACGTGAATCTGGAAAGTGAAACATATGATGTTCTGAGATAAAGAGCTGGAACCCTACGGGGAATTAGGAGTGGAACTCCTGGAAAGAAAAGGAATGGAACTGAGATGTAGTTTGTACTGTCTCTTGGGTACGCAGTACCAAGGGAAGTACCTGTACCTGTTTTAGTGCAGAGTGGGGCCAGCCGCCCCAGGGACCCGGGGTTAGGCTTGGCCGCTCTGTACCGACTTGTTGGCCCTCGTGTACGTAGTACCGAGGAGAGCTAGTAGTGTTAGGAGAGTACTAGCTACCCCACGGGCCCCGGGGTTCTGCTAGCCTCCTTCACCGACTTGTTAGGCCCACTAGGGCAAACCAGGGTAGTCAGGCGAGGGTGCGCGGACTGTGGAGGGGCAAGGCCCCGGTTTGGTTACTGTGGAGGGGCTGGACCCCTGTTACTGAGAGGGCTCTGCCCTGGTTCCGTGCTGTGCTTTGGGCGCACCCGTTAACGGAAACGACTGACCGCGTGCCAGTACGGGCTAGCTACCTGTGCGTTTATCGCGCGTGCCGTAGTCACCGTTACGTCTGTCAGTGACCTTGGGGTGGTTGACTGAGGGTAGGATCACCACGGGGGACTCTCCCGGCCAGGAGAGCACCACGTGCTACTTCTACTGTTGGAAAAGACTGCAATCAAGATCGTCCCACGAGGACATTCGAGATCAAGTAAAGGATCTGAGAAGTAAATGAAATAGTGAGAAAAATTGAAAGATGTAAATAAAGGAAGTAATAGAACATAACAGCTACTGTACACTCTACTGTTGCCTTTAGTTAGTTTGCCACTCTACTCAGCGTTTTGCTGACGTGTTACACTCGTTACCTTTTTCAGGACTAGGTGTTGAGCAGCCAGGGTCGGCGGCTGCAGAGGACGCTGGGCCGAGTAGGGTCCAGTAGAGTTGCCACAGCTTTGTACCTTCTTTTGTTTCTGTTCTAGTGAGTAGTTTTGTTTCCGCTGTACCTTCTTTACCTGCAGTTTTTGTTATATGATAAATGTTGTATTACTGTTGTGGTGGTGCCTACTGTAGTAGTTTCTTTCCTTACTGCTGTACTTTTTTTACTGTTAGTTATATTCATGCTGAATGTGGTTTATTTTACTGTCTTTTGGTTACTTCCTCGTTGGACGACTGGGTCTTGGGATTAGTCGAGTCGGTCCGGTTCTCGTGTCTCGTAGGGACTCGGGAACCGGGTCGTTACATACAGGGATGCCAGAGCTTCGGGATCGGTGGTGGCAGGTATGGTTTCAGTTTTCGGCAGACTCGTTTACACACTTTTCGATTCCGACGCTACGCACTCGTTTGTCGCAGCCAGTTTCGCAGTTAGTTTGGGCCAGGACTATACGCTGTTAGAGAATCCATTCGTAATCAGAGGTTTGAGTGGTCAACTGTTTGTAGCTGAGGAGGTGTACACGGATTGCGAGGTCAGCATCGGGGGACATAGCCTGCCAGCTGACCTGATTATGATACAGATGGAGGACTTTATCGTAATTCTGGGGATGGACTGGCTATCCGCTAACTACGCCTTGGTAGACTGTTTTGAGAAGAAGATTGTCTTCTCCATGCCGGAGTTGCCTTCTTTCGAGTTTCATGGACAGCCAGTGGACGGAGGCTTCAGGTACATTTCGGCACTTCGGGCGGTGAGACTTTTGAGCCAGGGGTGTGAGGGCTTCCTAGCTTGTGTGGTGGCAGAGCCCAGCCCTGTGGCAGACTTTCAGAGCATCCCGGTGGTCAGCGAGTACCCTGACGTGTTCCCAGACGAGTTACCAGGACTACCGCCCTAGCGTGAGATCAAGTTTGAGATCTCACTAGTACCAGGGACCAGCCCCATCTCCACCGCGCCATACAGGATGGCACCGCTTGAGCTATGAGAGCTCATGTCTCAGTTGCAGGACCTTTTGGAGAAGGGTTTCATGAGGCCCAGTGCGTCTCCCTGGGGAGCCCCGGTACTGTTTGTGAAGAAGAAGGATGGTACCCTACGCCTCTGTGTGGACTACCGACAGCTGAATAGGGTCGCCATCAAGAACAGATATCAAATGCCGAGGATCGACGACTTGTTTGACCAGTTGCGGGGTGCCACGGTGTTCTCCAAGATCGACTTGAGGTCCGGATACCACCAGTTGAGGATCAGGGAGACCGACGTCTCCAAGACAGCTTTTCGCACCCGGTACGGACACTACGAGTTTTTGGTCATGCCGTTTGGGTTAACCAATGCCCCCGCTGCTTTCATGGACCTGATGAACCGGATGTTCAGACCGTACTTGGACCAGTTCGTGGTGGTATTCATTGATGATGTACTCATCTATTCTCGAGATCGGACGCAGCACAGACAGCACTTGCGGATGGTTCTGGACACACTGAGACGTCGTAGGCTGTACGCTAAATACAGCAAGTGCGAGTTCTGGTTGAGGGAGGTGACCTTCTTAGGTCATGTGATCTCTGGAGATGGCTTGGCGGTGGACCCAGCCAAGGTCGAGGAAGTGCTCATGTGGGAGAGATCGCGTTCAGTCACCGAGATTCGCAGTTTCCTAGGACTGGCAGGCTACTACAGACGTTTCATCAGAGGTTTTTCACAGATTGCGCGTCCCATGACACAGTTGACCCGGAAGAATGTGCCCTTCACTTGGACAGACACCTGTGAGGCATGTTTTTAGGAGCTGAAGGAGAGGTTGACCTCGGCTCCCGTGCTGACCATCCCTGACAGTAGTGGCGGGTTCGTTGTGTACACAGACGCCTCCTTGCAGGGGTTAGGAGGTGTACTCATGCAGAGGGGTCACGTTGTCGCTTGCGCTTCGCGGCAACTGAAGCCCCATGAGCATACCTACCCTACCCACGACCTGGAGTTGGCAGCTGTCGTCTTCGCGCTGAAGACCTGGAGGCACTACTTGTACGGTGAGACCTTCGAGATTTTCACAGATCACAAGAGCCTTAGATACCTTTTTGATCAGAAGGAGCTCAACATGAGACAGAGACGTTGGTTGGAGCTCCTGAAGGACTACGACTGCAGCATTTCCTATCACCCAGGCAAGGCCAATGTGGTGGCTGACGCCTTGAGTCGGAAGGCACCCGCACAGGCGCCTTGAGCCGGCTGGAGCCTTTTGGAGGAGGTGGGCAGTTGGCGACCCCTAGAGTTACGGGGGCACTGTGGGGCAGTGACTGTGACACAACAGACTAGGCCAGAGCTGATAGACTGCATCATCACAGGACAGATGGCCGATCCGTACTTGCAATCCTTGTGCGACAGAGTACTGTCAGGAGACCCAGGGGAATTCTCTTTCACAGACCAGGTGCTGTGCCTGAGGGGACGGTTGTGTGTTCCCAGGGACGAGGTGCTATTGAGAGAGCTCCTGACTGAGGCACACGGTTCCAGATTCACCGTACATCCCGGAAACATGAAGATGTACCACGACTTGAGACACGAGTTTTGGTGGAGGGGGATGAAGCAGGATGTGGGTGAATTCGTGCAGCAGTGCTTAGTGTGTCAGCAGGTGAAAGCCGAGCATCAGAGGCCTGTAGGGCCACTACAGCCGCTTCCAGTTCCAGAGTGGAAGTGGGAGAGCATCACCATGGACTTGGTGGTGGGTTTACCTGTTACCCAGCGAGGACACGATGCAGCCTGGGTAATTGTGGATAGACTGACGAAGATGGCACGATTCTTGCCGATCCGAGTCACTTTGGGACCGGCACAGTTAGCAGAGAGGTATATCCGCGATGTGGTACGACTACACGGAGTTCCGCGGGAGATCGTATCCGACCGGGATACCCGCTTTACGTCCCAGTTTTGGGCTGAGTTTCAGCAGGCCCTGGGGACGTGGTTGAGGTTTAGTACAGCTTACCACCCCCAGACGGACGGACAGTCTGAGCGCACGATACAGACACTTGAGGACTTTTTGCGTGCCTGTGTACTGGACTGGAGGGGCTCTTGGGAGGAGCACCTGCCCCTGGCGGAGTTTGCATACAACAACAGCTATCACTCGAGCATTGCCATGGCTCCCTACGAGGCTCTGTACGGACGGAGGTGTACGGCACCCTTGAGTTGGGTTGAGGTGGGGGCCAAGTGGGAGGTTGGCCCCAGGTTGATCCGGCAGAGTCAGGAGGTAGTCGAGCAGATGCACAGGCGACTCCGCACTGTCAGGAGCAGACAGAAGAGCTACGCGGATCGGAGACGCAGAGAGGTACAGTTTGAGGTTGGGGACCACGTCTTCCTTTGTGTTTCGCCCATGAAGGGCCTACAGCGGTTTGGGGTGAGAGGGAAGCTCGCGTCGAGGTTCGTGGGTCCCTTTGAGGTCCTGGAGCGGGTTGGACCCGTTGCTTACAGACTTGCCCTCCCTCCTCAGCTTTCTGGTGTGCACGACGTGTTCCACGTGTCCAACCTCAGGAAGTACGTAGCCGATCCCAGTCACGTACTGAGTCACGAGAGCATCGAGGTGGGCGATGACCTGACCTACCCCGAGCGGCCAGTGCAGATTCTTGACCGAGCCGTCAGCAGTTTGAGACGAAAGCAAGTACCCCTGGTGAAGGTTTTGTGGAGGAGCCAGCGGTACGAGGAGGCTACCTGGGAGCCTGAGGTGGCAATGCGAGAGCGGTACCCGGAGCTCTTCGCGGGTACATCTTTCGGACCGGCTTCGGTCCTCTTTGAGTTTGTTATATTTTTATATGACGTTTTTCCCGCACCCTAGTTAGCACAAGTTTCGGGGATGAAACTTCCTTTGAGTTTGTTATATTGTTATGAACGTGGTTTCAAGACGTCTTTTTAAGACGTCTGGGAGGTGGGCCAGACGTCTGGAACCCCTTCCAGACGTCTGGGATTTAATTTCTGCGGCACGTAGAATTGCGTCTGCGCGCTTGCGCGCGCAGGCCTGCGAACGCCACTCTTTTTCCCTCTCTCCTCCTGCAGGCGCAGTGCTGCGCTCTCTCTCTCTCTCTCTCTCTCCCCCCGCGCAACCTTATAAGGCCCTCGCCCTCTCCCTCACTCTCATCTCCTCCGCTCCCTTCTTCTCCTTCTTCCAACAGGTGCGAGAGCGAGCGAGCGGCGGCAGCGGCAGCCGCGGCGAGTTGCGGGAGGAGGTGTTGCGCGAGGGAGGAGACGCTCGACCGTGAGGGCTCGAGCTTGCCGGGGTAGTTAGAGTCGGCCGGCGGGAAAGCAGCGGGCGTGGAGTGATGCGGGAGGGTTTCTGCAGCTCGAGCAGCAGGCGGACGAGGTGCGACGCGGCCGTGCGTCGCGGGCGGAGAGCGAGTCGAGCTCTAATTCTGGATGTTTTTTTAGAATCAGACGTCTGGCTACCAATCAGACGACGGTGAAGACGTCTGGAGGACTGTCCAGACGTCTGGCAAGTAGGTTATTTTCGTCCTTCTTCCTTTTCTGCGACCCGTCGTACTGAGAGTGAGGAATGGATACGTGCAGGTTCTGAGACTCACCATCCAACGCGAATCGGACGTCTGGTCGCAGTGCCAGACGACGGAGAGGAGTTCCAGACGTCCGGGTTGACCATCGGACGTCTGGGAACTAAGCCAGACGCCCCCGTAGGCTTCTGGAAGTCTGAGGGATTACACAGAGCGAAGGTATCCTCTGAACCTCCTTTTAAGACGTCTGGAAGAGGTTCCAGACGTCTGATTTTGGACTGTTTCGTCGTTTTCGACCCGTTTAGGGCCCGTTCGGAGTCTGTTTTCCGTGTTTCGAGTTGCGTTATTTTCGGAATAAAATCCTCTACCCGTTTACAATAATTATATACTGTTCTGAGAAACTCCTTGTGTTTGATCCTTGTGTTAGGACCCCATTCCATTACAGTCTCGGGAGTTGCGGAGGCGCGCGGGATTTCGGACCACGTCCCTAGTACTTCCGTTGTAGCTAGTAGAGTGGCTTTAAAAATTATTAACATAATTTGTTACAATTATGGAACAATTAATAGAACCTAGGGCATTGCATGAATCCTAGGAATGAGAAACCAGATTGAATGATAGATCCTAGGGTATTACATGAATCCTAGGGCTGGAAAACTAGATTGAATGATAGATCCTAAGGTACGGCATGAATCCTAGGACTGGAAAACTAGTGAAATGAATATAGATATTGCAGTCTTAGAAACTATGGAAAGGAAAAAATAGCTGCCTGTAAATTGATTTAACAGCTGCCTGTTATGAATAAATGAACATGATTGAGAATATGGGTTGTATGAACGTGAAACTGAAAGGGGTGAAACCTGAATGTGCTGAGTTAAAAGAGCTGGAACCTTACGGGGAATTAGGAGTAGAATTCCTGGAAAGAGAATGAAATGGAACTGAGAAAGAAAGACGTGGAAGTGTGTTGTCTCTTGGGTACGTAGTACCAGGGGAAGCACCTGTTACCTGCTTAGTGCAGAGCGGAGCCAGCCGCCCCAGGGACCCGGGATTAGGTCTGGCCACTTTGTACTAACTTTTTGGCCCTCGTGTACACAGTACCGAGGAGAGCTACTAGTGTAGAGCGAGTACTAGCTACCCCATGGGCCCCGGGGTTCTGCTAGCTCACCTACACCGACTTGTTAGGGCCACTGGGCAAACTAGGGTAGTCAGGCGAGGGTGCACGGACTGTGGAGGGCCAAGACCCCTATTTGATTACTGTGGAGGGGCAGGACCCCTGTTACTGAGAGAGCTCTGCCCTATACTGGTTCCGTGCTGTGCTTTGGGCACACCCGTTAACGAAAACGACTGACCACGTGCCAGTGCAGGGTAGCTACCCGTGTGTTTATCGCCCGTGCCGTAGTCACCGTTACGTCTGTCGGCGACCTTGGGGTGGTTGACTGAGAGTAGGATCACCACGGAGGACTCTCCCGGCCAGGAGAGCACCACGTGTTACTTCTACTTTTCGGAAAAGACTGCAATCAAGATCGTTCCCACGAGGAACATTCGAGATCAAGTGAATGATCTGAGAAATAGATAAACTGTGAAACAATAGAAGACGTAAATAAAGGAAAAAAGAAAATAAAACATCTACTGTACACTCTACTGTTTCTTAGTTTTAGTTGCCACTCTACTCAGCGTTTCACTGACGTGTTACACTCGTTACTTTTCAGGACCAGGTGTTGAACAGCCAGGGTTAGCGGCTGCAGAGGACGCTGGGTCGAGTAGGGTCCAGTAGAGTTACCACTGTTCTTTTGTGCCCTTTTTGGTTCCACTGTAGTGAGTAGTTCTTGTTACTCTCTGTACTTTTCTTTACTTGTAGTTCATGTTATGTTATAAATGTTGATCTACTGTTGTGGTGGTATATGCTGTAGTGGTTTCTTTTCTTACTGCTGTATTTTGTTACTGCTAGTTATATTCATGCCGAATGTGGTTAATTTTACTTCTCTTTTGGTTACTTCCTCGTTGGACGACTGGGTCTTAGCATTAGTCGAGTCGGTCCGGTTCTCGTGTCTCGTAGGGACTCGGGAATCCGGTCGTTACAGTATTAATCTGGTAGCTGTTTTGTCATATACCACAACGACCATAATAACTATAACGACGAAGGCAGCACCAATTCTCCTCTGCTTTCCGCTCTCCCTCTCCTCCTCTCGCTTAGTTGCTGGGTGGTGAGTGAATGGAGGATGAGGGGGGGTTTTATGGAGCTGGGAGGTATGGAGGGGATGGTGGAGGGTAAAGGAGGTGAGAGTGTCACAGGGGGATGGTGCGGCGTGCAGGGTGAGGGGGGAGGAGATGGTGTGGGTGGTAGGGAGATGGTGGTGGGGAAATTGCAAGGATGCCCCTGCAATTTTCCTCTTCCCCTCGCAAACCTCACAACAAAAACCTAGGGGGTTAAAAACTGCACAAAAACCCCTACAAATTCCAGAAAAGCCAAACGATCTTAGGAAAGGGTCATTTCATGAACCATGTTGGATCTTTTATTTGTAGGGTCATTTGGTTAAAATATCAGGCCTCTAATCAAATGCTTAATATTCCTACCAATCGTTTGAAAGGTTAACCTCAATTTGATTCGAGATTCTGACATAAGATGGTGACTATGTAGCACAAATTAGTCACCATAAGAGAAATGATTTTTGGGTGGAAAACCCACAAAGGTAAAAGCTACCACCTATGTCTCCTCTACGTAAAATTTCCTCAATCGGTTGAATCGATCAAATCTACTACAACACTTCACCGGTTCCTAGTGATGGGAATTTTTGTCTTGATGAGATGATAATCTATAAACTGAACTCCCTTACAATAAAGAAACAAAAGAAGAACAACACCCTATAGAGCTTGAAGTAAAATTAGATTAATTTTAAGTTTCTATAGGAATTAACTACTTTCTTTAGATGTAAAGAGTGAGGGTAGACAAAATATTGTGGTGAACTTGAGCACTAAGACAAAGTTGAGGGCAGAAATGCAAGCTTCACAATGAAATGCTTTTCTTATATTATGTAAGGTATATGAAGTATTATGTCTAGTGTGCGTTTACACGTGAGGTCTTTACATGTATTTATAGACATAAAAGGAAGTCTCTTGATAGGTTAGAATTGGTCATATAATTGTTAGGAGTCAATCATTAATTTTGTCCAACAAATAGGTTCATGAAACCAAAGAATCAAACAATAGTTAGTACATGTTTGTCAACTAATGAATTGATTGATCGACAAAGTAATGAAGTATTGGTCAACTATTGGATAGTATTGGTTAATTAACAACAACTGAGGAGAAAGTGAATAAAGAAAGCAGGTGGTCTTATAGTCATTGGTCAACTAAGTAATTGGTTGACTTATATTCAATTTTGGTCCATCGATAACTGAAGGATTAGTTTCGATGAGTTTCTATTAAGTTAATGAAAATTTGATTTTTACATAATCAATTGACTCGTATGTAAAACTAATCAAATCCTACGTAGAATCAGTCAACGTTTGTGAGTGTAGTAGGTCAACTATTGGTCATCTAACGAGTTGGTGGGTTAAAGAGTTTTAAGGATCAAACTTAATTAATCATGATTAAGTTTTAATCAAGTTTCAAGGCATGTGTTAACTAGGTCATGTTGGTTGAGGAATGTTTATACATAGGTTGACTTCTAAGAGTGATGGTCAACCGATGTCATAGTTGTTGGTCGACTTATAGAGGTATCGATTGACTAATAAGTGAAGAATGTGTTGACTTATTAGTAAAGTATACATGTTTTACGTCTGTGTTCAGGTTTCTTGGGGATTCCTAAGGTTGTCTAATGACTACGAAAGTGTTTAGTGACTTGTGTTATTCATAAGGGCTCTTTAGCAACATCTCCAAAAAAAATAAAAGATTACAATAAATACAACACTTCAATTAATTAACATCTTGAGAGCCTTGAGCTTTGATCTTCTTTTACTTTGATTCAAGTTTAGGCTTCTTTTCTTCTTTTGAAACCTAACTCTTCTTTTTCTTGATTAAGGCATCTTTCTCAGAGGATTAACTCTTCTTCTCTTACCTAAAATGTTAGTCTTTCAAAAATAACATAAAATGCATGTTTTTTTATCATCAAAATTAATAACATTACTACTTGTGCACTAACACAGCGGGCCTTGAAAAAGCATCTCTATCAAATATAATGACACATTTAAGAAGTTTGAGATGTTTCGGTTAACCAATAATAAAATTCATATGACCAAATACTTCTTCTATGTTCAATTTAATTATCATGTATTTTTGTTAACATCCCTTCCACCTATAGCATCCATAATCTCCCTAATAATTATTATATTATAAATGATGACTCTTTCATTTACAAAGGCTTCTTTTTGACATGAACTTATCTTAACATTTTAATTATATTAGTTAATTCTTACAATTATCTTTTAAATAGCGGTGGATATAAACTAATAGGTTTGTAGTCATTAAGCTTTGTTGATGTCACTACAAGTAAAGTATTTCTTATCGAAATTATATTTAAAAGAACATGCATCTTCTTCAATAACATCCAAACATTAAAGCTAGCAATTAGTTAGGATGATAAGACTTGAGATGTTTCAAGAAGAATAAGGCATTGTTGATTTCTTATTTAGAACGAGAGTTTAAAGAAACTTTTCTTTCATCGATAGTTAATCTATATTTCTAAATAAATTAAATTCAAAGTCCTCGACAAGACCAAAATATCAAATAATATAATGATATCAAATGAGTCTTAATAACTAAAACTCGACACACACGTGCATTCCTAAGATATGAGATGTAAAAAAAAAAAAGAGATTTTCAGATTATACATCACTTAAAAAAAACTTAAAATGTTACAGATTGACACGTTTTTGTTGGAATAAAATATTCTCCAACTTTGAAGTTTGGATCTTTCTTTCTCCCTTTTTTTTTTTGGTTATTTCTTTTGTTTTTGTTTTTTTTTGTTTTAAAAACAGACAACAAGAACTCCGCCTCTCACCAACTGCCGCGAATCCCGGTGCTTTGCTACACTCTTATTCGTTCAAGCCCTAGACCGAGTACCAGGTGCGATGGCGGCGGAAGCCCCACGGAGGGCCCCCGAGGAGGACGAGGAGCTCCGCAGACTCCTCCTACCCGATCCCCTCGACCTCCCCACGACACCCCCTTCCGCCGTCGACACCAACTTCGTTCGCTACTTCGTCACAGGTCTTCTCGAATCCTCTCGAGGTCTCTCAGCACTAACAGGCGTTGCTAACTCCCTCTCCATCGTTCCACTGTTCTCACACTTGGCACAGATTTCCTCAAACCCGAGCACGACCAATATATCTACCGCCACGCCAACGGGTAGCCGCGAGAACCTGTAGAATAGAAGGTTGCTTTATTTTCGCTTCTTGATATTTTTATTTACTTAATTGGCTTTTCGTTGCTCCCGCGGTTGCAGTCTCTGCGTGGTCGGATTGGCGCCGACTCATGTCGCGTTGCGGAAGGAAGGCGGAGTGACCGCCGTCGATTTCAACGTCGGGAAATCCGACCGCAGCGAGATGAAGGTCACAGGGAAGAGGAAGAAGGTACGTGGAGTTGGTGGAGAGAATTGCAAGGTCGAAGTCAGATATTGGTGCTGATGCATTGTGGATGAATGGATGTTCCTTTTTGCAGAATGCTCAGCAGTTCGAGGCCAATACTTCTCTGTGCAAAGTCTGCACCGGGGATGGATTCTACGTCGCGAGGTTCCGGTTTGCGCAATTCTTCGTTCTTTCTGGAATGGTTTCCGAGTTTGGGATGTTGACGGGCTTTGCCTTGTTGTGGGGTTGAGCAGGTGCTGCGTGAAGGGGTCGCTTTTGGAGGTTAATGATCGGTTGATCAAGCATCCAGAGTTGCTAAACACCGCGGTACGTTGAGATTTTCCGGCGGGGTTTGATGTTAGTTGGGGATAAAAGCTAGGATTTCAGGAGTTAGAGACTGATCTTGTTACCAAATGTTTGTAGAAGCTCTTCATGGTTTGTCTGATAAAGAATAATAAGTAAATCTTCAGAATCTGGCTTTCCTACTAATAGTTTCACCTGTCAACTTGGTGCCCTACTGTTCTGTCGCTACTTCACAGGCTAACGTTTGAGTATTTAGTGTAATCAAGACGAGATGGAAGAAAAGAATTATGTATTCAACTTGCTAGGGGTGGATTGATTATCTCGTTTAGAACTTTCCCTTTCTAGATTAGGTTATCTTGTTTAGAACATCCTCCTTGCATTGGCTTGGTGATCAAGATGGAATTTGAATTTATCCATTAAGAGCAGGCTGCTAAGACCTGCAACCTGAGAAGACCTTTTTATTGTTTTCTTTTTGAAAAGGGCAGCCTGAGAAGACTTAACCACTTTCTGTTCTCCAAAAAACCATTTTAGGATTTTACTGTTTTCCCTTGTACCGGAATTCATCGAGAATTTGCAGCTGGACCCCTTCTAATGTCAATGATGCAAGTTATCTTCTCAGATGCTGTAAAGAAGTACACAAAACCTGTTATCAGTCTAACGCAGCCTGTGATCTTGCCATTTCATGACACATTCATGAGACTTTATTGCAAAGCACAAAGTAAAATCTGGTCTCATGTTCTATTGATGAATTTCCGGTCCCTCTTGTATGCCCTTCAGTTTAATGCTGTATCCAAGGGGGTAAAAGGGGGGTTACTGTTATCAACCGGATAACTACCTTTTCCCTCTCGAAAAAAAAGAGGAGGGTACCAAGACATTTTATTGATAGAATCCGAAGATCCTTACAAAAAAAAATAGACTTTATCCACATCAACCATGTTAGGCTATATGAGTTTGTCCTCTTTTTTGCTGCTCTATTTTGATCTCTTTTGGATTATGCCACCATCTTTGTAGATTTTCTGCTATAATTTGAAAGGGGTCATGGTTTGTAACACAATTCACTGTGTAATAATAAAAACAATCAATGCCTTTTTATGAGCCTTAGAGGCTGCTGTCGAGGCCACCAGAGGTCATAAAAAAATTTGTAAATCTCAGGGAACGAAACATAATGAAGGAAAATAAAAATGAGCATGAATCCAGACAAAACACATGGGATTGTTGACTCACTTTCATCCAATATGGGTATATATCTGGGGAGGGTCTAACCCTCAATATTCATTATATGTGGTATAATACATGAGTTATAGCCCTTTTGGGTTACCCCCATTGAGCGTGTCCTCTACCATGTAGGTGGGGGATCCTTTTATAGAATACAAAGATGGGTGATTACACTTTTGGAAAAGTGTAACCGTTAGAGTAGTGGGGCTTGACCGCGTAACTGCTCAGGGAATTAGAGTGGATTTGTGCCTCTTTGCATTTCGGGGCGGACCGGGTCAAGTTGGGCTTATTTTGGTGAGGGTAATTTCCTTCCCCATCACTTTCACTGCATTTTTTCCTTTGAGATCACAGGGCTTGACTGTTGGTGATACTTGAGAACGTTTATGTGCCTGGTTCTTGCTAGGAGACCTGAGACTATTGAACTACTTGACTGCAGTGTACTGTCATCAGTTTACCATTCCTCCAGAAGTCAAAATGACAATGACCTATTAGGCATATCAGTGCCATCATCATCACTAGTTGATGCAATTTAAGAAGTAGGGTCCTGTAAGAATTGTGCGTTATGAAACCTGTAGAAGCTGTTTAAAGAATTAACTCCCCTGATCGATGAGGGAACTAAACCATGAACTGTAGGACATGCCTATTTATTCTCGCAAGTATAATTAAACATCTTTTGACTCCATGTGGTGCACACTCATTTCTTCTGAAAGGCTAATTTGGGCACATGCTGATTTTTCTTATACTTGGCCGATTCTATTACTCCAGACAATGGAATTGAGAAAAATTTGCATGACCTAGAAGCTTTAATACAGCATATGAGTACAGTACATTTCCTGACACTGTTAATCACAGATCGCTATTATTTGTAACAGGCAGATAGAGAAGGATATATTGCAATCATCATGCCGAAGCCTTCAGATTGGCTAAAGGTAAAGGATTCATTTCTAAGTTTTGAGGAGTATAAGAAGCTACGAGGCCTGTCCTAACCTTCCATAAGGTATATGTCACATTGTTTCCTTGTTAGCGATTGCATTAGCGAGTAAAAGGTCTGATTTTGTTTGTACATGGACAATTTGGCTTCATAAAGCAAGGGTTTTTTTTTTGAAAAGTAATAAAGCAAGGTTTTCTTACCTTTGAAAATTTGGGTAAGGTCTTCTTGGTAAATGTGATACTAAAGTTGCTTGATAATTCCAACATCATTTTTTTTGGTCCCATGTATGTATACTTTTTACTCATTGGTGGGTGAGATTTTTAGTGCAGGGGGATATTCGGGTAAGATTCTAGTAGGGTCCAGTATATATGATTGCATGGAGGCATTTGTGGTAGGGTGTTGATTGGCAGCCTTGTTTTGTAGTAAATGTGCTAAATTATTGACTACCGAGCTCCTTAAGATGGTATTATTCTTGATGTGTTGTGCTGTCGAGAAATTATTACTTGCTCCAAATTGACATTATTTTTAATACAACCGCAATGAATTTGAAATCCACTTGCTCAGTTTGGTGTTCAGAAATCAAGTATGGGACCACATGGTATCAAATATTAAGTCAACTAACATAAAACCCCCATGGTGAATCCTTTTATTTTTTGGAGAAGGTTAAATATATTGGGTATGGGATTTGTTCCCATAGTATCTAGATGCCAATTGGAAGGCTCTACCACTCTACCGACCCATTGGTGGCCTTCATGGCAAACTTGATATAAATAGAAGAGCATTGTAATTGAAATGTGGAGGTAACATCTCTAAATGCTGTGCATACCTCCAGAAATGCAGAATGTACCTCGTGGTCCACTGTAGTTTTTAAGGTTATCCCTTTTACCTTCAGATATTGAAAGTTACATAAGAAATATAGTTTTCTCCCTGTTGGTCTTTTGTGAGATGGTCATGTGGGTGTGTTTAGTTTGCGGCCACAACCATTTGCATCATTGGATCGGCTTGCACTTGCAGTTTCCAGAATTTGTTCAGATTGGATAGTGCAGAGTGCATTAATTAGTGGCTTAATTGTTTGCATAGTGCTGTAGGCTGTTGCAATCCTGAAGTATAGATGTCTATGGTTGAGTTTGGGTCGGGTTGGGATATCCAAACCCTTATCCATGAATAATTCCTGTCCCATGCCGACCCTATTTACCTATGGGATTCTCAAGGTTGAATCCATGCCTGAACCCATTGCTCTGTCGGGCTATTTACCCACTGGGACCCATTTATCACTGAATTCTAGTTCACCCATCTTTTTTTTATCTGAAAAGAGAAAGGTTGTCTAGTTCACTCATCTTGTCACTTTTTACCTATCTTGTTTATCTACCTTGTTTGCCTGCCCTATCAACTCAACCGAAAAAAAAAATGATACAATGAGCAGGTTGGGTATAACGCCCCAACACACACAAACAATGGTCTCACCATTGTTGAGGTAAGCTTATTATTTGTGTGCATATCATGTACATTATACATAAATAAGATATTGGGTAAACAGTTTAATGAGTTCGGGTTGCTTTCAAACTAAATCCAATTAGATTTCAAAATTGCTACACATATCTGCTTTACCCATTGGATTGAGATAGATGAACATCTCTACCTGCAAGGGTCATTGGATGTGCAGATGGCTTTGGAGGACCTGAGACTGCTCCTCCCACTCTAGTGCATCCCACCCCTGACCCAGCATTTTCTTGCCTCCTTTCCTGCATCTCCCTATTTCCTCTCATCTTGAGTGAGCTCGCTGTATGAAGGGGACGAATGCTTTGTTCTTAGTCTGTTGACTATAAAGGAGAGGAAGCGAAGGGCAGGGTTTTACTGCCTCATTTTCTTTGGAAAAATGTGGAGGCACCCAATGGCTCTTAGCATCCCACTTCTTGCATGGGTTGCAGTGGTCAGAGTTTGATCAGCTTGAGTAGGCATACTGAGACTATAAATGGAGCAGGTACCACTTTATCTGATCTTTATACATTCACGTTACCCGACATTTGACTTCTTATCGAATAGAATGTATGACATCTAAATCATCTAAAGTGATGAAGAGGCAATCGATTGGTTGGGAAGGGGTTGATTTTTGGTGGAAATGATAATAATTGACTCATCCAATCGAAGAATCGAATCCAGATTTAAATCCGGTAGTATGGGGCTTCTCAACATTTAGGATGCGGTGCTTACAACCTCAACTATGAGTAGCTTTCCCACCTCTTAACTGTTAACAATGTGTGAGTAGAATACTCGACTTTTAAGTGAGGTTATGATTTTTTACACATTTTGATGAAGCAATGAATTTATTTAGAAGCTACTTAAATAGTAGAATTTATAAGATCATGAATGATCTAGGTAATGAATGGAAAAAAAGAGTATTCTAACTGTCACTTTTACTTATTTTTCAAAACAAAGAGGTCGGATGCGGGAAAGTGGACAATGACAAATATTTTATAACCTACCTGGTGAACTCGAGTCTCGACCTATATTTTCTTGTGGGGAAATGTTACTTTAACTTTTCTTTTGATAAAAATATTAACTTAATTGTTATCGCACCATGATCATTCCTGTGATGGACAAATGAATATTTATCCCAGTATCAATTTCCTTTTTTTTGTCATTTTTAAATGGAAGTCACGCTTGATATCTAATAAGAAAGGATACCAGAACGAGGGACTTATTGATTTTAAGAAAAATAAAAGTACTATTCTCTTAAGTCATCCAATTATATGTATAATGAGCTAAAGTCTCATTTAGGAAAGAATTAATCAATCCTTACATTGATCTATCAGGTAATATAGGGATGAGTCTTTACTGCTTGACCATGTCCTAGTGAATAATTATATTTCTTCCTCTATGGTTTTGCTTGGCAGTCATTACCTTCTCCATCTTACATCTATAGTGACGATTACGTATATATTTTTTATGGATAGCTGCAGGGTTGACTAAAGTGGAGAAGGGAGTAGGTTGGATGGGTGCAACAGTGAGAATATGGGCACTTTATTCTAGCATATAGGGTAGATTATCCCAGAGGAAGGCGCATATTTTACAAGTAGCAGCGTGTCATGTACGTGGCATATCTGAATTTAGATCTGCCTCATGAAGTCATGACTCACGGAACCCAAAAGGTGCTCTGGTATGAAGAACAGGTAAGCCTACGCGCATTGTGTTCCCATCATCGTCAGCATTCTGGGCTTGAGTCGCACCATCCGTAATGTTTGGAATGCACAGAAGCCTGATGGTGAGTGCACTCAACTATCATGCGAATCAAAACCCAATGCCTGTAGAATGTGCAAACACCGAAATTCAGAATGCTCGGCGTGGGAATCAAATTATAAACCATAGTGAACCGATTTATTGAATCACAACCGCTATCATGTAAAAGTAAGGAATTATACAAGTTGTTGGTGTACCTCTGATGGTGTTAGATTCCCACATTCCAAGATGATTCGATGATAAACGTAAGGCATCCAACTTTTAACTGTTTGAGAATCAGAATTGAATTTGACCAACGACTACCCCACGGGTCATGAACCTAGGGAGGACTAAGTTAGGATGCCAATGCTCAGGCTTGGAGAGCTAACTTTGAGTTTAGAAGATAAAGCCAGGTTAAAAATTTGGTAATCATTGCCTTCTTTCATATTAACATTTGCCTATCCTCCGAAATCCCAAGTTAGAATAACCTGTAAGTTTATAAATCAAATCGGAAAAATATCCATTTCCGGAGTTGGAGGTCCAAACCTCAAGTTAGCATGTTCAATCATCGGGCATCTGATTCCTTGCTTTGGGCCATACGACACCATTCCACATCTCATGGAACTCGCTTGCACGACCAAATTGGAAATCGCTCATTAAGCACATGTCAAAGGATGAGACACCGGTTCAAATTCATGCATTGAGAATCAAATTCCACAATGGGTGTGATGGCTTACTATCATATCGTTTGAGGATTGTAATTTATGTAGTAGCATTGATGAGTACATAAGGAAATCTAGTTTGTAGCAGATGTTAACGAAACCATTTGACTTCCTTTCTCTGTGTCCTCTGTAGAATGATAAGACGCATCTATTGCTAAGGGAAACTCCCGTAGCCTAGCAATTGTATTCCCTTTGAGATGGTGCATTTGGAGGAACCCTCCACAAGACGTAGAGTGAAAGGCTATCAACCTAGTAAAAGCTTGCACGTGCCTTCTTGCAATTGCTAGGTTGGGGACTGACATACGAACGCTTATTTGGATCTGGCATGCTTCAATGTCAATGTTATTGATGAGGTAGATTCCCCTCCTCAATCCCAAACCGTTCGACACGTCTAATTCTCTCTCCATCCTCTCCCCTAATCAACAACCTCTACTCTTCCTCCCTTCACATTCCTAAAGATAAAAAACCCCTTAGTTCCAAACCCATCTTGGTTCTGCCAAGAAACTTAATGCCCTGGTGGTTAAATGAGAGAGAGACGTAGATTGAATTCCCAAAAAAAATAAAAAACAGCACAGCTCTTTTGTAACCCCCACTTCTTATTTCAAACACAATAAAGTTGGTCATTTTCTTGCTTGCTGTAACAAAGATGCATGCCATATAAATAAGGATGAAAATGAATTAAATATGGATTCGGATATGCGTCGATAAATGTGGTTGGATTCGCATATTTAAGTTTAGATATTTGTATGATTCAAATGTGAATGCATTTTAATTATTTTTATATACATTATATTTTTAGATATTGTATGACTCAAATTGATTGTACTTTTTAACAATGATTTACACTTCAACTTAGATTATTGTATATTTAAATCTAAAAAATTATCTTAACTGCTACAAATATTTAGAGGTAGATTGAAATTTCTAATATATGTACACTTTTATTTAATATTTATCTATATTATTCGTACCTTATGTTAATATCCGATTTATCATATTTTTATTTGAATTTATTCCAATTGAATTCATATTCAATTTTTTTTGGATATAATAAAAATAGTTATATTCTATTTACATTTAAACCAAAATCCGTATTTGACTTTGAAAAAACAACTACGTATATAAAAATAATCATATCGAATCTGATTTCATTCCTACATGTAAAGCAGACAACCATTCAGGGGAATTTGTACAATTAAGAAAGTATAAGAAGTATTTGTGTAATATGAGCATTTTTGTAGGAATATCCTAAATAGTATGAATATCCTTTGGATCCAGCTACTTCACGTGATAATAAAAGAAGAATTGCTCACTTAAATAATCGTACAAACATTTTCTATATTAAAAGGGAAAAAATTCTCTTCAAAAAATAGGAAAAAAAAACACTTACTGCTTTAAAGCTGAAGGTCCACATTTTTTTTTGAGCAGTAAGATCCATCCTGCTTTCCTAATTCAAAAACTTGCGCATTTCAATTGCCAAAGAAAAACGTAAAAAGAAAATTTGTACATTCCTACGCAAAGTTAAATCCATGGATCTTCGCGTCCACTGAGATACCTTAGTTTCTTGTTCCTTTCTCGAAATTCCAGACTCCTGAGAAAGGCCCTTGTAAGCTTATCAAATAGGGTCAGGTCCGTTGGAACTATGTTTCATATCTAATTTTGATATCAATAAAATTATTTTATATTAATATTTATAATTAAGTGTTATTTCTGAGTTTAGATTTTGATAGAGATGGTAAAAGAAAAATAAAAAAAGTGCAAATAAAGGAAGATGACGAGAAGTCAACGACATTCAAGAACTCAAATTATTAGTTGAGTCAAATAAAATAATTTTTTTTAAATGTATGCCTTTCAATCAAAAATTAAATTAGTGATAAATTAGCACACTCACTATCATTCGAGATAATTCAAAATGTAATATTTTTCAATAATATTTTTCAAAGATACAGAAGAATAACAATTAATAATTCATTTAGAATAATAAATAAGGTAATTGTAGATTAACCAAGGTACCGATACTTAGTACTTGTATAAGTAAATTATAGGTTTATGTATTTTTAGTTTTTAACTTTAAATCAAATTTCTATCCGACAAATATCGATACTAAAACTTAATACCGATATACATGCATTATAGATTTAGGTTACTTACTCAATCCTCAAATTTGGAAGTAACAAATATCAATATTTATACTTGGTATCGATACTTAAAAGGTATTGTTTTTGACTCTCGATTTTAATATAAAGTTGTGAGTAGCTAGTTTCAATATCCATCTTTTAGTACCAATATGAACCATCCCTTGGTTATATTTAAACACCTAAATAATTGGATTTAAGGTTATAAACATTGGAATTTAAACCTAAATAGCTAGTATTTGAATTCATATGATTTTAACTTTATAAACGACCTTTGGAGCCTTAGTCTACACAAAAGAAACATAAGACAAGAGAGAAAATTTTCAACGCTAAATTCTACACCTCTATCATATTTTTTCTAGCCAAAAGGAAGCTTATCAGTCGTTCACTATTTCTTTGTTTTTGCTTGCTCTCTGAGATGAGCTTATTGGAGTGCACAAGGAATTGATTTACTACGTTTACAAAACACCTCATGCCTAATTCTCTAGCCACTCAAATTGGTAATGTTATTTCAATTATTATTTGGAGGCTTAGGTTGTTTGTTGTAAGATTTTATCTTTTTTACACCGAAACTATATTGTATTAAGCTTGTAGCTTGACTTTGGGTTATGATAACCTGTTGCTTATAATTGGGTTGAAGTAACCTAGTAATTATCTTGGTTAGTAGAATTGATTCCTTTGAAGTTGAAGGAACTAGGTTAAAATTTCCAAGAGTAGAAAATCATTATTTATCTTGTGTAATCTTTTGTGATTTTGATTTTATATTTCTTTTAAGTAATTATTATTTATCTCACACTATTTATCCTCTCTTCTAACATGTACTTGCATATCTCAGATCTTATAGGATTGAGTTAAACCCCACTTGTTTAACCCATATTTAATTATAAACATGATCGGATTGTATTAAATTTGATTAATAAACAAACATACAAATTTAAACTTAAACCTAATCTATTTAAATCAAGTAAAAACTTAATTCATTTTAAGTAAATGAATCAGTGGATTAGACATATAAATAAGTTAAGCAGATTTGAGTGGTGTAAAAATCAAATCGGTCTTTATTATTATGAATTTTGATTTTTCATTAATCAAGTTCGTTAGGTTGGATGGGTCGACTGGACGAAACCTACACTCAACCCGTTTCTGTAAACGGGTTGATTCGATTTTAACTCGTTTAGCTTAAGAGGTTCGGATGGGCTATAAGTGGGTTGGAAAAAGGTCCAGTTTGGCGGATAGATTTTGACTTGACAGTGATAGGCTCAAGTGGTCACTTGCTCGTTCCGTATCACGTCAAACTTTGCATCCAGATCCCCAAGTAAAACCACAAATTACCAAATTGCAAAGAAGAACTGAAACTTCCAGGACTTCTTGAAATACCAATACTTTTGATGGACCATTACAGCAAAATATTCCAGAAGAACAATCCACCCCCACCCTCCCCCGGAAGCAGGGCATATCCGGTTTACCATCTTTGGTCCCCCAACTCCCCCACCGCTCTCTGGTCTACCCCCACCTCCTCCCGCGCAGTCTTAGCTCGTCTTCTCCCACCTCTGGCGGCGACCATGGCGCTCGCTAGATATCCTTTCCCTCTACCCCTCCCTTGCCGCACGGAGCTCCCCCTCCGCCAGCCCGCGCACAGTGCCTCCCTCCAAACCTCATCGCCGCCGGCACTCCTGCTGGCGGCGTACGACTCCAACCCCTCGTGCGCCTCGCCCTCTCCAGTCCCCAAGGCTCGCGCCTTCCCGAGTAACCGCATGCGCTGTTGCAGATTACTCTGCAGGGGTAAGTGACCTCTCATATCCGTAGACCACACTCTCTAGATGTTCGAGATTGGCCCTTGATCGGTGTCGTTCAACTTGCTTGGACTCGGTTAGGGTTTCTGGTTATAGTTCCCCTACGTGGACGACGGGCGGATGAGTCTCGTAGTAGCCTTCCAGAAGGTTCAGTTGTGCGTCTCCAAGTTTCTTTTATATAGTAGAGTACCGCGAAAATGTTGCGTGCATATATAACTTAGTTCTAGCAATGAGATGCTCTAGGTTTGCTTCTCAAGTTCGTGAATGGTTCCCGTTGTTTTCGTGGATACTGTAGTGAAAGAATACCAGTGCGATATGAAAAGGAGTAGGGGAGAGAAGTACAGGCTTTGTTGAATTAGCGTTGGGCAGAATAGAATACTTCACCTTTGACGATGTAGATCTGTTCTGTACTTGAATTTCGTCAAGGGAGCTGCTGAATTCTTTGTGTTGTAGGTTGCCTTGATCAGCTTCCTTGATGATCGCAAGGAGTTGACTTATCCAGATACAAGCTGGAATTTGGATCATCACGACTTTTGTTTGACTGGCATTTTGTGATTGTCTTTCCCTGGGCTTGCTTTTAACTGTACTGGTTAGGAAAAATCTTCGTTTCGGTTAGTGGCCATGGCAGTGGAGGAATTTCCCTCTGGCAATTGTCAAATTTTGGATTGCATAGTTCTTACATGGTGGATGGGTTACCTTGGCAATGAGAACTCGCATAAAAGTTAATAACTGTTTTGGTAATTTCTCTTCAATGTCAAAAACACATTGAGTTCATAGGTATTCCCAACATCATGATAACAGCCACAATTACTTTTATTAATATATTTTTCTTTTTTGTAGGGTTAAAGCTTCGGATTAGTTACCTCCTCGAGGGAGAACTACTTATCAGATTGGAGACCTATCTGCATTATCGAGTGTTGGATTCTAAAATGTAGGACCTTTTTTTTTTTTTTTGCATGTCAAAGTAGAATATGCAAAACCATGTTTTGCACTTGGGAGTTTCAGTTCGTCTAGTATTGATCCTTGCAACAAGGTGCTTTTCGTTTAGTATTGTTTTACATCTGGATATTACCTAGGGCGCTGAGACCAGAAAGTGATATGAGGCATTCAATTTTTGGATTAGTAACCTAAGAAAATTGCTGTATTTTTGGCCTGTGAACAATCTTGCATCCTGTGTGAGCCTATAGGTTGATGGCTAAAATAGCTATGCAAGAACATGCTATTTTACATGTACTAATGATGTACCCGCGCTTCGCAGTGGTTGGAGTACTGATGATAACGTCATTATCTGCCATAACTAACTTTAATTAGTTATAATCAACATACAAATGTGCCTACATAACCGTTAGAAGATCGTAATTCACTGCATATCCTTTTCGAGAGATTAACATAAAATCAGGGTTAAAATTGTAATTTTACCATATCATAAATGCAGAACAATCACGGGATTTTCAGGGGTTTATTAAATGTCAAATGGTCATAAATGTCTAATAAGAGGGTTCATGTAAACAAAAATGGGTTTTCACGCATTTCAAGAATTCATGGACATTTGAAACCTTAAAATCAGATTCGCTTAGTTAACTAAGGTTCTGGTCAGGATAAAATTCACCTAAACCTTTTAAAAATCATAAAAAAATATTCTTTAAGGTTTGGTACCTTTAATTTGATCATTGGAATCCATTTTTACCTAAAATAGAGTCTCAGACAGACATTTGTCATAATTTAGGTTTTTATGTAAATTACCCAGCCAAAGTTGGTCAAAAATAAAATTCGACTTCACCATTAGATTCCTTAGGTCCAAATTAGATTTGTATCAAAATTTAGGCTCAATCAGAGATTACCTTGACATAGCTTGCATTCCAGTCCAGTCCGACTCTTTTCTCTCACACATATGGTCCTAACTTTTGAAATCCTTGCAAAAATCCTCCTAACTTCATCATCTTCTTCACAAATAGGCTTTTGTCGCCTTCAGAATCCTAAACCCATCACCGGCGACCTTCAATCAGGGATTCTTCCCTGATTTCGCAGCCAAACCCTTCCAAAATTGGAAGGGAGATTCATGAAAAGTTGCCTTTCAATCTGAACCCAGCCTTGCTTTCCAATTCTCGCCCTAGGGTTCATGTGAACTCTTGAAAGTTTCCATGTCCTACTCCATGATTTACGAGCTTTCAAGCTTGGTTTCCAAAACCAAGCTTGAAAGCTCGACTCTAGGCCTATAAAAGAACCCTGATCAAGTTCCTTACCTCTTTAGCTTGGTTTGGAGGTTGGATACCCCTTCTTCCCTTTTCCTCGACCTCCATATCCACTAACTCCGGCGAGCTTCTCCGTCTAGCCTCTTCGCTCGCCGTCACGGACAATAGTCGACGAGTTTGTCTTCCCCAGCTTCCTCCGCTTCTTGCGATACACGTAGGAGTCCCTCGGACCCCTTCTTTCCTCGCTGTTCTCCCATTGGAGACTACCCCTTCTCTGGCGCCGGCCAATCAAAGTCGGTGCCTTCCCTTCCCTTTCAACCATTATTTTAGGGTTAGTTTGGTTCCTTTAGATCCTTAGGTTAATTTCCTCTATTTAAAACCTAAAAATCAACCCTCAACGCCATCGCCAACCACCTTTGTCTCCACCTCCGGCCATACCTTGTACGAGTCCGCTCCACCTCCACAATCCACCAAACAACTCGCTAACACCCTCACAAGCTCCGCCTCATCCACCCGCACAAAATCCCCATATTTATTACGCAGTTCACCCATCCAATCGCTCCACCGATCACCTCCTCCTTCACGCTCCATCTCCGCCTTCGTTCGACCACCTCACGCCCTCTCAAGCCACGAAACTACCACCACCACATCTGCCATCACTTGGTGATCCCCTTAAGATATTCTAATGTGATCGTGAGGCCTTTTTCTTACTTTCAGGGTTTCGGCCGGAGCTCCGTCATTGTCTCCATCGCCGCCATCTTGTTCTTCAAGCTTCGGCCACACAAGCCCCAGGTTCTACCTCCAAGTGCTGCGGATTCGGCCCAAGTACACGCCTAGGTCTTCAATAGAGAGCCACGCCCTCTGTAGCTGCTGCAATTGAATGAAGAATCTCTCTGCAGTTGCATGCGAGGAGGCCAGTGCTAATAGTCCCACATCGTGGGAATTGGAAGCAACACAGTGGTATAAATTGAATTTCTGTTTCTGGCCTATCGCCTCAAGACACACTGGGGGTGAGGTCTCCTTTACCCGCACATACCTGACCCGTCTAAGCCCTTCACTCCTCGCCTGCGACACCACGCACGCAGGCCTGGACCCGATACCGCATGATTTGAATACCCGATTAAGGTTCGATTATCTGAGAGGAAGAGGCAGGAATGAGAGAGAGCAGGGGAGGGGTGGGTTTTGCTCTTGCAGGCACCATGAGACACTTAGTCGCTGAGAAGAAGTCTCTAAGAAGAGAAAGGAAGAAAAGAAGGAGAAGAGAGGTCGTGCTTGAAAGAAAGAAGAGAAAGAGGTTGAAGAGAAAAAAGGAAGAAGAAGGCTCTTGAAGGCACTGTAGCAGGGCGACATTTAAGTCGTCTGACTTGAGAGCCTGACGTTTGATGAGCCCTGACATTGAGCACTGCTGACGTGGAATTATGGTTTAAGTGGTTCAAGCCATTGTGTATTTATTTGATATATTTGAGTAATTAATATATATGTGCTTATATTAATAATTGGTGATCTAAATTACCTTTATTTTGTTCTAGGTTTCTTTTTGTCACGTTAAACTCTTGAAATACTCATGTTTACGATTGAACATCAATTTGAGTAGTTGTTATTCATTGAATATCTTGTATTTAGCATATTTCTTGTGCTAATTTATATTTTCATTTCGATTAGCGCATGAATTACAATACTTGTTCCCTGTGTTCGACCTCAAACTCTACTTTTAGGTTTCAAGTTATAAATTGTATTTGCTGTTCGATCAATTGAGAATTTGAACTATAACAATGATAATATAAATCCTCGATAAGATTGCTAAACAGGCAGCTTCCAAAGCCAAAGCCATATCCCTCACCTTGCGATTGACAGGGGTTTCCTCATTCACATCTATCAAGAGATCAGCAGCAACACTCCTTGCATCTTAGTTCTCCTTGTCGCCATCGAGAGAGATCTTGTCCTCCTCGAAGGTGGTTTCCTCCTCTTCGTTGATCAGCACCCCCATCCCTATCTCCTCCTTGGGGGCGGTGGAAACGACCCCATTCTCCTCATTGTCCTTTTTTCTCCTCTTAGCGGCAGTAGCGTCATCATGATCATGATCATTGGGTTTGTCCTCGTGGGTGGTGGTGAGGAGGGCTAGGCGGGAGTTGCGACGGGGTTGCCCTGAGGGCGAGGCGAAGGAGCGACACCTGTGCTTGGCGTAGGATGAAGGGGCCATCGGTGTTGATGTTAGGGTTTCAAGTGAAGGGGATGATGGTGATGGTAATGGAACCTCTTATGATTGCAGCACCGGCATCTATCTCTACCTCTCCTGCTCCTGTGAAGAGGGGAGGGAGGGAAGCGGTGAACTGACCGACGAGGAGGGAGAAGCATGCTCCTGCTACTACAACCGCTACTGCTATTGTTGTATGCGAAGGAAATTGTGGTTTAGGAAGATCAAATCATAGACGGTAATGTTTGATTGGATGTGAAGGGTGGTTGTGCGCTTTGGTTCGTGGGGAGTTTGGTTGACGGCTTCTCTTCCCCCGCAAAACATAGATGGGGCCCAACCTCTCCCAAAACGCGTTGGCTTGACGGAATAGGGGTGGGAGATGAGATTTGGTGAGATGGGACACGTGGAATGGGGGGAAGGTGTGAGGAGGAAGGAGGTGGCGAGTGGAGGTGGGAGGAGGAGGAGAGAATCATATGAGGGCAAAGGTAGGGGGAGGTTGGAGGAGGAAGGAGGCGGGGGGAGGTTGGAGGAGGAGGGGAATTGGAGGAGAGTGAATGGAAGAGGACACACAGGAGGTGGGGATTGGAGGAGGTGGATGAGGAGGGGAAAGGAGGTGAAGGATTTTTTTTTTATAATGGGGGGTGATGTGGCAAAAAGTTGAGCCTTGCACCTTTTTCAGTGTTTATATAGATTTCACGGCATTCTTATCTTTATCTATCACCATCTCTTGACTTTATGTTTTAGCTATATTTTGTTGGTGGCATGGTTTTTCTATAACCTGTAAGGAGCAATCTTGTCCTACCTATGATAATCAGATGTTAAGAAGAAATTTCTACTTGAACAGTTATGTTGAATACATGGGACAATCCAGAGCCTTAAGAGTTATTCCTCAAAGACTTGTTTATTTTATCATTCAGTTATTTGCACCTCTGCAGTTACTGACTGGGGTCCTCTCGGTTATAGGCTCGCTCAGTAAGAACCTGAGAAAAGCAGTTGGCCTGTCTGTGGATATATTCTTGAGTTGGGAGATTGATAGTGTGTCTACTTCTTGAAATGGACGCTACGTATGCAGTGGGATGGTTCTCACTTTAGAAATTTGTGTATTTATTATTTGACCTGCTTAATGTGAAAAGATCTTGGCTATCATTTAGTTTGTATTTCTATTATAACCTTGTAATGCTGATGTGTGTCTCTGTGATGGTTTCTAGCGCAAGCTGAGAGTAATCAGTCTGGTGTTCAAGCTGTGAATGGCTTCACACATTTTAAGCACGTGCTTCTCCCTATTATCGATCAAAATCCTTATCTTTCCGAGGGAACCAGGGAGGTTTGTCTCTGTAACCTTTAATTTTCAAGTAATTAAATTTTCTGCTCAATTTTGGTGTTTTTTCCATGTAATTTTTCCTCTAAAGAGAGCAAGGCACGGATTTCCATTGTGTGTTAAAAAAATTATATATCTATTTTTAGGGAATATTTTACTTTGAGTAGTGTAAGATATATACTTTGATTTGTGCCATTGAAGGGGACATCCCCTCCCCGCTTTGCGTGTGGCCGCCCCCCCCCCCCCCCCCACACACACACACACACACTCATGTGCTGATGTCGATGCCATTTTTGCATGATGGCATGTTAGATATCATGCATCACAATATTCAGTGTCTACTAATAGAATGCAGTTATAAAATGATGAACACCTAGCCAACAACGAATGCCAAGTATACTTTTACAATAGAAAATGCAAGCATAAAAATGTTTAGAAATTGATATTGTTGAATCTGAGATGGAGATCTTTGTAAGATTGCAATCATGTGGCCCAGAGTCTTGGAGATGGTGAGATTGTTAGATATGGATATTGTAGAAGATTTAGAGGAATAAAGATGGAAGAGAGAAAGGTTGATTTGTTCAAGGCGTTGTTATGATGGTTGTCTTATGTTGGTTTTCTGTTGTACTTCAGGAACTTTTTTTTGAACATGGTTGAAGAAGTTGATCTTGCATTCGATATTTCTTCGATTTATGCCATGCCATCTATGGAGTAGAGATTGATTCTAGGGTTGCTTCTCAAGGCATTCTGAAGAACCCAATTTTGCTGATTGAAGGAAGCATTACTGATTTTAGTGGCCATGTGTGGTCAAAGTATTTCTGAGGACTTTGCTGGCTGATGCACCTTGTTGGCAGGATTACCCAACTTGTTGGGTGTCAAAGAAACCATATGAGATATGAGGAAAAATAATAAGAAAGTGGTAGAAATGTTGCAGTAAAATCACATCTGATTTCCACCATCTTTGCCATTGCCTTCCTGGTCTGCAGTATGACCGTAGCAGTGGCAGTGTTGACAATGCAGTCCACAATGGATAAGGACCAGAGAGGAAACCCAATCTGATTGCCGTTTGTAGAGAAGTGGCTGCAAATGGAGGAAATGGACCATAGCAGTTAGGCCCCGTTTGTCTGGGGGATAACTCAAGGGTTATCCTCCGGTCAAAGGATTACAAAAGTAAGTCAAAGGAATTATTTCGAAAGTCAAAGAATACAACTTATTCCACTTTACCAATCAACATCAACATCTGACTATCATATTACATCACATCAACATTAATATTATATCACATCAAATTATATCTATTTCAATATAATATACACATTAAAATATATTTATTATATCACATCAACCCACCCACACCTCTATCATAATATTAAAAAATTATCCACAAACATCACATCACACTACCAATCATTTTATCCTACTACTTATTCTTATACTACCAACCAAACACCCCTCAACTGATCCCTACAGTACTTTATCCTGGTATAAGCCTTATCCTCATGCCAAACGCAGCCTTAGAGAAGCTGGAGCTCAAGCAGATGACAAGGTTGCAGAACTTGGTAGTTGGTACCTAGTATTTTATCAGGAGGTTACTGGCTAAAAATTATATGGTATGCTGGGGAGTGATCGGGGATTACTCAGTTGAGTATTATTTTTAGTATTTAGATATTTAAATATTTTTTCATAAATATATCAATAAGATTTGTTACTTGCACAATTTAATACTATGCAATGGATAGAACTGCACGTCTGACAAATAAGGTATCCTGTCACATAAAGTCAATCATTTTGAAGTTCAAAGAAAGCCAAATAATTTATGACTCTATGTCCAAAGGAAACAAATAACATGAGTTCAAAGGGCAAGCAAGTTACAGATCAGCCAACTACTTAGGCAAATAGACTGAGTAATAGGCTCACTGCTCTTGGCCCTGCTGAGCAATGACCTGCGTATAGCTACTTGGATCGGCTAGGGGACTGAGTGGGATTACTTGGCCAAGTTTCACAAGCATGACCAGATGAGTTATGCAATCCGCAGATGGTGTAGCTTGAGCTCGAGCATTTGATACTTGTTATTGAAGGCTGGTGTTGTGTGCGGAGCCTGCGCAAGAAAGATGTGGCATTGTGAATCTGTCGGTTCCCTTTAACCTCATTAGAGATGGATTAAGAGAGGGAAAACTGTGGTCATTTGCATCTTTAGCCCTTTTCAAAGCTTAAATTGTTGGTACTTTACCATTTTAGTCCCCTATATTTTGTTTCCCTCTCTGAAAAATAACCTACAGATGGAAATAACAATTCAGTCTAGCCCAAGAATTCAGGTTGTTCTGTGGCTGTCCATGAGTTGTGGTTGATTGCAAATTGATCCTCCATCTCAAAGCCCTATATTATAGCACTGAGTGTTTAAGGTTCATCAATTCAGTCTGTAACTTTCTAATTATACCTTCCATCAAAAAACAACTTTCTAGTTTTTCTTTTGTTGACTCCATCTTGGTTTGCCTGGGGTTTGAGCTTCTGACCCACTCAGCTGACTTTAAGGGAGAGTTTTTGGATTATTCAAATGTAAGAGGAAGGAAAAATAGGGAAAGAAAGGGAATAGAAGAGGAGTTCCAGAAAAAAAGGAGGGCTAAGGCAAAAAATGAATGAAGAAGGAAAAAAAAAGGGAAAAGAAAAAAAGAAGGAAAGCTGTGTATATCCATCTTCTAGTTCCTTTTCAAAAGAATAAAAAATCCATCCTCCAATTGTTTTGTCCCTACACAAGCTGTTTCATTTTCCCCATAGTTGGATATCTCAGTCACTTTGACAAGTATGAGAAAAAGATGTTGCAATAGGAAATACATTTATGTTGCCATTGTCTCTACTTACATTGGTTGTTGTCATTGAGGCCAACTTGGAAGGTGGAGTTGCCCCATATCCAAAACATGTTGGTCCCTGTATTGTTATCATTCCTTGCAAAGGTGGAGTTGCCCCATGTTGCTCTTTCTACCTTCACTCGTAGTAGATATTGTGGCCCATGAAGAAGGCAAAGTTGCATCCATGTGAAAGATAATTTGTTGGGGGTTATGCTAATTTATTGTCTCCAGTTCATATCATCATTGCTGAATTGACTTAAATTCGTCTGCAAAGTGGGCCATGCACCAGCACTTCAGCTCTTTTACTGCCAACCTCCTCGCAAATAGTGTAACGAATGTGTGCCCCAGACGTATTTTAAGACGTCTGGGAGGTGGCTCAGACGTCGGACAAGACGTCTGGGATCACAACCAGACGTCTGATAAGACGTCTGGGATAGTTTCAAGACGTCTGGAAATCCATTATTTTCGACACACGCGAGTCGCCTGCGCGCCTGAGCGCGCAGACCGCATATTCCCTCTTTTCTTTGCGGCTGCAGGCGGCCTGCCGCCTTCTCTCTCTCCTCTCCACGCGGCGTTAAAAGGGGCGCGCCTCCCCTCCCGACTCCACCGTCTCCTCCTTCTCCTTCCTGTGCGCGAGAGCGAGCGGACGCGAGGGTGGCAGCGGCGGCCGCAGTGAGCGCGGAGGTGCGGCGTGCGAGGGCGGAGCTCTGCCGTGAGGGCGAGCTCGCCGGAGCGGCTTGGCCGGCCGACGGAGGGCGCAGGGGGCGCGGAGCGACGCGGAGAGGGATCTGCTGCGGGCTGAGCAGCAGACGCGCGAGGTGCGACGCGGGCGGCGTCGCGAGCGGAGGCCGAGCAGGGTTCTGATTCTGGAAAAATTTCCAGAATCAGACGTCTGGGTTGATAGCAAGACGGCAAGGTCGACGTCTGTAAGATCATACAGACGTCTGAAAGGTGAGTTTTCCGCCTTCTTCTTCCTTCTTGTCGATTGACCGTACTGAGGGAGGGGGGTTGGCTGTGCGCAGGTTCACTGATTCGACATCCTTTGCGAATCAGACGTCTGGAAGTTGTACCAGACGGCGGGAGTGACCTCCAGACGTCCGGAGTGACCATCGGACGTCTGGGATCTAGGCAGACGTCCCCGCAGACTTCTGGACGTCTGGGAAACCACGCTGAACAGGTAATTCTCTGATCCACTCTTTAAGACGTCTGGAAGGAGTTCCAGACGTCTGATTTTGCACAGTATCGTCTTTTTCGACCCGTTTAGGGCCCGTTCGGGCTCCGTTTTCCGCGATTCGAGTTGCGTTCTCTTCAGAATTAATTCCTCTACTCATCTACAGTAGCTATACACTGTTTTGAGACACTCCTTGTGTTTGATCCTTGTGACAGGATCTTGTTCAGTTGCAGTCTTGAGAGTCGCGGAGGCACGCGGGATTCCCGATCACGCCCCCATTACTCCCGTTGTACCTGGTAGAGTGGCTTAAGTTATTAATAAAATCTGTTAAAGTATGAAACCATAACTAGAATCTAGGACATTGCATGAATCCTAGGAATAAGAAATGTATGGAATGATAGCTCCTAGGTGATGCATGAATCCTAGGGCTGGAAAACTAGTTGTATGCTAGATCTTAGGATGTGGCATGAATCTTAGGATGGAAAAAAAACTAGTGGAATGTATAATACTGCAGTCTTGGAAAAATGGAAAGGAATATAAAGCTGCCTGTAATTTGAATTAACAGCTGCCTGTTATGAATAAAGAAACATGTTTGAGATCATGGATTTTGAGAACGTGAATCTGGAAAGTGAAACATATGATGTTCTGAGATAAAGAGCTGGAACCCTACGGGGAATTAGGAGTGGAACTCCTGGAAAGAAAAAGGAATGGAACTGAGATGTAGTTTGTACTGTCTCTTGGGTACGCAGTACCAAGGGAAGTACCTGTACCTGTTTAGTGCAGAGTGGGGCCAGCCGCCCCAGGGACCCGGGGTTAGGATTGGCCGCTCTGTACCGACTTGTTGGCCCTCGTGTACGTAGTACCGAGGAGAGCTAGTAGTGTTAGGAGAGTACTAGCTACCCCACGGGCCCCGGGGTTCTGCTAGCCTCCTTCACCGACTTGTTAGGCCCACTAGGGCAAACCAGGGTAGTCAGGCGAGGGTGCGCGGACTGTGGAGGGGCAAGGCCCCGGTTTGGTTACTGTGGAGGGGTTGGACCCCTGTTACTGAGAGGGCTCTGCCCTGGTTCCGTGCTGTGCTTTGGGTGCACCCGTTAACGGAAATGACTGACCGCGTGCCAGTGCGGGCTAGCTACCTGTGCGTTTATCGCGCGTGCCGTAGTCACCGTTACGTCTGTCAGTGACCTTGGGGTGGTTGACTGAGGGTAGGATCACTACAGGGGACTCTCCCGGCCAGGAGAGCACCACGTGCTACTTCTATTTTGGAAAAGACTGCAATCAAGATCGTTCCCACGAGGACATTCGAGATCAAGTAAAGGATCTGAGAAATAAATGAAATAGTGAGAAAAATTGAAAGATGTGAATAAAGGAAGTAATAGAACATAACAGCTACTGTACACTCTACTGTTGCCTTTAGTTAGTTTGCCACTCTACTCAGCGTTTTGCTGACGTGTTACACTCGTTACCTTTTTCAGGACCAGGTGTTGAGCAGCCAGGGTCGGCGGCTGCAGAGGACGTTGGCCGAGTAGGATCCAGTAGAGTTACCACCGCCTTTTGTACTCCTTTTGTTTCTGTTCTAGTGAGTAGTTTTTATTTCCGCTGTACCTTCTTTACCTGCAGTTTTTGTTATATGATAAATGCTGTTTTACTGTTGTGGTGGTACCTACTGTAGTAGTTTCTTTCCTTACTGCTGTACTTTCTTACTGTTAGTTATATTCATGCTGAATGTGGTTTATTTTACTGTCTTTTGGTTACTTCCTCGTTGGACGACTAGGTCTTGGGATTAGTCGAGTCGGTCCGGTTCTCGTGTCTCGTAGGGACTCGGGAACCGGGTCGTTACAAATAGCATCAAGAAGCATCATGTCATCAGGGTTAAGTGAGGAGAGGCATGACCTAGATGTATCCTTATCATTGTTTAGCTGTGTGTTTTAGTGGGAGACCTATAATGTCATCTGCAAATCACATTTACTTTAGAACCTTATCTTGGATGTGCTTTTTCAACTCATCCACTACCAGGACTCAACGTCAATCTCAAAGCAGTCGGTCAACCTAGTCTAAGTTCTAACACAAGCTGCCACTCCATCATATGTCTTTTAGGAGTCAGTCAACCTAGCCTAAGTTCTTGCACAAGTGCAACGCCATCATATATGCCTTTTAGAATGTCAATATTACAAAATTGATTCCTTTGGAGAAAAAAAAAAAAAGTTAATACATCTCTTATCTAAAATTCTCCAAAAAATATCATTTAGAACATATTCTTAAACCTTCTCCAAATTAATAGGAATCATATTTAGATTTTTTTCCTGGGCCTACAAATTTTCTTTAAAATTTACATTGCTTTAGTGGTGGACCCATCATGCGTGAAACCAAGTCGATCCTTTGTTACACAACTGGTCTCAATTTGCTTTCTATTACCCTTTCCCAAGGCTTTATGTTGTGACTGAATGTGATGCCCCTATTAGTTAGAATAGTTTTGTATATCTTATTTCTTTTCATATAAGGATATCATAGTACTTTTTCTTCTAGCATTTTCTTGCTTCTCCAAATGTTGGTGAATAATTTTGTTAGCTAATCCATGTTGTTCTCGCATAATAATTTCTAAACATTTACAAGGCTATTAGTAGGTCCCACAGTCTTATTTGTTTTCATTATTTTTAATGCCTCCTTTATTTCTTTTGTTCATCTATTGATAACTTGCGCAATTCAAAAGAACATCCAAAACCTTTGACAATTCTTCTGAGTGTTCTCTGCATTTTTTATATGCTAGACTGCAGCAACCACCACAGCCCTGGCAAAAAAATATGGAGCTGATATCACAGTTGTTGGTATGATTATCAAATTTTCCTTCTTGCTTCTATTTCTGATAGTTCTATGATTCTACGGAACTTCTTTCTTGAGAACGACTAAAGAAGATCTACTAGTGAGTACAAAATTCTGAACCGTTACTTTCTGATCTCTTTTGCAGTGATTGATGAAAAACCCAAAGATTCAATTCGTGAACATGATGCCCGTCTGTCATCCATCCGATGGCACCTTTCAGAAGGTTTGTTTTGAGTAGCGTCTACGTTTTAAAGGAATCTTATGTAATTTTGCTATAATAAAGAAGGAAATAAAACAAATACATATTCTTTGTAGTTTTTTGTACATTATCAAATAAAGTGAATACCTTCAGGTGGTTTTGAGGAATTTAAGTTGATGGAGCGGCTTGGGGAAGGGAAAAAGCCAACTGCAATCATCGGAGACGTTGCAGATGAGATGAAGTTGGATTTGGTGGTACTGCCAATGGCAGCCATTCATTCTAATCATGTTGATGGGAATCTGCTTGCGGAATTTATTTCCTGTCCTGTCTTGTTACTGCCACTATAAAGGGGTGCTTCAGAGCACATCATGGTGTTCACCTATGGGATTTTCAGATGTTTTTAACTGATTGTTGTTGCCGAGCAGTAAGAACCTTCCTTTTGATTTCCTGCGATAATTTTGTATGATTTTAAGGTCTTGTTCAGTCATCTGGAAGATGTTAGCTATTCTTGCTGATTTGTTAACATTATTTTGATCCTGTTTCATATGAAGGGGGTAAAGTCTCGATAAAGTATCCCCTACATTTGATGGGAAATTGACTAGTTATAAGCCTTGCCTCTTGTGATAAAGACTTCGTTGTTTTTTGTTGACTCGGTTTTACAAGCTTTTGCCGAAGTATTTTGTGTATCAGTTGGCTAGTGTCACTCTAGAGTTCCACTGGTATCCCTTTCAGTGGTATCCTTAGGTAGTTTTTTACTTGTAAGTGGTAAGGTGTGTTAAACGTAAAGAAATTACTTTTGCAATGCATGTTACAAAAAGGTATTGCCAATCTTCTTAAATCACATGTTTAGTGAGCTCTATGTTGCATCTCATTTTTCTTATAACCAAACACAAGTGATTTTTGTATTTGAATTAAATATCATGATAATCTTTAAAATACAATGGGTGATTTTTAGTTTTAAATTAAAAATCATTGATGATTTTTAGTTGTAGTGAAATTTATTAATAATTTTATGATCTTTGGTGGGTGGTGAGTCCTATCATGTGCATTGTAAAAAATGTGTAATTTTTTACATGGCAATAACAAATTTCATTAATAGTATTTGAATGCATCGATACATTTTGCTATTGGGTTCTACTCGGGTGCATTCCCATGCATATGAGGACATGTGGCATGATTTTTATTTCTAAGTTGTAAAATGTATTTCCTTATCAACGTCTTTTATTATATAGAAGGAAGACTTATAATCACTTGTGATGTTTGTTTGATTGATAGATGTTTCCATAAATTAGCCTAGCTGACTATTGTTTGTTAAGGGAAAGGAGAATATAATCCTAAATAATTGGTGCCTTCTTAAAAAGTTCATGATTTGTTGATCGAAAAAATACAATTTACATGCTAATTAAGGTGTGCTGTATTTGAAATTGAAGTATTTTGTAAAGTATTATGCGATTTAGGATTTGGAAGATTTGTGAACATTACTAAATAGGAGGCAGTTACACTTTCCTGAAAGTTTTTCTTTGCTATCTTAGAAGAAATGTAGTTTTAAAAGTAACAAAGACATTGTTTATGTAAAAAGTTAAAAAAGCTTATATTGTAATGTGTTTGGTAAGGTGCGGTGATTTTTCATCTATAGATTTTGATTTTAGGATCATTTAGGACTCATGAAAATTAATTTTTCATTGGAAATTGACTTTTTTACTTTGAATTCAGGGAACTAAACGTAATTCTTATTCCCAAAACCCTTGGTAGGGTATATCACACAAATTGCAACATTTAGAAGGGTATATCAACATTCTCCACACAATTGCAACGTTTAGAAGGGTATATCACAATTAGAAGAAATCATAAGAACATAAGTGTAAGGTTACCTTAGTACGAAGGCTCGTTGCCATGAGCGTCGAAAGTTTGGCAAATACCGCCTCAAATATTTGCAAGAAGCCGCAAAGGTAGCCCTCGAGAGGTTCGGGATTGGTGTCTGCCTCCCCTTTCCACCTTCGGAGTTAGGGTTTCCCGATGGAGAACAGCAACCCGACCTCGGCCGGGAACGGGCACCCTCCTACGTCGGCTGCGGCGGCGGCCTCCCCTAGCGAGACGGAGGAGTCGAAGCAGGGGCTGAACCAGGTGATCGGGTCGATCCAGAAGACGCTGGGGACCCTCCACCAGCTCCACCTCACGGTCTCCTCCTTCAGCGTGCAGCTGCAGCTCCCCCTCCTCCAACGCCTCAACGCCCTCGTATCCGAGCTCGACAACCTCCAGAGGCTCGCCGACCACTGCAACATCCAGGTCCCCATGGAGGTCGTCAAGTTAGTAGTGCCTTCCACTTAACACATGACATGCCCTAGTTGAAGAACAACAACGAGAATGAGAAGTTTGGATTCTGGTGTTTTGTTTTCCTGTGGATGGATGGATGCGCAGCCTGATCGATGACGGGAAGAACCCGGACGAGTTCACGAGGGAGGTGCTGAACCGGTGCATCGCCAAGAACCAGGTCACCAAGGGGAAGACCGATGCCTTCAAGGTAAAGATGTCTTGATTGCAAGTGTGGTGCGTTTGCGACGGGAATGTGCGTTGTCTTGATTCTAAATCTTGTTGCCTTCCGTTATGTGGCAATCGATGTAAGGTGTCTTAATCATAAAATTGCTGGGTTCATCGTCATTTGCCTCCACATCATCTTTCCATCCAACAATATCATCATCTGCAACCCATAGCTCTTTATTTCTCAGGTATATCAATGTGTGCCTCCATAATTTTTCTATTCTTACGATGAATCTTCTTTGCCTTGCACCTAATTGATTCACTATCTGAACTGCAATCCATTTCAGTTTAATTTGATCTATAAATTTATATCTCTTATCTCTCTTGATCTCCTGCCACCTCGGAAAGTCTTGATGTTGATTCAATTGTCGCCCACCTTTAGAAGTTTGCTGCTGTATATGTGGTTCCGCTTTATCCATAGTATCATGCCATACCTCCTTGTCTTCATCGTTGACTTTCTGCTGGCGCTGATTGCTCATCGTTCCTTTCATTTGCTGCTGCTGTAAAACAGTGAGCTCCTCTTCATGCATTGAAAACATAGTGGGATGCTCCTGAGGATTCTGATTGTGGTCAACATCTTGTAAAATCTCAAAGGAAATTTGAACTAAATGGACAGGCTCTTCCCATTTTTAACGTGCTTCCAACAGGAATCTTCACCTTGAAAATGTTGGTACTGATGTCTATTCTCACCCCCGTTTTCATTCAATAACTGTTGATTCGAATTTCTCTGATTATGGCCAACGAATCCATCAACTTGCTGCTCAAATAGCTGGTGCTGTTGCCCCTTACTAAACATAGCATCTGAATACCTATTTTCCCTCTCATGACAAAGCTTTGGCTGCCACTTGAATGCCTCACCACCATGGTGTTTCTGCTGTCCATTGTGCAATTCATTAATTTAAGGCTAAACCAAAACTTTTCTCTGATATTGCTGCCCATTTCCTTCAAATTGTTTCTCCCCATCTGATTTTTCCTTTCTACGATTATTGAGATCATGGCCAATAATTTGACATCTAGAACAAAATTTTGGCAACTCTCATATACAATTTTTTGTTTGAATATCTGATCTCCATTCCTAATCCAAAGAGCATTAGGAAAGGGCTTGGATAGATCAATCTCAACCATCATATGAGAAAAACCAGGCCTTACAAGATCAAAAATATCAACATCAAGGCCAATAAAATTCCCAATTGCATTAGCAATGGACATCATGGCTTCTCTTTTACAAAGATGAAGATTCAAATAAGGCAATCCAATCCACATTGAACATATTATTGACCTTTTATTAGATCTGAAAGAAGATGTCCACCTAAAAACTGAAACTCTTTTGCCATAAAAAACACTGCCATTCCTTGCAAAAGCCAAGACAAAATCATTTTTGTTGAACACTCTAATTAAAACACGCCTTGAATCTCCTCTCAAAAAAAAAAAAGGTCCTGAATCAATTGATCCCAATGAGATGGCATTTTTAAGACCCCAGTTAGCCTTGATTTCATTCCATAATTTATCCATATCATGTCAAACTGGAGAGAAATAAGCAACCAAACAATGGTCAGAGGGCTTTTTCATTGAATCAACCTCTTCTGTGAATTCAATATAAGGCAACCCATCTTTTAAACTTGCTGCTCTAATCTTTATATCTGGCTCTAAATCAATAGGCGCAATATTTCCTTCCATTTCTAAATTATAGGGATTACTAACTTTTAGTTAACTATTCTTCGGATCTAGCTGCTTTGAGGATTTGTGTATTATAGTTGGTAACGTTGTTTCTAAAAAAAACAAATTAACAACTTCATGTTTTACTAACTGTGGATAGCTATCCTTGACATGATATGTTTATTATCTGTACTTTCATGCATCTTGGACTTGTTTATTACCATGCTTTGTAAGTTATTAAAAATAGAAAAATTTTTATGGTATTCTTTTGTTCTTCACAAAGTAAAAAGTATTACTTAGTTGAACTGCTACATATATTGCCAATTTTCTTGCTGAAACATTTTTTTGTTTGTAGAGTTTAAGAAAGAATCTTTTGGAGGAGCTCGAACAAACATTTCCCTATGAAGTGGAGGCATATAGGGAGATACGGGCTTCCTCTGCTGCTGTAAGTTGAATCGATCTCTTATATTCCCTTTTAATTGCATATGTGATATCTAAAATATTGTTAAGTAATTTACAGAATACATGCTTAAGTTAGAGAATAAAACTGGAGCGACATGTTGGTATCATCAATCAAGATGAATTTTATCTACAAATAGCAATGACTCTTCTAGGTAGAAGTAGAATTTCCTACCTCTTACAGGGTTCTTGTTTTTCTCATTGTAATCTGGCAATGCTGTTCACTTTACATTGTAAAAGGTCAAGAATCCAGCAAGGGTGGTGTTACTTCTGAACCTCACATTTAGTTCCTCTTCTTCCTTCTGTCTACTCTGACATTTTTATTCATTTAATTTTTTATTTTCCTTTCTTTTTGTGTGTGTGTGTGGGGGGGGGGGGTGGGTGGGCACTTGCGGAGGTGCAGAATGAGTACATGACTTTCGTAGCTATCCAGGTTCTATCAGTAATGTGTTGGTAAGAAAGCTCTTTACAAGTTTGCTCTCCAGAACATTGGTAGAAAGCTCTCTGGGTCACATTATTCCTCTAAGGTATTGAGCCCCAAAATATCTAGGAATCCAGCTGTTAGACTCATTGATGTTTAGACCTTGCTGCTCACAACCACCCATGCCTGTAAAATTAGCACTAAAGCTTGCACAATATGAAGCCATCGGGATGTAATCTTGCTTGAATTTGTAAAACATTTGTAGCCTAATTGCAATTTAGCTATTTAGTTAAACATGATGTCAAATGAGTTAGTAGAGATAGTGGGAAGTCCATTGTAGGATTATCCATCTTTATGCTCAAGGTACAGCGAAAGAAACAATAGTAACACTCCCCTCTAGTAAAAAAAAGCAGGTGCTCTAGGTCACAGCTTCAAATAGTGGAAAAATGAAGTTTGCAAATCTGGTTCTACAAGTCCCTTGTGGCAACTTTCAGTTGATGCACATGCATTTGATTCTGTTTACGTGGAAGTAGACCATTTGAGGAGCAACCTGAGATTTTAAATGTTTCTAGTCAACCTCCACCTTCCATGTCTCCTACATCACCCCCTCACCCACGTGAGTAAAAGTAATTTATTTACTCAAACGATCAACCATCAAAAAGGTATATTAAACAACTTTATAACAATGTGTCAATAAACACAATCCCCCAGCACTATTTCGCAGGCAGTAAGTTGTCCATTATTCGGTAAAAGACATTCCTCTAGCTAGTAAGTTATCTACTATCAGGTCCTTTAGTCTACCTGCTTGGAGCTAGCCACTTCTCATCATGGATTCATCTGCTTCTTCCTTCCAAACATACAAGTGCTCTTACAAGTCAACAATGCCATTTGGATGGGACTTATAAGCTTCTATCCAGCATACTCTGTTCCAGAAAGTTCCCTCATAGAAATGGATTGCTGAAGCTGTACATAATGGTCTCCCGCACTTTCCAAACACAGGCACAGTTGAATGGTTGGACAGGAATCATGTTGGCACAGAACACATACCCTATCAGATCCCAGGAAGCAGAGCTGGATATAGATTTTCTTTTCTTTTGTTTTTTTTTTTGAAATGACAGATCTGGATTTAGTGTAGCTTCTCCATGCAAGCAGCGCACCTGGGCACGCATCCATGATCTCAGATCAGACATGGAACATCATGAGTTGACCCTTCTTTGCCCTTACAAGAGGCTACTATCCCTACAGCTTGTCCGCACGGTTCAAGGCAGGTTAAAATATTCCTCTGATCGCTATGTGCCTAGGATCACTTATTGTTGTTTTTCTTTGATGGAGATCACTTATTGCATATTAACTAGCCCTAAAATTTCCAAGACCTTCCTTGCCCTCGTGGCAGAGGACATTTTGCCTCCACCCCATCTAGATTGTATCTATGAGATCCAAAGGGAGGTTCCCCAATGGAGACAAGGAGTCAAACTATCTTACAGAAAAAAAGAGAGGAGGTTTGCATTTTTCCAACCTTTCATTTGATTGAAAATGTGTGCCATTGCACTCAGTAAATTAACCATTCTGTCCAAGGGTGAATTTTATGGAGAGAGCCATTAACTTTAATAATGTTTTTGCACTGCAACATACTCCACACAAAAGGATATAAGTCCCTCAACCACACATAGCTCCAGTCCTTGGAATTGGCTTCCACTTTATCCACCATGGCAAGTATAACATGTCTACCAAACCCAGCAAATAGTGGTGTACCACGGTATTTTGGAGGAAGTTGGTATATGAGCAAACCCATCTAGCTACATTTGGCTCTTTTACTAAGTGCTGACTACTTGTGCTATGGAAATAAACAATATGTAATTCATGAAGAAAAGAAGTGAGACCAAAGGGGTGCTGGATCCAAGGATTAAGATCTTCCGTCTCTGCACTTGAAAGAAATCAGCGAGGACAGCACATTGACAAGAGTGAGCAACGCCAGAGGTTAGAGGATCCCCGTCTCAACACACCATTAGCATGAATCAAAGCCACTGAGGTCCCATTTATCCAATGGTGGGATGATTGATACACACACCCACCCCCCCCTTCTGTGCATCAGTGTCATTTTGCCTTCTTCAGGTGGCCATTCGATTTCTCGAATTACGTTGATTTCTTTTATTTCCCATGATTGATGCCTTAGCTATTAATTAATGTGCAGTTGTCCCATGCCTAAACCTCCTGTTTTACCCTTGTTGCAGTTTCTTGTAAACCCATGGCAATGATCACCCCATGGTCCTGCGAATTTGTTGACTGCTAGTCCATTCTGACATCACCAATTCACTGCATATACTCCACCACTACGTTGTTTGGAAGATCTGTCTTGTGGAATTCTAGTGCCTCTGCTCTTTTTGGCTTAGAAACCCCTGAGTCTGCCTTTGCAAGATGATCTCTGTTCCATTCGTATTTGATGATGTTCTTATTGCCCTATCATTCTTTTCTTTTTTTCGGCTAGTTGTTTGTGTGCCATGTCCAAATTCAAATATCTATCCTAAAATGAACTCCTCCATACCCTTCTCTTCTAGATCGGGCAATTTTGTGCTTTCTGGGGCCTGTGATTTCCACGAGGAACATCAAATGACTGAGCTTTCATTATATGATTTTTTCAAGCAGAAAGATGAGACTTAATAGATCATACTTTTGCAGTTCTACTTTTGTATTATTTTTTTATAATTAGAACCTTATTAGGAGGTACCTTTTCTTTTTAATCTTTTCGAGGCACACATTTTCCTACAGGACTTTATTATGAGTCGGACTCCTTTTTGGGTAGGGGTGCACAGTGGGACTCAACTCAAACCTAACCCATGGTTTGTGGGTTAGGACTTTTTCTAATCCAACTTAACCTGTAAAATCAGGTCGGGTTGGATCTGGTTGAGCGAATTGTTAACTAGTCAAAGTTTATGTATCTTTTACATGCTTTATATGTCTTTCCTACTTAATAATCAAAAAATTTAAACTCATAAACAATTTATATCTTATTAAAAAGTAAAGACAATAGGTAAAAATAAAAAAGAACTTCAAAGAAAAAAAATAAAGATGTTTAAAAGGTAACGAGAGAAGATAAAGACGTATGTGATAACAAATTTGATAGATGCACGTAAAGTTTAGGTTTATACCAATATGGTAACAACCAAGCCTTCTCACTCATTAAGTGAGGTCGGTTATATGGATTTTTTGTCTTCACTTAGATCTATTTTGAGTTATTTTTGGACTTAAATTAAAGTAATTGAGATCTAATCCTTTCAACACTTACCTAATAATTGACAAGAAATAGCTTGCAAGGCAAATATAGATATTTGAATATAAATTTTTAGAATATTAAAATTCATAAAACAAACATTAAAGTTAATAAAACAAATAAGTAAAGGAACTTATGTTTTGCAAGTAATTGTAAACTTTAAAAAATTCTTTATAAACACAATAAGTTTAGAATCTCATATAAACAAGTGGTGGGTTAGGTGATGGTGGTGTTAAGGCCTTGAGGTAGAGAGTGGTAGGTCTAAGTGGTGGGTCGTTGAGTGGAGGTGGGGGCTAAGGGGAGGGGACGGTGAGGGTTATATGAAGAGCATAGCTAGGAGAGGGCGTTGTTGCTGCTGAGGAGAGGAATAGGCATCGGAACTTACTAGAGCTTGGAGCTTGGAGGGAAGGATGCCGCTTGGAGGTGAGGGAACTTCTGGGAGATGGCAACTGTGGGAGATGAAGGGGAGACTGCCCATAAGGGGGGCTTAGGAGATGAGGGTTTGGCCTATTTAGGACCTTTGAGTGGGTCACGTGGGGGGAATAAAATAATGTCATCTATTGTTTGGATATCATCTAACAAAAGTCAATAAGTTTCTTATATGTACATATATTATATACATATAATATATATATATATATGTGTGTATAAATCGGGTGATATTGGGTTGCATGTTAGGTTGGGTTGATTAAACATTAAATCTAATCCAATCTATTTTTTATCAGTTTGGGAAAATCTGAACCCAAACTAGCCTATTATAACTCTCAACTTAATCTGACCTAACCCGATCAAGTTAGGTAGGGTTGAATCTGACACATGCATCCTACTTTTTGGGCAGTGGCATTCTCTCTTTTTGGGTCAATGGCATTCTGCTTCTCATGCTTGAAACTTCACGATGTACTAGTATACGTGTATACACACGGGGGACACACACGGGATACAGGGATGGATGCTTGCATGGGAAGCTAGATGGAAACTTGCACGAGAAACTAATGGGCAACTGTTTCATTAACAAAATTAGTCAAAATTTCAGCGATATTGATGGAGGTGGAGACTAAAATGAATTTGTCCAGGTGGACCCGAAAAAGTATGTCACTATTTTCCCATCCATTGCTTTAAATTCAATCACTAAAATGATTTAACGGAAATTGACGAAAAAAATCCATAGCTCCATGCATGAGCAGGAACTCATATTTGGATGCTAGACTTGAACATATTGATCTCTTAAGGTCATTCATTAGTAGCATTTCAGAGATGAAAGGTGGAGACAGGGTATCTGTTCTTCCAGTGTATTACTTTTACCATCGTGGATCTCTCTAAGATAAGGAAAACACTTGATGGATAATTTCGAGGAGTCCAAATTATCTTTGTTGAATTGGCACCGTCCAAAAAAATAGGTCTTGTTTGGCTGGCATATTTTCCTGTAGTTGCATATGCTACGTGCCGCTGCATTCAGCTTAAGAAAGAACCGTAATCTCCTAAAAAAATTAGTGTGCGGACATAAATTATTTACTGTATACGCATTTGTACCATAGCCTTTCTGTCTACGCCCCATAGAAATGCGCTATTTCTTGTCTTCTTTACATGTTGAATAGTTTGCCTTTTGTATTGTCCCTGAGGCATCGCTATTATGTGTAGGAGACCAAGCGTTTGATTCAGGCGCAGAGTATGCTACCAAATGGAGATGTAAAAGTTAAAACCGAGTATTAGTTCTTCGGAAGGACATCCAATTTTCTTTTTCCTGTGATTGTAACTAAGTTCAGCCATTAGCCTAATATGATATGTTGTACCTTTTTTCGTTTTATTTTTATTTGCATTTTATTCTCTTTACATATAGTTTGTAAATGCCATTTGTATTTTTGTTTAAATATAAATCTGTTTGAAGAGTCTTGTGATCATGAAGCACAAATCTAGGTAAAGTATCCAATATTCGTTGAGGATTAGTTTGATTTGTTTCTCTTTAATGTTACGATTCGATTTTTGAATTTCTACGAGATATGAGAATTAGATCGATTCAACTAATCTCAAGATCCAGTCGTCCAACAAGAAAGTAATCAAAAGAAAAGTAAAATAAATTATATTGATCATATATATAATTATCAATAATAAAAGTACAGTAGTAAAGAAAATAACTACTATAGTATACATTACCACAATAGTACAGAATTAAATAATTACATAAACATGATTCTTACAATAAAAGAGTACAGTGGTAACAGAAAATAATCACTACAACAGAAGAAATGGTACATTAGGTAAAACATAAGTAAAATTACTGGGTTCTACTAAGTCCAACATCATCTGTAGTTGTCAGCTCTGGCTGTTTAATATTTGGTCCTGAAAAGGTGATAAAGGTGACACGTCAATGAAACGTTGAGTAGAATGGTAACCAAAAGTTAAGAACAGTACGGTGGGTAAGTAGCTGTTATTTTTAATCTTTCTTTCTTTTTCCATGTATTTATTTTTAAATTATTTCTCAGATTTTTTCCTTGATCTTGAATATTTCTCGTGGGAACAATCTTGATTGCACTCTTTTTCGAAAAGTAGAAGTAACATGTGGTGCCCTTCTAACCGGGAGAGTCCTCGTGGTGGTCCTACCATCAGTCAACCACTCGAAGGTCACTGATAGACATAACGGTGTCTACGGCACGCGTGATAAACGTACGGGTAGTTACTCTCCACTGGTACGCGGTTAGTCGTTTCTGTTAACGGGTACGTTGCAAAGCACAGCATGGAACCAGCATAGGGTAGAGTTCTTTCAGTAACAGGGGTTTAGTCCCTTCACAGTAACCAAATAGGGGTCTTGTCCTTCAACAGTCCGTATACCATTGCCTGATTACCCTGGTTTGTTCAGTGGGCCTAACAAGTCGGTGTAGGAAGGTTACCAGAACCCCGGGACCCGTGTGTTGGCTAGTGCTCTCCTTACACTAGTAGCTCTCCTTGGTATTGTGTACGCGAGGGTCAAAAGTCGGTACAAAGTGGTCAGACCTAACCCTGAGTCCCTGAGGTGGCTAGCTCCGCTCTGCACTAAATAGGGGGCAGTTGCTCTCCTTGGTACTCTGTACTAAAGGGTCAGCTTACTTCCCTAATTCTATTTCATTCACTTCTCAGGAGCTCTACTCCTAATTCCCCGTAAGGTTCATGCTCATATTTCTTTAACTAAGTCAGTTTAGATTTCATCATTTTAACTTTATTTTCATATAGCGCATGTTCTCAACAGCTAATATTCATTCATAAACAAGCAACTGTTATCCAATTACAGGTAATTTTCATTTTTCTTTCTACTTTTCCAAGACTGTAATTTATATATTCACGACATTCGTTTTAGTGTTTCTGTTCCTAAGATTCATGCCACATCCTAGGATCTATTATTCAATCTAGTTTTTCAGTCCTACGATTCATGCCATACCTTAGGATCCATCATTCAATCTAGTTTTCCAGTCCTAGGATTCCTGCCATATCCTATGATCTATTAATTATCTCACAAGTGCATAATTTTTGATAAATACTTAAAGGGAGCCACTTTACCCGTAAAATCGAGAGTACTGGGGGCGTGATCGGCAGGCTCGCGTGCCTCCGCAACCCCTAGAGTTGCAACAGAACGGGGTCCTAACACAAGGATCAAACACAAGAAACTACTCAGAACATGATACAAATACTGTAAACAAGTAGAGGAACTAATTTTGAGAAGAACGAAACTTGAAGCGCGGAAAACAGACTTCGAATGGACCATAAACGGGTCGAAAATGACAAGTCTGCCCCAAATCAGAGGTCTGGAACATCTTCCAGACGTCTTAAACGATGGTTCAGGTCATACCTTGTTTCTGCGCGGTTCTTCAGATGTTTAGAATCCCGCTGAACCGTCTGGAATTAGTTCCGGACGTTCGATTGTCACTCCAGACGTATGGAGACCCTCTTCGCTGTCTCATGCTGTGCCCAGATGTTCGATCTGTGTGGGAGGACGTGCCCTTGCACCTTCCCGAACGAAACTTGCACACGTACGCAACTGACCTCAACACGAAAATGAGGCAGAACCCTTCGGCGGAACGACCTGCATGGTCGTACATGGGAAAGGAAGAAGAAATGGAAATATCGTACATTTCAGACGTCTGGATCTTCCTCCAGATGTCTCTAGCGTCGTCTAGACGTAGGTCCAGACGTCTGATTCTGGGAAATTTTCTCAGAATCAGGACCTCCTCGCCCTCCCCCTGCTGCCCACGGCTGTATCGTGCTGCGCTTGCCTGCTGCTTGAGTTGCAGCAGCACCTCCACAGCGCCACGCTCCCGCCGGCCGGCCCTGGCTGCTTCGGTGAGCTCGCACTCTCGCGCTCTAACTCTTCTCCTCTCGCGTCAACTCCTCCCCGCGCACACACGGCAGCAGCTGCTGCCTTCGCCCTCTCACTCTCACGCTAACAGGAAGAAGAAGATGATGGTGGAGTGATGGTGAGGGAGAGGGGGAGGTATTTGAAGGCGCCGTGGGGAGAGAGAGGAAGAAAGCTGTGCCTGCTGGACGGGGAGGAAAGAGAGAGAAGAAAAGAGGGCGGCGGTTCAGTCTGCGTGCGCATGCGTGTAGACGCGAAACCGTACGCCGAAAAAATTAATTTCCAAACGTCTATGAAGGCTTCTAGACGTCTGGACCAACTTCCAGACGTCTTAAAAGACGTTTGATGTCGGGATCTTAACAACATAACAAACGCAAAGGAAGTTTCGTCTCCGAAACTTGCGCTAACTAGGGTGCGGAAAAAGAACGATATATGCATAACAAACTCAAAGAGGATCAAAGCCGGTCTGAAAAGACGTACCCTCAAAAAGCTCCGGGTACCGCTCCCGCATTACCGCCTTGGGCTCCCAGGTAGCCTCCTCGTACTGCTGGTTCCTCCACAAAACCTTCACCAGGGATACTTGCTTCCGTCTCAGGCTGCGGACGGCTATGTCGAGAATTTGCACTAGCTGCTCGTGGTAGGTTAGGTCGTTACCCACCTCGACGCTCTCGTGACTCAGGACGTGACTGGAATCGGCGACGTACTTCCTAAGGTTGGACACGTGGAACACGTTGTGCACACTAGAAAGCTGGGGAGGAAGGGCAAGCCTGTAAGCAACAGGTCTCACCTGCTCCAGGACCTCAAAGGGTCCCACAAACCTCGGTGCCAGCTTCCCTCTCACCCCAAACTGCTGCAGGCCCTTCATGGGCAAAACGCGAAGGAAAACGTGGTCCCCAACCTCGAACTGTACCTCTCTGCATTTCCGATCTGCATAGCTCTTCTGTCTGCTCCTGACAGTGCGGAGTCGCTTGTGAATCTGCTCGACTACCTCCTGACTCTGCCGGATCAGCCTGGGGCCAACCTCCCACTTGGTCCTCACCTTAACCCAACTCAAGGGTGCCGTACACCTCCATCCGTACAAAGCCTCGTAGGGAGCCATGCCGATGCTCGAGTGATAACTGTTATTATATATAAATTTCGCCAAGGGCAAGTGCTCCTCTCAAGAGCCCTTTCAGTCCAGTACACAAGCACACAAAAGGTCCTCAAGTGTCTGTATCGTGCGCTCAGACTATCAGTCCGTCTGGGGGTGGTATGCTGTACTGAACCACAACCGCGTCCCCAGGGCCTGCTGAAACTCAGCTCAAAACTGGAATGTAAAGTGGGTATCCCGGTCGGATACGATCTCCCGCAGAACACCATGTAGACGTACCACGTCGCGGATATACTTCTCTGCCAACTGTGCTGGTCCCAAGGTGACTCGGATCGGCAAGAAACGTGCCGTCTTCATCAATCTGTCAATGATTACCCAGACTACGTCGTGTCCTCGCTGGGTAACAGGTAAGCCTACCACCAAATCCATGGTGATGCTCTCCCACTTCCACTCTGGCACTGGAAGTGGCTGTAGCGACCCTGCAGGCCTCTTATGCTCGACCTTCATCTGTTGGCACACTAAACACTGCTGTACGAATTCACCCACATCCCACTTCATCCCCCTCCACCAAAAGTCGCATCTCAAGTCATGGTACATCTTTGTGTTTCCAGGATGTATGGTGAATCTGGAATCGTATACCTCAGTCAAGTGCTCTCTTAACAGCTCCTCGTCTCTGGGAACGTACAAACGTCCCCTCATGCGCAGCACCTAGTTTGTAAAAGAGAAGTCCCTAGGGTCTCCTGACAGTACTCTGTCACGCAAGCACTGCAAGTACGGGTCGGCCATCTGCCCTGTGATGATGCGATTTATCAGCTCTGGCCTCGTCTGTCGTGTCACAGTCACTGCCCCACAGTACCCCCGTAATTTTAGGGGTCGTCAACTGCCCATCTCCTCTAAGAGGCTCCAACTCTACACCTGTAAACTGGACAAGTGTGCGGGTGCCTTCCGGCTCAAGGCGTCAGCCACCATGTTGGCCATTACCGGGTGGTAGGAAATGCTGCAGTCATAGTCCTTTAGGAGCTCCAACCAACGTCTGTCTCATGTCGAGCTTCTTCTGATCAAACAGGTGTCTGAGGCTCTTGTGATCTGTGAAAATCTCAAAGGTCTTACCGTACAAGTAGTGCCTACAGATCTTCAGCGCGAAGACGACAGCTGCCAACTCCAGGTCGTGGGTAGGGTAGCTATGCTCATGGGGCTTCAGTTGCCGCGAAGCGTAAGCGACAACGTGACTCCTCTGCATGAGCACACCCCCTAACCCCTGCAAAGAGGCGTCCGTGTACACAACGAACCTGCCACTATTGTCTGGGATGGTGAGCACGGGAGCTAAAGTCAGCTTCTCCTTCAGCTCCTGAAAACACGCCTCACAGGCGTCTATCCAAGTAAAGGGCACGTCCTTCCGAGTCAGCTGTGTCATAGGACGTGCAATCTGTGAGAAGCCCCTGATAAACCGCTTGTAGTAACCTGCCAGTCCCAAGAAACTGCGAATCTCAGTGACCGTACGTGGTCTCTCCCACCTGAGCACTGCCTCGATTTTGATTGGGTCAACAGCCAAGGCATCCCCGTAGATCACATGACCTAAGAAGGTCACCTCCCTCAACCAGAACTTGCACTTGCTGTATTTGGCGTATAGCCTACGTTGTCTCAGTGTGTCCAAAATCATCTGCAAGTGCTGTCCGTGCTGCGTCTGATTCCGAGAATAAATGAGCACATCATCAATGAATACCACCACGAACTGGTCCAAGTACGGTGTAAACAATCGGTTCATCAAATCCATGAAGGCAGCAGGGGCATTGGTTAGCCCAAACGGCATGACCAGAAACTCGTAGTGTCCGTACCGAGTATGGAAAGCTGTCTTGGAGACGTCTGCCTCCTTGATCCTCAACTGGTGGTATCTAAATCTCAAGTCGATCTTGGAGAATACCGTGGCACCTCGCAGCGGATGCCTGTTCTTGATGGTGACCCTATTTAGTTGTCGGTAGTCCACACAAAGGCGTAGGGTACCATCATTCTTCTTTACAAACAGTACCGGGGCTCCCCAAGGAGACGCACCGAGTCTCACAAAGCCCTTCTCCAAAAGATCCTGCAACTGAAACTTGAGCTCTCGCAGCTCAAGTGGTGCCATCCTGTATGGTGTTGTGGAGATGGGGCTGGTCCCCGGTACCGGTGAGATCTCAAACTCTATCTCACGCTCAGGCGGTAGTCCTCGCAACTCGTCTGGGAACACGTCGGGATACTCTCTGACCACCGGGGTACTCTGGAGGTCTGCCACAAGGTTGGGCTCTGCCACCACGCAAGCTAGGAAGCCGTCACACCCCTGGCTCAAAAGTCTCGCCGCCCGAAGTGCAGAAATGCACCCAAAGTCTCCGTCCATTGCCTGCCCGTGGAACTCGAAAGAAGGCAACTCCGGTATGGAGAAGACGATATTTCTCTCAAAGCAGTCCACCAAGGCGTGGTAAGCGGACAGCCAGTCCATCCCCAAAATTATGCCAATGTCCTCCATCTTTATCATAATTAGGTCAGCGGGAAGGTCGTGTCCCCCACCACTGACCTCGCAACCCGTGTATACCTCCTCAGCTACAAACAGCTGACCACTCGGACCTTTGATCACGAACGGATCCTTTAACAGAATACAGTCCTGCCCCAAACTTACCGCGAAACTGGCAGCGACAAATGAGTGGGTAGCATCGGAATCGAAAAGCGTGTAAACGAGTCTACCGGAAACTGAAACCATACTTGCCACCACTGATCCCGAAGCTCTGGCATCCCTGTGTGTCAGGGCGTTGATACGTCCCTCAGCCCTAGGTGCGGACGAAGCAGCCACATTCTGTGTCGGACAGCTAGCTGCTGGCCGGTACCCTCCCCGTGACTGCTGTCCTCCTCGCGCCTTGTAACCGCGGCCTCCTGCTCGCCTTTCAGTGCTCGGCGCGGGAAGTATCTGCTGACCTCCTGCCCTAGACGGGTAGTCCCTCTGATGTAGCCCAGCTGGCCACACTGGTATCAAAGGGAGACTCGACTCTTGCCCTCAGTAGGTCCTTGCTGTAGGCTGGGCGGGGGTCCGGTGCTAGCAGCTGGCCCCTGTCGAGGGCCCGCAAAGGCCACTGATGACAATGCAAAACGTGATGGCTCTCCTGCGGGCACCACGTGTCTCCTCTCTCGTCGGCCCTGTGAGAAGTTTGGCTGATAGGGCCTCTTCCGCCCGTTGTCAGTATCTTGCACAGACTAGTTGGTCTCTTCGTATGTCATAGTTGCCTCCACTACCCTCGAGAACGTAGGCAACTTGAGGGGTTTGACATACCTCCGAATCGCAGGCCGGAGCCCCTCGGTGAACCTCCAAAGGCACTTCTTGTCAGCGGCCACTACTGTCGCTGCGAAGCGAGACAGCTCCAGGAAACGCGTGCGGTACGTGCTCACGGTCATCGTCCCCTGGCGGATAGTGTGGAACTCCCGCCTCCTCTTGTCCTGCCATGTATGGGGAAAGTACTGCTTGCAGAAGAGGGTGACGAATAGATCCCAGGTCGGCTTGTCCCACTCCTGTCCCCTGACCGCCCTCCACCATTTGTGTGCTGCGTTCTTTAGCTAGTACGTGGCAAAGGCCACGCGGCACTCCACCGGGGGGTGAAGGGTGTCAAAAATCTTCTCGATTTGCTCGAGCCAGTCCTCCGCCTCGGTCGGGTCCTCATCCCCCTTAAAGGAGGGGGGCTTCAGCTTCCGGAATTGTCCTAAAAGCTCAAAGTGGCGCTGAAGTGGAGATGCTGGTGCACCTCCAGGTAAAGAAGCCTCGTGCTCGAAAGTGTCGGAGGAAGGTGGTGGTGGTGGAGGCCATCCCCTCCCCTACGTCTAGTGCCATGTCCGTCGTGTGGTCCCACAGAGGACTCCCCCTCCGCTGCCCCAGGGAGAGGCGCTCGTGGCGGCGGGTGGAGCTCCTCTTGCACGATGTCCTGTATCAGCTGGGCGAGGTCCTGGGCCTGAATGCTCGGGAGCAGTGGCTGATCCACTGAGGCGTCTACCTCAACGCGCCCACCCCTCTGACCTCGTCCTCGGCTGCACCCGCGGCCCGCCTCGCTACCTCCTCGTCGAGGCATCTCTTGCAGGGAGATGCGATCACAGAACAAAAAAAGACGTTAATACGAATCGATGTCTAGCGGAGAAGTCTATGAACAGATGTCAAAAGATACGTTGTGGTGGCTACTTTAGTTACAGGCACGTGAATTGGTTATTTTCCAGCCAGTTGGTTCACTTCTCGAGATAACCTTGCTCTGATAACATCTTGTTACGACCCGATTCCCGAATCCCTATGAGACACGAGAATCAGACCGACTCGACTGTTCCTAAGACCCAGTCGTCCAATGAGAAAGTAACCAAAATAGCAGTAAAATAAATCACATTCACCATGTATATAACTAGCAGTAAGAAAAGTATAGAAGTAACGAAAAGAACTACTACAGTACACACCACCACAACGGTAGAGAATTAAACAGGTACATAAACATGATGCTTACAATAAAAGAGTACAGTAGTAACAGAAAATACTCACTACAACAGAAGAAACGGTACAGTAGGTACAACACAAATAAAACTACTGGGCTCTAGTAGGCCTAGCACCCTCTGCAGCCGCCGGCTCTGGTTTCTCAACACCTGATCCTGAAAAGGTCACACATCAGCGAAACACTGAGTAGAGTGGCAATCAAAAGCTAAGAAGAACAGTAAGGTGGATAGGTAGCTGTTATTTTTAATCTCTTTCTTTATTTTTCCATTTACTCATTCTTGAATTATTCCTCAGATCTTTTTCTTGATCTCGAATGTTTATCGTGGGAACGATCTTGATTGTAGTCTTTTCCGAAAAGTAGAAGTAGTACATGGTGCTCTCCTGGCTGGGAGAGTCCCTTGTGGTGGTCTTACCCTTAGTCAGCCACCCTAAGGTCACTGATAGATGTAACGATGATTACGGCACGCAGGATAAACGCACGGGTAGCTACCCCGCGCTTGCCACGGTCAGTCGTTTCCGTTAACAGGTGCTCCCCAAAGCACAGCACGGAACCAGTATAGGGCAGAGCCCTCTCAGTAACAGGGGTTTAGTCCCTCCACAGTAACCAAACAGGGGTTTTACCCTTCCATAGTCCGTGCACCCTCGCCTGACTATCCTGGTTTGCCCAGTGGGCTTATCAAGTCGGTGTAGGAAAGCTAGCAGAACCCCGAGACCCGTAGGGTGGCTTGCGCTCTACCTACTCTAGTAACTCTCTCCGGTACTGTGTACGTGAGGGCCAAAAGTTGGTACAAAGTGGCCAGATCTAACCTCGGGTCCCTGGGGTGGCTAGTTCCGCTCTACTCTAAACAGGGGGGACAGTCACTCTCCTTGGTACTCTGTACTCAAGGGTCAGCTCACTTCCCTAATTCTATTCCATTCACTTCTCAGGAGCTCTACTCCTAATTCCCCAAAGGGTTCATGCTCATATTTCTTTAACTAAGCCAATTTAGGTTTCATCATTTCAGCTTTATTTTTATATAGCCCATGTTCTCAACAGCTAATATTTATTCATAAACGAGTAACCGTTATCCAATTACAGGCAATTTTCATTTTTTTTTCTACTTTTCCAAGACTGCAATTTATATATTCACCACATTCGTTTTGGTGTTTTTGTTCCTAGGATTGATGCCACACCCTAGGATCTATCATTCAATCTAGTTTTTCAGTCATAAGATTCATGCCATACCTTAGGATCTATCATTCAATCTAGTTTTCCAGTCCTAGGATTCATGCCATAACCTAAGACCTATTAATTATCTCACAAGTGCATAATTTTTGATAAACAATTAATGGGAGCCACTCTACCCGCAAAATCGAGAGTACTGGGGGCATGATCGGCAGGCCCGTGCACCTCCGCAACCCTTAGAGCCGCAACGGAACGGGGTCTTAGCACAAGGATCACATACAAGAAACTACTCAGAACAAGATACAAATACTGTAAACAAGTAGAGGAACTAATTCTGAGAAGAACGAAACTTGAAACGCGGAAAACGAACTTCGAACGGACCCTAAATGGCTAAAAAATGACAAGTCTGTCCCAAATCAGACGTCTGGAACATCTTCCAGACGTCTTAAACGATGGTTCAGATCATACCTTGTTTCTGCGCGGTTCTTCAGATGTCCAGAATCCCGTTGAACCGTTTGGACTTAGTTCTAGACGTCCGATTGTCACTCCGAACGTCTGGAGACCCTCTCCGCCGTCTGGTGTTGTGCCCAGACGTCCGATCTGTGTGGGAGGACGTGCCCTTGTGCCTTCCCAAACGAAACCTGCACGCGTACGCAACCGACCTCAACACGAAAATGAGGCAGAACCCTTCGGCGGAACGGCCTGCATGGCCGTACATGCAAAAGGAAGAAGAAATGGAAATATCGTACCTTTCAGATGTCTGGATCTTCCTCCAGACGTCTCCAGCGTCGTCTGGACGTAGGTTCAGACTCCTGATTCTGGAAAATTTTCCCAGAATTAGGACCTCTTCGCCCTCCGCCTGCTGCGCACGGCCGTGCCGCGCTTGCCTGCTTTCTGAGCTGCAGTAGCACCTCCCCAGTGCCACGCTCCCACTGCATTCCCGTCGGCCGGCCCTGGCTGCTTCGACGAGATCGCACTCTCGCGCTCTAACTCTTCTCCCTCTCGCTGCAACTGCTCCTCTCCACGCACACACGGCAGCAGCTGCTGCCTTTGCCCTCTCTCTCTCACGCTAACTGGAAGAAGAAGAAGAAGACTGTGGAGTGATGGTGAGGGAGAGGAGAGGGGGAGGTATTTGAAGGCGTCGTGGGGAGAGAGAGAGGAAGAAAGCTGCGCCTGCAGGAGGGGGAGGAAAGAGAGAGAAGACGTCTGGGAAGACTTTAGATGTCTGACCAGACGTCTGGATCAACTCCTAAATGTCTTAAAAGATGTTTGATACCGAGATCTTAACATTTAATCATTTGACTTTCTTGGTAGTCATTTAGATTTAGGTCCCCGATTCTTGGTTTCGGTCATTGTGTGTTTACCGTGGGCTTGTGGAGGTTGATATGCATGTCTACTTTACCACGGCTACCATAATTATTGGAATCAAAATCTTTATGTGGATTGCTATCATGTAGGGATTTCTAATGCAATTCAAGAGGTGCATCGGTTATCTTGTCGACGCTGTTGCTCATACGTGGAAAGCTGCACCACCGGTGAGGATGTCCTGAGCAACTTGACCGTGCCGTTAATATCAATCCTGAACACCTGCGAGTATGGCGACGTTATCCTTAAACGACACGCTTTTGCCTACTCATCCGTCTCTTCCCATTCTATTTTACTTCGGTTCTACTCTCTCCGGTTCACCGTGTCCTTTCAAGACCACGCTTGCCCTCACCTTTCAAGACCCTAGCAAAAAACCCGTTCTTGACTTCTTTGATGTCTTCCTTGCCGGCATTTTGGCTGCAGCTCAAGCACCGCACTCAACCAGCCTCCCTAACTTTTGCTGCCACTACGATTCGGTCCCTCTCTTCTTATAACCTACCAGAATGGCTTGTTTAGCTCAACGTGGCAATTGATCACCTCAGCATCAATTTGTCCTGTCCAAAAGAGATGCCATTGTGTTGGGTTTGGATTGAGAATTGGTTTAAATCAGGAATTTAGTTATATTGAGATCTAAATCCATGTCCATTTGTAAATCCTCTTGTCATACTTTAACCATTTTATTGAAATTTGGGAGTTTAACCTGTTCAAACTTCCAAATGCTAAAATCTATCTATTATTTCACCTTTTTTTTATATTTTCTACGTATTTCGTAAACTTATTTTTTTTATCAAACATCACCTTCGTGTGCAAGATTGATCCAAGGTAATAATCCATGTACGCAGAGGGATCTCATCATTGCAATCATTCTTTCTTGTCCATTATGCTGGCAATTCCAAAAAAGTTAATGACCATGCTTCGTGAACTTCTTGGGTGTAAAGCGGAAGCACCATCAAATATGCACAGGACAAGCAATTACCACGAGGAAGACGATCCCAATAGGTTGGCTTAATGTTGAGAAATTCTTTGGCATTTAAGAGGTTATGAGATCAAATTTCATGTCATACTTATTTCTCAAAATAGAAGAGAAAAAAAGCCGAGAAAGAATTCGTTGATTTAACGTATAAGGCTTTTATATCAACCTCTCGGGGGAGAATTGAATTGCCCCCTCTTAATCATTTTCAAGATCCTCTCGATTACATCGCTCCTCGGTTTGAACTCAATCTCGAGGCCTACAATGGGAAACAAGTATTGGTTAGTTGAATATTGAAAGTATTTAATTTCAACCTAGAATTTTCCTTGGAAATTCATGTTTTGCTTAAAAAGAGTGGGAAGTTTAGTATCACATGGAATTTTTTCTGGACATGGTTGAGGAAGTTAGATTAGTAATGGATTATTTCAATTATTCTTAAACGTAGATTACAAATAATGTTAATCATATTTTAAATTAAATTTAAACATTCAATCAATTTCTCTCCCTACTAAAAAGAAAAGATTGCATGCGTTGTTCTTACAACATCTATAACTTAAATGTACTCTTGAATCAAGGGTAAGGATCAACATCCATCTAATTAGATCTAAGTAATCAACTAGTTATTATAATAAGTAGTTAAAGTATTTATATTGACAAGGTATGCCATAAATTATTCCATAATTATGGACAATATCTAGTTGAGTATTAACATCAGCTTTAATCAAAATTATTAGATGTTTATCCCGAAGCTACAGTGAAAGACATTGAATATCAAATTGATGAGGCATTAATTTACTTCTTTGAGACATTGTAAGCCCACAAACAAGGAGACATATGCAACTAGTTCAAGGTTTAAGATCATATACTACTAACATTCCTTTTTAAACTAATAAAGCACCAATGGACGGTGAATAGAACACATATTTATAAAAATTTCTTTTACACTTATATAGTTTCTTTCTCCTTGATTCCGACAAAATCTGTTAAAATAATGTAATTGAATGCCCTATGATGATGGAACTCAATTTTTGCTTTAACTATTAGGATTGCATGAATCTCTCTTGAGAAGATATCTAAATATTGTGCTGTCTTGTGCTTGCTTGTTTCTCAACATATTTTGGACCATGAGGCCTTAGCTGTTAATCAAGTAACGCTGATCAAATGCCTATTATGATGGTAAAATAACTGTTGCAAAAGATCACTTGCAACCTTTTTAAAACTATTGCAAAAGTGACTTTGCAACGGTTGCTAACTACCGTTGCAATTTCTTTTGCAACGGTTTTTGACTTTTGTTTTTTTTTTGTCAACAGCTTCTTAACTGTTGCCGGTGTGGATTTGTTTCAATCTGTAATATATTTGCTCTTCGGCCCTGCTTCTTGTACAGTTTAGTTGGACGGTGGAACTCGTAACGATTTGATATGACACGAAATTCAAATAAAAATGTGAGATTAATTTGTAGTTTAATTTTTTATCTAGAATTGCGGTCGAATGATTTTTTTCTTGGGGTGTTCATGTGCATTGAAAATCACCAAAAGCAGAACCCGTCATTTTTAACTTAATTCGAAGAGGATTACCGCGTAGCCATATCCCTTACATGCAGTTGAGCGTCTTTTTACAATTTCTTGGTGAATAATGCAACGTATATAACCCCAATCCCATGCACCAACCGGCAGATATTGGTCACTTAACGATAGCCTTCACGCGAAAGGTCACACCCTTTCCTTCTCCTTCTCCCCTAACTTATTGAGATATGTACAAACAAGCACAATTCCATAACCATCGTTCAGCCGCCCTTCCCTGAGGTTTCCATGTGGTGCAGCTCTTCTGCACCGCCCCTACGTGCAATTCCAAAATCCCACATAATTAATTCCCCCGTGTGGTAGACTCAAGTGTTACGCATTTAGTTTAGGATTAGGCTTCCAGGTTTCCGGGTTCAATGTCTCGCATTGGAGTACACTGCACTCCATCAGCACACAGAGGCAAAAAAAACACGCGAAACCATATACATGATACATATATTCCTGATATGATCAAAGGTACCGTCTAGACTTGTTGGGGATGTGTTAGCCACGTGGCATCGCCCCATAAGCATTCTGGCCTTTAACGGCATGCTCATCCGTTGCTATATATATATATTAAAATAAGATGCAAACACCTCCTCCTTCCACGTGTCCCCTCCTTTGTGAACGCACGTTAAGGTAGAGAGATTAATTTTGTAAATAACAGGAGTATTTGATAACTTTAGTATAGTAGAGTTTTTGTATTCGGAAGAAATAAGTATCAAATTATGAAATGTTTGGAGGGATAGATATAGGTGTTATCTCACATAATCTTGAGATAAATTCATCCCATCTTTTCTCTAGAATTGAATAATCTCAAAATTAAAGTTCTATCGTGACATTTTTATAATCCAAAATTAAGAAAGTCAAACGTTTTCTCATAAAATTTTTTTTTTTAAATATAACATAAACAACATACTTCATTTGACAAGGAGAATAAATTTGTAGAATAATTAGAGGAATAAGAAAAGATTAGAATAAATAATGAAATAAATAAATTAATATATTTAAATATTTCGACGGATTAAAATTATTTCGTAGAGATAATAAAATAATTTTATTTTAAATTAAATTTACTTAATCTGATATAAATATAAAATAAATTAAATAAAAAATTCAATACTTAATGTAATACAAATCTAATTAACCCACCCACTAAACACTCCTCGGTGGGTAAACGTCGTCTAGAGCTGGGACAAATGACAGACACCGGTCTCCTCAATTTTCTGACACGTGTCATATATTTCCCTTCCCCGCGACCCACATGCACTTTCCTGTTAAATTCCAGAGACATACACAAATTTTGTCACGGTCGCGAAGAAGAGTCGTTTCAGATTGGAATATTATAAAAATAAGTAAAGTAGACATCTGTTTGATTGATAGAATAAAATAATTAATATGATAAGGCGATATTAGTAGATAATTTTTTTATTTTGTAATATAGATGTAAAGTGGACTAATACGATAGAATGAATATATTATATTAAAGTAGCTATATTTTAGTGGGTATTAATATTAATGTGCTGTAATAAGATAATTTAATATTAATCTTAATTTATGAATTGGAGAGCTCTCACGTGTTGACTTCGCCACGCAGCAGGAGTAATGTGGGGAAGGCTACTAACGCGACTCGACGACGGATGGAGAGGCAGACATCGTGTGTCAAAATGGGTAATTATTGATGGTTACTTGGCGGCGGCTCACGGCTGACGTGCGCGCTTGAGGTACCCCCTTGGCGCTATAAATAAATAAGCAATGCAGATGAGGGTGCCATCTGGATTGTGGATACTCACTCGATGCTTGTGGATCTCTCGGCGGCCCTCGAGCGAGATGTGGTGGCTGAGGCTGAGGCGCACTCTGGTGGAGAGGCGAACGGATTTGAGCACAACCGAAGAGGGAAAGGGTAATTAAGTTTCTTTAATTGGTTCCAGGATTTAAATGTGTGATCTCACCGCATACTTGTAATATCCTATTAAATTAAATTATAAGGTTTCTCAATCAAATATTTTTGTTCCGGGAATTACAGGAACATCCCTCTACTTCAAATTCTATTTAGGGTATGCATCTCAGAAAAATCCAAACGCATATGTAATCCCTTGAAGCATTCCCACACGGTTTCTTGCAACTCTCTGTTAACTTGGATGAGCTCACCATTAGCTGCACCGGTTTCTTTCTCTCCAAGTCACACTTTACTCCAAAAGGTCGAGAAGGGAATCAACACCACACAATTGAAAACCAACCTTCACCTATATGTGTACGTACAAGCCCTAACGAATGCAACTCTTAGCATTCCTTGATCCTTCTCAGGTGGATCAATGCAGCCGCTTACGCCGCCGCCATCGCCTAGCACTCCGAACGTCGACGCCGAATACGCGAAGGCGATGCGCACGCAATCCTACGTCGAGATTCAGACCAAACTCCACGACTACAACGACCGCCGAGAAGACGCCGACGACGGGTCTCCACCAACCGCCATAAATATTCCAACATCTCCCTCCTTCGCGCTCGCATCGTTCCGCGACATGCAACACAACCACGTGGATGGTGATGTGGACGATGGTGTGGCGGCCCTCCTCCGCTCCGTCCCCAGCCCGACCCTCCACTCCCTCCTCCTCGAATTCTTCGCCGCCAGCGCGGATGCCTCCCGCGCGTGCGCCTCCCTCCTCGACGGCCTACATCTTGCCCGTCGCCGCCACTCCTACCTCCTCCGCCTCCTCCGCCGCCACGAGGACCCCGCGGGAGGGCCGGAGCACCCCGCCCTCCTCCCGTCCACGCTAGCCTCCCACGTGGACCTCCCGGACCCCCTCTCCGGCCTGCACAGCTTCCACGTCGTCCACCGCCGCTACTCCTCCCTGGCCGGCCGCCTCGCCCTCCACCGCGCCCGGCTCGCCCGCCGCCTCCGCCTCCTCCTCAGCCTCCGCTCCGCCTCCCGGTGGGGCCTCCTCGTCTCCACGGGCGCCCTCACGCTCTCCCTCGCCGTCCTCCTCGCCACGCACGGCGTCGCAACGGGGGCGGCCGCCGTGGCCGTGGTAGTGATGTGGGTGGGCCCCGCGAGCCCCTGGAGGCCGGCGAGGCTCACCGGGATGATACGGCAGGCGGACGCGGCGGCGAGGGGGGCGTACATAGTGAGCAGGGACCTCGACACGATGAGCCGGATGATCGCGAGGCTCCGCGGGGAGGTGGAGCACGGGAGGGACGTGGTGAGCCTCTTCCTGAGGAAGGGCGGGGACACGTACGTGATGAGGGAGGCAGTGAGGGAGCTGGAGGGGGAGGAGGAGGCCGTGATGGAGCAGATGGACGAGATGGTGGAGCACGTGTACTGGTGCATGAAGACCATCGACAGGACGAGGGGTCTCGTGGTGGAGGAGCTCCGTTCACGCCCACGGGCACGCGAACGTGCGCGGGAAACCTCGTCGCCTTCGCGGCGGTGAGCGGGAGGGCTACGGAGATTGTTTTGGAATGCGCGTGAGGAGGAAGGGAAGGTGGACACCGTGGTGGTGGGGGAAGGAATGGGTTTCGCGCGTTTCCTGCTGGAGCGGTGGAGGTTGGGAGGCTTCAGGCGCGGGGGTTCAGGGAGAGATTTGAAAGGATCCAACGGCTGTGATCTTAGTGGCGAGCCGATTGGATGGTGCGGATCGGACCTTGGGCATTGCGGTTCTGCCCCTCGTTCATTTGTTGAATTAACTTTTTATCCCGTGGGTTGCTGAGAGGATTTTTTGATGTTTTCTTATAACAAAAAAATCGTGCGCTTCAGAACTGTGGAAAGCATGGACAGTTTACGTAGATCTACCCTTTTCTTTTTCTCTTTTTTCCTCCTTTGGCTTTGAATAAGCGTGGACGTATTTTCAACTGGATTTCCACACTCTGTGGGATAAGCATCAATATATATATATATATATATATATATGTGAACACGAACATGAGATTGAATTTTAAGTGAAAAATTCAATGAAAAATGGGATTTACGATAAAAGCCATTTCTGTAACTATATATTACTGGAATTTGAGAGTGCACCACGTGAAACATGTTAACAATACACATAAAGCATGTTATGAGAAGTTTACAACCTGATCTAATAATTCCATTAGCTAAAAAAGACTTATACCAGAAGACGTAAAACGGTGAAAAAGATTAAGTGTCTTTCTTCGTCGAGTGTTCTTTTTATTTTTTACTTTTTCATCTCCAAAAGGCCAAATGATCTCATCGTATTTTGTTGGAATATAAGAATCTGCATCGAGTGTGATAAGAAAATGCTATTAATTAAACTACAATACAAAATGGCTACATAGTCCAAGATCTACTCGTATTAGCTCAAAACTAAGCATGCGCATCAGTGGCACTTATGGATGGAGGTATTATCCCATCATATACTAGAATTTAAGAGTTTACGTTGGAGCAATGCATATCAACATGCTATCAAAGTATAATATAAGATATAGTTCCAATAAATTCAAAAGTTTATGGTTCAATAAATAGATAGATATTAAGGGTTCAAAGCACAAAGGCTATATTGATGATAGTTTCGTGCGTCCTTACTTACCATGCTAAAGAAGGAAATGCTAGGAACGAGGATAGATGTAAAAAATATATTAGTGCTGCATATGGGTTGAATTAATTCAACTTGCAACCCGAAATGACTCGACTCCATTGAGTTGGTTGGGGTAAGAGTTTCGATTAATGAGTTAGGTTATATCTTGGCCAACCTGTTAAGCATGGATTGAGTTGGATTGTAGAAGTAATCCAGTATAGCCCAACATGCAACTTCTATGAAATATATATATTTTTAGGAAATATATTAAAGGGTTAGGAGCGTGCAGGTGAGTTGCAGGTAAGTTACCTGTAGGTGTGGTAATATTTTCCATCACGAGTAATATTTTTAATTAAAAGATTTGAAGATTGAGATCATTCCATATGAATATGTTATGCATCAAATTTGAAATCAATCCGACACTCTTAACACATACAACAAAAGAGACTCATTTTTTACGGCCTAAGTATCATGAAATTCATCCATGTTGGATGTATGTGTCAGAAGTGTCGGATTGACTTCAAATTTGATGTATAACATGTTCATATGAAGTGAATTTAAGTTTCAAATTTTCAATCTAAAACATTAATCGTGGTTGGAGATATTACCATATTTATACGTAACTTATATGCAGGTCACTTGAACGCTCTCCTTTTTCTAATATTATTATATATATTAAATTTAATTATTTTATTATTCCTTGAACTTGAATGACAAGACACTCATTAGGCCCATTACATTAATCAAAACTTAAAAGCTCATTAGCATTTACTATCTCCTCTACCATGTTTGACGAATGTATGCCCTAACACTCCTTTTGCTGTTGTTCTCCTATTTCTACAGGATGTATTTTCCTCTTCACAGGTGAAGATATTCTATCTTCCTTTGTGTCCACTTGTATTAAGTTTTTCCCCTTTAATGAAAATATTAAAAAAAAAAACACTCCTTTATGCCTTAGATTATTTCGTAATTTTTTGTTTAAAATTCTTGTTAACTTTTAATTGTCTTATTTACTTTGTTATAACTTGTTATTTTAATTATAAGTTTAAATTTTTTGTTACGAGTAGGAAACAAATAAGCAAAGATATTTAATTGTTTGACTAGTTAGTAATCCTTTCCAATTTGACATAACCTGACCTAGTTTTATAGGTTGAGTTAGATTAGATCATAAGATGAGTTAGATTATATTGAAAAAATCCTAATTTGATAGGCCTGTAGGACTAAAATAAATATCAAAAGAAAATGAATCAAGAACTATATTAAAGATAAAAACAAATGTAGAATCAAGTAATAGATAAAAGATTAATACTCAATATCCCCTTTGCTAAATTCTCAACTGAATAGCTTGCTCTGTGATCATGTAAATATAATCACAGATGAATTTTTGCCTTGGAAACACAGAGCAAAAGAAAAACTTCTCAAGCTCGTTGATATTGAAATATTGGTTACCTTTAAAAATTAGCCTCTCTTGAAAATTAAAAAACATTCATTCTTAATCTTAAGGATGTTGATGGTTCCACCATCGTTGATCAAACTAGAATTGCTACTTTTGTGGTCCATTTCTTCCAAAATCTTCTCTCTGACAAGGAACATCCTCCCTCAATTTTGCTCTCGAGGGAAATATTATCCCTCTCCTTCCAGATCCACAACTCATCTCCTTTCCTTTCTTTGATGAGGAAATCACAATTACTGTTAAAAATCTCAAAAATAGAAACGCACCGGAGCTGATGGCTTCTTGGTTGAGTTTTACAAATCAACTTGGACAATCATAAAAAAAGGAGGTTATTGATCTATGAAACTACCTACATGCCTCAAATTTTGATGCTAGAAATATGAGATTTATCAATAACGTCATTATCGCCCTTTCTTACAAAAAACTCCTGCATGCAACATATCATGCGAATGGACAAAAAATCCTTATTATGTGTTGGGCACAAAACTCCAACACATCATGTGACATTTCCGTCGGGTGTTAATTCTTTTTTTCTACAACTCCACTTTGTTATGGTGTGTATGGACAAGTTGATTGTCGTCGGACTCCTTTCTTCTCTAAAATAGGTGGAAAATTCAAGAGATGTATACTCTCCCCCATTATCTGTAAGTAGGTAATGTACCTGTCTTCTAATTTCATCCTCAACTTTCTCCATGAATTCCTTGAATTTAGAGAGAACCTTTGACTTTTCTTTGATGAAGAATACCCAAACATACCTTGAGTAATCATCAATGAATGTCATCATGTATCGCATATCATTGATTGGTGGAGTCTTAATTGAACTAAGCACATATGAGTGGACTAACTCCAAAGATACTTTGGTTTTATGTTAAGACTCCTTGTAAGGCGATCGATTGGCCTTACGAAATTGGCACCCAACACAGATAGTCTTCTTGAATGTCTAGCTACGGAAGTCCTTTGCATGTTGATCGCTACATCATAATCTTCGACTTGTGGTAACTAACATATCCTAGTCTAGCGTGTCAAAGATCAACTGTCTAATTATTCTTCGTCTTGTCTACATATATAGTCTCTATCGACATCACATGTATAGACTATAATTTTCTTTCCTTCATAATTGTTGTATCATGCAGCTTCAAGTTCTGATATACCCACACATCTTCAGGTCCAAATTCCACATAATGTTGTACCAACGTTAATCTATAAACTGAGAGAAGGTTTTTTTTCATATCTGGCATGTGATAGACATGTTGGAGCATTGCCTTTTGAGAACTGAATGGTGCAATGATTGTTATTGATGAGCTTGTATGCAAGATAACCATCTAAGCATTATCAGCCATTACCATAACTTTTCCTTCCTTAGATAGATTTGACAGGTTCTCCATACCACCAATCACGTGATTTGAGCATCTTGAGCCCACAATCTAATCATCTGCGTAGTCCACTCTTGCAAGTATGTCTACTGTTAAAGCTACTTCATCTTTGTTAATCACTGTTGAGGCTTGCTAATCCTATTCTTCATCAACAAAATCTTCTTGCTTGCTTTTCCAAGTTGTAGCATTGCCTTTAGTTGACCTCTTCTTAAACCAACGATCATGTGTGTAATGCCCCTTCCTGCCACAATTGAGGCATTCATTGCGCTTTTGTCAAACATGTAAATCTAGCCTCTCAACTCAGCTAGATTATGCTCCCCCTTGCTTGAAGCTCTGTTGTTGTTGTTGCTTCCTTGTAGGTGGCCCATTTTTCTTAGACACATGGCAAGCCATTTTTTGTGGTTTGCCTCTTCTTTTAGAGCTAAATAGGGTTTCTTCTCTACTTGTTACTAATATACCAATCATTTGTTCGGCTAAAGTCTCTTAGTTTGCTAAGAGACTTTCTAATTCTAATTAAGTAGATTGAGTAGGCCACCCACATATGGCCACAACAAAAGTAACATATTTTGAGCACAAATCATAGATGATAATATTCTTCTCATCCAAGACTAGTTGACTTTCGGTTATGAATCCAATTGAGAAATCTCATAGCAAAGGAAATGCACCTTCGTAAAGTATTGAGAAAGAGTCATCTCTCCTTGTTTGAACGTCATTAGGTAATTCTCCAACATCTAGAGTCGCGCATCATTTTTGCACGATAAGAGAGTGGCCTACCAAATGTACTTGATCAACTCCTCCTTGATTGTTGTCTTAAGAATGAACATGGCTTTACTGCTTTTGATCTTCCATTTGTTCAATTCTTTTACTCGCAAGGCTGGAGGTGATGCTATATCATCCCCTCCAATGACCTCCCAGAGGTCTTGTCTTTGTACATAAGACTCAATGCAGGTTCTTCGACAACTATAGTTGTGGCCGTTGATTGCTGTGATTGAGCCAAGGGTGCTTGCAATCATGCCTTCATAATGCCCCAACCCTATCAGACAAAATTGGCCCTCGACCAATTTTGTTTATAGTCTTAGATTGTGTAATGATAGACTCCCCACTTCACATATTAAAGAGACTCGACCAAATATTTAGGAGAAATGTCCCCTGTAATGACCCCCAGTCAGCTTAACTCAAATCCTAAATACCACCCCTCTTCTTGTTTTTTTTTTTTTTAAATTTTAACTAGGAGGTAAAAATAAAAATACTTAATCATGAGGACCTATTTCCGAATGTAAAATTTACAAGGAATATAATTTTTAATAATACCTTAACATACCACTAATATAATTTAGTATAGCAATTAAAAGTACATAACGCACTTAGAAAACAACACAACACATCACCAATCCACCTCTCCATCTCTCTCTCTCTGCACTCAACTCTGTCTCTTGCCACCACAAACAGCCCGCCATTGGGCTCCTTATCTTAGCTCTCAACCCTCTCCCTCTCAGCCACACACATGAAGCCCTATTCATAAGCACTCATCGCCGATGACGAGAACTTATTAAAGTCGGTGTTGTGTCACATGAGGATGTTCAAATACCATACAAGAGTCAATGGATGTGCAACTCTAATTAATGTATCCCATTCAAGAATCCAGAAATTGTTCTCAAAACTGTGTAATATATTATCCACATCCAAGTACAAAATCCATAAAATATTCGTATAGAAACATACAACGTATGACATACGTTTATCTCATAGAATTTAAAGTATGATTGCCTTAGTTTTAACTTGAGTGCAAATTAAATGGGTCAAGCCTAGTTTCAGACTTCAAACTAAGACATTACCGCAAGTTACTTTCGGTGATCTAAGGTCATTTGATTGCGAAAAAAAAAAAAAGATGAGGTTTTTGAATGCTTGAGGTCCAAATTAGGGAGGAATAACTCCTTGAACCCTTTGATAACCATTCCATTAGCAACTGCATACAACATTATCTTCCACAAATGCAAAAGAGGATCATTGGCCAATACATGTTGTGATAGAATAGGGAGCAATAGAGAGAGAGAGAGGGTGAAAGGAACATGATGGTGAACTCTATTTTATTAATGGCGAGAACTCAAATAATATAAGAGAGGCATTGGTCTCTATATATAAAGATCTAATCCCAATTAAACTAGAAAGCAAATCATATAACAAACTAAATCTCTAAACAACATTTTCTAAATAACACTACTTAACTCTTAAGTAAATAATTACTTTAACTAACAAGTAAATCAACCAAACTAGGCAAAAGACTCTTACCACTTTTATTGTTGACGTGATCTCATGATCTCTTGGAAGAGATCATGAGATCTCATACGATCTCTAACACATATGTACTACAATTTCTCGTTAAAAGAGAGCTCCCCACAATTATACTCTGACATGGCGAACATTCTCCTAGCCATCAAAGAAGCCAATAAGTTATCTCTCAAGAAGTTCATAACACGACCACTGCTCTGAAGAACACGGCCGGTAATGTAAGCAGTGCACACAAGCTTAAAGCACCTCCACCTCCTCTCCTTCACATACATCTCAATTCCCTTCTTCACCCTCCCCTGCTCATCACCACCAATGTCGCCAGACTTCCCCAGCAGGGCTGCACCGAGACACCTTGCTAGAACAAACCCGTCTTCGAGGGCTGCGCAACTGCCTTGGGCAAGGTCCGGTGTCATGGCATGGAATGCATCACCTGCCAGGCAGATATTTCCTTGGTACATCCTATTTTGCAAGAGATCAAAAGGCCAACATGACCGCAGCTTCAAGATGAGAATATTCGACAATTCGGTCCTCTCAACAATTTCGATGGCATGTGAATCCAGCTTCCCAAGCTTGCCCAACACAAACTGCTGCACTTTGATTCGGCATTCTTCTAAATCCTCTTCTGCAAAAGTAATAATTAGTGAAGCTACCAGTTAGCTCATGCAATCCTGAATCCCTGATGCTGAGAAATCAACACATTGCACCCAATCTTCTGTATAAACTAAAAGAAGTTGTTGTCCTCCAAATTTGTTATAAATGTCCTCCATCTACCAACTCATTGAAGTTGAATTCATCCCCACATTGGAGCATTGTCAACAATGCCATAAAAGATAATGACAAAACCTATTACCTAACATATACTCAAAGAATAATGTGTGAAAATAGACCATTTTTTTATGAGATGTTTCATCTGACACAAATTTTGTAAGAAGTCATAAATGAGATTTGAGTGCTCAACGACATGTTATGTACTGATGGTTTTCTGTTTGCTGTCTACCTAAGCGGCCTTGTCGTTCTCTACCTAAAATTGGGCCCATGCTACATACCCTTTTTAAATGAAGATTTATATTATGATGATTGAGAAAAGACCCTTTTTTTCCCCTTGAGAAGAATAAATGTGGTGCACATAGGGTTTGATAATTTTTATGATGTCATCGGTGAAGACTTTGCCATTCTACTAAATGGAGTGCAAAATCCCAAGAAGGGTTAATTCACAGAAAAAGACAGGTAAAAAACATGGAGATAAACAATAATAAGATGATTTCTCTTCATGAGCAACATGATGATTAGTTGAGGTAGATGCTATGCTACCTGTCACTTGTAAATAAGAATCTTTACTGCAGCGAAACAGTTCAACAATTGAAGAGCATCCCAATATCTAGAGTTTTGAACCCAAAGAATGGAAACAATGATCTCTTTCTTATTTACTATATTACATGAAAGTATTCTCTTATGTGGGTCTACGTTACATTTATTTGGGTACTTATCTGCTTCTATACACTCGAGCTAGACCTTCTAAAAATGTTACCTAAGATAAAATTATCAACAAATGTTCAGTTAATAGTTGTTGTGAGTGTGTGGCAGATGCAATTAATTAAAACAACATCGTTAGTTATTTCCCTTAGAATTTGATGCCTTGAAATATTCATCATTCCGATCCAAGACTTTCATTTAATTCAGAATGTCCACAGTTTGCCATTCAAATGAATTCAACTTAAATTGCATTAGGTGTGAATACGGTACTACATAAAAGCTATTAGAAGCATAGACAATCCCTGAAAAAGCCCAAACACCAATGTATTTGTTATGATGTTAAACTTCGTTTATCTGTTGTTATAACTTGATAGCTAAAACTTGCCTTCCTTTGAAGGGGACCATATGAAGAACCAATATACAAGTTTGTCATCAACCGGCCCAAAGCCACTTCTGAAGCCATCCCCAAAGCATTGAAGCATCTCAGGTTTGAAACCATGCCCCTCAGGAAACTCCGCAATGCCTCGCACCGCTAGCCGTCCGGTGAACATAGGTGCCCCAAGTCCCAAGGACTTGGCAACAACAGAATTCACCCCCATCACACCCCACCAACACCTGAATTGAACAACAGCAAATTCTTAATCAGTATGGTGGTGTTTGGTAAAGGAAATAGGTTCGTAGAACAAGTAGAGGAATATGAAAGGAGTAAAAAAAAATGAGGGAATAAGTGAGTTTTAACATTCGAAAATTTAGTTGGCTCACACTTGTTCCGCGGAGATGGTGGAATAAGTTTGCCCTGGGTTGAGATCTCTTAACTCAATGCAAATGGGTGATAGGTTAAGTGGTGAACAAGCACAATTTAAATGCCTTAACCAGCCTACCAAAAGGATCATATACATGTATGCAACCAATACTAAGGACCACAAGTACCTTAGTTTTGATAGTTGACCCATCTGCGAGATGAAGCAGCTTCAAGTCCCCAACATCCTCTACAGACACCACCTTTGCACTGAACCTGATTGTGCCATGGGGGAGGTCGTTCTCCAGAGCTTCCAACAACAGGTTCCTCCTCAAAATCCGGATCTCAAATTGGTCGCTGCAGTACCCAATTCACATCCATCAGGTCAACTATTGCACGCATCCAGAAGGTAGTAGGAAAAAGAAAAAAAAAACAGAGATGGGGTGAGGGGGAAAAACAATTAATACTGACGCGTTGAGCTTTGATTCTGCCAAAACCTTTCCACTAGTGGAAGATATCGAAACGAATCTGCAATTACATCAATCATACACCATTTTATTCGATTGCCACCTAAAGGGTGCATGGATTTATTACATGGTAAACACGGAATAATAATAGCTGAGAGAGCAGACGTATGTTATGTACATATATACCCGCGAAGCTGGAGATGGCTCTGCCGGAGACCATCTGCGACGCCGAGAGCATCGAGTGCTCTCCATGCGTTCGGCCACGTACCGATTGTGAAGCCGCTGGTCCTCAAGCGATCGGCCGATTCAAGAACTAAGCTCTTAAGTCCAAGCCTACAGAAGTAAGTGGAAGGAAGGCAACGACATATATATAGAGAGGGATTTATGTACGTACAAACACTTGTAACCGTACGTATATATTACATGCAGAGCTAACTATGATTTGAGGGGCTCTGATGCATATGTTTATACATAGGAAACCAAACAAAAATCAAACACCTGTGGAGTCCTAATGCAGTAGCGGCGCCGGCGATTCCTGCACCGACGATGACTATGGTCTGGACCTCCTCCATGGAAGTGAAGAGATCAGGAGTGAAGATCTGTGTGTATAAAAATGGGGGTGGTTTTGGGGAGTGCGTTGGATGGCTATTGTTCCTCTAATCTAAGCTGTGATCACGTGTGCCAGTTGGTGGTACCGAAGGATGGGAATGAGGATGGGATTTTTGCATGTCGGTGTCCTCTCTCTCCTCGTTTTAAAGTGTCACTCTTCTGCGTTTTCCTTTCGGAAGGGGTAAGACTCAAGCATGAGATTGAGTGGAGTGCTTTTTTTTCTTTTGAACAAACGAAAGCCAAAGGCCGCTGGACCGTTTTGATATTCGGCTCAACCCAAATAATCCACCCAGCGGCTGAAAATGGGTCATTTGAGTTGGGTCATTTGGGTTATAAGTTGAATCAAGGCTGAATCCGTAAGACTTATACAGATTTTGATTAGTTGATAGATCTAGCATACAACACAAACTATTAAATGGGGGTGACATTTGGGTCACATCTATCTACTAGACCAAAATCCAAATGTACAGAGGACTTGGTTTTTAAATGAAATTATATATTTTTTAGAAATTTTCTTGTTGTAATTACGGAAAATATTTAATTTTTTATAAGATAAATAAAATATTTAGTCACTGTTATGTTGTAAAATATTTTGCAAAACAAAAAATTTTTCTTTGTTAATAAATATGTGAAAAATTTTAGATTTTACCTGATTCAAATTTATCCAAAATTTACATGAACTAACCCAAACTTGATTTAATTTGGTTGGATCATAGGTAGTCATTTTGTTAACCAAAATCGAATATAATTTGAGTCGAACAAGCCGAACTCACCTAAATCGATCTACTTATTTCACTAAATCAATTCCTTTAACCAAATAACACTCAAAAGTTCATGAGGCAACTTAAGATTTTCAACTTGTACACAAGCTAGTACGAAGAAATTACTAGAGTTATAAAGGCGGGTCATATGAATAAAGATGAGTTAGTATGTGGGATGCTCGCTATTGGATGATGCAAATCAAGTCAAATTGAAAGAATTGTTAATCACTAAACATGTAAAAAAGTTTGCAAGATGGAGGGCAAGATCCTTATTATAGCTAGGTTGATAGGAGAGTTCTTATTCAAAGTGTGCTCAACCTCATTCCTAATTAATTATCCCATGACAACAAATCTATTCTCGTAAAAACTCTGTTTACAATTGGATAGGTTGATCAAAGATTTCTGGTGGGGATGCTTAGATGTGAAGAAGCATATTTACATGAGGGCATGGAGAGATATTTCTGTACCAAAGCATTTGGGTGGGTTGGGCTCTAGAACAACATAGCTAGCAAATCATGCATTCATTAAGAAGATGGCTTGGTTGTTATGTGCTAAAGAAGATGGGCTATGGTAGGAACAATTGAAGAGAAAATATTTTCCTATTGGTATCTTATGAGGGTACATTCCTAAACAATTGAAGGTGTTAAGAGAGGTAAAGAATTGGCTTTTTGGACATCCACTGTGGCTGATTAGGAATGGACAGAAGGTTAATATTTGGAGTGACCATTGGATCAACAAGGAAGATTGTGTGCCTTTGCCATAGGAATGCTCTGCCCTTCAGTTTTCTAAGGTGGCTGATCTAATGATTAGAGATGGGACTTGTTAGAATGAAGAAATGATCTCTAGTTTGTTTTAGTTGGTATTTGCCCAAGCCATTGTCCCTACACCTATACATCTTGGTCTTGATGTGCTAATATAGAAACCTTACCCAAAAGGCTCCTTTTCAGTCAGATTTGCATACTTGATGCTCCTGACTGAACATGGTAGATATGACGTTGTGGAATGCAAGGAAAGTAAGTTCTATAGAATGTTATGGTCTATACATGAATTGGCGCCAAGAACTAAAGTATTTATATGGAGACCTACTATCGACGCTTTGCCTATTAACGCACTTAGTGCTAGAAGAATCAAGAACTCTGATCCTTTATGTCCTCTTTGCAATTGCAGTGATGAGAATTGGGAGCATTTACTTTGAGGATGCGATTTTATGAGACCAGTTTGGTTTTATTGAGATGTGAGGGTTGGCAACTCAGAGGAATATTGGTGGGATTGTATTAACAATATTGAAACGACCCTTTCCAAGTGTTGTTTTATTTTTATTTGAACTTTAGGAGCCTTATCATAATTTTTACGCACCATAAGGGTCCTGTGCGGAATATTTTAGTCCATGAGGGGGTATAATGCAAAAACCCCCATGCCCATGCACCTCCCCCCATGCCTTTACACCTCTCCCATACCCCTCCATGCCACCATACCTCTCCCCATCCCACGCCACCATACCTCTCCCCATCCCTCACCATCCATAAACCCCCTTCCTCCATTTTGCTCTCCACTAAAGCAGTTGAGTGAGGGAGAGCGGGGAGTAGGAGGAGATCGGAGGAGAGGGCAAGGCCATGTAGGAGCTGCTGTAGCTCCTGAAACGAGAACAAAGCTCGCGAGGAGGTTCTACGGAGTCATTTTTCTGCAGATTTTGACGTCTGCAACACTTGTCAGACATCTAGAGGGACGTCTGGGATGGACTCAGAATGTCTAGAAAGCACGCAGAGTGCTGAGGTGACAGAGATGCCGGGAAGGTGCGTTGGCATGATGTTCGAGGTACTTTAGGACGTTTGGGAGCATTGTTAGACGTCCGACTGCTCTCCTAAACTACTGGGAACTGTGCCAGATGTTTGGAGACACCCTTAGGCGGCGGTGGAGGGTTTCAGACGTCTGAGAAAAATGCAGAAAGCAAGGTGAGATCCCGCGCTCGTTTAAGATGTTTGATTTTGGTCAGGGTGCGTGTTTTTGGGCTGATTTGAGGCCCGAACGGAGTCAGTTTTTCGTAAACAAAGTATCATTGGTTTTCTTTTGGAATTCTCTACGTATTAGTGTAGTGTCTACCTTATTTTGAACTCGTTTGACATATTAGTCAACAATTTAGGTCTCTAGTCCGTGGTGCATATGGGACCTGCGGAGACGTCGGGATCCACCGTTCGAGCCCCCACACCACCCGTATACCTCGGTAGAGTGGTCCTCTCTACTTCTGTGGTTTGAATTAGTAAAGTGCATGTTAATTTAGAAATGTCTGCTTGAAACCTAGGTTATAAGATGAATCCTAGGAATGAGAATGTGATTGTTTATGTTTAATGTATGAACCTTGCTTACTATAAATTGAAGAATACATGTTGTTAAATTCCTTACTGTGAGAAATGGAATGTTGAAAATGATGATATCTTATCCTGTTAATTCATGAGTTGCTTGTTATATGAATAAGAAAATAGAATGTGAGATAGATACATTCCATGTAATGAAATAAGCCGAGTACTATGTATGAACCCTACGGAGAATCAGGAAAGGAATCATAGTACAGTAATATGGATGGTTGATGTATGATGGGACTCGTTGCCTACGGGCATGTTGGTTGGTTGTTCGGACTTGGATATGGGAAGTGAGCTGGTCCTCGTGTACGGGGTATCGAGGAGAGCTATTGTCCATTTGTGTAATGGGTGTTAGTGTTAGAGCACCACGATCGTTTATTTTGATAATAACATAACACTTGTTATTTAACATTTGTTTTTAAGTCCTAGTTTTCAGGTCAAATTGCAAATGGAGATTAGTGTAGAGATGAAGTTTGAGCTCGCATCCATGGTGGATTGGAGGAGCTTGACAGAGAAGAAGGAGCTTCGCATGGAGCGAAAGCGTGAAGTCAGAAGAATATGATAGATGTCTTTTCTATCTTGTAATTTATATCTCTTTATTATTTGCTCTTTTATTTCTTAGATTACTTGTTAAAGAGACTAAAGCAACAATGCAGTAGTCCTAGGTACACTTGCACAACCCTAGGATACTTAGGCATTTCATAGAGAACTTAGAAATCTAAGATAGGCTTCAGACAACCTGATCAGACGTCCAATCTGGAAATCAGACGTCTGACTGTTGACTCAGACATCCAATAACTTAGGCTGGATTTAGTAGGTTCTGTCTGTTGAAATCAGGCATTCAGACCTTGGTCCAGACGTCTCAGAAAACGTCTGATGGTTGTGCCAAACGTCCAATTGATGGAACGTTGGCTAACAAAGTGAACGTTGAGGAAAATGACCTTTAGGCTTCTATCAGACGTTCGTAGAGGACCCCAAATGTCTAATATGTGACCGTTGAGCCTCATTTGAGCCGAAATCACTTGTCTTGAGAATTATAGCCGTTTAGGCTCTTGGGAATCCATTCCTACACTTAATTAGGTTTCCAGACATCCTGATCTTGTACCATACGTTCGATACGTTGTCTAATTAGTTCACACTAGAACCTTGTTTAGGTCAGATGAAAGTCAGTAAGGGAACCCGTCTAGAATTAGACATCTGACTTAGTTCCCAGACATCTTAAGAGTGACTTCCAGGAGTCTGATCTTTCTCCTAGACGTTGATGACCTTGTCAGAATCATTAATGTTTCTGATTGCGGCTTGCCTTACCTTAGGAAGAACCCCCAATGGCTATGGAAGCCTTCCTAGGCCCTCTATAAATAGAGGAGTACTCTTGCCTTGCAAATACACACTAAGTAACACATTTTCCACATCCTTTGTGTCCAAGAGAAGTAGAAGAAGTACTAGCTCTCACAAGCTTCAGTTCTACATCAAGAAAGCATTGTCTTCGTTGTGCACCCGCTCTCACTCTACGATTATGAGAGCGACATAGCGCCTACGCGTGGTTCACGCATTTGTGTCAAGTTGACGCACTTTCAACAAAGGTAAGTAATCTTTACCTATAGTAGCTAAGTTTAGGATTCATACTTTGTGGCTCTATAGGATTGTATTGTATTCTATCTTTGTTATTTGGTTGGGTATTCGCTTTATGAATTTCCGTCTCCTTTGTGAGACAAAAACCTTCTTGTGAAAAGAAGGGGTTTGAAGTACACTACCCTCGTATAAACTAATGTGGTTGTATAGAGGTTGTACTACCCTTATTTAAGGTAGTACGTTAGTGGATTTGATCAACTCGGTCGATTGGAAAATCCTAACTCGAGAGGGTTAGGTGGTGGTTTTCACCTGGTTTGGGTTCCACCTAAAAATCTCTTGTGCATTGTCACGACCTATCCCCGGCTCCCTACAGAACTTGGGAATGGGTCACCTTGACGAACCCTAAGACCCAGTCATCTAGCAAAAAATAACCAAATACACAATTCATTCCACAACCACACAAGTAATGTAACTAAGCAACAAAATATAAAACTGACAGTAAAGCAAGAAAATGGCAATCAGCATAATATTATAGGACATCACAATAGAACTAGTACAGTATGATCGAAATATAATTGGAATTACATGAACTACAGGAACTCACTACAACAACTAGTAGAAGGAAACTGCAGCTGGGCTCGACTAAGCCTAGCGTTCTCAGCAGTCGGTGGCTCTGGCTGCTCGAATCCCTGACCTGTACAAGGGTATAACATCTGGAGTTAGCTAACACTGAGTAGAGTGGTGGCTAAAACATGTAATGTAATTTAGACAAGCAGCTTAAAATATTATCTTCCGGTTCTAATTCTCTTATTATGTGTTGCTGATCTGAGTACTCTAATCGGGTTCTATGACATTGCTCAACCTTCTTGTTCCCTATGGGAACGATCTTGCTTATAGTTTTCCCACGATGTAGGATGTACACGTGACATTCTCCTGGCCGGGAGAGTCCCCTGTGGTAGTCTTACACCCGATCTACTACCCTGAGGTCACAGTCACGACGTAGTGGTGACTACGGCACACGTGATAAGCACACGGGTAGCTACCCCGCACTGGCACGTAGTTAGTTGTTTTCGCTAGTGAGTATGCCCAAACGTACAACACGGAACAACAAAGGGCTTTGCCCCCTTAGAATAGGGATCTCGCCCCTTAGAAATAGGGGTCTCACCCCTCACAATCTACGTACCCTCATCCGACTATCCTGGTTTGCCCAGTGGGCCTAATAAGAGTCGGTGCACGGTAGTCAGTCCTAACCCTGGGCCCCCTAGGGCGGCTAGCTCCCCCTTACACTAAGTAGCTCTCCTTAGTACCACGTACGTGAGGGCCAATAGGAGTTGACGTAGACTGACCAAACCCACCCCGGGTCTCCACTCAAGGGGCGGCAAGCTCCCCTTTACTCTAAAAGGAATAGTTGCTCTCTTCGGTACTATGTACACGAAGGCTAGCTCACTTCTCAGAACTAAGTCCGAATAGCTGCCCATGGCGACGTGTTCCAGAACCATCTGGTTCTCCATACTGAAAGTTCCCTACTTGGAGGGGTGACCTAATAAAATTGCGGAATTGAATATATAAAGCAATATCACAAAAATCAATCACAAAATGTACACAGGTATTTTTAGGTGGAAACCTAAACCGGGTGAAAACCACCACCTAACCCTCTCGAGTTAGGATTTTCCGATCAACCTTGTTGATCAAATCCACTAAACCGAATCACTTAAAACGAGGGTGATTCAACCTCAATACAACCACGCTACAAGTACGAGGGTAGCGTTCCTCAACCCCTTCTCTCCACGAGAAGGATTTTGTCCCACGAAGGAGACGGGAATTTGCAAAGCGAATACCCAACCAAAAGATAAAGATAAAATAAATAATAGTCCTATAGAGCCAACAAAATAATTAAACCTAGCTTCTATAGGAAATAGGAAACTCCCCTTTGCAAGGAGTGCGTCGACGATGACGCGGTGCGTGTGCCACGCGATGGCGCTACGTAGCTCTCGTGAACAATAGCGGGAGAGCGGGCGCGCAAACTGTTTGATGCTCTCAAGATGTAGAACTTGAGCTTGGAGAGCAAGAACTTCTTGGACACAAGAGTGTGAAAGTGTGTAGCTAAGTGTATCCAAGTGTATTTCTAAGTGTCTCTTATATGTTTTTGTGTTGCAAAGGCTCCCCTCTATTTATAGAGGCCTTAGGAAGGCTTTGGAAGGCTTAGAAAGGGTTCTATAGCCGTTGGGAACAAAGTCCAAGAGAATCAGGCCGAAATCAGGACAATGATTACATTTGACAGGGTTATCAGACGTCTAACTCTGGCATCATACGTCTGGAAGGCCACTTTAAGACGTCTGATTTCAAGGTCAGACGTTTGATTCTATGCGGGTTTCTCCCTGACTTGAATCAGATCTAAACAGGGTTTTTGTGCAAGTCCATCAGACGACATACAGGACGTCTGGTACTATGTCTGGACGTCTGGAAACCTACTTTTACTGTGGGAATTGATTTCCAAACGTTGCAACGGCTAGAAAATCTCTGAGAAGAGATTTTGGGTTAGTCGAGGCAAAACGGTCATTTATCAGACGTCTGGAAAGGCCTAAGGACGTCTGATAAGGCTCTAACGGTCATAATCTTGAGTGCCTGCTAAGCTAGCCAACGGTCCACTAATTGGACGTCTGGCAAAGTCATCAGACGTCTTCTAAGACGTCTGGACTAAGGTCTGGACGTCTGATTTCATCAAACAGAACTAGCTATGTCCAGCCTAACAGTTATCAGACGTCTGAAACAACAGTTAGACGTCTTACAATACTTTATCAGACGTCTGATTTTGGAATTAGACGTCTGGAAGTGCTGTTTGAACCCTATATTGGTTTTCTAAGTATTCTACAGAAAACCTAAGTATCCTAGGGTGGTGCCGGTGTTCCTAGGACTACTGTTAGGGTTCTTTGAGGCTCTTTAACATAAAATATCTAAGGAAATAAAGAGCAACAAAAGAAACGAAAAATACAACAAGTACAAAAGAAGGAAATCTATCCTATTCTTCATTTCCTTCCATCTTCAATCTTTCGCTCCACGCGAACCTCCTCTGTTTTCCGTCAAGCTCCTCTAATCCGTCCTGGATGCGAGCTCGAGTTCCGTCCAAACACGTCCACATTTGCAATTGACCTGAAATCTAGGACTCAAATTGCAAATGTTAAATAACACGTGTTTTGTTATCATCAAAACAAATGATCGTGGTGCTCTAGCACCAACACATACAACAGTATTCTTGTCTCATTCTACATTCTCCGTAGGATTCATACATGAACTTTTCTTATTTCATATCCAGTTTGTTACATACAGAACAGGCAGCTCAATTCCCATATTTATCACAGTATGAGTTTGTTTTTCTATACATAACGTGATTCATTTCAGGTAGTATAGGCAGCTCATGATGTATTCAATCATTCATCTTTCTACACATGCATTTCCTCTAGCCCTAGTGTTCATGTCACAACATAGGGTTCAAATCAAATAAATGTATTCTAAAGCACGGGTTTACTTCTTCCTATGCTTCATCTCACATCCTAGGTTCAACTAATTTTATGCACGCACTTTATTAATTTTGAGATTAGGGTGAGAATCACTTTACTAGGATAACCGGGTGGAATGGGGGCTTGTAAAGTAGCTCCCGACGTTTCCACAAGTTCCGTATATTCGACGGACTGGAGACCTATAACATGGATTGACAGGTCAAACGAGCTCAAAATGGCAAGGACAATGTATCATTATGTAGAGAAACTCAAATGGAAACCAATGACGTTTCGTTTGTGAAAATCCCACACCGTTTAGGCCTTGAATGAGCCCAAAAATACCAATTCTGACTGAAATCAGACGTCTGGGAAAAGTCCCAGACGTCTTATTGAACTCATAGGCATACCATGCTCGGGCGCCTTTCTCGGGCGTCTAGAACTCAGTGCAGACGTCTGAGGATGCCTTCAGACGTTTGGAGATGATCCCGGATGTTTGCAATTGCCTTGGTCCTCCCATCGACGTGCCTCCCAACCTATGACACACGCGAGTACATGATCAGGACTTTGGCAGGAAAATAATGGAAAGAAAATGCTATACCAGTCGTCTGATACTACCTTCGAACGTCCGGCCCAACGTCTGGAGGTTACCTCGGACGTTTGATTCTGCGGAAAAATGATTCCGCAGAACCGTTTCTGAATCTTTTCTTACAGTAAAAGTTGTAGCAACAACAGCACCTCCTCGCTCACTTCGCAAATCCTCCGATCTCGATCTCTGATCCCTCAACCCTCCGCTCTCCCTCTCCTTCCCCTCTTGCTCGACTATTGAGTGGTGAGCGAACGAGGGGAAGGGGAGGGGCTTTCATGGAGCGAGGAGGAGTGGGCGAGGGATGGGCAGTAGCATGGAGGAGGGTGAGGCTGTCGCAGGAGAGGGGAGGAGGTGCAGTGAGGGAGGTGAGGGTGTCATGGGAGAGGGATGGTGATGGGGAAAATTGCAGGGATGCCCCTGCAATTATCCCCTCTCCCTCCCAGGTCTCAAGACAAAACCCAAGGGGGTTTAAAATTGTAGGAAAACCGCTACGGATTCTAGAAATGTCAAACGATTCTAGAACATGGTCATTTCATGCATTTTGTGCAATTGTTATTTTTGTGAGATTGTGATATTTATTTCTTCATCGATTTTATATTCCGTAAATATTACCCCCTCCCGTAGGGATTTACAGGGGGGAGTTAGCCGACCTTTGGATTGGGGCTTGGGGTTAAGAATGGCCACCTTACACCGATTCTTGTTAGGCCCATAGAGCAAATTGGGATAGTTGGGTGAGGGTACGCAGACTGTTGAGAGGTGAGACTCTTGTTCTGTTATGTGCTGTATTTTTGGTGTACCCGCTAGCGGAAAGGACCGACAGCGTGCCAGTGCGGGATAGCTACCCGTACGTTTATCACACGTACCGTAGTTAACGCTACGTCGCGACCGTGACCCTTGTGGTGGTAGACCGGGTGTAGGACTACCACGGGGTACTCTCACGGCTTTGAGAGCACCACATGCACATATTGCATTGCTGAAAAATTGCATCAAGATCGTTCCATTAGGGAACAAGTGGACTAAGAAATGTTGTGGAACCTTGCTAGAAATAGAATTAGAAACAAATAGTTGTTTTAAACGAAAACAGATAATAATATATAATTGGAAATTGCATGATTACTTAGCTGCTTGTTCATTTATGTTTAATTGTATGTAAATGACATATACACCACTCTACTCAACGTTTGCTGACCACAGTTATATGTAACCATATTCAGGTCAGGGAGTTGAGTAGCCAGCACCACTGGCTACAGAGGGTAGTGGGCCTAGTCGAGCCCAGCAGTAGCTGTACTTGCTCCTTTTCCATTTTCAAGATTTTCTGTTGTTAGTGATTATTTTGGCTTATGTTGAAACTTGTTATTGTTATACTTTTGTTGGTTGCGATGGCTAGCTAGTGAATTGTACCTTTATTTCTTGCCTGTGACTTGTCGTTTCTGTTGAACTCTATTCTTGTTTTCCGTTGTCGACTTTTAATCAATTTGCTTAGTTACATTACATGCGTGGTTGTGGAAATATTTATCTTTGCATTTGGTTGTTTCTCGTTAGACGACTGGATCCTTGGGTTAGTCGAGACGGCTGTTCTCGAGTTCCGTAGGGAGCCGAGATCAAGTCATAACAAATATGAATAGGGTTTTTGATTCTGATGACTTTCTGAAAAATTAGATTTTTAATCTCATGCAAGCCTTATGGTTACATAGATTCAAGGTAGTAATGGAAAGTGATACTCCTAACTCTTATGCGGTGAGATTGAAGGCATTGTGAACATGGCAAACTTCTATAATTTACGTTAGGGGAATTATTTAATTCTAGACACTCTCAGGTTGCTTGCACGCTACCTACCGGCTACAGCTTCCATTATGAAAATGTTGTTATATGGGTTGATGCTGTGGTAGGGGGCTCCTTCTCGATTGCAGCAGTAGCATTGTGGGATTCCTCTGGCAATATACTTTGCTGTTGTGCTTTTCAAGTGCTTATGTCATGTAGAGAGTAAGCAGAGACATGGGCGATTTGAAAAGGTCTCAATTTGGCCTTAGATGCTGGCTTACAGTATGTGGCAATTCTGTCGGATGCCATCAATCCGATAAGACATGTTCTTGCCCAATACCAGCCTTATTAGAAATCTCAATGTACTGTTGAACATTGTACTTCCATGCTAAATACTCATGCAGGTTTTACTCTGTTCAAAGTTGATCATGACGATGTTTGGCTAGCACATGTGTTGGCTCGACATTGTCTTTGTTGTAATTTTCAAGGAACTTGGGTGTACCCTGACTTTCCTTGTCTTATTGAAGGTTGCCTATCAGTGGTATTTTTCACCCACAAACAAAAAAAGAAAAACTTGTTCACAAGTTAGCCCACTTCATAAATTGGCTCGTTAACTGCCACCGAAGCATTGCAAGATTTTAAAAACCTCCAACACAAACTAATATATGCCAGTCCAATAGAGAGACATCGTTTGGTGGGTGGGATTGGAAAACAAAATAAATTTTCGTAAGTGGTGGAAGAAGCACTTTTCTCGTTTGAGTGCAAATGATGGAAGCAGCAAGAGGTGGAATAAAGAAATCCTGTGATTTCACTCTAAATCTTAGTGTTTCTCTATCCTACAATTAAGACCAGCCAAAGAAGATATCGTGGTTCTTGAACTCTTAATCCCATACCAAATAGTGCCTACACGCTTTCAGTTTGGAGAAAGGACGATCCTTTCCACCACATGTGGTTTATATTGGAAACATTGCATTTATCGTGCATGTACCATAGAAAAACTACTACCATATGTGTACTCGTGTTCTAATAGGGCTATTGAGATTAAAGAACCCGAATCAAATCCAGTTCATCACCTAGAAAAATCCAAACCAATTCCTCCTTGAGTACCGCTAATCAGACCAAGCTGGCTTCAAATGTAACTTAAATAAGCTTATCATCACACAAAAATAAATGTGTGAAATATCAAAGTTTCATCTCTTTCATATAAAACAACATCTCTTCATACATTATTCAAATTCCTTTCTCACGCAATCCATTTTTGCTCCTTTGGAAGGATAAAGGAGTTCAATATCTCTTATTATTCAAAAATTCAAACGTGTTTTCCATGTCCACTCCTTTGACAACAAAAGTCAAGATAGATTAAAATGAAATCGAATCAATACAATCGTATTCTTGATTGAATCCGATTTGATTTTGGTTAACGTGACTATGAAAGAATTAATCAGAAACCTAGTTTCCTTGAAAGGATGAAAATCAAAAGAAGTTGGCTCTGCACATCACTACATACCATTGTATTCAGCTGTCCAAGGGGCTTGAGCATAATTGTGGGTGGAGAGGGGATATGATAATCAATATGCTATTTATATACCTTATTAAGTTAGATTACTAAGTTGAATGATGAGTCCATTCTTTCATGGAAATTTAAAGACTTCAGCTCAACTCATGTGAGCTAAACTCCTGAATGCTTGATGAGCGAAACTGAAGTTGAACCCCTTCAGTTCAAGCTATCCTCGACATAAGGTTAATGGTTTGTTTGTCCTTCTTAGTTTCCATGGGGCCAAATCAATTATCCTTGGTCCTGTCTTTCCTTAATTTCATGTTGAATGCCGAGACAGTGGTATCCTTCCGGTGAGAATTCAGAAAAACATTGAAGGCATCCAGAGAAAATCCAATTTAATATTTGGGGCATCCAATAATGCTGTGTTTGGGTATTGAAGTCGTGCTCGTCAAATATTCCAGAAAAAGGTAACGTAGATGCAGTTTGACACGCAAATGACAGGTGACGCATCGACACGGTGCCACATTAATGAGAGGTTTCGAATAGGAACTTTTAATTAACAAGTAATCACACAAAAAGGAACGTATAAGATTTGATGGTCTAATTCTAACGTATTAAAGGTATATATTTGAAGAGGATGATATTCACTATATATATATATATATATTAGTATTTGAGTGATATAAATTTTTTATTTTCTTATTTTTTATTATGTAAAAAAATAAAAGTTAATTCATTTCTAATATTTATAAGATGGGTTTCTTTTTATTTCAGATCTCTTTCTTTATTTTTACAATCTTAAAATATTTCTAACAATAGTATGTCGTGTATTAATCGATAGATGATTATTAGCTGATGTCTTATTTTACATGATTTCTTTTTTTACAGTGACGACAAATTCATCGGTGGGTGATTTTTCAAACCTAAAATGAGCTATCGTTTTGCTTTTTCTGCTCTCAAAATTTTACCTCACTCCATTTTTTTTCGAAAAATTATTTTGACTTTGCGTGTATCAATGTTGTACGTGATGTACGGCAAAATTGATGTTCTGGCCGTCTGACTGTTCGACTATGGACCTCCCTTTCGATTAAGGAGGGGAGCACCTTCAATTACCTTTTTTTTTTCCATTAGTAATGTGCATTTGGAACCTTTTCAAAAAATTAATGTGCATTTGAAAGACTGATGACAACTGCAAGCCCTCGTATCACCGCATGTCTCCGGTCATCAATGTAACTAGCAGCATACTCGCCCTTTGCAACTGTGAAGGAAGGTAAAAGAAAAAAAACCAAAAAGAGATGAGCGTTGGGAAAAAAATACAAGTATTCTCGTTGAGAAATTAATAAATTTTATCTAAAAGATTTAAAATTAGGTTGTGAGTTAGAACATATAAAAATTGATCTAAAAATTTAGGTATATCAGTGTAAATGTGATTTTAATCTATATTTTTTTATTTTTACATAAAAAAAATTGTTGACACATGGTAGGATCTATCAAAGTTAAAATTAACAATAAATCACTTTGGTATGTGTATAAATCACTTAAATTATTTTCAAAATCATTTTGTACTGATGTAAAATCACTTTACACAGGTACAAGCTTATTTTACATTTATACAAAATCACTTTACACTTTTAAAATTATTTTGCACGGGTGTAAAGTAATATTGCACCTCAAAGTAAGATTACATCAGTGTAAAGTAGTTCAAAGTAAGATTACACCAGTGCAAAGCAGTTGAAAGTAAGATTACACCAGTGCAATCTTATTTTAAACTACTTTGTACTGGTATAATCTTGTTTTACATTTGTGCAAAATATGATTGCACCGATGCAGAATTAAATTGTAAGTATTTTTTCACCTATGACAAGTGATTTTTCACTTGAAAGGTGATTTTTCCATCTTAGGATTTAGTCTTTAGTGTTTAAGTTTTAGTTTAAACCGTAAACTTTAAGGTAAAAAACCACTTTTTATACGTGAAATCACTTTTTATAAACCTAAACCATAAATTATAGATCCTAAACCCATACGTCAAAATTACTTTGGACATGTGAAATTACTCTTGGAATAATTCTGCACTGATGCAAAATGAGATTGCATTGGTGTAAAGACACTTTAGAACAATTTATCACCGGTGCAAAGGTATTTATCACATGTGCATTTAAGATTAAAGTAGTGATGTGATTTTTTTGAATGTAGTGAGGACCACCACGAAGCAAATCTTTTATTTTTTTATTTTTTTATATTAAATATCAATTATGAAGTAGACTTACGTTCTCAATATTGTGTAAAGTATCGAAACAACATCTACAAATTTCTTTGCGTCACTTTTTTTGTCTGTGCTTATATTTCTTTATTTTTTGGTTAAAAATTATTTATTTAAAAATCAATTATTTTCTTTATTGAGATATATTGTAAGATATATGATTATGAAATTATAATTTAAAAAATATATATTTACTTTCACTCTTGGAAGAATCAACAATATCAGAAGTTTTTGAATTATTTGTGATATGTTATAAATAGATGAGTTCTTAGAGATACGGTCTTTATGAATTATATAGCTAGATATTTTTAATTTAAAGAAAAAACTCTACAATAACGTATGGTAGATAAAATTACATTATAAAAATAAAATAAGAGAATAGTATCCGAGAATAATTAAGAAAGAGGTGATAATATAAAATTTATATTTTATTATTTTAAAATAATTGTGTTTTTTCCAATGGATGAAGCATGGCGGACGGAGACGTTCAAGCGGAAAAAAAAAAAAAAAAGAGAGAGAGAGAGAGATGACGTTGGATTTGAGGTGCCTTTCGATCGTGGAGAGAGAGAGGGAGGGATGGTTTGGTGCGTGGAGAGACGGAAATGATTGCTTAGATTGTTTTTTTTTTTAAAATGGGGGTGACATGTTAGAATGGTGCAGCTTGCAATTTTCTCCGGATCTATCTATATCGTGAGACATCACTTATTTCTGTGAGATGTCTCTGATTTAGAAAGGAAGATAAGCGAATTCTTACTTAACTTTAAACTTAAGTTTTCTCAAATTTGGATTTGAGCGAGGGATAAGTTATTTTATGTTAAATCTCTTGTAATTTTAATTTATTTACACCTTATCTTTTATTCATCTAAACACTCGTAAAATTATCTTGAATTATCTGTAAATATAAATTTTTATTTATATCCCTTATTTATAAATTTTTATTTCATAATATATATTTTTTACTTAAATTAGCCCTAAGTGTTTATATATATATTACATACATCCAAAGTTCAAGTCCTCCACCTCTATATCCAACCCATGTACGATTCTGATAATATCATTTACTCAAACGTTCGTTTTTTTCTCGTTTAGGTTCAGATTTGCATGATTTATTGATGTACCATTTTTTTTTAAATTATACAGGATCTAAATTAACAATACTAGTTTAGTCAATCGAAAAAAAAAAGAAGTCACATTTGTTACGATTCGATTCTCGAATTCCCACAGGATATGATATCGGATCGACTCGACTGATCCCAAGATCCAATTGTCCAACGAGAAAGTAACAAAAAAGTAGTAAAATAAGTCACATTCACCATCTAAGTGACTAAGTAACAAAAGTACAGTAGTAAATAAATAAACTACTACAGTACACACCACAACAACAGTAGGAAAGTAAACGAATACAGGAATATAAGGTTCACAATAAAAGAGTGCAGAAATGTAATAAACTACTCACTATAATAGGAAACGGAGTACAATAGAAAGCTACAACTACTGGGCTCTACTGGGTCCAGCACCCTTTGCAGCCGTAGGCTCTGGCTGCTCAACACCTAGACCTGAAAAATGTTATGAGTACAAAACGTCAGCGAACGTTGAGTAAGTGGTAACCAACTAACTAAAACAGTAAATGTGAACAGGTAACTGTTGTTTTCAATTTCTTTCTTTCTTTAACTAATTATTCATTCTTTCACAACTTGGTTTATTTATCAGGTCTCTTTCTTGATCTTGACTGTTCCTCGTTGGAACGATCTTGATTGCAGTCTTTTCCGAAGAGTAGAAGTAGCACGTGGTGCTCTCTTGGTAGGGAGAGTCCCCCGTGGTGGTCCTACACTCAGTCAACCACTCCAAGGTCACCGACAGACGTAACGGTGACTACGGCACGAGCGATAAACGCACGGTTAGCTACCCCGCACTGGCATGCCGTCAGTCGTTTCCGTTAGCGGGTGCGCCCAAAGCACAGCATGGAACAAGTATAGGGCATAACCCTCTCAGTAACAGGGGTCTAGACCCTAAGAACCAAACAGGGGTCTCGCCCCTCTACAGTCCGCGCACCCTCGCCTGACTACCTTGGTTTGCCCAGTGGACCTAACAAGTCAGTGTGAGGTGGCTAGCTGAACCTCGGGCCCCGTGGGGTGGCTAGCTCTCTCCCTACACTAGTAGCTTTCCCCGGTACTGTGTACATGAGGGCTACAGAGTCGGTGCAAAGTGGCCAATCCTAACCCTGGGTCTCAACCCAAGGGTAGTTAGCTCCCCTCTACACTAAGAGGTAACATGTGCTCCCCTTGGTACCACGTACTCAAGGGCCAGCACACTTTACAACACATTCCTAGATTCATTCCATTTATTTTCCAAGAGCTCATCTCCTTTTTCCCCGTAGGGTTCATGCTCGTATTCCTCAAGCCATTTCATACCAGGTTTCATCATTTTTATTTCCATTCTCAGGTTATACACATGCAACTGGTGATTCTATCATTCATGTTTCCATATCCAGGTTATTCACAGGTAGTTCGTGTTGCCGACATTCACCTTTCCATTTCCAGGTTATATACATGCAGCTCATAGTATGACATTTAACGTAAACAACAGGAGTTTACATGCAACAGTTTGCTAGCACAAGTACTTTACATTTCACAGGAAGCTGTTATTCATTTATAGGAAATTGTTATCATTCTATCTACTCATCCGAGACTGCAATCCATACATTCAATACAATTATTCTAGTGTTTCTAGTCCTAGGATTCATACCATATCCTAGGATCTAATTATTCATTTTACATATGCATTCAGGTTTGTAATTAAACTAGGGGAAGCCACTCTACTAGTAAAGCCTGGAGTAGTGGGGGCTTGATCGGCAGGTCCACGTGCTTCAGCAAACCCCAAACTCGCAACGGAATGAGGTCCTATCACAAGGATCATTCACAAGAGACTACTCAGAACAGGGTAAAAAGTATTCCAACAAGTAGAGGAATTTATATGGGAAACAACGGTATCTTAATTTTGGAAATCGGACCTCAAACGGGTCAAAAAGAGTAATTTTGCTTCACATCAGACGTCTGGAATACCTTCTTGATGTCTTAAGAGAGTCCAGAACCATACCTCAACTCCTGCGCCACTCCTCAGACATCCAAGAACTCCGCTGGACCGTCTGGACCCAGTTCCAGACGTCCGACAACCTCTCCAGACGTCTGGAAATGCTTCTAATCGTCTGGTGCCTCGCCCATATGTCTGAACTACGTGGGAGGGCGTGTCCCGCGCCTTCCCGAAGCGAATCCTGCATGCGTCAACGAAAAATCTTCTCAATATAGCACGAAACAGAGCCTCGGCGGAACGGCCTGCATGGCCGTATCCGCAAAGAAGGTGTACGTGGCGAAACCTACCTCTCAATCATCTGGAACCTCCTCCAAATGTCTATGTCGTCTGGATGTCGATCCAGATGTCTGATTATGGGAAAAACCTAGAATCAGAACCTGCCTTCGCCTTCTCGCACCGCGCGTGGCCGCGCCGTGCCCGCTTGCCTGTTGCTTCGGCAGCAGTAGTGTCAGGGGGAACCTCCCCGACGCACCTCTTCACATCACGCATGCGTCGACCAGCCGTGAGCTCTCCGGCGAGCTCCCACACGAGATCGCACGCTCGCTCTCCTTTCTCCCCCTCGCTGCTCCTCTCCTCCCACGTCGCTCACACTCGCTACTTGCTGCTCTCGCTGGAGGAAGAAGGGTGGCTGGAAGTGGTGTGAAGGAGGGAGAGGAGCTTTAAATAAGGTGTGGGTTTAGGGTTTCGTCGGGGGCGGAAGGAGAGAGAAGAAAAGCAAAGTGGGTACTGTCTGCGCGCAGCATGCACGCAGACGTAATTTCGTACAAGAGATTTTTGATTTTTCAGACATCTGGGAATGAGTCCAGATGTCTTTTAAGACGCCTGACCCTCAGTTTAGACGTCTTAGCAGACGTCTGATCTGAAGTGCGGACGTCTTAAAAAGGCTTAATAACACGTGTCTTAACAACATAACAAACTCAAAGGAAGTTTCGTCCCTGAAACTTGAGCTGGCTAGGGTGTGGAAAAAGAATAACAAACACATAACAAACTCAAAGAGGACTGAAACCGGTCCGAAAAGACGTACCCTCAAAGATCTCCGGGTACCGCTCTCGCATTGCTGACTCGAGCTCCCAGGTAGCCTCATCGTACCTCTGGCTCCTCCACAAGACCTTCACCAGGGGTACCAGCTTCCGTCTCACACTCCGGATGGCTCTGTCTAGTATCTGCACTGGCCGCTCGTGGTAGGTCAGGTCGTCACCTACCTTGACGCTCTCATGGCTCAGAACTTGACTGGGATCGGTGACATATTTCCTGAGGTTGGACACACGGAACATGTCATGCACACTAGAAAGGTGGGGTTGAAGGGCAAGCCTGTAAGCAACGGGTCCAACCTGCTCCAGGACCTCAAAGGGCCCCATAAACCTCGGCGCAAGCTTCCCTTTCACCTGAAAACGCTGCAGGCCCTTCATGGGCGAAACGCGAAGGAAGACATGATCCCCAACCTCAAACTGCACCTCTCTGCGCTTCCGATCTGCATAGCTCTGCTGTCTGCTCTCGACAGTGTGGAGTAGCCTGTGAATCTGCTCAATCACCTCCTGACTCTGCTGGATTAGCCTGGGGCCAACCTCCCACTTGGTCCCCACCTCAACCCAACTCAAGGGTGCAGTATACCTTCGTCCATACAGAGCCTCGTTGGGTGCCATATCGATGCTCGAGTGATAGCTGTTATTATGTGCAAACTCCGCTAGGGGCAAGTGCTCTTCCCAAGAGCCCCTCCAGTCAGTACACAGGCACGCAAAAGGTCCTCAAGTGTCTGTATCGTGCGCTCTGACTATCCATCTGTTCGGGGGTGGTATGCTGTACTGAACCTCAACCGTGTCCCCAAGGTTTGCTGAAACTCAGCCAAAAACTGGGACGTAAAGCGGGTATCCCGATCGGATACAATCTTCCGCGGAACTCCGTGCAGATGTACCACGTCGTGGATATACCTCTCTGCCAAATGTGCTGGTCCCAAAGTGACTCGGATTGGCAAGAAACGTGCTGTCTTCGTCAATCTGTCTACAATCACCCAGACTGCATCGTGTCCTTGCTGGGTAACGGGCAAGCCCACCACTAAGTCCATGGTAATGCTCTCCCACTTCCACTGTGGCACTAGAAGTGGTTGCAGTGGCCCTGCAGGCCTTTGATGCTCGGCTTTCACCTGCTGGCACACCAAACACTGCTGCATGAACTCACCTACATCCCACTTCATTCCCCTCCACCAAAAGTTGCGTCTCAGATTATGATACATTTTTGTGTTCCTGGGATGTATGGTGAACTTGGAACCGTGTGCCTCAGTCAGGAGCTCTCTTAATAGCTCCTCGTCCTTGGGAATGCACAAACGTCCCCTCATGAGCAGCACGTCGCCAATAAAGGAGAAGTCTCCAGGGTCCCTTACAGTACTCTGTCACGCAACGACTGCAGGTACGAGTCTTCCATTTATCCTGTGATTATGCGGTCTATCAGCTCAGGCCTCGTCTGTTGTGTCACAGTCACTACCCCAAAGTGCCCCAGTAACTCTAGGGGTCGCCAACTGCCCATCTCCTCCATGAGCCTCCAACTCTATGCCTTTAAATTGGCCAAGTGGGCGGGCGCCTTCCGACTCAAGACGTCAGCCACCACGTTGGCCTTCCCTGGATGGTAGGAAATGCTGCAGTCATAGTCCTTCAGGAGCTCTATCCAACGTCTCTGTCTCATGTTGAGCTCCTTCTGATCAAACAAGTATCTGATGCTCTTATGATCTGTGAAAATCTCAAAAGTCTCACCGTACAGGTAGTGCCTCCAAGTCTTCAGCGCGAAGACGACAGCTGATAGCTCTAGGTCGTGGGTAGGGTAGCTATGCTCATGGGACTTCAGTTGCCGCGAAGCATAAGCGACAACGTGACTCCGCTGCATGAGCACACCCCCTAACCCCTGCAAGGAGGAGTCCGTGTACACAACGAACCCGCCACTGCTGTATGGAATGGTAAGCATGGGTGCAGAAGTTAGCCTCTCCTTCAGCTCCTAAAAACACGCCTCACAAGCGTCTGTCCAAGAAAAGAGCACGTCCTTCCGGGTCAGCTGTGTCATAAGATGTGCAATCTGCGAGAAGCCCCTGATAAACCGCCTGTAGTAGCCTGCCAGTCCCAAGAAACTGTGGATCTCTGTCACTGTACACGATCTCTCCCACCTGAGCACTGCCTCAACCTTGGCTGGGTCCACAGCCAAGTCATCCCCGAAAATCACATGACCTAAGAAGGTCACCTCCCTCAACCAGAACTCGCACTTGCTGTATTTGGCGTACAGCCTACGTCGTCTCAATGTGTCCAAAATCATCCGCAAGTGCTGTCTGTGCTGCGCCTGATCCCGCGAGTATATGAGCTCATCATCAATAAATACCACCATGAACCGATCCAAATACCGTCTGAACACCCGGTTCATCAAATCCATGAAGGCAGTGGGGGCGTTTGTCAGCCCGAACGGCATGACAAAAAACTGGTAGTGTCCGTACTAGGTGCAGAAAGCTGTCTTGGAGACGTCGGTCTCCTTGATCCTCAACTGGTGGTAGACAGACCTCAAGTCTATCTTGGAGAATACCGTGGTACCTTGCAACTGGTCAAACAAGTCGTCAATCCTCGGCAGCGGATAACTGTTCTTGATGGTAACCCTATTCAGCTGTCTGTAGTCCACACAAAGGCGTAGGATACCATCCTTCTTCTTCACAAATAATACTAGGGTTCTCCACGGAGACGCACTGGGCCCCACAAAGCCCTTCTCCAGAAGGTCCTGCAACTGGGACTTGAGCTCTCGCAGCTCAAGTGGTGCCATCCTGTAAGGTGCTGTAGAAATGGGGCTGGTCCCCGGTACCAGTGAGATCTCAAACTTGATCTCGCGCTCGGGCGGTAGTCCTGGCAGCTCCTCTGGGAACACATCGGGGTACTCTCTGACCACCGGAATACTGTGAAATTTTGTCATGGGGCTTGGCCCTGCCACTACATGTTAAGACCCGAGGCACCAAGACCGCTTTAAGGCATCTGGGAGTTGGCCCAGACGTCCGATCAGACGTCTGGACGCCTTCCCAGACGTCTTGAAATTAATTTTGCGTGCGTACAGGAGCGAATCTGCGCGCAGACTGACTTCCCAGCTGCCCTCTTCTCTTTCTTTCTTCCCCCGCCGACTTGCAGAGCCCCCCTCGTGCCTACATATACCCCTCCTCTCCCTCACGCCACCCTACTCCCTTCCACCCATCTTCTCCTTCTCCTTGCTAGCGAGAGCGCGAGCGAGAGCGGCAGAGCAGCTGCTGCGAGCTTGTGGGGAGAGAAGCTGCTGCGAGAGGAAGTAGAAGCTCGACCGTGAAGGTGCTAGCTTGCCGGGGCTGCTAGAGCCGGTCGGCGGGAGGACAGCGAGCGTGGGGTAGCGCAGAGGAGCTGCTGCAGCTCGGGCAGCAGGCGGATGGGGCGCGGCGCGGTCGAGCTTCGCGGGCGGAGAGCGAATCGAGCTCTGGTTCTGGAAAATTTTCTAGAATCAGACGTCTGGACTTACGACCAGACGACGCTGAAGACGTCTGGAGGACTGTCCAGACGTCTGATAGGTAAGATATTTCTATCTTCTCCCTTTTTCGCGTGTACGGCCATGCAGCCGTCCGCCGCGACTTCGTCTTTGTTTAGTCGTGCTGAGAGTAGGTGTGTGTGTGCGCAGGTTCTGCTCGGGAGGGCACGAGAGCTCGCCATCCCACGTAAATCAGACGTCTGGCCGCAGTGCCAGACGACAGAGAGAACCTCCAGACGTCCGGGGAGACAATTGGACGTCTGGAAACCAAGCTAGACATCCCAGCGGGCTTCAGGACGTCTGAAGGACTACGCAGAACTAAGGTACGACCTGATCCACCTTTTAAGACGTCTGATTTTGGACAGATTCGTCGTTTTTGACCTGTTTAGGGCCCGTTTGGAGTCCGTTTTCCGCGTTTCGAGTTGCGTTCTTTCCAGAATTAATTCCCTTATCCGTTTACGGTAATTGTATATTGTTTTGAGAAACTCTTTGTGATTGATCCTTGTGTTAGGATCCTGTTCCGTTGCAGTCTTGGGGTTTGCAGAGGCACGCGGGATTGCTAACCGCGCCCCCAGTACTCCCGATTTCGCTGGTAGAGTGGCTTTTTAATTTATTTAACAAAATTTGTTACAATTCTGAAATAATTAATAGAGTCTAGGGCATTGCATGAACCCTAGGACTGAGAAATTAGATTGAATGATAGATCCTTGGGTATTGCATGAATCCTAGGATTGGAAAACTAGATTGAATGATAGATCCTAGGATACGACATGAATCCTAGGATTGGAAAATTAGTTAAATATACAAACATTGCCGTCTTGGAAAGTAGAAAGGAAATAATAGCTTCCTGTAAATTGATTAACAGTTGCCTGTTATGAATGAATAAATATGATTGAGAACATGGGTTGTACGAATGTAAAACTGGAACGGTGAAACCTAAAATTGCCAAACGAAAAGAACATGAACCCTACGGGGAATTAGGAGTAGAACTCCTGGAAAGAGAATAGAATGGAACTAAGAAAGTGAAACATGGAAGTGTGTTGTCTCTTGGGTACGTGGTACCAAAGAGAGCGCACCTTACCTCTTAGTGCAGAGGGGAGCTTGCCGCCCCCGGGTTGAGACCGGGGTGGGTTTGGACACTGTACACCGACTTGTTGGCCCTCGTGTACGCTGTACCGAGGAGAGCTACTAGTGTAGGAAGAGCACTAGCTACCCCACGGGCCCCGGGGTTCTGCTGGCCCTCCTACATCGACTTGTTAGGCCCACTGGGCAAACCAGGGTAGTCAGGCGAGGGTGCATGGACTGTGGAGGGGTTGGACCCCTGTTAATGAGAGGATTCTTCCCTATACTGGTTCCGTGCTGTGCTTTAGGCGCACCCGTTAACGGAAACGACTGACCGCATGCCAGTGCTGGGTAGCTACCCGTGTGCTTATCGCGCGTGCCGTAGTCACCGTTACGTCTGTCAGTGGCCTTGGGGTGGTTGACTGAGGGTAGGACCACCACGGGGGACTCTCCCGGCCAGGGGAGCACCACGTGTTAGTTTTACTTTTCGGAAAAGACTGCAATCAAGATTGTTCCCACGAGGAACATTCGAGATCAAGAGAAGGATCTGAGAAATAAATCTATAGTGAATTAATAGAAAGACGTAAATAACGAAAGTAAAAATATAACAGCTACTGTGCACTCTTCTACTTCTTTAGCTTTTAGTTGCCATTCTACTCAGCGTTTCGCTGACGTGTTACACTCGTTACTTTTCAGCACCAGGTGTTGAGAAGCCAGGGTCAGCGGCTGCAGAGGATGCTGGGCCTAGTAGGGTCCAGTAGAGTTACCTGTAGTACTTTTTGTACTTTTCTTCCACTGTAGTGAGTAGTTTTCTTTGTTACTCCCTGTACTTTCTTTGTCGAAACTTTATGTTATGTACATGTTTATTTCCCTTCTGTTGTGGTGGTGTATACTGTAGTATTTCATTTTCTTACTACTGTATTTTGTTACTGCTAGTTATATTCATGCTGAATGTGGTTTATTTTACTGCTCTTTTGGTTACTTCCTCGTTGGACGACTAGGTCGTGGGATTAGTCGAGTCGGTCCGATTCTCGTGTCTCGTAGGGATTCGGGAATTGGGTCGTTACACTACACAAGCCAGAAAGCCCTCACACCCCTGGCCCAAAAGTCTCGTTGCCCGATGTGCAGAATGCATCTAAAGCCTCCGTCCACTGGTGTTAAGACCCAAGACATCAAACACTTTTTAAGACGTCTGGGAGTTGGTCCAGACATCTGGTCAGACGTGTGGACGCCTTCCCAGACGCCTGGAAATAAATATTTGCGGGCGTACGATTGCGAGTCGTCTGAAACCAACCGACCTGCAGGCGCTTTTTCTTCCCCCCACACCTTCAAATACCCCTTTCCTCCCCCTCACCCACCACCCAACTGTCTCCTCCTTCATCCAGCATGAGCGTGAGAGAGAGAGTGAGGGCAGTAGCTGCTGCTGGGTGCGTGCGGAGAGGAAGAGGTGCAGCAAGAGGGGAGAAGAGGGAGAGCGCACGAGGAAGAGAGAGCGAGCTCGCCGGAGCAGCTCGAGCCGACCGACAGGCGCGCAGCGGAAGCGTGGTGCTGGGGAGGTTACCTTGGTGCTGCTGCAGCTCAGGCAGCAGGTGGGCGAGTGTGGCGCGGCCGTGCGCAGCAGGAAGAAGGTGAGGAGGTTTTGATTCTGCGAAATTTTCCCAGAATCAGACATCTGGACCTATGTCCAGACGACGCAGGTGATGTCTGGAGGGAGCTCCAGATGTTTGAGAGGTACGTATTCCTTCCTTCGTTTCCTTTTGCGGATACGGCCATGCAGGCTGTTCCGCCGAAAGTTCTGTCCATGCCATGTTAGGAGTGTTTTGAGTATGCATGCAGGTTTCGCTTTGGGAAGGTGCGGGACACACCTTCCCATGCGATTCAGACATCTGGTCATAGCACCAGACGGCGGAGAGCGTCTCCAAACGTTCTGAGAGGTGGTCGGACGTTTGGAACTGGATCCAGACGATTCAGCAGGATCCCTGGACGTCTGAGGAGAAGCGCCGAGTGAGGTATGACCTGGACCACTTTTTAAGATGTCTGGAAGGTGTTCCAGACGTCTGATTTGAGTCAGAATTGTCATTTTTGACCCGTTTAGGGTCCGTTCGAGGTTCGATTTCCACATTTCAGATTCCGTTCTTCTCAAAATTAGTTCCTCTACTTGTTTAAAATACTTGTATCCTGTTCTAAGTGGTTCCTTGTGATTGATCATTGTGTTATGACCTCGTTCTGTTGTGGCTTTGGGGATTGCGAAGGCACGTGGACCTACCGATCATGCCTCCATTACTCCCGATTTTGCGGGTAGAGTGACTCCCCTTAATTTCTTACAAAAATGAATGCATCTCTGAAATAAATGACAGATTCCTAGGGTATGGCATGAATCGTAGGACCTGAAAACTAGATTGAGTGATAGATCCTAGGGTGTGGCATGAATCCTAGAACTTGAAAACTAGATTGAATGATAGATCCTAGGGTATGGCATGAATCCTAGGACCTAGAAACTAGATTGAATGCTAGATCTTAGGGTGTGGCATGAATCCTAGGAACAGAAACACTGAAACGAATATCTTGGATACTTGAATTGCAGTCGTGGATAAGTAGACATAATAATGATAATTGTTTGTAATTGGATAACAGCTGCCTGTGAAATGTAGAGTACTACTGCTAGTAACTGCTTCATGTATTCCTGTTGTTTGGAAATTAAATGTGAGCTGCTTGTATATAAATTGATATTAAATGTTGGAAACACGGGCTAAATGTGAATGAAACGGAAATGATGAAACTTAGTATAGCTTGATCTGAGAAATATGAGTATGAACCCTACGGGGAATTAGGAGTAGAACTCCTGGAAAATAAATAGAATGGAACTGGGAAAGTGGATGGGGAAATGAGCTCGCTCTTGAGTACGGAGTACCAAGGAGAGCGACTGTCCCCCTATTTAGTGCAGAGCGGAGCTAGCCGCCCCAGGGACCCAGGGTTTGGTCTAGCCACTTTGTGCTGACTTTTGGCCCTCGCATACACAGTACCGGGGAGAGCTACTAGTGTAAGGAGATAGCTAGCCACCCCACGGGCCCCAGGGTTCAGCTAGCCGTACTACACCGACTTGTTAGGCCTACTGGGCAAACCAGGGTAGTCAGGCGAGGGTGCGCGGACTGTGGATGGGTAAAACCCCTGTTTGGTTACTGTGGAGGGGCTTGACCGCTGTTACTGAGAGGGCTCTGCCCTATACTGGTTCTGTGTTGTGCTTTGGGCACACCCGTTAACGGAAACGACTCGCCGCGTGCCAGTGCGGGGTAGCTACCCGTGCATTTATCGCGCGTGCCGTAGTCACTGTTACGTCTGTTAATGACCTTGGGGTGGTTGACTGAGGGTAGGACCACCATGGGGGACTCTCCCGGCCAGGAGAGCACCACGTGCTACTTCTACTTTTCGGAAAAGACTGCACTCAAGATCGTTACCACGATGAACATTCGAGATCAAGAGAAAGATTTGAGAAATAATTCAAGAAAGAGTAAATAGAGAAATAAAGAAAGGAATTAAAAACAACCGCTACATGTCCACCTTTACTGTTTTCTTAGCTAGCTGGTTGCCACTCTACTCAGCGTTTCGCTGATGTGTCACATTTGTCACCTTTTTCAGGATCAGGTGTTGAGCAACCAGAGCCTGCGGCTGCGGAGGGTGCTGGGCCTAGTAGAGCCCAGTAGCTGTACTTTTGTTACTGTTAGTTACTTGCATGGTGAATGTGGTTTACTTTACAGCTTTTTTGTTACTTTCTTGTTGGACGACTGGGTCTTGGGATCAGTCGAGTCGGTCTGATTCTCGTGTCCTGTAGGGATTCGGGAACCGGGTCGTAACAACTGGCTGTCCGTGAAACTTAAAAGAAGGCATCTCCGGTATGGAGAAGACGATTTTCCTCTCAAAGCAGTCCACCAAAGCGTGGTAAGCGGACAGCTAGTCCATCCCTAGAATCACGCCAAATTCCTCCATCAGTATCACAATCAGATCTGCGGGGAGGCTGTGTCCCCCAACCCTGACCTCACAACCTGTATAAACCTCCTAAGCTACAAATAGCTGACCACCCGGACCTCTTATCACAAACGGATCCTCTAACAACACATAGTCCTGCCCCAAACTGACAGCAAAACTAGCAGTGGCAAACGAGTGCATAGCGCCAGAATCAAAAAGTGTGTAAACTAGTCTGCCGGAAACTGTAACCATACCTGCCACCACTGAACCTGAGGCTCTGGCATCTCTGTGTGTCAGGGCGTTGATACACCCCTCAGCTCTAGGTGCGGACGAAGCAGCCACACTTTGCGTCGGACGGGTAGCCGCTGGCCGGTACCTTCCCTGCAACTGCTGTCCTCCCCCATGCGCCTGGGAACCGCGGCCTCCTGTTTGTCCTCCAGTGCTCGGCGGGGGGAGCATCTGATGACCTCCAACCCTAGACGAGCAGTCCCTCCTGATGTGGTCTGGCTGGCCACACTGGTAAAAAAGGGTAACTCGACTCCTGCCCTCGGTAGGTCCCTGCTGACGACTGGGCGGGGGTCCGGTGCTGGCAGTTGGCCCCTGTTCGGGGCCCCCAAAGGCCACTGACGGCCCCGTAAAGTGTGACGACTCTCCTGCGGGCGCTGCGTGCCTCTTCTCTCGCCGACTTTGTGAGTAGTCTGGCTGGTAGGGCCTCTTCCGTTCGCTGTCAATGTCACGTGCGACCGGGTTGGTGTCCTCATGTGTTATGGCTGCCTCTACCACTCTCGAGAATGTAGGCAGCTTCAGGGGTTTGACATACCCCCGGATAGCAGGCTGGAGCCCCTCGGTGAACCTCCGAAGGCGCTCCTGCTCAGTAGCTACAGATGTCACGGCAAAACGAGACAACTCCAGAAAATGCGTGCGGTACGCGCTCACGATCATCGTCCCCTTGCGGAGAGTGTGGAACTCCCGCCTCCTCTGATCTTGGCACGTCTGGGGAAAGTACTGCTCAAAGAAGAGGGTGACAAACTGGTCCCAAGTCGGCTCGGCCCTCTCCTGACCTCTGACTGCCCTCCACCACCTGTGTGCCATGCTCTCCAGCTGGTACGTCACAAAGGCCATGCGGCACTCCGCAGGGGGGCGAAGGGTGTCAAACACCTTCTCTATCTGCTCGAGCCAGTCCTCCGCCTCGGTCGGGTCCTCATCCCCCTTGAAGGAGGGGGGCTTTAGCTTTTAGAACTGTCCGAAAAGCTCGTAATGGCGCTGAAGTGGGGAAATTGGTACGCCTCCAGGCAAGGAGGGCTCGTGCTCAGAAGTGTTGGAGGACGGTGGGGGCAGTGGAGGGCCACCCCCTCCCCCACGTCTAGTGCTGTGTCTGTCTCGCGGTCCCATAAAGGACTCCCCCTCCGCAGCCCCAGGGAGAGGCGCCCGTGGAGGTGGGTGGAGCTCCTGTCGTACGATCTCCCGTATTAGCTGGGCGAGGTCCTGGGCCTGAACGCCCGGAAGTAGTGGCAGGTCCACTGAGACGTCGGGCTCGACACGTCCGCCCCTCCGACCTCGACCTTGGCCACGTCCGCGACCTGCCTCACTAGCTCCACATCGAGGCATCTCCTGCATGGAGATGCGGACATAGAACAGGAAGACGTCAAATCTGACATTCAGCAAAGGAACCTCAGAACATATGTTAAAAGGTGCATTGTGGTGGTTACTCTAGTTACAAACATAAGAATTGGTTATTTTCTAGCTAGCTGGTTTACTTATCGGGACGACCTTGCTTTGATACCATCTTGTTACGACTTGGTTCCCGAATCCCTACAGGACATGAGACCGGACCGACTCGACTGATCCCAAGACCGAGTCGTCCAACGAGAAAGTAAACAAAAAGCAGAAAAATAAGCCACATTCACCATGCAAGAAACTAGCAGTAACAAAAGTACAGCAGTAAAGAAATAAACTACTATAGTACACACCACTACAACAGTAGGAAAGTAAATGAGTACAGGAATATAATGTTCACAATAAAAGAGTGCAAAAGTGTAATAAACTACTCACTACAACAGTAAACGGAGTACAATAGAAAGCTACAACTACTGGGCTCTACTGGGCCCAGCACCCTCTGCAGAAGTAGGCTCTGGCTGCTCAACACCTGGACCTGAAAAAGGTTATGAGTATTGTAACGACCCGGTTCCCGAATCCCTACGAGACACGAGAACCAGACCGACTCGACTAATCCCAAGACCTAGTCGTCCAACGAGGAAGTAACCAAAAGACAGTAAAATAAACCACATTCAGCATGAATATAACTAACAGTAAGAAAGTACAGCAGTAAGGAAAGAAACTACTACAGTAGGTACCACCACAACAGTAAAACAACATTTATCATATAACAAGAACTGCAGGTAAAGAAGGTACAGCGGAAACAAAAACTACTCACTAGAACAGAAACAAAAGAGGTACAAAAGGCTGTGGTAACTCTACTGGACCCTACTCGGCCCAGCGTCCTCTGCAGCCGCCGACCCTGGCTGCTCAACACCTGGTCCTGAAAAAGGTAACGAGTGTAACACGTCAGCAAAACGCTGAGTAGAGTGGCAAACTAACTAAAGGCAACAGTAGAGTGTACAGTAGCTGTTATGTTCTATTACTTCCTTTATTCACATCTTTCAATTTTTCTCACTATTTCATTTATTTCTCAGATCCTTTACTTGATCTCGAATGTCCTCGTGGGAACGATCTTGATTGCAGTCTTTTCCAAAAGTAGAAGTAGCACGTGGTGCTCTCCTGGCCGGGAGAGTCCCCCGTGGTGATCCTACCCTCAGTCAACCACCCCAAGGTCACTGACAGACGTAACGGTGACTACGGCACGCGCGATAAACGCACAGGTAGCTAGCCCGCACTGGCACGCGGTCAGTCGTTTCCGTTAACGGGTGCGCCCAAAGCACAGCACGGAACCAGGGCAGAGCCCTCTCAGTAACAGGGGTCCAACCCCTACACAGTAACCAAACCGGGGCCTTGCCCCTCCACAGTCCGCGCACCCTCGCCTGACTACCCTGGTTTGCCCTAATGGGCCTAAAAAGTCGGTGAAGGAGGCTAGCAGAACCCCGGGGCCCGTGGGGTAGCTAGTACTCTCCTAACACTACTAGCTCTCCTCGGTACTACGTACACGAGGGCCAACAAGTCGGTACAGAGCGGCCAATCCTAACCCCGGGTCCCTGGGGCGGCTGGCCCCACTCTACACTAAACAGGTACAGGTACTTCCCTTGGTACTGCGTACCCAAGAGACAGTACAAACTACATCTCAGTTTCCATTCCTTTTTCTTTCCAGGAGTTCCACTCCTAATTCCCCGTAGGGTTCCAGCTATTTATCTCAGAACATCATATGTTTCACTTTCCAGATTCACGTTCTCAAAAATCCATGATCTCAATCATGTTTCTTTATTCATAACAGACAGCTATTAATTCAAATTACAGGCAGCTTTATATTCCTTTCCATTTTTCCAAGACTGCAGTATTATACATTCCACTAGTTTTTCCATCCTAGGATTCATGCCATATCCTAGGATCTATCATACAATCTAGTTTTCCGGCCCTAGGATTCATGCAACACCTAGGAGCTATCATTCCATATATTTCTCATTCCTAGGATTCATGCAATGTCCTAGGTTCTAGTTATGGTTCCATACTTTAACAGATTTTAATAATAACTTAAGCCACTCTACCAGGTACAACGGGAGTAATGGGGGCGTGATCGGGAATCCCGCGTGCCTCCGCGACTCTCAAGACTGCAACCGAACGAGGTCCTATCACAAGGATCAAACACAAGGAGTGTCTCAAAACAGTGTATAGCTACTGTAGACGGGTAGAGGAATTAATTCTGAAACGAACGCAACTCGAATCGCGGAAAACGGAGCCCAAACGGGCCCTAAACGGGTCGAGAAAGACGATACTGTGCAAAATCAGACGTCTGGAACTCCTTACAGACGTCTTAAACGGTGGATCAGAGAATTACCTGTTCGGCGTGGTTTCCCAGACGTCCAGAAGTCTGCGGGGACGTCTGTCCTATACCCCAGACGTCCGATGGTCCACACGGACGTCTGTAGATCACTCCAGCCGTCTGGTACAACTTCCAGACGTCGGATTCGCAAAGGATGGCGAATCAGCGAACCTGCGCACAGTCAACCCCCCTCCCTCAGTACGGTCAGTCGAGAAGGAGGAAGAAGAAAGCGGAAACTCACCTTTCAGACGTCTGTATGATCTTACAGACGTCGACCTTGCCGTCTGGCTATCAACCCAAACGTCTGATTCTGGAAATTTTTCCAGAATCAGAACCCTGCTCGGCCTCCGCTCGCGACGCCGCCCGCGTCGCACCTCGCGCGTCCGCTGCTCCGACCGCAGCAGGTCCCTCTCCGCGTCGCTCCGCGCCCCCTGCGCCCTCCGCCGGCCGGCCAAGCCGCTCCGGCGAGCTCGCCCTCACGGCAGAGCCCCGCCCTCGCACGCCGCACCTCCTCCGCGCTCACTGCGGCTGCCGCTGCCACCCTCGCGTCCGCTCGCTCTCGCGCACAGGAAGGAGAAGAAGGAGGAGACGGGAGGGGAGGCGCACCCTTTTAAGGCCGCGCGAGGAGGGGAGAGAAGGTGGTCGCAGCGCACCTGCCGCCGCAGAGAGAGAGGAATCGCAGGTCTGCGCGCACAGGCGCGCAGACGAATCTCCCGTGCGAACATAACTGTTCTCCAGACGTCTGTAAACGATCCCGGACGTCTGGATGTGATCCCAGACGTCTGGTCCGACGTCTGGGCCACCTCCCAGACGTCTTAAAATGCGTCTGGGGCACGCGTTCGTTACAATATAACAAACTCAAAGGAAGTTTCGTCCCCGAAACTTGCGCCAACTAGGGTGCGGGAAAAAGATGTCCAAATAACCATAACAAACTCAAAGAGGACCGAAGCCGGTCCGAAAAGACGTACCCGCGAAAAGCTCCGGGTACCGCTCCGGCATTGCCGCCTCAGGCTCTCAGGTAGCCTCCTCGTACCGCTAGCTCCTCCACAAAACCCTTACCAGGGGTACTTGCTTTCGTCTCAACCTGCGGACGGCTCGGTCTAGGATCTGCACTGGCCGCTCGGGGTAGGTCAGGTCGTCGCTCACCTCGACGCTCTCGTGACTCAGTACGTGGCTGGGATCGGCTACGTACTTCCTGAGGTTGGACACGTGGAACACGTCGTGCACACCAGAAAGCTGCGGGGGAAGGGCAAGTCTGTAAGCAACGGGTCCAACCCGCTCCAGGACCTCAAAGGGCCCCACGAACCTCGGCGCGAGCTTCCCTCTCACCCCAAACCGCTGTAAGCCCTTCATGGGCGAAACACGAAGGAAGACGTGGTCCCCAACCTCGAACTGCACCTCTCTGCGTCTGCGATCTGCGTAGCTCTTCTGTCTGCTCCTGACAGTGAGGAGTCGTCTGTGGATCTGCTCAACTACCTCCTGACTCTGCCGGATCAACCTGGGGCTAACCTCCCACTTGGTCCCCACCTCAACCCAACTCAAGGGTGCCGTGCATTTCCGTCCGTACAGAGCCTCGTAGGGAGCCATGCCGATGCTCGAGTGATAACTGTTGTTGTATGCAAACTCCGCCAGGGGCAGGTGCTCCTCCCAAGAGCCCCTCCAGTCTAGTACGCAGGCACGCAAAAGGTCCTCAAGTGTCTGTATCGTGCGTTCCGACTGTCCGTCCGTCTGGGGGTGGTAAGCCGTGCTAAACCTCAACCTCGTCCCCAAAGCCTGCTGAAACTCAGCCCAAAACTGGGACGTAAAGCGGGTATCCCGGTCGGATACGATCTCCCGCGGAACTCCGTGTAGTCGCACCACATCACGGATATACCTCTCCGCCAACTGTGCTGGTCCCAAAGTGACTCGGATCGGCAAGAATCGTGCCGTCTTCGTCAATCTATCCACTATTACCCAGACTGCGTCGTGTCCTCGCTGGGTAACAGGTAAGCCCACCACCAAGTCCATGGTGATGCTCTCCCACTTCCATTCTGGTACTGGAAGCGGCTGAAGCGGCCCTGCAGGCCTCTGATGCTCGGCTTTCACCTGCTGGCACACTAAGCACTGCTGCACGAACTCACCCACATCCCGCTTCATCCCTCTCCACCAAAACTCGCGTCTCAAGTCATGGTACATTTTCGTGTTTCCGGGATGTATGGTGAATCTGGAACCGTGTGCCTCAGTCAGGAGCACTCTCAACAGCTCCTCGTCTCTGGGAACGCACAACCGTCCCCCCAAGCGTAGCACCTGGTCTATGAAAGAGAAGTCCCCTGATAGTACTCTATCGCGCAAAGACTGCAAGTACGGATTGGCCATCTGTCCCGTGATGATGCGGTCTATCAACTCTGGCCTGGTCTGCCGTGTCACCGTCACTGCCCCACAGTACCCTCGTAACTCTAGAGGTCGCCAACTGCCCACCTCCTCCAAAAGGCTCCAACTCTGTAACTGTAGACTGGCCAAGCGTGCAGGTGCCTTACGGCTCAAGGCGTCAGCCACCACGTTGGCCTTTCCCGGGTGGTAGGAGATGCTACAGTCGTAGTCCTTCAGGAGCTCCAACCAACGTCTTTGTCTCATGTTGAGCTCCTTCTGGTCAAAAAGATATCTGAGGCTCTTGTGATCTGTAAAAATCTCGAAGGTCTCATCGTACAAGTAGTGCCTCCATGTCTTCAGCGCGAAGACGACAGCTGCCAACTCTAGATCGTGGGTAGGGTAGGTATGCTCATGGGGCTTCAGTTGCCGCGAAGCGTAAGCGACCACGTGACCCCTCTGCATGAGCACACCTCCTAACCCCTGCAAGGAAGCGTCCGTGTACACAACGAACCTGCCACTACTGTCAGGGATGGTGAGCACGGGAGCCGAGGTCAACCTCTCCTTCAGCTCCAGAAAACACGCCTCACAGGCGTCTGTCCAAGCGAAAGGCACATCCTTCCGAGTCAACTGTGTCATAGGACGCGCAATCTGTGAAAATCCTCTGATGAACTGTCTGTAGCAACCTGCCAGTCCCAGGAAACTGCGAATCTCAGTGACTGAACGCGGTCTCTCCCACCTGTGCACTGCCTCGACCTTGGCGGGGTCCACCTCCAGGCCGTCTCCAGAGATCACATGACCCAAAAAGGTCACCTCCGTCAACCAGAACTCGCACTTGCTGTATTTGGCGTACAGCCTGCGTCGTCTCAGAGTGTCCAGAACCATCCGCAAGTGCTGTCCGTGCTGCGTCCGATCTCTAGAATAGATGAGTACATCATCTATGAAAACCACCACAAACTGGTCCAAGTACGGTCTAAACACCCGATTCATCAGGTCCATGAAAGCAGCGGGGGCATTGGTCAGCCCAAACGGCACGACCAAAAAAAACTCGTAGTGTCCGTAGCGGGTGCGGAAAGCTGTCTTGGAGACGTCGGTCTCCCTGATCCTCAACTGGTGGTATCCAGACCTCAAGTCGATCGTGGAAAACACCGTGGCACACCGCAACTGGTCAAACAAATCGTCGATTCTCGGCAGCGGATATCTGTTCTTGATGGTGACCCTATTCAGCTGTCGGTAGTCCACACAAAGGCGTAGGGTCCCATCCTTCTTCTTCACAAACAGTACCGGGGCTCCCCAGGGAGACGCACTGGGCCTCACGAAACCTTTCTCCAAAAGGTCCTGCAACTGGGACTTGAGCTCTCGCAGCTCAAGCGGTGCCATTCTGTATGGCGCGGTGGAGATGGGGCTGGTCCCTGGTACTAGTGAGATCTCAAACTCGATCTCACGCTCGGGCGGTAGTCCTGGTAACTCGTCTGGAAACACGTCGGGGTACTCTCTGACCACCGGGATGCTCTGGAAGTCTGCCACGGGGCTGTGCTCTGTCACCACACAAGCTAGGAAGCCCTCACACCCCTGGCTCAAAAGTCTCGCCGCCCGAAGTGCCGAAATGCACCTGAAACCTCCGTCCACTGGCTGCCCGTGAAACTCGAAAGAAGGCAACTCCGGAATGGAGAAGACAATCTTCCTCTCAAAACAGTCTACCAAGGCGTGGTAAGCGGACAACCAATCCATCCCCAGAATCACTCCAAAGTCCTCCATCTGTATCATAATCAGGTCGGCTGGCAGGCTATGTCCCCCGATGCTGACCCCGCAACCCGTGTACACCTCCTCAGCTGCAAACAGCTGACCACTCGGACCTCTGATTACGAACGGATTCTCTAACAGTGTATAATCCTGGTCCAAACTAACTGCGAAACTGGCTGCGACAAACGAGTGCGTAGCGCCTGAATCGAAAAGCGTGTAAACGAGTCTGCCAGAAACTGAAACCATACCTGCTACCACGGATCCCGAAGCTCTGGCGTCCCTGTGTGTTAGGGCGTTGATACGCCCCTCAGCTCTAGGTGCGGACGAAGCGGCCACACTCTGCGTCGGACGGGTAGGTGCTGGCCGGTACCCTCCTCGCGACTGCGGTCCCCCTCCTCGCGCCTGGGAACCGCGGCCTCCTGCGCGCCCTCCAGTGCTCTGCGCGGGAAGTATCTGCTGACCTCCTGCCCTAGATGGGCAGTCCCTCCTGACGTGGCCCGGCTGGCCACACTGGTAGCAGAGGGGAACCCGACTCCCGCCCTGAGTGACTCCCTGCTGTCGGCTAGGCGGGGGTCCAGTGCTGGCGACTGGCCCCTGTCGAGGGTCCCCAAAGGCCACTGATGGCCCTGCACAACGTGACGGCTCTCCTGCGGACGCCACGTGTCTCCGCTGAGTTCTCCTAACACGCCTGGTGTGGCGGCAGAAATCTCGTTCCACCACTAACTCCCCTGTCGTACGCTCGGAAGGGGGAGGGGGTGGCGACGTGGGTGGAAGCTGAAATTCTTCTCGAACCACCTCTCGAATCAGTTGGACGAGGTCCCTAGACGGTATACTCAGGAGAAGAGGAGGGGTAGTATATATTCCAAGCCCGACACATCTGTCCCCCGGGCCCTGACCTCGGCCGCGCCTGCGGCCCACCCTCCTAGCTCCACGACGCGGCATCTCCTACAATGGAGATGCGAAACAAAATGGAAACGTCAAAACAGACGGTACCTAACAAAACTTCTAAGAGCTCATGTCAAGAGATATGTTGTGGTGGCTACTCTAGCTATAAACATGTGAATTGGTTATTTTCCAGTCAGTTGATTCACTTCTCGGGACGACCTTGCTCTGATACCATCTTGTAACGACCCGGTTCCCGAGTCCCTACGAGACACGAGAACCGAACCGACTCGACTAATCCCAAGACCTAGTCGTCCAACGAGGAAGTAACCAAAAGACAGTAAAATAAACCACATTCAGCATGAATATAACTAACAGTAAGAAAGTACAGCAGTAAGGAAAGAAACTACTACAGTAGGTACCACCACAACAGTAAAACAACATTTATCATATAACAAGAACTGCAGGTAAAGAAGATACAGCGGAAACAAAAACTACTCACTAGAACAGAAACAAAAGAGGTACAAAAGGCTGTGGTAACTCTACTGGACCCTACTCGGCCCAGCGTCCTCTGCAGCCGCTGAAGTGGTTGGTTCAACCGGGTTTTATTGTTATAACGTTGTAGTATAGCCAGTTATTACCAACATTTCAAATATATAAATTTTTTACTCGGAAAATAAAAGAGTTCCCGAGGTCGAACTCAGGGAGCAAGTTGTATTCTAGAGATATACATGTTTCTTCTACAAAAAAATAAAGAAAGAGAGAGGGAAAGAATTTGTTGTTCTCTTTGTTTTCTCCTCGTGATGTTCTTCTTTCTTTCTTTCTTCAGATCTCCTTCTTCTTCTTTGTTCTGCAGAGGTGATGCTCTTCTTTCTTTCTTCAGATCTCCTTCTTCTTTGTTCTGCAGAGGTGATGCTCTTCTTTCTTTCTTCAGATCTCCTTCTTCTTTGTTCTGCAGAGGTGATGCTCTTCTTTCTTTCTTCAGATCTCCTTCTTCTTTGTTCTGCAGAGGTGATGCTCTTCTTTCTTTCTTCAGATCTCCTTCTTCTTCTTTTCTTTTTCAGCCAGGGACGTCACCCCTCCTTCTTTCTTCTTTTCCCTTCAGGCCGTCGTCTGATTTCCAAATCAGACGACTTAAACTACCTGTTGCTACAGTCAGCTTCCTTCTTCTTCCGCGGGTCTTCTTCTTCGCCTGTGCCTGCACACTTCAGAGTTTTTCGTCAGAGGCAAAACCTACTCTACCCTCCCCCCCCCGCGTCTCTCTCTCTCTCTGAAACCACTCTTGGGAAAGCTCTCCCAGAGCTGCCGGGTAACCGGGTTCGGGTCAGGCCCGGGTCCAGGCCCACCGGCGTGCGTGGTGGGCGAGGAGTGCAGGTCAGTCTTAAGTCGGGTCGGGTCGGGTCAGGTCCGCGGGGCGTGAGCGCGGACGAGATCGGGTAACCGGGCGGGTGAAGGGGGCCTCACCCCGTGTGCTGAGGCAGTAAGCCTCCAGCACTTTTGCATCTTATATCGCTGCGCCTCTTCAGGCTTTTCCGAGGTGGGACTAAATGTCCCACCTCAATTGCGCGCCCGCAGCGGGGAAATCAGCGGGAGATCGCGGCGTCACGCGAAGCCTTCTGCCTTAGCTGCGAGCCTGGTGTTTTGTCGGAACGCCTCGCAAGGCCTGGGAGTTGAATCTGGGCGTGGCGCTGAGCGTGGCGCGCCTGTAGCTGCAGGCGGAAGCAGTTCCTCCTGCACGGCAATGGCGGCGGAGGTCGGGTGGCCTGTTCATAAGAAAACGGCCTCTCGGCCTAATCAGAAAGTGCCAGGAGCTTCGCCAGGGTGCGGCGAAGCTTGTGTGGGTGGTGGCGAGGCGCGGGGCGACGTGCAAGGGCTGCCCTAGGTCGGACTGTGGGTCGGAGGATGGGTTTGTTGGGGGAAGCATTACGGAGGTGTGGAGTGGCAGTGAAGGGGTGGGGGGTGCTCAGTGTGATGAGGCGGAGGTGCGGTGAGGGTCGGCGAGCCGTGTGGGTTGCTGAGGTGATGGGAGCGGCTTGCCGGGGGGTGGCCGGAGACGAAGGGGGTGACGATGGTCAGGGTCGGTCGAGGGCTTAATTGAATAAATTGAAAGCGGGGAAAGAAAGAGGAGAAGAAGGGGAGTAGCTCTAGCTTACTTGCAGGGACGAAGGGGGAGGAACAGGGCGACAGTCGTATCGACTGTCCCCGGAGAAGACGATGCTCAGGGAAAGGGGCGGCGGCGAGCAGAGAGCCGGAGAGGCGCCAGCTGGGTGCGGCGTGGCGCGGGAAGAGCAGGGGAGGAAGTCTCTGCTGCTGGTATTGCGGCAGAGCGAAGAGGAGAAGGGGGAGGAACCGCCGGAGCTGGTGAGCGTCTGCCGGAGAGAGAAGAGAGGAAAGTTGGGGATTTTCTCCGTCAGATCCAAGCTGCCCCGGTCGGTGGAGCAACGGGGGGTATTTATAGGGATCAAACAGGGAGGAAGGCGGAGGGAGACGACGTGTCTCCCTCGCCGGAGGATGGCCGGAAACAAGAACCCATACCGTCCGTGCGTTCGCACGGCCGGTATGGTGGGTTATAACGACCAGGGGGGTGTCCCTGCGACGGCTGACGACGCAGGGCACCCCCGGTTTACTTGCCAGGTCCCCCACCTCACCCTGCGTGGCGCCATGCTCCGCGCAAGGTCGCCGGAGCATGGTGCTGGCAGGTTTTGCAGGGGGGACCTGATCGCAAAGAACGAAGGAGAGTTAGGGGCCAAAATGCAAGGGTTCAAAAGTTGAGGGCCAAAGAGTAAATATATGAGGACCAAAGTGTAAGGTCGGTTAAGGAGGTTTCTTCTTAGGCTCAAGTTTTTATACATGACTAATTAGGACCTAAGGAATCTGATGGTGAATTTCATTCTATATTAAACCTTGTTTGACCGGTCAATTTACGCAAAAACCCAAATTAAGTTATTAATTGGGCATGGTTCTCAATGTAGGTCAAAATGGGTTCTGAAGGCCAAATTGAAGGTTATAAACCCTAGAGATTATTTTTCTATGAATTTTAGAGGGTTTATTCTATTTTTACTTTGCCTCGAACCTTGTGAATTGAAGTGGGTTGTTTTAGGGTTACAGATTATCATTTAGTTTCTTGGAATTGCTGTAGCCCTCGCTAGATCATTTCATCCCACTTTTATTCTTATTAAGCTGCTTTGACCTATGTTTGGGCCCTGAATTACCCTGTATGCAGAATATACTGGTAAAATTGCATTTTTACCCCTTATGACTTGTTTTCTTCTTAAACTCAGAATTCTCTGAGTTAAGCCTTTCCTTGAGATATGTAGGAGCTTTTATCCTTTGTATTAGGTCAAAATGAGCTAGTTATGGCTCATGATGAGGTTCTCATCAGCCGCCGACCCTGGCTGCTCAACACCTGGTCCTGAAAAAGGTAACGAGTGTAACACGTCAGCAAAACGCTGAGTAGAGTGGCAAACTAACTAAAGGCAACAGTAGAGTGTACAGTAGCTGTTATGTTCTATTACTTCCTTTATTCACATCTTTCAATTTTTCTCACTATTTCATTTATTTCTCAGATCCTTTACTTGATCTCGAATGTCCTCGTGGGAACGATCTTGATTGCAGTCTTTTCCAAAAGTAGAAGTAGCACGTGGTGCTCTCCTGGCCGGGAGAGTCCCCCGTGGTGATCCTACCCTCAGTCAACCACCCCAAGGTCACTGACAGACGTAACGGTGACTACGGCACGCGCGATAAACGCACAGGTAGCTAGCCCGCACTGGCACGCGGTCAGTCGTTTCCGTTAACGGGTGCGCCCAAAGCACAGCACGGAACCAGGGCAGAGCCCTCTCAGTAACAGGGGTCCAACCCCTACACAGTAACCAAACCGGGGCCTTGCCCCTCCACAGTCCGCGCACCCTCGCCTGACTACCCTGGTTTGCCCTAATGGGCCTAAAAAGTCGGTGAAGGAGGCTAGCAGAACCCCGGGGCCCGTGGGGTAGCTAGTACTCTCCTAACACTACTAGCTCTCCTCGGTACTACGTACACGAGGGCCAACAAGTCGGTACAGAGCGGCCAATCCTAACCCCGGGTCCCTGGGGCGGCTGGCCCCACTCTACACTAAACAGGTACAGGTACTTCCCTTGGTACTGCGTACCCAAGAGACAGTACAAACTACATCTCAGTTTCCATTCCTTTTTCTTTCCAGGAGTTCCACTCCTAATTCCCCGTAGGGTTCCAGCTATTTATTTCAGAACATCATATGTTTCACTTTCCAGATTCACGTTCTCAAAAATCCATGATCTCAATCATGTTTCTCTATTCATAACAGACAGCTATTAATTCAAATTACAGGCAGCTTTATATTCCTTTCCATTTTTCCAAGACTGCAGTATTATACATTCCACTAGTTTTTCCATCCTAGGATTCATGCCATATCCTAGGATCTATCATACAATCTAGTTTTCCGGCCCTAGGATTCATGCAACACCTAGGAGCTATCATTCCATATATTTCTCATTCTTAGGATTCATGCAATGTCCTAGGTTCTAGTTATGGTTCCATACTTTAACAGATTTTAATAATAACTTAAGCCACTCTACCAGGTACAACGGGAGTAATGGGGGCGTGATCGGGAATCCCGCGTGCCTCCGCGACTCTCAAGACTGCAACCGAACGAGGTCCTATCACAAGGATCAAACACAAGGAGTGTCTCAAAACAGTGTATAGCTACTGTAGACGGGTAGAGGAATTAATTCTGAAACGAACGCAACTCGAATCGCGGAAAACGGAGCCCAAACGGGCCCTAAACGGGTCGAGAAAGACGATACTGTGCAAAATCAGACGTCTGGAACTCCTTACAGACGTCTTAAACGGTGGATCAGAGAATTACCTGTTCGGCGTGGTTTCCCAGACGTCCAGAAGTCTGCGGGGACGTCTGTCCTATACCCCAGACGTCCGATGGTCCACACGGACGTCTGTAGATCACTCCAGCCGTTTGGTACAACTTCCAGACGTCGGATTCGCAAAGGATGGCGAATTAGCGAACCTGCGCACAGTCAACCCCCCTCCCTCAGTACGGTCAGTCGAGAAGGAGGAAGAAGAAAGCGGAAACTCACCTTTCAGACGTCTGTATGATCTTACAGACGTCGACCTTGCCGTCTGGCTATCAACCCAGACGTCTGATTCTGGAAATTTTTCCAGAATCAGAACCCTGCTCGGCCTCCGCTCGCGACGCCGCCCGCGTCGCACCTCGCGCGTCCGCTGCTCCGACCGCAGCAGGTCCCTCTCCGCGTCGCTCCGCGCCCCCTGCGCCCTCCGCCGGCCGGCCAAGCCGCTCCGGCGAGCTCGCCCTCACGGCAGAGCCCCGCCCTCGCACGCCGCACCTCCTCCGCGCTCACTGCGGCTGCCGCTGCCGCCCTCGCGTCCGCTCGCTCTCGTGCACAGGAATGAGAAGAAGGAGGAGACGGTGGAGACGGGAGGGGAGGCACGCCCTTTTAAGGCCGCGCGAGGAGGAGAGAGAAGGTGGTCGCAGCGCGCCTGCAGCCGCAGAGAGAGAGGAATCGCAGGTCTGCGCGCACAGGCGCGCAGACGAATCTCCCGTGCGAACATAACTGTTCTCCAGACGTCTGTAAACGATCCTGGACGTCTGGATGTGATCCCAGACGTCTGGTCCGACGTCTGGGCCACCTCCCAGACGTCTTAAAATGCGTCTGGGGCACGCGTTCGTTACAAGTATAAAACGTCAGCAAACGCTAACTAGAGTGGCAACCAACAAACTAAAACAGTAAAGGTGAACAGGTATCTGTTGTTTTTCAATTTCTTTCTTTCTTTAACTAATTCTTCCTTCTTTCACAACTTGGTTTATTTATCAGGTCTCTTTCTTGATCTCGACTATTCCTCGTGGGAACGATCCTGATTGCAGTCTTTTCCGAAGAGTAGAAGTAGCACATGGTGCTCTCCTGGTCGGAAGAGTCCCTCGTGGTGGTCCTACACTTAGTCAACCACCCCAAGGTCACTGACAGACGTAACAGTGACTACGGCACGCCCGATAAACGCACGGGTAGTGACCCCGCACTCGCACGCAGTCAGTCGTTTCTGTTAACGGGTGCTCCCAAAGCACAACACGGAACCAGTATAGGGCAGAGCCCTCTCAGTAACAGGGGTCTAGCCCCTCCACAATAACTAAACAGGGGTCTCGCCCCTCCACAGTCCGCACACCCTCGCCTGACTTCCCTGGTTTGCCCAGTGGGCCTAACAAGTCGGTGTAGGACGGCTAGCTGAACCTCGCGCCCCGTGGGGTGGCTAGCTCTCTCCCTATACTAGTAGCTTTCCCCGGTACTGTGTACACGAGGGCCATAGAGTCGGTGCAAAGTGGCCAATCCTAACCCTGGGTCTCAACCCAAGGGCTGCTAGCTCCCCTCTACACTAAGAGGTAACTTTTGCTCCCCTTGGTACCGCGTACTCAAGGGCCAGCACAATTTCCAACACATTCCTGGATTCATTCCATTTATTTTCAAGGAGCTCATCTCCTGTTTCCCCGTAGGGTTCATGCTCGTATTCCTCGGGCCATTCCATACTAGGTTTCATCATTTTTATTTCCATTTTCAGGTTATACACATGCAACTGGTGATTCTATCATTCATGTTTCCATATCCAGGTTATTCACAGGTAGTTCGTGTTGCCAACATTCACCTTTCCATTTCCAGGTTATATATATGCAGATCATAGTATGACATTTAACGTAAACAACAGGAATTTACATGCAACAGTTTGCTAGCACAATTACTTTACATTTCACAGGTAGCTGTTATTCATTTACAGGCAATTGTTATCATTCTATCTACTCATCCAAGACTGCAATCCATACATTCAATACAATTATTCCAGTGTTTCTAGTCCTAGGATTTATATCGTACCCTAGGATCTAATATTTCATTTCACATATGCATTCAGGTTTGTAATTAAACTAGGGGAACCCACTCTACCAGTAAACCCAGTAGTAGTGGGGGCTTGATCGGCAGGTCCACGTGACTCAGCAAACCCCAAACTCGCAACGGAACGAGGTCCTATCACAAGATCATTCACAAGAGACTACTCAGAATATGATAAAAAGTATTCCAGCAAGTAGAGGAATTTATACGGGAAATAATGGTATCTTAATTTTGGAAATTGGACTTCAAACGGATCCTAAATGGGTAAAAAACAGTAATTCTGCTACACATCAGACGTCTGGAACACCTTCCAGATGTCTTAAGAGAGTTCAGAACAATACCTCAACTCCTGCGCCACTCCTCAGATGTCCGGGAACTTCGCTGGACCGTCTGGACCCAGTTCCAGACGTCCGACCACCTCTCCGGAAGTCTGGAAACGCTTCCAGTCGTCTGGTGCCTCGCCCAGACGTTTGAACTGCGTGGGAGGGCGTGTCCCGTGCCTTCCCGAAGCGAATCCTGCATGCATCAACGAAAAATCTTCTCAATATAGCACGAAACAGAGCCTCGGCGGAACAGCCTGCATGGTCGTATCCGCAAAGAAGGTGTACTTGGAGAAACCTACCTCTCAGTCGTCGGGAACCTCCTCCAGACCTCGTCTACATCGTCTGGACGTCAATCCAGACGTCTAATTCTGGGAAAAATCCAGAATCAGAACCTGCCTTCGCCATCTCGCGCCGCGCGTAGCCGCGCTGCGCCTGCTCTCCTGTTGCTCTGGCTGCAGCAGTGTCGGGGGGAACCTCCTCGACGCACCTCTCCGCCTCGCGCACGCGCCGACCAGCCGTGAGCTCTCCAGCGAGCTCGCACACAAGCTCGCGTGCTCACTCTCCTCTCTTCCCCTTGCTGCTCCTCTCCTCCCACGCCGCTCACACTCGCTGCTCGCTGCTCTCGTTGGAGGAAGAAGGGTGGCTGGAAGTGGGGTGAACGAGGGAGAGGAGGAGGTTTAAATAAGGTGTGGGTTTAGGGTTTCGTCGGGGGTGGAAAGAGAGAGAAGAAGAAAAGTGAAGTGGGTACTGTCTGCGTGCAGCACGCGTGCAGATGCGAGTTCGTACACGAGATTTTTGATTTTTCAGATGTCTAAGAATGAGTCCAGACGTCTTGTAAGATGTCTGACCCTCAGTCCAGACGTCTGACCTAAAGTTCGGACATCTTAAAAAGACTTAATAATATGGGTCTTAACAACATTACTTTTCAATACTGCAACAATTGAAAGTTTAGAAAAAGAAAAAATAATTTGATGAACTTGTAACACTTTTTCATAGCAAATAAAAATTTTAAGAAGAAAAATAAACAAATACTTTTGTATTTTGATTCTTCATCTTTTACTAATGTTAATCGATGAATTTTGATTTTTAATGCATTTTAACTTTTTTACCTATATCAATCAATGTATTTTGATTCTCTACGTGAAAAATCTAAGAACATTAATTAAAAATCTTCAACTTAGTTATTTTGATTTTCGTTTTCTTATTGTAAAAAATTCGATTGGAAAAAATATAACAATACATAAATAAAAGTAAAAAATTTGATTCTAAAAAAAAAAGAAAATAAAAAACACTAGATGTTAAAAAATGTTTTACTCGATATATTTTTATTTTCAATTAATATTTTAAATTTAATTTTTACTACATTGTTTTATACATATATTATTTTATATTCTCGTAAAAATATATAAATATTATTTTTTAATGAAATAATATAAGATAAGAAGATTAACGAGAAAGATGAAATCCAAATGGAAAGTACATTTTAGACAATGTCTAAGTAAAATAAAAGAAAAAAAAAAAGACAAAAAATCGGTGGAAGCACCCGCACGGTTAGTGCGGAAAAAAAGATAAACATATGGTTACTCTAGCAGTCAAAAAGTAAAAAACAAACAAAATAAATGCACAATTCACATCTAATGTTGACATTTTTGGATCGATCTTCTAAATACACGGTCAGAGTTTCCAACACATCGGAACAAATATACATTGGTTAAGTTACCAAACATCTTGAACAAAGGGTAAAGTAATCAATGCATGTTAATTGTCTAGACATGGTTTGCTTGCTTGCGTAGCATCTTTTAAAATTCAAAGAAAATCAAAAGTAAAGAAATGTGTTGTAATATATTTTACAACGTTTAGATTTTCACCCACTAAATAAGAAAAGCACACCTTACTTACTAAAAAATTCAATTCACACGGGTGTGTTAAATCCCAAAAAAAAAACTAAAGTCATAGGGCCTACTGTTATTACAAAAACAACAATTCACTATATTAATGTAAAAAAATTAAATTATATAAGTTAAAAATTAAAATACATTAATTAAAAATAAAAATATAATATTTAAAAATAAATTTTCATCGATTGAAAATTAAAATACGTCAACTGAAAATCAAAATACATTAGTGAAAAATAATTATTAAATTGGAATGGGAGTTTTCATTATGAAAAATGAAAACACAACACATCGATGTGATGCATTTTCATTTTCTACCAGTGTATTTTTATATCCACTTATGAGTGGAAGGTGATTTTACATGTATTAAATAAAAATACACTAATATATTTTTACCTTTCCATCGAAAGAGTAAATTTTCCATTATGAGATGTGATTTATTTCTCCTAAAAATTAATTTTCTCTTGTACAAAATAACCTTTTTTCACTTAAAAGAAACACATCACATGCAACCACCATCGAAGGGAGGACCTCTAACAACGTGAGTGGAGATTGTTACAACACATATTTCATAACCAATTTAAGGTTGTCGAAATTTGCTTCTCTTTAACACGTCACTTGCAAAAGAATTAATGACGGTTTGCCAATGGTCCAGAGCATTAATTTTAGTTAGCAGTGGTACAAGAGCATTGTAACTTGCTGCAGGATGGTGGGGTCCTCAAGGTATGCTGCATTTTAGAAACATGATACAGCTCAGAGCACTCTGGTGATTGTGGGCACATGGTTGGGCGTTGGTGAGTACGGCTGTGCAATGGATCTGACCGTCAATTTAGTTCCAACCTAAGCCTATTTAAGTGGACGAACCTATGGATCAGGCCTCGATCGGTTTAATTTATAAAATCTTAATTTAAACTAAAGTCTAATCCAAACTGAATGTGATAGGGTTGACTAAGCCAAGTTCATTTATTATTTAAAAAAAAATAAAATATATAATTTAGTAAATAAAAATTTCTAAAATAATTAAAAAAATTTCTATAAATTAATTCTTATTCATAATAAATACTCAATGGAATTGACCATGCCGATGGGTGTATTTCAAAATTATAAGATTGGGAGTTAATACGTCACTGGTAGGAATGCATGTCATGAGAATGGGTGAGACGTTAGTTGATGAGGGGGAGAATTTTATTATTTTTCAGTTTTAAGTGTGAATATATTAATTTATATATATATATATATATATATATATATATATATATATATGTATAGTATACATGCGGGTCCTAAATGAGTTGGGAATTGGGTTGGGTTGGATTTGGGTCAACCTAAACCCTTATCTAGGTTCATTTAATTAATGAAAAAAAAAATCTTGACCCAAGTTCAATTATTTAAGTTAGAGACCTGGGCTTGGGTTAGATCTAAGGGATCGAGCTCAAGGTTAGGTTAGGGTAACCCAACCTAATGCTCAACCCCACTGGTGAGGATGTTTGCTAACATGAGCACATGATCATGCTAGCAGCTCAAAGTCATTGTAAACAATTAATAATGGAGTCATCGAAGCAACATCATGTGGTTAATGATAGTCCGATGTATGTGTGCAGGTGTTTTGTCTGATGTATGGTCGACATGGGTGATGTAGTCAATTTCCGTATCATGTTTCAGTGGAATGGTATAATTACCAGCGCCAAATTTGATGTTTGTTTGCCAGCTCTCTATATTTGATGGTTGATCGAGGAGCATAGAAACAAGAAATTATTTGAAACCTCTATAAAATAAAAAGAAACTAGTATTGTACCCATGCGCTGCGTTAGAAAAAAAAAGGAGATATTATGATATTAAAGATAGTATGAACTACATCCTATTTGGGATGATTTTATAAAACGTTGTCAATAGTATTGATGACAATTTTCACGGCTTCTTCGTCAGAGGAAGACTACCAGTGATAGTTTTGTCTAAGAATCATCACCAAATTATTATTGTGATGCGACTTTCTGCCATGCTATTTTAGTGACGACGTTGAATGGTAACCAAAAGGTTGTTTTCTTGTAGCGTAAGACTTTGAAATTTTATTCCAAATTCAATTAAGAAATCTCACGACAAAGGAAATGCACCTTTAGAAAGTAATTAGAAATGTCTTCTTTCCTTGTTTGAATGTCATTAGCTTGTTTTCCAACAGCTACAGTCACAAATAATTTTTGCACAAGAACATGGTGAATCAATCCTACACTTTCTTTATAGTGGCGGCCTCTTGGATGTGCTCGATCAGCTCCTCCTCGATAGTTATCTTTAGCATGAATATTGCTTTATTGCTTTTAATCTTTCATTTCTTTAGTGCTTTTTCTCGTTGAGCTGGAGGTGATGCTACATCATCCCCTCCCAGAGATCTTGTCTTTGTAAAAAAGATTCAATGCACGTTCTTCCATAGCTATAGCAGTGGTCGTTGATTGCTGTGATTGAGCCATGGGTGCCTGCCATCGTGCCTTCAAAATACTACAATCCTATGGGACAAAATTGGCCCTAGACCAAGTTTGTTTATAGTCTTAGATTGTGTAACGATGGACTCCCCTTTTCACAAATTAAAGAGACTACCAAATATCCAGGAGAAACCTCCCCTGAAATGACCCCCTAAAAACTTAACTCAAAGCCTCAATACCCCTCTTCCTTTTTTTTTTTTTTAAATTTTAAATAGGAGGTAAAAATAAAAATACTTAATCATGAGGGCCTATTTCCGATCATGCTCTCGTACTAAATGTAAAATTTACAAGGAATATAATTTTTAATAATACCTTAATATACCACTAATACAATTTAGCAGAGCACTTCAGAGTACATAACGCAGTCAAAAAAACAACACAATACATCACCAATCCACCTCTCGACCTCTCTCTCTCTCTCTGCACTCAACTCTCTGTCTCTTGCCACCACAAACAGCCCACCATTGGGCTCCTCATCTCAGCTCTCAACACTCTCCCTCTCAGCCACGCACATGAAATGAAGGGTCCATAGCCCTATTTTAAGCCCTCACAGCCGATGACGATAACTTATTAAAGTCGGTGTTGTATCACATGAGGATGTTCAAATACCATACAAGAGTCAATGGATCTACAACTCTAATTAATGTATCACATTCGAGAATCCGCAAATTGTCCACAAAATTGTGTAAAATCCATAAAATATTCGTATAGAAACATTCAACGTATAACATATGTTTATCTCATAGAATTTAAAGTGCACTTGCCTTAGTTTTAAATTAAGTGCAAATTAAATGGGTCAAGCCTAGTTTCAGACTTCAAACTGCAAGTTACTTTCGGTGATCTGAGGTCTTCGAGTAAAACATTTGATTGCCAAAAAAAAATAGATGAGGTTTTCGAATGCTTGAGGTCCAAATTAGGGAGGAGAAACTCCTTGAACCCTTTGATAACCATTTCCTTCACAATTGCACACATCATTATCTCCCACAAATGCAAAAGTGGATCATTGGCAAATACACATTGTGATGGAATAGAGAGCTTCAGAGAAAGAGGGTGAGAGGAACATGATGGCGAACTCCATTTTATTAATGTTGAAAACTCAAACAATGTAAGAAAGGCATTGATATCTATATATAAAGATTTAATTTCAATTAAACTAGGAAACAAATCATATAATAAACTGAATCTCTAAACAACATTTCCTAAACAACACCACTTGACTTTTAAGAAACAATTACTTTAACTAACAATCAAATCAACCAAACTAAGCAAAAGACTCTTACCACTTTTATTGTTGACGTGATCTCGTGATCTCTTGGAAGAGATCATGAGATCTCACACGATCTCTAACACATATGCACTACAATTTCTCATTATAGGAGAGCTCCCCACAATTATACTCCGACATGGCGAACATTCTCCTCGGCATCAAAGAAGCCAATAAGTTATCCCTCAAGAAGTTCATAACACGACCACTGCTCTGAAGAACACGGCCGGTAACGTAAGCAGTACACACAAGCTTAAAGCACCTCCACCTCCTCTCCTTCACATACATCTCAATTCCCTTCTTCACCCTCCCTTGCTCATCACCACCAATGTTGGCAGACTTCCCTAACAGGGCTGCACCGAGACACCTTGCTAGAACAAACCCGTCTTCAAGGGCTGCGCAACCTCCTTGGGCAATGTCCGGTGTCATGGCATGGAATGCATCACCTGCCAGGCAAATATTTCCTTGGTATATCCTATTTCGCAAGAGATCAAAAGGCCAGCATGATCGCAGCTTCGAGACGAGAATATTCGACAATTCGGTCCTCTCAACAATTTCGATGGCATGTGAATCTAGCTTCCCAAGCTTGCCCAACACAAACTGCTTCACTTTGATTGGGCTATCTTCCAAATCCTCTTCTGCAAAAGTAATAATTAATGAAGCTACCAGTTAGCCCACGCAATCCTGAATCCCTGACGCCGAGAAATCAACACATTGCACCCAATTTTCTGTATAAACTAAAAGAAGGTGTTGTCCTCCAAATTGTTATAAATGTCCTCCACCCATTAACACATATTGAAGTTGAACTCATCCCCATATTGGAGCATCGTCAACGATGCCATAAAAGAAAATGACAAAATCTACTAGCTAATATATATTCAGAGAACAATGTGTGAAAATGGACAAATTTTTATGAGTTGTTTCATATCACAATAATTTAGTAAAAAGTCATAAATGGGATTTGAGTGCTCAACGACACTTTATGTACTGATTGTTATCTGTTTATCGTTTACCTAAGTGGCCTTGTAGTTCTCTACCAAAAATCGGGCCCCATATTGCTACCGTGGACAGACCCTTTTTAAACGAAGAATTATATTATGATGATCGAGAAAAGACCCTTTTTTTTTTTCCCTGAGAAGAATAAATGTGGTGCACATAGGATTTGATATTTTTTAATGATGTCATTGGTGAAGACTTTGCCATTCCGCTAACTGGAGTTCAAAATCCCAAGAAGGGTGAATTCACAGAAAAAGACAGGTAAAACACATAGAGAGATAAACAAGAATAAGATGATTGTTCTTTATGATCGACAAATGAGCAACATGATTAGATGAGGTAGACGCTATGCTACATGTCACTTGTAAATAAGAATCTCTACTACAGTGAAACAGTTCAACAATTGAAGAGCATCCCAATATCTATAGTTTTCAACCCAAAGAATGGAAACAATGATCTCTTTCTTATTTACTATATTACATGAAAGTATTCTCTTATGTGGGTCTATGTTAGATTTATTTGGGTACTTATCTACTTCTATACTTTCGAGCTAGACCTTCTAAAAATGTTACCTAAGATAAAATTACCAACAAATGTTCAGTTAATAGTTGCTGTGAGTGTGTTGCAGATGCAATTTAAACAACATCGTTAGTCATTTCCCTTAGAATTTGATGCCTTGAAATATTCATCATTCCGATCCAAGACTTTCAGTTAATTCAGAATGTCCACAGTTTGCCATTCAAATGAATTCAACTTAAATTGCATTAGGTGCGACTACAGTACTACATAAAAGCTATTAGCAGGATAGACAATCCCTGAAAAAGCCCCAACACCAATGTATTTGTTATGACGTTAAACTTCGTTTATCTGTTGCTATAACTTGATAACTAAGACTTGCCTTTCTTTGAAGGGGACCATGTGAAGAACCAATATGCAAGTTTGTCATCAACAGGCACAAAGCCACTTCTGAAGCCATCCCCGCAGCATTGAAGCATCTCAGGTTTGAGACCATGCCCCTCAGGGAACTCCGCAGTGGCTCGCACCGCCAGCCGTCCGACGAACATGGGTGCCCCAAGTGCCAAGGACTTGGCGACAACAGAATTCACCCCATCACACCCCACCAACACCTGAATCGAGCAATAGCAAATTCTTAATCAGTAAGGCGGTGTTTGGCAAAGGAAATTGGTTCGTGGAATAAGTAGTGGAATAGGAAATAAGTAGAATAAAATGATGAAAACACTTATTCCATGGAGAACGTGGAATAAGTTTGCACCGGGTTCTGATCTCTTAACTCAATGCAAATGGGTGATGGGTTAAGTGGTGAAGAAACACGATTTAAATGCCTTAACTTGCCAACCAAAAGGATCGTGTACATGTATGCAAATAATACTAAGGACCACAAGTACCTTAGTTTTGATAGTTGACCCATCTGCGAGATGAAGCAGCTTCAAGTCCCCAACATCGTCAATAGACACCACCTTTGCGCTGAACCTGATTGTGCCATGGGGGAGGTCCTTCTCCAGAGCTTCCAACAACAGGTTCCTCCTCAAAATCCGCATCTCAAATCGGTCGCTGCAGTACCCAATTCACACCCACCAAGTCAACTATTGCACGCATCCAGAAAGTATTAGAAAAAAAAAAAAAAAAAAACAGAGATGGGGGGAGGGGGGAAAAACAATACTGACGCGTTGATCTCTGCTTCTGCCAAAACCTTTCCACTAGTGGCAGATATCAAAGCGAATCTGCAATTACATCATTCACACACCATTTTATTCGATTGCCACCTAAAGGGTGCATGGATTTATTACATAGGAAACACGGAATAATAATAGCCGAGAGAGTAAACGTATGCTATGTACATAATATTTATATGTAAGTATATACCCGCGAAGCTGGAGATGGCGCTGCCGGAGACCATCGGCGACGCCGAGAGCATCGAGTGCTCTCCATGCGTTCGGCCACGTACCGATCGTGAAGCCGCTGGTCCTCAAGCGATCGGCCGATTCAAGAACCAAGCTCTTAAGTCCAAGCCTACAGAAGTAAGTGGGAGGAAGGCAACGACTTATATAGAGTGATTTATATACATACAGACACTTATAACTGTATATGTTATATGCAGAGCTAACTATGATTTGAGGGGCTCTGATTCGTAGGTTTACACATGGGAAACAAAACAAAAAATGCAATCACCTGTGGAGTCCAAATGCAGTAGCGACGCCGGCGATTCCTCCACCGACGATGACTATGGTCTGGACCTCCTCCATGGAAATGAAGAGATCAGGAGTGAAGATCTGTGTGTATAAAAATTCGGGTGGTTTTGGGGAGTGCGTTGGATAGCTATTGTTCCTCTAATCTAAGCTGTGATCACGTGTGTCAGTTGGTACCAAAGGATGGAAATAAGGATGGGTTTTTGCATGTTGGTGTCCCCTCTCTTTTCGTTTTAGAGTTTGAGTCTACTGCTTCTTCCTTGCGGAAGGAGTAAGATTAGTCTCAAGCATGAGATCGAGTGGGGTGCTTTTTTTTTTTCGAACGAAGTAAGGTCAAAGGGCCACAGGACCTCTTTTGCAGCACACATACTCACATCCAATTGCGTGGATGATGCATTGGTGGCTTATCGAGTTGACTAAAAATGGCTGGAATGGTTTGTGGATAGATATCTTTTGGGATAACAAATTCTCAATGGAAGGAGAGAAATGTTGGGATGGAAGTCATTCCACCGGGGGGGGGGGTGTGTGGAATAGAATTTATCCCTGCACGTGTGAGATAATGTTCTCACTTATCTCCCTCTTTATCGTTTGATGTGACTTCAAATACAATTAAACATTAAAACACACTTATATCCTATTTATCATCTGATTCTCCCTCTTACATTTACTTTCAGGGGTGGCTGATATCTGGGTCAAACTCAAATAATCCATCCAAACGGTTGAAAATGGGTCATTTGGGATTAAAAAAATAAAACTTTCATAGGTTTTGGGTTGGTTAACGAGTTTAGCATATAACATAAATTATTGGATCGAGTGACATGTAGGTCACATTCATTTATCTCATTCAAACCTAAATGTATAGATGATTTAATGTGTAAATAAAATTGACATTTTTTAATATAATCTATTGAATCTAGGTCACATTCATCTATCTGACTTAAACCCAAATGTATAGATGACTTGATTTGTAAATGAAAATGACATTGTTTAGAAACTTTCTCCTTATAATTACATATAGTATTTAATTTTTTATAAGATGGATAAATCATTTAGTTGCTATTATATTGCAAAGTATTTTGTAAAAAAAGAGATTTTCTTTGTTAAAAACATGTGAAAAGTTTGTGTTTCACTTGACTCAAATTGACCCAAACTTGACCCGACTGACCCAAATCTTGTCTAATTTGATTGGATCATCGGTAGTCATTTTGTTAACCCAAATCGAATACGATTTGAACTGAACAAGCCAAGCCCACCTAAATCAATCGATCACCCACCTTTACTTATTCCACTAAATCAATTCCACTAACCAAGTAATATCTAAAAGTTCATGAGTCAGGTTGGAGCCAACTTAAGAATTTCAACTTGTACACAAGTCAGCAGGAAGAAATTACCAAAGTTGTAAAGGTGGACTGCATGAATAAAGATGAGCTGTATGTGGGATGCACGCTATTGGATGTTGCGAATTGAGTCAAATTAAAAGAATTGGCAGTCACTAAATATGCAAAAAAGTTTGTGGGATGGAAGGCTAGATCCTTATCGTAGGCTGATAAGTGAGTTCTTATTCAAACTATGCTCAACCCCATTCCTAATTATCTCATGACAACAAATCTATTCTCGTAAAAAATCTGTTTACAATTAGATAGGTTGATCAAAGATTTCTAGTGGGTATGTTCAGATGTGAAGAAGCATATTTACCTGAGGGCATGGAGAGATATTTGTGTACCAAAGCATTTGGGTGGGTTGACATTCAGAACAACATGGCTAGCAAATCTTGTGTTCATTTAGAAGATGGCTTGGTCCTTGTGTGCTAGAGAAGATGGGCTATGGTAGGAACAATTGAAGAGAAAATATTTTCCTGATGGTACCTTATGAGGGTACATTCCTCAGTCATTAGACTTAACTTTTCTGGAGGTGCTAGGAGAAGTAAAGAGTTGGCTTTTTAGACACTCACTATGGCTGATTAGGAACAGGTAGAAGGTTAATATTTGGAGTGGCCATTGAATCAATAAGGAAGATTGTGTGCCTTTGCCATGGGAATGCTCTGCCCTTCAATTTTCTGAATGGGACTTGCTGGAATGAAGAAATGATCCCTACTTTGTTTTAGTCAATATTTTCCAAGCCATCTCTCTACGCCTATACATCTTGGTCCCGATGTGCTAATATAGAAGCCTCACCCAAAAGGCTCCTTTTTGGTCAGATTTGCATACTTGACGTTTTCACTGAACATGGGAGATATGATCTTGTGGGAAACAAGGAAGGTAAGTTCTACAGAATGTTATGGTCTATACATGGATTGGTACCATGAATTAAAGTATTTCTCTGGAGAGCTATCATCGACGCTTTGCCTATTAAAGCACTTTGTGCTAGAAGAATCAAGAAGTCTGACTCTTTTGTCCTCTTTGCAATTGTGGTGATGAGAATTGGGAGCATCTACTTTGGGGATGCCATTTATGAGATCAGTCTGGTTTTATGGGGGTGTGAGGGTTGGCAACTTAGAAGAATATTGGTGGGATTGTATTAACAATATGAATAGGGTTTTTTATTTTGCTGGCTTCCTGAAAAGTGAGATTTTTTATCTCATGCAAGACTTGTGGTTAGATAGATGTAAGGTAGCAATGGCAGGTGATACTCCTAACCCCTATGCGGTGATTGAAGGGCCTGTGAACATGGCAAACTTCTTTAATTTGTGTAATGGGAATCATTTAATTATAGACACTGTCAGGTTGTTTACATGCTACCTATTGGCTATAGCTTCCATTATGAAAATGTTGTTATATGGGTTGGTGCTGCGGTGGGGACCGGTAGTTTGCGGTAATGATAATGGTGGTGTATTTATGGATGAAAATACCATTGGTGTCATTGTAGTAAATTGTATGGGATACCAGTTATTATTACGACCATTATTATTTCCTTATCTAATTTTTACTGGTTTTATTCCAGGTCGTTCACTGGGAGGCAATTATTAATTTACATCGCTCTTTAGTCTCAAAATTATCCTTTAATTCCAAAAAGAGGTTTTACATCTAATAAGGAATGAATGAATGAAGACTTGGTTTGCCTACTCACAAAGAATGAATCAAAATGCTTGCAAAAACTAACTATAAACAAGCACCAAACACTTTATCACTATATTTTAAACTATCTCTTTACAAGTTATAGTATTAATACTTACAGGAAAGTACACTATCAACTAAGATTACATAGTATACAAACTTAACTTACTAATCTGACACCTACAGTAACACATACAATGGCTATAGTGACGGATGTAAGCGTCGCTAGATCCCAGAAATACTATATACAAACTTAAAGAGGGAAACCAGGGTCTGTAGCGACGGTTATGGCGACGTTTTATTCTGTTAGTAAATGTATGAATTTATTTACATAAAAGTAATTGGCTATACTACGTATACATATATCCTTTGTATCTGTATTTACTTTCGTATTTACATCTTCTCTCTCTCATTCCACACTATTTTTCTTCTGTTATTATACTTCTTTGTTTTAATTCTACGTTAACAGTCTTCACTAACTGCGGCGTAGGGTGATTAGCTACTGTCATTAGTTCTCTTTAATTAATAAAAAATGTGTTTAATTTGCGGGCATGCTTTTCGAGGGATATACAGCACCCAGAGGGTGGGATCAAACCTCTACTAAGCGCACCCTACTTGTCATTAGGCTGCTTAATTCCGTTTTATCAGGCTCAGAACACGAGCATTCTTAGCCCGCGCACACACACACACCTCCCCGGGCCCCTGGCCCCTCAATGCTCAATCAAATGCTCAGAATATGCTTAGATAGTTAATAGCGCATGTTGTTTCGGGCGCCCGGCACCCGTGACGACTACGCTATAAGTTAACGAATTCAATTTATACCACCGCGAGCATTTTGCAACGCACAATGTGGCGCTATTCGAGCTCGCATATGCATTGAAAATGTGTGCGGCTGCTCGCTGAAGATGATTTTGGCCCTCAATTCGAGGGCCATAATTTATTTAAAAATAAAAATAAATTATGGGAAAATGAAGTATTTACATAATACTATGCAATTGTACATTTAATTTGAGATTTTAATTATATTTACTATATAAATAAATTCACTAAAGTGTACAGTTTTACACACTGATTTTGGTGTTTTATTCTTTAATTACTTATAAATTAGCTATTATATTGTCTAATTGACCTTATACAGAGTTAGTATACATGTATAAGTATTTTATAAACATTTTTATTATATTTTTCAGAATTAATTTTTGTTCTATTTACATTTAATAGCATATTTGACTGTTTTACTTATAAATTAAGTTAAAGTAATACAATAAGGTATAAACATACTTCAATTAGCTTAAATTACTTAAGGTATATTAGTCTAAGTATACAGATTCAATTAACTTAATTATAACTCTAAATTACTAATTTATCTAATTTAATTTAACAACTTAGCTATTAACTTAATAAATTCATTATTTATTATGTATTAAGAATTAAATTAAGGTACAGGGTTTTATTTGCTTATAATCTACATATGCATATATATATATATATAGTTTTATAGTTTAATATTGTTATTTATACTATCTATTGATTTATTTAGTCTAGGAATACATATAAGTTAGTTTAATTTATAGATAGTTATATAATTAATGTATATACTGTTTGATCTAAATTAGATACCCAATGTACAGTATGCAATATATTTACATAGTTATTTGTACAGTTTATGTACATATACTACCTATTTACATATATAACCTAGTAGAAAGCTTATGTTTACAAGAGTATAATTAATATACAAAGTAATTTTTAGGTCTTTTTGGAGTTTTTCACTTTTTATGGTTTTTATAAATATTATCGAAATAAGAGATCAGAAGGGAAGAATTGGTTGAGGAGAAAGAGGTATGTTTGATGTTTTTTAGGTATGACTCTTATTATTAAGCTTCATGGTATACAAATCCATTGACTGGCAAATCCTATCAAGTCGAGGGTTTTGCATACCATGAAACTTGGTATATGGATAGGTAACTTTCTGATCTTTGATCAGACTATTTTATTTTAATTTTTAGAATTTTTACTGATTTTTATTGAATTTTAAATCTCACCCAACCTAAACCTTTCAACAGATTTATAAAGGATCCTAAAGGCTTAGGATGGTCTTAAAAGATGTAAATAGGCAGTGACTGCCTTATTTTCATTCAGCATGAAATCTGGGAAGTGTTTACCAATTTTAATACATTCCTTAGTTTAGATTCCCTTTTTAAATCATGTGTTGGACAGTTAGCTTTAACTAAACTAGCTGACAACATTTAAAAGAGATAAAACAAGCATTCACAGAAATTAAAGTTCAATTATTTAAACAGGGAAGCTTGTATACACAAGGAAAGAAATACATCTATATGTTAGCTACATACAACATACATTCTACAGGGTTTTACATCAGATTCTATCTGCTACAAATTAAGACAGTCAGACAGCAGCAGCAACATGGATTTTACAGACCAACCCTACAGCAGCTCAGATCAGATTCCAGATGGTCTAACTGCTGCTGCAGTTAGTCCATTTGGGATGAAATCTGAGTTAGGAGAGAAGGAGAATGTAGCTGCAAAGTGCAGCAACTTGCTGTGACCACTGAGATTAAAATGATAAATCAAGACTAAAGAAAAGAAATACTCTCTCAATCCCCCATCTGACAAGGGTTTTACTTCTCATTAAAATCACTGAATACCCCAATTCAAATGCAAAAACCCTTATCAATAAATTCACATCAGATTAAATCAACAAAACACTAATCTAACTCTTCCTAATGCTATAGACAGCATGTAGAAAGAGTTAAATCAGTTAATTAAAATCCATAATTCAAATCTTAGTTTCTGAAACCTTAAGGAGTATTGGGAACTCCTTAGGTTAGGAAATCATCAATACTTTCATCCAAAACAAACTCATAGATGCAAGATAAAACTTCAAATCACCACAGTAATTTTTCTACGGGAATTCTATCTTTGCATTCAATGCATTAAAACCTTCATCAAACTCAGATCTGAATATGGCTCTTCTGAGATGAATTCTGACATCAGAAACATCTTAGATTCCTTGCCAACAATGAACACAAATCAGAATTTTTTTCAATTTGTCAGATCAAAACAGTTAAAACCCAATTGAGTGAAAATCCTTGAAATCCAAGTTAAAGAAAAATCCGACAAACTGATAACTTCAAACTCAGACCAGGGGCTTTTGTGAACAAGAGTGAGGTGAATGGGAAGCCCTTAAGTGCTTTTTGACGCCAATTTCAGATCTGAGGTAAAAAACCAATCAGATCTGAAATTAGGTCTGAATGTATGGGTGGAATGCGAGAAACAAGTCGTGGAAATCAGAAGTGAATATGAAAATATGGAGAGAAAGAGAATTTGTGATCATGACTGTGTGAAACCTTCCCCTTTGATCTGGAATGATCAGAGGAGGTGAGGGAGGAATTATAGCCTAAATCTACTGCTACAGCTACTCTATCATAACAGCAAAATTAAACACTACCAATTACGTTAATTCTACTCTAAACCTACTTAACTACAGCTACAACTAATTTGCAGAATGATAAATCTACTCTAACAGGAAGAATGGGACCTATGGGTCCTTAGCCGGTGGCTAAGGAGGAAGAAGGAAGGAAGATGACTCCAGCGGAGGGAAGAGTCTACTAGTGAGGCTCCAAGGTCGTCCTCAGGTGCTACGAGGTCCTTAACGACAAGGAGGTCGAGAGAAGGTGACAATTTCACAGCCGGTGGCTATGAAATCAGAGGATTGATGGGGAGGAGGAACTGGAGTGGACGAACGATCGCTAAGAGATATAGGAGGGAGCGATCCCTTGCGCGCGCAACCACTGAGGTGCTTAAGTAGCAAACTCAGTGGCTGAGATCACCGCGCGAGTGAGGATAATCAAAGAGGTAACCGGCGGCGGGGATGAGAGGAGAGGAGCGCGCGGTGAGCCAATCTCAAAATCTGACCGTCAGATGGGATCTGGGGAGAGGGGTGAGTGCACATGCCGATTTATGTGAAGCTTCTATTTAAATCCAACCGCAGATTGAAATTGCGAGAAGCAACGGCGGTCGAGATCTGTCGTGTTCTTCGCGGGCTACAGTGTGTGCGAAGAGCAGCAGGCCGACCTTTGAAATGTCGAGAAAATTGCAGGGAAGACCCCTACGCGAAGGGGTAGAAACATTGCGTGCAGGCCCATAGGTGAAGGGAATTGCAACAGGATGGACCCTATAGCCTTTCAAAGGGGTCACTGCGGTTTACAAGTAGGTCCAAAAAGGAATTCTAAAGGCAAGAATGTAATGCATGAATGACCTAAGTGTAAACTACATATTACATAGTCTAAATGATGTTCAAATGCCTTCAAATTTTTGTATGTGCTTAATTGAACATTTAAGACATTAATTATACTTTTGATTTGGCCTTTCAAACTTATTTATGTGTTCAGTTAACGCATGGATCACCATTTGTTCTTTGCTTTCAAAATATCTCGTTTTGTGACCTAATTATGAAATTTTAACACAGAGTAAAGGTTTTAGGTCTTTTTCTTTGATTCCCACACTTAACCCTTTTTATCTGTTAATTTGATGTTGTTTTACTCAGTGTCTAGCTTAACTTTAGCTTTTTAGGGACTCATCAGGGACTCCTTCTTGATTGCAGCAGTAGTATTGTCAGATGCCCCTAGCATCTCAATTTGGCCTTAGATGTTGGCTTACAAGAGGTGATGATTCTATCGGATGCCATCAATCCGGTAAGACAAGTTTTTGCCTTATACCAACCTTATTGGAAATCTCAATGTATTGTTGAGCACTGTACTTCCATGCTAAATATTCATGCAAGTTTTTCTTTGTTCAAAGTTGATCGTGATGATGTTTGGCCAGCACATGTACTCCCTTGACATTGTTTTTGTTGTAATCTCCTAGGAACTTGGGTATTCGTTGACTTTCCTTGTCTTATTTAAGGCTACGTATCAGTGGTGTTTTTCACCCACAAACAAAAAAAACTTGTTCACAAGTTAGCCCAATTCATAAATTGGCTCGTTAACTGCCAACAAGACATTGCAAGATTTAAAAAACCTCCCAGACAAACTACTATATGCGAGTACAATATAGAGACATCGTTTGGTGGGTGGGATTGGAAAACAAAATAAGTTTTCATAAGTGGTGGAAGAAGCACTTTTCTTTTTTGGGTGCAAATGATGGAAGTAGAAGGAGGTGGAATAAAGAAATCATGTGATTTCACTCTCAATCTTAGTGTTTCTCAATCCTACAATTAAGACCAGCCAAAGAAGATATCGTGGGTCTAAAACTCTTAATCCCATGCCAAATAGTGCCTACACCCTTTCAATATGAAGAAAAGAGGATCCTTTCCACTACATGTGGTTTATTTTGGCAGCATTGCATATATCGTGCATGTATCATAGAAAAAGTACTAGCATATGTCTACTCAAGCGCTAATAGTGCTATTGAGATTAAGGAACCTGAATCAAATCCAGTTCATCACCTCGAAAAACCCAAACCAATTCCTTCTTGAGTATCGATAATCAGATTGAACTGGCTTCAAATGTAACTTAAATAAGTTTATCATCACACAAAAAGTATATGTGTGAAATATCAAACTTACAACTCTTTCATGTAAAACAACATCCCTTCATTCCTTATTCAAATTCCTGTCTCACGCAATCCATTTTTTCTCTTTGGAAGGATAAAGAAGTTTAATATCTTTTATTATTCAAAAATTCAAACATGATCTCCATGTCCACTCCTTTAACAACAAAAGTCAAAATAGATTAATTAAAACTAAATCGAATCAATACAATCCTATTCTTGGTTGAATCCAATTTGATTTTGGTTAGTGTGACTATGAAAGACTTAATCAGAGACCTCGTTTCCTTCAATGGGTGAAAATCAAACAAAATTGGCTCTACACATCCCTGCATACCATTGTATTCAACTGTCGAAGGGGCTTGAGCATAATTGTGGGTGGAGAGGGGATGTGATAATCAATATGCTATTTATATACCTTATTAAGTTAGATTGCTAAGTTGAATGATGAGTCCATTCTATCATGGAACTTTAAAGACTTCAGCTCAACTCATGTGATCAGCTAAACTCATGAATGCTTGATGAGCCAAACTGAAGTTGACTCCCTTGAGTCCAAGCTATCTTCACAACACCATCCTCGGGATAAGGTTGATGGCTTGTTTGTCCCTCTTAGTTTCCATGGGGCAAAATTAATTATCCTTCTCCTTGATCCTGTCTTTCCTTGATTTCATGTTAAATGCCGAGTCGAAAATGCCTATCTAAAGAGGTGTCGTACCTTTGGAAGAGGCAAATATGGTGGTATCCTTCCGGTGCTACAATACAGGAGAATTAGGAAAAAAATTAAAGGCATCCAAAGATAATCCAATATAATATTTAGGGCATCCAATAATGCTGTGTTTGGGTATAGAAGCCGTGTTCGTCAAATATTCCAGAAAAAGGTAACATAGATGCGGTTGGACACGCAAGTGAGAGGTGACGCATCGACATGGTGCCACATTAATAAGAGGTTCTGTTTACCGACGTCGAATAGAAACTTTTAATCAATAAATAATTAAGAAGAAATGTGCGTACAAGTTTTGATATTCTATTTTTTTTTTTTCAGAGGAAAGATATACGTACGAGGGAAAGATGATATTTTTAATATACATTAGTATTTAAGTGATATAAAATTTTCTATTTTTTTTTTCTCTATTGTGTAAAAACTAAAAGTTAGTTCACCCCTGGTAGTATTTATAGGATGAATTTTCTTTAGTTGTAGGTCTCTTTTTTTATTTCCATAATCTCGAGATTCGGTTAATAATAGTATGTTGTGTGCTAATTAAAAGATGATTATAAGTCAATGTCGTATCTCGTATGATTTCTTCTTGATTATGATGATAAATCTATCGATCGGTGATTTTCATTATCTATTGGACATGATGTAAACAGGTCTACCTTGAGATGCTAGATTTTCATTATCTATTGGACAACTAGATTCTTCGTGCGACCACATCCGTAAGGTAATTTTTCTCTTCTCACCACTTCATCACTTCCTTTGTCTGAATTTATTGGTGGAAAAAATAAAACTAATTTTATTTTATGCGTACCAATATTGTACGTACTGTACGCCAAAACCGACGTTCTCACCGACTGATTGCTGTCCGACCACGGACCACCCTTTCGAGTAAGGAGGGGAGCACCATCAATTACCCTTTTTCTTCCATTCAATAATGTGCATGTGAAAGACTCTGATGACAACTGCAAGCCCTCGTATCATCAATGTAACTATAGCATCATGCCCGTGCTTTTCAGCAGTGAAAGAAGGTAAAAAAAACAAAAAAAAAAGATGCGGAAGGTTGGAAAAAAAATATACGTATTCTCGTTGAGACGAGGCAATAAATTTTATTTAAAAGATTAAAAATTATTTCTTTAAAAATTAATTATTTTCTTCTTAAATTGAGTTACACGGTAACATATATTGTTGTAAAATTATAATTTAAAATATATATATACTTACTTTTACTTTTGGAAGAATAGATAACATTAGAAGTTTTTTAATCTTTTTTGTAATATATGATAGATAGGTGAGTTTTTAGAGATATGTATCTTTATGAATTATATAGTTCGATATTTTTAATTTAAAGGAAAGAAAACCTTATAATAGTCAATCAATTAAGTTTTGCATATCATTTAACTTTTGACAAGAAGAGGGAGGAGTAGGGTTATAAAAGAAATCCTACGTGAACGAGAATGAACAAGAAATATATTGTCTCAAATAGAAATGAGAGAGATAATCCGAATAGGAGAAAATATAGTAGATAAAATAAAATTATGGGAATAAAATGAGAATGGATCACGAGAATAATTAAGAAAATAATAATAACATAAAAGTTATCTTTTATTATTTTAGAAAGATGAAGCTGTTGTTTAAAAAAATGGTAATGAAGGCAACGATCCAATGGATGGATCCTATTTATTTTCTTTTTTTTTTTTGTGAAAGAAAAAAAACTGATGGCAATACGCTCCACCTAACCTTCAAGAAATATAAAAAGAAACATGGTGGAGAGAGAGAGAGAGAGAGAGAGAGAGAGAGAGAGACGACGTTGGATTTGAGGTGCCTTTCGATCGTGGAGAGAGAGAGAGGGATGGTTTGGTGCGTGGACAGACGGAAATGGTTCCTTAGATTGGTTATTTTTTTAAAATGGGGGTGACGTGTTGGAATGGTGCAGCTCGCACCTTTCTTGAGGTGAAGTTTACAGAGGGCAATAAGTGAATTTTTGTTTTGCCATAAATTCTAATTTTCTCAAACTTGTGTTTGAGTGAGGGATAAATTATTTTATGATTAAATTCCTTGCGATCCTAATTTATTTTACCTTATCTTTTATTCACGTAAACATCTGTAGAATTATTCCAAACTACATGGATATCTCTTATTTACAAAGTTTTGTTCCATAAAATACATTTCGCAACGTAAAATAACCCTTTGTGTGTATATAGATATAACATATATTCAAAATTCAAGTCCCCGTCCGCCTCTATTTCCAACCCTTTATACCCTTAGTGTCCCCAACTCGTTTTTTTTTTTTTTTTTGGCAGGTAAGCACACCTAAGATTAGCAGCCCATAAGTTCACAAGGGAAGCAAGGATAAACCCAGTTCCCTTGTACAGAACAATAGAGACAGTACTTTACCAGAACATGTGCTGGATGAACTACATTTCTATCTACTTTTGACAGCATAAAATTAACATTATCTTGAAGAATCCTAGCACATTTTTGGATGAGCTTACGACATTTCCAAAACGGCTGCTGACGGGAGAGAATTTGGCTTACCGGAGGGTAGGCATCTGAGAGAACAGCCACCTCCTGAACACCAACATCTCAGGCCAATTGCAGGCCCTTGAGAATTGGCCAAGTTTCCGCTTCCATACTGCATAGCGTTTCCACTTGACAAGCAGAGCATCTTATAATCCTTCCAGACGCCTCACACAACGCTGCTGCCACCACCGAATTATTCTTACCAACTGCTGCATCAACCTTCAAGATGAGGTTATACGAGACCCAACTGTTATTTACTTGAGGAAGTTCACTCCCCATCAGATTTTGCCCATGATCATTCACCTGATTTGCCATGACGCTATCTCCCTCCTCTGAGAATCCATAGAATTTCGCCATTCCATCCGCCATTTTTATCACCTCACATGGGCATGGTGATGATCCTTCCATTACAACAGCACATCTATGCCTCCACAGTGCATGAATAATGTAGAAGAGCAAGTTAATTAAAAAACACGCCTTCTTAAACAACTCATTTAATTCAAGCAGTCTATCTCCCCAAAAATCCTCTACATTTTTCAGACGCAGCCCCCAGTGGAACCAGACTGCTCTCATAAATTCACATCTCCACAGCAGGTGCTCCCAGTTCTCCTCGTGGCTGCCACATAGTGGCCAAATCTTGTCAATTCCTTCAATTCTCCTGGCAAGATTAACTCTAGTTGCTAGTGCTTCTACCACAGCTCTCCATAAGAATACTTTTGCTCTTGGCGCCAAACCTTTTAGTCCCCACATTTTCTTGCATGGAGCCCTCTGACGCTCCCCCAGATTTTCCCCTCTACTTTGTTCAGCAATGAGTGTCATATACGCTGATCTAATCGAGAATTGGCCCCTTGGGTGCGGCTTCCAAATCAGAGTATCAGGACCTTGATGAATGGGGGAATCAACTATAGCATCAGCTATACTCGATTGGAATAAATCAGTAAATCATTTCAACATTCCATGCAGTACCATCTTCATTCATCAGTTCAACCACATTGGATAGCTAAAGTGCCCTATTATCAGTTGGAATAACTCTTCCGCTTGTACAATAAATCCATGGATTCCCCCCATACTTTTATCATATCCTCTTTCCCCACTAGCCATAATGAGTATTTCCACAGTATATCTTTAACCTCACCTAATGCCTTCACAAAATGAGAATGCAAGGGGTTATATAGGTACTCCCAGAACCCTCCTTCAGGAAAATATTTATCTTTAATTTGCTGCTGCCATAAACCACTTGTCCCCGAGCATAGTGACCATCCCATCTTCATAAAACCCTTGTACGATTCTGATAATATCATTTACTCAACGTTTTTTTGTGTTGTCTGCGTGTGTATGTATATGTAGATAAGTATATAGAATATAATGTATATGCATATAAATAATATAATGTAATAATGTATACCGTAAATAATAGTGTATATTAACGTATGTATAGGTAGTAGTATGTTTGAGTTCTTATATTTACATATAAATAATATTAGAGCTTTAGTGACAGTTCCATCCGTCACTGTAGATAGATATATATGTCAGTAAAAATAAGTATTTCACATTATGTTATACATATAATTTTACTAAGGTTTTAGCAACACTTATATATGTTACTGTAGATATTAGTATGTTATAATAACTTAATATAGTAAGTATTATTAACTTTTTCTGTACCTATAAATAGGTATTAACTATATTAGTTGTAAATAATTAACATAGAGTAGTTATACATGGTTTTTGATGCTTGTTTGTGTACATTTGTTTTCAAGCATTGTAATGTGTTTTAACTCATTCTTTTGTACATAATTAACGAAATTCTTTTATTCATTAATTCTTTCATTCATTTTTGTAAATAAAATCAACATTTTTGAAATTAAGGAATGTTTTTTAACTTAGAGAGTGATGTATATCAATAACTGCTTTCCAGTGAACGACCTGTAATAAACTAGTAAAAATTAAGTATATAAATAAAATTGACACGACATCGGTTTGTATTTGTGACATATATTATAACGACTTTTTAAAACTCCTTTTTTAGTGCGAATCGATCGTCGAGAGTCACATATTTTTAGTGCCGTTGTCAGGGACAAAACTTGTCAATAGCATTTTATTGTGATTGTTTGACAAATGTTGCAAAAAGTCGATTAAGGTGCAATAAAATAAAAGCTCATTCCTTTTATAAGAAGTATCGCCTGTTATATTCTCTGTGATCATCATCTTTGGCTTACTTACAAGAAAAAGAGAAAAACTAATACAGAAAATACAAAGATAACGGCAACACTGTTCATCGAGACTCAGCGGCTTCATCCCCAATCTTCGAAGTTGCCTACCTTAAGCAATAAGGGTGATAGAGCAGCGTCGGGACCAGCAGCCCCTGTAACTTCTGGCAGACCCGGCTCCGACACCTCCTCGTCAAAAACCAGTCCATCCCAGTCAAGCAACCCCTACCTACGTCCACAGTGAACCCCCAGGTATCGATGGGACTAGCTGTCGAGCCCTCCACCGCTCCACAACAAAGGATTATCCTAGTTCTAGGACATGCACCTCCTTCTACAGAGGAAGAATGGCTGAACAAGCAGCATGCTGGCAGATCGGCAGGTCTTGATGAGCCACGACGCCCTCCTAAGGTAGTCGAAGCAGCTCGAAGGTATTGCAGTACCCTCCAATCTATCAGTGAGGTACCTCACCTAGTCGACGCCACCTCGATGGACATGAGGCCTCCAGTAGGCCCTTCCACAAGGGATCCCCAAACGGACTTAATCGTCTGGACGAGCATTGCAGGCGTCATTTGACCGAGGCCCCACATTTGGCCTGGCAAATACACTCTCACGCGAGGAGCTACCGAGAGCACCGGCCGCTACTCCGTCCCAGTGGAATCACCAAGGAAGCCGAGAAGGGTGCTAAAGGCGTTGAGCCTCCACCCAAGCCCTAAGAGATGCGTTTATAACCCGATATCCATCGGGTATTCCAAGAGGATCCAAAGGGGGCGGTAACCCCAATGGAACATCCTCCGCCTTATCCCCGCCTGGGTGTAGAAGAGTGGATGCAGCTGGCTCCCTCTCAATGAATGTCCCGCCAAGGCATGAATCACAATAGGACGGAAGTGACTACCTACAATCTGATAGTTGACGAGTAGTCTAACAGAAAATGTACTAGAGATCACTAGGTTAGGAATCCTTTCATACTATAAATAGTGAGGAGAGGCTCCCGAGTAAAAGGGGCCAGAAGGAGAGAAATCTTGTAATCTCACAAGTTCTAGTGTATAGTTGGGAGCATCATCCTCCCCCCAGACGTATATCCCTTACGGTGAACTAGATCATCAATTTCTTTTGCCTCCCTTATGATTGCCCAAGATTTGCCAGGTCGAGCTCTCTCGTCATGCAGGAGGCTTGACCAGCATCCCCCCTATGATGGATGGCTTGTGAATACATGACGTTCCCTACGCATACAAATCTATTGATGACGGTCGGTGACCTAGACGGTGGCAATCGAGACCCATTAGCACCCAACAATTATTGCCATTGGATTAATGGAGTGGCCCTTCCTACATGGTTTTGACCCACTAAGTGCTAGTATGGTCCCTCCTTTCCCACAGGAGTTGTGCTTTGAAAATTATTCTCATAAATTAAAAAGTAAAAGGAAAACATGATCAAAAATTTTATTTAAGTTCATTCCAATTGCAGTAGTATGGTGTTTGTATCAAGTTATTCTTACTTTCATCATTCAATATAGAATTTGACATCAAACTTTCGATCCATCCACGGGTCGAAATGATATGAACTTGGGCAAGGGGTGCCTTTCATACAAGTTTCCATAGCTGTGTCTCTACGTGATGACCTTGGATGGGTATGTCACTGTTCATTTAGTTTGCTTACATGTCTAATGATGTAAATAGTGAAGGAGTGGTTCTACGTAAGATCATATTTATATGGGCAGTGGGATGAGAGAGAGAGAGAGAGAGAGAGAATCAAGTGAAGCGACAAAAAGACTGGGGTAACGGATAAAATAAATCTATAATTATATAAACAGTGACGATCCCATGCGGCGTTGCTGTATATATAGATGTCTAATCACGTAAAAAGTAAAGGGGTGATTGGCGGAGGGTGTCGGCAGCGATGGAGGGAGTCGACGGCGATGACGTGGTGGTCGTGGAGGCGTGCGCACGTTGGCAAGCGACGAGGGTGATTGATATGTAGTGGCATTGCATATTGTTGGTTTGCTTTGATTTACGTGCAAGATGTGAATTGCAACGGCGTTTACATTGTTACTTGTTTGTTGCATGATTGATTCTTTTTTTATCTTTTATTTTTTGTGGTGTCGTTTTTTTAGAGCTTGTCATATTTACAAGCATGGGACTAGGTTTTTTGAGTTTTAATCTCCACCATCTCTATGTGTACGGACTTTACTTCTCTGCATCTTCTCCTCTTAATAAAATTATCTTTTTCCAAAAAAACTCAAGACTTAATGTGTGGTGAGACGTGGGAGACGGACAGAGTTGAGTCAAGCAACGAAAGACAGCGGTATTAGATGAAATAAATCTACAATCATATGAACAGCTAGTGGCGATCTCACACGACTTCAGTATATATATATATATATATATATATATATATATATGGTCTAATTGCTGGTGTCAAATTTGTTGTATGTTTGTCAGCTCCCTATATTTTATGATTGATCAATAAAGTAGCATGAATACGATAAATTATTTGAAATGTACAGATTGAAACCACTAGAAATTAAAAAGAAAGGTATCATACCTGCACGTTGCATCAGCAAAAAGAAATATTTAGCAAAATTATGGTATTAAAGATAGTATGCAGTAGGACACATTAAAAGTTAAATCAAATTTCAATTTATATAGTGTTTTTTTGTTATACATGCCGTTGAGGCTGCCTCGGGGGATGGGGCTCCCCTTTGGCGTTGCTGCTCCTTTCGACGTTGTGGAGAGAGGGAGGATCATTTGTGATGAGGCGTTTCGGCCTTGGGTTCCACTTTCTAGCTCCACGACATTTTTTCATTGGGATCACACTAAAGGTCATGGGTTATCACGATCGAGATGTTGCTGATTCTTTCTCTACTTTCAGGTTTCTAGGCTCTTATGGGTGTGGATTGAGTTGATCGTTGAAGTTTTTTTAGTGACACCACCGTTATCTTACATAGTGAAGTAATTTCTACATCTTGTTAAAAAGTGATTATGTGGACATCCTTTTTGTATCTTTTTTTTTGTTTTCTCCTACTTTTGTTCCCTCTACTCTAGCTTGGATTTTCCTATTCCCCAGGGCAAGGTGTAGTGTCCCTTTATCCTTTGGGATATGGCAATTTTTCCCTTTTTCGGAAGGGTTTCCATTATCTTCCTCTGTTCACCTCTTGGGGATTCACGTCCATGTAATCTTCTTTGTTCCTGTTAAATGGAAGAACTTCATTTCAAAGAGAAAAATAACATACACCACCCAGGACCGCTATACAATAGAGGACATAGGTACGATAAGATTCTTAATGATGTAGTTACCATCTTGAGTTACATTATATAAGGAGACTTGCCTAAATGTGAGGAAGACCATGTGAAGAACCAATATGTATGTTTGTCATTAATAAGTAATATAATTTACCTTTGGCGACAGTAAATAAAACATCCGCCAATGTATATTTGGTGGTAGTTTTATAGCCATCGCCAAATATCATTTCTATTTTTATGAAAAAGTTACATTTAGCAATGGCTATGAAATATCTGTCACTAACTACATATCGGCAACTATTATTAATAAGTTGTCGGCAAAGTGAGTTCACAATGATTTATTAATAATCGATGTCAATAGTGTAAATGAATTTTTTTCGCTTTCTACAACCCTTTTGTGGCAATTTCATAAACCTATGTCACTAGTCATGAAAATCGTCGTCCAACGATCAACTTCTTCGTGAAGGGGCAAACTACCGGTGATAGTTTTGTCTAAGAATCGTTGCTAAAATATTTCCGCAATGCAACTTTTCGTGATGATATTTGGTAACGATTTCGAATCATTACCAAAAGGTCTTTTTCTTGTAGATTCGTTTATTTTCAATTCCAAATTTAATTAAGAAATCTCACGACAAAGAGAATGTACCTCTATAAAGTACCGAGAGATAGTCATCTCACCTTGTTTGAATGTTATTAGCTCATTCTCTAATATCTATAATCGCACATCGTTTTTGCACAAAAAGAACATGACAGTTGCATCCTACACTGCCTTTGGAGTGGTGTCGTCCCAGATGTGCTCGATCAACTCATCAATAGTTGTCTATAGCATGAACATGGCTTTATCGCTTTTAATCTTCCATTTCTTCAATGCTTCCACTCGCTTAGCTGGTGGTGGTGCTACCTTATCTCCTCCAACGACCTCTCGAAGGTCTTATCCTTGTAAATAACAAAACATGCAAGTTCTCTGATGGCAGTAGTTGTGGCCGTTTAATTTTTTATTTACTGTCGTGTAAGCGTGTGACCCATCATGTCTTCAAAATGCTCCAACCCTATTGGACAAATTGATCCTAAACAAATTTTCTTTACCATCCCAGAGTGTGGACTGGTGGACTCCCCCTTTCATGGATTCAGGAGACTTGACCAAATATTTGTGTATTTGTGTAGAACCTCCTCGAAACGACCCAAAAATAACTTAAACTCTATATGCCCCTTTTCTTTTCTTTTTAAATTTTAACTAGAGGATAAAAATAAAAATACTTAATTACAAGGACCAAACTCCAAGCTCTCAGCCAAATGTAAAATTTACCAGAACAAAATATACATAAAGAACTTAAATATAATTTTTAATAATATCTTAATATACCACCAATACAATTGAGTATAGCACTTAATCACATAGCACACTCAAAAAAACAGCACAACGCATCACCACCCCACCTCTTGACCTCTCTCTCTCTGCACTCAACTCTCAGTCTCTCGCCACCACAAACGGCACACCGTTGGGCTCTTCTCATCTCAGCTCTCAACCCTTTCCCGATCCTCTCGACCACACATGAAATGAACGGTTCATAGCTCTCTTTATAGGCACTCATAGCCGATGATAAGAAATGACTTTTAAAGTCGAAGTTGTGTCACAGGAGGATGTTCAAATAGCATACTTGAGTCATTGCATGCGCAACTCTAATTAATGTACCCCCTTTGATATTTTCGTATCCAAGAATCAACAAATTCAACCCCGCATTGTTCACAAAATTTTGTATAATATATCATCTACGTCGAAGTATAAAATCCTTAAAATTTTCATATAGAAATATTCAAAGTACAGCATCGGGTTATCCTATAGAATCTAAAGTGCACTTGCCCTGGTTTTAACTTGAGTGCAAATAGAATGTGTCAAGCCTAGTTTTAGATTTCAAACTAAGACACTGCCATAAGTTAGTTCTAGTGATATAAGGTCCTCTACTAAAACATTTGATCAAGAAAGAGATGAGATATTTAAATGCTTAACGTCAAAATTAGGGAGAATAATTCCTTGAACCCTTTGATAACGATTCCCTTAGCAACTGCATACATCATTATATCTTCTACAAATGCAAAAGTGGATCATTGGCAAATACATGTTGTAATAGAATAGAGTATTCGAGAGAAAGGGAGAGAGGAGTGTAGTGGAGAACTCATTTTTATTAATGTAGGGAACTCAAATAACACAAAGAGGATATTAATCTCTATATAGAAGACATCTAATCCAAATTAAAATATAAAATAAATTACATAACAAACTAAATTTGTAACAACTTTTCCTAAATAACATTACTCGACTCTTAAGTAAATAATTACCTTAACTAACAAGTAAATCAACCAAACTAGCCAAAAGACTCTTGCCACTTTGATTGTTTGACGTGATCTCGTGATCTCTTCCAAGAGATCACAAGATCTCATACAATCTCTATCACATTTATACTATAATTTCTCATTGAAAGAGAGCTTCCCACAATCATACTCTGTCATGGCAAGTATTCTCTTGGCCATTAGAGAAGCCAATAAGTTATCCCTCAAGAAGTTCATAACACGACCGCTGCTTTGCTGAACACGACCTGCAATGTAAGCAGTGCACACAAGCTGAAAGCACCTCCACCTCCTCTCCTTCACATACATCTCAATTCCCTTCTTCACCCTCCCATGCTCATCACCACCAATGTCGTCGGACCTCCTCAGCAAGGCTGCACCGAGGTAGCTCGCTAGAACAAGCCCATCTTCGAGGGCCGCACAACCGCCTTGGCCAAGGTCCGGCATCATGGCATGGAATGCATCACCTGCGAGGCAAATATTTCCTTGGTACATCCTATTCTGCAAAAGATCGAAAGGCCAACACGACCGTAGGTTCGAGATGAAAATGTTCGACAGTTCAGTCCTCTCGACGATTTCGACGATGTGTGAATCTAGCTTCCCAAGCTTGCTCAACACCAACTGCTTCACTTTGATTGGGCATTCTTCCAAATCCTCCTCTGCAAAAGTTGTAATTAATGAAGCTGCCAGCTAGTTTAGGCAATCCTGATGTTCAAAAATCAACACATTACACCCTATCTTATCTATAAACTAAAAGGTGTTGTCCTCCTAATTGTTATAAATGTCCTCCACCCATTAACACATTGAAGTTGAATTCATCCCCATATATTAGAGCATCATGAACAATGCCATAAAAGATAATAACAAAATCTACTACCTAATATATATTCAGAGAATAATGTGTCAAAATGGACTAATTTTTATGAGTTGTTTCATGTCACAGAAATATCGTAAAAAGTCATAAATGCGATTTAAGTGCTCAACGACACGTTATGTACAAATTGTTATCCGTTTACCGTTTACCTAGGTGGCCTTGTAGTTCTCTACCAAAAATCGGGCCCATATTGCTACCGTTAACGGACCCTTTTTAAATGAAGAATTATATTTTGATGATTGAGAAAAGACCTTTTTTTTTTTTTTTTTGTCCTTGAGAAGAATAAATGTGGTACACATAGGATTTGATATTTTTTAATGATATCATCGGTGAAGACTTTGCCATTTTACTAAAGGGTTAATTCACATAAAAAGGTAGGAAAAAGAACACAGAGACAAACAAGAATAAGATGATTGCTCTCCGCGACCGACAAATGAGAAACAGGATTATCCTAGATGAGGTAGACGCTATGCTACATTTCACTTGTAAGTTCCTGGACAAGGTCGTGCATAGAAAAATCAAATAAGAATCTCTACAACCGTGAAACGGTTCAACAATCGAAGAGCATCCCAATATCTAGAGTTTCCAACCCAAAGAATGGAAACCGTGATCTCTTATTTACTATATTAGGTGTAAGTACCCTCTTATGTGGGTCTATCGTAGATTTATTTGTGTACCCTGAAAATGCCCAAACACCAATGTATTTGTTATGATGTTAAACTGCATTTATCTGCTGCTATAACTTGATAGCTAAGTCTTGCCTTCGTTTGAAGGGGACCATGTGATGAACCAATATACAAGTTTGTCATCAACAGGCGCAAAGCCACTTTTGAAGCCATCCCCCAAGCATTGAAGAAGCTCCCGTTTCAAATCATGTCCCTCGGGGAACTCCGCAATTGCACGCACCGCCAGCCGTCCGGTAAACATCGGTGCCCGAAGCGCCAAGGACTTGGCAACAACAGAGTTCACCCCATCACACCCCACCAACACCTGAATTGAGTGACAGCAAATTCTTAATCAGTGAAAATAAAATGGTGAAATAAGTAAATTTTACCGTTTAGGAGTTTAAGTGACTTAAACTTATTTTACAGTGAAAGTGGAATAAATTTGCATCAGATTAAGATCAGTGCAAATGCAAATGAATGAGAGATTAAATGGTAAACAAATGCGGGTTAATAAATGCCTTAACCAGCCTACGAAAAGGATCATATACATGTATGAAAAATAATACTGAGGGCAACAAGTACCTTAGTTTTGATAGTTGACCCATCTGCTAGATGAAGCAGCTTCAAGTCCCCAACATCCTCTATAGACACCACCTTTGCATCGAACCTGATTGTGCCATGGGGGAGGTCCTTCTCCAGAGCTTCCAACAGCAGGTTCCTCCTCAAAATCCGGATCTCAAATTGGTCGCTGCAGTACCCAATTCACACCCATCAGGTCAACTATTTCACGCACCCAGAAAGTACTAGGAAAAAGAAAAAAAACAGAGATGGGGGTGAGGCGTAAAAACAATTAATACTGACGTGTTGAGCTTTGATTCTGCCAAAACCTTTCCACTAGTGGAAGATATCGAAACGAATCTGCAATTACATCATTCATACACCATTTTATTCGATTGCCACCTAAAGGGTGCATGGATTTATTACATAGGAAACACGGAATAATAATAGCTGAGAGAGTAAACGTATATTATGAACATAATATTTATATGCAAGTATGTACCCGCGAAGCTGGAGATGGCGCTGCCGGAGACCATCGGCGACACCGAGAGCATCGAGTGCTCTCCATGCGTTCGGCCACGTGCCGATCGTGAAGCCGCTGGTCCTCAACCGATCAGCCGATTCAAGAACCAAGCTCTTGAGTCCAAGCCTACAGAAGTAAGTGGAAGGAAGGCAACGACATATATATAGAGAGGGACTTATATACATACAAACACTTATAACGGTATATATTACATGCAGAGCTAACTATGATTTGAGGGGCTCTGGTGCATATGTTTTTACGTAGGAAAAAAAAGCAAAATACAAAAAACCAAAAAAAAAAAGAAAAAACAAACACCTGTGGAGTCCTAATGCAGCCGCGATGCCGGCGATTCCTGCTCCGACGATGACTATGTTCTGGACCTCCTCCATGGAAATGAAGAGATTAGGAGTGATGCTAAGATCCTGTGTATAAAAAGCACGCTGGTTTTGGGGAGTGCATTCGATAGCTATTGTTCCCCTAATATAGCTGTGATGACGTGTGCCAGGTGGTAGCGAAGGAGAGGAATGAGGATGGGTTTTTTTGCATGTTTGTGTCCTCGGTCTGTTCGTTTTCTAAGCTTCAGTCTACTGCCTTTTTCCTTGCGGAAGGGGTAAGACTAATCTTAACGTAGTCATCGTAGCATCATCATTTTGCTAATGACAGTCTGATGTATGTTTGCATTTGTTTGTCTCATGTATGGCCGACTTGGGTGATGTAGTCAATTGCCATGTCATGTTTCAATAAAATTAATTTTTAACCGGCACAATGCCGTGGAGCACAATAATTAGGCTTTATGTCTTCTTCAAGTGTTTATGTATAATTGAATGAATTAATTGGACGAATAATTGTGGAGTTTTCACATTAAAAAAAATCAAAATTTTCAAGGGTAGGGGCTATCTTCCATCATCACATTCAACACGAAAACGCAACCAAAGCACTACAATGCAGACAGCAGTGGTGAATAAGATATAGAATATGCAGGATCGTGGAGAAACAGTGTACGAATCCCAAAGGAGACAATTTGCACTACCAATGTTCCACAAGCAATGCTAAAATTTATTCGTTGTTTTACCATTGTTCTCATTGCAATTCAATTTAAGTGAATTAAATTGACTAAACTCAAGAAGAGAATAATGACAAAAGGAAAGTGCATAACCTAATTATGTCGACCTCCAGCAAGTTGAGGATCTTTAGATTTTTTTTTTTTTTTGAAAATAAACTTTCCATTACAAAAAAAAAGTATCTAATACAAAAACGTAAAAGAAGATAAGAGAAACCTAACCCTCTGAAGGGGAGAGAAAAATATCTTGCAGTGTGGAGAAACTCAAAAACAAAAGATAATAGAGAAAGAAAAAAAAAAAAAATCCCTAAGTTAAAAATTAGATGATCTCATCGATCTTCCGCCTATGTTTGTAGAATGACAATGAAATAAAATCTGAAAGACTACACTAATAAAAAATTAATTTAAGTCAGAAATTCCAATCATAATAAATAGAAGATCACATATGATCCCTACAAAATTAAACCTAAACTAAAAAGTAAGAAAAAGAATGCTCAAACCAAACCCACGAAACCACCAATAATAACACCGAACCGCCCAAGAAAACAGGCAGCATCCGATCGGAGCGCCAAGGCTTCTAGGGCTTTTCTAACGCTGGAGTAGAAAGGGGAAGGGTAGAAGAGTGTAATTTATCTCTCTAGTTGAGGATCTTTAGATTCATCTCCCTCTTTCTACATGTAAATTAAATGCATCAAAAGGTAAACTTTTGATGGTTGACATGCACCGGATCATCTTTACTCAAGAATTTGAAAAAGGTTTGACATAAAATAAAAAAGTCCACTCTACAATACCACCTTGTAATCGAAAAAGGCGACATATGTTTGCATTTTTCCTCATTTTTATCTCATTCCTGGACGATCAATCAAGACGGATGGGATGTTATCTTAGGTTGGATGAGGGATGCAAAAAATAAGACCAAGGGATTTACCCCTCTACGGCACTCAACAATTATTGCCATTGGATTAATGGAGAGGGTCTTCCTATGTGGTTTTGACCTACCAATTACTTGTATGGTACCTCCTTCTCCAGAGGGGATTGGGTTGTGAAAATTATTTCCCACGAATTAAAAGGTTAAAGTAAAAAAAGATCAAAATTTTTATTTCCAGTGGCGGTAGAATGGAGTTTGCATCAAGTTCATCTCCTGTCGGTTGTTGGATCAATTTTATTTATGTATTGGTATGGATTAATATGTATATATAATTATATATATATTTAGGTCGTCAATTATAATTTATATTTTAAAAATGATCAATTGAGATATTATTATTATAATAGTTATTAAAGTATCATTAAGATATAGAGTTATTATCTAAAAATTTGTGGGGGTAATTTTTATTCTATGATGGATCGAATAAAAATTTATCAAAAATTAATTGGGGATTACTGGTTAATCAAAAGGAGTTGTGGTCCCTAACCCTACACACACACATTCTTTGGAAACACCCTATCAATTCCAAGAGAGCAAAAGGGACAAGGGAGGAGAAAATAGGCAATTCAGAGACATTTCAGATTGCTAACTACCATCAGATCTAGTACTCGTTGTTTCAGGTTGTGTAGAGGTTAGAAGACCACCTCTAACCTATTCTGCTTCAAAGCTACAATCTCGACTTTGATCCCAATGGCTGGTGCTACAGGTATAATACATGCTTCATCTCATCTTATGCAATAGCTATGCCAATGTCAATTTATACATGTTTATATGTATCTTGTATGTTAAGACCATGTTTTATCAAGTCTATAAGGATCAACATAAACCTAGGTTATATGCTAGATCCTTGAACTTCTGAAAATCCAATTTACCTTTCCGTAACCGCAACTAATACCGGTACTGTTCATCAGTATTGGTACCAGTTGGTTACTGAACGACCTATATCAGTAAAGGAAATAGATGAGTACTGGTACTTATTATTTGTACCGATACTCAAAGAATATAGAACTCAATATTGTATTAATGTAGTACCGATACTTAGGATTAATATCGGTACTCATTGGTTATAGGTTTGGTCTTAAGTTCTTAGTAATCTGAGACTGTGGGTTACATATATCGGTACTGTTTATGAGTACCGATGCGAGAACACTACAGATCGAGGATCAATGATCTTACAAATTTCTTCAGTACATTTTAGGTATCGATACTTGTCATGAGTACTGATATATCTTGAGTACTAAACATTTACCTGTAAATCAAAGATATCGATATTCATATATATATATCAATACCACCTTTATACAGGACATATAAAATGAACGTACTTGTGTCAACTTATAATTTCCATCGTAAAGTCAAAACTGAGTTGATTCGGTAATTTTAACTCCAACACTGTCCATTCCACTGCAACTTCATCATTCAATGTAGAGTTTGGCATTGAACTTCCGATCCATCCAAGGGTCGAAAGGATATGAATTTGGGCAAAGGGTCCCTCCCTACAATTTTCCATTGCTTTGTTTCTACGTGATTACCTTGGATGGGTATGTCACTGTTCATATAGCTTACTTGTTTGTCTAATCATATAAATAGTGATGTAGTGATTCTACATCCATTAAGGTGAGATTTATACGTAGAATCGATGACAAAGCCCTCGCCTCTCCTCTTGCCTCCTCTTGCGGAAAAAAATGAACGATAAAGTTGGGGCCTCGATCGGCTATCGGCATTGATCGGATCCCCCTCTCTCTTTCCCTCGGGATCCTCTCAACTCGCTCAAGCTTGACATGCAAAGCCTTCAGTGGCTTACAACAGCAGACCTTGAGTAACACAACGACGGTTGCTGCAGTTGATCCTCCTCGCTCGATGTCAACGGGTCTCCTCTAATTGTACTCACCTGATGGTCCTCTGATCGGCATTAGTCCATCTCCCTTTTGTATCCGTTCGTGGTTCGACTTCTTCTATGGGTCGTTCTCGCGTTGATGGTGGATCGATTGGTATGGTGGTATGCTGACAGAAGTGGTGGGACTCCTTCACGTGGACGGTGGTGTGGTGGTCTCGTTGTGGCATATGTAGCTTTGGAGGGTGCATTGGTCTCGCTAATTATTGTTGTTTCTTGTTCTTACTGTTTTGTTTGCTACATGTGTTACATCTTGTACAGTGGGGTAGGTTGATTTATTCCTTTTCTTTTCTTTTTAATTTAAATTATTTCATTGAAAATTACATGTGATCTTCGATAATTTCAGTCAAGTTCAATGTCAACCTTTGATCAATTTATTTGCTCTCGTTAATATATTTTTTCAAATTTTATCTCATTAACGTTTTATCGTATCTAAGAGGGTGGAGTTATTTTCCTATTTAGTGGTGTATTTTCTTTTCTTTTTATGCCTTTATTTTTTATCTTGATTCTAACTTTTAGCTTCCCCATTGTTAATTTTCTTTTCTTTCCGATGGTTAGCTGTATCGGATACTTCGCGTTTTAATGAAAAATTTCCCTTAAAAAAAGGGGGGGGGGGGGGGGGGGCAGATTTATATGTGCAGTGGGATGAGAGAGAGAATCGAGTGAAGCGGCAAAAGACTGCGGTAACGGCTTCCGTGTGTGTATCTATATAAAAAGTTGTATCTTGCTGTAGGATAAAAAAGAAAAGTTGAAATGTAAGACAAAGATACAATATATATATACATGGTAAAAATGATAATCAAGTTATTAAGATAATTATTTTTTAAAAATTCAGTAGATTATCCTTCATTTTATTAAAATTTTATTGATATAATTCTAAGAAAATTGGAAGATATCAACGTAAGAAGTTTATAAAATATAAATAATATAGTATAATAATAATCATGTAAATTTAACGTATATTTTTAGTGCTACACAACTTATACATATAAGATTATAGTTAAATCAGGTTTAATGTTTTTTCACATGTAAGTCTCACAAAACATGTGCATCAAGAAATGGTCACCAGTGTTAAGCATCATGCACTTCAAGATGTGGAAGTACAAAATATAGTTAGATGATAGTATTCATAAATTTGTAATATTTATAATACTCATCAAAGTTGCTTCTAAAAGCAAGTATAGCTCTTTTCTCAAAAGGAAACTTCATGTAGCAACAAACATAGTTCTTGTAACCTGTGTTGAGGATGAAGATGGCAGAATGATCTGTAAGGGAAAAAAATAAAGAAATTAATACAACAAAATGATGAGCTTGTAACCCACAAGTTATTGTAGGAATGAAAATATGAAACTTTGAAAGAACAACATGTAATGTGCAGACGTTAAAAATAATAGAAAATTACATGAAGATTAATTGTAAATCTAACTCCAATCATAACTCCATTGAAAGTCATAAATTAAAAATCTATCACTAGATGACGTGAAAATAATTAGCATAAATAGAAAGCTACAAAGTCAAATTCAACTACAAAATCCAATATCTGTATATGAAATCCTCAATGTCATGAAATAAAAATCTATTGTCAATCATATTGTTACGACCCGATTCCTGAATCTCTACGAGACACGAGAATCGGACCGACTCGACTGATCCAAAGACCCAGTCGTCCAACGAGAAAGTAACCAAAAGAGCAGTAAAATAAACCACATTCACCATGTATATAACTAATAGTAACAAAATACAGCAGTAAAGAAAAGAACTACTACAGTATACACCACCACAACAGTAAAGAAATAAACAGGTACATAAACATGATGCTTACAATAAAAGAGTACAGTGGTAATAGAAAAATACTCACTACAACAGAAGGAAAGGTACAATGTGTACTACACAAGTAAAACTACTGGGCTCTACTAGGCCCACCTCCCTCTGCAGCCGCTGGCTCTGGCTGCTCAACACCTGATCCTGAAAAGGTTACAAGAGTAACACGTCAGCGAAACGCTGAGTAGAGTAGCAACTAACTAGGTAGTAAAACAGTAAGGTGGACAGGTAGCTGTTATATTTTAAATTCTTTCTTTATTTTCTATTTACTCATTCTTCAATTATTTCTCAGATCTTTCTCTTGATCTTGAATGTTCCTCGTGGGAACGATCTTGATTGCAGTCTTTTCCGAAAAGTAGAAGTAACACGTGGTGCTCTCCTGGCCGGGAGAGTCCCCCGTGGTGGTCCTACCCTTAGTCAACCACTCCAAGGTCGCTGATAGACGTAACGATGACTACGGCACGCGCGATAAACACACGAGTAGCTACCCCGCACTGGCACGCGGTCAGTCGTTTCCGTTAACGGGTGCGCCCCAAAGCACAGCACGGGACCAGTATAGGGCAGAGCCCTCTCAGTAACAGGGGTCCAGCTCCTCCACAGTAACCAAACAGGGGTCTTGCCCCTCCACAGTCCGCGCACCCTCGCCTGACTTCCCTGGTTTTCCCAGTGGGCCTAACAAGTCGGTGTAGGAGGGCTGGCAGAACCCCGGGGCCCGTGGGGTGGCTAGCACTCTCCCTACACTAGTAGCTCTCCTCGGTACTGTGTACGCGATGGCCAAAAGTTGGTACAAAGTGGCTAGACCTAACCCCGGGTCCTTGGGGCAGCTAGCTCCGCTCTGCACTAAACAGGAGGACAGTCGTTCTCCTTGGTACTCCGTACTCAAGGGCCAGCTTACTTCCCCAATTCTATTCCATTTACCTCTCAGGAGCTCTACTCCTAATTCCCCATAGGGTTCATGCTCATTTCTCTTTGACTCAGCCAATTTAGGTTTCATCATTTCAACTTTATATTCATATAGCCCATGTTCTCAACAGTAATTATCCATTCAAAAATAGGCAACTGTTAACCAATTACAGGCAGTTATCGTTTTCCTCTCTACTTTTCCAAGACTGCAATATATATATATATTCAATATAGTTTTCCAGTCCTAAGATTCATGCCATACCCTAGGATCTATCATTCAATTCAGTTTCTCAGTCCTAGGATTCATGCCATACCCTAGGGTCTATCATTCAATCTAGTTTTTCAGTCCTAGGATTCATGCCATACCCTAGGGTCTATTAATTATTTCACAAGTGCATAATTTTTTATAAACAATTAAAGGGAGCCACTCTACCCACAAAACCAGGAGTACTGGGGGCATGATCGGCAAGCCTGCGCGCCTCCGCAACCTCCAGAGTCGCAACGGAACGGGGTCCTAACACAAGGATCAATTACAAGGAGCTCCTCAGAATAGGATATAAATATTGTAAACAGGTAGTGTAACGACCCGATTCCCGAATCCCTGCGAGACACGAGAATCGGACCGACTCGACTAATCCCAAGACCCAGTCGTCCAACCGTGAAAGTAACCAAAAGAGCAGTAAAATAAACCACATTCATCATGTATATAACAAGCAGTAACAAAATACAGCAGTAGAGCAAAGAAATACTACAGTATACACCACCACAACAGTAGAGAAATAAACATATACATAAACATGAAGTTTACAATAAAGAGAGTACAGGGAGTAACAGAAAACTACTCACTACAGTGGAAAGAAAAGTACAGAAGGTACTACAGGTAACACTACTAGGCTCTACTAGGCCCAGCGCCCTCCGTAGCCGCTGACTCTAGCTGCTCAGCACCAGGTGCTAAAAAGGTAACAAGGGTGACACGTCAGCGAAACGCTGAGTAGAGTGGCAACTAAAAGCTAGAAGAAGCAGTTGAGTGGGCAGTAGCTGTTATATTTTTACTTTCTTTCTTTATGTTTCTCCATTTATTCACTATTGATTTATTCCTCAGATCTTTCTCTTGATCTTGAATGTTCCTCGTGGGAACGATCTTGATTGCAGTCTTTCCCGAAAAGTAGAAGTAACATGTGGTGCTCTCCTGGCCGAGAGAGTCCCCCGTGGTGGTCCTACCCTCAGTCAAACACCCCAAGGTCGCTGACAGACGTAACGGTGACTACGGCACGCGCGATAAACGCACGGGTAGCTAACTCGCACTGGCACGCGGTCAGTCTTTTCCGTTAACGGGTGCGCCCAAAGCATAACACGGAAGCAGTATAGGGCAGAGCCCTCTCAGTAACAGGGGTCCAGCCCCTCCACAGTAACCAAACAGGGGTCTTGCCCCTCCACAGTCCGCGCACCTTCGCCTGACTACCCTGGTTTGCCCCGTGGGCCTAACAAGTTGGTGTAGGAGGGCTAACAGAACCCCGGGACCCGTGGGGTAGCTAGTGCTCTCCCTACACTAGTAGCTCTCGTCGGTACTGTGTACACGAGGGTGAAAAGTCGGTACAAAGTGGCTAGACCTAACCCCGGGTCCGTGGGGCGGCTAGCTCCGCTTTGCACTAAACATGGGGACAGTCGCTTTCCTTGGTACTCCGTACTCAAGGGCCAGCTCACTTCCCAAATTCTATTCCATTCCCTTTCCAGGAGTTCTACTCCTCATTTCCCGTAGGGTTCATGCTCTTTTAACTCAGCCAATTTAGGTTTCACCGTTCCAGCTTTATATTCATATAACCCATGTTCTCAACCCTATTTATTCATTCATAACAGGCAACTGTTAACCAATTTACCGGCAGTTATCATTTCCTTTCCACTTTTCCAAGACTGCAATGTTTATATATTCACTAGTTTTCCAGTCCTAGGATTCATGCCGTACCCTAGGATCTATCATTCAAACTAGTTTTCCAGTCCTAGGGTTCGTGCAATACCCTAGGGTCTATCATTCAATCTAATTTCTCCGTCCTAGGGTTCATGCAATGCCCTAGACTTTATTAATTGTTTCATAATTGTACAAATTTTGTTAAATAAATTAAAGGGCCACTCTACCCACAAAATCGGGAGTACTGGGGGCGTGGTCGGCAATCCCGCGCGCCTCCGCAACCCCCAGAGCCGCAACGGAATGGGATCCTAACACAAGGAGTTACTCAGAACAGTATGCAATTACTGTAAACAGGTAGAGGAAATAAATCCGGAAAGAACGAAACTTGAAACGCGGAAAACGGACTCTGAATGGACCTTAAACGGGTCAAAAACGACGAGTCTGTCCAAAATCAGATGTCTGTAACTTCTTCTAGACGTCTTAAAATGTCGATTGGGAAATACCTCGGTCTGCACAGTCCTTCAGATGTCCAGAAGCCCGCTGGATCATCTGAAGTCAGTTTCCAGACGTCCGATTGTCACCCCGGACGTTTGGAGGTCCTCTCCGTCGTCTGGTACTGTGGCCAGACGTCTGATCCGTGTGGGATGTCGAGCCCTCACGCCCTCCCGAACAACCCTTGCGCACACACGCAACCGCTCTCATCACGAAGAGGTGTAGAGAACGCAGTGGACGGCTGCATGGCCGTACGCGCGTAAATAGAAGAAGGTAGGAAAATATAGTACCTGTCAGACGTCTGGACCTTCCTCCAGACGTCTTAGGTGTCGTCTGGACGTAAGTCCAGACGTCTGATTCTGGAAAATTTTCCTAGAATCAGGACCCGGTTCGTCCTCCGCCCGCGACACCCCACGCTCGCTGCTCCCCTGCCGGCCGGCTCTAGCTGCCCCGGCAAGCTCGCACCTTCTTGATCGAGCTTTCTTCTTCCTCTCGCAACACTCCTTCCCACACGTCCGCTGCAGCCGCTGCTGCCGCACTCGCTCGCTCGCTAGCTCGCAGGGAGAAGGAGAAGATGGAGGCGGATGGAGTGAGGATGAGGGAGAGGGGAAGCGTTTTATAAGGCAGCCGCGGGGAGAGAGAGGAGGAAAACGGCGCCTACAGGGAGAGAAGGTGAAAGACGAAGGCGGCGGGTTTAGTCTGCGCACATAGACGCAAACCCGTACGCCGAAAAAATTTAATACCAGACATCTTGGAAGGGTCCCAGACGTCTGGCCAGACTTCTGGGCCACTTCCCAGACGTCTTAAACTACGTTTGATGCCCACATTCGTAAACATATAACAAACTCAAAGGAAATTTTGCCCTCGAAATTTGCACTAACTAGGGTGCGGTGATGACGATGGCGTGCAAGGGCTAACCGGGTTTTATTGTTATGTCGTTGTAGTATAGCCAGTTATTGCCATCATTTCAAATATATAATTTTTTACTCGGAAAATAAAAGAGTTCCCGAGGTCGAGCTCAGGGAGCAAGTTGTATTCTAGGCGTACAAAGTTTCTTTTACAAAAATAAAGAGAGAGAGAGAGAGAATTTGTTGGCTTCTTTCTTCTTCTCTTCTTTTCTCTTTGCTTATCCTCTCCTTCTCTTCCTTCTCAGATCTTCTGCTTTCTTCCTTTGTTCTTCTTCTTTATCTGCAGTGGTGATGTTCTTCTTCTTCTTTCAGCTGTTTCTGCTCGTCTCTTCCTTTTTCTTCTCCCTTGCGGTCCTGTTCTTCTTCTTCTTTCTTTCTTCAGATCTTCTTCTCGTGCTCTTCTTCTTCTGCAGAGTCTTCACTTGGCCTCTCTGTGTTCTCCTCTGCCTCGCCTTCCTTCTCCTTCTTTGCCTTCAGGACGTCGTTTGATTTTCCAATCAGACGACCTAAACCGCCGCTGCTACAGTGCCGCTCGGTGCTCCCCCTTCCTTCAGCCTTCGTCTTCTTCCACGGTTCTTCTTCACCTGTGCCTGCACACTTACACAGCTTGATCAGAGGGGCAAAACCTAACTCTACCCTCCCCCGCGTCTCTCTCTCACATAAACCGCTCTTAGGAAAGCTCTCCCAGAGCTGCCGGGTTGCCGGGTACGGGTAGCGCCCGGGTCCAGGCACACCGGCGTGCGTGGTGGGCGAGGAGTGCAGGTCAGTCTAAGTCGGGTCGGGCCAGGTCCGCGGGGCGTGAGCGCGGACGAGACCGGGTCGAGCGAGTGAGTGAGAGGGACCTCACCCCGTGCTCAGGAGGCAACGAGCATAAGGCACTTTTTGCCTTTATGCGGGCGCGCTCCTCTGAAAGGTTACGAGGTGGGACTAAATGTCCCACCCCAATTTGGGTGCCTGCGCGGAGGAAGCAGCGGCAGTCGAGGCGAAGCGCGGGGGCTTCGCGCGAGAGCTTCGCCTCAACTGCAGTCTAACGCTTTGCCGAAATGCCCCCGCACAGCCTGGGAGTGTGACCTGGGCGCGGCGCACCTGGGGCAGCAGGTGAAGAAGTTGCTTCGCTTCAACAATGGCGGCGACGAGCGCAGGTACCTGCCCACAGAAAACGGCCTCTCGGCCCAATCAGAAACGCGGAGGACCTTCGCCGTGGCACGGCGAAGGTGGTCGGGGGGTGTGCAGGCGGCGGGGCGGAGCCTAAGGGCTGCCCTAGGTCGGACTGTGGGTCGGGAGATGGGTTTGTTCGGTGGAGTTGCAGAGGGTGATTTGGGGGAAGTGGAAGGGCGGAAATGGATCAGGGTGAGGAGGCGGAGATTATGTGCAGGTCGGCGAGCCGTGTGGGATGCTGGAGTGATGGGAGCGGCTCGCCGGAGGATGGCCGGAGGCGGAGAAGGTGAGGGTGATTAGGCGCGGTCGAGGGGTAATTAGATAAAAATAGCAAGGGGAAAATGAGAGAGAGGATAGAGGGAAGTAGTTCTAACCTAACTAAAGTGACGAAGGGGGCGAGGAGGCGGACGGCTGTACCTGCTGTCACCGGAGAAGAAGGTGCCCAGTGGGGGAGGACGGCGGCGACGACGGGGCAGAGGCAGCGTGCGCCGGTATTGCGCGACGCGGGAAGAGCAGGGGAAGAAGTCTCTGCTGCTGGTATTGCGGCAGAGCGAAGAGGAGGAGGAGGAGGAACCGCCGGAGCTGGTGGGCGTCTGTTGGAGTGGGAAGAGAGGAAAGTTGGGGGTTTTCTCCGTCAGATCCAAGCTGCTCAGAACGGCGGAGCGACGGGGGCATTTATAGAGGCGGAATCAGAGAGGAGGGCGGAGGGAGACGACGTGTCTCCCTCGTCGGAGGACGCCGGAGATGGAGACCTATACCGTCCATGCGTTCGCACGGCCGGTATGGTGGGTTGCAGCTACCAGGGGGGTGCTCCTGCGACAGCTGCCGACGCAGGGCACCCCCATTTGTCCTGGCAGGCCCTCCCCCTCACCCTACACGGCGCCATGCTCCGCGCAAGGTCGCCGGAGCATGGTGCTGGCAAGTTTTGCAGGGAGGACCTGAACGCAAAGAACGAAGGAGAGTTAGGGGCCAAAATGCGAGGGTTCAAAAGTTGAGGGCCAAAAAGTAAATATATGAGGAGCAAAGTGTAAAGTTGGTCAAGAAGGTTTCTTCCTAGGCTCAAGTTTTTATACATGATTAATTAGGACCTAAGGAATCTGATGGTGAATTTTATTTCTAGATTAAACCTTGTTTGACCGGTCAATTTACGTAAAAACCCAAATTAAGTTATTAGTTGGGTATGGTTCTCAATGTAGGTCAAGATGGGTTCCTAAGGCCAAATTGAAGGTTCTAAACCCTAGAGATTATTTTTCTTTGAATTTTAGAGGGTTTATTCCATTTTTGCTTTGCCTTGAACCTCGTGAATTGAAGTGGGTTTGTTTTAGGGTTACAGATTATCATTTAGTTCCTTGGAATTGCTGTAACCCTTATCAGATCATCCCACCTTCCTTCTTATTTGGTTTGTTTGACCTATGTTTGGACCTGTATGCAGATTATACTGGTAAAATCGCATTTTTACCCCTTTTGACTTGTTTTCTCCTTAAACTCAGAAATCTCTGAGTTAAGCCTTTCCATGAGTTATGTAGGAGCTTTTATCCTTTGTATTAGGTCAAAATGAGCTAGTTATGGCTCATGATGAGGTTCTCATCATACCCCCATGCCTAGCTTTTGCTAGTCCCTTAGCAAAAACTTAAGGTTTCAACCCTTGTTCTAGACCATGAAGTTCTTAATAGCTTCAGGTAAGTGCTTTTTCATTTGAGCTTAGATTAGGTTAGAATGCTGACTATAGGCCTAAAAGGTACTCTAGTACCAATCAAGATCCAAATCTATTTAGCCTTCGCCTCAGTCTTTAGCAATGGTTTTTAAGGCCCACAAGAACTAACCTAAGGTTTATTGGACTTTGTGGTTAAAGCACCTGTGCTTGAAATGATTTTAGCCCTGGCTCAGTTCGCAGTGCGTTTTATAAGAGAGATAGAAAGTTTTTCTATTTGGAGAATTTTCTCTCTCTTTTTCTTTTTAGTTCTAGCCTAGGATTGGCTTTTCAACACGGTCTGTATCAGATTCCTTGCTCCCATCATCAATCCTCAAGGGTTCCTGGCGGTCGATGCTTTTAAATAGCACCGCCCATGGCAACCCCCGGAACCCTGGCTATTGAGATTTCGAGATAATCCCATCCATGGTGCTCCGTGGCTGAATTCAGACCCTGGCAATTGACACTTCGAGATAATGCCATCCATGGAATCTGAACCAGCAGAGTGCTTACATGCCCCCAGTAGGATATGTAAATATCCTAAGAGACAAGCACCGAGGAGATGATATTTTGTTACGCATCTTCGAGGGGATTTCCCGCCTCTCCGCGCTGGGAACTCGTCCAAATCAACTTGTGTTGATCGGCCGCTCCTATTCTAGGTGTTCTTTTCAGAATTTTGCGACGCTTCTGCGTGATTTTGATTTTTATGCTTACTGAACCAGGCTATGTGTGAGGTTAGGGTGCTTAGGTTACCGAGTCCCGTAAACCAAAAATTAGTTAATGAGGCCAAATACTCCCTAAGCCTTAGACCTAATACTTCAGCTTTTCATTTTCCTCAACCTCTTGAGGAGTGTCCAGATCTTAATGGGTACTAAGAGTCTATTCAAGAATGCCTAAGGTTTACGTTCTTACTAATCTCATTATGCACTTTTCAGTTATTTTCTTGAATGAGGTCTAGAACTGAGGTTAATTCCTTAGTTCCTTACTAATGACTATCATTTTTTTCTCATAATTTTGTGCTCCTTTTTTCCTTTTGTTTCTTTTCTCCTTCTCCTTCACAAAATTTCCTTCTCCTCTTTTCCTCTTATTCTTTTTCGAAAATTTTTTAATTTTTATGGTGTTTTTGGCATATGTGAACTTTTTTGTTTGAAACCTTTTCTTACACGTTTTTCACTTTCATACCCCCCCATGCCTAAGATTTGCAATGTCCTCATTGTAACCTAGGGGGTTTTTATTCAACTTAGTTCATACATTAGGACAGATGTTTTGATGAGTGAATGGGTCGGGGTGACTGTTGCGGATGATTTCTAATCTCAGATGCAAGCACCTGAGGTGGAGTCGGCTGTCCTAAAGTGTGAACTTTAAGTGCAAAAAGGTGTCAGAACAAGCTTCAGGTTTTCAAAGAGAATGACGGGCTGCCTCCCGTTGAGCGCTAAATTTGATGCCTTCAGCCAAGCGGGAAATGCGATGGAGAGGGGATGGTCAAATCAGCTAAGTTTTGTAATACAAGCACCTTGATTAAGAGCCTGGTTGGTCCAACCAGGTGCTTGTTCAGATCAACAGGCTGATGATGCAGCCCAAACCCAATCAATCTGGTGGGTTGATAGATGTGGATAAAAAGGTGTGGAACCCACCATATACTATGAAGCTCAGATGGATGTGGAAGTGTAAACGCAGGGTTTGGCTGAGTCGAATCAGCCTGGTCAGAGTAGGGATCCGTAGAATAATCAATGAATGACGCGGAAACCCTACAGGGGTGATCAGAGAATGATGGGGCGTGGTATGTAGTCTGATCAATGTTCAGAACCCGATGTGGAAATGCAATCGGCTTGGTGAGAGGTGAATCTGAATAGAAATTGAGTCCGGTTGCGGGTCGGGGTTGGGAAGAGGTTTTGATCCGTTCTATGTGTGCAGATGAGGTGGTCATTGTGTACGAGGGCTCTTCTAGAAACGGATGATAGGTGGTTTCCTGTAGAGAGTCCTTTGGGTAACTATCAAATGCCGGAAGAGTGTCTGTAGGATGAAAGAAATCGGATTCGAGAAAAAATTTGGATTCTGGGTTACAATTACTCTTGGCATTTTCTGTTTTTGGTTCCTGAGGATCGAGAAGGAATGATTCTGTGTTATCAGTGATCTCGGGAATCAGGACCTCAGAGTCGGAGTCAGAGTCATGTGAACTGAGGTTGTAGATGGGCCTGGCGTGTTCAGGAAGGGGAATCTCTCCGCAATTATAGTCAGATTTGAAATTGTCGGAGAGTTGGCGAAAATGAGATTCATGATCATGAATTCCACCACAGCAAAAATCATCAGATGTGGAATCAGCAGCCTGATTGGGGTCTAGCCTATATGTCAATTCTGGGCTCGAAAAGGTATTCTGTCTAGGCTCAAGCTCCAAGCTGGTAGGATAGACCCAATTAAAATCCAACTCGTCCAACTCCTCAGTCTCTGTATCATAAATTGGCATGTTCTCTGGAAAATCGATCAGATTTTCTGAAGATGTTGGAGAGGGATATTCATCAAATAGAGGCCCAAAATCATATTCTGTAAAAATTTGATCTTTCTCATAAGGGGCCTCATAATCTTCCCAATATGTTTCAGATCTAGGTTCTAGGCTTATGATGTGGGTAGAATTATTAGAACCTAAGTCTGAATAACCTTTGAGGGCTACCTTATCAGAATAAGGGGCGGAATTTATACCCTTAAAAGGTTCATTTCTGATCTCATTATTGCAGGAGTTTTGGAATTCTAGGCTTGGCAATTCATGGTCTAAGTTTGGCTCATCATTGTGTTCTCCTGCAATATCCCAACCTATTTCAACATTGTCTTCTATCTGGGTTGGGATTTTACAACCACTTTGTGCCTCAATCCCGAGATCTGGGAAACTTGATTGTTCCTTAATACTGTTCCAAGATGGTTCATCCTCTATTTCTGGTATATACGAGTATTTCTGGTTGATAATTTGTTCTACTGATTTCATCATTTCTACCCGTTTTATAAGGGCATCTTGGTGTTGTTCCCAAAGTACAGGATTTGTCAAGCATTGAAGGTATTCAGATTGGTGTAATTTTTCTATCTCAATGTATCCTGTCTTGAGCATATCTCGGGTTGATCCTTTTGAAATTTCAGTCAATAGAATTTGGGCACAGTTTATGATGAAAGCTGTGGTTGTTGGAACATCAACCTGAATGTTTTCTATTGGTGTTGAGGGTTTATATTTGATTTCATAGAATTCAAGGGCATCCTCAATCATTTTATCTTTCATGGATCTCAGATATTCAGGTTTTTTACATGGTAGTCTTGCTAGGTAATTAGGCTGCATCTTCGAATCAGGTGGTGGAATCAAGATATAGAATCAGAAGTTTGAATCAAGATGGAAGAAGGGGATTTTGTTCAGAATCAGAGGAAAGAGGGGCTATGTGAATGATTTCTGCAAAAACAAGGGAGCCGAGGCTTAGCCTCGGGGAGAGTGAATTTCTATAGGAGGTTTCAAGGACCTCCTGCAAAATACTGAAGGACTGGATGAGATAAGCAGGTGCTGGACCCAATCAAGACACCTAAAAATTGTTGGGTGACTATAGAGGTGCGGGGCAGATGGACCCCTTGATCAGAAAGATCGTCCACCTGAGAATTACCTGGGCAGCTAGAGAGGGTGAGTCCCGCGAAGACCCCTACACGGTAGAGCGTCCCCACGGGTTACAGGGTTTCCCCCACCCGACCTCTCTTGTCACTGCGGTTCCAGGTAGACCAGAATGGGGATCTTGACCTCTTAAGTCTACCAATTTTAGTTTAAGATCAGGGTGCTTAAAGTTACACTTGAACTCTTAGGTATTTTGAGTGAGAAAGTGACCTAATTTTAAGGTTGGTTGACCCAAGGGGTCAACTTTACCTCTTGTTTCCTTTGAGAGCTTTTGGGTCTTGTCTTTTAGGGTTCAAGTGTTTAGAGAGCCAATTGTTTTAGGTTTTCTTTGAATAGGTATTTTCAGACAAGGGTTTGGGCACACTTCATTTGGTTTTCTCAATTCTTGCTTAAGGAGTGTGTCTCTAAATCCCTAGTGTTGGATCCTAGGTTGGCTCTACTTGGTCCAGTTAGTTCTTTGTTGGGTAATTAGGGCTCAAGCAAGAATGTGTTAGCCCCTAAATACCCTTAATAGTGTGCATGAATAATGGGTTGAAAACATGCAACTTTTTATGGTTACTAATTATGGAAGACAGGTTAGCTCTATATTGCTTGTTCTTTTCTTTTCTTCCTCTTTAGAGTTTAGGGGTTAATAGCGAGAGGGAAAATTTACCTGTCCTCGGAGTGGTTGTCGTGCGGTTGCTTGTTTTCTTGATTTCCTGTAGCTGCACAAAAGAGAGGAGATTATCAGAAATTAAAAAGAAACAGGAATGTTTACCTCTAGAATAGCCGTTGCTCCCCGGCAATGGCGCCAATTGATGACGATGGCGTGCAAGGGCTAACCGGGTTTTATTGTTATGTCGTTGTAGTATAGCCAGTTATTGCCATCATTTCAAATATATAATTTTTTACTCGGAAAATAAAAGAGTTCCCGAGGTCGAACTCAGGGAGCAAGTTGTATTCTAGGGGTACAAAGTTTCTTTTACAAAAATAAAGAGAGAGAGAGAATTTGTTGGCTTCTTTCTTCTTCTCTTCTTTTCTCTTTGCTTATCCTCTCCTTCTCTTCCTTCTCAGATCTTCTGCTTTCTTCCTTTGTTCTTCTTCTTTATCTGCAGTGGTGATGTTCTTCTTCTTTCAGCTGTCTCTGCTCGTCTCTTCCTTTTTCTTCTCCCTTGCGGTCCTGTTCTTCTTCTTCTTTCTTTCTTCAGATCTTCTTCTCGTGCTCTTCTTCTTCTGCAGAGTCTTCACCTGGCCTCTCTGTGTTCTCCTCTGCCTCGCCTTCCTTCTCCTTCTTTGCCTTTAGGACGTCGTCTGATTTTCCAATCAGACGACTTAAACCGCCGCTGCTATAGTGCCGCTCGGTGCTCCCCCTTCCTTCAGCCTTCGTCTTCTTCCACGGTTCTTCTTCACCTGTGCCTGCACACTTACACAGCTTGATCAGAGGGGCAAAACCTAACTCTACCCTCCCCCGCGTCTCTCTCTCACATAAACCGCTCTTAGGAAAGCTCTCCCAGAGCTGCCGGGTTGCCGGGTACGGGTCGCGCCCGGGTCCAGGCCCACCGGCGTGCGTGGTGGGCGAGGAGTGCAGGTCAGTCTAAGTCGGGTCGGGCCAGGTCCGCGGGGCGTGAGCGCGGACGAGACCGGGTCGAGCGAGTGAGTGAGAGGGACCTCACCCCGTGCTCAGGAGGCAACGAGCATAAGGCACTTTTTGCCTTTATGCGGGCGCGCTCCTCTGAAAGGTTACGAGGTGGGACTAAATGTCCCACCCCAATTTGGTTGCCTGCGCGGAGGAAGCAGCGGCAGTCGAGGCGAAGCGCGGGGGCTTCGCGGGAGAGCTTCGCCTCAACTGCAGCCTAACGCTTTGCCGAAATGCCCCCGCACAGCCTGGGAGTGTGACCTGGGCGCTGCGCACCTGGGGCAGCAGGTGAAGAAGCTGCTTCGCTTCAACAATGGCGGCGACGAGCGCAGGTACCTGCCCACAGAAAACGGCCTCTCGGCCCAATCAGAAACGCGGAGGACCTTCGCCGTGGCACGGCGAAGGTGGTCGGGGGGTGTGCAGGCGGCGGGGCGGAGCCTAAGGGCTGCCCTAGGTCGGACTGTGGGTCGGGAGATGGGTTTGTTCGGTGGAGTTGCAGAGGGTGATTTGGGGGAAGTGGAAGGGCGGAAATGGATCAGGGTGAGGAGGCGGAGATTATGTGCAGGTCGGCGAGCCGTGTGGGATGCTGGAGTGATGGGAGCGGCTCGCCGGAGGATGGCCGGAGGCGGAGAAGGTGAGGGTGATTAGGCGCGGTCGAGGGGTAATTAGATAAAAATAGCAAGGGGAAAATGAGAGAGAGGATAGAGGGAAGTAGTTCTAACCTAACTAAAGTGACGAAGGGGGCGAGGAGGCGGACGGCTGTACTTGCTGTCGCCGGAGAAGAAGGTGCCCAGTGGGGGAGGACGGCGGCGACGACGGGGCAGAGGCAGCGTGCGCCAGTATTGCGTGACGCGGGAAGAGCAGGGGAAGACGTCTCTGCTGCTGGTATTGCGGCAGAGCGAAGAGGAGGAGGAGGAACCGCCGGAGCTGGTGGGCGTCTGCCGGAGTGGGAAGAGAGGAAAGTTGGGGGTTTTCTCCGTCAGATCCGAGCTGCTCAGAACGGTGGAGCGACGGGGGTATTTATAGAGGCGGAATCAGAGAGGAGGGCGGAGGGAGACAACGTGTCTCCCTCGTCGGAGGACGCCGGAGATGGAGACCCATACCGTCCGTGCGTTCGCACGGCTGGTATGGTGGGTTGCAGCGACCAGGGGGGTGCTCCTGCGACGGCTGACGACGCAGGGCACCCCCATTTGTCCTAGCAGGCCCTCCCCCTCACCCTGCGCGGCGCCATGCTCCGCGCAAGGTCGCCGGAGCATGGTGCTGGCAGGTTTTGCAGGGAGGACCTGAATGCAAAGAACGAAGGAGAGTTAGGGGCCAAAATGCGAGGGTTCAAAAGTTGAAGGCCAAAAAGTAAATATATGAGGAGCAAAGTGTAAAGTTGGTCAAGAAGGTTTCTTCTTAGGCTCAAGTTTTTATACATGACTAATTAGGACCTAAGGAATCTGATGGTGAATTTTATTTCTAGATTAAACCTTGTTTGACCGGTCAATTTACGTAAAGACCCAAATTAAGTTATTAGTTCGGTATGGTTCTCAATGTAGGTCAAGATGGGTTCCTAAGGCCAAATTGAAGGTTCTAAACCTTAGAGATTATTTTTATATGAATTTTAGAGGGTTTATTCCATTTTTGCTTTGCCTTGAACCTCGTGAATTGAAGTGGGTTTGTTTTAGGGTTACAGATTATCATTTAGTTCCTTGGAATTGCTGTAACCCTTATCAGATCATCCCACCTTCCTTCTTATTTGGTTTGTTTGACCTATGTTTGGACCTGTATGCAGATTATACTGGTAAAATCGCATTTTTACCCCTTTTGACTTGTTTTCTCCTTAAACTCAGAAATCTCTGAGTTAAGCCTTTCCATGAGTTATGTAGGAGCTTTTATCCTTTGTATTAGGTCAAAATGAGCTAGTTATGGCTCATGATGAGGTTCTCATCATGCGGGAAGGAACAAAGGACATATATATAACAAACTCGAAGAGGACCAAAGCCGGTCCGAAAAGTCGTACCCACGAAAAGCTCCGAGTACCGCTCCCGCGTTGCCGCCTCAGGCTCCCAGGTAGCCTCCTCTTACCGCTGGCTCCTCCATAAAACCTTCACTAGGGGTACTTGCTTTCGTCTCAGACTGCGGATGGCTCTATCGAGAATCTGCACTGGACGCTCAGGGTAAGTCAGGTCGTCGCTCACCTCGACGCTCTCGTGACTCAGGACGTGACTAGGATCGGCGACACACTTCCTGAGGTTGGACACGGGGAACACGTCGTGCACACCAGGAAGCTGAGGAGGGAGGGCAAGCCTGTAAGTAATAGGTCCAACTTGCTCCAGGACCTCAAAGGGCCCCACAAACCTCGGCGCGAGCTTCCCTCTCACCCCAAACCGCTGTAGGCCCTTCATGGGCGAAACACGAAGGAAGACGTGGTCCCCAACCTCAAACTGCACCTCTCTGCGTTTCTGATCCGCGTAGCTCTTCTGCCTGCTCCTGACAGTGCAGAGCCGCCTGTGAATCTGCTCGACTACCTCCTGACTTTGCCGGATCAGCCTGGGGCCAACCTCCCACTTGGTCCCCACCTTAACCCAACTCAAGGGTGCCGTACATCTCCGTCCGTACAGAGCCTCGTAGGGAGCCATGTCGATGCTCGAGTGATAACTGTTATTATATGCAAACTTCGCTAGGGGCAATTGCTCCTCCCAAGAGACCCTCCAGTCCAGCACACAGACACGTAAAAGGTCCTCAAGTGTCTGTATCATGCGCTTAGACTGTCCGTCCGTCTGGGGGTGGTAAGCTGTACTGAACATCAACTGCGTCCCCAGGCCTACTGAAACTCTGCCCAAAATTGGGACGTAAAGCGGGTATCCTGGTCGTATACGATCTCCCGCAGAACTCCGTGCAAACGTACCACGTTGCGGATATACCTCTCTGCCAACTGTGTTGGTCCCAAAGTGACTCAGATCGACAAGAACTGCGTCGTCTTCTTCAATCTATCAACGATTACCCATACTGCGTCGTGTCCTCGCTGAGTAACAGGTAAGCCCACCACCAAGTCCATGGTGATGCTCTCCCACTTCCACTCTGGCACCGGAAGTGGCTGTAGCAGCCCTGCAGGCCTCTGATGCTTGGCTTTTACCTGCTGGCACACTAAACATTGCTGCACGAATTCACCTACATCCCGCTTCATCCCCCTCCACCAAAACTCGCGTCTTAAGTCATGGCACATCTTCGTGTTTCCGGGATGTATGGTGAATCTGGAACCGTGTGCCTCAGTCAGGAGCTCTCTCAACAGCTCCTCGTCTCTGGAAGCGCACAGACGTCCCCTCAGGTGCAGCACCTGGTCTGTGAAAGAGAAGTCCCTCGGGTCTCCTAACAGTACTCTGTCATGCAGGGACTACAAGTACGGGTCAGCCATCTGTCCTGTGATGATGCGATCTATCAACTCTGGCCTTGTCTGTCGTGTCACAGTCACTGCCCCACAGTGCGCCCATAACTCTAGGGGTCGCCAACTGCCCATCTCCTCCAAAAGGCTAGAACTCTGCACCTGTAAACTGGCCAAGTGTGCGGGTGCCTTCCGGCTCAAGGCGTCAGCCACCACGTTGGCCTTTCCCGGGTGGTAGGAAATGCTGCAGTCATAGTCTTTCAGGAGCTCCAACCAACGTCTCTGTCTCATGTTGAGCTCCTTCTGATCATAAAGGTATTTGAGGCTCTTGTGATATGTGAAAATCTCGAAGGTCTCACCGTACAAGTAGTGCCTCCAGGTCTTTAGCGCGAAGACAACAGCCGCCAGCTCCAGATCATGGGTAGGGTAGCTATGCTCATGGGGCTTCAGTTGCCGCGAAGCGTAAGCGACAATGTGACCCCTCTACATGAGCACACCCCCTAACCCCTGTAAGGAGGTGTCCATGTACACAACGAACCCGCCACTACTGTCAGGGATGGTGAGCACGGGAGCCGAAGTTAGCCTCTCCTTCAGCTCCTGAAAACACGCCTCACAGGAGGTAGTCGAGACGTGCAATCTGTGAAAAACCCTTGATGAACCGTCTGTAGTAGCCTATCAGTCCCAGGAAACTACGAATCTCACTAACCGTACGCGGTCTAGCCCACCTGAGCACTGCCTCGACCTTGGCTGGGTCCACCACCAAGCCATCTCCAGAGATCACATGACCTAAGAAGATCACCTCCTTCAACCAGAACTCGCACTTGCTGTATTTGGCGTACAGCCTACGTCGTCTCAGTGTGTCTAGAACCATCCGCAAGTGCTGTTCGTGCTGCGTTTGATCTCGAGAATAGATGAGCACATCATCAATGAATACCACCACAAACTGATCCAAGTACGGTCTAAACACCTGGTTCATCAGGTCCATGAAGGCAGCGGGGGCATTGGTCAGCCCAAACGGCATGACCAGAAACTCGTAGTGTCCGTATCGGGTGCAGAAAGCTGTCTTGGAGACGTCTGCCTCCCTGATCCTCAACTGGTGGTATCCAGACCTCAAGTCGATCTTGGAGAATACCGTGGCACCTCGCAGTTGGTGAAACAAGTCGTCGATCCTCGGCAGCGGATGTCTATTCTTGATGGTGACCCTATTCAGCTGTCGGCAGTCCACACAAAGGCGTAGGGTACCATCCTTCTTCTTTACAAACAGTACCGGGGCTCCCCGGGGAGACGCACTGGGCCTCACAAAGCCCTTCTCCAAAAGATCCTGCAATTGAGACTTGAGCTCTCGTAGCTCAAGTGGTGCCATCCTGTATGGTGCGGTGGAGATGGGGCTGGTCCCTGGTATTAGTGAGATCTCAAACTCGATCTCACGCTCGGGCGGTAGTCCCGGAAAGTCGTCTGGGAACACGTTGAGGTACTCTCTGACCACCGGGATACTGTGGAAGTCTGCCACAAGGCTGGGCTCTGCCACCACACAAGCTAGGAAGCCCTCACACCCCTGGCTCAAAAGTCTTACTGCCCGAAGTGCAGAAATGCACCTGAAGCTTCCGTCCACTGGCTGACCGTGGAACTCGAAAGAAGGTGACTCTGGTATGGAGAAGAAATCTTCCTCTCAAAACAGTTCACCAAAGCGTGGTAAGCGGACAGCCAGTCCATCCCCAAAATAACACCAAAGCCCTCCATCTGTATCATAATTAGGTCAGCGGGAAGGCTATGTCCCCCAATACTGACCTCGCAACCCGTGTACACCTCCTCAACTACAAACAGCTGACTACTTGGACCTCTGATCACGAAGGGATCCTCTAACAGCATATAATCCTGGCCCAAACTAACTGTGAAACTGGCTGCGACAAATGAGTGCGTAGCGCCAGAATAAAAAAGTGTGTAAACGAGTTTGCCGGAAACTGAAACCATACCTGCCACCATCGATCCCGAAGCTCTGGCATCCCTGTGTGTCAGGGCGTTGATACGCCCCTCAGCCCTAGGTGCGGACGAAGCAGCCACACTCTGCGTCGGACGGGTAGCTGCTGGCCGGTACCCTCCCCGTGATTGTTGTCTGTGGATTCCCTACTAGGAGGGGGTGACGTAATAAAATGCGGAATAAAATATATACCAATCTCATAAAATATCAATCTCATAAAAGGCACAAAGATTTTTAGGTGGAAACCCAAACCGGGTGAAAACCACCACCTAACCGTCTCGAGTTAGGATTTTCCGATCAACCAAGTTGATCAAATCCACTAACCGAATCACTTAAACGAGGGTGATTCAACCTCAATTACAACCACGCTACTTTATACTAGGGTAGCGTACCTTAAACCCCTTCTCTTTAGGAGAAGGATTTTGTCTCACGAAAGAGACGGGAATTCGCAAAGCGAATACCCAACCAAATAACAAAGATAAAATAACAAATAATCCTATAGAGCCAATAAAGTAATTTTTAACCTAAGCTTCTATAGGAATTAGGAAACTCCCCTTTGCAAGGAGTGCGTCGAATCGATGACACGGGTGCGTTAGCCACGCGACGGTGCAACGTTGCTCTCGTGAACTACGGCGGGAGAGCGAGTGCGCAACAGCTTGATGCTCTCAAGATGTAGAGCTTGAGCTTGGAGAGCAAGAGCTTGCTTGGACACAAAAGAGTGTGAGAGTGTATTATAAAGTGTTTCTTGTGTATCTAAGTGTGTCTTAATGTGCAAGAGGTTCCTCTCTATTTATAGAGGCCTTAGGAAGGCTTTGGAAGGCTTAGGAAAGCTTCCATAGCCGTTGGGAGCAAAGCCTAAGAGAATCAGGCTGAAATCAGGAACAATGATTGCACTGACAGGCTGATCAGACGTCTGATCCTGGCATCAGACGTCTGGGAAAAACATCAGACGTCTGATTTTAGGCGGGTTTCTTCCTGACTTGAATCAGATCTAAACAGGGTTCTAGTGCAAGTCCATCAGACGACATACAGGACGTCTGGCACTATGTCTGGACGTCTGGAAACCTACTTTTTCGTGGGAATGGATTTCCAAGAGAGTGCAACGGCTAGAAAATCTTTGAGAAGAGATTTTGGGTCAGCCGAGGCAAAACGGTCATATATTAGACATTTGGAAAGACCTAAGGACGTTTGATAAGGCTCTAACGGTCATATCCTTGAGTGTTTGCTAAGCCAGCGAACTGTCCACTAATTGGACGTCTGGCGAAGTCATCAGATGTCTTCTATGACGTCTGGTCTAAGGTCTGGACGTCTGACTTCATCAGAAAGAACTAACAAGCCCAGCCTAAATGTTTATTAAACGTTTGAATCAACAGTCAGACGTCTTAAAACATATTATCAGACGTCTGATATTGGAATTAGACATCTGGAAATGCTATTTGAACCCTGTAATGGTTTTCTAAGTTTTCTACAGAAAACCTAAGTATCCTATGGTTGTGCTGGTGTTCCTAGGACTACTGTTATGATACTTTGAGGCTCTTTAACATGAATCTAAGTAACAAAAATAAAGTGTAGCAAAAGAAACAAAAAATACAACGAGTACAAGAGAAGGAAATCTATCATATTCTTCATCTCCTTCCTTCTTAAATATATCGCTCCTCGCGAATCTCTTCTGTTCTCCATCAAGCTCCTCCAATCCGTCCTGGATGCGAGCTTGAACTTCGTCTAATCACATCTCCATTTGCAATTTGCCTGAAATCTAAGACTTCAAGTGCAAATGTTAAATGACACGTGTTTTGTTATCATCAAAACAAATGATCGTGGTGCTCTAGCACCAACAATCTCCCCCTTTTTGATGATGACAAAATCATAAATAATAATGCAAAAAATCCTCCCTCTTTTTGACATTATCAAAAAGGTTTGATTGATTTTAAATTTCCTATAACTCCTCCTTAAAACATGCTCTTCTATGAATTTCTTTTAAACAAGATTAATGTCCTCCCTTTTTTGTAACAACAAGATAGCTGTTATTTTTCTCCCCCTTACTAAAGGAAATTTAGCTAACTTGCAACTCCCCCTTAAAAATTGACAATTAGCTCATAATTTTTTTAAACTCCCCCTATCTAAATGCTAATAAAAAGATAGGGTAAAGAATTTTTACCTCACTTACCATGGCCAATAAAATGGCCTAAATGGTGGTGGTGGATGCCACATCGGATGGGGCTCCCATTCGTAGCTTGGAGGCCCGGGCATTGGCGCTGGTCTCCAGTCTGGTGGTCGACGTGAGGCAGGATCATTGTTTGTTCGTCGTCTCGTCGGTCTTCTCGTTCTCCTCCTTGGTCTACTCCTTGGTTCTCCTAACTTGAGTTGACCAGCCTTGAGCTTGTAGGTCCAGTCCTTCGTGTTGTAGTTATCCCTAAAAGCTACAAAACAAGATTCCAAATTTTTCTTCGGTATCCAAGTGAGCTTGGATCCGGATCTGTTAGCGGGTCTCCTCGATGGAGATCCTTTCTCAACCATAGGGCTATAAAAATTATCTACTTTATTGATTAATTTGTTAGAGTTTTCCCTAAGACATGCAATTTCTTTTTTTATAATATGTATCTTAGTTTTTAAATCACAGATTTCTAACTTTAAACTATCATTTTCCTTAATCAATTTATTATTTTCATTGATGAGGTTATGATTTTCTAATAATAGGTTATCAATTTTAGGACTAGCTTCTATGTCCTTAACTTATTTTTCTAACCTATCATTTTCATTTTTAAGAAAGCTAAGGTTCTTTTTAATACTTTTGTTTTCTATTCTTAATGATTTACCAACATGAAATAGTTCACTAAAAGCTTCTTGTAAATCAAAATTTACCTCGTTGTCTAAGTCATTTTTGCTGTCGCCCTCTATTGCCATGAAGCCCATGCAGGTGACTTCTTCCTGGGGATTCCCTTCTTCTTCTTCTTCTTCCGAGCTTGTCTCTTCATGAGTGTTTTCTAACTTCCTCCATATCTCGTGAGCGGTAGTGCACTCTTGGATTTGCTCGAATTCTTTCGGACTCAACGCACAATACAGGGCATTCATTGCCTTTGCGTTGAGTGAAAGCTCTTGAATCTGCAGCTGTGAGTAGCCTCCTTGGGGTCGCTTCGGGATCTCGTATGGGGTTTCGCAACATCCCCATATCTCGAACTCAGTGGCTTGGAGCCACGTCTTCATCCTCAACTTCCAATATCCGAAGTCCCTCCTGTCGAAATAGGGTGGTCGGACGGTGGACTGCCCTTCGGAGATTCTAATTGCGGCTATGCTCCCCTCCATGATCTTCTTGCTGGGTGTGTAACGCCGATAACGCGAAACCTGCTCTGATACGAATTGTGGATTCCCTAGTAGGAGGGGGTGACGTAATAAAATGCGGAATAAAATATATACCAATCTCACAAAATATCAATCTCACAAAAGGCACAAAGATTTTTAGGTGGAAACCCAAACTGGGTGAAAACCACCACCTAACCCTCTCGAGTGAGGATTTTCCGATCAACCAAGTTGATCAAATCCACTAACCGAATCACTTAAACGAGGGTGATTCAACCTCAATTACAATCACGCTACTTTATATGAGGGTAGCGTACCTCAAACCCCTTCTCTTCACGAGAAGGATTTTGTCTCACGAAGAAGACGGGAATTCGCAAAGCGAATACCCAACCAAATAACAAAGATAAAATAACAAATAATCCTACAGAGCCAACAAAGTAATTTTTAACCTAAGCTTCTATAGGAATTAGGAAACTCCCCTTTGCAAGGAGTGCGTCGAATCGATGATGCGGGTGAGTGAGCCACGCGACGGCGCAACGTTGCTCTCGTGAACTACGGCGGGAGAGCGGGTGCGCAACAGCTTGATGCTCTCAAGATGTAGAGCTTGAGCTTGGAGAGCAAGAGCTTGCTTGGACACAAAAGAATGTGAGAGTGTATTACAAAGTGTTTCTTGTGTATCTAAGTGTGTCTTAATGTGCAAGAGGTTCCTCTCTATTTGTAGAGGCTTTAGGAAGGCTTTGGAAGGCTTAGGAAAGCTTTCATAGTCGTTAGGAGCAAAGGCCAAGAGAATCAGGCTGAAATCAGGAACAATGACTGCACTGACAGACTCATCAGACGTCTGATCTTGGCATCAGACGTCTCGAAGATCACTTTAAGACGTCTGGGAAAAACATCAGACGTTTGATTTTAAGCGGGTTTCCTCCTATCTTGAATCAGATCTAAACAGGGTTCTAGTGCAAGTCCATTAGACGACATACAGGACGTCTGACCCAATGTCTGGACGTCTGGAAACCTACTTTTTCGTGGGAATGGATTTCCAAGAGAGTGCAACGGCTAGAAAATCTCTGAGAAGAGATTTTGTGTCAGCCGAGGAAAAATGGTCATATATCAGACGTCCGGAAAGGCCTAAGGACGTCTGATAAGGCTCTAGCGGTCATATCCTTGAGTGTTTGCTAAGCTAGCCAACGGTCCACTAATTGGACATCTGGCGAAGTCATCAGATGTCTTCAAAGACGTCTGGTCTAAGGTCTGGACGTCTGACTTCATCAGACTAGAACTAACAAGTCCAGCCTAAATGTTTATCAGACGTCTGAATCAACAGTCAGATGTCTTAAAACATATTATCAGACGTCTGATATTAGAATTAGATGTCTGGAAATGCTGTTTGAACCCTATATTGGTTTTCTAAGTTTTCTACAGAAAACCTAAGTATCCTAGGGTTGTGCTGGTGTTCCTAGGACTATTGTTAGGGTACCTTGAGGCTCTTTAACATGAATCTAAGTAACAAAAATAAAGGGCGACAAAAGAAATAAAAAATACAACAAGTACAAGAGAAGGAAATCTATCATATTCTTCATCTCCTTCCTTCTTCAATATATCGCTCCTCGCGAATCTCTTCTGTTCTCCATCAAGCTCCTCCAATCCTTCCTGGATGCGAGCTCGAACTTCGTCTAATCACGTCTCCATTTGCAATTTGCCTGAAATCTAAGACTTCAAGTGCAAATGTTAAATGACACGTGTTTTGTTATCATCAAAACAAATGATCGTGGTGCTCTAGCACCAACACTGTCCTCCTCCTCGCGCCTGGAAACTGCGGCCTCCTGCTCGCCCTCCAGTGCTCGGCGCGGGAAGTATCTGCTGACCTCCTGCCCTAGACGGGCAGTCCCTCCTGATGTGGCCCAGCTGGCCACACTGGTAGCAGAGGGGAACCCGACTCCCGCCCTCAGTGGGTCCCTGCTGTTAGCACAAGTTTCGGGGACGAAACTACCTTTGAGTTTGTTATATTGTTACGAATGTGGGCACTAGACGTAGTTTAAGACGTCTGGGAAGTGGCCCAGACGTCTGGGACCCTTCCCAGACGTCTGGTATTAAATTTTATTGTTACGAATGTGGGCATCAGACGTAGTTTAAGACGTCTGGTATTAAATTTTTTCTGCGTACGGGTTTGCGTCTGCATGCCTACGCGCGCAGACTGAACCCGCCGCCTTCGTCTTTCGCTTTCTCTCCCTGCAGGCGCCGTTTTCCTCCTTCTATCTCTCCCCGCGGCTGCCTTATAAAACGCTTCCCCTCTCCCTCATCCTCACTCCATCCGCCTCCATCTTCTCCTTCTCCCTGCGAGCGAGCGAGTGCGGTAGCAGCGACTGCAATGGGTGTGTGGGAAGGAGTGTTGCGAGAGGAAGAAGAAAGCTCGACCGAGAAGGTGCGAGCTTGCCGGGGCAGCTAGAGCCGACCGGCGGGGGAACAACGGGTGTGGGGTGTCTCGAAGGAGCTGCTGTAGCTCGGGCAACAGGTGGATGCGGCGCGACGTGGCCGTGCGTCGCAGGCGGAGGACAAACCGGGTCTTGATTCTGGGAAAATTTCCCAAAATCAGACGTCTGGACTTACGTCCAGACGACGCGTAAGACGTCTGGAGGAAGGTCTAGACATCTGACAGGTACTATATTTTCCTACCTTCTTCTATTTACGCGTGTACGGCCATGCAGCCGTCTGCCGCGTTCTCTACGCCACTTCGTGATGAAAGCGGTTGCGTGTGTGCGCAGGTGTTGTTTGGGGGGGCGCGAGGGCTTGCCATCCCACGCGGATCAGACGTCTGGCCACAGTACCAGACGACAGAGAGGACCTCCAGACGTCCGGGGTGACAATCGGACGTCTGGAAACTGACTTCAGATGATCCAGCCGGCTTCTGGACGTCTGGAGGACTGTGCAGACCAAGGTATTTCCTAATCGACATTTTAAGACGTCTGGAAGAAGTTCCAGACATCTGATTTTGGACAGACTGGTCATTTTTGACCCGTTTAGGGTCCGTTCGGAGTCTGTTTTCCGCGTTTCAAGTTTCGTTCTTTCCGGATTTATTTTCTCTACCTGTTTACAGTAATTGCATACTGTTCTTAGTAACTCCTTATGTTGATCCTTATGTTAGGACCCCGTTCCGTTGCGGTTCCGGGGCGGAGGCAAGCGGGATTGCCGACCATGCCCCCAGTATTCCCGATTTCGCGGGTAGAGTGGCCCTTTAATTTATTTAACAAAATTTCTACAATTATGAAACAATTAATAGAGTCTAGGGCATTGCATGAACCCTAGGACGGAGAAATTAGATTGAATGATAGATCCTAGGGTATTGCATGAATCGTAGATCTGGAAAACTAGTTTGAATGATAGATCCTAGGGTACGGCATGAATCCTAGGACTGGAAAACTAGTGAATATATAAACATTGCAGTCTTGGAAAAGTGGAAAGGAAATGATAACTGCTGGTAAATTGGTTAACAGTTGCCTGTTATGAATGAATAAATACGGTTGAGAACATGGGTTATATGAATATAAAGCTGGAACGGTGAAACCTAAATTGCCTGAGTTAAAAGAGCATGAACCCTATGGGGAATGAGGAGTAGAACTCCTGGAAAGGGAATGGAATAGAATTGGGGAAGTGAGTTGGCCCTTGAGTACGGAGTACCAAGGAAAGTGACTGTCCCCCTGTTTAGTGCAGAGCGGAGCTAGCCGCCCCAGGGACCCAGGGTTAGGTCTGGCCACTTTGTACCGACTTTTGGCCCTCATGTACACAGTACCGAGGAGAGCTACTAGTGTAGGGAGAGCACTAGCTATCCCACGGGCCCCAGGGTTCTGCTAGCCCTCCTACACCGACTTGTTAGGCCCACGGGGCAAACCAGGGTAGTCAGGCGTGGGTGCGCGGACTGTGGAGGGGCAAGACCCCTGTTTGCTTACTGTGGAGGGGCTGGACCCCTGTTACTGAGAGGGCTCTGCCCTATACTGGTTCCGTGCTGTACTTTGGGCGCACCCGTTAATGAAAACGACTGACCGCGTGCTAGTGCGGGGTAGCTACCCGTGCGTTTATCGCGCGTGCCGTAGTCACCGTTACGTCTGTTAGCGACCTTAGGGTGGTTGACTGAGGGTAGGACCACCACAGGGGACTCTCCCGGCTAGGAGAGCACCACGTGTTACTTCTACTTTTCGAGAAAGACTGCAATCAAGATCGTTCCCATGAGGAACATTCAAGATCAAGAGAAGGATCTGAGGAATAAATCAATAGTGAATAAATGGAGAAACATAAAGAAAGAAAGTAAAAATATAACAGCTACTGCCCACTCTACTGCTTCTTCTAGCTTTTAGTTGCCACTCTACTCAGCGTTTCGCTGACGTGTCACCCTTGTTACCTTTTCAGGACCTGGTGTTGAGTAGCCAGAGTCAGCGGCTGCGGAGGGTGCTGGGCCTAGTAGAGGCCAGTAGTGTTACCTGTGGTACCTTCTGTACTTTTCTTTCCGCTGTAGTGAGTAGTTTTCTGTTACTCCCTGTACTCTCTTTATTGTAAGCTTCATGTTTATGTATATGTTTATTTCTCTACTGTTGTGGTGGTGTATACTGTAGTATTTCTTTTCTCTACTGCTGTATTTTGTTACCGGTTGTTATATACATGTTGAATGTGGTTTATTTTACTGCTCTTTTGGTTACTTTATCGTTGGACGACTGGGTATTGGGATTAGTCGAGTCGGTATGATTCTCGTGTCTCGCAGGGATTCAGGAATCGGGTCGTTACAGGTAAAGGAACTAAATTTGAGAAGAACAAAACTTGAAACGCGGAAAACAGACTTCGAATGGACCCTAAACGGGTCAAAAACGACAACTCTGCCCAAAATCAGACGTCTGGAACATCTTCCAGACATCTCAAACGATGGCTCAGGTCATACCTTGATCCGGTGCGATCCTTCAGACGTCCAGTATCCTGCTGAACCGTCTGGACTTAGTTTCTAGACGTCCGACTGTCACTCCGGACGTCTGGAGACCCTCTCCGTCGTTTGGTGCTGTGCCTAGACGTTCGATTTGTGTGGGAGGGCGTGCCCTTGCGCCTTCCCGAACGAGACCTGCACACATATGCGGCCGTCCTCAACATGAAACGAGGCAGAACCCTTCGGCGGAACAGCTGCATGGCCGTACATGCGAAAGAAGAAGCGAAGGAAAAATATCGTACCTTACAGACGTTTGAACCTTCCTCCAGACGTCTCCCGCGTCGTCTAGACGTATGTCCAGACGTCTGATTTTAGGAAATTTTCCCAGAATCAGGACCACCTCGCCCTCCGCCTGCTGCGCATGGCCGTGCCGCGTCGCGCTCGCCTGCGGCCTGAGCTGCAGCAGCTCCTCCCCAGCACCGCGCTCCTGCTGTGCACCCGCCGGTTGGCCCTGGCTACTCCGGCAAGCTCGCTCCCTCGCGATCTAGCTCTCTCCCTCTCGCAGCAACACCTCCCCACGCACTCACGGCAGTAGCTCCTGCTGCTCTCGCTCGCTTACTCTCTCGCTAATAGGAAGAAGAAGGCAGTGGAGTGAGGGTGAGGGAGAGGACAGGGGGAGCATTTGAAGGTTGCCGTGGGGAGAGAGAAAAAGAGGGCTGCGCCTGCAAGGAGGAAAGAAAGAGAAGAAAGGGGGCGATGGTTCAGTCTACGCGCGCACGCACGCAGACGCAAAATCGTATGTCGAAGAAATTAAATTCCAGACATCTGGGAAGGCTTCCAGACGTCTGGACCAACTCCCAAACGTCTTAAACGACGTTTGATGCCAGGGTCATAACACATATCTACATAATTAACATGAATAGAAATTTGAAAACTCAAAGAAGGTAGAGAATAGTAACTCCGCACTACCGTTCACTACTGGGTCCTCAAAGTCATGAGTCATACAACAACTTTCAAAGAAAAGAGGAAAAATCTAGTAGAAGAACCCACTTTGCCCTCCTCTTGGTGAGTTTAACGTTTCTTTGAAAAGTACCAACTCATCAACAGAGTAAAGCTCATGAAAGAAGGAAGAAATTTTTTATTTTACACATTGGCAGATGGATATGTAAGAAAGAACGAAACAGAACATAAATATATCGATAAATAGGTAAGAACTATGACAGAAAAATGTAGACGAAATAAGAAAAGTTCCATTAATTGATACCAATTCATTTTATCACAAAGAATGATTTAAGATGTGCATACATAAGATAATATGATGAGAATCATATTTCATAAAAAGAAACTTGAAATAGGTAGGAATATGATGATGGCACAGGTTTTATTCTCATTTACATATGACGTAGACTTCTTGTCCTTGTGCTTAATCTGAAAAAAAATAAGAGGTTCAATATAAAAGCAAAATTAGAAATCCATTAAACTTCGAAGGAGAGAGAGGAAGAAACAAAACTTGAAACTTATAAAGCTAATAAATGGCTTTTAAGGTACTTCTTTTAGCATAAATTATTCAACAATCCCCTTAAAGCTTTAAGAGGGGAAAAATAAACTCCCGCTGGTTATATCAACAATAAAACAACACATTAAAGCAAAAAAAAATTGTAATTTCAGAAACATAGATCTAACAATATTCGAACTCAAGTAACAAATTAAAAAAAAAATAAAAACCTTATCATAAGATTTCAATTATAATTAGTTTTCGAATGAAAAATTTGCAACCATCCACATTGTAGATGTAATCTCCATAAATCATCACATTGCACAATCAGAAAAAGCAAGAAGTGACATTGGACGAAAATTCTCTGGAGATAGAAAAAACAACAATAATAAAATTTGAGGCAGTCCATACATTAGCGATATGATTAAAAAGAAAAAAAGCTCAACTTTCTGAGAGACAAAAGCAATCAGTCTAAAAATCTTAATGAACAATTTTAAAAATAATACATTAAGGCAAAAAAATAGAAAAAAAATATAGATCCAACAATATTACAACCGGAGCAACAACAAAAAATAAAACAAAACCTGAAGCTACAATTTTGCAAGCAGCTAGCATATAAGAAAAATAACTTAAACATAATAAAAATAGCAACAATAAAACTAATTGAAGTCATTCTACACATTGGAGATATTATTGAAAAGAAAAAAAAACTCAACTTTCTAAGATGCAAAAGTAATTAATCTCAACATAACCATCCTGTATGTGCATATCATATAACTCTATCAAAAAACACATATAAAATTAAGCAAGCCTAAATGACCTTCAATCTCTCAACTTGAAAGGGATCAATGTCGCTGGGACACCACTGAGGTTAGTTATTGATTTGTTTGCTGCTAATGAGAAAACTGGGAGAATTATCGATGGTGTCACAATATTGATTTATCGAAAAAAATGTTGTTAAAAGAGGTATTCCTTTGTTGTTGAATTTCAATTGTAGCTCTCGAATCATGTTTGGTGTTTTAACATTTTATATGTAAAAGATTTATCAGAATATCATAAATGCACATATATAATATCTTGATCAAACGTGTTTGATAGGCCTACAACAACCTCAACGAAGTTTACCTTGCCAAGTAAGAACACTTCCTTTTCTAGCATACTAATTTGGATGTTTCCTTCCAAATCAGAAAAGCATTCACCAAACTAACTACTATCCCCTCTTTCTGATCTTAGTATATGCTTTGGTTTTTCCCTTTATCTTGGAAAAAGAAGATTCTTTAATAGATTCCATTTTTTAAGTAGGGATTCAGCAATCTTACAAATCTTTTTAATGCCACATGGTCGAGGGCTTTCTAATGCCATGATGTGGGCCATGATTTCAAGGTTATGGGTGTGATTTCAAGGTTCATAACAATTTTAAATGATCTAATTAGATGGGAGGAGGCTGAGGGTGCAAAACTTGACAAAAAAGGACAGGAAAAGGAAAGATCTCCTTATAACAAAAATCACCATTAAAGGAAATCTCAAGATGAGAAGCCTGGTCAATATATAGCATACCAGTTGTTGTATGAAAGTGCATTGGTATTATGTCATGTAGAAGCGCTTCCCATAGACATTGCGATATATAAGTTCCTATATTGAAATTGGAAGTCTATGGTACATCAAAAAAAAGGAATTTTAGTCAACCAGTTTACTTGATGTTGGTGATTTAAATCAGACATTTACCTATCATTAAAATTTAATCTTCACATGACCTACAATTATGTATTGGATCAAATTGACATGTATAATATGTTGTGTTGAGAGAAATTTCAAAAGGTAATGCTGAGCACTCCATTTGTGTTGAATTTACGTTTAGTCATAAGCTATAACGCAAATAAAGCAAGCGTACATTCAACGTATAACATATGTTTATCTCATAGAATTTAAAGTGCACTTGCCTTAGTTTTAAATTAAGTGCAAATTAAATGGGTCAAGCCTAGTTTCAGACTTCAAACTGCAAGTTACTTTCGGTGATCTGAGGTCTTCGAGTAAAACATTTGATTGCCAAAAAAAAACAGATGAGGTTTTCGAATGCTTGAGGTCCATATTAGGGAGGAGAAACTCCTTGAACCCTTTGATAACCATTTCCTTCACAATTGCACACATCATTATCTTCCACAAATGCAAAAGTGGATCATTGGCAAATACACATTGTGATGGAATAGAGAGCTTCAGAGAAAGAGGGTGAGAGGAACATGATGGCGAACTCCATTTTATTAATGTTGAAAACTCAAACAATGTAAGAAAGGCATTGATATCTGTATATAGAGATTTAATTTCAATTAAACTAGGAAACAAATCATATAATAAACTGAATCTCTAAACAACATTTCCTAAATAACACCACTTGACTTTTAAGTAAACAATTATTTTAACTAACAAGCAAATCAACCAAACTAAGCAAAAGACTCTCACCACTTTTATTGTTGACGTGATCTCATGATCTCTTGAAAGAGATCATGAGATCTCACACGATCTCTAACACATATGTACTACAATTTCTCATTAAAAGAGAGCTCCCCACAATTATACTCCGACATGGCGAACATTCTCCTGGGCATCAAAGAAGCCAATAAGTTATCCCTCAAGAAGTTCATAACACGACCACTGCTCTGAAGAACACGGCCGGTAACGTAAGCAGTACACACAAGCTTAAAGCACCTCCACCTCCTCTCCTTCACATACATCTCAATTCCCTTCTTCACCCTCCCTTGCTCATCACCACCAATGTCGCCAGACTTCCCCAGCAAGGCTGCACCAAGACACCTTGCTAGAACAAGCCCGTCTTCAAGGGCTGCGCAACCTCCTTGGGCAATGTCCGGTGTCATGGCATGGAATGCATCACCTGCCAGGCAAATATTTCCTTGGTACATCCTATTTCGCAAGAGATCAAAAGGCCAGCATGATCGCAGCTTCGAGACGAGAATATTCGACAATTCGGTCCTCTCAACAATTTCGATGGCATGTGAATCCAGCTTCCCAAGCTTGCCCAACACAAACTGCTTCACTTTGATTGGGCATTCTTCCAAATCCTCTTCTGCAAAAGTAATAATTAATGAAGCTACCAGTTAGCCCACGCAATCCTGAATCCCTGATGCTGAGAAATCAGCACATTGCACCCAATCTTCTGTACAGACTAAAAGAAGGTGTTGTCCTCCAAATTGTAATAAATGTCCTCCACCCATTAACACATATTGAAGATGAATTCATCCCCATATTGGAGCATCGTCAACGATGCCATAAAAGAAAATGACAAAATCTACTAGCTAATATATATTCAGAGAATAATGTGTGAAAATGGACAAATTTTTATGAGTTGTTTCATATCACACAAATTTCGTAAAAAGTCATAAATGGGATTTGAGTACTCAACGACACTTTATGTACTGATTGTTATCTGTTTACCGTTTACCTAAGTGGCCTTGTAGTTCTCTACGAAAAATCGGGCCCCATATTGCTACCGTTGACAGACCCTTTTTAAACGAAGAATTATATTATGATGATTGAGAAAAGACCCTTTTTTTTTTCCCTGAGAAGAATAAATGTGGTGCACATAGGATTTGATATTTTTTAATGATGTCATTGGTGAAGACTTTGCCATTCCGCTAACTGGAGTGCAAAATCCCAAGAAGGGTGAATTCACAGAAAAAGACAGGTAAAACACATAGAGAGATAAACAAGAATAAGATGATTGTTCTTTATGATCAACAAATGAGCAACATGATTAGATGAGGTAGACGCTATGCTACATGTCACTTGTAAATAAGAATCTCTACTACAGTGAAACAGTTCAACCACTGAAGAGCATCCCAATATCTAGAGTTTTCAACCCAAATAATGGAAACAATGATCTCTTTCTTATTTACTATATTACATGAAAGTATTCTCTTATGTGGGTCTATGTCAGATTTATTTGGGTACTTATCTACTTCTATACTTTCGAGCTAGACCTTCTAAAAATGTTACCTAAGATAAAATTACCAACAAATGTTCAGTTAATAGTTGCTGTGTGTGGCAGATGCAATTTAAACAACATCGTTAGTCATTTCCCTTAGAATTTGATGCCTTGAAATATTCATCATTCCGAACCAAGACTTTCAGTTAATTCAGAATGTCCACTGTTGACGTTAAACTTCGTTTATCTGTTGCTATAACTTGATAACTAAGACTTGCCTTTCTTTGAAGGGGACCATGTGAAGAACCAATATGCAAGTTTGTCATCAACAGGCCCAAAGCCACTTCTGAAGCCATCCCCGAAGCATTGAAGCATCTCAGGTTTGAGACCATGCCCCTCAGGGAACTCCGCAATGGCTCGCACTGCCAGCCGTCCGACGAACATGGGTGCCCCAAGTGCCATGGACTTGGCGACAACAGAATTCACCCCATCACACCCCACCAACACCTGAATAGAGCAATAGCAAATTCTTAATCAGTAAGGCGGTGTTTGGCAAAGGAAATTGGTTCGTAGAATAAGTAGAGGAATAGGAAATGAGTAGAATAAAATGATGAAAAACTTATTCCATGGAGAACGTGGAATAAGTTTGCACCGGGTTCAGATCTCTTAACTCAATGCAAATGGGTGATGGGTTAAGTGGTGAAGAAACACGATTTAAATGCCTTAACTTGCCAACCAAAAGGATCGTGTACATGTATGCAAATAATACTAAGGACCACAAGTACCTTAGTTTTGATAGTTGACCCATCTGCGAGATGAAGCAGCTTCAAGTCCCCAACATCGTCAATAGACACCACCTTTGCGCTGAACCTGATTGTGCCATGGGGGAGGTCCTTCTCCAGAGCTTCCAACAACAGGTTCCTCCTCAAAATCCGCATCTCAAATTGGTCGCTGCAGTACCCAATTCACACCCACCAAGTCAACTATTGCACGCATCCAGAAAGTATTAGAAAAAAAAAAAAAAACAGAGATGGGGGGAGGGGGGAAAAACAATACTGACGCGTTGATCTCTGCTTCTGCCAAAACCTTTCCACTAGTGGCAGATATCAAAGCGAATCTGCAATTACATCATTCACACACCATTTTATTCGATTGCCACCTAAAGGGTGCATGGATTTATTACATAGGAAACACGGAATAATAATAGCCGAGAGAGTAAACGTATGCTATGTACATAATATTTATATGTAAGTATATACCCGCGAAGCTGGAGATGGCGCTGCCGGAGACCATCGGCGACGCCGAGAGCATCGAGTGCTCTCCATGCGTTCGGCCACGTACCGATCGTGAAGCCGCTGGTCCTCAAGCGATCGGCCGATTCAAGAACCAAGCTCTTAAGTCCAAGCCTACAGAAGTAAGTGGGAGGAAGGCAACGACTTATATAGAGTGATTTATATACATACAGACACTTATAACTGTATATGTTATATGCAGAGCTAACTATGATTTGAGGGGCTCTGATTCGTAGGTTTACACATGGGAAACAAAACAAAAAATGCAATCACCTGTGGAGTCCAAATGCAGTAGCGACGCCGGCGATTCCTCCACCGACGATGACTATGGTCTGGACCTCCTCCATGGAAATGAAGAGATCAGGAGTGAAGATCTGTGTGTATAAAAATTCGGGTGGTTTTGGGGAGTGCGTTGGATAGCTATTGTTCCTCTAATCTAAGCTGTGATCACGTGTGTCAGTTGGTACCAAAGGATGGAAATAAGGATGGGTTTTTGCATGTTGGTGTCCCCTCTCTTTTCGTTTTAGAGTTTGAGTCTACTGCTTCTTCCTTGCGGAAGGAGTAAGATTAGTCTCAAGCATGAGATCGAGTGGGGTGCTTTTTTTTTTTCGAACGAAGTAAGGTCAAAGGGCCACAGGACCTCTTTTGCAGCACACATACTCACATCCAATTGCGTGGATGATGCATTGGTGGCTTATCGAGTTGACTAAAAATGGCTGGAATGGTTTGTGGATAGATATCTTTTGGGATAACAAATTCTCAATGGAAGGAGAGAAATGTTGGGATGGAAGTCATTCCACCGGGGGGGGGGGTGTGTGGAATAGAATTTATCCCTGCACGTGTGAGATAATGTTCTCACTTATCTCCCTCTTTATCGTTTGATGTGACTTCAAATACAATTAAACATTAAAACACACTTATATCCTATTTATCATCTGATTCTCCCTCTTACATTTACTTTCAGGGGTGGCTGATATCTGGGTCAAACTCAAATAATCCATCCAAACGGTTGAAAATGGGTCATTTGGGATTAAAAAAATAAAACTTTCATAGGTTTTGGGTTGGTTAACGAGTTTAGCATATAACATAAATTATTGGATCGAGTGACATGTAGGTCACATTCATTTATCTCATTCAAACCTAAATGTATAGATGATTTAATGTGTAAATAAAATTGACATTTTTTAATATAATCTATTGAATCTAGGTCACATTCATCTATCTGACTTAAACCCAAATGTATAGATGACTTGATTTGTAAATGAAAATGACATTGTTTAGAAACTTTCTCCTTATAATTACATATAGTATTTAATTTTTTATAAGATGGATAAATCATTTAGTTGCTATTATATTGCAAAGTATTTTGTAAAAAAAGAGATTTTCTTTGTTAAAAACATGTGAAAAGTTTGTGTTTCACTTGACTCAAATTGACCCAAACTTGACCCGACTGACCCAAATCTTGTCTAATTTGATTGGATCATCGGTAGTCATTTTGTTAACCCAAATCGAATACGATTTGAACTGAACAAGCCAAGCCCACCTAAATCAATCGATCACCCACCTTTACTTATTCCACTAAATCAATTCCACTAACCAAGTAATATCTAAAAGTTCATGAGTCAGGTTGGAGCCAACTTAAGAATTTCAACTTGTACACAAGTCAGCAGGAAGAAATTACCAAAGTTGTAAAGGTGGACTGCATGAATAAAGATGAGCTGTATGTGGGATGCACGCTATTGGATGTTGCGAATTGAGTCAAATTAAAAGAATTGGCAGTCACTAAATATGCAAAAAAGTTTGTGGGATGGAAGGCTAGATCCTTATCGTAGGCTGATAAGTGAGTTCTTATTCAAACTATGCTCAACCCCATTCCTAATTATCTCATGACAACAAATCTATTCTCGTAAAAAATCTGTTTACAATTAGATAGGTTGATCAAAGATTTCTAGTGGGTATGTTCAGATGTGAAGAAGCATATTTACCTGAGGGCATGGAGAGATATTTGTGTACCAAAGCATTTGGGTGGGTTGACATTCAGAACAACATGGCTAGCAAATCTTGTGTTCATTTAGAAGATGGCTTGGTCCTTGTGTGCTAGAGAAGATGGGCTATGGTAGGAACAATTGAAGAGAAAATATTTTCCTGATGGTACCTTATGAGGGTACATTCCTCAGTCATTAGACTTAACTTTTCTGGAGGTGCTAGGAGAAGTAAAGAGTTGGCTTTTTAGACACTCACTATGGCTGATTAGGAACAGGTAGAAGGTTAATATTTGGAGTGGCCATTGAATCAATAAGGAAGATTGTGTGCCTTTGCCATGGGAATGCTCTGCCCTTCAATTTTCTGAATGGGACTTGCTGGAATGAAGAAATGATCCCTACTTTGTTTTAGTCAATATTTTCCAAGCCATCTCTCTACGCCTATACATCTTGGTCCCGATGTGCTAATATAGAAGCCTCACCCAAAAGGCTCCTTTTTGGTCAGATTTGCATACTTGACGTTTTCACTGAACATGGGAGATATGATCTTGTGGGAAACAAGGAAGGTAAGTTCTACAGAATGTTATGGTCTATACATGGATTGGTACCATGAATTAAAGTATTTCTCTGGAGAGCTATCATCGACGCTTTGCCTATTAAAGCACTTTGTGCTAGAAGAATCAAGAAGTCTGACTCTTTTGTCCTCTTTGCAATTGTGGTGATGAGAATTGGGAGCATCTACTTTGGGGATGCCATTTATGAGATCAGTCTGGTTTTATGGGGGTGTGAGGGTTGGCAACTTAGAAGAATATTGGTGGGATTGTATTAACAATATGAATAGGGTTTTTTATTTTGCTGGCTTCCTGAAAAGTGAGATTTTTTATCTCATGCAAGACTTGTGGTTAGATAGATGTAAGGTAGCAATGGCAGGTGATACTCCTAACCCCTATGCGGTGATTGAAGGGCCTGTGAACATGGCAAACTTCTTTAATTTGTGTAATGGGAATCATTTAATTATAGACACTGTCAGGTTGTTTACATGCTACCTATTGGCTATAGCTTCCATTATGAAAATGTTGTTATATGGGTTGGTGCTGCGGTGGGGACCGGTAGTTTGCGGTAATGATAATGGTGGTGTATTTATGGATGAAAATACCATTGGTGTCATTGTAGTAAATTGTATGGGATACCAGTTATTATTACGACCATTATTATTTCCTTATCTAATTTTTACTGGTTTTATTCCAGGTCGTTCACTGGGAGGCAATTATTAATTTACATCGCTCTTTAGTCTCAAAATTATCCTTTAATTCCAAAAAGAGGTTTTACATCTAATAAGGAATGAATGAATGAAGACTTGGTTTGCCTACTCACAAAGAATGAATCAAAATGCTTGCAAAAACTAACTATAAACAAGCACCAAACACTTTATCACTATATTTTAAACTATCTCTTTACAAGTTATAGTATTAATACTTACAGGAAAGTACACTATCAACTAAGATTACATAGTATACAAACTTAACTTACTAATCTGACACCTACAGTAACACATACAATGGCTATAGTGACGGATGTAAGCGTCGCTAGATCCCAGAAATACTATATACAAACTTAAAGAGGGAAACCAGGGTCTGTAGCGACGGTTATGGCGACGTTTTATTCTGTTAGTAAATGTATGAATTTATTTACATAAAAGTAATTGGCTATACTACGTATACATATATCCTTTGTATCTGTATTTACTTTCGTATTTACATCTTCTCTCTCTCATTCCACACTATTTTTCTTCTGTTATTATACTTCTTTGTTTTAATTCTACGTTAACAGTCTTCACTAACTGCGGCGTAGGGTGATTAGCTACTGTCATTAGTTCTCTTTAATTAATAAAAAATGTGTTTAATTTGCGGGCATGCTTTTCGAGGGATATACAGCACCCAGAGGGTGGGATCAAACCTCTACTAAGCGCACCCTACTTGTCATTAGGCTGCTTAATTCCGTTTTATCAGGCTCAGAACACGAGCATTCTTAGCCCGCGCACACACACACACCTCCCCGGGCCCCTGGCCCCTCAATGCTCAATCAAATGCTCAGAATATGCTTAGATAGTTAATAGCGCATGTTGTTTCGGGCGCCCGGCACCCGTGACGACTACGCTATAAGTTAACGAATTCAATTTATACCACCGCGAGCATTTTGCAACGCACAATGTGGCGCTATTCGAGCTCGCATATGCATTGAAAATGTGTGCGGCTGCTCGCTGAAGATGATTTTGGCCCTCAATTCGAGGGCCATAATTTATTTAAAAATAAAAATAAATTATGGGAAAATGAAGTATTTACATAATACTATGCAATTGTACATTTAATTTGAGATTTTAATTATATTTACTATATAAATAAATTCACTAAAGTGTACAGTTTTACACACTGATTTTGGTGTTTTATTCTTTAATTACTTATAAATTAGCTATTATATTGTCTAATTGACCTTATACAGAGTTAGTATACATGTATAAGTATTTTATAAACATTTTTATTATATTTTTCAGAATTAATTTTTGTTCTATTTACATTTAATAGCATATTTGACTGTTTTACTTATAAATTAAGTTAAAGTAATACAATAAGGTATAAACATACTTCAATTAGCTTAAATTACTTAAGGTATATTAGTCTAAGTATACAGATTCAATTAACTTAATTATAACTCTAAATTACTAATTTATCTAATTTAATTTAACAACTTAGCTATTAACTTAATAAATTCATTATTTATTATGTATTAAGAATTAAATTAAGGTACAGGATTTTATTTGCTTATAATCTACATATGCATATATATATATATATAGTTTTATAGTTTAATATTGTTATTTATACTATCTATTGATTTATTTAGTCTAGGAATACATATAAGTTAGTTTAATTTATAGATAGTTATATAATTAATGTATATACTGTTTGATCTAAATTAGATACCCAATGTACAGTATGCAATATATTTACATAGTTATTTGTACAGTTTATGTACATATACTACCTATTTACATATATAACCTAGTAGAAAGCTTATGTTTACAAGAGTATAATTAATATACAAAGTAATTTTTAGGTCTTTTTGGAGTTTTTCACTTTTTATGGTTTTTATAAATATTATCGAAATAAGAGATCAGAAGGGAAGAATTGGTTGAGGAGAAAGAGGTATGTTTGATGTTTTTTAGGTATGACTCTTATTATTAAGCTTCATGGTATACAAATCCATTGACTGGCAAATCCTATCAAGTCGAGGGTTTTGCATACCATGAAACTTGGTATATGGATAGGTAACTTTCTGATCTTTGATCAGACTATTTTATTTTAATTTTTAGAATTTTTACTGATTTTTATTGAATTTTAAATCTCACCCAACCTAAACCTTTCAACAGATTTATAAAGGATCCTAAAGGCTTAGGATGGTCTTAAAAGATGTAAATAGGCAGTGACTGCCTTATTTTCATTCAGCATGAAATCTGGGAAGTGTTTACCAATTTTAATACATTCCTTAGTTTAGATTCCCTTTTTAAATCATGTGTTGGACAGTTAGCTTTAACTAAACTAGCTGACAACATTTAAAAGAGATAAAACAAGCATTCACAGAAATTAAAGTTCAATTATTTAAACAGGGAAGCTTGTATACACAAGGAAAGAAATACATCTATATGTTAGCTACATACAACATACATTCTACAGGGTTTTACATCAGATTCTATCTGCTACAAATTAAGACAGTCAGACAGCAGCAGCAACATGGATTTTACAGACCAACCCTACAGCAGCTCAGATCAGATTCCAGATGGTCTAACTGCTGCTGCAGTTAGTCCATTTGGGATGAAATCTGAGTTAGGAGAGAAGGAGAATGTAGCTGCAAAGTGCAGCAACTTGCTGTGACCACTGAGATTAAAATGATAAATCAAGACTAAAGAAAAGAAATACTCTCTCAATCCCCCATCTGACAAGGGTTTTACTTCTCATTAAAATCACTGAATACCCCAATTCAAATGCAAAAACCCTTATCAATAAATTCACATCAGATTAAATCAACAAAACACTAATCTAACTCTTCCTAATGCTATAGACAGCATGTAGAAAGAGTTAAATCAGTTAATTAAAATCCATAATTCAAATCTTAGTTTCTGAAACCTTAAGGAGTATTGGGAACTCCTTAGGTTAGGAAATCATCAATACTTTCATCCAAAACAAACTCATAGATGCAAGATAAAACTTCAAATCACCACAGTAATTTTTCTACGGGAATTCTATCTTTGCATTCAATGCATTAAAACCTTCATCAAACTCAGATCTGAATATGGCTCTTCTGAGATGAATTCTGACATCAGAAACATCTTAGATTCCTTGCCAACAATGAACACAAATCAGAATTTTTTTCAATTTGTCAGATCAAAACAGTTAAAACCCAATTGAGTGAAAATCCTTGAAATCCAAGTTAAAGAAAAATCCGACAAACTGATAACTTCAAACTCAGACCAGGGGCTTTTGTGAACAAGAGTGAGGTGAATGGGAAGCCCTTAAGTGCTTTTTGACGCCAATTTCAGATCTGAGGTAAAAAACCAATCAGATCTGAAATTAGGTCTGAATGTATGGGTGGAATGCGAGAAACAAGTCGTGGAAATCAGAAGTGAATATGAAAATATGGAGAGAAAGAGAATTTGTGATCATGACTGTGTGAAACCTTCCCCTTTGATCTGGAATGATCAGAGGAGGTGAGGGAGGAATTATAGCCTAAATCTACTGCTACAGCTACTCTATCATAACAGCAAAATTAAACACTACCAATTACGTTAATTCTACTCTAAACCTACTTAACTACAGCTACAACTAATTTGCAGAATGATAAATCTACTCTAACAGGAAGAATGGGACCTATGGGTCCTTAGCCGGTGGCTAAGGAGGAAGAAGGAAGGAAGATGACTCCAGCGGAGGGAAGAGTCTACTAGTGAGGCTCCAAGGTCGTCCTCAGGTGCTACGAGGTCCTTAACGACAAGGAGGTCGAGAGAAGGTGACAATTTCACAGCCGGTGGCTATGAAATCAGAGGATTGATGGGGAGGAGGAACTGGAGTGGACGAACGATCGCTAAGAGATATAGGAGGGAGCGATCCCTTGCACGCGCAACCACTGAGGTGCTTAAGTAGCAAACTCAGTGGCTGAGATCACCGCGCGAGTGAGGATAATCAAAGAGGTAACCGGCGGCGGGGATGAGAGGAGAGGAGCGCGCGGTGAGCCAATCTCAAAATCTGACCGTCAGATGGGATCTGGGGAGAGGGGTGAGTGCACATGCCGATTTATGTGAAGCTTCTATTTAAATCCAACCGTAGATTGAAATTGCGAGAAGCAACGGCGGTCGAGATCTGTCGTGTTCTTCGCGGGCTACAGTGTGTGCGAAGAGCAGCAGGCCGACCTTTGAAATGTCGAGAAAATTGCAGGGAAGACCCCTACGCGAAGGGGTAGAAACATTGCGTGCAGGCCCATAGGTGAAGGGAATTGCAACAGGATGGACCCTATAGCCTTTCAAAGGGGTCACTGCGGTTTACAAGTAGGTCCAAAAAGGAATTCTAAAGGCAAGAATGTAATGCATGAATGACCTAAGTGTAAACTACATATTACATAGTCTAAATGATGTTCAAATGCCTTCAAATTTTTGTATGTGCTTAATTGAACATTTAAGACATTAATTATACTTTTGATTTGGCCTTTCAAACTTATTTATGTGTTCAGTTAACGCATGGATCACCATTTGTTCTTTGCTTTCAAAATATCTCGTTTTGTGACCTAATTATGAAATTTTAACACAGAGTAAAGGTTTTAGGTCTTTTTCTTTGATTCCCACACTTAACCCTTTTTATCTGTTAATTTGATGTTGTTTTACTCAGTGTCTAGCTTAACTTTAGCTTTTTAGGGACTCATCAGGGACTCCTTCTTGATTGCAGCAGTAGTATTGTCAGATGCCCCTAGCATCTCAATTTGGCCTTAGATGTTGGCTTACAAGAGGTGATGATTCTATCGGATGCCATCAATCCGGTAAGACAAGTTTTTGCCTTATACCAACCTTATTGGAAATCTCAATGTATTGTTGAGCACTGTACTTCCATGCTAAATATTCATGCAAGTTTTTCTTTGTTCAAAGTTGATCGTGATGATGTTTGGCCAGCACATGTACTCCCTTGACATTGTTTTTGTTGTAATCTCCTAGGAACTTGGGTATTCGTTGACTTTCCTTGTCTTATTTAAGGCTACGTATCAGTGGTGTTTTTCACCCACAAACAAAAAAAACTTGTTCACAAGTTAGCCCAATTCATAAATTGGCTCGTTAACTGCCAACAAGACATTGCAAGATTTAAAAAACCTCCCAGACAAACTACTATATGCGAGTACAATATAGAGACATCGTTTGGTGGGTGGGATTGGAAAACAAAATAAGTTTTCATAAGTGGTGGAAGAAGCACTTTTCTTTTTTGGGTGCAAATGATGGAAGTAGAAGGAGGTGGAATAAAGAAATCATGTGATTTCACTCTCAATCTTAGTGTTTCTCAATCCTACAATTAAGACCAGCCAAAGAAGATATCGTGGGTCTAAAACTCTTAATCCCATGCCAAATAGTGCCTACACCCTTTCAATATGAAGAAAAGAGGATCCTTTCCACTACATGTGGTTTATTTTGGCAGCATTGCATATATCGTGCATGTATCATAGAAAAAGTACTAGCATATGTCTACTCAAGCGCTAATAGTGCTATTGAGATTAAGGAACCTGAATCAAATCCAGTTCATCACCTCGAAAAACCCAAACCAATTCCTTCTTGAGTATCGATAATCAGATTGAACTGGCTTCAAATGTAACTTAAATAAGTTTATCATCACACAAAAAGTATATGTGTGAAATATCAAACTTACAACTCTTTCATGTAAAACAACATCCCTTCATTCCTTATTCAAATTCCTGTCTCACGCAATCCATTTTTTCTCTTTGGAAGGATAAAGAAGTTTAATATCTTTTATTATTCAAAAATTCAAACATGATCTCCATGTCCACTCCTTTAACAACAAAAGTCAAAATAGATTAATTAAAACTAAATCGAATCAATACAATCCTATTCTTGGTTGAATCCAATTTGATTTTGGTTAGTGTGACTATGAAAGACTTAATCAGAGACCTCGTTTCCTTCAATGGGTGAAAATCAAACAAAATTGGCTCTACACATCCCTGCATACCATTGTATTCAACTGTCGAAGGGGCTTGAGCATAATTGTGGGTGGAGAGGGGATGTGATAATCAATATGCTATTTATATACCTTATTAAGTTAGATTGCTAAGTTGAATGATGAGTCCATTCTATCATGGAACTTTAAAGACTTCAGCTCAACTCATGTGATCAGCTAAACTCATGAATGCTTGATGAGCCAAACTGAAGTTGACTCCCTTGAGTCCAAGCTATCTTCACAACACCATCCTCGGGATAAGGTTGATGGCTTGTTTGTCCCTCTTAGTTTCCATGGGGCAAAATTAATTATCCTTCTCCTTGATCCTGTCTTTCCTTGATTTCATGTTAAATGCCGAGTCGAAAATGCCTATCTAAAGAGGTGTCGTACCTTTGGAAGAGGCAAATATGGTGGTATCCTTCCGGTGCTACAATACAGGAGAATTAGGAAAAAAATTAAAGGCATCCAAAGATAATCCAATATAATATTTAGGGCATCCAATAATGCTGTGTTTGGGTATAGAAGCCGTGTTCGTCAAATATTCCAGAAAAAGGTAACATAGATGCGGTTGGACACGCAAGTGAGAGGTGACGCATCGACATGGTGCCACATTAATAAGAGGTTCTGTTTACCGACGTCGAATAGAAACTTTTAATCAATAAATAATTAAGAAGAAATGTGCGTACAAGTTTTGATATTCTATTTTTTTTTTTTTCAGAGGAAAGATATACGTACGAGGGAAAGATGATATTTTTAATATACATTAGTATTTAAGTGATATAAAATTTTCTATTTTTTTTTTCTCTATTGTGTAAAAACTAAAAGTTAGTTCACCCCTGGTAGTATTTATAGGATGAATTTTCTTTAGTTGTAGGTCTCTTTTTTTATTTCCATAATCTCGAGATTCCGTTAATAATAGTATGTTGTGTGCTAATTAAAAGATGATTATAAGTCAGTGTCGTATCTCGTATGATTTCTTCTTGATTATGATGATAAATCTATCGATTGGTGATTTTTCAAACTTAAAATGACCTACCGTTCTACTAGGTACGCAGATATGATGTAAACAGGTCTACCTTGAGATGCTAGATTTTCATTATCTATTGGACAACTAGGTTCTTCGTGCGACCACATCCTTAAGGTAATTTTTCTCTTCTCACCGCTTCCTCACTTCCTTTGTCTGAATTTATTGGTGGAAAAAATAAAACTAATTTTATTTTATGCGTACCAATATTGTACGTACTGTACGCCAAAACCGACGTTCTCACCGACTGATTGCTGTCCGACCACGGACCACCCTTTCGAGTAAGGAGGGGAGCACCATCAATTACCCTTTTTCTTCCATTCAATAATGTGCATGTGAAAGACTCTGATGACAACTGCAAGCCCTCGTATCATCAATGTAACTATAGCATCATGCCCGTGCTTTTCAGCAGTGAAAGAAGGTAAAAAAAACAAAAAAAAAAGATGCGGAAGGTTGGAAAAAAAATATACGTATTCTCGTTGAGACGAGGCAATAAATTTTATTTAAAAGATTAAAAATTATTTCTTTAAAAATTAATTATTTTCTTCTTAAATTGAGTTACACGGTAACATATATTGTTGTAAAATTATAATTTAAAATATATATACTTACTTTTACTTTTGGAAGAATAGATAACATTAGAAGTTTTTTAATCTTTTTTGTAATATATGATAGATAGGTGAGTTTTTAGAGATATGTATCTTTATGAATTATATAGTTCGATATTTTTAATTTAAAGGAAAGAAAACCTTATAATAGTCAATCAATTAAGTTTTGCATATCATTTAACTTTTGACAAGAAGAGGGAGGAGTAGGGTTATAAAAGAAATCCTACGTGAACGAAAATGAACAAGAAATATATTGTCTCAAATAGAAATGAGAGAGATAATCGGAATAGGAGAAAATATAGTAGATAAAATAAAATTATGGGAATAAAATGAGAATGGATCACGAGAATAATTAAGAAAATAATAATAACATAAAAGTTATCTTTTATTATTTTAGAAAGATGAAGCTGTTGTTTAAAAAAATGGTAATGAAGGCAACGATCCAATGGATGGATCCTATTTATTTTCTTTTTTTTTTTTGTGAAAGAAAAAAAACTGATGGCAATACGCTCCACCTAACCTTCAAGAAATATAAAAAGAAACATGGTGGAGAGAGAGAGAGAGAGAGAGAGAGAGAGAGAGAGAGAGAGAGACGACGTTGGATTTGAGGTGCCTTTCGATCGTGGAGAGAGAGAGAGGGATGGTTTGGTGCGTGGACAGACGGAAATGGTTCCTTAGATTGGTTATTTTTTTAAAATGGGGGTGACGTGTTGGAATGGTGCAGCTCGCACCTTTCTTGAGGTGAAGTTTACAGAGGGCAATAAGTGAATTTTTGTTTTGCCATAAATTCTAATTTTCTCAAACTTGTGTTTGAGTGAGGGATAAATTATTTTATGATTAAATTCCTTGCGATCCTAATTTATTTTACCTTATCTTTTATTCACGTAAACATCTGTAGAATTATTCCAAACTACATGGATATCTCTTATTTACAAAGTTTTGTTCCATAAAATACATTTCGCAACGTAAAATAACCCTTTGTGTGTATATAGATATAACGTATATTCAAAATTCAAGTCCCCGTCCGCCTCTATTTCCAACCCTTTATACCCTTAGTGTCCCCAACTCGTTTTTTTTTTTTTTTTTGGCAGGTAAGCACACCTAAGATTAGCAGCCCATAAGTTCACAAGGGAAGCAAGGATAAACCCAGTTCCCTTGTACAGAACAATAGAGACAGTACTTTACCAGAACATGTGCTGGATGAACTACATTTCTATCTACTTTTGACAGCATAAAATTAACATTATCTTGAAGAATCCTAGCACATTTTTGGATGAGCTTACGACATTTCCAAAACGGCTGCTGACGGGAGAGAATTTGGCTTACCGGAGGGTAGGCATCTGAGAGAACAGCCACCTCCTGAACACCAACATCTCAGGCCAATTGCAGGCCCTTGAGAATTGGCCAAGTTTCCGCTTCCATACTGCATAGCGTTTCCACTTGACAAGCAGAGCATCTTATAATCCTTCCAGACGCCTCACACAACGCTGCTGCCACCACCGAATTATTCTTACCAACTGCTGCATCAACCTTCAAGATGAGGTTATACGAGACCCAACTGTTATTTACTTGAGGAAGTTCACTCCCCATCAGATTTTGCCCATGATCATTCACCTGATTTGCCATGACGCTATCTCCCTCCTCTGAGAATCCATAGAATTTCGCCATTCCATCCGCCATTTTTATCACCTCACATGGGCATGGTGATGATCCTTCCATTACAACAGCACATCTATGCCTCCACAGTGCATGAATAATGTAGAAGAGCAAGTTAATTAAAAAACACGCCTTCTTAAACAACTCATTTAATTCAAGCAGTCTATCTCCCCAAAAATCCTCTACATTTTTCAGACGCAGCCCCCAGTGGAACCAGACTGCTCTCATAAATTCACATCTCCACAGCAGGTGCTCCCAGTTCTCCTCGTGGCTGCCACATAGTGGCCAAATCTTGTCAATTCCTTCAATTCTCCTGGCAAGATTAACTCTAGTTGCTAGTGCTTCTACCACAGCTCTCCATAAGAATACTTTTGCTCTTGGCGCCAAACCTTTTAGTCCCCACATTTTCTTGCATGGAGCCCTCTGACGCTCCCCCAGATTTTCCCCTCTACTTTGTTCAGCAATGAGTGTCATATACGCTGATCTAATCGAGAATTGGCCCCTTGGGTGCGGCTTCCAAATCAGAGTATCAGGACCTTGATGAATGGGGGAATCAACTATAGCATCAGCTATACTCGATTGGAATAAATCAGTAAATCATTTCAACATTCCATGCAGTACCATCTTCATTCATCAGTTCAACCACATTGGATAGCTAAAGTGCCCTATTATCAGTTGGAATAACTCTTCCGCTTGTACAATAAATCCATGGATTCCCCCCATACTTTTATCATATCCTCTTTCCCCACTAGCCATAATGAGTATTTCCACAGTATATCTTTAACCTCACCAAATGCCTTCACAAAATGAGAATGCAAGGGGTTATATAGGTACTCCCAGAACCCTCCTTCAGGAAAATATTTATCTTTAATTTGCTGCTGCCATAAACCACTTGTCCCCGAGCATAGTGACCATCCCATCTTCATAAAACCCTTGTACGATTCTGATAATATCATTTACTCAACGTTTTTTTGTGTTGTCTGCGTGTGTATGTATATGTAGATAAGTATATAGAATATAATGTATATGCATATAAATAATATAATGTAATAATGTATACCGTAAATAATAGTGTATATTAACGTATGTATAGGTAGTAGTATGTTTGAGTTCTTATATTTACATATAAATAATATTAGAGCTTTAGTGACAGTTCCATCCGTCACTGTAGATAGATATATATGTCAGTAAAAATAAGTATTTCACATTATGTTATACATATAATTTTACTAAGGTTTTAGCAACACTTATATATGTTACTGTAGATATTAGTATGTTATAATAACTTAATATAGTAAGTATTATTAACTTTTTCTGTACCTATAAATAGGTATTAACTATATTAGTTGTAAATAATTAACATAGAGTAGTTATACATGATTTTTGATGCTTGTTTGTGTACATTTGTTTTCAAGCATTGTAATGTGTTTTAACTCATTCTTTTGTACATAATTAACGAAATTCTTTTATTCATTAATTCTTTCATTCATTTTTGTAAATAAAATCAACATTTTTGAAATTAAGGAATGTTTTTTAACTTAGAGAGTGATGTATATCAATAACTGCTTTCCAGTGAACGACCTGTAATAAACTAGTAAAAATTAAGTATATAAATAAAATTGACACGACATCGGTTTGTATTTGTGACATATATTATAACGACTTTTTAAAACTCCTTTTTTAGTGCGAATCGATCGTTGAGAGTCACATATTTTTAGTGCCGTTGTCAGGGACAAAACTTGTCAATAGCATTTTATTGTGATTGTTTGACAAATGTTGCAAAAAGTCGATTAAGGTGCAATAAAATAAAAGCTCATTCCTTTTATAAGAAGTATCGCCTGTTATATTCTCTGTGATCATCATCTTTGGCTTACTTACAAGAAAAAGAGAAAAACTAATACAGAAAATACAAAGATAACGGCAACACTGTTCATCGAGACTCAGCGGCTTCATCCCCAATCTTCGAAGTTGCCTACCTTAAGCAATAAGGGTGATAGAGTAGCGTCGGGACCAGCAGCCCCTGTAACTTCTGGCAGACCCGGCTCCGACACCTCCTCGTCAAAAACCAGTCCATCCCAGTCAAGCAACCCCTACCTACGTCCACAGTGAACCCCCAGGTATCGATGGGACTAGCTGTCGAGCCCTCCACCGCTCCACAACAAAGGATTATCCTAGTTCTAGGACATGCACCTCCTTCTACAGAGGAAGAATGGCTGAACAAGCAGCATGCTGGCAGATCGGCAGGTCTTGATGAGCCACGACGCCCTCCTAAGGTAGTCGAAGCAGCTCGAAGGTATTGCAGTACCCTCCAATCTATCAGTGAGGTACCTCACCTAGTCGACGCCACCTCGATGGACATGAGGCCTCCAGTAGGCCCTTCCACAAGGGATCCCCAAACGGACTTAATCGTCTGGACGAGCATTGCAGGCGTCATTTGACCGAGGCCCCACATTTGGCCTGGCAAATACACTCTCACGCGAGGAGCTACCGAGAGCACCGGCCGCTACTCCGTCCCAGTGGAATCACCAAGGAAGCCGAGAAGGGTGCTAAAGGCGTTGAGCCTCCACCCAAGCCCTAAGAGATGCGTTTATAACCCGATATCCATCGGGTATTCCAAGAGGATCCAAAGGGGGCGGTAACCCCAATGGAACATCCTCCGCCTTATCCCCGCCTGGGTGTAGAAGAGTGGATGCAGCTGGCTCCCTCTCAATGAATGTCCCGCCAAGGCATGAATCACAATAGGACGGAAGTGACTACCTACAATCTGATAGTTGACGAGTAGTCTAACAGAAAATGTACTAGAGATCACTAGGTTAGGAATCCTTTCATACTATAAATAGTGAGGAGAGGCTCCCGAGTAAAAGGGGCCAGAAGGAGAGAAATCTTGTAATCTCACAAGTTCTAGTGTATAGTTGGGAGCATCATCCTCCCCCCAGACGTATATCCCTTACGGTGAACTAGATCATCAATTTCTTTTGCCTCCCTTATGATTGCCCAAGATTTGCCAGGTCGAGCTCTCTCGTCATGCAGGAGGCTTGACCAGCATCCCCCCTATGATGGATGGCTTGTGAATACATGACGTTCCCTACGCATACAAATCTATTGATGACGGTCGGTGACCTAGACGGTGGCAATCGAGACCCATTAGCACCCAACAATTATTGCCATTGGATTAATGGAGTGGCCCTTCCTACATGGTTTTGACCCACTAAGTGCTAGTATGGTCCCTCCTTTCCCACAGGAGTTGTGCTTTGAAAATTATTCTCATAAATTAAAAAGTAAAAGGAAAACATGATCAAAAATTTTATTTAAGTTCATTCCAATTGCAGTAGTATGGTGTTTGTATCAAGTTATTCTTACTTTCATCATTCAATATAGAATTTGACATCAAACTTTCGATCCATCCACGGGTCGAAATGATATGAACTTGGGCAAGGGGTGCCTTTCATACAAGTTTCCATAGCTGTGTCTCTACGTGATGACCTTGGATGGGTATGTCACTGTTCATTTAGTTTGCTTACATGTCTAATGATGTAAATAGTGAAGGAGTGGTTCTACGTAAGATCATATTTATATGGGCAGTGGGATGAGAGAGAGAGAGAGAGAGAGAGAATCAAGTGAAGCGACAAAAAGACTGGGGTAACGGATAAAATAAATCTATAATTATATAAACAGTGACGATCCCATGCGGCGTTGCTGTATATATAGATGTCTAATCACGTAAAAAGTAAAGGGGTGATTGGCGGAGGGTGTCGGCAGCGATGGAGGGAGTCGACGGCGATGACGTGGTGGTCGTGGAGGCGTGCGCACGTTGGCAAGCGACGAGGGTGATTGATATGTAGTGGCATTGCATATTGTTGGTTTGCTTTGATTTACGTGCAAGATGTGAATTGCAACGGCGTTTACATTGTTACTTGTTTGTTGCATGATTGATTCTTTTTTTATCTTTTATTTTTTGTGGTGTCGTTTTTTTAGAGCTTGTCATATTTACAAGCATGGGACTAGGTTTTTTGAGTTTTAATCTCCACCATCTCTATGTGTACGGACTTTACTTCTCTGCATCTTCTCCTCTTAATAAAATTATCTTTTTCCAAAAAAACTCAAGACTTAATGTGTGGTGAGACGTGGGAGACGGACAGAGTTGAGTCAAGCAACGAAAGACAGCGGTATTAGATGAAATAAATCTACAATCATATGAACAGCTAGTGGCGATCTCACACGACTTCAGTGTATATATATATATATATATATATATATATATGGTCTAATTGCTGGTGTCAAATTTGTTGTATGTTTGTCAGCTCCCTATATTTTATGATTGATCAATAAAGTAGCATGAATACGATAAATTATTTGAAATGTACAGATTGAAACCACTAGAAATTAAAAAGAAAGGTATCATACCTGCACGTTGCATCAGCAAAAAGAAATATTTAGCAAAATTATGGTATTAAAGATAGTATGCAGTAGGACACATTAAAAGTTAAATCAAATTTCAATTTATATAGTGTTGTTTGTTATACATGCCGTTGAGGCTGCCTCGGGGGATGGGGCTCCCCTTTGGCGTTGCTGCTCCTTTCGACGTTGTGGAGAGAGGGAGGATCATTTGTGATGAGGCGTTTCGGCCTTGGGTACCACTTTCTAGCTCCACGACATTTCTTCATTGGGATCACACTAAAGGTCATGGGTTATCACGATCGAGATGTTGCTGATTCTTTCTTGACTTTCAGGTTTCTAGGCTCTTATGGGTGTAGATTGAGTTGATCGTTGAAGTTTTTTTAGTGACACCACCGTTATCTTACATAGTGAAGTAATTTCTACATCTTGTTAAAAAGTGATTATGTGGACATCCTTTTTGTATCTTTTTTTTTGTTTTCTCCTACTTTTGTTCCCTCTACTCTAGCTTGGATTTTCCTATTCCCCAGGGCAAGGTGTAGTGTCCCTTTATCCTTTGGGATATGGCAATTTTTCCCTTTTTCGGAAGGGTTTCGATTATCTTCCTCTGTTCACCTCTTGGGGATTCACGTCCATGAAATCTTCTTTGTTCCAGTTAAATGGAAGAACTTCATTTCAAAGAGAAAAATAACATACACCACCCAGGATCTCTATACAATAGAGGACATAGGTACGATAAGATTCTTAATGATGTAGCTACCATCTTGAGTTATATCATATAAGGAGACTTGCCTAAATGTGAGGAAGACCATGTGAAGAACCAATATGTATGTTTGTCATCAATAAGTTATATAATTTACCTCTGGTGACGGTAAATAAAATAACCGCCAATGTATATTTGGTGGTAGTTTTATATCCATCACCAAATATCATTTCTATTTTTATGAAAAAGTTACATTTAGCGATGGCTATCAAATATCTGTCACTAACTACATATCGGCAACCATTATTAATAAGTTGTCGGCAAAGTGAGTTCACAATGATTTATTGATAATCGATGTCAATAGTGTAAATGAATTTTTTTCGCTTTCTACAACCTTTTTGTGGCAATTTCATAAACCTATGTCACTAATCATGAAAATCGTCGTCCAACTATCAACTTCTTCGTCAAGGGGTAAACTATTAGTGATAGTTTTGTCTAAGAATCGTTGCTAAAATATTTCCGCAATGCAACTTTTCGTGATGATATTTGGTAACGGTTTTGAATCATTACCAAAAGGTCTTTTTCTTGTAGATTCGATGATTTTCAATTCCAAATTCAATTAAGAAATCTCACGACAAAAAGAATATACCTCTATAAAGTATCGAGAGATAGTCATCTCACCTTGCTTGAATGTCATTAGCTCATTCTCTAATATCTATAAAGTATCTATACAAATTTCAATTTATATAGTGTTGTTTGTTATACATGCCGTTGAGGCTGCCTCGGGGGATGGGGCTCCCCTTTGGCGTTGCTGCTCCTTTCGACGTTGTGGAGAGAGGGAGGATCATTTGTGATGAGGCGTTTCGGCCTTGGGTACCACTTTCTAGCTCCACGACATTTCTTCATTGGGATCACACTAAAGGTCATGGGTTATCACGATCGAGATGTTGCTGATTCTTTCTTGACTTTCAGGTTTCTAGGCTCTTATGGGTGTGGATTGAGTTGATCGTTGAAGTTTTTTTAGTGACACCACCGTTATCTTACATAGTGAAGTAATTTCTACATCTTGTTAAAAAGTGATTATGTGGACATCCTTTTTGTATCTTTTTTTTTGTTTTCTCCTACTTTTGTTCCCTCTACTCTAGCTTGGATTTTCCTATTCCCCCAGGGCAAGGTGTAGTGTCCCTTTATCCTTTGGGATATGGCAATTTTTCTCTTTTTTGGAAGGGTTTCAATTATCTTCCTCTGTTCACCTCTTGGGGATTCACGTCCATGTAATCTTCTTTGTTCCTGTTAAATGGAAGAACTTCATTTCAAAGAGAAAAATAACATACACCACCCAGTACCGCTATACAATAGAGGACATAGGTACGATAAGATTCTTAATGATGTAGTTACCATCTTGAGTTACATTATATAAGGAGACTTGCCTAAATGTGAGGAAGACCATGTGAAGAACCAATATGTATGTTTGTCATTAATAAGTAATATAATTTACCTTTGGCGACAGTAAATAAAACAACCGCCAATGTATATTTGGTGGTAGTTTTATAGCCATCGCCAAATATCATTTCTATTTTTATGAAAAAGTTACATTTAGCAATGGCTATGAAATATCTGTCACTAACTACATATCGGCAACTATTATTAATAAGTTGTCGGCAAAGTGAGTTCACAATGATTTATTAATAATCGATGTCAATAGTGTAAATGAATTTTTTTCGCTTTCTACAACCCTTTTGTGGCAATTTCATAAACCTATGTCACTAGTCATGAAAATCGTCGTCCAACGATCAACTTCTTCGTGAAGGGGCAAACTACCGGTGATAGTTTTGTCTAAGAATCGTTGCTAAAATATTTCCGCAATGCAACTTTTCGTGATGATATTTGGTAACGATTTCGAATCATTACCAAAAGGTCTTTTTCTTGTAGATTCGTTTATTTTCAATTCCAAATTTAATTAAGAAATCTCACGACAAAGAGAATGTACCTCTATAAAGTACCGAGAGATAGTCATCTCACCTTGTTTGAATGTTATTAGCTCATTCTCTAATATCTATAATCGCACATTGTTTTTGCACAAAAAGAACATGACAGTTGCATCCTACACTGCCTTTGGAGTGGTGTCGTCCCAGATGTGCTCGATCAACTCATCAATAGTTGTCTATAGCATGAACATGGCTTTATCACTTTTAATCTTCCATTTCTTCAATGCTTCCACTCGCTTAGCTGGTGGTGGTGCTACCTTATCTCCTCCAACGACCTCTCGAAGGTCTTATCCTTGTAAATAACAAAACATGCAAGTTCTCTGATGGCAGTAGTTGTGGCCGTTTAATTTTTTATTTACTGTCGTGTAAGCGTGTGACCCATCATGTCTTCAAAATGCTCCAACCCTATTGGACAAATTGATCCTAAACAAATTTTCTTTACCATCCCAGAGTGTGGACTGGTGGACTCCCCCTTTCATGGATTCAGGAGACTTGACCAAATATTTGTGTATTTGTGTAGAACCTCCTCGAAACGACCCAAAAATAACTTAAACTCTATATGCCCCTTTTCTTTTCTTTTTAAATTTTAACTAGAGGATAAAAATAAAAATACTTAATTACAAGGACCAAACTCCAAGCTCTCAGCCAAATGTAAAATTTACCAGAACAAAATATACATAAAGAACTTAAATATAATTTTTAATAATATCTTAATATACCACCAATACAATTGAGTATAGCACTTAATCACATAGCACACTCAAAAAAACAGCACAACGCATCACCACCCCACCTCTTGACCTCTCTCTCTCTGCACTCAACTCTCAGTCTCTCGCCACCACAAACGGCACACCGTTGGGCTCTTCTCATCTCAGCTCTCAACCCTTTCCCGATCCTCTCGACCACACATGAAATGAAGGGTTCATAGCTCTCTTTATAGGCACTCATAGCCGATGATAAGAAATGACTTTTAAAGTCGAAGTTGTGTCACAGGAGGATGTTCAAATAGCATACTTGAGTCATTGCATGCGCAACTCTAATTAATGTACCCCCTTTGATATTTTCGTATCCAAGAATCAACAAATTCAACCCCGCATTGTTCACAAAATTTTGTATAATATATCATCTACGTCGAAGTATAAAATGCTTAAAATTTTCATATAGAAATATTCAAAGTACAGCATCGGGTTATCCTATAGAATCTAAAGTGCACTTGCCCTGGTTTTAACTTGAGTGCAAATAGAATGTGTCAAGCCTAGTTTTAGATTTCAAACTAAGACACTGCCATAAGTTAGTTCTAGTGATATAAGGTCCTCTACTAAAACATTTGATCAAGAAAGAGATGAGATATTTAAATGCTTAACGTCAAAATTAGGGAGAATAATTCCTTGAACCCTTTGATAACGATTCCCTTAGCAACTGCATACATCATTATATCTTCTACAAATGCAAAAGTGGATCATTGGCAAATACATGTTGTAATAGAATAGAGTATTCGAGAGAAAGGGAGAGAGGAGTGTAGTGGAGAACTCATTTTTATTAATGTAGGGAACTCAAATAACACAAAGAGGATATTAATCTCTATATAGAAGACATCTGATCCAAATTAAAATATAAAATAAATTACATAACAAACTAAATTTGTAACAACTTTTCCTAAATAACATTACTCGACTCTTAAGTAAATAATTACTTTAACTAACAAGTAAATCAACCAAACTAGCCAAAAGACTCTTGCCACTTTGATTGTTTGACGTGATCTCGTGATCTCTTCCAAGAGATCACAAGATCTCATACGATCTCTATCACATTTATACTATAATTTCTCATTGAAAGAGAGCTTCCCACAATTATACTCTGTCATGGCAAGTATTCTCTTGGCCATTAGAGAAGCCAATAAGTTATCCCTCAAGAAGTTCATAACACGACCGCTGCTTTGCTGAACACGACCTGCAATGTAAGCAGTGCACACAAGCTGAAAGCACCTCCACCTCCTCTCCTTCACATACATCTCAATTCCCTTCTTCACCCTCCCATGCTCATCACCACCAATGTCGTCGGACCTCCTCAGCAAGGCTGCACCGAGGTAGCTCGCTAGAACAAGCCCATCTTCGAGGGCCGCACAACCGCCCTGGCCAAGGTCCGGCATCATGGCATGGAATGCATCACCTGCGAGGCAAATATTTCCTTGGTACATCCTATTCTGCAAAAGATCGAAAGGCCAACACGACCGTAGGTTCGAGATGAAAATGTTCGACAGTTCAGTCCTCTCGACGATTTCGACGATGTGTGAATCTAGCTTCCCAAGCTTGCTCAACACCAACTGCTTCACTTTGATTGGGCATTCTTCCAAATCCTCCTCTGCAAAAGTTGTAATTAATGAAGCTGCCAGCTAGTTTAGGCAATCCTGATGTTCAAAAATCAACACATTACACCCTATCTTATCTATAAACTAAAAGGTGTTGTCCTCCTAATTGTTATAAATGTCCTCCACCCATTAACACATTGAAGTTGAATTCATCCCCATATATTAGAGCATCATGAACAATGCCATAAAAGATAATAACAAAATCTACTACCTAATATATATTCAGAGAATAATGTGTCAAAATGGACTAATTTTTATGAGTTGTTTCATGTCACAGAAATATCGTAAAAAGTCATAAATGCGATTTAAGTGCTCAACGACACGTTATGTACAAATTGTTATCCGTTTACCGTTTACCTAGGTGGCCTTGTAGTTCTCTACCAAAAATCGGGCCCATATTGCTACCGTTAACGGACCCTTTTTAAATGAAGAATTATATTTTGATGATTGAGAAAAGACCTTTTTTTTTTTTTTTTTGTCCTTGAGAAGAATAAATGTGGTACACATAGGATTTGATATTTTTTAATGATATCATCGGTGAAGACTTTGCCATTTTACTAAAGGGTTAATTCACATAAAAAGGTAGGAAAAAGAACACAGAGACAAACAAGAATAAGATGATTGCTCTCCGCGACCGACAAATGAGAAACAGGATTATCCTAGATGAGGTAGACGCTATGCTACATTTCACTTGTAAGTTCCTGGACAAGGTCGTGCATAGAAAAATCAAATAAGAATCTCTACAACCGTGAAACGGTTCAACAATCGAAGAGCATCCCAATATCTAGAGTTTCCAACCCAAAGAATGGAAACCGTGATCTCTTATTTACTATATTAGGTGTAAGTACCCTCTTATGTGGGTCTATCGTAGATTTATTTGTGTACCCTGAAAATGCCCAAACACCAATGTATTTGTTATGATGTTAAACTGCATTTATCTGCTGCTATAACTTGATAGCTAAGTCTTGCCTTCGTTTGAAGGGGACCATGTGATGAACCAATATACAAGTTTGTCATCAACAGGCGCAAAGCCACTTTTGAAGCCATCCCCCAAGCATTGAAGAAGCTCCCGTTTCAAATCATGTCCCTCGGGGAACTCCGCAATTGCACGCACCGCCAGCCGTCCGGTAAACATCGGTGCCCGAAGCGCCAAGGACTTGGCAACAACAGAGTTCACCCCATCACACCCCACCAACACCTGAATTGAGTGACAGCAAATTCTTAATCAGTGAAAATAAAATGGTGAAATAAGTAAATTTTACCGTTTAGGAGTTTAAGTGACTTAAACTTATTTTACAGTGAAAGTGGAATAAATTTGCATCAGGTTAAGATCAGTGCAAATGCAAATGAATGAGAGATTAAATGGTAAACAAATGCGGGTTAATAAATGCCTTAACCAGCCTACGAAAAGGATCATATACATGTATGAAAAATAATACTGAGGGCAACAAGTACCTTAGTTTTGATAGTTGACCCATCTGCTAGATGAAGCAGCTTCAAGTCCCCAACATCCTCTATAGACACCACCTTTGCATCGAACCTGATTGTGCCATGGGGGAGGTCCTTCTCCAGAGCTTCCAACAGCAGGTTCCTCCTCAAAATCCGGATCTCAAATTGGTCGCTGCAGTACCCAATTCACACCCATCAGGTCAACTATTTCACGCACCCAGAAAGTACTAGGAAAAAGAAAAAAAACAGAGATGGGGGTGAGGCGTAAAAACAATTAATACTGACGTGTTGAGCTTTGATTCTGCCAAAACCTTTCCACTAGTGGAAGATATCGAAACGAATCTGCAATTACATCATTCATACACCATTTTATTCGATTGCCACCGAAAGGGTGCATGGATTTATTACATAGGAAACACGGAATAATAATAGCTGAGAGAGTAAACGTATATTATGAACATAATATTTATATGCAAGTATGTACCCGCGAAGCTGGAGATGGCGCTGCCGGAGACCATCGGCGACACCGAGAGCATCGAGTGCTCTCCATGCGTTCGGCCACGTGCCGATCGTGAAGCCGCTGGTCCTCAAGCGATCAGCCGATTCAAGAACCAAGCTCTTGAGTCCAAGCCTACAGAAGTAAGTGGAAGGAAGGCAACGACATATATATAGAGAGGGACTTATATACATACAAGCACTTATAACGGTATATGTTACATGCAGAGCTAACTATGATTTGAGGGGCTCTGATGCATATGTTTATACGTAGGAAAAAAAAGCAAAATACAAAAAACCAAAAAAGTGTAATTTATCTCTCTAGTTGAGGATCTTTAGATTCATCTCCCTCTTTCTACATGTAAATTAAATGCATCAAAAGGTAAACTTTTAATGGTTGACATGCACCGGATCATCTTTACTCAAGAATTTGAAAAAGGTTTGACATAAAATAAAAAAGTCCACTCTACAATACCACCTTGTAATCGAAAAAGGCGACATATGTTTGCATTTTTCCTCATTTTTATCTCATTCCTGGACGATCAATCAAGACGGATGGGATGTTATCTTAGGTTGGATGAGGGATGCAAAAAATAAGACCAAGGGATTTACCCCTCTACGGCACTCAACAATTATTGCCATTGGATTAATGGAGAGGGTCTTCCTATGTGGTTTTGACCTACCAATTACTTGTATGGTACCTCCTTCTCCAGAGGGGATTGGGTTGTGAAAATTATTTCCCACGAATTAAAAGGTTAAAGTAAAAAAAGATCAAAATTTTTATTTCCAGTGGCGGTAGAATGGAGTTTGCATCAAGTTCATCTCCTGTCGGTTGTTGGATCAATTTTATTTATGTATTGGTATGGATTAATATGTATATATAATTATATATATATTTAGGTCGTCAATTATAATTTATATTTTAAAAATGATCAATTGAGATATTATTATTATAATAGTTATTAAAGTATCATTAAGATATAGAGTTATTATCTATAAATTTGTGGGGGTAATTTTTATTCTATGATGGATCGAATAAAAATTTATCAAAAATTAATTGGGGATTACTGGTTAATCAAAAGGAGTTGTGGTCCCTAACCCTACACACACACATTCTTTGGAAACACCCTATCAATTCCAAGAGAGCAAAAGGGACAAGGGAGGAGAAAATAGGCAATTCAGAGACATTTCAGATTGCTAACTACCATCAGATCTAGTACTCGTTGTTTCAGGTTGTGTAGAGGTTAGAAGACCACCTCTAACCTATTCTGCTTCAAAGCTACAATCTCGACTTTGATCCCAATGGCTGGTGCTACAGGTATAATACATGCTTCATCTCATCTTATGCAATAGCTATGCCAATGTCAATTTATACATGTTTATATGTATCTTGTATGTTAAGACCATGTTTTATCAAGTCTATAAGGATCAACATAAACCTAGGTTATATGCTAGATCCTTGAACTTCTGAAAATCCAATTTACCTTTCCGTAACCGCAACTAATACCGGTACTGTTCATCAGTACTGGTACCAGTTGGTTACTGAACGACCTATATCAGTAAAGGAAATAGATGAGTACTGGTACTTATTATTTGTACCGATACTCAAAGAATATAGAACTCAATATTGTATTAATGTAGTACCGATACTTAGGATTAATATCGATACTCATTGGTTATAGGTTTGGTCTTAAGTTCTTAGTAATCTGAGACTGTGGGTTACATATATCGGTACTATTTATGAGTACCGATGCGAGAACACTACAGATCAAGGATCAATGATCTTGCAAATTTCTTCAGTACATTTTAGGTATCGGTACTTGTCATGAGTACTGATATATCTTGAGTACTAAACATTTACCTGTAAATCAAAGATATCGATATTCATATATATATATCAATACCACCTTTATACAGGACATATAAAATGAACATACTTGTGTCAACTTATAATTTCCATCGTAAAGTCAAAACTGAGTTGATTCGGTAATTTTAACTCCAACACTGTCCATTCCACTGCAACTTCATCATTCAATGTAGAGTTTGGCATTGAACTTCCGATCCATCCAAGGGTCGAAAGGATATGAATTTGGGCAAAGGGTCCCTCCCTACAATTTTCCATAGCTTTGTTTCTACGTGATTACCTTGGATGGGTATGTCACTGTTCATATAGCTTACTTGTTTGTCTAATCATATAAATAGTGATGTAGTGATTCTACATCCATTAAGGTGAGATTTATACGTAGAATCGACGACAAAGCCCTTGCCTCTCCTCTTGCCTCCTCTTGCGGAAAAAAATGACCGATAAAGTTGGGGCCTCGATCGGCTATCGGCATTGATCGGATCCCCCTCTTCTTGAAACCTCTCTCTTTCCCTCGGGATCCTCTCAACTCGCTCAAGCTTGACATGCAAAGCCTTCAGTGGCTTACAACAGCAGACCTTGAGTAACACAACGACGGTTGCTGCAGTTGATCCTCCTCGCTCGATGTCAACGGGTCTCCTCTAATTGTACTCACCTGATGGTCCTCTGATCGGCATTAGTCCATCTCCCTTTTGTATCCGTTCGTGGTTCGACTTCTTCTATGGGTCGTTCTCGCGTTGATGGTGGATCGATTGGTATGGTGGTATGCTGACAGAAGTGGTGGGACTCCTTCACATGGACGGTGGTGTGGTGGTCTCGTTGTGGCATATGTAGCTTTAGAGGGTGCATTGGTCTCGCTAATTATTGTTGTTTCTTGTTCTTACTGTTTTGTTTGCTACATGTGTTACATCTTGTACAGTGGGGTAGGTTGATTTATTCCTTTTCTTTTCTTTTTAATTTAAATTATTTCATTGAAAATTACATGTGATCTTCGATAATTGCAGTCAAGTTCAATGTCAACCTTTGATTAATTTATTTGCTCTCGTTAATATATTTTTTCAAATTTTATCTCATTAACGTTTTATCGTATCTAAGAGGGTGGAGTTATTTTCCGATTTAGTGGTGTATTTTCTTTTCTTTTTATGCTTTTATTTTTTGTCTTGATTCTAACTTTTAGCTTCCCCATTGTTAATTTTCTTTTCTTTCCGATGGTTAGCTGTATCGGATACTTCGCGTTTTAATGAAAAATTTCCCTTAAAAAAAGGGGGGGGGGCAGATTTATATGTGCAGTGGGATGAGAGAGAGAATCGAGTGAAGCGGCAAAAGACTGCGGTAACGGCTTCCGTGTGTGTATCTATATAAAAAGTTGTATCTTGCTGTAGGATAAAAAAGAAAAGTTGAAATGTAAGAAAAAGATACAATATATATATACATGGTAAAAATGATAATCAAGTTATTAAGATAATTATTTTTTAAAAATTCAGTAGATTATCCTTCATTTTATTAAAATTTTATTGATATAATTCTAAGAAAATTGGAAGATATCAACGTAAGAAGTTTATAAAATATAAGTAATATAGTATAATAATAATCATGTAAATTTAACGTATATTTTTAGTGCTACACAACTTATACATATAAGATTATAGTTAAATCAGGTTTAATGTTTTTTCACATGTAAGTCTCACAAAACATGTGCATCAAGAAATGGTCACCAGTGTTAAGCATCATGCACTTCAAGATGTGGAAGTACAAAATATAGTTAGATGATAGTATTCATAAATTTGTAATATTTATAATACTCATCAAAGTTGCTTCTAAAAGCAAGTATAGCTCTTTTCTCAAAAGGAAACTTCATGTAGTAACAAACATAGTTCTTGTAACCTGTGTTGAGGATGAAGATGGCAGAATGATTTGTAAGGGAAAAAAATAAAGAAATTAATACAAAAAAATGATGAGCTTGTAACCCACAAGTTATTGTAGGAATGAAAATATGAAACTTTGAAAGAACAACATGTAATGTGCAGACGTTAAAAATAATAGAAAATTACATGAAGATTAATTGTAAATCTAACTCCAATCATAACTCCATTGAAAGTCATAAATTAAAAATCTATCACTAGATGACATGAAAATAATTAGCATAAATAGAAAGCTACAAAGTCAAATTCAACTACAAAATCCAATATCTGTATATGAAATCCTCAATGTCATGAAATAAAAATCTATTGTCAATCATATTGTTACGACCCGATTCCTGAATCTCTACGAGACACGAGAATTGGACCGACTCGACTGATCCAAAGACCCAGTCGTCCAACGAGAAAGTAACCAAAAGAGCAGTAAAATAAACCACATTCACCATGTATATAACTAATAGTAACAAAATACAGCAGTAAAGAAAAGAACTACTACAGTATACACCACCACAACAGTAAAGAAATAAACAGGTACATAAACATGATGCTTAGAATAAAAGAGTACAGTGGTAATAGAAAAATACTCACTACAACAGAAGGAAAGGTACAATGCGTACTACACAAGTGAAACTACTGGGCTCTACTAGGCCCACCTCCCTCTGCAGCCGCTGGCTCTGGCTACTCAACACCTGATCCTGAAAAGGTTACAAGAGTAACACGTCAGCGAAATGCTGAGTACAGTAGCAACTAACTAGGTAGTAAAACAGTAAGGTGGACAGGTAGCTGTTATATTTTAAATTATTTCTTTATTTTCTATTTACTCATTCTTGAATTATTTCTCAGATCTTTCTCTTGATCTTGAATGTTCCTCGTGGGAACGATCTTGATTGCAGTCTTTTCCGAAAAGTAGAAGTAACACGTGGTGCTCTCCTGGCCGGGAGAGTCCCCCGTGGTGGTCCTACCCTTAGTCAACCACTCCAAGGTCGCTGATAGGCGTAACGATGACTACGGCACGCGCGATAAACACACGAGTAGCTACCCCGCACTGGCACGCGGTCAGTCGTTTCCGTTAACGGGTGCGCCCCAAAGCACAGCACGGGACCAGTATAGGGCAGAGCCCTCTCAGTAACAGGGGTCCAGCTCCTCCACAGTAACCAAACAGGGGTCTTGCCCCTCCACAGTCCGCGCACCCTCGCCTGACTACCCTGGTTTTCCCAGTGGGCCTAACAAGTCGGTGTAGGAGGGCTGGCAGAACTCCGGGGCCTGTGGGGTGGCTAGCACTCTCCCTACACTAGTAGCTCTCCTCGGTACTGTGTACGCGAGGGCCAAAAGTTGGTACAAAGTGGCTAGACCTAACCCCGGGTCCTTGGGGCAGCTAGCTCCGCTCTGCACTAAACAGGAGGACAGTCGCTCTCCTTGGTACTCCGTACTCAAGGGCCAGCTTACTTCCCCAATTCTATTCCATTCACCTCTCAGGAGCTCTACTCCTAATTCCCCATAGGGTTCATGCTCATTTCTCTTTGACTCAGCCAATTTAGGTTTCATCATTTCAACTTTATATTCATATAGCCCATGTTCTCAACAGTAATTATCCATTCAAAAATAGGCAACTGTTAACCAATTACAGGCAGTTATCGTTTTCCTCTCTACTTTTCCAAGACTGCAATATATATATATTCAATATAGTTTTCCAGTCCTAAGATTCATGCCATACCCTAGGATCTATCATTCAATTCAGTTTCTCAGTCCTAGGATTCATGCCATACTCTAGGGTCTATCATTCAATCTAGTTTTTCAGTCCTAGGATTCATGCCATACCCTAGGGTCTATTAATTATTTCACAAGTGCATAATTTTTTATAAACAATTAAAGGGAGCCACTCTACCCACAAAATCGGGAGTACTGGGGGCATGATTGGCAAGCCTGCGCGCCTCCGCAACCTCTAGAGTCGCAACGGAACGGGGTCCTAACACAAGGATCAATTACAAGGAGCTACTCAGAATAGGATACAAATACTGTAAACAGGTAGTGTAACGACCCGATTCCCGAATCCCTGCGAGACACGAGAATCGGACCGACTCGACTAATCCCAAGACCCAGTCATCCAACCGAGAAAGTAACCAAAAGAGCAGTAAAATAAACCACATTCAACATGTATATAACAAGCAGTAACAAAATACAGCAGTAGAGCAAAGAAATACTACAGTATACACCACCACAACAGTAGAGAAATAAACATATACATAAACATGAAGTTTATAATAAAGAGAGTACAGGGAGTAACAGAAAACTACTCACTACAGTGGAAAGAAAAGTACAGAAGGTACTACAGGTAACACTACTAGGCTCTACTAGGCCCAGCGCCCTCCGTAGCCGCTGACTCTAGCTGCTCAGCACCAGGTCCTAAAAAGGTAACAAGGGTGACACGTCAGCGAAACGCTGAGTAGAGTGGCAACTAAAAGCTAGAAGAAGCAGTCGAGTGGGCAGTAGCTGTTATATTTTTACTTTCTTTCTTTATGTTTCTCCATTTATTCACTATTGATTTATTCCTCAGATCCTTCTCTTGATCTTGAATGTTCCTCGTGGGAACGATCTTGATTGCAGTCTTTCCCGAAAAATAGAAGTAACATGTGGTGCTCTCCTGGCCGAGAGAGTCCCCCGTGGTGGTCCTACCCTCAGTCAAACACCCCAAGGTCGCTGACAGACGTAACGGTGACTACGGCACGCGCGATAAACGCACGGGTAGCTAACTCGCACTGGCACGCGGTCAGTCTTTTCCGTTAACGGGTGCGCCCAAAGCATAACACGGAAGCAGTATAGGGCAGAGCCCTCTCAGTAACAGGGGTCCAGCCCCTCCACAGTAACCAAACAGGGGTCTTGCCCCTCCACAGTCCGCGCCCTTCGCCTGACTACCCTGGTTTGCCCCGTGGGCCTAACAAGTTGGTGTAGGAGGGCTAACAGAACCCCGGGACCCGTGGGGTAGCTAGTACTCTCCCTACACTAGTAGCTCTCGTCGGTACTGTGTACACGAGGGTGAAAAGTCGGTACAAAGTGGCCAGACCTAACCCCGCGTCCCTGGGGCGGCTAGCTCCGCTTTGCACTAAACAGGGGGACAGTCGCTTTCCTTGGTACTCCGTACTCAAGGGCAGCTCACTTCCCAAATTCTATTCCATTCCCTTTCCAGGAGTTCTACTCCTCATTTCCCGTAGGGTTCATGCTCTTTTAACTCAGCCAATTTAGGTTTCACCGTTCCAGCTTTATATTCATATAACCCATGTTCTCAACCCTGTTTATTCATTCATAACAGGCAACTGTTAACCAATTTACCGGCAGTTATCATTTCCTTTCCACTTTTCCAAGACTGCAATGTTTATATATTCACTAGTTTTCCAGTCCTAGGATTCATGCCGTACCCTAGGATCTATCATTCAAACTAGTTTTCCAGTCCTAGGGTTCATGCAATACCCTAGGGTCTATCATTCAATCTAATTTCTCCGTCCTAGGGTTCATGCAATGCCCTAGACTTTATTAATTGTTTCATAATTGTACAAATTTTGTTAAATAAATTAAAGGGCCACTCTACCCGCAAAATCGGGAGTACTGGGGGCGTGGTCGGCAATCCCGCGCGCCTCCGCAACCCCCAGAGCCGCAACGGAATGGGATCCTAACACAAGGAGTTACTCAGAACAGTATGCAATTACTGTAAACAGGTAGAGGAAATAAATCCGGAAAGAACGAAACTTGAAACGCGGAAAACGGACTCTGAATGGACCTTAAACGGGTCAAAAACGACGAGTCTGTCCAAAATCAGATGTCTGTAACTTCTTCTAGACGTCTTAAAATGTTGATTGGGAAATACCTCGGTCTGCACAGTCCTTCAGATGTCCAGAAGCCCGCTGGATCATCTGAAGTCAGTTTCCAGACGTCCGATTGTCACCCCGGACGTTTGGAGGTCCTCTCCGTCGTCTGGTACTGTGGCCAGACGTCTGATCCGTGTGGGATGTCGAGCCCTCACGCCCTCCCGAACAACCCTTGCGCACACACGCAACCGCTCTCATCACGAAGAGGTGTAGAGAACGCAGCGGACGGCTGCATGGCCGTACGCGCGTAAATAGAAGAAGGTAGGAAAATATAGTACCTGTCAGACGTCTGGACCTTCCTCCAGACGTCTTAGGTGTCGTCTGGACGTAAGTCCAGACGTCTGATTCTGGAAAATTTTCCTAGAATCAGGACCCGGTTCGTCCTCCGCCCGCGACACCCCACGCTCGCTGCTCCCCTGCCGGCCGGCTCTAGCTGCCCCGGCAAGCTCGCACCTTCTTGATCGAGCTTTCTTCTTCCTCTCGCAACACTCCTTCCCACACGTCCGCTGCAGCCGCTGCTGCCGCACTCGCTCGCTCGCTAGCTAGCAGGGAGAAGGAGAAGATGGAGGCGGATGGAGTGAGGATGAGGGAGAGGGGAAGCGTTTTATAAGGCAGCCGCGGGGAGAGAGAGAAGGAGGAAAATGGCGCCTACAGGGAGAGAAGGTGAAAGACGAAGGCGGCGGGTTTAGTCTGCGCACACAGACGCAAACCCGTACGCCGAAAAAATTTAATACCAGACATCTCGGAAGGGTCCCAGACATCTGGCCAGACTTCTGAACCACTTCCCAGACGTCTTAAACTACGTCTGATGCCCACATTCGTAAACATATAACAAACTCAAAGGAAATTTTGCCCTCGAAATTTGCGCTAACTAGGGTGCGGTGATGACGATGGCGTGCAAGGGCTAACCGGGTTTTATTGTTATGTCGTTGTAGTATAGCCAGTTATTGCCATCATTTCAAATATATAATTTTTTACTCGGAAAATAAAAGAGTTCCCGAGGTCGAACTCAGGGAGCAAGTTGTATTCTAGGGGTACAAAGTTTCTTTTACAAAAATAAAGAGAGAGAGAGAGAGAATTTGTTGGCTTCTTTCTTCTTCTCTTCTTTTCTCTTTGCTTATCCTCTCCTTCTCTTCCTTCTCAGATCTTCTGCTTTCTTCCTTTGTTCTTCTTCTTTATCTGCAGTGGTGATGTTCTTCTTCTTCTTTCAGCTGTTTCTGCTCGTCTCTTCCTTTTTCTTCTCCCTTGCGGTCCTGTTCTTCTTCTTCTTTCTTTCTTCAGATCTTCTTCTCGTGCTCTTCTTCTTCTGCAGAGTCTTCACTTGGCCTCTCTGTGTTCTCCTCTGCCTCGCCTTCCTTCTCCTTCTTTGCCTTTAGGACGTCGTCTGATTTTCCAATCAGACGACTTAAACCGCCGCTGCTACAGTGCCGCTCGGTGCTCCCCCTTCCTTCAGCCTTCGTCTTCTTCCACGGTTCTTCTTCACCTGTGCCTGCACACTTACACAGCTTGATCAGAGGGGCAAAACCTAACTCTACCCTCCCCCGCGTCTCTCTCTCACATAAACCGCTCTTAGGAAAGCTCTCCCAGAGCTGCCGGGTTGCCAGGTACGGGTCGCGCCCGGGTCCAGGCCCACCGGCGTGCGTGGTGGGCGAGGAGTGCAGGTCAGTCTAAGTCGGGTCGGGCCAGGTCGGCGGGGCGTGAGCGCGGACGAGACCGGGTCGAGCGAGTGAGTGAGAGGGACCTCACCCCGTGCTCAGGAGGCAACGAGCATAAGGCACTTTTTGCCTTTATGCGGGCGCGCTCCTCTGAAAGGTTACGAGGTGGGACTAAATGTCCCACCCCAATTTGGGTGCCTGCGCGGAGGAAGCAGCGGCAGTCGAGGCGAAGCACGGGGGCTTCGCGCGAGAGCTTCGCCTCAACTGCAGCCTAACGCTTTGCCGAAATGCCCCCGCACAGCCTGGGAGTGTGACCTGGGCGCGGCGCTCCTGGGGCAGCAGGTGAAGAAGCTGCTTCTCTTCAACAATGGCGGCGACGAGCGCAGGTACCTGCCCACAGAAAACGGCCTCTCGGCCCAATCAGAAACGCGGAGGACCTTCGCCGTGGCATGGCGAAGGTGGTCGGGGGGTGTGCAGGCGGCGGGGCGGAGCCTAAGGGCTGCCCTAGGTCGGACTGTGGGTCGGGAGATGGGTTTGTTCGGTGGAGTTGCAGAGGGTGATTTGGGGGAAGTGGAAGGGCGGAAATGGATCAGGGTGAGGAGGCGGAGATTATGTGCAGGTCGGCGAGCCGTGTGGGATGCTGGAGTGATGGGAGCGGCTCGCCGGAGGATGGCCGGAGGTGGAGAAGGTGAGGGTGATTAGGCGCGGTCGAGGGGTAATTAGATAAAAATAGCAAGGGGAAAAAGAGAGAGAGGATAGAGGGAAGTAGTTCTAACCTAACTAAAGTGACGAAGGGGGCGAGGAGGCGGACGGCTGTACCTGCTGTCGCCGGAGAAGAAGGTGCCCAGTGGGGGAGGACGGCGGCGACGACGGGGCAGAGGCAGCGTGCGCCGGTATTGCGCGACGCGGGAAGAGCAGGGGAAGAAGTCTTTGCTGCTGGTATTGCGGCAGAGCGAAGAGGAGGAGGAGGAGGAACCGCCGGAGCTGGCGGGCGTCTGCTGGAGTGGGAAGAGAGGAAAGTTGGGGGTTTTCTCCGTCAGATCCGAGCTGCTCAGAACGGCGGAGCGACGGGGGCATTTATAGAGGCGGAATCAGAGAGGAGGGCGGAGGGAGACGACGTGTCTCCCTCGTCGGAGGACGCCGGAGATGGAGACCCATACCGTCCGTGCGTTCGCACGGCCGGTATGGTGGGTTGCAGCGACCAGGGGGGTGCTCCTGCGACGGCTGACGACGCAGGGCACCCCCATTTGTCCTGGCAGGCCCTCCCCCTCACCCTACGCGGCGCCATGCTCCGCGCAAGGTCGCCGGAGCATGGTGCTGGCAGGTTTTGCAGGGAGGACCTGAACGCAAAGAACGAAGGAGAGTTAGGGGCCAAAATGCGAGGGTTCAAAAGTTGAGGGCCAAAAAGTAAATATTTGAGGACCAAAGTGTAAAGTTGGTCAAGAAGGTTTCTTCTTAGGCTCAAGTTTTTATATATGACTAATTAGGACCTAAGGAATCTGATGATGAATTTTATTTCTATATTAAACCTTGTTTGACCGGTCAATTTACGTAAAAACCTAAATTAAGTTATTAGTTGGGTATGGTTCTCAATGTAGGCCAAGATGGGTTCCTAAGGCCAAATTAAAGGTTCTAAACCCTAGAGATTATTTTTCTATGAATTTTAGAGGGTTTATTCCATTTTTGCTTTGCCTTGAACCTCGTGAATTGAAGTGGGTTTGTTTTAGGGTTACAGATTATCATTTAGTTCCTTGGAATTGCTGTAACACTTATCAGATCATCCCACCTTCCTTCTTATTTGGTTTGTTTGACCTATGTTTGGACCTGTATGCAGATTATACTGGTAAAATCGCATTTTTACCCCTTTTGACTTGTTTTCTCCTTAAACTCAGAATTCTCTGAGTTAAGCCTTTCCATGAGTTATGTAGGAGCTTTTATCCTTTGTATTAGGTCAAAATGAGCTAGTTATGGCTCATGATGAGGTTCTCATCATACCCCCATGCCTAGCTTTTGCTAGTCCCTTAGCAAAAACTTAAGGTTTCAACTCTTGTTCTAGACCATGAAGTTCTTAATAGCTTCAGGTAAGTGCTTTTTCATTTGAGCTTAGATTAGGTTAGAATGCTGACCATAGGCCTAAAAGGTACTCTAGTACCAATCAAGATCTAAATCTGTCTAGCCTTCGCCTCAGTCTTTAGCAAAGGTTTTTAAGGCCCACAAGAACTAACCTAAGGTTTATTGGACTTTGTGGTTAAAGCACCCGTGCTTGAAATGATTTTAGCCCTGGCTCAGTTCGCAGTGCGTTTTATAAGAGAGATAGAAAGTTTTTCTATTTGGAGAGTTTTCTCTCTCTTTTTCTTTTCAGTTCTAGCCTAGGATTGGCTTTTCAACACGGTCTGTATCAGATTCCTTGCTCCCATCATCAATCCTCAAGGGTTCCTGGCGGTCGATGCTTTTAAATAGCACCGCCCATGGCAACCCCCGGAACCCTGGCTATTGAGATTTCGAGATAATCCCATCCATGGTGTTCCGTGGCTGAATTCAGACCCTGGCAATTGACACTTCGAGATAATGCCATCCATGGAATCTGAACCAGCGGAGTGCTTACATGCCCCTAGTAGGATATGTAAATATCCTAAGAGACAAGCACCGAGGAGATGATATTTTGTTACGCATCTTCGAGGGGATTTCCCGCCTCTCCGCGCTGGGAACTCGTCCAAATCAACTTGTGTTGATCGGCCGCTCCTATTCTAGGTGTTCTTTTCAGAATTTTGCGACGCTTCTGCGTGATTTTGATTTTTATGCTTACTGAACCAGGCTGTGTGTGAGGTTAGGGTGCTTAGGTTACCGAGTCCCGTAAACCAAAAATTAGTTAATGAGGCCAAATACTCCCTAAGCCTTAGACCTAATACTTCAGCTTTTCATTTTCCTCAACCTCTTGAGGAGTGTCCAGATCTTAATGGGTACTAAGAGTCTATTCAAGAATGCCTAAGGTTTACGTTCTTACTAATCTCATTATGCACTTTTTAGTTATTTTCTTGAATGAGGTCTAGAACTGAGGTTAATTCCTTAGTTCCTTACTAATGACTATCATTTTTTTCTCATAATTTTGTGCTCCTTTTTTCCTTTTGTTTCTTTTCTCCTTCTCCTTCACAAAATTTCCTTCTCCTCTTTTCCTCTTATTCTTTTTCGAAAAATTTTTAATTTTTATGGTGTTTTTGGCATATGTGAACTTTTTTGTTTGAAACCTTTTCTTACACGTTTTGCACTTTCATACCCCCCCATGCCTAAGATTTGCAATGTCCTCATTGTAACCTAGGGGGTTTTTATTCAACTTAGTTCATACATTAGGACAGATGTTTTGATGAGTGAATGGGTCGGGGTGACTGTTGCGGACGATTTCTAATCTCAGATGCAAGCACCTGAGGTGGAGTCGGCTGTCCTAAAGTGTGAACTTTAAGTGCAAAAAGGTGTCAGAACAAGCTTCAGGTTTTCAAAGAGAATGACGGGCTGCCTCCCGTTGAGCGCTAAATTTGATGCCTTCAGCCAAGCGGGAAATGCGATGGAGAGGGGATGGTCAAATCAGCTAAGTTTTGTAATACAAGCACCTTGATTAAGAGCCTGGTTGGTCCAACCAGGTGCTTGTTCAGATCAACAGGCTGATGATGCAGCCCAAACCCAATCAATCTGGTGGGTTGATAGATGTGGATAAAAAGGTGTGGAACCCACCATATACTATGAAGCTCAGATGGATGTGGAAGTGTAAACGCAGGGTTTGGCTGGGTCGAATCAGCCTGGTCAGAGTAGGGATCCGTAGAATAATCAATGAATGACGCGGAAACCCTACAGGGGTGATCAGAGAATGATGGGGCGTGGTATGTAGTCTGATCAGTGTTCAGAACCTGATGTGGAAATGCAATCGGCTTGGTGAGAGGTGAATCTGAATAGAAATTGAGTCCGGTTGCGGGTCGGGGTTGGGAAGAGGTTTTGATCCGTTCTATGTGTGCGGATGAGGTGGTCATTGTGTACGAGGGCTCTTCTAGAAACGGATGATAGGTGGTTTCCTGTAGAGAGTCCTCTGGGTAACTATCAAATGCCGGAAGAGTGTCTGTAGGATGAAAGAAATCGGATTCGAGAAAAAATTTGGATTCTGGGTTACAATTACTCTTGGCATTTTCTGTTTTTGGTTCCTGAGGATCGAGAAGGAATGATTCTGTGTTATCAGTGATCTCGGGAATCAGGACCTCAGAGTCGGAGTCAGAGTCATGTGAACTGAGGTCGTAGATGGGCCTGGCGTGTTCAGGAAGGGGAATCTCTCCGCAATTATAGTCAGATTTGAAATTGTCGGAGAGTTGGCGAAAATGAGATTCATGATCATGAATTCCACCACAGCAAAAATCATCAGATGTGGAATCAGCAGCCTGATTGGGGTCTAGCCTATATGTCAATTCTGGGCTCGAAAAGGTATTCTGTCTAGGCTCAAGCTCCAAGCTGGTAGGATAGACCCAATTAAAATCCAACTCGTCCAACTCCTCAGTCTATGTATCATAAATTGGCATGTTCTCTGGAAAATCGATCAGATTTTCTGAAGATGTTGGAGAGGGATATTCATCAAATAGAGGCCCAAAATCATATTCTGTAAAAATTTGATCTTTCTCATAAGGGGCCTCATAATCTTCCCAATATGTTTCAGATCTAGGTTCTAGGCTTATGATGTGGGTAGAATTATTAGAACCTAAGTCTGAATAACCTTTGAGGGCTACCTTATCAGAATAAGGGGTGGAATTTATACCCTCAAAAGGTTCATTTCTGATCTCATTATTGCAGGAGTTTTGGAATTCTAGGCTTGGCAATTCATGGTCTAAGTTTGGCTCATCATTGTGTTCTCCTGCAATATCCCAACCTATTTCAACATTGTCTTCTATCTGGGTTGGGATTTTATAACCACTTTGTGCCTCAATCCCGAGATCTGGGAAACTGGATTGTTCCTTAATACTGTTCCAAGATGGTTCATCCTCTATTTCTGGTATATACGGGTATTTCTGGTTGATAATTTGTTCTACTGATTTCATCATTTCTACCCGTTTTATAAGGGCATCTTGGTGTTGTTCCCAAAGTACAGGATTTGTCAAGCATTGAAGGTATTCAGATTGGTGTAATTTTTCTATCTCAATGTATCCTGTCTTGAGCATATCTCGGGTTGATCCTTTTGAAATTTCAGTCAATAGAATTTGGGCACAGTTTATGATGAAAGCTGTGGTTGTTGGAACATCAACCTGAATGTTTTCTATTGGTGTTGAGGGTTTATATTTGATTTCATAGAATTCAAGGGCATCCTCAATCATTTTATCTTTCATGGATCTCAGATATTCAGGTTTTTTACATGGTAGTCTTGCTAGGTAATTAGGCTGCATCTTCGAATCAGGTGGTGGAATCAAGATATAGAATCAGAAGTTTGAATCAAGATGGAAGAAGGGGATTTTGTTCAGAATCAGAGGAAAGAGGGGCTATGTGAATGATTTCTGCAAAAACAAGGGAGCCGAGGCTTAGCCTCGGGGAGAGTGAATTTCTATAGGAGGTTTCAAGGACCTCCTGCAAAATACTGAAGGACTGGATGAGATAAGCAGGTGCTGGACCCAATCAAGACACCCAAAAATTGTTGGGTGACTATAGAGGTGCAGAGCAGATGGACCCCTTGATCAGAAAGATCGTCCACCTGAGAATTACCTGGGCAGCTAGAGAGGGTGAGTCCCGCGAAGACCCCTACACGGTAGAGCATCCCCACGGGTTACAGGGTTTCCCCCACCCGACCTCTCTTGTCACTGCGGTTCCAGGTAGACCAGAATGGGGATCTTGACCTCTTAAGTGTACCAATTTTAGTTTAAGATCAGGGTGCTTAAAGTTACACTTGAACTCTTAGGTATTTTGAGTGAGAAAGTGACCTAATTTTAAGGTTGGTTGACCCAAGGGGTCAACTTTACCTCTTGTTTCCTTTGAGAGCTTTTGGGTCTTGTCTTTTAGGGTTCAAGTGTTTAGAGAGCCAATTGTTTTAGGTTTTCTTTGAATAGGTATTTTCAGACAAGGGTTTGGGCACAATTCATTTGGTTTTCTCAATTCTTGCTTAAGGAGTGTGTCTCTAAATCCCTAGTGTTGGATCCTAGGTTGGCTCTACTTGGTCCAGTTAGTTCTTTGTTGGGTAATTAGGGCTCAAGCAAGAATGTGTTAGCCCCTAAATACCCTTAATAGTGTGCAGGAATAATGGGTTGAAAACATGCAACTTTTTATGGTTACTAAGTATGGAAGACAGGTTAGCTCTATATTGCTTGTTCTTTTCTTTTCTTCCTCTTTAGAGTTTAGGGGTTAATAGCGAGAGGAAAAATTTACCTGTCCTCGGAGTGGTTGTCGTGCGGTTGCTTGTCTTCTTGATTTCCTGTAGCTGCACAAAAGAGAGGAGATTATCAGAAATTAAAAAAAAATAGGAATGTTTACCTCTAGAATAGCCGTTGCTCCCCGGCAATGGCGCCAATTGATGACGATGGCGTGCAAGGGCTAACCGGGTTTTATTGTTATGTCGTTGTAGTATAGCCAGTTATTGCCATCATTTTAAATATATAATTTTTTACTCGGAAAATAAAAGAGTTCCCGAGGTCGAACTCAGGGAGCAAGTTGTATTCTAGGGGTACAAAGTTTCTTTTACAAAAATAAAGAGAGAGAGAGAGAGAATTTGTTGGCTTCTTTCTTCTTCTCTTCTTTTCTCTTTGCTTATCCTCTCCTCTTCCTTCTCAGATCTTCTGCTTTCTTCCTTTGTTCTTCTTCTTTATCTGCAGTGGTGATGTTCTTCTTCTTCTTTCAGCTGTTTCTGCTCGTCTCTTCCTTTTTCTTCTCCCTTGCGGTCCTGTTCTTCTTCTTCTTTCTTTCTTCAGATCTTCTTCTCGTGCTCTTCTTCTTCTGCAGAGTCTTCACTTGGCCTCTCTGTGTTCTCCTCTACCTCGCCTTCCTTCTCCTTCTTTGCCTTTAGGACGTCGTCTGATTTTCCAATCAGACGACTTAAACCGCCGCTGCTACAGTGCCGCTCGGTGCTCCCCCTTCCTTCAGCCTTCGTCTTCTTCCACGGTTCTTCTTCACCTGTGCCTGCACACTTACACAGCTTGATCAGAGGGGCAAAACCTAACTCTACCCTCCCCCGCGTCTCTCTCTCACATAAACCGCTCTTAGGAAAGCTCTCCCAGAGCTGCCGGGTTGCCGGGTATGGGTCGCGCTCGGGTCCAGGCCCACCGGCGTGCGTGGTGGGCGAGGAGTGCAGGTCAGTCTAAGTCGGGTCGGGCCAGGTCCGCGGGGCGTGAGCGCGGACGAGACCGGGTCGAGCGAGTGAGTGAGAGGGACCTCACCCCGTGCTCAGGAGGCAACGAGCATAAGGCACTTTTTGCCTTTATGCGGGCGCGCTCCTCTGAAAGGTTACGAGGTGGGACTAAATGTCCCACCCCAATTTGGGTGCCTGCGCGGAGGAAGCAGCGGCAGTCGAGGCGAAGCACGGGGGCTTCGCGCGAGAGCTTCGCCTCAACTGCAGCCTAACGCTTTGCCGAAATGCCCCCGCACAGCCTGGGAGTGTGACCTGGGCGCGGCGCACCTGGGGCAGCAGGTGAAGAAGCTGCTTCTCTTCAACAATGGCGGCGACGAGCGCAGGTACCTGCCCACAGAAAACGGCCTCTCGGCCCAATCAGAAACGCGGAGGACCTTCGCCGTGGCATGGCGAAGGTGGTCGGGGGGTGTGCAGGCGACGGGGCGGAGCCTAAGGGCTGCCCTAGGTCGGACTGTGGGTCGGGAGATGGGTTTGTTCGGTGGAGTTGCAGAGGGTGATTTGGGGGAAGTGGAAGGGCGGAAATGGATCAGGGTGAGGAGGCGGAGATTATGTGCAGGTCGTTGAACCGTGTGGGATGCTGGAGTGATGGGAGCGGCTCGCCGGAGGATGGCCGGAGGCGGAGAAGGTGAGGGTGATTAGGCGCGGTCGAGGGGTAATTAGATAAAAATAGCAAGGGGAAAAAGAGAGAGAGGATAGAGGGAAGTAGTTCTAACCTAACTAAAGTGACGAAGGGGGCGAGGAGGCGGACGGCTGTACCTGCTGTCGCCGGAGAAGAAGGTGCCCAGTGGGGGAGGACGGCGGCGACGACGGGGCAGAGGCAGCGTGCGCCGGTATTGCGCGACGCGGGAAGACGTCTCTACTGCTGGTATTGCGGCAGAGCGAAGAGGAGGAGGAGGAGGAACCGCCGGAGCTGGTGGGCGTCTGCCAGAGTGGGAAGAGAGGAAAGTTGGGGGTTTTCTCCGTCAGATCCGAGCTGCTCAGAACGATGGAGCGACGGGGGTATTTATAGAGGCGGAATTAGAGAGGAGGGCGGAGGGAGACGACGTGTCTCCCTCGTCGGAGGACGCCGGAGATGGAGACCCATACCGTCCGTGCGTTCGCACGGCCGGTATGGTGGGTTGCAGCGACCAGGGGGGTGCTCCTGCGACGGCTGACGACGCAGGGCACCCCCATTTGTCCTAGCAGGCCCTCCCCCTCACCCTGCGCGGCGCCATGCTCCGCGCAAGGTCGCCGGAGCATGGTGCTGGCAGGTTTTGCAGGGAGGACCTGAATGCAAAGAACGAAGGAGAGTTAGGGGCCAAAATGCGAGGGTTCAAAAGTTGAGGGCCAAAAAGTAAATATATGAGGACCAAAGTGTAAAGTTGGTCAAGAAGGTTTCTTCTTAGGCTCAAGTTTTTATACATGACTAATTAGGACCTAAGGAATCTGATGGTGAATTTTATTTCTATATTAAACCTTTTTTGACCGATCAATTTACGCAAAAACCCAAATTAAGTTATTAGTTGGGTATGGTTCTCAATGTAGGTCAAGATGGGTTCCTAAGGCCAAATTGAAGGTTCTAAACCTTAGAGATTATTTTTATATGAATTTTAGAGGGTTTATTCCATTTTTGCTTTGCCTTGAACCTCGTGAATTGAAGTGGGTTTGTTTTAGGGTTATAGATTATCATTTAGTTCCTTGGAATTGCTGTAACCCTTATCAGATCATCCCACCTTCCTTCTTATTTGGTTTGTTTGACCTATGTTTGGACCTGTATGCAGATTATACTGGTAAAATCGCATTTTTACCTCTTTTGACTTGTTTTCTCCTTAAACTCAGAAATCTCTGAGTTAATCCTTTCCATGAGTTATGTAGGAGCTTTTATCCTTTGTATTAGGTCAAAATGAGCTAGTTATGGCTCATGATGAGGTTCTCATCATGCGGGAAGGAACAAAGGATATATATATAACAAACTCGAAGAGGACCGAAGCTGGTCCGAAAAGTCATACCCACGAAAAGCTCCGAGTACCGCTCCCGCGTTGCCGCCTTAGGCTCCTAGGTAGCCTCCTCTTACCGCTGGCTCCTCCATAAAACCTTCACTAGGGGTACTTGCTTTCGTCTCAGACTGCGGATGGCTCTATCGAGAATCTGCACTGGACGCTCAGGGTAAGTCAGGTCGTCGCTCACCTCGACGCTCTCGTGACTCAGGACGTGACTAGGATCGGCGACATTCTTCCTGAGGTTGGACACGGGGAACACGTCATGCACACCAGGAAGCTGAGGAGGGAGGGCAAGCCTGTAAGTAACAGGTCCAACTTGCTCCAGGACCTCAAAGGGCCCCACAAACCTCGGCGCGAGCTTCCCTCTCACCCCAAACCGCTGTAGGCCCTTCATGGGCGAAACACGAAGGAAGACGTGGTCCCCAACCTCAAACTGCACCTCTCTGCGTTTCTGATCCGCGTAGCTCTTCTGCCTGCTCCTGACAGTGCAGAGCTGCCTGTGAATCTGCTCGACTACCTCCTGACTTTGCCGGATCAGCCTGGGGCCAACCTCCCACTTGGTCCCCACCTTAACCCAACTCAAGGGTGCCGTACATCTCCGTCCGTACAGAGCCTCGTAGGGAGCCATGCCGATGCTCGAGTGATAACTGTTATTATATGCAAACTTCGCTAGGGGCAATTGCTCCTCCCAAGAGACCCTCCAGTCCAGCACACAGACACGTAAAAGGTCCTCAAGTGTCTGTATCATGCGCTTAGACTGTCCGTCCGTCTGGGGGTGGTAAGCTGTACTGAACATCAACTGCGTTCCCAGGCCTACTGAAACTCTGCCCAAAATTGGGACGTAAAGCGGGTATCCTGGTCGTATACGATCTCCCGCAGAACTCCGTGCAAACGTACCACGTTGCGGATATACCTCTCTGCCAACTGTGTTGGTCCCAAAGTGACTCAGATCGACAAGAACTGCGTCGTCTTCTTCAATCTATCAACGATTACCCATACTGCGTCGTGTCCTCGCTGGGTAACAGGTAAGCCCACCACCAAGTCCATGGTGATGCTCTCCCACTTCCACTCTGGCACCGGAAGTGGCTGTAGCAGCCCTGCAGGCCTCTGATGCTTGGCTTTCACCTGCTGGCACACTAAACATTGCTGCACGAATTCACCTACATCCCGCTTCATCCCCCTCCACCAAAACTCGAGTCTTAAGTCATGGCACATCTTCGTGTTTCCGAGATGTATGGTGAATCTGGAACCGTGTGCCTCAGTCAGGAGCTCTCTCAACAGCTCCTCGTCTCTGGAAACGCACAGACGTCCCCTCAGGTGCAGCACCTGGTCTGTGAAAGAGAAGTCCCTCGGGTCTCCTAACAGTACTCTGTCGTGCAGGGACTACAAGTACGGGTCAGCCATCTGTCCTGTGATGATGCGATCTATCAACTCTGGCCTTGTCTGTCGTGTCACAGTCACTGCCCCACAGTGCGCCCATAACTCTAGGGGTCGCCAACTGCCCATCTCCTCCAAAAGGCTAGAACTCTGCACCTGTAAACTGGCCAAGTGTGCGGGTGCCTTCCGGCTCAAGGCGTCAGCCACCACGTTGGCCTTTCCCGGGTGGTAGGAAATGCTGCAGTCATAGTCTTTCAGGAGCTCCAACCAACGTCTCTGTCTCATGTTGAGCTCCTTCTGATCAAAAAGGTATTTGAGGCTCTTGTGATATGTGAAAATCTCGAAGGTCTCACCGTACAAGTAGTGCCTCCAGGTCTTTAGCGCGAAGACAACAGCCGCCAGCTCCAGATCATGGGTAGGGTAGCTATGCTCATGGGGCTTCAGTTGCCGCGAAGCGTAAGCGACAATGTGACCCCTCTACATGAGCACACCCCCTAACCCCTGTAAGGAGGTGTCCATGTACACAACGAACCCGCCACTACTGTCAGGGATGGTGAGCACGGGAGCCGAAGTTAGCCTCTCCTTCAGCTCCTGAAAACACGCCTCACAGGAGGTAGTCGAGACGTGCAATCTGTGAAAAACCCTTGATGAACCGTCTGTAGTAGCCTATCAGTCCCAGGAAACTACGAATCTCAGTAACCGTACGCGGTCTAGCCCACCTGAGCACTGCCTCGACCTTGGCTGGGTCCACCGCCAAGCCATCTCCAGAGATCACATGACCTAAGAAGATCACCTCCTTCAACCAGAACTCGCACTTGCTGTATTTGGCGTACATCCTACGTCGTCTCAGTGTGTCTAGAACCATCCACAAGTGCTGTTCGTGCTGCGTCTGATCTCGAGAATAGATGAGCACATCATCAATGAATACCACCACAAAATGATCCAAGTACGGTTTAAACACCTGGTTCATCAAGTCCATGAAGGCAGCGGGGGCATTGGTCAGCCCAAACGGCATGACCAGAAACTCGTAGTGTCCGTATCGGGTGCAGAAAGCTGTCTTGGAGACGTCTGCCTCCCTGATCCTCAACTGGTGGTATCCAGACCTCAAGTCGATCTTGGAGAATACCGTGGCACCTCGTAGTTGGTGAAACAAGTCGTCGATCCTCGGCAGCGGATGTCTATTCTTGATGGTGACCCTATTCAGCTGTCGGCAGTCCACACAAAGGCGTAGGGTACCATCCTTCTTCTTTACAAACAGTACCGGGGCTCCCCGGGGAGACGCACTGGGCCTCACAAAGCCCTTCTCCAAAAGATCCTGCAATTGAGACTTGAGCTCTCGTAGCTCAAGTGGTGCCATCCTGTATGGTGCGGTGGAGATGGGGCTGGTCCCTGGTATTAGTGAGATCTCAAACTCGATCTCACGCTCGGGCGGTAGTCCTGGAAAGTCGTCTGGGAACACGTTGAGGTACTCTCTGACCACCGGGATACTGTGGAAGTCTGCCACAAGGCTGGGTTCTGCCACCACACAAGCTAGGAAGCCCTCACACCCCTGGCTCAAAAGTCTTACTGCCCGAAGTGCAGAAATACACCTGAAGCTTCCGTCCACTGGCTGACCGTGGAACTCGAAAGAAGGTGACTCTGGTATGGAGAAGAAATCTTCCTCTCAAAACAGTTCACCAAAGCGTGGTAAGCGGACAGCCAGTCCATCCCCAAAATAACACCAAAGCCCTCCATCTGTATCATAATCAGGTTAGCGGGAAGGCTATGTCCCCCAATACTGACCTCGCAACCCGTGTACACCTCCTCAACTACAAACAGCTGACCACTCGGACCTCTGATCACGAAGGGATCCTCTAACAGCATATAATCCTGGCCCAAACTAACTGTGAAACTGGCTGCGACAAACGAGTGCGTAGCGCCAGAATAAAAAAGTGTGTAAACGAGTCTGCCGGAAACTGAAACCATACCTGCCACCATCGATCCCGAAGCTCTGGCATCCCTGTGTGTCAGGGCGTTGATACGCCCCTCAGCCCTAGGTGCGGACGAAGCAGCCACACTCTGCGTCGGACGGGTAGCTGCTAGCCGGTACCCTCCCCGTGATTGTTGTCTGTGGATTCCCTACTAGAAGGGGGTGACGTAATAAAATGCGGAATAAAATATATACCAATCTCATAAAATATCAATCTCACAAAAGGCACAAAGATTTTTAGGTGGAAACCCAAACCGGGTGAAAACCACCACCTAACCGTCTCGAGTTAGGATTTTCCGATCAACCAAGTTGATCAAATCCACTAACCGAATCACTTAAACGAGGGTGATTCAACCTCAATTACAACCACGCTACTTTATACTAGGGTAGCGTACCTTAAACCCCTTCTCTTTAGGAGAAGGATTTTGTCTCACGAAAGAGACGGGAATTCGCAAAGCGAATACCCAACCAAATAACAAAGATAAAATAACAAATAATCCTATAGAGCCAATAAAGTAATTTTTAACCTAAGCTTCTATAGGAATTAGGAAACTCCCATTTGCAAGGAGTGCGTCGAATCGATGACACGGGTGCGTTAGCCACGCGACGGTGCAACGTTACTCTCGTGAACTACGGCGGGAGAGCGAGTGCGCAACAGCTTGATGCTCTCAAGATGTAGAGCTTGAGCTTGGAGAGCAAGAGCTTGCTTGGACACAAAAGAGTGTGAGAGTGTATTATAAAGTGTTTCTTGTGTATCTAAGTGTGTCTTAATGTGCAAGAGGTTCCTCTCTATTTATAGAGGCCTTAGGAAGGCTTTGGAAGGCTTAGGAAAGCTTCCAGAGCCGTTGGGAGCAAAGCCTAAGAGAATCAGGCTGAAATCAGGAACAATGATTGCACTGACAGGCTGATCAGACGTCTGATCCTGGCATCAGACGTCTGGGAAAAACATCAGACGTCTGATTTTAGGCGGGTTTCTTCCGGACTTAAATCAGATCTAAACAGGGTTCTAGTGCAAGTCCATCAGACGACATACAGGACGTCTGGCACTATGTCTGGACGTCTGGAAACCTACTTTTTCGTGGGAATGGATTTCCAAGAGAGTGCAACGGCTAGAAAATCTTTGAGAAGAGATTTTGGGTCAGCCGAGGCAAAACGGTCATATATTAGACATTTGGAAATACCTAAGGACGTTTGATAAGGCTCTAACGGTCATATCCTTGAGTGTTTGCTAAGCCAGCGAACTGTCCACTAATTGGACGTCTGGCGAAGTCATCAGATGTCTTCTATGACGTCTGGTCTAAGGTCTGGACGTCTGACTTCATCAGAAAGAACTAACAAGCCCAGCCTAAATGTTTATTAGACGTTTGAATCAACAGTCAGACGTCTTAAAACATATTATCAGACGTCTGATATTGGAATTAGACATCTGGAAATGCTATTTGAACCCTGTAATGGTTTTCTAAGTTTTCTACAGAAAACCTAAGTATCCTATGGTTGTGCTGGTGTTCCTAGGACTACTGTTATGATACTTTGAGGCTCTTTAACATGAATCTAAGTAACAAAAATAAAGTGTAGCAAAAGAAACAAAAAATACAATGAGTACAAGAGAAGGAAATCTATCATATTCTTCATCTCCTTCCTTCTTCAATATATCGCTCCTCGCGAATCTCTTCTGTTCTCCATCAAGCTCCTCCAATCCGTCCTGGATGCGAGCTTGAACTTCGTCTAATCACATCTCCATTTGCAATTTGCCTGAAATCTAAGACTTCAAGTGCAAATGTTAAATGACACGTATTTTGTTATCATCAAAACAAATGATCGTGGTGCTCTAGCACCAACAATTTCCCCCTTTTTGATGATGACAAAATCATAAATAATAATGCAAAAAATCCTCCCTCTTTTTGACATTATCAAAAAGGTTTGATTGATTTTAAATTTCCTATAACTCCCCCTTAAAACATGCTCTTCTATGAATTTCTTTTAAACAAGATTAATGTCCTCCCTTTTTTGTAACAACAAGATAGCTGTTATTTTTCTCCCCCTTACTAAAGGAAATTTAGCTAACTTGCAACTCCCCCTTAAAAATTGACAATTAGCTCATAATTTTTTTAAACTCCCCCTATCTAAATGCTAATAAAAAGATAGGGTAAAGAATTTTTACCTCACTTACCATGGCCAATAAAATGGCCTAAATGGTGGTGGTAGATGCCACATCGGATGGGGCTCCCATTCGTAGCTTGGAGGCCCGGGCATTGGCGCTGGTCTCCTGTCTGGTGGTCGACGTGAGGCAGGATCATTGTTTGTTTGTCGTCTCGTCGGTCTTCTCGTTCTCCTCCTTGGTCTACTCCTTGGTTCTCCCAACTTGAGTTGACCAGCCTTGAGCTTGTAGGTCCAGTCCTTCGTGTTGTAGTTATCCCTAAAACCTACAAAACAAGATTCCAAATTTTTCTTCGGTATCCAAGTGAGCTTGGATCCGGATCTGTTAGCGGGTCTCCTCGATGGAGATCCTTTCTCAACCATAGGGCTATAAAAATTATCTACTTTATTGATTAATTTGTTAGAGTTTTCCCTAAGACATGCAATTTCTTTTTTTATAATATGTATCTTAGTTTTTAAATCACAGATTTCTAACTTTAAACTATCATTTTCCTTAATCAATTTATTATTTTCATTGATGAGGTTATGATTTTCTAATAATAGGTTATCAATTTTAGGACTAGCTTCTATGTCCTTAACTTATTTTTCTAACCTATCATTTTCATTTTTAAGAAAACTAAGGTTCTTTTTAATACTTTTGTTTTCTGTTCTTAATGATTTACCAACATGAAATAGTTCACTAAAAGCTTCTTGTAAATCAAAATTTACCACGTTGTCTAAGTCGTTTTTGCTGTCGCCCTCTATTGCCATGAAGCCCATGCAGGTGACTTCTTCCTGGGGATTCCCTTCTTCTTCTTCTTCTTCTTCCGAGCTTGTCTCTTCATGAGTGTTTTCTAACTTCCTCCATATCTCGTGAGCGGTAGTGCACTCTTGGATTTGCTCGAATTCTTTCGGACTCAACGCACAATACAGGGCATTCATTGCCTTTGCGTTGAGTGAAAGCTCTTGAATCTGCAGCTGTGAGTAGCTTCCTTGGGGTCGCTTCGGGATCTCGTATGGGGTTTCGCAACATCCCTATATCTCGAACTCAGTGGCTTGGAGCCACGTCTTCATCCTCAACTTCCAATATCCGAAGTCCCTCCTGTCGAAATAGGGTGGTCGGACGGTGGACTGCCCTTCGGAGATTCTAATTGCGGCTATGCTCCCCTCCATGATCTTCTTGCTGGGTGTGTAACGCCGATAACGCGAAACCTGCTCTGATACGAATTGTGGATTCCCTAGTAGGAGGGGGTGACGTAATAAAATGCGGAATAAAATATATACCAATCTCACAAAATATCAATCTCACAAAAGGCACAAAGATTTTTAGGTGGAAACCCAAACTGGGTGAAAACCACCACCTAACCCTCTCGAGTGAGGATTTTCCGATCAACCAAGTTGATCAAATCCACTAACCGAATCACTTAAACGAGGGTGATTCAACCTCAATTACAATCACGCTACTTTATATGAGGGTAGCGTACCTCAAACCCCTTCTCTTCACGAGAAGGATTTTGTCTCACGAAGAAGACGGGAATTCACAAAGCGAATACCCAACCAAATAACAAAGATAAAATAACAAATAATCCTACAGAGCCAACAAAGTAATTTTTAACCTAAGCTTCTATAGGAATTAGGAAACTCCCCTTTGCAAGGAGTGCGTCGAATCGATGATGCGGGTGAGTGAGCCACGCGACGGCGCAATGTTGCTCTCGTGAACTACGACGGGAGAGCGGGTGCGCAACAGCTTGAGCTTGGAGAGAAAGAGCTTGCTTGGACACAAAAGAATGTGAGAGTGTATTACAAAGTGTTTCTTGTGTATCTAAGTGTGTCTTAATGTGCAAGAGGTTCCTCTCTATTTGTAGAGGCTTTAGGAAGGCTTTGGAAGGCTTAGGAAAGCTTTCATAGTCGTTAGGAGCAAAGGCCAAGAGAATCAGGCTGAAATCAGGAACAATGACTGCACTGACAGACTCATCAGACGTCTGATCTTGGCATCAGACGTCTCGAAGATCACTTTAAGACGTCTGGGAAAAACATCAGACGTCTGATTTTAAGCGGGTTTCCTCCTATCTTGAATCAGATCTAAACAGGGTTCTAGTGTAAGTCCATCAGATGACATACAGGACGTCTGACCCTATGTCTGGACGTCTGGAAACGTACTTTTTCGTGGGAATGGATTTCCAAGAGAGTGCAACGGCTAGAAAATCTCTGAGAAGAGATTTTGTGTCAGCCGAGGAAAAATGGTCATATATCAGACGCCCGGAAAGGCCTAAGGATGTCTGATAAGGCTCTAGCGGTCATATCCTTGAGTGTTTGCTAAGCTAGCCAACAGTCCACTAATTGGACGTCTGGCGAAGTCATCAGACGTCTTCAAAGATGTCTGGTCTAAGGTCTGGACGTCTGACTTCATCAGACTAGAACTAACAAGTCCAGCCTAAATGTTTATCAGACGTCTGAATCAACAGTCAGATGTCTTAAAACATATTATCAGACGTTTGATATTAGAATTAGATGTCTGGAAATGCTGTTTGAACCCTATATTGGTTTTCTAAGTTTTCTACAGAAAACCTAAGTATCCTAGGGTTGTGCTGGTGTTCCTACGACTATTGTTAGGGTACCTTGAGGCTCTTTAACATGAATTTAAGTAACAAAAATAAAGGGCGACAAAAGAAATGAAAAATACAACAAGTACAAGAGAAGGAAATCTATCATATTCTTCATCTCCTTCCTTCTTCAATATATCGCTCCTCGCGAATCTCTTCTGTTCTCCATCAAGCTCCTCCAATCCTTCCTGGATGCGAGCTCGAACTTCGTCTAATCACGTCTCCATTTGCAATTTGCCTGAAATCTAAGACTTCAAGTGCAAATGTTAAATGACACGTGTTTTGTTATCATCAAAACAAATGATCGTGGTGCTCTAGCACCAACACTGTCCTCCTCCTCGCGCCTGGAAACTGCGGCCTCCTGCTCGCCCTCCAGTGCTCGGCGCGGGAAGTATCTGCTGACCTCCTGCCCTAGACGGGCAGTCCCTCCTGATGTGGCCCAGCTGGCCACACTGGTAGCAGAGGGGAACCCGACTCCCGCCCTCAGTGGGTCCCTGCTGTTAGCACAAGTTTCGGGGACGAAACTTCCTTTGAGTTTGTTATATTGTTACGAATGTGGGCATCAGACGTAGTTTAAGACGTCTGGGAAGTGGCCCAGACGTCTGGGACCCTTCCCAGACGTCTGGTATTAAATTTTATTGTTACGAATGTGGGCATCAGACGTAGTTTAAGACGTCTGGCCAGACATCTGGGACCCTTCCCAGACGTCTGGTATTAAATTTTTTCTGCGTACGGGTTTGCGTCTGCGTGCCTACGCGCGCAGACTGAACCCGCCGCCTTCGTCTTTCACTTTCTCTCCCTGCAGGCGCCGTTTTCCTCCTTCTATCTCTCCCCGCGGCTGCCTTATAAAACGCTTCCCCTCTCCCTCATCCTCACTCCATCCGCCTCCATCTTCTCCTTCTCCCTGCGAGCGAGCGAGTACGGTAGCAGCGACTGCAACGGGTGTGTGGGAAGGAGTGTTGCGAGAGGAAGAAGAAAGCTCGACCGAGAAGGTGCGAGCTTGCCGGGGCAGCTAGAGCCGACTGGCGGGGGAACAACGGGTGTGGGGTGTCTCGAAGGAGCTGCTGTAGCTCGGGCAGCAGGCGGATGCGGCGCGACGTGGCCGTGCGTCGCAGGCGGAGGACAAACCGGGTCTTAATTCTGGGAAAATTTCCCAAAATCAGACGTCTGGACTTACGTCCAGACGACGCGTAAGACGTCTGGAGGAAGGTCTAGACATCTGACAGGTACTATATTTTCCTACCTTCTTCTATTTACAAGTGTACGGCCATGCAGCCGTCTGCCGCGTTCTCTACGCCACTTCGTGATGAAAGCGATTGCGTGTGTGCGCAGGTGTTGTTTGGGGGGGCGCGAGGGCTTGCCATCCCACGCGGATCAGACATCTGGCCACAGTACCAAACGACGGAGAGGACCTCCAGACGTCCGGGGTGACAATCGGACGTCTGGAAACTGACTTCAGATGATCCAGCGGGCTTCTGGACGTCTGGAGGACTATGCAGACCAAGGTATTTCCTAATCGACATTTTAAGACGTCTGGAAGAAGTTCCAGACATCTGATTTTGGACAGACTGGTCGTTTTTGACCCGTTTAGGGTCCGTTTAGAGTCTGTTTTCCGCGTTTCAAGTTTCGTTCTTTCCGGATTTATTTTCTCTACCTGTTTACAGTAATTGCATACTGTTCTTAGTAACTCCTTATGTTGATCCTTATGTTAGGACCCCGTTCCGTTGCGGTTCTGGGGCGGAGGCACGCGGGATTGCCGACCACGCCCCCAGTATTCTCGATTTCGCGGGTAGAGTGGCCCTTTAATTTATTTAACAAAATTTCTACAATTATGAAACAATTAATAGAGTCTAGGGCATTGCATGAACCCTAGGACGGAGAAATTAGATTGAATGATAGATCCTAGGGTATTGCATGAATCGTAGATCTGGAAAACTAGTTTGAATGATAGATCCTAGGGTACGGCATGAATCCTAGGACTGGAAAACTAGTGAATATATAAACATTGCAGTCTTGGAAAAGTGGAAAGGAAATGATAACTGCTGGTAAATTGGTTAACAGTTGCCTGTTATGAATGAATAAATACGGTTGAGAACATGGGTTATATGAATATAAAGCTGGAACGGTGAAACCTAAATTGCCTGAGTTAAAAGAGCATGAACCCTATGGGGAATGAGGAGTAGAACTCCTGGAAAGGGAATGGAATAGAATTGGGGAAGTGAGTTGGCCCTTGAGTACGGAGTACCAAGGAAAGTGACTGTCCCCCTGTTTAGTGCAGAGCGGAGCTAGCCGCCCCAGGGACCCAGGGTTAGGTCTGGCCACTTTGTACCGACTTTTGGCCCTCATGTACACAGTACCGAGGAGTGCTACTAGTGTAGGGAGAGCACTAGCTACCCCATGGGCCCCAGGGTTCTGCTAGCCCTCCTACACCGACTTGTTAGGCCCACGAGGCAAACCAGGGTAGTCAGGCGTGGGTGCGTGGACTGTGGAGGGTCAAGGCCCCTGTTTGCTTACTGTGGAGGGGCTGGACCCCTGTTACTGAGAGGGCTCTGCCCTATACTGGTTCCGTGCTGTACTTTGGGCGCACCCGTTAATGAAAACGACTGACCGCGTGCTAGTGCGGGGTAGCTACCCGTGCGTTTATCGCGCGTGCCGTAGTCACCGTTACGTCTGTTAGCGACCTTAGGGTGGTTGACTGAGGGTAGGACCACCACAGGGGACTCTCCCGGCTAGGAGAGCACCACGTGTTACTTCTACTTTTCGAGAAAGACTGCAATCAAGATCGTTCCCATGAGGAACATTCAAGATCAAGAGAAGGATCTGAGGAATAAATCAATAGTGAATAAATGGAGAAACATAAAGAAAGAAAGTAAAAATATAACAGCTACTGCCCACTCTACTGCTTCTTCTAGCTTTTAGTTGCCACTCTACTCAGCGTTTCGCTGACGTGTCACCCTTGTTACCTTTTCAGGACCTGGTGTTGAGTAGCCAGAGTCAGCGGCTGCGGAGGGTGCTGGGCCTAGTAGAGGCCAATAGTGTTACCTGTGGTACCTTCTGTACTTTTCTTTCCGCTGTAGTGAGTAGTTTTCTGTTACTCCCTGTACTCTCTTTATTGTAAGCTTCATGTTTATGTATATGTTTATTTCTCTACTGTTGTGGTGGTGTATACTGTAGTATTTCTTTTCTCTACTGCTGTATTTTGTTACCGGTTGTTATATACATGTTGAATGTGGTTTATTTTACTGCTCTTTTGGTTACTTTATCGTTGGACGACTGGGTATTGGGATTAGTCGAGTCGGTACGATTCTCGTGTCTCGCAGGGATTCAGGAATCGGGTCGTTACAGGTAAAGGAACTAAATTTGAGAAGAACGAAACTTGAAACGCGAAAAACAGACTTCGAATGGACCCTAAACGGGTCAAAAACGACAACTCTGCCCAAAATCAGACGTCTGGAACATCTTCCAGACATCTCAAACGATGGCTCAGGTCATACCTTGATCCGGTGCGATCCTTCAGACGTCCAGTATCCTGCTGAACCGTCTGGACTTAGTTTCTAGACGTCCGACTGTCACTCCGGACGTCTGGAGACCCTCCCCGTCGTTTGGTACTGTGCCTAGACGTTCGATTTGTGTGGGAGGGCGTGCCCTTGCGCCTTCCCGAACGAGACCTGCACACATACGCGGCCGTCCTCAACATGAAACGAGGCAGAACCCTTCGGCGGAACAGCTGCATGGCCGTACATGCGAAAGAAGAAGGGAAGGAAAAATATCGTACCTTACAGACGTCTGAACCTTCCTCCAGACGTCTCCCGCGTCGTCTAGACGTATGTCCAGACGTCTGATTCTAGGAAATTTTCCCAGAATCAGGACCACCTCGCCCTCCGCCTGCTGCGCATGGCCGTGCCGCGTCGCGCTCGCCTGCGGCCTGAGCTGCAGCAGCTCCTCCCCAGCACCGCGCTCCTGCTGTGCACCCGCCGGCCGGCCCTGGCTACTCCGGCAAGCTCGCTCCCTCGCGATCTTGCTCTCTCCCTCTCGCAGCAACACCTCCCCACGCACTCACGGCAGTAGCTCCTGCTGCTCTCGCTCGCTCACTCTCTCGCTAATAGGAAGAAGAAGGCAGTGGAGTGAGGGTGAGGGAGAGGACAGGGGGAGCATTTGAAGGTTGCCGTGGGGAGAGAGAAAAAGAGGGCTGCGCCTGCAAGGAGGAAAGAAAGAGAAGAAAGGGGGCGATGGTTCAGTCTGCGCGCGCACGCACGCAGACGCAAAATCGTATGCCGAAGAAATTAAATTCCAGACATCTGGGAAGGCTTCCAGACGTCTGACCAGACGTCTGGACCAACTCCCAAACGTCTTAAACGACGTTTGATGCGAGGGTCATAACACATATCTACATAATTAACATGAATAGAAATTTGAAAACTCAAAGAAGGTAGAGAATAGTAACTCCACACTACCGTTCACTACTGGGTCCTCAAAGTCATGAGTCATACAACAACTTTCAAAGAAAAGAGGAAAAATCTAGTAGAAGAACCCACTTTGCCCTCCTCTTGGTGAGTTTAACGTTTCTTTGAAAAGTACCAACTCATCAACAGAGTAAAGCTCATGAAAGAAGGAAGAAATTTTTTATTTTACACATTGGCAGATGGATATGTAAGAAAGAACGAAACAGAACATAAATATATCGATAAATAGGTAAGAACTATGACAGAAAAATGTAGACGAAATAAGAAAAGTTCCATTAATTGATACCAATTCATTTTATCACAAAGAATGATTTAAGATGTGCATACATAAGATAATATGATGAGAATCATATTTCATAAAAAGAAACTTGAAATAGGTAGGAATTTGATGATGGCATAGGTTTTATTCTCATTTACAGATGACGTAGACTTCTTGTCCTTGTGCTTAATCTGAAAAAAAATAAGAGGTTCAATATAAAAGCAAAATTAGAAATCCATTAAACTTCGAAGGAGAGAGAGGAAGAAACAAAACTTGAAACTTATAAAGCTAATAAATGGCCTTTAAGGTACTTCTTTTAGCATAAATTATTCAACAATCCCCTTAAAGCTTTAAGAGGGGAAAAATAAACTCCCGCTGGTTATATCAACAATAAACAACACATTAAAGCAAAAAAAAATTGTAATTTCAGAAACATAGATCTAACAATATTCGAACTCAAGTAACAAATTAAAAAAAAACAAAAACCTTATCATAAGATTTCAATTATAATTAGTTTTCGAATGAAAAATTTGCAACCATCCACATTGTAGATGTAATCTCCATAAATCATCACATTGCCCAATCAGAAAAAGCAAGAAGTGACATTGGACGAAAATTCTCTGGAGATAGAAAAAACAACAATAATAAAATTTGAGGCAGTCTATACATTAGCGATATGATTAAAAAGAAAAAAAGCTCAACTTTCTGAGAGACAAAAGCAATCAGTCTAAAAATCTTAATGAACAATTTTAAAAATAACACATTAAGGAAAAAAAAAAGAAAAAAAAATATAGATCCAACAATATTGCAACCGGAGCAACAACAAAAAATAAAACAAAACCTGAAGCTACAATTTTGCAAGCAGCTAGCATATAAGAAAAATAACTTAAACATAATAAAAATAGCAACAATAAAACTAATTGAAGTCATTCTACACATTGGAGATATTATTGAAAAGAAAAAAAAACTCAACTTTCTAAGATGCAAAAGTAATTAATCTCAACATAACCATCCTGTATGTGCATATCATATAACTCTATCAAAAAACACATATAAAATTAAGCAAGCCTAAATGACCTTCAATCTCTCAACTTGAAAGGTATCAATGTCGCTGGGACACCACTGAGGTTAGTTATTGATTTGTTTGCTGCTACTGAGAAAACTGGAAGAATTATCGATGGTGTCACAATATTGATTTAACGAAAAAAATGTTGTTAAAAGAGGTATTCCTTTGTTGTTGAATTTCAATTGTAGCTCTCGAATCATGTTTGGTGTTTTAACATTTTATATGTAAAAGATTTATCAGAATATCATAAATGCACATATATAATATCTTGATCAAACGTGTTTGATAGGCCTACAACAACCTCAATGAAGTTTACCTTGCCAAGTAAGAACACTTCCTTTTCTAGCATACTAATTTGGATGTTTCCTTCCAAATCAGAAAAGCATTCACCAAACTAACTACTATCCCCTCTTTCTGATCTTAGTATATGCTTTGGTTTTTCCCTTCATCTTGGAAAAAGAAGATTCTTTAATAGATTCCATTTTTTAATTAGGGATTCAGCAATCTTACAAATCTTTTTAATGCCACATGGTCGAGGGCTTTCTAATGCCATGATGTGGGCCATGATTTCAAGGTTATGGGTGTGATTTCAAGGTTCATAACAATTTTAAATGATCTAATTAGATGGGAGGAGGCTGAGAGTGCAAAACTTGACAAAAAAGGACAGGAAAAGGAAAGATCTCCTTATAACAAAAATCACCATTAAAGGAAATCTCAAGATGAGAAGCCTGGTCAATATATAGCATACCAGTTGTTGTATGAAAGTGCATTGGTATTATGTCATGTAGAAGCGCTTCCCATAGACATTGCGATATATAAGTTCCTATATTGAAATTGGAAGTCTATGGTACATCAAAAAAAAGGAATTTTAGTCAACCAGTTTACTTGATGTTGGTGATTTAAATCAGACATTTACCTATCATTAAAATTTAATCTTCACATGACCTACAATTATGTATTGGATCAAATTGACATGTATAATATGTTGTGTTGAGAGAAATTTCAAAAGGTAATGCTGAGCACTCCATTTGTGTTGAATTTACGTTTAGTCATAAGCTATAACGCAAATAAAGCAAGCGTACATTCAACGTATAACATATGTTTATCTCATAGAATTTAAAGTGCACTTGCCTTAGTTTTAAATTAAGTGCAAATTAAATGGGTCAAGCCTAGTTTCAGACTTCAAACTGCAAGTTACTTTCGGTGATCTGAGGTCTTCGAGTAAAACATTTGATTGCCAAAAAAAAACAGATGAGGTTTTCGAATGCTTGAGGTCCATATTAGGGAGGAGAAACTCCTTGAACCCTTTGATAACCATTTCCTTCACAATTGCACACATCATTATCTTCCACAAATGCAAAAGTGGATCATTGGCAAATACACATTGTGATGGAATAGAGAGCTTCAGAGAAAGAGGGTGAGAGGAACATGATGGCGAACTCCATTTTATTAATGTTGAAAACTCAAACAATGTAAGAAAGGCATTGATATCTGTATATAGAGATTTAATTTCAATTAAACTAGGAAACAAATCATATAATAAACTGAATCTCTAAACAACATTTCCTAAATAACACCACTTGACTTTTAAGTAAACAATTATTTTAACTAACAAGCAAATCAACCAAACTAAGCAAAAGACTCTCACCACTTTTATTGTTGACGTGATCTCATGATCTCTTGAAAGAGATCATGAGATCTCACACGATCTCTAACACATATGTACTACAATTTCTCATTAAAAGAGAGCTCCCCACAATTATACTCCGACATGGCGAACATTCTCCTGGGCATCAAAGAAGCCAATAAGTTATCCCTCAAGAAGTTCATAACACGACCACTGCTCTGAAGAACACGGCCGGTAACGTAAGCAGTACACACAAGCTTAAAGCACCTCCACCTCCTCTCCTTCACATACATCTCAATTCCCTTCTTCACCCTCCCTTGCTCATCACCACCAATGTCGCCAGACTTCCCCAGCAAGGCTGCACCAAGACACCTTGCTAGAACAAGCCCATCTTCAAGGGCTACGCAACCACCTTGGGCAATGTCCGGTGTCATGGCATGGAATGCATCACCTGCCAGGCAAATATTTCCTTGGTACATCCTATTTCGCAAGAGATCAAAAGGCCAGCATGATCGCAGCTTCGAGACGAGAATATTCGACAATTCGGTCCTCTCAACAATTTCGATGGCATGTGAATCCAGCTTCCCAAGCTTGCCCAACACAAACTGCTTCACTTTGATTGGGCATTCTTCCAAATCCTCTTCTGCAAAAGTAATAATTAATGAAGCTACCAGTTAGCCCACGCAATCCTGAATCCCTGATGCTGAGAAATCAGCACATTGCACCCAATCTTCTGTACAGACTAAAAGAAGGTGTTGTCCTCCAAATTGTAATAAATGTCCTCCACCCATTAACACATATTGAAGATGAATTCATCCCCATATTGGAGCATCGTCAACGATGCCATAAAAGAAAATGACAAAATCTACTAGCTAATATATATTCAGAGAATAATGTGTGAAAATGGACAAATTTTTATGAGTTGTTTCATATCACACAAATTTCGTAAAAAGTCATAAATGGGATTTGAGTACTCAACGACACTTTATGTACTGATTGTTATCTGTTTACCGTTTACCTAAGTGGCCTTGTAGTTCTCTACGAAAAATCGGGCCCCATATTGCTACCGTTGACAGACCCTTTTTAAACGAAGAATTATATTATGATGATTGAGAAAAGACCCTTTTTTTTTTCCCTGAGAAGAATAAATGTGGTGCACATAGGATTTGATATTTTTTAATGATGTCATTGGTGAAGACTTTGCCATTCCGCTAACTGGAGTGCAAAATCCCAAGAAGGGTGAATTCACAGAAAAAGACAGGTAAAACACATAGAGAGATAAACAAGAATAAGATGATTGTTCTTTATGATCAACAAATGAGCAACATGATTAGATGAGGTAGACGCTATGCTACATGTCACTTGTAAATAAGAATCTCTACTACAGTGAAACAGTTCAACCACTGAAGAGCATCCCAATATCTAGAGTTTTCAACCCAAATAATGGAAACAATGATCTCTTTCTTATTTACTATATTACATGAAAGTATTCTCTTATGTGGGTCTATGTCAGATTTATTTGGGTACTTATCTACTTCTATACTTTCGAGCTAGACCTTCTAAAAATGTTACCTAAGATAAAATTACCAACAAATGTTCAGTTAATAGTTGCTGTGTGTGGCAGATGCAATTTAAACAACATCGTTAGTCATTTCCCTTAGAATTTGATGCCTTGAAATATTCATCATTCCGAACCAAGACTTTCAGTTAATTCAGAATGTCCACTGTTGACGTTAAACTTCGTTTATCTGTTGCTATAACTTGATAACTAAGACTTGCCTTTCTTTGAAGGGGACCATGTGAAGAACCAATATGCAAGTTTGTCATCAACAGGCCCAAAGCCACTTCTGAAGCCATCCCCGAAGCATTGAAGCATCTCAGGTTTGAGACCATGCCCCTCAGGGAACTCCGCAATGGCTCGCACTGCCAGCCGTCCGACGAACATGGGTGCCCCAAGTGCCATGGACTTGGCGACAACAGAATTCACCCCATCACACCCCACCAACACCTGAATAGAGCAATAGCAAATTCTTAATCAGTAAGGCGGTGTTTGGCAAAGGAAATTGGTTCGTAGAATAAGTAGAGGAATAGGAAATGAGTAGAATAAAATGATGAAAAACTTATTCCATGGAGAACGTGGAATAAGTTTGCACCGGGTTCAGATCTCTTAACTCAATGCAAATGGGTGATGGGTTAAGTGGTGAAGAAACACGATTTAAATGCCTTAACTTGCCAACCAAAAGGATCGTGTACATGTATGCAAATAATACTAAGGACCACAAGTACCTTAGTTTTGATAGTTGACCCATCTGCGAGATGAAGCAGCTTCAAGTCCCCAACATCGTCAATAGACACCACCTTTGCGCTGAACCTGATTGTGCCATGGGGGAGGTCCTTCTCCAGAGCTTCCAACAACAGGTTCCTCCTCAAAATCCGCATCTCAAATTGGTCGCTGCAGTACCCAATTCACACCCACCAAGTCAACTATTGCACGCATCCAGAAAGTATTAGAAAAAAAAAAAAAAACAGAGATGGGGGGAGGGGGGAAAAACAATACTGACGCGTTGATCTCTGCTTCTGCCAAAACCTTTCCACTAGTGGCAGATATCGAAGCCAATCTGCAATTACATCATTCACACACCATTTTATTCGATTGCCACCTAAAGGGTGCATGGATTTATTACATAGGAAACACGGAATAATAATAGCCGAGAGAGTAAACGTATGCTATGTACATAATATTTATATGTAAGTATATACCCGCGAAGCTGGAGATGGCGCTGCCGGAGACCATCGGCGACGCCGAGAGCATCGAGTGCTCTCCATGCGTTCGGCCACGTACCGATCGTGAAGCCGCTGGTCCTCAAGCGATCGGCCGATTCAAGAACCAAGCTCTTAAGTAGCGACGCCGGCGATTCCTCCACCGACGATGACTATGGTCTGGACCTCCTCCATGGAAATGAAGAGATCAGGAGTGAAGATCTGTGTGTATAAAAATTCGGGTGGTTTTGGGGAGTGCGTTGGATAGCTATTGTTCCTCTAATCTAAGCTGTGATCACGTGTGTCAGTTGGTACCAAAGGATGGAAATAAGGATGGGTTTTGCATGTTGGTGTCCCCTCTCTTTTCGTTTTAGAGTTTGAGTCTACTGCTTCTTCCTTGCGGAAGGAGTAAGATTAGTCTCAAGCATGAGATCGAGTGGGGTGCTTTTTTTTTTTCGAACGAAGTAAGGTCAAAGGGCCACAGGACCTCTTTTGCAGCACACATACTCACATCCAATTGCGTGGATGATGCATTGGTGGCTTATCGAGTTGACTAAAAATGGCTGGAATGGTTTGTGGATAGATATCTTTTGGGATAACAAATTCTCAATGGAAGGAGAGAAATGTTGGGATGGAAGTCATTCCACCGGGGGGGGGGGGGTGTGTGGAATAGAATTTATCCCTGCACGTGTGAGATAATGTTCTCACTTATCTCCCTCTTTATCGTTTGATGTGACTTCAAATACAATTAAACATTAAAACACACTTATATCCCATTTATCATCTGATTCTCCCTCTTACATTTACTTTCAGGGGTGGCTGATATCTGGGTCAAACTCAAATAATCCATCCAAACGGTTGAAAATGGGTCATTTGGGATTAAAAAAATAAAACTTTCATAGGTTTTGGGTTGGTTAACGAGTTTAGCATATAACATAAATTATTGGATCGAGTGACCTGTAGGTCACATTCATTTATCTCATTCAAACCTAAATGTATAGATGATTTAATGTGTAAATAAAATTGACATTTTTTAATATAATCTATTGAATCTAGGTCACATTCATCTATCTGACTTAAACCCAAATGTATAGATGACTTGATTTGTAAATGAAAATGACATTGTTTAGAAACTTTCTCCTTATAATTACATATAGTATTTAATTTTTTATAAGATGGATAAATCATTTAGTTGCTATTATATTGCAAAGTATTTTGTAAAAAAAAAGATTTTCTTTGTTAAAAACATGTGAAAAGTTTGTGTTTCACTTGACTCAAATTGACCCAAACTTGACCCGACTGACCCAAATCTTGTCTAATTTGATTGGATCATCGGTAGTCATTTTGTTAACCCAAATCGAATACGATTTGAACTGAACAAGCCAAGCCCACCTAAATCAATCGATCACCCACCTTTACTTATTCCACTAAATCAATTCCACTAACCAAGTAATATCTAAAAGTTCATGAGTCAGGTTGGAGCCAACTTAAGAATTTCAACTTGTACACAAGTCAGCAGGAAGAAATTACCAAAGTTGTAAAGGTGGACTGCATGAATAAAGATGAGCTGTATGTGGGATGCACGCTATTGGATGTTGCGAATTGAGTCAAATTAAAAGAATTGGTAGTCACTAAATATGCAAAAAAGTTTGTGGGATGGAAGGCTAGATCCTTATCGTAGGCTGATAAGTGAGTTCTTATTCAAACTATGCTCAACCCCATTCCTAATTATCTCATGACAACAAATCTATTCTCGTAAAAAATCTGTTTACAATTAGATAGGTTGATCAAAGATTTCTAGTGGGTATGTTCAGATGTGAAGAAGCATATTTACCTGAGGGCATGGAGAGATATTTGTGTACCAAAGCATTTGGGTGGGTTGACATTCAGAACAACATGGCTAGCAAATCTTGTGTTCATTTAGAAGATGGCTTGGTCCTTGTGTGCTAGAGAAGATGGGCTATGGTAGGAACAATTGAAGAGAAAATATTTTCCTGATGGTACCTTATGAGGGTACATTCCTCAGTCATTAGACTTAACTTTTCTGGAGGTGCTAGGAGAAGTAAAGAGTTGGCTTTTTAGACACTCACTATGGCTGATTAGGAACAGGTAGAAGGTTAATATTTGGAGTGGCCATTGAATCAATAAGGAAGATTGTGTGCCTTTGCCATGGGAATGCTCTGCCCTTCAATTTTCTGAATGGGACTTGCTGGAATGAAGAAATGATCCCTACTTTGTTTTAGTCAATATTTTCCAAGCCATCTCTCTACGCCTATACATCTTGGTCCCGATGTGCTAATATAGAAGCCTCACCCAAAAGGCTCCTTTTTGGTCAGATTTGCATACTTGACGTTTTCACTGAACATGGGAGATATGATCTTGTGGGAAACAAGGAAGGTAAGTTCTACAGAATGTTATGGTCTATACATGGATTGGTACCATGAATTAAAGTATTTCTCTGGAGAGCTATCATCGACGCTTTGCCTATTAAAGCACTTTGTGCTAGAAGAATCAAGAAGTCTGACTCTTTTGTCCTCTTTGCAATTGTGGTGATGAGAATTGGGAGCATCTACTTTGGGGATGCCATTTATGAGATCAGTCTGGTTTTATGGGGGTGTGAGGGTTGGCAACTTAGAAGAATATTGGTGGGATTGTATTAACAATATGAATAGGGTTTTTTATTTTGCTGGCTTCCTGAAAAGTGAGATTTTTTATCTCATGCAAGACTTGTGGTTAGATAGATGTAAGGTAGCAATGGCAGGTGATACTCCTAACCCCTATGCGGTGATTGAAGGGCCTGTGAACATGGCAAACTTCTTTAATTTGTGTAATGGGAATCATTTAATTATAGACACTGTCAGGTTGTTTACATGCTACCTATTGGCTATAGCTTCCATTATGAAAATGTTGTTATATGGGTTGGTGCTGCGGTGGGGATCGGTAGTTTGCGGTAATGATAATGGTGGTGTATTTATGGATGAAAATACCATTGGTGTCATTGTAGTAAATTGTATGGGATACCAGTTATTATTACGACCATTATTATTTCCTTATCTAATTTTTACTGATTTTATTCTAGGTTGTTCACTGGGAGGCAATTATTAATTTACATCGCTCTTTAGTCTCAAAATTATCCTTTAATTCCAAAAAGAGGTTTTACATCTAATAAGGAATGAATGAATGAAGACTTGGTTTGCCTACTCACAAAGAATGAATCAAAATGCTTGCAAAAACTAACTATAAACAAGCACCAAACACTTTATCACTATATTTTAAACTATCTCTTTACAAGTTATAGTATTAATACTTACAGGAAAGTACACTATCAACTAAGATTACATAGTATACAAACTTAACTTACTAATCTGACACCTACAGTAACACATACAATGGCTATAGTGACGGATGTAAGCGTCGCTAGATCCCAGAAATACTATATACAAACTTAAAGAGGGAAACCAGGGTCTGTAGCGACGGTTATGGCGACGTTTTATTCTGTTAGTAAATGTATGAATTTATTTACATAAAAGTAATTGGCTATACTACGTATACATATATCCTTTGTATCTGTATTTACTTTCGTATTTACATCTTCTCTCTCTCATTCCACACTATTTTTCTTCTGTTATTATTCTTCTTTGTTTTAATTCTACGTTAACAGTCTTCACTAACTGCGGCGTAGGGTGATTAGCTACTGTCATTAGTTCTCTTTAATTAATAAAAAATGTGTTTAATTTGCGGGCATGCTTTTCGAGGGATATACAGCACCTAGAGGGTGGGACCAAACCTCTACTAAGCGCACCCTACTTGTCATTAGGCTGCTTAATTCCGTTTTATCAGGCTCAGAACACGAGCATTCTTAGCCCGCGCACACACACACACCTCCCCGGGCCCCTAACCCCTCAATGCTCAATCAAATGCTCAGAATATGCTTAGATTGTTAATAGCGCATGTTGTTTCGGGCGCCCGGCACCCGTGACGACTACGCTATAAGTTAACGAATTCAATTTATACCACCGCGAGCATTTTGCAACGCACAATGTGGCGCTATTCGAGCTCGCATATGCATTGAAAATGTGTGCGGCTGCTCGCTGAAGATGATTTTGGCCCTCAATTCGAGGGCCATAATTTATTTAAAAATAAAAATAAATTATGGAAAAATGAAGTATTTACATAATACTATGCAATTGTACATTTAATTTGAGATTTTAATTATATTTACTATATAAATAAATTCACTAAAGTGTACAGTTTTACACACTGATTTTGGTGTTTTATTCTTTAATTACTTATAAATTAGCTATTATATTGTCTAATTGACCTTATACAGAGTTAGTATACATGTATAAGTATTTTATAAACATTTTTATTATATTTTTCAGAATTAATTTTTGTTCTATTTACATTTAATAGCATATTTGACTGTTTTACTTATAAATTAAGTTAAAGTAATACAATAAGGTATAAACATACTTCAATTAGCTTAAATTACTTAAGGTATATTAGTCTAAGTATACAGATTCAATTAACTTAATTATAACTCTAAATTACTAATTTATCTAATTTAATTTAACAACTTAGCTATTAACTTAATAAATTCATTATTTATTATGTATTAAGAATTAAATTAAGGTACAGGGTTTTATTTGCTTATAATCTACATATGCATATATATATATAGTTTTATAGTTTAATATTGTTATTTATACTATCTATTGATTTATTTAGTCTAGGAATACATATAAGTTAGTTTAATTTATAGATAGTTATATAATTAATGTATATACTGTTTGATCTAAATTAGATACCCAATGTACAGTATGCAATATATTTACATAGTTATTTGTACAGTTTATGTACATATACTACCTATTTACATATATAACCTAGTAGAAAGCTTATGTTTACAAGAGTATAATTAATATACAAAGTAATTTTTAGGTCTTTTTGGAGTTTTTCACTTTTTATGGTTTTTATAAATATTATCGAAATAAGAGATCAGAAGGGAAGAATTGGTTGAGGAGAAAGAGGTATGTTTGATGTTTTTTAGGTATGACTCTTATTATTAAGCTTCATGGTATACAAATCCATCGACTGGCAAATCCTATCAAGTCGAGGGTTTTGCATACCATGAAACTTGGTATATGGATAGGTAACTTTCTGATCTTTGATCAGACTATTTTATTTTAATTTTTAGAATTTTTACTGATTTTTATTGAATTTTAAATCTCACCCAACCTAAACCTTTCAACAGATTTATAAAGGATCCTAAAGGCTTAGGATGGTCTTAAAAGATGTAAATAGGCAGTGACTGCCTTATTTTCATTCAGCATGAAATCTGGGAAGTGTTTACCAATTTTAATACATTCCTTAGTTTAGATTCCCTTTTTAAATCATGTGTTGGACAGTTAGCTTTAACTAAACTAGCTGACAACATTTAAAAGAGATAAAACAAGCATTCACAGAAATTAAAGTTCAATTATTTAAACAGGGAAGCTTGTATACACAAGGAAAGCAATACATCTATATGTTAGCTACATACAACATACATTCTACAGGGTTTTACATCAGATTCTATCTGCTACAAATTAAGACAGTCAGACAGCAGCAGCAACATGGATTTTACAGACCAACCCTACAGCAGCTCAGATCAGATTCCAGATGGTCTAACTGCTGCTGCAGTTAGTCCATTTGGGATGAAATCTGAGTTAGGAGAGAAGGAGAATGTAGCTGCAAAGTGCAGCAACTTGCTGTGACCACTGGGATTAAAATGATAAATCAAGACTAAAGAAAAGAAATACTCTCTCAATCCCCCATCTGACAAGGGTTTTACTTCTCATTAAAATCACTGAATACCCCAATTCAAATGCAAAAACCCTTATCAATAAATTCACATCAGATTAAATCAACAAAACACTAATCTAACTCTTCCTAATGCTATAGACAGCATGTAGAAAGAGTTAAATCAGTTAATTAAAATCCATAATTCAAATCTTAGTTTCTGAAACCTTAAGGAGTATTGGGAACTCCTTAGGTTAGGAAATCATCAATACTTTCATCCAAAACAAACTCATAGATGCAAGATAAAACTTCAAATCACCACAGTAATTTTTCTACGGGAATTCTATCTTTGCATTCAATGCATTAAAACCTTCATCAAACTCAGATCTGAATATGGCTCTTCTGAGATGAATTCTGACATCAGAAACATCTTAGATTCCTTGCCAACAATGAACACAAATCAGAATTTTTTTCAATTTGTCAGATCAAAACAGTTAAAACCCAATTGAGTGAAAATCCTTGAAATCCAAGTTAAAGAAAAATCCGACAAACTGATAACTTCAAACTCAGACCAGGGGCTTTTGTGAACAAGAGTGAGGTGAATGGGAAGCCCTTAAGTGCTTTTTGACGCCAATTTCAGATCTGAGGTAAAAAACCAATCAGATCTGAAATTAGGTCTGAATGTATGGGTGGAATGCGAGAAACAAGTCGTGGAAATCAGAAGTGAATATGAAAATATGGAGAGAAAGAGAATTTGTGATCATGACTGTGTGAAACCTTCCCCTTTGATCTGGAATGATCAGAGGAGGTGAGGGAGGAATTATAGCCTAAATCTACTGCTACAGCTACTCTATCATAACAGCAAAATTAAACACTACCAATTACGTTAATTCTACTCTAAACCTACTTAACTACAGCTACAACTAATTTGCAGAATGATAAATCTACTCTAACAGGAAGAATGGGACCTATGGGTCCTTAGCCGGTGGCTAAGGAGGAAGAAGGAAGGAAGATGACTCCAGCGGAGGGAAGAGTCTACTAGTGAGGCTCCAAGGTCGTCCTCAGGTGCTACGAGGTCCTTAACGACAAGGAGGTCGAGAGAAGGTGACAATTTCACAGCCGGTGGCTATGAAATCAGAGGATTGATGGGGAGGAGGAACTGGAGTGGACGAACGATCGCTAAGAGATATAGGAGGGAGCGATCCCTTGCGCGCGCAACCACTGAGGTGCTTAAGTAGCAAACTCAGTGGCTGAGATCACCGCGCGAGTGAGGATAATCAAAGAGGTAACCGGCGGCGGGGATGAGAGGAGAGGAGCGCGCGGTGAGCCAATCTCAAAATCTGACCGTCAGATGGGATCTGGGGAGAGGGGTGAGCGCACATGCCGATTTATGTGAAGCTTCTATTTAAATCCAACCGCAGATTGAAATTGCGAGAAGCAACGGCGGTCGAGATCTGTCGTGTTCTTCGCGCGCTACAGTGTGTGCGAAGAGCAGCAGGCCGACCTTTGAAATGTCGAGAAAATTGCAGGGAAGACCCCTACGCGAAGGGGTAGAAACATTGCGTGCAGGCCCATAGGTGAAGGGAATTGCAACAGGATGGACCCTATAGCCTTTCAAAGGGGTCACTGCGGTTTACAAGTAGGTCAAAAAAGGAATTCTAAAGGCAAGAATGTAATGCATGAAGGACCTAAGTGTAAACTACATATTACATGGTCTAAATGATGTTCAAATGCCTTCAAATTTTTGTATGTGCTTAATTGAACATTTAAGACATTAATTATACTTTTGATTTGGCCTTTCAAACTTATTTATGTGTTCAGTTAACGCATGGATCACCATTTGTTCTTTGCTTTCAAAATATCTCGTTTTGTGACCTAATTATGAAATTTTAACACAGAGTAAAGGTTTTAGGTCTTTTTCTTTGATTCCCACACTTAACCCTTTTTATCTGTTAATTTGATGTTGTTTTACTCAGTGTCTAGCTTAACTTTAGCTTTTTAGGGACTCATCAGGGACTCCTTCTTGATTGCAGCAGTAGTATTGTCAGATGCCCCTAGCATCTCAATTTGGCCTTAGATGTTGGCTTACAAGAGGTGATGATTCTATCGGATGCCATCAATCCGGTAAGACAAGTTCTTGCCTTATACCAACCTTATTGGAAATCTCAATGTATTGTTGAGCACTGTACTTCCATGCTAAATATTCATGCAAGTTTTTCTTTGTTCAAAGTTGATCGTGATGATGTTTGGCCAGCACATGTACTCCCTTGACATTGTTTTTGTTGTAATCTCCTAGGAACTTGGGTATTCGTTGACTTTCCTTGTCTTATTTAAGGCTACGTATCAGTGGTGTTTTTCACCCACAAACAAAAAAAACTTGTTCACAAGTTAGCCCAATTCATAAATTGGCTCGTTAACTGCCAACAAGACTTTGCAAGATTTAAAAAACCTCCCAGACAAACTACCATATGCGAGTACAATATAGAGACATCGTTTGGTGGGTGGGATTGGAAAACAAAATAAGTTTTCATAAGTGGTGGAAGAAGCACTTTTCTTTTTTGGGTGCAAATGATGGAAGTAGAAGGAGGTGGAATAAAGAAATCATGTGATTTCACTCTCAATCTTAGTGTTTCTCAATCCTACAATTAAGACCAGCCAAAGAAGATATCGTGGGTCTAAAACTCTTAATCCCATGCCAAATAGTGCCTACACCCTTTCAATATGAAGAAAAGAGGATCCTTTCCACTACATGTGGTTTATTTTGGAAGCATTGCATATATCGTGCATGTATCATAGAAAAAGTACTAGCATATGTCTACTCAAGCGCTAATAGTGCTATTGAGATTAAGGAACCTGAATCAAATCCAGTTCATCACCTCGAAAAACCCAAACCAATTCCTTCCTGAGTATCGATAATCAGATTGAACTGGCTTCAAATGTAACTTAAATAAGTTTATCATCACACAAAAAGTATATGTGTGAAATATCAAACTTACAACTCTTTCATGTAAAACAACATCCCTTCATTCTTTATTCAAATTCCTGTCTCACGCAATCCATTTTTACTCTTTGGAAGGATAGAGAAGTTTAATATCTTTTATTATTCAAAAATTCAAACATGATCTCCATGTCCACTCCTTTAACAACAAAAGTCAAAATAGATTAATTAAAACTAAATCGAATCAATACAATCCTATTCTTGGTTGAATCCAATTTGATTTTGGTTAGTGTGATTATGAAAGACTTAATCAGAGACCTCGTTTCCTTCAATGGGTGAAAATCAAACAAAATTGGCTCTACACATCCCTGCATACCATTGTATTCAACTGTCGAAGGGGCTTGAGCATAATTGTGGGTGGAGAGGGGATGTGATAATCAATATGTTATTTATATACCTTATTAAGTTAGATTGCTAAGTTGAATGATGAGTCCATTCTATCATGGAACTTTAAAGACTTCAGCTCAACTCATGTGATCAGCTAAACTCATGAATGCTTGATGAGCCAAACTGAAGTTGACTCCCTTGAGTCCAAGCTATCTTCACAACACCATCCTCGGGATAAGGTTGATGGCTTGTTTGTCCCTCTTAGTTTCCATGGGGCAAAATTAATTATCCTTCTCCTTGATCCTGTCTTTCCTTGATTTCATGTTAAATGCCGAGTCGAAAATGCCTATCTAAAGAGGTGTCGTACCTTTGGAAGAGGCAAATATGGTGGTATCCTTCCGGTGCTACAATACAGGAGAATTAGGAAAAAAATTAAAGGCATCCAAAGATAATCCAATATAATATTTAGGGCATCCAATAATGCTGTGTTTGGGTATAGAAGCCGTGTTCGTCAAATATTCCAGAAAAAGGTAACATAGATGCGGTTGGACACGCAAGTGAGAGGTGACGCATCGACATGGTGCCACATTAATAAGAGGTTCTGTTTACCGACGTCGAATAGAAACTTTTAATCAATAAATAATTAAGAAGAAATGTGCGTACAAGTTTTGATATTCTATTTTTTTTTTTTCAGAGGAAAGATATACGTACGAGGGAAAGATGATATTTTTAATATACATTAGTATTTAAGTGATATAAAATTTTCTATTTTTTTTTTTCTCTGTTGCGTAAAAACTAAAAGTTAGTTCACCCCTAATAGTATTTATAGGATGAATTTTCTTTAATTGTAGGTCTCTTTTTTTATTTCCATAATCTCGAGATTCTGTTAATAATAGTATGTTGTGTACTAATTAAAAGATGATTATAAGTCAGTGTCGTATCTCGTATGATTTCTTCTTGATTATGATGATAAATCTATCGATTGGTGATTTTTCAAACTTAAAATGACCTACCGTTCTACTAGGTACGCAGACATGATGTAAACAGGTCTACCTTGAGATGCTAGATTTTCATTATCTATTGGACAACTAGGTTCTTCGTGCGACCACATCCTTAAGGTAATTTTTCTCTTCTCACCGCTTCCTCACTTCCTTTGTCTGAATTTATTGGTGGAAAAAATAAAACTAATTTTATTTTATGCGTACCAATATTGTACGTACTGTACGCCAAAACCGACGTTCTCACCGACTGATTGCTGTCCGACCACGGACCACCCTTTCGAGTAAGGAGGGGAGCACCATCAATTACCCTTTTTCTTCCATTCAATAATGTGCATGTGAAAGACTCTGATGACAACTGCAAGCCCTCGTATCATCAATGTAACTATAGCATCATGCCCGTGCTTTTCAGCAGTGAAAGAAGGTAAAAAAAACAAAAAAAAAAGATGCGGAAGGTTGGAAAAAAAATATACGTATTCTCGTTGAGACGAGGCAATAAATTTTATTTAAAAGATTAAAAATTATTTCTTTAAAAATTAATTATTTTCTTCTTAAATTGAGTTACACGGTAACATATATTGTTGTAAAATTATAATTTAAAATATATATATACTTACTTTTACTTTTGGAAGAATAGATAACATTAGAAGTTTTTTAATCTTTTTTGTAATATATGATAGATAGGTGAGTTTTTAGAGATATGTATCTTTATGAATTATATAGTTCGATATTTTTAATTTAAAGGAAAGGAAACCTTATAATAGTCAATCAATTAAGTTTTGCATATCATTTAACTTTTGACAAGAAGAGGGAGGAGTAGGGTTATAAAAGAAATCCTACGTGAACGAAAATGAACAAGAAATATATTGTCTCAAATAGAAATGAGAGAGATAATCCGAATAGGAGAAAATATAGTAGATAAAATAAAATTATGGGAATAAAATGAGAATGGATCACGAGAATAATTAAGAAAATAATAATAACATAAAAGTTATCTTTTATTATTTTAGAAAGATGAAGCTGTTGTTTAAAAAAATGGTAATGAAGGCAACGATCCAATGGATGGATCCTATTTATTTTCTTTTTTTTTTTTGTGAAAGAAAAAAAACTGATGGCAATACGCTCCACCTAACCTTCAAGAAATATAAAAAGAAACATGGTGGAGAGAGAGAGAGAGAGAGAGAGAGGGAGGGAGAGACGCCGTTGGATTTGAGGTGCCTTTCGATCGTGGAGAGAGAGAGAGGGATGGTTTGGTGCGTGGACAGACGGAAATGGTTCCTTAGATTGGTTATTTTTTTAAAATGGGGGTGACGTGTTGGAATGGTGCAGCTCGCACCTTTCTTGAGGTGAAGTTTACAGAGGGCAATAAGTGAATTTTTGTTTTGCCATAAATTCTAATTTTCTCGAACTTGTGTTTGAGTGAGGGATAAATTATTTTATGATTAAATTCCTTGCGATCCTAATTTATTTTACCTTATCTTTTATTCACGTAAACATCTATAGAATTATTCCAAATTACATGGATATCTCTTATCTACAAAGTTTTGTTCCATAAAATACATTTGGCAACGTAAACTAACCCTTTGTGTATATATAGATATAACATATATTCAAAATTCAAGTCCCCGTCCGCCTCTTTTTCCAACCCTTTATACCCTTAGTGTCCCCAACTCGTTTTTTTTTTTTTTTTTGGCAGGTAAGCACACCTAAGATTAGCAGCCCATAAGTTCACAAGGGAAGCAAGGATAAACCCAGTTCCCTTGTACAGAACAATAGAGACAGTACTTTACCAGAACATGTGCTGGATGAACTACATTTCTATCTACTTTTGACAGCATAAAATTAACATTATCTTGAAGAATCCTAGCACATTTTTGGATGAGCTTACGACATTTCCAAAACGGCTGCTGACGGGAGAGAATTTGGCTTACCGGAGGGTAGGCATCTGAGAGAACAGCCACCTCCTGAACACCAACATCTCAGGCCAATTGCAGGCCTTTGAGAATTGGCCAAGTTTCCGCTTCCATACTGCATAGCGTTTCCACTTGACAAGCAGAGCATCTTATAATCCTTCCAGACGCCTCACACAACGCTGCTGCCACCACCGAATTATTCTTACCAACTGCTGCATCAACCTTCAAGATGAGGCTATACGAGACCCAACTGTTATTTACTTGAGGAAGTTCACTCCCCATCAGATTTTGCCCATGATCATTCACCTGATTTGCCATGACGCTATCTCCCTCCTCTGAGAATCCATAGAATTTCGCCATTCCATCCGCCATTTTTATCACCTCACGTGGGCATGGTGATGATCCTTCCATTACAACAGCACATCTATGCCTCCACAGTGCATGAATAATGTAGAAGAGCAAGTTAATTAAAAAACACGCCTTCTTAAACAACTCATTTAATTCAAGCAGTCTATCTCCCCAAAAATCCTCTACATTTTTCAGACGCAGCCCCCAGTGGAACCAGACTGCTCTCATAAATTCACATCTCCACAGCAGGTGCTCCCAGTTCTCCTCGTGGCTGCCACATAGTGGCCAAATCTTGTCAATTCCTTCAATTCTCCTGGCAAGATTAACTCTAGTTGCTAGTGCTTCTACCACAGCTCTCCATAAGAATACTTTTGCTCTTGGCGCCAAACCTTTTAGTCCCCACATTTTCTTGCATGGAGCCCTCTGACGCTCCCCCAGATTTTCCCCTCTACCTTGTTCAGCAATGAGTGTCATATACGCTGATCTAATCGAGAATTGGCCCCTTGGGTGCGGCTTCCAAATCAGAGTATCAGGACCTTGATGAATGGGGGAATCAACTATAGCATCAGCTATACTCGATTGGAATAAATCAGTAAATCATTTCAACATTCCATGCAGTACCATCTTCATTCATCAGTTCAACCACATTGGACAGCTAAAGTGCCCTATTATCAGTTGGAATAACTCTTCCGCTTGTACAATAAATCCATGGATTCCCCCCATACTTTTATCATATCCTCTTTCCCCACTAGCCATAATGAGTATTTCCACAGTATATCTTTAACCTCACCTAATGCCTTCACAAAATGAGAATGCAAGGGGTTATATAGGTACTCCCAGAACCCTCCTTCAGGAAAATATTTATCTTTAATTTGCTGCTGCCATAAACCACTTGTCCCCGAGCATAGTGACCATCCCATCTTCATAAAACCCTTGTACGATTCTGATAATATCATTTACTCAACGTTTTTTTGTGTTGTCTGTGTGTGTATGTATATGTAGATAAGTATATAGAATATAATGTATATGCATATAAATAATATAATGTAATAATGTATACCGTAAATAATAGTGTATATTAACGTATGTATAGGTAGTAGTATGTTTGAGTTCTTATATTTACATATAAATAATATTAGAGCTTTAGTGACAGTTCCATCCGTCACTGTAGATAGATATATATGTCAGTAAAAATAAGTATTTCACATTATGTTATACATATAATTTTACTAAGGTTTTAGCAACACTTATATATGTTACTGTAGATATTAGTATGTTATAATAACTTAATATAGTAAGTATTATTAACTTTTTCTGTACCTATAAATAGGTATTAACTATATTAGTTGTAAATAATTAACATAGAGTAGTTATACATGGTTTTTGATGCTTGTTTGTGTACATTTGTTTTCAAGTATTGTAATGTGTTTTAACTCATTCTTTTGTACATAATTAACGAAATTCTTTTATTTATTAATTCTTTCATTCATTTTTGTAAATAAAATCAACATTTTTGAAATTAAGGAATGTTTTTTAACTTAGAGAGTGATGTATATCAATAACTGCTTTCCAGTGAACGACCTGTAATAAACTAGTAAAAATTAAGTATATAAATAAAATTGACACGACATCGGTTTGTATTTGTGACATATATTATAACGACTTTTTAAAACTCCTTTTTTAGTGCGAATCGATCGTCGAGAGTCACATATTTTTAGTGCCGTTGTCAGGGACAAAACTTGTCAATAGCATTTTATTGTGATTGTTTGACAAATGTTGCAAAAAGTCGATTAAGGTGCAATAAAATAAAAGCTCATTCCTTTTATAAGAAGTATCGCCTGTTATATTCTCTGTGATCATCATCTTTGGCTTACTTACAAGAAAAAGAGAAAAACTAATATAGAAAATACAAAGATAACGGCAACACTGTTCATCGAGACTCAGCGGCTTCATCCCCAATCTTCGAAGTTGCCTACCTTAAGCAATAAGGGTGATAGAGCAGCGTCAGGACCAGCAGCCCCTGTAACTTCTGGCAGACCCGGCTCCGACACCTCCTCGTCAAAAACCAGTCCATCCCAGTCAAGCAACCCCTACCTACATCCACAGTGAACCCCCAGGTATCGATGGGACTAGCTGTCGAGCCCTCCACCGCTCCACAACAAAGGATTATCCTAGTTCTAGGACATGCACCTCCTTCTACAGAGGAAGAATGGCTGAACAAGCAGCATGCTGGCAGATCGGCAGGTCTTGATGAGCCACGACGCCCTCCTAAGGTAGTCGAAGCAGCTCGAAGGTATTGCAGTACCCTCCAATCTATCAGTGAGGTACCTCACCTAGTCGACGCCACCTCGATGGACATGAGGCCTCCAGTAGGCCCTTCCACAAGGGATCCCCAAACGGACTTAATCGTCTGGACGAGCATTGCAGGCGTCATTTGACCGAGGCCCCACATTTGGCCTGGCAAATACACTCTCACGCGAGGAGCTACCGAGAGCACCGGCCGCTACTCCGTCCCAGTGGAATCACCAAGGAAGCCGAGAAGGGTGCTAAAGGCGTTGAGCCTCCACCCAAGCCCTAAGAGATGCGTTTATAACCCGATATCCATCGGGTATTCCAAGAGGATCCAAAGGGGGCGGTAACCCCAATGGAACATCCTCCGCCTTATCCCTGCCTGGGTGTAGAAGAGTGGATGCAGCTGGCTCCCTCTCAATGAATGTCCCGCCAAGGCATGAATCACAATAGGACGGAAGTGACTACCTACAATCTGATAGCTGACGAGTAGTCTAACAGAAAATGTACTAGAGATCACTAGGTTAGGAATCCTTTCATACTATAAATAGTGAGGAGAGGCTCCCGAGTAAAAGGGGCCAGAAGGAGAGAAATCTTGTAATCTCACAAGTTCTAGTGTATAGTTGGGAGCATCATCCTCCCCCCAGACGTATATCCCTTACGGTGAACTAGATCATCAATTTCTTTTGCCTCCCTTATGATTGCCCAAGATTTGCCAGGTCGAGCTCTCTCGTCATGCAGGAGGCTTGACCAGCATCCCCCCTATGGTGGATGGCTTGTGAATACATGACGTTCCCTACGCATACAAATCTATTGATGACGGTCGGTGACCTAGACGGTGGCAATCGAGACCCATTAGCACCCAACAATTATTGCCATTGGATTAATGGAGTGGCCCTTCCTACATGGTTTTGACCCATTAAGTGCTAGTATGGTCCCTCCTTTCCCACAGGAGTTGTGCTTTGAAAATTATTCTCATAAATTAAAAAGTAAAAGGAAAACATGATCAAAAATTTTATTTAAGTTCATTTCAATTGCAGTAGTATGGTGTTTGTATCAAGTTATTCTTACTTTCATCATTCAATATAGAATTTGACATCAAACTTTCGATCCATCCACGGGTCGAAATGATATGAACTTGGGCAAGGGGTGCCTTTCATACAAGTTTCCATAGCTGTGTCTCTACGTGATGACCTTGGATGGGTATGTCACTGTTCATTTAGTTTGCTTACATGTCTAATGATGTAAATAGTGAAGGAGTGGTTCTACGTAAGATCATATTTATATGGGCAGTGGGATGAGAGAGAGAGAGAGAGAGAGAGAGAGAGAGAGAATCAAGTGAAGCGACAAAAAGACTGGGGTAACGGATAAAATAAATCTATAATTATATAAACAGTGACGATCCCATGCGGCGTTGGTGTATATATAGATGTCTAATCACGTAAAAAGTAAAGGGGTGATTGGCGGAGGGTGTCGGCAGCGATGACGTGGTGGTCGTGGAGGCGTGCGCACGTTGGCAAGCGACGAGGGTGATTGATATGTAGTGGCATTGCATATTGTTGGTTTGCTTTGATTTACGTGCAAGATGTGAATTGCAACGGCGTTTACATTGTTACTTGTTTGTTGCATGATTGATTCTTTTTTTATCTTTTATTTTTTGTGGTGTCGTTTTTTTAGAGCTTGTCATATTTACAAGCATGGGATTAGGTTTTTTGAGTTTTAATCTCCACCATCTCTATGTGTACGGACTTTACTTCTCTGCATCTTCTCCTCTTAATAAAATTATCTTTTTCCAAAAAAACTCAAGACTTAATGTGTGGTGAGACGTGGGAGACGGACAGAGTTGAGTCAAGCAACGAAAGACAGCGGTATTAGATGAAATAAATCTACAATCATATGAACAGCTAGTGGCGATCTCACACGACTTCAGTATATATATATATATATATATATATATATATATATATATGGTCTAATTGCTGGTGTCAAATTTGTTGTATGTTTGTCAGCTCCCTATATTTTATGATTGATCAATAAAGTAGCATGAATACGATAAATTATTTGAAATGTACAGATTGAAACCACTAGAAATTAAAAAGAAAGGTATCATACCTGCACGTTGCATCAGCAAAAAGAAATATTTAGCAAAATTATGGTATTAAAGATAGTATGCAGTAGGACACATTAAAAGTTAAATCAAATTTCAATTTATATAGTGTTTTTTTGTTATACATGCCGTTGAGGCTGCCTCGGGGGATGGGGCTCCCCTTTGGCGTTGCTGCTCCTTTCGACGTTGTGGAGAGAGGGAGGATCATTTGTGATGAGGCGTTTCGGCCTTGGGTTCCACTTTCTAGCTCCACGACATTTTTTCATTGGGATCACACTAAAGGTCATGGGTTATCACGATCGAGATGTTGCTGATTCTTTCTCGACTTTCAGGTTTCTAGGCTCTTATGGGTGTGGATTGAGTTGATCGTTGAAGTTTTTTTAGTGACACCACCGTTATCTTACATAGTGAAGTAATTTCTACATCTTGTTAAAAGGTGATTATGTGGACATCCTTTTTGTATCTTTTTTTTTGTTTTCTCCTACTTTTGTTCCCTCTACTCTAACTTGGATTTTCCTATTCCCCAGGGCAAGGTGTAGTGTCCCTTTATCCTTTGGGATATGGCAATTTTTCCCTTTTTCGGAAGGGTTTCAATTATCTTCCTCTGTTCACCTCTTGGGGATTCACGTCCATGTAATCTTCTTTGTTCCTGTTAAATGGAAGAACTTCATTTCAAAGAGAAAAATAACATACACCACCCAGGACCTCTATATAATAGAGGACATAGGTACGATAAGATTCTTAATGATGTAGCTACCATCTTGAGTTACATTATATAAGGAGACTTGCCTAGATGTGAGGAAGACCATGTGAAGAACCAATATGTATGTTTGTCATTAATAAGTAATATAATTTACCTTTGGCGACAGTAAATAAAACAACCGCCAATGTATACTTGGTGGTAGTTTTATAGCCATCGCCAAATATCATTTCTATTTTTATGAAAAAGTTACATTTAGCGATGGCTATGAAATATCTGTCACTAACTACATATCGGCAACTATTATTAATAAGTTGTCGACAAAGTGAGTTCACAATGATTTATTAATAATCGATGTCAATAGTGTAAATGAATTTTTTTCGCTTTCTACAACCCTTTTGTGGCAATTTCATAAACCTATGTCACTAGTCATGAAAATCGTCGTCCAACGATCAACTTCTTCGTGAAGGGGCAAACTACCGGTGATAGTTTTGTCTAAGAATCGTTGCTAAAATATTTCCGCAATGCAACTTTTCGTGATGATATTTGGTAACGATTTCGAATCATTACCGAAAGGTCTTTTTCTTGTAGATTCGTTTATTTTCAATTCCAAATTTAATTAAGAAATCTCACGACAAAGAGAATGTACCTCTATAAAGTACCGAGAGATAGTCATCTCACCTTGTTTGAATGTTATTAGCTCATTCTCTAATATCTATAATCGCACATCGTTTTTGCACAAAAAGAACATGACGGTTGCATCCTACACTGCCTTTGGAGTGGTGTCGTCCCAGATGTGCTCGATCAACTCATCAATAGTTGTCTATAGCATGAACATGGCTTTATCGCTTTTAATCTTCCATTTCTTCAATGCTTCCACTCGCTTAGCTGGTGGTGGTGCTACCTTATCTCCTCCAACGACCTCTCGAAGGTCTTATCCTTGTAAATAACAAAACATGCAAGTTCTCTGATGGCAGTAGTTGTGGCCGTTTAATTTTTTATTTACTGTCGTGTAAGTGTGTGACCCATCATGTCTTCAAAATGCTCCAACCCTATTGGACAAATTGATCCTAAACAAATTTTCTTTACCATCCCAGAGTGTGGACTGGTGGACTCCCCCTTTCATGGATTCAGGAGACTTGACCAAATATTTGTGTATTTGTGTAGAACCTCCTCGAAACGACCCAAAAATAACTTAAACTCTATATGCCCCTTTTCTTTTCTTTTTAAATTTTAACTAGAGGATAAAAATAAAAATACTTAATTACAAGGACCAAACTCCAAGCTCTCAGCCAAATGTAAAATTTACCAGAACAAAATATACATAAAGAACTTAAATATAATTTTTAATAATATCTTAATATACCACCAATACAATTGAGTATAGCACTTAATCACATAGCACACTCAAAAAAACAGCACAACGCATCACCAACCCACCTCTTGACCTCTCTCTCTCTGCACTCAACTCTCAGTCTCTCGCCACCACAAACGGCACACCGTTGGGCTCTTCTCATCTCAGCTCTCAACCCTTTCCCGATCCTCTCGACCACACATGAAATGAAGGGTTCATAGCTCTCTTTATAGGCACTCATAGCCGATGATAAGAAATGACTTTTAAAGTCGAAGTTGTGTCACAGGTGGATGTTCAAATAGCATACTTGAGTCATTGCATGCGCAACTCTAATTAATGTATCCCCTTTGATATTTTCGTATCCAAGAATCAACAAATTCAACCCCGCATTGTTCACAAAATTTTGTATAATATATCATCTACATCGAAGTATAAAATCCTTAAAATTTTCATATAGAAATATTCAAAGTACAGCATCGGGTTATCCTATAGAATCTAAAGTGCACTTGCCCTGGTTTTAACTTGAGTGCAAATAGAATGTGTCAAGCCTAGTTTTAGATTTCAAACTAAGACACTGCCATAAGTTAGTTCTAGTGATATAAGGTCCTCTACTAAAACATTTGATCAAGAAAGAGATGAGATATTTAAATGCTTAACGTCCAAATTAGGGAGAATAATTCCTTGAACCCTTTGATAACGATTCCCTTAGCAACTGCATACATCATTATATCTTCTACAAATGCAAAAGTGGATCATTGGCAAATACATGTTGTAATAGAATAGAGTATTCGAGAGAAAGGGAGAGAGGAGTGTAGTGGAGAACTCATTTTTATTAATGTAGGGAACTCAAATAACACAAAGAGGATATTAATCTCTATATAGAAGACATCTGATCCAAATTAAAATATAAAATAAATTACATAACAAACTAAATTTGTAACAACTTTTCCTAAATAACATTACTTGACTCTTAAGTAAATAATTACTTTAACTAACAAGTAAATCAACCAAATTAGCCAAAAGACTCTTGCCACTTTGATTGTTTGACGTGATCTCGTGATCTCTTCCAAGAGATCACAAGATCTCATACGATCTCTATCACATTTATACTATAATTTCTCATTGAAAGAGAGCTTCCCACAATTATACTCTGTCATGGCAAGTATTCTCTTGGCAATTAGAGAAGCCAATAAGTTATCCCTCAAGAAGTTCATAACACGACCGCTGCTTTGCTGAACACGACCTGCAATGTAAGCAGTGCACACAAGCTGAAAGCACCTCCACCTCCTCTCCTTCACATACATCTCAATTCCCTTCTTCACCCTCCCATGCTCATCACCACCAATGTCGTCGGACCTCCTCAGCAAGGCTGCACCGAGGTAGCTCGCTAGAACAAGCCCATCTTCGAGGGCCGCACAACCGCCCTGGCCAAGGTCCGGCATCATGGCATGGAATGCATCACCTGCGAGGCAAATATTTCCTTGGTACATCCTATTCTGCAAAAGATCGAAAGGCCAACACGACCGTAGGTTCGAGATGAAAATGTTCGACAGTTCAGTCCTCTCGACGATTTCGACGATGTGTGAATCTAGCTTCCCAAGCTTGCTCAACACCAACTGCTTCACTTTGATTGGGCATTCTTCCAAATCCTCCTCTGCAAAAGTTGTAATTAATGAAGCTGCCAGCTAGTTTAGGCAATCCTGATGTTCAAAAATCAACACATTACACCCTATCTTATCTATAAACTAAAAGGTGTTGTCCTCCTAATTGTTATAAATGTCCTCCACCCATTAACACATTGAAGTTGAATTCATCCCCATATATTAGAGCATCATGAACAATGCCATAAAAGATAATAACAAAATCTACTACCTAATATATATTCAGAGAATAATGTGTCAAAATGGACTAATTTTTATGAGTTGTTTCATGTCACAGAAATATCGTAAAAAGTCATAAATGCGATTTAAGTGCTCAACGACACGTTATGTACAAATTGTTATCCGTTTACCGTTTACCTAGGTGGCCTTGTAGTTCTCTACCAAAAATCGGGCCCATATTGCTACCGTTAACGGACCCTTTTTAAATGAAGAATTATATTTTGATGATTGAGAAAAGACCTTTTTTTTTTTTTTTTGGTCCTTGAGAAGAATAAATGTGGTACACATAGGATTTGATATTTTTTAATGATATCATCGGTGAAGACTTTGCCATTTTACTAAAGGGTTAATTCACATAAAAAGGTAGGAAAAAGAACACAGAGACAAACAAGAATAAGATGATTGCTCTCCGCGACCGACAAATGAGAAACAGGTTTATCCTAGATGAGGTAGACGCTATGCTACATTTCACTTGTAAGTTCCTGGACAAGGTCGTGCATAGAAAAATCAAATAAGAATCTCTACAACAGTGAAACGGTTCAACAATCGAAGAGCATCCCAATATCTAGAGTTTCCAACCCAAAGAATGGAAACCGTGATCTCTTATTTACTATATTAGGTGTAAGTACTCTCTTATGTGGGTCTATCGTAGATTTATTTGTGTACCCTGAAAATGCCCAAACACCAATGTATTTGTTATGATGTTAAACTGCATTTATCTGCTGCTATAACTTGATAGCTAAGTCTTGCCTTCGTTTGAAGGGGACCATGTGATGAACCAATATACAAGTTTGTCATCAACAGGCGCAAAGCCACTTTTGAAGCCATCCCCCAAGCATTGAAGAAGCTCCCGTTTCAAATCATGTCCCTCGGGGAACTCCGCAATTGCACGCACCGCCAGCCGTCCGGTAAACATCGGTGCCCGAAGCGCCAAGGACTTGGCAACAACAGAGTTCACCCCATCACACCCCACCAACACCTGAATTGAGTGACAGCAAATTCTTAATCAGTGAAAATAAAATGGTGAAATAAGTAAATTTTAACGTTTAGGAGTTTAAGTGGCTTAAACTTATTTTACAGTGAAAGTGGAATAAATTTGCATCAGGTTAAGATCAATGAAAATAAATGAGAGATTAAATGGTAAACAAATGAGGGTTAATAAATGCCTTAACCAGCCTACGAAAAGGATCATATACATGTATGAAAATAATACTGAGGGCAACAAGTACCTTAGTTTTGATAGTTGACCCATCTGCTAGATGAAGCAGCTTCAAGTCCCCAACATCCTCTATAGACACCACCTTTGCATCGAACCTGATTGTGCCATGGGGGAGGTCCTTCTCCAGAGCTTCCAACAGCAGGTTCCTCCTCAAAATCCGGATCTCAAATTGGTCGCTGCAGTACCCAATTCACACCCATCAGGTCAACTATTTCACGCACCCAGAAAGTACTAGGAAAAAGAAAAAAAACAGAGATGGGGGTGAGGCGTAAAAACAATTAATACTGACGTGTTGAGCTTTGATTCTGCCAAAACCTTTCCACTAGTGGAAGATATCGAAACGAATCTGCAATTACATCATTCATACACCATTTTATTCGATTGCCACCTAAAGGGTGCATGGATTTATTACATAGGAAACACGGAATAATAATAGCTGAGAGAGTAAACGTATATTATGAACATAATATTTATATGCAAGTATGTACCCGCGAAGCTGGAGATGGCGCTGCCGGAGACCATCGGCGACACCGAGAGCATCGAGTGCTCTCCATGCGTTCGGCCACGTGCCGATCGTGAAGCCGCTGGTCCTCAAGCGATCAGCCGATTCAAGAACCAAGCTCTTGAGTCCAAGCCTACAGAAGTAAGTGGAAGGAAGGCAACGACATATATATAGAGAGGGACTTATATACATACAAACACTTATAACGGTATATATTACATGCAGAGCTAACTATGATTTGAGGGGCTCTGGTGCATATGTTTATACGTAGGAAAAAAAAGCAAAATACAAAAAACCAAAAAAAAAAAGAAAAAACAAACACCTGTGGAGTCCTAATGCAGCCGCGATGCCGGCGATTCCTGCTCCGACGATGACTATGTTCTGGACCTCCTCCATGGAAATGAAGAGATTAGGAGTGATGCTAAGATCCTGTGTATAAAAAGCACGCTGGTTTTGGGGAGTGCATTCGATAGCTATTGTTCCCCTAATATAGCTGTGATGACGTGTGCCAGGTGGTAGCGAAGGAGAGGAATGAGGATGGGTTTTTTTGCATGTTTGTGTCCTCGGTCTGTTCGTTTTCTAAGCTTCAGTCTACTGCCTTTTTCCTTGCGGAAGGGGTAAGACTAATCTTAACGTAGTCATCGTAGCATCATCATTTTGCTAATGACAGTCTGATGTATGTTTGCATTTGTTTGTCTCATGTATGGCCGACTTGGGTGATGTAGTCAATTGCCATGTCATGTTTCAATAAAATTAATTTTTAACCGGCACAATGCCGTGGAGCACAATAATTAGGCTTTATGTCTTCTTCAAGGGTTTATGTATAATTGAATGAATTAATTGGACGAATAATTGTGGAGTTTTCACATTAAAAAAAATCAAAAATTTCAAGGGTAGGGGCTATCTTCCATCATCACATTCAACACGAAAACGCAACCAAAGCACTACAATGCAGACAGAAGTGGTGAATAAGATATAGAATATGCAGGATCGTGGAGAAACAGTGTACGAAACCCAAAGGAGACAATTTGCACTACCAATGTTCCACAAGCAATGCTAAAATTTATTCGTTGTTTTACCATTGTTCTCATTGCAATTCAATTTAAGTGAATTAAATTGACTAAACTCAAGAAGAGAATAATGACAAAAGGAAAGTGCATAACCTAATTATGTCGACCTCCAGCAAGTTGAGGATCTTTAGATTTTTTTTTTTTTTTGAAAATAAACTTTCCATTACAAAAAAAAAGTATCTAATACAAAAACGTAAAAGAAGATAAGAGAAACCTAACCCTCTGAAGGGGAGAGAAAAATATCTTGCAGTGTGGAGAAACTCAAAAACAAAAGATAATAGAGAAAGAAAAAAAAAAAAATCCCTAAGTTAAAAATTAGATGATCTCATCGATCTTCCGCCTATGTTTGTAGAATGACAATGAAATAAAATCTGAAAGACTACACTAATAAAAAATTAATTTAAGTCAGAAATTCCAATCATAATAAATAGAAGATCACATATGATCCCTACAAAATTAAACCTAAACTAAAAAGTAAGAAAAAGAATGCTCAAACCAAACCCACGAAACCACCAATAATAACACCGAACCGCCCAAGAAAACAGGCAGCATCCGATCGGAGCGCCAAGGCTTCTAGGGCTTTTCTAACGCTGGAGTAGAAAGGGGAAGGGTAGAAGAGTGTAATTTATCTCTCTAGTTGAGGATCTTTAGATTCATCTCCCTCTTTCTACATGTAAATTAAATGCATCAAAAGGTAAACTTTTGATGGTTGACATGCACCGGATCATCTTTACTCAAGAATTTGAAAAAGGTTTGACATAAAATAAAAAAGTCCACTCTACAATACCACCTTGTAATCGAAAAAGGCGACATATGTTTGCATTTTTCCTCATTTTTATCTCATTCCTGGACGATCAATCAAGACGGATGGGATGTTATCTTAGGTTGGATGAGGGATGCAAAAAATAAGACCAAGGGATTTACCCCTCTACGGCACTCAACAATTATTGCCATTGGATTAATGGAGAGGGTCTTCCTATGTGGTTTTGACCTACCAATTACTTGTATGGTACCTCCTTCTCCAGAGGGGATTGGGTTGTGAAAATTATTTCCCACGAATTAAAAGGTTAAAGTAAAAAAAGATCAAAATTTTTATTTCCAGTGGCGGTAGCATGGAGTTTGCATCAAGTTCATCTCCTGTCGGTTGTTGGATCAATTTTATTTATGTATTGGTATGGATTAATATGTATATATAATTATATATATATTTAGGTCGTCAATTATAATTTATATTTTAAAAATAATCAATTGAGATATTATTATTATAATAGTTATTAAAGTATCATTAAGATATAGAGTTATTATCTAGAAATTTGTGGGGGTAATTTTTATTCTATGATGGATCGAATAAAAATTTATCAAAAATTAATTGGGGATTACTGGTTAATCAAAAGGAGTTGTGGTCCCTAACCCTACACACACACATTCTTTGGAAACACCCTATCAATTCCAAGAGAGCAAAAGGGACAAGGGAGGAGAAAATAGGCAATTCAGAGACATTTCAGATTGCTAACTACCATCAGATCTAGTACTCGTTGTTTCAGGTTGTGTAGAGGTTAGAAGACCACCTCTAACCTATTCTGCTTCAAAGCTCCAATCTCGACTTTGATCCCAATGGCTGGTGCTACAGGTATAATACATGCTTCATCTCATCTTATGCAATAGCTATGCCAATGTCAATTTATACATGTTTATATGTATCTTGTATGTTAAGACCATGTTTTATCAAGTCTATAAGGATCAACATAAACCTAGGTTATATGCTAGATCCTTGAACTTCTGAAAATCCAATTTACCTTTCCGTAACCGCAACTAATACCGGTACTGTTCATCAGTACTGGTACCAGTTGGTTACTGAACGACCTATATCAGTAAAGGAAATAGATGAGTACTGGTACTTATTATTTGTACCGATACTCAAAGAATATAGAACTCAATATTGTATTAATGTAGTACCGATACTTAGGATTAATATCGATACTCATTGGTTATAGGTTTGGTCTTAAGTTCTTAGTAATCTGAGACTGTGGGTTACATATATCGGTACTGTTTATGAGTACCGATGCGAGAACACTACAGATCGAGGATCAATGATCTTGCAAATTTCTTCAGTACATTTTAGGTATCGGTACTTGTCATGAGTACTGATATATCTTGAGTACTAAACATTTACCTGTAAATCAAAGATATCGATATTCATATATATATATCAATACCACCTTTATACAGGACATATAAAATGAACATACTTGTGTCAACTTATAATTTCCATCGTAAAGTCAAAACTGAGTTGATTCGGTAATTTTAACTCCAACACTGTCCATTCCACTGCAACTTCATCATTCAATGTAGAGTTTGGCATTGAACTTCCGATCCATCCAAGGGTCGAAAGGATATGAATTTGGGCAAAGGGTCCCTCCCTACAATTTTCCATAGCTTTGTTTCTACGTGATTACCTTGGATGGGTATGTCACTGTTCATATAGCTTACTTGTTTGTCTAATCATATAAATAGTGATGTAGTGATTCTACATCCATTAAGGTGAGATTTATACGTAGAATCGATGACAAAGCCCTCGCCTCTCCTCTTGCCTCCTCTTGCGGAAAAAAATGACCGATAAAGTTGGGGCCTCGATCGGCTATCGGCATTGATCGGATCCCCCTCTTCTTGAAACCTCTCTCTTTCCCTCGGGATCCTCTCAACTCGCTCAAGCTTGACATGCAAAGCCTTCAGTGGCTTACAACAGCAGACCTTGAGTAACACAACGACGGTTGCTGCAGTTGATCCTCCTCGCTCGATGTCAACGGGTCTCCTCTAATTGTACTCACCTGATGGTCCTCTGATCGGCATTAGTCCATCTCCCTTTTGTATCCGTTCGTGGTTCGACTTCTTCTATGGGTCGTTCTCGCGTTGATGGTGGATCGATTGGTATGGTGGTATGCTGACAGAAGTGGTGGGACTCCTTCACGTGGATGGTGGTGTGGTGGTCTCGTTGTGGCATATGTAGCTTTAGAGGGTGCATTGGCCTCGCTAATTATTGTTATTTCTTGTTCTTACTATTTTGTTTGCTACATGTGTTACATCTTGTACAGTGGGGTAGGTTGATTTATTCCTTTTCTTTTCTTTTTAATTTAAATTATTTCATTGAAAATTACATGTGATCTTCGATAATTTCAGTCAAGTTCAATGTCAACCTTTGATCAATTTATTTGCTCTCGTTAATATATTTTTTCAAATTTTATCTCATTAACGTTTTATCGTATCTAAGAGGGTGGAGTTATTTTCCGATTTAGTGGTGTATTTTCTTTTCTTTTTATGCCTTTATTTTTTATCTTGATTCTAACTTTTAGCTTCCCCATTGTTAATTTTCTTTTCTTTCCGATGGTTAGCTGTATCGGATACTTCGCGTTTTAATGAAAAATTTCCCTTAAAAAAAGGGGGGGGGGGCCAGATTTATATGTGCAGTGGGATGAGAGAGAGAATCGAGTGAAGCGGCAAAAGACTGCGGTAACGGCTTCCGTGTGTGTATCTATATAAAAAGTTGTATCTTGCTGTAGGATAAAAAAGAAAAGTTGAAATGTAAGACAAAGATACAATATATATATACATGGTAAAAATGATAATCAAGTTATTAAGATAATTATTTTTTAAAAATTCACTAGATTATCCTTCATTTTATTAAAGTTTTATTGATATAATTCTAAGAAAATTGGAAGATTTCAACGTAAGAAGTTTATAAAATATAAGTAATATAGTATAATAATAATCATGTAAATTTAACGTATATTTTTAGTGCTACACAACTTATACATATAAGATTATAGTTAAATCAGGTTTAATGTTTTTTCACATGTAAGTCTCACAAAACATGTGCATCAAGAAATGGTCACCAGTGTTAAGCATCATGCACTTCAAGATGTGGAAGTACAAAATATAGTTAGATGATAGTATTCATAAATTTGTAATATTTATAATACTCATCAAAGTTGCTTCTAAAAGCAAGTATAGCTCTTTTCTCAAAAGGAAACTTCATGTAGCAACAAACATAGTTCTTGTAACCTGTGTTGAGGATGAAGATGGCAGAATGATTTGTAAGGGAAAAAAATAAAGAAATTAATACAACAAAATGATGAGCTTGTAACCCACAAGTTATTGTAGGAATGAAAATATGAAACTTTGAAAGAACAACATGTAATGTGCAGACGTTAAAATAATAGAAAATTACATGAAGATTAATTGTAAATCTAACTCCAATCATAACTCCATTGAAAGTCATAAATTAAAAATCTATCACTAGATGACGTGAAAATAATTAGCATAAATAGAAAGCTACAAAGTCAAATTCAACTACGAAATCCAATATCTGTATATGAAATCCTCAATGTCATGAAATAAAAATCTATTGTCAATCATATTGTTACGACCCGATTCCTGAATCTCTACGAGACACGAGAATCGGACCGACTCGACTGATCCAAAGACTCAGTCGTCCAACGAGAAAGTAACCAAAAGAGCAGTAAAATAAACCACATTCACCATGTATATAACTAATAGTAACAAAATACAGAAGTAAAGAAAAGAACTACTACAATATACACCACCACAACAGTAAAGAAATAAACAGGTACATAAACATGATGCTTACAATAAAAGAGTACAGTGGTAATAGAAAAATACTCACTACAACAGAAGGAAAGGTACAATGCGTACTACACAAGTAAAACTACTGGGCTCTACTAGGCCCACCTCCCTCTGCAGCCGCTGGCTCTGGCTACTCAACACCTGATCCTGAAAAGGTTACAAGAGTAACACGTCAGCGAAATGCTGAGTAGAGTAGCAACTAACTAGGTAGTAAAACAGTAAGGTGGACAGGTAGCTGTTATATTTTAAATTATTTCTTTATTTTCTATTTACTCATTCTTGAATTATTTCTCAGATCTTTCTCTTGATCTTGAATGTTCCTCGTAGGAACGATCTTGATTGCAGTCTTTTCCGAAAAGTAGAAGTAATACGTGGTGCTCTCCTGGCCGGGAGAGTCCCCCGTGGTGGTCCTACCTTTAGTCAACCACTCCAAGGTCGCTGATAGGCGTAACGATGACTACGGCACGCGCGATAAACACACGAGTAGCTACCCCGTACTGGCACGCGGTCAGTCGTTTCCGTTAACGGGTGCGCCCCAAAGCACAGCACGGGACCAGTATAGGGCAGAGCCCTCTCAGTAACAGGGGTCCAGCTCCTCCACAGTAACCAAACAGGGGTCTTGCCCCTCCACAGTCCGCGCACCCTCGCCTGACTACCCTGGTTTTCCCAGTGGGCCTAACAAGTCGGTGTAGGAGGGCTGGCAGAACCCCGGGGCCTGTGGGGTGGCTAGCACTCTCCCTACACTAGTAGCTCTCCTCGGTACTGTGTACGCGAGGGCCAAAAGTTGGTACAAAGTGGCTAGACCTAACCCCGGGTCCTTGGGGCAGCTAGCTCCGCTCTGCACTAAACAGGAGGACAGTCGCTCTCCTTGGTACTCCGTACTCAAGGGCCAGCTTACTTCCCCAATTCTATTCCATTTACCTCTCAGGAGCTCTACTCCTAATTCCCCATAGGGTTCATGCTCATTTCTCTTTGACTCAGCCAATTTAGGTTTCATCATTTCAACTTTATATTCATATAGCCCATGTTCTCAACAGTAATTATCCATTCAAAAATAGGCAACTGTTAACCAATTACAGGCAGTTATCGTTTTCCTCTCTACTTTTCCAAGACTGCAATATATATATTCAATATAGTTTTCCAGTCCTAAGATTCATGCCATACCCTAGGATCTATCATTCAATTCAGTTTCTCAGTCCTAGGATTCATGCCATACCCTAGGGTCTATCATTCAATCTAGTTTTTCAGTCCTAGGATTCATGCCATACCCTAGGGTCTATTAATTATTTCACAAGTGCATAATTTTTTATAAACAATTAAAGGGAGCCACTCTACCCACAAAACCGGGAGTACTGGGGGCATGATCGGCAAGCCTGCGCGCCTCCGCAACCTCCAGAGTCGCAACGGAACGGGGTCCTAACACAAGGATCAATTACAAGGAGCTACTCAGAATAGGATACAAATACTGTAAACAGGTAGTGTAACGACCCGATTCCCGAATCCCTGCGAGACACGAGAATCGGACCGACTCGACTAATCCCAAGACCCAGTCGTCCAACCGAGAAAGTAACCAAAAGAGCAGTAAAATAAACCACATTCAACATGTATATAACAAGCAGTAACAAAATACAGCAGTAGAGCAAAGAAATACTACAGTATACACCACCACAACAGTAGAGAAATAAACATATACATAAACATGAAGTTTACAATAAAGAGAGTACAGGGAGTAACAGAAAACTACTCACTACAGTGGAAAGAAAAGTACAGAAGGTACTACAGGTAACACTACTAGGCTCTACTAGGCCCAGCGCCCTCCGTAGCCGCTGACTCTAGCTGCTCAGCACCAGGTCCTAAAAAGGTAACAAGGGTGACACGTCAGCGAAACGCTGAGTAGAGTGGCAACTAAAAGCTAGAAGAAGCAGTTGAGTGGGCAGTAGCTGTTATATTTTTACTTTCTTTCTTTATGTTTCTCCATTTATTCACTATTGATTTATTCCTCAGATCCTTCTCTTGATCTTGAATGTTCCTCGTGGGAACGATCTTGATTGCAGTCTTTCCCGAAAAATAGAAGTAACATGTGGTGCTCTCCTGGCCGAGAGAGTCCCCCGTGGTGGTCCTACCCTCAGTCAAACACCCCAAGGTCGCTGACAGACGTAACGGTGACTACGGCACGCGCGATAAACGCACGGGTAGCTAACTCGCACTGGCACGCGGTCAGTCTTTTCCGTTAACGGGTGCGCCCAAAGCATAACACGGAAGCAGTATAGGGCAGAGCCCTCTCAGTAACAGGGGTCCAGCCCCTCCACAGTAACCAAACAGGGGTCTTGCCCCTCCACAGTCCGCGCCCTTCGCCTGACTACCCTGGTTTGCCCCGTGGGCCTAACAAGTTGGTGTAGGAGGGCTAACAGAACCCCGGGACCCGTGGGGTAGCTAGTGCTCTCCCTACACTAGTAGCTCTCGTCGGTACTGTGTACACGAGGGTGAAAAGTCGGTACAAAGTGGCCAGACCTAACCCCGCATCCCTGGGGCGGCTAGCTCCGCTTTGCACTAAACAGGGGGACAGTCGCTTTCCTTGGTACTCCGTACTCAAGGGCCAGCTCACTTCCCAAATTCTATTCCATTCCCTTTCCAGGAGTTCTACTCCTCATTTCCCGTAGGGTTCATGCTCTTTTAACTCAGCCAATTTAGGTTTCACCGTTCCAGCTTTATATTCATATAACCCATGTTCTCAACCCTATTTATTCATTCATAACAGGCAACTGTTAACCAATTTACCGGCAGTTATCATTTCCTTTCCACTTTTCCAAGACTGCAATGTTTATATATTCACTAGTTTTCCAGTCCTAGGATTCATGCCGTACCCTAGGATCTATCATTCAAACTAGTTTTCCAGTCCTAGGGTTCATGCAATACCCTAGGGTCTATCATTCAATCTAATTTCTCCGTCCTAGGGTTCATGCAATGCCCTAGACTTTATTAATTGTTTCATAATTGTACAAATTTTGTTAAATAAATTAAAGGGCCACTCTACCCGCAAAATCGGGAGTACTGGGGGCGTGGTCGGCAATCCCGCGCGCCTCCGCAACCCCCAGAGCCGCAACGGAATGGGATCCTAACACAAGGAGTTACTCAGAACAGTATGCAATTACTGTAAACAGGTAGAGGAAATAAATCCGGAAAGAACGAAACTTGAAACGCGGAAAACAGACTCTGAATGGACCTTAAACGGGTAAAAAACGACGAGTCTGTCCAAAATCAGATGTCTGTAACTTCTTCTAGACGTCTTAAAATGTCGATTGGGAAATACCTCGGTCTGCACAGTCCTTCAGATGTCCAGAAGCCCGCTGGATCATCTGAAGTCAGTTTCCAGACGTCCGATTGTCACCCCGGACGTTTGGAGGTCCTCTCCGTCGTCTGGTACTGTGGCCAGACGTCTGATCCGTGTGGGATGTCGAGCCCTCACGCCCTCCCGAACAACCCTTGCGCACACACGCAACCGCTCTCATCACGAAGAGGTGTAGAGAACGCAGCGGACGGCTGCATGGCCGTACGCGCGTAAATAGAAGAAGGTAGGAAAATATAGTACCTGTCAGACGTCTGGACCTTCCTCCAGACGTCTTAGGTGTCGTCTGGACGTAAGTCCAAACGTCTGATTCTGGAAAATTTTCCTAGAATCAGGACCCGGTTCGTCCTCCGCCCGCGACACCCCACGCTCGCTGCTCCCCTGCCGGCCGGCTCTAGCTGCCCCGGCAAGCTCGCAACTTCTTGATCGAGCTTTCTTCTTCCTCTCGCAACACTCCTTCCCACACGTCCGCTGCAGCCGCTGCTGCCGCACTCGCTCGCTCGCTAGCTCGCAGGGAGAAGGAGAAGATGGAGGCGGATGGAGTGAGGATGAGGGAGAGGGGAAGCGTTTTATAAGGCAGCCGCGGGGAGAGAGAGAAGGAGGAAAACGACGCCTACAGGGAGAGAAGGTGAAAGACGAAGGCGGCGGGTTTAGTCTGCGCACACAGACGCAAACCCGTACGCCGAAAAAATTTAATACCAGACATCTCGGAAGGGTCCCAGACGTCTGGCCAGACTTCTGGGCCACTTCCCAGACGTCTTAAGCTACGTCTGATGCCCACATTCGTAAACATATAACAAACTCAAAGGAAATTTTGCCCTCGAAATTTGCGCTAACTAGGGTGCGGTGATGACGATGGCGTGCAAGGGCTAACCGGGTTTTATTGTTATGTCGTTGTAGTATAGCCAGTTATTGCCATCATTTCAAATATATAATTTTTTACTCGAAAAATAAAAGAGTTCCCGAGGTCGAACTCAGGGAGCAAGTTGTATTCTAGGGGTACAAAGTTTCTTTTACAAAAATAAAGAGAGAGAGAGAGAGAATTTGTTGGCTTCTTTCTTCTTCTCTTCTTTTCTCTTTGCTTATCCTCTCCTTCTCTTCCTTCTCAGATCTTCTGCTTTCTTCCTTTGTTCTTCTTCTTTATCTGCAGTGGTGATGTTCTTCTTCTTCTTTCAGCTGTTTCTGCTCGTCTCTTCCTTTTTCTTCTCCCTTGCGGTCCTGTTCTTCTTCTTCTTTCTTTCTTCAGATCTTCTTCTCGTGCTCTTCTTCTTCTGCAGAGTCTTCACTTGGCCTCTCTGTGTTCTCCTCTGCCTCGCCTTCCTTCTCCTTCTTTGCCTTTAGGACGTCGTCTGATTTTCCAATCAGACGACTTAAACCGCCGCTGCTACAGTGCCGCTCGGTGCTCCCCCTTCCTTCAGCCTTCGTCTTCTTCCACGGTTCTTCTTCACCTGTGCCTGCACACTTACACAGCTTGATCAGAGGGGCAAAACCTAACTCTACCCTCCCCCGCGTCTCTCTCTCACATAAACCGCTCTTAGGAAAGCTCTCCCAGAGCTGCCGGGTTGCCAGGTACGGGTCGCGCCCGGGTCCAGGCCCACCGGCGTGCGTGGTGGGCGAGGAGTGCAGGTCAGTCTAAGTCGGGTCGGGCCAGGTCCGCGGGGTGTGAGCGCGGACGAGACCGGGTCGAGCGAGTGAGTGAGAGGGACCTCACCCCGTGCTCAGGAGGCAACGAGCATAAGGCACTTTTTGCCTTTATGCGGGCGCGCTCCTCTGAAAGGTTACGAGGTGGGACTAAATGTCCCACCCCAATTTGGGTGCCTGCGCGGAGGAAGCAGCGGCAGTCGAGGCGAAGCGCGGGGGCTTCGCGCGAGAGCTTCGCCTCAACTGCAGCCTAACGCTTTGCCGAAATGCCCCCGCACAGCCTGGGAGTGTGACCTGGGCGCGGCGCACCTGGGGCAGCAGGTGAAGAAGCTGCTTCGCTTCAACAATGGCGGCGACGAGCGCAGGTACCTGCCCACAGAAAACGGCCTCTCGGCCCAATCAGAAACGCGGAGGACCTTCGCCATGGCACGGCGAAGGTGGTCGGGGGGTGTGCAGGCGGCGGGGCGGAGCCTAAGGGCTGCCCTAGGTCGGACTGTGGGTCGGGAGATGGGTTTGTTCGGTGGAGTTGCAGAGGGTGATTTGGGGGAAGTGGAAGGGCGGAAATGGATCAGGGTGAGGAGGCGGAGATTATGTGCAGGTCGGCGAGCCGTGTGGGATGCTGGAGTGATGGGAGCGGCTCGCCGGAGGATGGCCGGAGGCGGAGAAGGTGAGGGTGATTAGGCGCGGTCGAGGGGTAATTAGATAAAAATAGCAAGGGGAAAAAGAGAGAGAGGATAGAGGGAAGTAGTTCTAACCTAACTAAAGTGACGAAGGGGGCGAGGAGGCGGACGGCTGTACCTGCTGTTGCCGGAGAAGAAGGTGCCCAGTGGGGGAGGACGGCGGCGACGACGGGGCAGAGGCAGCGTGCGCCGGTATTGCGCGACGCGGGAAGAGCAGGGGAAGAAGTCTTTGCTGCTGGTATTGCGGCAGAGCGAAGAGGAGGAGGAGGAGGAACCGCCGGAGCTGGTGGGCGTCTGCTGGAGTGGGAAGAGAGGAAAGTTGGGGGTTTTCTCCGTCAGATCCGAGCTGCTCAGAACGGCGGAGCGACGGGGGCATTTATAGAGGCGGAATCAGAGAGGAGGGCGGAGGGAGACGACGTGTCTCCCTCGTCGGAGGACGCCGGAGATGGAGACCCATACCGTCCGTGCGTTCGCACGGCCGGTATGGTGGGTTGCAGCGACCAGGGGGGTGCTCCTGCGACGGCTGACGACGCAGGGCACCCCCATTTGTCCTGGCAGGCCCTCCCCCTCACCCTACGCGGCGCCATGCTCCGCGCAAGGTCGCCGGAGCATGGTGCTGGCAGGTTTTGCAGGGAGGAACTGAACGCAAAGAACGAAGGAGAGTTAGGGGCCAAAATGCGAGGGTTCAAAAGTTGAGGGCCAAAAAGTAAATATATGAGGACCAAAGTGTAAAGTTGGTCAAGAAGGTTTCGTCTTAGGCTCAAGTTTTTATACATGACTAATTAGGACCTAAGGAATCTGATGGTGAATTTTATTTCTAGATTAAACCTTGTTTGACCGGTCAATTTACGTAAAAACCCAAATTAAGTTATTAGTTGGGTATGGTTCTCAATGTAGGCCAAGATGGGTTCCTAAGGCCAAATTGAAGGTTCTAAACCCTAGAGATTATTTTTCTATGAATTTTAGAGGGTTTATTCCATTTTTGCTTTGCCTTGAACCTCGTGAATTGAAGTGGGTTTGTTTTAGGGTTACAGATTATCATTTAGTTCCTTGGAATTGCTGTAACCCTTATCAGATCATCCCACCTTCCTTCTTATTTGGTTTGTTTGACCTATGTTTGGACCTGTATGCAGATTATACTGGTAAAATCGCATTTTTACCCCTTTTGACTTGTTTTCTCCTTAAACTCAGAATTCTCTGAGTTAAGCCTTTCCATGAGTTATGTAGGAGCTTTTATCCTTTGTATTAGGTCAAAATGAGCTAGTTATGGCTCATGATGAGGTTCTCATCATACCCCCATGCCTAGCTTTTGCTAGTCCCTTAGCAAAAACTTAAGGTTTCAACTCTTGTTCTAGACCATGAAGTTCTTAATAGCTTCAGGTAAGTGCTTTTTCATTTGAGCTTAGATTAGGTTAGAATGCTGATCATAGGCCTAAAAGGTACTCTAGTACCAATCAAGATCTAAATCTGTCTAGCCTTCGCCTCAGTCTTTAGCAAAGGTTTTTAAGGCCCACAAGAACTAACCTAAGGTTTATTGGACTTTGTGGTTAAAGCACCCATGCTTGAAATGATTTTAGCCCTGGCTCAGTTCGCAGTGCGTTTTATAAGAGAGATAGAAAGTTTTTCTGTTTGGAGAGTTTTCTCTCTCTTTTTCTTTTTAGTTCTAGCCTAGGATTGGCTTTTCAACACGGTCTGTATCAGATTCCTTGCTCCCATCATCAATCCTCAAGGGTTCCTGGCGGTCGATGCTTTTAGATAGCACCGCCCATGGCAACCCCCGGAACCCTGGCTATTGAGATTTCGAGATAATCCCATCCATGGTGTTCCGTGGCTGAATTCAGACCCTGGCAATTGACACTTCGAGATAATGCCATCCATGGAATCTGAACCAGCGGAGTGCTTACATGCCCCTAGTAGGATATGTAAATATCCTAAGAGACAAGCACCGAGGAGATGATATTTTGTTACGCATCTTCGAGGGGATTTCCCGCCTCTCCGCGCTGGGAACTCGTCCAAATCAACTTGTGTTGATCGGCCGCTCCTATTCTAGGTGTTCTTTTCAGAATTTTGCGACGCTTCTGCGTGATTTTGATTTTTATGCTTACTGAACCAGGCTGTGTGTGAGGTTAGGGTGCTTAGGTTACCAAGTCCCGTAAACCAAAAATTAGTTAATGAGGCCAAATACTCCCTAAGCCTTAGACCTAATACTTCAGCTTTTCATTTTCCTCAACCTCTTGAGGAGTGTCCAGATCTTAATGGGTACTAAGAGTCTATTCAAGAATGCCTAAGGTTTACGTTCTTACTAATCTCATTATGCACTTTTTAGTTATTTTCTTGAATGAGGTTTAGAACTGAGGTTAATTCCTTAGTTCCTTACTAATGACTATCATTTTTTTCTCATAATTTTGTGCTCCTTTTTTCCTTTTGTTTCTTTTCTCCTTCTCCTTCACAAAATTTCCTTCTCCTCTTTTCCTCTTATTCTTTTTCGAAAAATTTTTAATTTTTATGGTGTTTTTGGCATATGTGAACTTTTTTGTTTGAAACCTTTTCTTACACGTTTTGCACTTTCATACCCCCCCATGCCTAAGATTTGCAATGTCCTCATTGTAACCTAGGGGGTTTTTATTCAACTTAGTTCATACATTAGGACAGATGTTTTGATGAGTGAATGGGTCGGGGTGACTGTTGCGGACGATTTCTAATCTCAGATGCAAGCACCTGAGGTGGAGTCGGCTGTCCTAAAGTGTGAACTTTAAGTGCAAAAAGGTGTCAGAACAAGCTTCAGGTTTTCAAAGAGAATGACGGGCTGCCTCCCGTTGAGCGCTAAATTTGATGCCTTCAGCCAAGCGGGAAATGCGATGGAGAGGGGATGGTCAAATCAGCTAAGTTTTGTAATACAAGCACCTTGATTAAGAGCCTGGTTGGTCCAACCAGGTGCTTGTTCAGATCAACAGGCTGATGATGCAGCCCAAACCCAATCAATCTGGTGGGTTGATAGATGTGGATAAAAAGGTGTGGAACCCACCATATACTATGAAGCTCAGATGGATGTGGAAGTGTAAACGCAGGGTTTGGCTGAGTCGAATCAGCCTGGTCAGAGTAGGGATCCGTAGAATAATCAATGAATGACGCGGAAACCCTACAGGGGTGATCAGAGAATGATGGGGCGTGGTATGTAGTCTGATCAGTGTTCAGAACCCGATGTGGAAATGCAATCGGCTTGGTGAGAGGTGAATCTGAATAGAAATTGAGTCCGGTTGCGGGTCGGGGTTGGGAAGAGGTTTTGATCCGTTCTATGTGTGCGGATGAGGTGGTCATTGTGTACGAGGGCTCTTCTAGAAACGGATGATAGGTGGTTTCCTGTAGAGAGTCCTCTGGGTAACTATCAAATGCCGGAAGAGTGTCTGTAGGATGAAAGAAATCGGATTCGAGAAAAAATTTGGATTCTGGGTTACAATTACTCTTGGCATTTTCTATTTTTGGTTCCTAAGGATCGAGAAGGAATGATTCTGTGTTATCAGTGATCTCGGGAATCAGGACCTCAGAGTCGGAGTCAGAGTCATGTGAACTGAGGTCGTAGATGGGCCTGGCGTGTTCAGGAAGGGGAATCTCTCCGCAATTATAGTCAGATTTGAAATTGTCGGAGAGTTGGCGAAAATGAGATTCATGATCATGAATTCCACCACAGCAAAAATCATCAGATGTGGAATCAACAGCCTGATTGGGGTCTAGCCTATATGTCAATTCTGGGCTCGAAAAGGTATTCTGTCTAGGCTCAAGCTCCAAGCTGGTAGGATAGACCCAATTAAAATCCAACTCGTCCAACTCCTCAGTCTCTGTATCATAAATTGGCATGTTCTCTGGAAAATCGATCAGATTTTCTGAAGATGTTGGAGAGGGATATTCATCAAATAGAGGCCCAAAATCATATTCTGTAAAAATTTGATCTTTCTCATAAGGGGCCTCATAATCTTCCCAATATATTTCAGATATAGGTTCTAGGCTTATGATGTGGGTAGAATTATTAGAACCTAAGTCTGAATAACCTTTGAGGGCTACCTTATCAGAATAAGGGGCAGAATTTATACCCTCAAAAGGTTCATTTCTGATCTCATTATTGCAGGAGTTTTGGAATTCTAGGCTTGGCAATTCATGGTCTAAGTTTGGCTCATCATTGTGTTCTCCTGCAATATCCCAACCTATTTCTACATTGTCTTCTATCTGGGTTGGGATTTTACAACCACTTTGTGCCTCAATCCCGAGATCTGGGAAACTGGATTGTTCCTTAATACTGTTCCAAGATGGTTCATCCTCTATTTCTGGTATATACGGGTATTTCTGGTTGATAATTTGTTCTACTGATTTCATCATTTCTACCCGTTTTATAAGGGCATCTTGGTGTTGTTCCCAAAGTACAGGATTTGTCAAGCATTGAAGGTATTCAGATTGGTGTAATTTTTCTATCTCAATGTATCCTGTCTTGAGCATATCTCGGGTTGATCCTTTTGAAATTTCAGTCAATAGAATTTGGGCACAGTTTATGATGAAAGCTGTGGTTGTTGGAACATCAACCTGAATGTTTTCTATTGGTGTTGAGGGTTTATATTTGATTTCATAGAATTCAAGGGCATCCTCAATCATTTTATCTTTCATGGATCTCAGATATTCAGGTTTTTTACATGGTAGTCTTGCTAGGTAATTAGGCTGCATCTTCGAATCAGGTGGTGGAATCAAGATATAGAATCAGAAGTTTGAATCAAGATGGAAGAAGGGGATTTTGTTCAGAATCAGAGGAAAGAGGGGCTATGTGAATGATTTCTGCAAAAACAAGGGAGCCGAGGCTTAGCCTCGGGGAGAGTGAATTTCTATAGGAGGTTTCAAGGACCTCCTGCAAAATACTGAAGGACTGGATGAGATAAGCAGGTGCTGGACCCAATCAAGACACCCAAAAATTGTTGGGTGACTATAGAGGTGCGGAGCAGATGGACCCCTTGATCAGAAAGATCGTCCACCTGAGAATTACCTGGGCAGCTAGAGAGGGTGAGTCCCGCGAAGACCCCTACACGGTAGAGCGTCCCCACGGGTTACAGGGTTTCCCCCACCCGACCTCTCTTGTCACTGCGGTTCCAGGTAGACCAGAATGGGGATCTTGACCTCTTAAGTCTACCAATTTTAGTTTAAGATCAGGGTGCTTAAAGTTACACTTGAACTCTTAGGTATTTTGAGTGAGAAAGTGACCTAATTTTAAGGTTGGTTGACCCAAGGGGTCAACTTTACCTCTTGTTTCCTTTGAGAGCTTTTGGGTCTTGTCTTTTAGGGTTCAAGTGTTTAGAGAGCCAATTGTTTTAGGTTTTCTTTGAATAGGTATTTTCAGACAAGGGTTTGGGCACACTTCATTTGGTTTTCTCAATTCTTGCTTAAGGAGTGTGTCTCTAAATCCCTAGTGTTGGATCCTAGGTTGGCTCTACTTGGTCCAGTTAGTTCTTTGTTGGGTAATTAGGGCTCAAGCAAGAATGTGTTAGCCCCTAAATACCCTTAATAGTGTGCAGGAATAATGGGTTGAAAACATGAAACTTTTTATGGTTACTAAGTATGGAAGACAGGTTAGCTCTATATTGCTTGTTCTTTTCTTTTCTTCCTCTTTAGAGTTTAGGGGTTAATAGCGAGAGGAAAAATTTACCTGTCCTCGGAGTGGTTGTCGTGCGGTTGCTTGTCTTCTTGATTTCCTGTAGCTGCACAAAAGAGAGGAGATTATCAGAAATTAAAAAAAAACAGGAATGTTTACCTCTAGAATAGCCGTTGCTCCCCGGCAATGGCGCCAATTGATGACGATGGCGTGCAAGGGCTAACCGGGTTTTATTGTTATGTCGTTGTAGTATAGCCAGTTATTGCCATCATTTCAAATATATAATTTTTTACTCGGAAAATAAAAAAGTTCTCGAGGTCGAACTCAGGGAGCAAGTTGTATTCTAGGGGTACAAAGTTTCTTTTACAAAAATAAAGGGAGACAGAGAGAGAGAATTTGTTGGCTTCTTTCTTCTTCTCTTCTTTTCTCTTTGCTTATCCTCTCCTTCTCTTCCTTCTCAGATCTTCTGCTTTCTTCCTTTGTTCTTCTTCTTTATCTGCAGTGGTGATGTTCTTCTTCTTCTTTCAGCTGTTTCTGCTCGTCTCTTCCTTTTTCTTCTCCCTTGCGGTCCTGTTCTTCTTCTTCTTTCTTTCTTCAGATCTTCTTCTCGTGCTCTTCTTCTTCTGCAGAGTCTTCACTTGGCCTCTCTGTGTTCTCCTCTGCCTCGCCTTCCTTCTCCTTCTTTGCCTTTAGGACGTCGTCTGATTTTCCAATCAGACGACTTAAACCGCCGCTGCTACAGTGCCGCTCGGTGCTCCCCCTTCCTTCAGCCTTCGTCTTCTTCCACGGTTCTTCTTCACCTGTGCCTGCACACTTACACAGCTTGATCAGAGGGGCAAAACCTAACTCTACCCTCCCCCGCGTCTCTCTCTCACATAAACCGCTCTTAGGAAAGCTCTCCCAGAGCTGCCGGGTTGCCAGGTACGGGTCGCGCCCGGGTCCAGGCCCACCGGCGTGCGTGGTGGGCGAGGAGTGCAGGTCAGTCTAAGTCGGGTCGGGCCAGGTCCGCGGGGTGTGAGCGCGGACGAGACCGGGTCGAGCGAGTGAGTGAGAGGGACCTCACCCCGTGCTCAGGAGGCAACGAGCATAAGGCACTTTTTGACTTTATGCGGGCGCGCTCCTCTGAAAGGTTACGAGGTGGGACTAAATGTCCCACCCCAATTTGGGTGCCTGCGCGGAGGAAGCAGCGGCAGTCGAGGCGAAGCGCGGGGGCTTCGCGCGAGAGCTTCGCCTCAACTGCAGCCTAACGCTTTGCCGAAATGCCCCCGCACAGCCTGGGAGTGTGACCTGGGCGCGGCGCACCTGGGGCAGCAGGTGAAGAAGCTGCTTCGCTTCAACAATGGCGGCGACGAGCGCAGGTACCTGCCCACAGAAAACGGCCTCTCGGCCCAATCAGAAACGCGGAGGACCTTCGCCATGGCACGGCGAAGGTGGTCGGGGGGTGTGCAGGCGGCGGGGCGGAGCCTAAGGGCTGCCCTAGGTCGGACTGTGGGTCGGGAGATGGGTTTGTTCGGTGGAGTTGCAGAGGGTGATTTGGGGGAAGTGGAAGGGCGGAAATGGATCAGGGTGAGGAGGCGGAGATTATGTGCAGGTCGGCGAGCCGTGTGGGATGCTGGAGTGATGGGAGCGGCTCGCCGGAGGATGGCCGGAGGCGGAGAAGGTGAGGGTGATTAGGCGCGGTCGAGGGGTAATTAGATAAAAATAGCAAGGGGAAAAAGAGAGAGAGGATAGAGGGAAGTAGTTCTAACCTAACTAAAGTGACGAAGGGGGCGAGGAGGCGGACGGCTGTACCTGCTGTCGCCGGAGAAGAAGGTGCCCAGTGGGGGAGGACGGCGGCGACGACGGGGCAGAGGCAGCGTGCGCCGGTATTGCGCGACGCGGGAAGAGCAGGGGAAGAAGTCTTTGCTGCTGGTATTGCGGCAGAGCGAAGAGGAGGAGGAGGAGGAACCGCCGGAGCTGGTGGGCGTCTGCTGGAGTGGGAAGAGAGGAAAGTTGGGGGTTTTCTCCGTCAGATCCGAGCTGCTCAGAACGGCGGAGCGACGGGGGCATTTATAGAGGCGGAATCAGAGAGGAGGGCGGAGGGAGACGACGTGTCTCCCTCGTCGGAGGACGCCGGAGATGGAGACCCATACCGTCCGTGCGTTCGCACGGCCGGTATGGTGGGTTGCAGCGACCAGGGGGGTGCTCCTGCGACGGCTGACGACGCAGGGCACCCCCATTTGTCCTAGCAGGCCCTCCCCCTCACCCTGCGCGGCGCTATGCTCCGCGCAAGGTCGCCGGAGCATGGTGCTGGCAGGTTTTGCAGGGAGGACCTGAATGCAAAGAACGAAGGAGAGTTAGGGGCCAAAATGCGAGGGTTCAAAAGTTGAGGGCCAAAAAGTAAATATATGAGGACCAAAGTGTAAAGTTGGTCAAGAAGGTTTCTTCTTAGGCTCAAGTTTTTATACATGACTAATTAGGACCTAAGGAATCTGATGGTGAATTTTATTTCTATATTAAACCTTGTTTGACCGGTCAATTTACGCAAAAACCCAAATTAAGTTATTAGTTGGGTATGGTTCTCAATGTAGGTCAAGATGGGTTCCTAAGGCCAAATTGAAAGTTCTAAACCTTAGAGATTATTTTTCTATGAATTTTAGAGGGTTTATTCCATTTTTGCTTTGCCTTGAACCTCGTGAATTGAAGTGGGTTTGTTTTAGGGTTATAGATTATCATTTAGTTCCTTGGAATTGCTGTAACCCTTATCAGATCATCCCACCTTCCTTCTTATTTGATTTGTTTGACCTATGTTTGGACCTATATGCAGATTATACTGGTAAAATCGCATTTTTACCTCTTTTGACTTGTTTTCTCCTTAAACTCAGAAATCTCTGAGTTAAGCCTTTCCATGAGTTATGTAGGAGCTTTTATCCTTTGTATTAGGTCAAAATGAGCTAGTTATGGCTCATGATGAGGTTCTCATCATGCGGGAAGGAACAAAGGATATATATATAACAAACTCGAAGAGGACCGAAGCCGGTCCGAAAAGTCATACCCACGAAAAGCTCCGAGTACCGCTCCCGCGTTGCCGCCTCAGGCTCATAGGTAGCCTCCTCTTACCGCTGGCTCCTCCATAAAACCTTCACTAGGGGTACTTGCTTTCGTCTCAGACTGCGGATGGCTCTATCGAGAATCTGCACTGGACGCTCAGGGTAAGTCAGGTCGTCGCTCACCTCGACGCTCTCGTGACTCAGGACGTGACTAGGATCGGCGACATTCTTCCTGAGGTTGGACACGGGGAACACGTCGTGCACACCAGGAAGCTGAGGAGGGAGGGCAAGCCTGTAAGTAACAGGTCCAACTTGCTCCAGGACCTCAAAGGGCCCCACAAACCTCGGCGCGAGCTTCCCTCTCACCCCAAACCGCTGTAGGCCCTTCATGGGCGAAACACGAAGGAAGACGTGGTCCCCAACCTCAAACTGCACCTCTCTGCGTTTCTGATCCGCGTAGCTCTTCTGCCTGCTCCTGACAGTGCAGAGCCGCCTGTGAATCTGCTCGACTACCTCCTGACTTTGCCGGATCAGCCTGGGGCCAACCTCCCACTTGGTCCCCACCTTAACCCAACTCAAGGGTGCCGTACATCTCCGTCCGTACAGAGCCTCGTAGGGAGCCATGCCGTTGCTCGAGTGATAACTGTTATTATATGCAAACTTCGCTAGGGGCAATTGCTCCTCCCAAGAGACCCTCCAGTCCAGCACACAGACACGTAAAAGGTCCTCAAGTGTCTGTATCATGCGCTTAGACTGTCCGTCCGTCTGGGGGTGGTAAGCTGTACTGAACATCAACTGCGTTCCCAGGCCTACTGAAACTCTGCCCAAAATTGGGACGTAAAGCGGGTATCCTGGTCGTATACGATCTCCCGCAGAACTCCGTGCAAACGTACCACGTTGCGGATATACCTCTCTGCCAACTGTGTTGGTCCCAAAGTGACTCAGATCGACAAGAACTGCGTCGTCTTCTTCAATCTATCAACGATTACCCATACTGCGTCGTGTCCTCGCTGGGTAACAGGTAAGCCCACCACCAAGTCCATGGTGATGCTCTCCCACTTCCACTCTGGCACCGGAAGTGGCTGTAGCAGCCCTGCAGGCCTCTGATGCTTGGCTTTCACCTGCTGGCACACTAAACATTGCTGCACGAATTCACCTACATCCCGCTTCATCCCCCTCCACCAAAACTCGAGTCTTAAGTCATGGCACATCTTCGTGTTTCCGGGATGTATGGTGAATCTGGAACCGTGTGCCTCAGTCAGGAGCTCTCTCAACAGCTCCTCGTCTCTGGAAACGCACAGACGTCCCCTCAGGTGCAGCACCTGGTCTGTGAAAGAGAAGTCCCTCGGGTATCCTAACAGTACTCTGTCGTGCAGGGACTACAAGTACGGGTCAGCCATCTGTCCTGTGATGATGCGATCTATCAACTCTGGCCTTGTCTGTCGTGTCACAGTCACTGCCCCACAGTGCGCCCATAACTCTAGGGGTCGCCAACTGCCCATCTCCTCCAAAAGGCTAGAACTCTGCACCTGTAAACTGGCCAAGTGTGCGGGTGCCTTCCGGCTCAAGGCGTCAGCCACCACGTTGGCCTTTCCCGGGTGGTAGGAAATGCTGCAGTCATAGTCTTTCAGGAGCTCCAACCAACGTCTCTGTCTCATGTTGAGCTCCTTCTGATCAAAAAGGTATTTGAGGCTCTTGTGATATGTGAAAATCTCGAAGGTCTCACCGTACAAGTAGTGCCTCCAGGTCTTTAGTGCGAAGACAACAGCCGCCAGCTCCAGATCATGGGTAGGGTAGCTATGCTCATGGGGCTTCAGTTGCCGCGAAGCGTAAGCGACAATGTGACCCCTCTACATGAGCACACCCCCTAACCCCTGTAAGGAGGTGTCCATGTACACAGCGAACCCGCTACTACTGTCAGGGATGGTGAGCACGGGAGCCGAAGTTAGCCTCTCCTTCAGCTCCTGAAAACACGCCTCACAGGAGGTAGTCGAGACGTGCAATCTGTGAAAAACCCTTGATGAATCGTCTGTAGTAGCCTATCAGTCCCAGGAAACTACGAATCTCAGTAACCGTACGCGGTCTAGCCCACCTGAGCACTGCCTCGACCTTGGCTGGGTCCACCGCCAAGCCATCTCCAGAGATCACATGACCTAAGAAGATCACCTCCTTCAACCAGAACTCGCACTTGCTGTATTTGGCGTACATCCTACGTCGTCTCAGTGTGTCTAGAACCATCCGCAAGTGCTGTTCGTGCTGCGTCTGATCTCGAGAATAGATGAGCACATCATCAATGAATACCACCACAAACTGATCCAAGTACGGTCTAAACACCTGGTTCATCAGGTCCATGAAGGCAGCGGGGGCATTGGTCAGCCCAAACGGCATGACCAGAAACTCGTAGTGTCCGTATTGGGTGCAGAAAGCTGTCTTGGAGACGTCTGCCTCCCTGATCCTCAACTGGTGGTATCCAGACGTCAAGTCGATCTTGGAGAATACCGTGGCACCTCGTAGTTGGTGAAACAAGTCGTCGATCCTCGGCAGCGGATGTCTATTCTTGATGGTGACCCTATTCAGCTGTCGGCAGTCCACACAAAGGCGTAGGGTACCATCCTTCTTCTTTACAAACAGTACCGGGGCTCCCCGGGGAGACGCACTGGGCCTCACAAAGCCCTTCTCCAAAAGATCCTGCAATTGGGACTTGAGCTCTCGTAGCTCAAGTGGTGCCATCCTGTATGGTGCGGTGGAGATGGGGCTGGTCCCTGGTATTAGTGAGATCTCAAACTCGATCTCACGCTCGGGCGGTAGTCCTGGAAAGTCGTCTGGGAACACGTTGAGGTACTCTCTGACCACCGGGATACTGTGGAAGTCTGCCACAAGGCTGGGTTCTGCCACCACACAAGCTAGGAAGCCCTCACACCCCTGGCTCAAAAGTCTTACTGCTCGAAGTGCAGAAATACACCTGAAGCTTCCGTCCACTGGCTGACCGTGGAACTCGAAAGAAGGTGACTCTGGTATGGAGAAGAAATCTTCCTCTCAAAACAGTTCACCAAAGCGTGGTAAGCGGACAGCCAGTCCATCCCCAAAATAACACCAAAGCCCTCCATCTGTATCATAATCAGGTCAGCAGGAAGGCTATGTCCCCCAATACTAACCTCGCAACCCGTGTACACCTCCTCAACTACAAACAGCTGACCACTCGGACCTCTGATCACGAAGGGATCCTCTAACAGCATATAATCCTGGCCAAACTAACTGTGAAACTGGCTGCGACAAACGAGTGCGTAGCGCCAGAATAAAAAAGTGTGTAAACGAGTCTGCCGGAAACTGAAATCATACCTGCCACCATCGATCCCGAAGCTCTGGCATCCCTGTGTGTCAGGGCGTTGATACGCCCCTCAGCCCTAGGTGCGGACGAAGCAGCCACACTCTGCGTCGGACGGGTAGCTGCTGGTCGGTACCCTCCCCGTGATTGTTGTCTGTGGATTCCCTACTAGGAGGGGGTGACGTAATAAAATGCGGAATAAAATATATACCAATCTCATAAAATATCAATCTCACAAAAGGCACAAAGATTTTTAGGTGGAAACCCAAACCGGGTGAAAACCACCACCTAACCGTCTCGAGTTAGGATTTTCCGATCAACCAAGTTGATCAAATCCACTAACCGAATCACTTAAACGAGGGTGATTCAACCTCAATTACAACCACGCTACTTTATACTAGGGTAGCGTACCTTAAACCCCTTCTCTTTAGGAGAAGGATTTTGTCTCACGAAAGAGACGGGAATTCGCAAAGCGAATACCCAACCAAATAACAAAGATAAAATAACAAATAATCCTATAGAGCCAATAAAGTAATTTTTAACCTAAGCTTCTATAGGAATTAGGAAACTCCCCTTTGCAACGAGTGCGTCGAATCGATGACACGGGTGCGTTAGCCACGCGACGGTGCAACGTTGCTCTCGTGAACTACGGCGGGAGAGCGAGTGCGCAACAGCTTGATGCTCTCAAGATGTAGAGCTTGAGCTTGGAGAGCAAGAGCTTGCTTGGACACAAAAGAGTGTGAGAATGTATTATAAAGTGTTTCTTGTGTATCTAAGTGTGTCTTAATGTGCAAGAGGTTTCTCTCTATTTATAGAGGCCTTAGGAAGGCTTTGGAAGGCTTAGGAAAGCTTCCATAGCCGTTGGGAGCAAAGCCTAAGAGAATCAGGCTGAAATCAGGAACAATGATTGCACTGACAGGCTGATCAGACGTCTGATCCTGGCATCAGACGTCTGGGAAAAACATCAGACGTCTGATTTTAGGCGGGTTTCTTCCTGACTTGAATCAGATCTAAACAGGGTTCTAGTGCAAGTCCATCAGACGACATACAGGACGTCTGGCACTATGTCTGGACGTCTGGAAACCTACTTTTTCGTGGGAATGGATTTCCAAGAGAGTGCAACGGCTAGAAAATCTTTGAGAAGAGATTTTGGGTCAGCCGAGGCAAAACGGTCATATATTAGACATTTGGAAAGACCTAAGGACGTTTGATAAGGCTCTAACGGTCATATCCTTGAGTGTTTGCTAAGCCAGCGAACTGTCCACTAATTGGACGTCTGGCGAAGTCATCAGATGTCTTCTATGACGTCTGGTCTAAGGTCTGGACGTCTGACTTCATCAGAAAGAACTAACAAGCCCAGCCTAAATGTTTATTAGACGTTTGAATCAACAGTCAGACGTCTTAAAACATATTATCAGACGTCTGATATTGGAATTAGACATCTGGAAATGCTATTTGAACCCTGTAATGGTTTTCTAAGTTTTCTACAGAAAACCTAAGTATCCTATGGTTGTGCTGGTGTTCCTAGGACTACTGTTATGATACTTTGAGGCTCTTTAACATGAATCTAAGTAACAAAAATAAAGTGTAGCAAAAGAAACAAAAAATACAACGAGTACAAGAGAAGGAAATCTATCATATTCTTCATCTCCTTCCTTCTTCAATATATCGCTCCTCGCGAATCTCTTCTGTTCTCCATCAAGCTCCTCCAATCCGTCCTGGATGCGAGCTTGAACTTCGTCTAATCACATCTCCATTTGCAATTTGCCTGAAATCTAAGACTTCAAGTGCAAATGTTAAATGACACGTATTTTGTTATCATCAAAACAAATGATCGTGGTGCTCTAGCACCAACAATTTCCCCCTTTTTGATGATGACAAAATCATAAATAATAATGCAAAAAATCCTCCCTCTTTTTGACATTATCAAAAAGGTTTGATTGATTTTAAATTTCCTATAACTCTCCCTTAAAACATGCTCTTCTATGAATTTCTTTTAAATAAGATTAATGTCCTCCCTTTTTTGTAACAACAAGATAGCTGTTATTTTTCTCCCCCTTACTAAAGGAAATTTAGCTAACTTGCAACTCCCCCTTAAAAATTGACAATTAGCTCATAATTTTTTTAAACTCCCCCTATCTAAATGCTAATAAAAAGATAGGGTAAAGAATTTTTACCTCACTTACCATGGCCAATAAAATGGCCTAAATGGTGGTGGTGGATGCCACATCGGATGGGGCTCCCATTCGTAGCTTGGAGGCCCGGGCATTGGCGCTGGTCTCCAGTCTGGTGGTCGACGTGAGGCAGGATCATTGTTTGTTTGTCGTCTCGTCGGTCTTCTCATTCTCCTCCTTGGTCTACTCCTTGGTTCTCCCAACTTGAGTTGACCAGCCTTGAGCTTGTAGGTCCAGTCCTTCGTGTTGTAGTTATCCCTAAAACCTACAAAACAAGATTCCAAATTTTTCTTCGGTATCCAAGTGAGCTTGGATCCGGATCTGTTAGCGGGTCTCCTCGATGGAGATCCTTTCTCAACCATAGGGCTATAAAAATTATCTACTTTATTGATTAATTTGTTAGAGTTTTCCCTAAGACATGCAATTTCTTTTTTTATAATATGTATCTTAGTTTCTAAATCACAGATTTCTAACTTTAAACTATCATTTTCCTTAATCAATTTATTATTTTCATTGATGAGGTTATGATTTTCTAATAATAGGTTATCAATTTTAGGACTAGCTTCTATGTCCTTAACTTATTTTTCTAACCTATCATTTTTATTTTTAAGAAAACTAAGGTTCTTTTTAATACTTTTGTTTTCTGTTCTTAATGATTTACCAACATGAAATAGTTCACTAAAAGCTTCTTGTAAATCAAAATTTACCTCGTTGTCTAAGTCATTTTTGCTGTCGCCCTCTATTGCCATGAAGCCCATGCAGGTGACTTCTTCCTGGGGATTCCCTTCTTCTTCTTCTTCTTCCGAGCTTGTCTCTTCATGAGTGTTTTCTAACTTCCTCCATATCTCGTGAGCGGTAGTGCACTCTTGGATTTGCTCGAATTCTTTCGGACTCAACGCACAATACAGGGCATTCATTGCCTTTGCGTTGAGTGAAAGCTCTTGAATCTGCAGCTGTGAGTAGCCTCCTTGGGGTCGCTTCGGGATCTCGTATGGGGTTTCGCAACATCCCCATATCTCGAACTCAGTGGCTTGGAGCCACGTCTTCATCCTCAACTTCCAATATCCGAAGTCCCTCCTGTCGAAATAGGGTGGTCGGACGGTGGACTGCCCTTCGGAGATTCTAATTGCGGCTATGCTCCCCTCCATGATCTTCTTGCTGGGTGTGTAACGCCGATAACGCGAAACCTGCTCTGATACGAATTGTGGATTCCCTAGTAGGAGGGGGTGACGTAATAAAATGCGGAATAAAATATATACCAATCTCACAAAATATCAATCTCACAAAAGGCACAAAGATTTTTAGGTGGAAACCCAAATTGGGTGAAAACCACCACCTAACCCTCTCGAGTGAGGATTTTCCGATCAACCAAGTTGATCAAATCCACTAACCGAATCACTTAAACGAGGGTGATTCAACCTCAATTACAATCACGCTACTTTATATGAGGGTAGCGTACCTCAAACCCCTTCTCTTCACGAGAAGGATTTTGTCTCACGAAGAAGACGGGAATTCACAAAGCGAATACCCAACCAAATAACAAAGATAAAATAACAAATAATCCTACAGAGCCAACAAAGTAATTTTTAACCTAAGCTTCTATAGGAATTAGGAAACTCCCCTTTGCAAGGAGTGCGTCGAATCGATGATGCGGGTGAGTGAGCCACGCGACGGCGCAATGTTGCTCTCGTGAACTACGGTGGGAGAGCGGGTGCGCAACAGCTTGATGCTCTCAAGATGTAGAGCTTGAGCTTGGAGAGAAAGAGCTTGCTTGGACACAAAAGAATGTGAGAGTGTATTACAAAGTGTTTCTTGTGTATCTAAGTGTGTCTTAATGTGCAAGAGGTTCCTCTCTATTTGTAGAGGCTTTAGGAAGGCTTTGGAAGGCTTAGGAAAGCTTTCATAGTCGTTAGGAGCAAAGGCCAAGAGAATCAGGCTGAAATCAGGAACAATGACTGCACTGACAGACTCATCAGACGTCTGATCTTGGCATCAGACGTCTCGAAGATCACTTTAAGACGTCTGGGAAAAACATCAGACGTCTAATTTTAAGCGGGTTTCCTCCTATCTTGAATCAGATCTAAACAGGGTTCTAGTGTAAGTCCATCAGATGACATACAGGACGTCTGACCCTATGTCTGGACGTCTGGAAACCTACTTTTTCGTGGGAATGGATTTCCAAGAGAGTGCAACGGCTAGAAAATCTCTGAGAAGAGATTTTGTGTCAGCCGAGGAAAAATGGTCATATATCAGACGTCCGGAAAGGCCTAAGGATGTCTGATAAGGCTCTAGCGGTCATATCCTTGAGTGTTTGCTAAGCTAGCCAACGGTCCACTAATTGGACGTCTGGCGAAGTCATCAGACGTCTTCAAAGACATCTGGTCTAAGGTCTGGACGTCTGACTTCATCAGACTAGAACTAACAAGTCCAGCCTAAATGTTTATCAGACGTCTGAATCAACAGTCAGATGTCTTAAAACATATTATCAGACGTCTGATATTAGAATTAGATGTCTGGAAATGCTGTTTGAACCCTATATTGGTTTTCTAAGTTTTCTAAGTTTTCCTAGGACTATTGTTAGGGTACCTTGAGGCTCTTTAACATGAATTTAAGTAACAAAAATAAAGGGCGACAAAAGAAATGAAAAATACAACAAGTACAAGAGAAGGAAATCTATCATATTCTTCATCTCCTTCCTTCTTCAATATATCGCTCCTCGCGAATCTCTTCTGTTCTCCATCAAGCTCCTCCAATCCTTCCTGGATGCGAGCTCGAACTTCGTCTAATCACGTCTCCATTTGCAATTTGCCTGAAATCTAAGACTTCAAGTGCAAATGTTAAATGACACGTGTTTTGTTATCATCAAAACAAATGATCGTGGTGCTCTAGCACCAACACTGTCCTCCTCCTCGCGCCTGGAAACTGCGGCCTCCTGCTCGCCCTCCAGTGCTCGGCGCGGGAAGTATCTGCTGACCTCCTGCCCTAGACGGGCAGTCCCTCCTGATGTGGCCCAGCTGGCCACACTGGTAGCAGAGGGGAACCCGACTCCCGCCCTCAGTGGGTCCCTGCTGTTAGCACAAGTTTCGGGGACGAAACTTCCTTTGAGTTTGTTATATTGTTACGAATGTGGGCATCAGACGTAGTTTAAGACGTCTGGGAAGTGGCCCAGACGTCTGGGACCCTTCCCAGACGTCTGGTATTAAATTTTATTGTTACGAATGTGGGCATCAGACGTAGTTTAAGACGTCTGGCCAGACATCTGGGACCCTTCCCAGACGTCTGGTATTAAATTTTTTCTGCGTACGGGTTTGCGTCTGCGTGCCTACGCGCACAGACTGAACCCGCCGCCTTCGTCTTTCGCTTTCTCTCCCTGCAGGCGCCGTTTTCCTCCTTCTATCTCTCCCCGCGGCTGCCTTATAAAACGCTTCCCCTCTCCCTCATCCTCACTCCATCCGCCTCCATCTTCTCCTTCTCCCTGCGAGCGAGCGAGTGCGGTAGCAGCGACTGCAACGGGTGTGTGGGAAGGAGTGTTGCGAGAGGAAGAAGAAAGCTCGACCGAGAAGGTGCGAGCTTGCCGAAGCAGCTAGAGCTGACCGGCGGGGGAACAACGGGTATGGGGTGTCTCGAAGGAGCTGTTGTAGCTCGGGCAGCAGGCGGATGCGGCGCGACGTGGCCGTGCGTCGCAGGCGGAGGACAAACCGGGTCTTGATTCTGGGAAAATTTCCCAAAATCAGACGTCTGGACTTACGTCCAGACGACGCGTAAGACGTCTGGAGGAAGGTCTAGACATCTGACAGGTACTATATTTTCCTACCTTCTTCTATTTACGCGTGTACGGCCATGCAGCCGTCTGCCGCGTTCTCTACGCCACTTCGTGATGAAAGCGGTTGCGTGTGTGCGCAGGTGTTGTTTGGGGGGGCGCGAGGGCTTGCCATCCCACGCGGATCAGACGTCTGGCCACAGTACCAGACGACGGAGAGGACCTCCAGACGTCCGGGGTGACAATCGGACGTCTGGAAACTGACTTCAGATGATCCAGCGGGCTTCTGGACGTCTGGAGGACTGTGCAGACCAAGGTATTTCCTAATCGACATTTTAAGACGTCTGGAAGAAGTTCCAGACATCTGATTTTGGACAGACTGGTCGTTTTTGACCCGTTTAGGGTCCGTTTAGAGTCTGTTTTCCGCGTTTCAAGTTTCGTTCTTTCCGGATTTATTTTCTCTACCTGTTTACAGTAATTGCATACTGTTCTTAGTAACTCCTTATGTTGATCCTTATGTTAGGACCCCGTTCCGTTGCGGTTCTGGGGCGGAGGCACGCGGGATTGCCGACCACGCCCCCAGTATTCCCGATTTCGCGGGTAGAGTGGCCCTTTAATTTATTTAACAAAATTTCTACAATTATGAAACAATTAATAGAGTCTAGGGCATTGCATGAACCCTAGGACGGAGAAATTAGATTGAATGATAGATCCTAGGGTATTGCATGAATCGTAGATCTGGAAAACTAGTTTGAATGATAGATCCTAGGGTACGGCATGAATCCTAGGACTGGAAAACTAGTGAATATATAAACATTGCAGTCTTGGAAAAGTGGAAAGGAAATGATAACTGCTGGTAAATTGGTTAACAGTTGCCTGTTATGAATGAATAAATACGGTTGAGAACATGGGTTATATGAATATAAAGCTGGAACGGTGAAACCTAAATTGCCTGAGTTAAAAGAGCATGAACCCTATGGGGAATGAGGAGTAGAACTCCTGGAAAGGGAATGGAATAGAATTGGGGAAGTGAGTTGGCCCTTGAGTACGGAGTACCAAGGAAAGTGACTGTCCCCCTGTTTAGTGCAGAGCGGAGCTAGCCGCCCCAGGGACCCAGGGTTAGGTCTGGCCACTTTGTACCGACTTTTGGCCCTCATGTACACAGTACCGAGGAGTGCTACTAGTGTAGGGAGAGCACTAGCTACCCCATGGGCCCCAGGGTTCTGCTAGCCCTCCTACACCGACTTGTTAGGCCCACGGGGCAAACCAGGGTAGTCAGGCGTGGGTGCGTGGACTGCGGAGGGGCAAGACCCCTGTTTGCTTACTGTGGAGGGGCTGGACCCCTGTTACTGAGAGGGCTCTGCCCTATACTGGTTCCGTGCTGTACTTTGGGCGCACCCGTTAATGAAAACGACTAACCGCGTGCTAGTGCGGGGTAGCTACCCGTGCGTTTATCGCGCGTGCCGTAGTCACCGTTACGTCTGTTAGCGACCTTAGGGTGGTTGACTGAGGGTAGGACCACCACAGGGGACTCTCCCGGCTAGGAGAGCACCACGTGTTACTTCTACTTTTCGAGAAAGACTGCAATCAAGATCGTTCCCATGAGGAACATTCAAGATCAAGAGAAGGATCTGAGGAATAAATCAATAGTGAATAAATGGAGAAACATAAAGAAAGAAAGTAAAAATATAACAGCTACTGCCCACTCTACTGCTTCTTCTAGCTTTTAGTTGCCACTCTACTCAGCGTTTCGCTGACGTGTCACCCTTGTTACCTTTTCAGGACCTGGTGTTGAGTAGCCAGAGTCAGCGGCTGCGGAGGGTGCTGGGCCTAGTAGAGGCCAGTAGTGTTACCTGTGGTACCTTCTGTACTTTTCTTTCCGCTGTAGTGAGTAGTTTTCTGTTACTCCCTGTACTCTCTTTATTGTAAGCTTCATGTTTATGTATATGTTTATTTCTCTACTGTTGTGGTGGTGTATACTGTAGTATTTCTTTTCTCTACTGCTGTATTTTGTTACCGGTTGTTATATACATGTTGAATGTGGTTTATTTTACTGCTCTTTTGGTTACTTTATCGTTGGACGACTGGGTATTGGGATTAGTCGAGTCGGTACGATTCTCGTGTCTCGCAGGGATTCAGGAATCGGGTCGTTACAGGTAAAGGAACTAAATTTGAGAAGAACGAAACTTGAAACACGAAAAACAGACTTCGAATGGACCCTAAACGGGTCAAAAACGACAACTCTGCCCAAAATCAGACGTCTGGAACATCTTCCAGACATCTCAAACGATGGCTCAGGTCATACCTTGATCCGGTGCGATCCTTCAGACGTCCAGTATCCTGCTGAACCGTCTGGACTTAGTTTCTAGACGTCCGACTGTCACTCCGGACGTCTGGAGACCCTCCCCGTCGTTTGGTGCTGTGCCTAGACGTTCGATTTGTGTGGGAGGGCGTGCCCTTGCGCCTTCCCGAACGAGACCTGCACACATACGCGGCCGTCCTCAACATGAAACGAGGCAGAACCCTTCGGCGGAACAGCTGCATGGCCGTACATGCGAAAGAAGAAGGGAAGGAAAAATATCGTACCTTACAGACGTCTGAACCTTCCTCCAGACGTCTCTCGCGTCGTCTAGACGTATGTCCAGACGTCTGATTCTAGGAAATTTTCCCAGAATCAGGACCACCTCGCCCTCTGCCTGCTGCGCATGGCCGTGCCGCGTCGCGCTCGCCTGCGGCCTGAGCTGCAGCAGCTCCTCCCCAGCACCGCGCTCCTGCTGTGCACCCGCCGGCCGGCCCTGGCTACTCCGGCAAGCTCGCTCCCTCGCGATCTTGCTCTCTCCCTCTCGCAGCAATACCTCCCCACGCACTCACGGCAGTAGCTCCTGCTGCTCTCGCTCGCTCACTCTCTCGCTAATAGGAAGAAGAAGGCAGTGGAGTGAGGGTGAGGGAGAGGACAGGGGGAGCATTTGAAGGTTGCCGTGGGGAGAGAGAAAAAGAGGGCTGCGCCTGCAAGGAGGAAAGAAAGAGAAGAAAGGGGGCGATGGTTCAGTCTGCGCGCGCACGCACGCAGACGCAAAATCGTATGCCGAAGAAATTAAATTCCAGACATCTGGGAAGGCTTCCAGACGTCTGACCAGACGTCTGGACCAACTCCCAAACGTCTTAAACGACGTTTGATGCGAGGGTCATAACACATATCTACATAATTAACATGAATAGAAATTTGAAAACTCAAAGAAGGTAGAGAATAGTAACTCCGCACTACCGTTCACTACTGGGTCCTCAAAGTCATGAGTCATACAACAACTTTCAAAGAAAAGAGGAAAAATCTAGTAGAAGAACCCACTTTGCCCTCCTCTTGGTGAGTTTAACGTTTCTTTGAAAAGTACCAACTCATCAACAGAGTAAAGCTCATGAAAGAAGGAAGAAATTTTTTATTTTACACATTGGCAGATGGATATGTAAGAAAGAACGAAACAGAACATAAATATATCGATAAATAGGTAAGAACTATGACAGAAAAATGTAGACGAAATAAGAAAAGTTCCATTAATTGATACCAATTCATTTTATCACAAAGAATGATTTAAGATGTGCATACATAAGATAATATGATGAGAATCATATTTCATAAAAAGAAACTTGAAATAGGTAGGAATTTGATGATGGCACAGGTTTTATTCTCATTTACAGATGACGTAGACTTCTTGTCCTTGTGCTTAATCTGAAAAAAAATAAGAGGTTCAATATAAAAGCAAAATTAGAAATCCATTAAACTTCGAAGGAGAGAGAGGAAGAAACAAAACTTGAAACTTATAAAGCTAATAAATGGCCTTTAAGGTACTTCTTTTAGCATAAATTATTCAACAATCCCCTTAAAACTTTAAGAGGGGAAAAATAAACTCCCGCTGGTTATATCAACAATAAACAACACATTAAAGCAAAAAAAAATTGTAATTTCAGAAACATAGATCTAACAATATTCGAACTCAAGTAACAAATTAAAAAAAAAACAAAAACCTTATCATAAGATTTCAATTATAATTAGTTTTCGAATGAAAAATTTGCAACCATCCACATTGTAGATGTAATCTCCATAAATCATCACATTGCACAATCAGAAAAAGCAAGAAGTGACATTGGACGAAAATTCTCTGGAGATAGAAAAAACAACAATAATAAAATTTGAGGCAGTCTATACATTAGCGATATGATTAAAAAGAAAAAAAGCTCAACTTTCTGAGAGACAAAAGCAATCAGTCTAAAAATCTTAATGAACAATTTTAAAAATAACACATTAAGGCAAAAAAAAAGAAAAAAAATATAGATCCAACAATATTGCAACCGGAGCAACAACAAAAAATAAAACAAAACCTGAAGCTACAATTTTGCAAGCAGCTAGCATATAAGAAAAATAACTTAAACATAATAAAAATAGCAACAATAAAACTAATTGAAGTCATTCTACACATTGGAGATATTATTGAAAAGAAAAAAAAACTCAACTTTCTAAGATGCAAAAGTAATTAATCTCAACATAACCATCCTGTATGTGCATATCATATAACTCTATCAAAAAACACATATAAAATTAAGCAAGCCTAAATGACCTTCAATCTCTCAACTTGAAAGGTATCAATGTCGCTGGGACACCACTGAGGTTAGTTATTGATTTGTTTGCTGTTACTGAGAAAACTGGGAGAATTATCGATGGTGTCACAATATTGATTTATCGAAAAAAATGTTGTTAAAAGAGGTATTCCTTTGTTGTTGAATTTCAATTGTAGCTCTCGAATCATGTTTGGTGTTTTAACATTTTATATGTAAAAGATTTATCAGAATATCATAAATGCACATATATAATATCTTGATCAAACGTGTTTGATAGGCCTACAACAACCTCAACGAAGTTTACCTTGCCAAGTAAGAACACTTCCTTTTCTAGCATACTAATTTGGATGTTTCCTTCCAAATCAGAAAAGCATTCACCAAACTAACTACTATCCCCTCTTTCTGATCTTAGTATATGCTTTGGTTTTTCCCTTCATCTTGGAAAAAGAAGATTCTTTAATAGAATCCATTTTTTAATTAGGGATTCAGCAATCTTACAAATCTTTTTAATGCCACATGGTCGAGGGCTTTCTAATGCCATGATGTGGGCCATGATTTCAAGGTTATGGGTGTGATTTCAAGGTTCATAACAATTTAAATGATCTAATTAGATGGGAGGAGGCTGAGAGTGCAAAACTTGACAAAAAAGGACAGGAAAAGGAAAGATCTCCTTATAACAAAAATCACCATTAAAGGAAATCTCAAGATGAGAAGCCTGGTCAATATATAGCATACCAGTTGTTGTATGAAAGTGCATTGGTATTATGTCATGTAGAAGCGCTTCCCATAGACATTGCGATATATAAGTTCCTATATTGAAATTGGAAGTCTATGGTACATCAAAAAAAAGGAATTTTAGTCAACCAGTTTACTTGATGTTGGTGATTTAAATCAGACATTTACCTATCATTAAAATTTAATCTTCACATGACCTACAATTATGTATTGGATCAAATTGACATGTATAATATGTTGTGTTGAGAGAAATTTCAAAAGGTAATGCTGAGCACTCCATTTGTGTTGAATTTACGTTTAGTCATAAGCTATAACGCAAATAAAGCAAGCGTACATTCAACGTATAACATATGTTTATCTCATAGAATTTAAAGTGCACTTGCCTTAGTTTTAAATTAAGTGCAAATTAAATGGGTCAAGCCTAGTTTCAGACTTCAAACTGCAAGTTACTTTAGGTGATCTGAGGTCTTCGAGTAAAACATTTGATTGCCAAAAAAAAACAGATGAGGTTTTCGAATGCTTGAGGTCCATATTAGGGAGGAGAAACTCCTTGAACCCTTTGATAACCATTTCCTTCACAATTGCACACATCATTATCTTCCACAAATGCAAAAGTGGATCATTGGCAAATACACATTGTGATGGAATAGAGAGCTTCAGAGAAAGAGGGTGAGAGGAACATGATGGCGAACTCCATTTTATTAATGTTGAAAACTCAAACAATGTAAGAAAGGCATTGATATCTGTGTATAGAGATTTAATTTCAATTAAACTAGGAAACAAATCATATAATAAACTGAATCTCTAAACAACATTTCCTAAATAACACCACTTGACTTTTAAGTAAACAATTATTTTAACTAACAAGCAAATCAACCAAACTAAGCAAAAGACTCTCACCACTTTTATTGTTGACGTGATCTCATGATCTCTTGAAAGAGATCATGAGATCTCACACGATCTCTAACACATATGTACTACAATTTCTCATTAAAAGAGAGCTCCCCACAATTATACCCCGACATGGCGAACATTCTCCTGGGCATCAAAGAAGCCAATAAGTTATCCCTCAAGAAGTTCATAACACGACCACTGCTCTGAAGAACACGGCCGGTAACGTAAGCAGTACACACAAGCTTAAAGCACCTCCACCTCCTCTCCTTCACATACATCTCAATTCCCTTCTTCACCCTCCCTTGCTCATCACCACCAATGTCGCCAGACTTCCCCAGCAAGGCTGCACCAAGACACCTTGCTAGAACAAGCCCGTCTTCAAGGGCTGCGCAACCTCCTTGGGCAATGTCCGGTGTCATGGCATGGAATGCATCACCTGCCAGGCAAATATTTCCTTGGTACATCCTATTTCGCAAGAGATCAAAAGGCCAGCATGATCGCAGCTTCGAGACGAGAATATTCGACAATTCGGTCCTCTCAACAATTTCGATGGCATGTGAATCCAGCTTCCCAAGCTTGCCCAACACAAACTGCTTCACTTTGATTGGGCATTCTTCCAAATCCTCTTCTGCAAAAGTAATAATTAATGAAGCTACCAGTTAGCCCACGCAATCCTGAATCCCTGATGCTGAGAAATCAGCACATTGCACCCAATCTTCTGTACAGACTAAAAGAAGGTGTTGTCCTCCAAATTGTAATAAATGTCCTCCACCCATTAACACATATTGAAGATGAATTCATCCCCATATTGGAGCATCGTCAACGATGCCATAAAAGAAAATGACAAAATCTACTAGCTAATATATATTCAGAGAATAATGTGTGAAAATGGACAAATTTTTATGAGTTGTTTCATATCACACAAATTTCGTAAAAAGTCATAAATGGGATTTGAGTACTCAACGACACTTTATGTACTGATTGTTATCTGTTTACCGTTTACCTAAGTGGCCTTGTAGTTCTCTACGAAAAATCGGGCCCCATATTGCTACCGTTGACAGACCCTTTTTAAACGAAGAATTATATTATGATGATTGAGAAAAGACCCTTTTTTTTTTCCCTGAGAAGAATAAATGTGGTGCACATAGGATTTGATATTTTTTAATGATGTCATTGGTGAAGACTTTGCCATTCCGCTAACTGGAGTGCAAAATCCCAAGAAGGGTGAATTCACAGAAAAAGACAGGTAAAACACATAGAGAGATAAACAAGAATAAGATGATTGTTCTTTATGATCAACAAATGAGCAACATGATTAGATGAGGTAGACGCTATGCTACATGTCACTTGTAAATAAGAATCTCTACTACAGTGAAACAGTTCAACCACTGAAGAGCATCCCAATATCTAGAGTTTTCAACCCAAATAATGGAAACAATGATCTCTTTCTTATTTACTATATTACATGAAAGTATTCTCTTATGTGGGTCTATGTCAGATTTATTTGGGTACTTATCTACTTCTATACTTTCGAGCTAGACCTTCTAAAAATGTTACCTAAGATAAAATTACCAACAAATGTTCAGTTAATAGTTGCTGTGTGTGGCAGATGCAATTTAAACAACATCGTTAGTCATTTCCCTTAGAATTTGATGCCTTGAAATATTCATCATTCCGAACCAAGACTTTCAGTTAATTCAGAATGTCCACTGTTGACGTTAAACTTCGTTTATCTGTTGCTATAACTTGATAACTAAGACTTGCCTTTCTTTGAAGGGGACCATGTGAAGAACCAATATGCAAGTTTGTCATCAACAGGCCCAAAGCCACTTCTGAAGCCATCCCCGAAGCATTGAAGCATCTCAGGTTTGAGACCATGCCCCTCAGGGAACTCCGCAATGGCTCGCACTGCCAGCCGTCCGACGAACATGGGTGCCCCAAGTGCCATGGACTTGGCGACAACAGAATTCACCCCATCACACCCCACCAACACCTGAATAGAGCAATAGCAAATTCTTAATCAGTAAGGCGGTGTTTGGCAAAGGAAATTGGTTCGTAGAATAAGTAGAGGAATAGGAAATGAGTAGAATAAAATGATGAAAAACTTATTCCATGGAGAACGTGGAATAAGTTTGCACCGGGTTCAGATCTCTTAACTCAATGCAAATGGGTGATGGGTTAAGTGGTGAAGAAACACGATTTAAATGCCTTAACTTGCCAACCAAAAGGATCGTGTACATGTATGCAAATAATACTAAGGACCACAAGTACCTTAGTTTTGATAGTTGACCCATCTGCGAGATGAAGCAGCTTCAAGTCCCCAACATCGTCAATAGACACCACCTTTGCGCTGAACCTGATTGTGCCATGGGGGAGGTCCTTCTCCAGAGCTTCCAACAACAGGTTCCTCCTCAAAATCCGCATCTCAAATTGGTCGCTGCAGTACCCAATTCACACCCACCAAGTCAACTATTGCACGCATCCAGAAAGTATTAGAAAAAAAAAAAAAAACAGAGATGGGGGGAGGGGGGAAAAACAATACTGACGCGTTGATCTCTGCTTCTGCCAAAACCTTTCCACTAGTGGCAGATATCGAAGCCAATCTGCAATTACATCATTCACACACCATTTTATTCGATTGCCACCTAAAGGGTGCATGGATTTATTACATAGGAAACACGGAATAATAATAGCCGAGAGAGTAAACGTATGCTATGTACATAATATTTATATGTAAGTATATACCCGCGAAGCTGGAGATGGCGCTGCCGGAGACCATCGGCGACGCCGAGAGCATCGAGTGCTCTCCATGCGTTCGGCCACGTACCGATCGTGAAGCCGCTGGTCCTCAAGCGATCGGCCGATTCAAGAACCAAGCTCTTAAGTCCAAGCCTACAGAAGTAAGTGGGAGGAAGGCAACGACTTATATAGAGTGATTTATATACATACAGACACTTATAACTGTAAATATTATATGCAGAGCTAACTATGATTCGAGGGGCTCTGATTCGTATGTTTACACATAGGAAACAAAAAAAAGAAGCAATCACCTGTGGAGTCCTAATGCAGTAGCGACGCCGGCGATTCCTCCACCGACGATGACTATGGTCTGGACCTCCTCCATGGAAATGAAGAGATCAGGAGTGAAAATCTGTGTGTATAAAAATTCGGGTGGTTTTGGGGAGTGCGTTGGATAGCTATTGTTCCTCTAATCTAAGCTGTGATCACGTGTGCCACTTGGTACCAAAGGATAGGAATAAGGATGGGTTTTTGCATGTTGGGGTCCTCTCTCTTTCCTTCCTCGCGGAAGGGTAAGATTAATCTCAAGCATGAGATTGAGTGGTGGAATAGAAATATCCCTGCACGTGTGAGATAATGTTCTCACTTATGTACCTTTTATCGCTTGATGTGACTTAAAATACAACCAAATATTAAAATCCACTTATATCTCATTTATCATCTCATTCCCCCTCTTCTCATACTTACTTTTAGGGGTGGATGATATTTGGGTCAACTCAAATAATTCATCCAAACATTTGAAGATGAGTCATTTGGGATAAAAGAAAATTTTTCATAGGTTTTGGATTGGTTGATGAGTCTAGTATATAACATAAATTATTGGATCGAGTGACCTGTAGGTTACATTCATTTATCTGACTTAAACCCAAATGTATAAATGACTTGATGTGTAAATGAAATTGACATTTTTTAATATAAATTATTGAATCGAGTGACCTGTAGGTCACATTAATCTATCTGACTTAAACCCAAATATATAGATGACTTGATTTGTAAATGAAAATGACACTGTTTAGAAATTTTCTCCTTATAATTATAGATAGTATTTAATTTTTTATAAGATGTATAAATCATTTAGTTGCTATTTTGTTACAAAGTATTTTGTAAAAAAAAAGTTGTCTTTGTTAACAAACATGTGAAAAATTTGTGTTTCACCTAACTCAAATTGACCCAAACTTGACTCGAAGTGACCTAAATCTTGTCTAATTTGATTGGATAATGGGTAGCCATTTTGTTAACCCAAATCGAATACGATTTGAAATGAACAAGCCATGCCCACCTAAATCAATCGATCACCCACCTTTACTTATTCTACTAAATCAATTCCACTAACCAAATACTATCTAAAAGTTCATGAGCTAGCTTGGAGCCAACTTGAGAATTTCAACTTGTACAAAAGTTAGCAGGAAGAAATTACCAAAGTTGTAAAGGTGGGCTGCATGAATAAAGATGACCTGTACGTGGGATGCCCGCTATTGGATGTTGCGATTTAAGTCAAATTAAAAGAATTGGTAATCACTAAATATGCAAAAAAGTTTGCGGGATGAAAGGCAAGATCCTTATCGTAGGCTAATAATGGAGTTCTTATTCAAACTATGTTCAACCCCATTCCTAATTATCTCATGACAACAAATCTATTCTCGTAAAAATACATTTACAATTAGATAGGTTGATCAAAGATTTCTAGTGAGGATGTTCAGATGTGAAGAAGCATATTTACCTGAGGGAAGGGAGAGATATTTGTGTACCAAAGCATTTGGGTGGGTTGACCTTCAGAACAACATGGCTAGCAAATCTTGCGTTCATTTAGAAGATGGCTTGGTCCTTGTGTGCTATAGAAGATGGTCTATGGTAGGAACAATTGAAGAGAAAATATTTTCCTGATGGTACCTTATGAGGGTACATTCCTAAGTCATCAGACTTAACTTTTCTAGAGGTGCTAGAAGTAAAGAATTGGCCTTTTAAAAAACTCACTATGGCTGATTAGGAATAGGTAGAAGGTTAATATTTGGAGTTGCCATTGAATCAATAAGGAAGATTGTGTGCCTTTGCCATAGGAATGCTTTGCCCTTCAATTTTCTGAATGGGACTTGCTGGGATGAAGAAATGATCCCCAGTTTGTTTTAGTCAATATTTGCCAAGCCATTGTCTCTACGCCTATACATCTTGGTCTCGATGTGCTAATATAGAAGCCTCACCCAAAAGGCTCCTTTTTGGTCATATTTGAATACTTGACGTCTTGACTGAACATGGAAGATATGACGTTGTGGGAGACAAGGAAGGTAAGCTCTACAGAATGTTATGGTCTATGCATGGATTGGTGCCATGAATTAAAGTATTTCTCTGGAGATCTATCATCGACGCTTTGCCTATTAAAGCACTTTGTGCTAGAAGAATCAAGAAGTCTGACCCTTTTATCCTCTTTGCAATTGCGGTGATGAGAATTGGGAGCATCTACTTTGGGGATGCCATTTTATGAGATTGGTCTGGTTTTATTGGGGTGTGAGGGTTGGCAACTCAGAGGAATATTGGTGGGTTTGTATTAACAATATGAATAGGACTTTTTATTCTGCTGGCTTCTTGAAAAATCAGATTTTTTATCTCATGCAAGGCTTGTGGTTAGATAGATGTAAGGTAATAATGGCAGGTGATACTCCTAACCCCTATGCGGTGATTGAAGGGCTTGCGAACATGGCAAACTTCTATAATTTGCGTAATTGGAATCATTTAATTCCAGACACTGCCAGGTTGTTTACATGCTACCTATTGGCTACAGATTCCATTATGAAAATGCTATTATATGGGTTGGTGCTGAGGTGGGGACTCCTTCTCAATTGCAACAACAGTATTGTTAGATGCCCCTAGCATCTCAATTTGGCCTTAGATGCTGGCTTACAAGAGGTGGCGATTTTATCGGATGTCATCAATCTGGTAAGACAAGTTCTTGCCCAATGCCAACCTCATTGGAAATCTTAATGTATTGATGAACACTATACTTCCATGCTAAATACTCATGTAGGTTTTACTTTGTTCAAAGTTGATCGTGATGATGTTTGGCCAGCATAAGCAAACACTGCCTCTCAAGGACAGCTAGAATCACAACCGACGCACCTGCGTTCCCCCATATTATTGCCACCACCCCAGCTAGCATAGTGTTAGGAAAAAAATTCCTTACACCCGACCGCCTACAATCGGTAGGAAACATAGGCAAATCACCCAACCTCATCCATCAGCATTTTGCAACTCCTCCATCATGACAAATGTCTTACCCACTTCATCCTAAGCTAACGGTGCATTTGGAGGCATTATCTACCACGGAGTTTTAAATGATTTAACTAGTCTCTCAGCAACTTACACTAGATAGAGAGTGGGGGCATATGATGAGGGCAAAAATCGTCTCTGAACCCAAACCTCCACGTACAACCTAGCAAAGGATCCAGCTACCCGGTTACAAGGTAAACAAGCGGGTCTAGTACGACCTAACCCTCCTGAGACTAGTCGGACCTAGACCTAGATCCATCCAAACTACTAGAAGATTCAGCCTCAGCCAAGGCTAGAATCACAATAGGACGGAAGTGACTACCTATAATCTGGCAGTTGACAAGTAGTCTAACAGAAAATGTACCAGAGATCACTAGGTTAGGAATCTTTTCATACTATAAATAGTGAGGAGAGGCTCTCGAGTAAAAGGGGCCAGAAGGAGAGAAATCTTGTAATCTCACAAGTTCTAGTGCATAGTTGAGAGCATCATCCTCCCCCAGACGTATACCCCTTACGGTGAACTAGATCATCAATTTCTTTTGCCTCCCTTATGATTGCCCAAGATTTGCCAGGTCGAGCTCTCTCGTCATGCAGGAGGCTCGACCAGCATCCCCCCTGTGATGGATGGCTTGTGAATACGTGACGTTCCCTATGCATACAAATCTATTGATGATGGTCGGTGACCTGGACGGCGGCAATCGGGACCCATTAGCACCCAACAATTATTGCCATTGGATTAATGGAGTGGCCCTTCCTACATGGTTTTGACCCACTAAGTGCTAGTATGGTCCCTCCTTTCCCACAGGGGTTGTGCTGTGAAAATTATTCTCATAAATTAAAAAGTAAAAGGAAAACATGATCAAAAATTTTATTTAAGTTCATTCCAATTGCAGTAGTATGGTGTTTGTATCAAGCTATTCTTACCTCATCTCCTGCCGATTCCACTACAGCTTCATCGTTCAATATAGAATTTGGCTTCAAACTTTCGATCCATCCACGGGTCGAAAGGATATGAACTTGGGTAAGGGGTGGCTTCATACAAGTTTCCATAGCTGTGTTTCTACGTGATGACCTTGGATGGGTATGTCACTGCTCATTTAGTTTACTTACATGTCTAATGATGCAGATAGTGAAGGAGTGGTTCTACGTAAGATCATATTTGTATGGGCAGTGGGATGACAGAGAGAGAAAATCAAGTGACAAAAAGACTGGGGTAACGGACAAAATAAATCTTTAATTATATAAACAGTGACGATCCCATGCGGCTTCGGTGTATAAATAGATGTCTAATCACGTAAATAGTAAAGGGTTGATTGGCGGAGGGCGTAGGCAGCGATGGAGGGAGTCGATGGCGACGGCGACAGTGTGTTGGCGACGGAGTCTTCCAGGGTTTTTCTAACGCCGGAGTAGAAAGGGGGAGGGCAGAGCGGTCCGCTGCGGGAGTAGAAGAGTGTAATTTATCTCTGTAGTTGAGGATCTTTACATTCATCTCCCTCTTTCTACATGTAAATTAAATGCATCAAAAGGTTTGACATAAAATAAAAAAAGTCCACTTTACAATACCACCTTGTAATCGAAAAAGGCGACATATGTTTGCATTTTTCCTCATTTTTATCTCATTCCTGGAGGATCAATCAAGACGGATGGGATGTTATCTTAGGTTGGATGAGGGATGCAAAAAATAAGACCAAGGGATTTACCCCTCTACGGCACTCAACACTTATTGCCATTGGATTAATGGAGAGGGTCTTCCTATGTGGTTTTGACCTACCAATTGCTTGTATGGTACCTCCTTCTCCAGAGGGGATTGGGTTGTGAAAATTATTTCCCACGAATTAAAAAGTTAAAGTAAAAAAAGATCAAAATTTTTATTTCCAGTGGCAGTAGCATGGAGTTTGCATCAAGTTCATCTCGTGTCTGTTGTTGGGTCAATTTTATTGCTGTATTGGTATGGATTAATATGTACATATAATTATATATATATTTAGGTCGTCAATTATAGTTTATATTTTAAAAATGATTAATTGAGATATTATTATTATGATAGGTATTAAAATATCATTAAGATATAGATTTATTACATAGAAATCTATGGGCTAATTTCTATTTTATGATGGATCGAATAAAAATTTATCAAAAATTAATTGCCGATTATCGATTAATGAAAATGAGTTGTGATCCCTAATCCTACACACACACATTCTCTGGAAACATCCTATCGATTCCAAGAGAGCAAAAGGGACAAGGGAGGAGAAAAGAGGCAATTCGGATTGCTAACTACCATCAGATCTAGTACTCGTTGTTTCAGGTTGTGTAGAGGTTAGAAGACCACCTCTAACCTATTCTGCTTCAAAGCTACAATCTCGACTTTGATCCCAATGGCTGGTGCTACAGGTATAATACATGCTTCATCTCATCTTATGCAATAGCTTTGCCAATGTTAATTTATACATGTTTATATGTATCTTGTATGTTAAGATCATGTTTTATCAAGTCTATAAGGATTAACATAAACCTATGTTATATGCTAGATCCTTGAACTTCTGAAAATCCAATTTACTTTTCCGTAACCGCAACTAATACCGGTACTGTTCATCAGTACCGGTACTAGTTGGTTACCGAACGACCTATATCAGTAAAGGAAATAGATGAGTACCGGTACTTATTATTTGTACCGATACTCAAAGAATACAGAACTCAATAATGTATTAATGTAGTACCGATACTTAGGATTAATATCGGTACTCATTGGTTATAGGTTTGGTCTTAAGTTCTTAGTGATCTGAGACTGTGGGTTACATATATCGGTACTGTTTATGAGTACCGATACGAGAACACTACAGATCGAGGATCAATGATTTTGCAAATTTCTTCAGTACATTTTAGATATAGATACTTGTTATAAGTACTGATACATCTTGAATACTAAACATTTACCTATAAATTAAATATATCGATATTCATATATATATATATATATATATATATATATATATATATATATATATATATATATATATATATATATATATATATATATATATATATATCAATACCACCTGTATACGACATAGAAAATGAACATACTTGTGTCAACTTATAATTTTCATCGTAAAGTCAAAACTGGGTTGATTCGATAATTTTAACCCCAACATTATCCATTCCACTGCAACTTCATCATTAAATATAGAGTTTGGCATCGAACTTTCGATCCATCCAAGGGTCGAAAGGATATGAATTTGAGCAAAGGGTCCCTCCGTACAATTTTCCATAGCTTTGTTTCTACATGATTACCTTGGATGGGTATGTCACTGTTCATATAGCTTACTTGTTTGTCTAATCATATAAATAGTGATGTAGTGATTCTACATCCATTAAGGTGAGATTTACACGTAGAATCAATGACAACGCCCTCGCCTCTCCTCTTGTCTCCTCTTGCGGAAAAAAATGACCGATAAAGTTGGGGCCTCGATCGGCTATCGACATTGATCGGATCCCCCTCTTCCCGAAACCTCTCTCTTTCCCTCAGGATCCTCTCAACTCCCTCAAGCTCGACATACAAAGCCTTCAATGGCTTACACCAGCAGACCTTGAGTAACACAACGACGGTTGCTGCGGTTGATCCTCCTCGCTCGGTGTCAACGGGTCTCCTCTGATTGTACTCACCCGATGGTCCTCCGATCGGCATTAGTCCATCTCCCTTTTGTATCCGTTCGTGGTTCGACTTCTTCTATGGGTCGTTCTCACGTTGATGGTGGATCGATGGATATGGTGGTATGCTGACAGAAGTGGTGGGACTCCTTCATGTGGACGGTGGTGTGGTGGTCTCGTTGTGGCAGATGTGACTTTGGAGGGTGCGTTGGTCTCACTAATTGTTGTTGTTTCTTGTTCTTACTGTTTTGTTTGCTACATGTGTTACATCTTGTACATTGGGGTAGGATGATTTGTTCTATTTCTTTTCTTTTTAATTGAAATTATTTCATTGAGAATTACATGTGATCTTTGACGATTAGAGTCAAGTTTGATGTCAACCTTTGATCAATTTATTTGCTCTCATTAATATATTTGTTTGAATTTTACCTCATTAACGTTTTATCATATCTAAGAGGGTGGAGTTATATGATTTTCGATATAGTGGTGTATTTTCTTTTTTATTTATTCTTTTATTTTTTATCTTGATTCTAACTTTTAACTTCCCCATTGTTAATTTCCTTTTCTTTCCGATGGTTAGCTGTATCGGATACTTGGCGTTTTAATGAAAAATTTCCCTTAAAAAAAGGGGGGGCCAGATTTATACGTGCAGTGGGATGAGAGCGAGAATCGAGTGAAGCGGCAAAAGACTGCGGTAACAGACAAATAAATCTACAGTCATATAAACAGTGCGGCTTCAGTGTGTGTATCTATAAAAAAAGTTGTACCTTGCTGTTGGATAAAAAAGGAAAGTTGAAATGTAAAAAAAAGGAACAATGTATATAAATGGTAAAAATGATAATCAAGTTATTAAGATAATCATTTTGTAAAAATTTAGCAAATATCCTTCATTTTATTAAAATTTTATTGATATAATTTTAAGAAAATTGGAAGATATCAATGTAAGAAATTTATAAAATATAAGCAATATAGTGTAATAATAATCATGTAAATTTAACGTATACTTTTAGTGCTTCACAACTCATGAAGATAAGATTATAGTTAAATCAGGTTTAATGTTTTTTCACATGTAAGTCCCACAAAATATGTGCAACAAGAAATGGTTACGAGTGCTAAGCATCATGCACTTCAAGATGTGGAAGTACAAAATATAGCTAGATGATAGTATTCAGAAGTTTGTAATATTTATAATACTCATCAAAGTTGCTTCTAAAAGCAAGTATAGCTCTTTTCTCAAAAGAAAACTTCATGTAGTAACAAACATAGTTCTTGTAACCTGTGTTGAGGATGAAGATGGCAGAATGATCTGCAAGGGAAGAAAATAAAGAAATTAATACAACAAAATGATGAGCTTGTAACCCACAAGTTATTGTAGGAATGAAAATATGAAACTTTGAAAGAACATGTAATGTGCAAACGTTAAAAATAATAGAAAATTACATGAAGATTAATTGAAAATCTAACTCCAATCATAACTTTATTGAAAGTCATAAATTAAAAATCTATTGACGTGAAAATAATTAGCAAAAATAGAAAGCTATAAAGTAAAATTCAACTACAAATCCAATATCGGTATATGAAATCCTCAATGTCATGAAATAAATGTCTATTGTCAATCATATCTACATAATTAACATGAATAGAAATTTGAAAACTCAAAGAAGGTAGAGAATAGTAACTCCGCAGTACTAGGTCCTCAAAGTCATGAGTCATACAACAACTTTCAAAGAAAAGAGAAGAAAAATCTAGTAGAAGAACCCACTTTGCCCTCCTCTTGGTGAGTTTAACGTTTCTTTGAAAAGTACCAACTCATCAACAAAGTAAAGTCCATGAAAGAGGGAAGAAATTTTTTATTTTACACATTGGCAGATGGATATGTAAGAAAGAACGAAACAGAACATAAATATATCGATAAATAGGTAAGAACTATGACAGAAAAATATAGATGAAATAAGGAAAATTCCATTAATTGATACCAATTCATTTTATCACAAAGAATAATTTAAGATGTGCATATATAAGATAATATGATGAGAATCATATTTCATAAAAGGAAACTTGAAATAGGTAGGAATATGATGATGGCACAGGTTTTATTCTCATTTACAGATGACGTAGACTTCTTGTCCTTGTGCTTAATCTGAAAAAAATAAGAGGTTCAATATAAAAGTAAAATTAGAAATCCATTAAACTTCAAAGGAGAGAGAGGAAGAAACAAAACTTGAAACTTATAAAGCTAATAAAGGGCCTTCAAGGTACTTCTTTTAGCATAAATTACTCAATAATCCCCTTAAAGCTTTAAGAGGGGAAAAAAAACTCCCACTGGTTATATCAACAATAAACAACACATTAAAGTAAAAAAAAATTGTAATTTTAGAAACATAGATCTAACAATATTCGAACTCAAGTAACAAATTAAAAAAAAAATAAAAACCTTATCATAAGATTTCAATTGTAATTAGTTTTAGAATGAAAAATTTGCAACCATCCACATTGTAGATGTAATTTCCATAAATCATCACAGTGCACAATCAGACGAAGCAAGAAGTGACATTGGACGAAAATCCTCTAGAGATAGAAAAAACAACAATAATAAAATTAGAGGCAGTCCATACATTAGAGATATGATTAAAAAGAAAAAAAACTCAACTTTCTGAGAGACAAAAGCAATCAGTCTAAAAATCTTAACGAACAATTTTAAAAATAACACATTAAGGAGAAAAAAAGGAAAAAAAATATAGATCCAACAATATTGCAACCCAAGCAACAACAAAAAATAAAATAAAACATGAAGCTACAATTTTGCAAGAAGCTAGCATATAAGAAAAATAACTTAAACATAATAAAAATAGCAACAATAAAACTAATTGAAGGTGTTCTACACATTGGAGATATTATTGAAAAGAAAAAAAACTTAACTTTCTAAGACGTAAAGGTAATTAATCTCAACATAACCATCCTGTATGTGCATATCATATAACTCTATCAAAAAACACATATAAAATTAAGCAAGCCTAAATGACCTTCAATCTCTCAACTTGAAAGGGATCAATGTAGCTGGGACACCACTGAGGTTAGTTATTGATTTGTTTCCTGCTACTGAGAAAACTGGGAGAATTATCGATGGTGTCACAATGTTGATTTGTCGAAAAAAATGTTGTTAAAAGAGGTATTCCTTTGTTGTTGAATGTCAATTGTAGCTCTCGAATCATGTTTGGTGTTTTAACATTCTATATGTAGAAGATTTATCAGAATATCATAAATGCACATATATAGTATCTTGATCAAACGTGTTTGATAGGCCTACAACAACCTCAACGAAGTTTATCTTGCCAAGTAAGAACACTTCCTTTTCTAGCATACTAATTTGGATGTTTCCTTCCAAATCAGAAAAGCATTCACCAAACTAACTACTATCCCCTCTTTCTGATCTTAGTATATACTTGGGTTTTTCCCTTCATCTTGGAAAAAGAAGATTCTTTCATAGAATCCATTTTTTAAGTAGGGATTCAGCAATCTTACAAATCTTTTTAATGCCATGTGGTCGAGGGCTTTCTAATGCCATGATGTGGGCCATGATTTCAAGGTTCATAGCAATTTTAAATGATCTAATTAGATGGGAGGAGGTTGAAAATGCAAATCTTGACAAAAAAGGACAGGAAAAGGAAAGATCTCCTTATAACAAAAATCACCATTAAAGGAAATCTCAAGATGAGAAACCTGGTCAATATATAGCATACCAGTTGTTGTATGAAAGTGCATTGGTATTATGTCATGTAGAAGCACTTCCCATAGACATTGCGATATATAAGTTCCTATATCGAAATTGGAAGCCTATGGTACATCAAAAAAAAGGAATTTTAGTCAACTGGGGGCTGGTGATTTAAATCAGACACTTACCTGTCACTAAAATTTAATCTTCACATGACCTACAATTACGTACTGGATCGAATGGACATGTATAATATGTTGTGTTGAGAGAAATTTCAAAAGGTAATGCTGACCACTCCATTTGTGTTGAATTTGTGTTTAGTCATAAGCTATAACGCAAATAAAGCAAGCGTATTCACCAGAAGAAAATGGTAAGACATCATATTAGGGAAGAAAAGGTGGAAAAACGTGAATGGAGGAGAGTGTCTCACCTGATAGATGTTATATCTCTGCTCGAACTCAGAAGAAAAATTATAGTGTGGAGCTATTAAGTATTGTATGCTTCACTTTTGGTAAGTAGCAAAAGATCTCTACTTCCCTATATCAGTGTTTCAGACATAAAGAACTATACACGCTCATCAGTATTATCAAGCAAATTGACATGGTAGCATTCCACCTTTTTCTTTTAAAGGAGTTACAAATTGAAAGTCTATCTCATATGACTTACTATCCAAATCAAACCAGCAACATTTGTATGGATCTTGTCTTCCATTTCACCCAACAACATTTTTCACTTAAGCACCATGAGCTATCTAAAATGAAACAATTTGAATTACACATTAACCATGAAGTCTTAAGTTGCATCCACAAGAATGCAAAATCAAAATGTAGAATGCATGCATGGTTGCAGTACATGTTGCTAATCATTTGATTTTGAATCCAATGATTTGACTACACTACTCTTGTATCGCATTTGATTAGATGCCAATTAGATCAACCCCAATCGTCGAATCTCACGATGACAGTAAAAGAAAGGAAGGACACAATACATTTTGCCCATAAAAGTAAAAATAGTTTAATCAAAAAGACTGAAGGTTGAAAATCAATATCCTAAATAAAAAAGGTAAATTTCCTTTTAATTAGATCAAGAAGGATGCAAATGCCCCTTTTTCTTTCCCTCAACCTGTGGCAGTTGGAGGAGAAAGGGAAGGGGAGAAACTGGTTGAAAACTCTTTCATCATAGAGAAGGGTTTTGAGACCCAAAAGATAATCAACAATACATGCAAGAGAATATTTTTTTGCCAATAACTTCCGACATGAAATTCATTCATAAAATACATAGATCCTCATCCACGCTAGCATCACCATGATCAAAGACATGCATAGAGCAAAACTTGAGCAGAACTAGAAAATTCCATCTTCTCTAAAAAAGAGGTTAGTAGCTCTGTTCAGCAACTACCTAATTATTCTCCGCAACACCCAACATCTTCCTTTGAAAATAAGCATTGTGTAAGTAAATGAGAAACACATGCTTTATGAGCCAAAAGCAACAGCTCATGCATTAATTTTGGATCTTTTATCCACAAATAATACAACCAAAGATTGCAAATACATGTAGCAAAAAGAGGTAAACAACTTACAGGCACAAACCAACAAATTCCCCCAACATAATGCACCCTCAACCACAACTTCTCCAGCTTTCTCCCAACTGACCTGACACAATCACAAAGCAAATCCAAAACATCAGATGAAGCAAAAGTGATGAGGTGAAACTAATTATTTAGCCATTTGGTTAAAAAATATATATACAATACAACAAAACCAAAGATAAAATTTTATCACAAATTGGCCCAATTTGGAACAGCATCTCATAAAAGAATTACCTGGTTACGTCTTCTCTTTCTTTCTTCCCGAAAATGAGCAAAGGCATGAGGATCAAAATCAAAAACATGCATAACCTGCTTTTTTGGAATAGCAGAAGCAACTTGTTGAGCATATAATATTATGAAAATCTGTGTTCTTCCCGGTTAAAAACTAAAAAAGAAACCAACCTCATGAATTAATGTCTGGGAGCTTTCTGCTTCAGCTGTCAAATGTCCGGGAGCAACATTGACATGACCTACACAAACCATAAGCACATCTCCAAGAAAGTCCAATTGAAGACCAAATAGAATACCAGAAGAGACTTACCAATAATTTCACGTCCCCATTGGTCACGTTCACAAGCTACTGCCCACTACGTCTTCACGAGTCCATTGGAGGAGAGCTCGAAACCTCCATCGCTGCTCCGAAAAAGGGGATTTGGGACGGCGGAGGGGAGGTTGGGATCGGGGAGGGGACGGATGCTCGTCAGCGGAGGGGAGGTTGGGGTTGGCGGATGGAATTCCAAGTCTAAGGAGGAGGAGGAGGGAGGGAAGGAGTGCCCTCCTGGCATTCCCCTCTATGCTTCTTCTTTTCCTTCTTCTTCTTTGAGGGGGAGGAAGGGGGCGACCAGGTCTGCTGGGAGCACCCTCGCCAGCCAGAGAGAGAGAGAGTGCAATTAAATAAAATAGAAAATAAGTGAATAGTGACCTTAATCGGAAGAAGATGAAAAAACTAATGGTTGGTTTACTGTAGAAGAACAGGGGATTCCCGTGGGAGGAGATGGCATGCACGAGGAGCTGACTGGAGGCGAAGCTGTGGGCGGCGTTGGGTTCGGCAACGTGTGGGGAACCTGTTGGTGGTGACGACATGATGTGAGGTTGCCGAAGGCGGCCACTCAACGCGGCGATGGCTGGCGGCGATGGAGCTCGACGATGGTGAAGGAGCCGCTGCTTGGTGGCTTGGTTGGCGTGGGTGTGTAGGAAAGTATGCGACGAGCTCGATAGTGGTTGGATTTGGCGAGATGGTGACCGAAGTTGGTGTGGGAGGAGCGGTGTTGATGGGTTCTTTGCCTGAAAGACAGAGGAAGAAGAAGATGGAGACGGCGGAAACGAAAAGAAAAGAAAGAAAGAGGAGTTGCTGCACCTTCCTTTGTCGAGGAGAAAACGGTGGAGGAGGGACTCGAGGTGGGAGGGTGTGGTGGCGGTGGTCGCGGGGCGAGGGGCGAGGAGAGGGAGAAGGCAGGGGCCGCGGGGTGGCAGTGGCCGAGAGAGGGGAGGGGATGCTGGGAAGGGGTCGTAAGGTGGTGGGTGTGGCTGCATGAGTGGAGTAGAGGGAGAGGGTGCCAAGGAAGGAGTTGAGGAGGGAGATGTCGGGGAGGGAGGAGCAGCGAGAGAGATGGAGGAGGAGGAGGTGCGAGGAAGAGCTCAAAAGCGACGGCGGAGACATCAATAGGGAGAGGAGGGGTCTGAAATTAGACATAACCTTCGCTATTTCTACATCAGATGTCATTGCCACTGGTAGCAGCTACGGTGAAATATAGACTCAAACCTACACGAGCTCTAAGAGATATTATGGATGGTGAAGGGGTGATTCTACATCATTAAGGCCTGATTTATAATGTGTGGTGGGATGTGAGAGAGAGATAGAATCGAGTGTAGCAACGAAAGACGTGTGGTAACTAACGAAATAAATCTACAATGACGATCTCACACGGCTTCAGTATATATATATATAGGTAGATGGTCTAATTACAGGTGTGAAATTTGTTGTATGTTTGCCAGCTCCCTTTATTTGATGGTTGATCAAGGAGCATGAATACGATAAATTACTTGAAATGTACACATTGAAATCACCAGAAAATAAAAAGAAACTAATATTGTACCTGCACGCTGCATCGGAAAAAGGAAATATTTAGCAAAATTATGATATTAAAGATGGTGCGTAGCAGGGCATATTAAAAGTTAAATCAAATTTCAATTTATGTAGTGTTGTTTGAAACTATGCCAGAGGTTGAAGATAATTATCATGATCGAGATGTTGCCGATTCTTTTTCGGGTTCTAGATTCTCGAACTCTCACCGGCGTGGATTGAGTTGATTACTGAAGCTTCTTTATAGATGATAACATCGTTATCCTATGACGTGAAGTAATTTGTATAATTTGTTACAAAGCGATTATGGGGACGTGTTCTTTGTATCTATCTTTTTTTTGTTTTTTTTTGCTATTTCCGAGGCATAGTGTCCCTCTGTGTCCTGGTACGGGGTATTTTCTTCCCTCTTACCAAAGAATTTTGATCGTCATTCTGTCTTCACCTCTTGAAGTTTCACATCTTCGTTCTCATTAATGGAAGAACTCCTTTTCGGAAAAAAAACTTGCACCATCCAAAAGAAGTTGTGCAATAGAGTCATTATACGATAGAGGAAATAGGTACGATAAGACTCTTAATGCTGTAGTCACCATCCTGAGTAAGATTACACAGAGAGACTTACCTAAATGTGAGGAAGACCGATATGCTTGTTTGTCATCAAAAAGTAATATAATTTACCTTTGACGATAAAATATAAAATTGTCGTCGATGTATATTTGACTATAATTTTATAATCATGACCAAATATCATTCCTATTCTCATGAGGAAGTTACATTGGGTAATAGTTATCAAATATACGTCACTAACTACTCATGGACAATTATTATTAATAAATTATCGACAAAGTGAATTGGCAACAATTTTTCAATAGTGTTAATGATTTCTTTTTCACTTGTTGAAACCTTTTTGTGGTAATTTTCATAAACTAATGTTAATAGTATTGGTGACAATTTTCATAAAGTTGTCGTAGAAAGATCAACTTCTTCGTGAGGAGTCAAACTATTAGTGATAGTTTTGTCTAAGAATTGTTTCAAAATATTGACACAAAGTAATTTTTTGGGATGCTATTTGATAACAATTTTGAATTGTCACCAAAAGGTCATTTTCTTGTAGATTCACCGATGATTTTCAATTCCAAATCTAGTTGAGAAATCTCGTGACAAAGGGAATGTATCCCTATAAAGCACGAGGAGATACTCTCCTTGCTTGAATGTTGTTAGCTTGTTCTCCAACAACTATAGTCACCCATTGTTTTTGTACAAGAAGAGCATGGCGAGTGCATCCTACACTTCCTTCGGAGTGGTGTCCTCCCAGATGTGCTTCATCAACTCCTTGATAGTTGTCTTTAGCAGGAACATGGCTTTACCGCTTTTAATCTTTGAAATGACCCTTCTCAAGGGTCGTTCGGGAATTTTCCAGAATGGTACGGGTGTTAGTGCAATTTTAAACGCCCTTAATTTTAGTTGTGGGCTCTACAGGGAAAAAGGAGACCTTGCAAGGTCAACCTCGCAATTTTCCCTCCACACACAACTCACGCACACACACACACCCAAAACCCTAAGCCCTTCTCTTTATAAAACCCCCCTCACCTCTCCACATCCAGTGCCACCGCCACTCCTCCACCCTTGCCACCTCCACTCCATCCCTTGTTGCAGCCGGTAGCCACCTCTTTTCCCCCATCTCCTTGTCACCATGAGTGGGGGAGAAGGAGAGGAGAGGAACAGGAGGAGCATGGAGGAGAGGAAGGGCAAGCGAAGGAGAAAAGGGGAGCCGGGGGGAAACACATGGAGGGGGAGAGAGAGGGAAGCTCGGGAGAGGAGGGAGAGCGGCAGGTGACTTGAAGCTACTGCTGCAGGGAGCTCTGCTGCGATTGCAGTAGCACGCAGAGGAGGAACTGAAGAAGAGCTTCGCGAGGAAGCTCTGCACACGGACATTTCCACATTATCAGACATATGGAACCTTTGTCAGATGGCTGGAAGGGTCGTCGGACCTCTAGAGAGGGCTTAGGACGTCGATAGCACATAGGGTGTCGAGGTACGTACCATGCATGAGCCTGCATGCGTGTACGGTCATGTTTAGGTGTTGCATGTTAAGCTGCGCGTGCATGCTCAGGTACAAGGGTGTTGAAAAGGCGCATGGCACGACCTTCGAGGCGCTTTAAAATGTCTAGAGACCGTGCCAGACATTTGACTGCTTTTCCAGATGACCGGGAGTAGTGTCAGACATTTGGAAGCTCCCTCAGACGGCTGCGAATGGGTTCATGTTGGTGCCAGAGCACCACAATCGTTTATTTTGATGATAACAAAACACTTGTTATTTAACATTTTCTTTTAAGTCCTAGCTTTCAGCTCAAATTGCAAATGGAGACAAGTGTAGAGACGGAGTTCGAGCTTGCATCCATGGTGGATTGGAGGAGCTTGATAGAGGAGAAGCAGCTTCGCGTGGAGTGAAAGCTTGAAGAAGGAAGGAGATGAAGAAAATGATAGATTTCCTTTCTTGTTCATTGTACTTTGTTATTTGTTCTTTTGTTGCTCTTTATTTTCTTTCTTAGTAGCATGTTAAAGAGCCTCAAAGTATCCTCAAAGTAGTCTTAGGAACACCTGCCAGACCCTTCCTAGAGAACTTAGAAAATCAAGATAGGTTTCAGATAGCCTAATTAGACATCCAATCTGGAAATCAGACGTCTGATCTTGACTTTTAAGACGTTTGACTATTGACTCAAATGTCCAATAACTTAAGCTGAACTTAGTAGGTTCTGTCTGTTGAAATCAGACATCCAGATCTTAGTCCAAACGTCTTAGAAGACGTCTGGTGGTTGTGTCAGACGTCCAACTAGTGGAACGTTGGCTAACAAAGTAACCGTTGAGGAAAATAACCTTTAGGCTTATACCAAAGGTCCTCTGATATGTGACTGTTGAGCCCCGATTGAGCCGAAATCACTTGTCTTGAGGATTATAGCTGTTTCGGCTCTTGGGAATCCATTCCTACACTTAATTAGATTTCTAGATGTCTAGACCTAGTGCCAGACGTCCTATACGTTATCTGATTAGTTCACACTAGAACCCTGTTTAGGTCTGACTCTAGTTAGTAAGGGAACCTGTCTAGAATTAGACGTCTGACTTAGTTCCCAGACGTCTTAAGAGTGACTTCCAGACGTTTGATATTTTTCCCAAATGACTAATGACCCTATCAGAATCATTAATGATTCTGATTGCGGCTTACCTTGCTGATGGCAGTGCTATCATGCTCTATAACTCACCTAATTTAGCTAAGTCTTAAGGTAAATTAACCTAAATAATACATAAAAAGGGTACAATATCGTATGGAGGAAGATTCATCAGAATAATCCCAAGAGATCGCAAAACAAGTCAGGATAACCAATTTAGGTTTCCTTTGAAATTATACTATTAAAGAGAACAACTAAACCCTATGTTTGATCTGGCCTAGTTTGATAAGATTCCTATGAAAATATTACAAATTAAACCTTCTAAAAATTATAAATAAATATCCCACAAGGTTTAATTTAATCAGATACGTCAAATAAGCCAATTAAACCAAAAGCAGTAACCTATGTGAATAAATAATGTCAAATGAGTTTAAATGGAGGATTTACCAACCAAACAACTTCAAAACTCGAAATTGACATGACCACCAGATTCCCTAGATCCTAATTGAGCTTCCATAAATAGTTGGACCTAATTTGACAATGTTCATACCTACTTTGCATTTAAACCCCTAAGTTTCTTAAATCCTTGCAAGTGGTCCAATTTCATTACTCTTGGGTCCTTCTCTTCTTGTGAACCGGTCCTCGACGTCATCTTCCTCCTTCAGCAGCCGCGGAACCGTTGACCAAACTAACCGACGACCTTCTAGCGCCATTTGCAGCTGCTTCGAGCATCAACTGAGCTCGACCTCTGAGGCGAAGTTGTTTGCCATTCCATTCCGCATAGATCGAGATACATCTCACCGACTGTCGTTGTTGCAACAACCTGCAACCTTTGGTCAAAAACAAACGCGGAGGTACGAGTTGTTGGAAGGTCTTCTCGCTACCTCCTACAACAAATTTACGCACGGTCGAGGCTCTTTAAAGCCTTGCGATGCTCCTCCAAGTCGAGTCGTCTGGAATCCGAGCGCAACCGCTGCCTTCTCTTCTTCCTCCGTGCATCGCTATTGCCAAATCTTGAGGTCTTCTCCACCCCTTCGCTCCGCTGCCTCTTGCCATCAAACGAGAGTGCAGGCACCTTCGTCTCTCTCTCGTCGAGCTTCCCAACCCAGCAGCCGATTCTCTACCTCCTTCGTCGACCTCAATTCCTTCTCCGATTCTTCGTTGGTGGCCTGCCACCGCTATCGGTCTCCACCTCTCCTTCCTCCAAATTAGGTTAGGTTTTTTTCTTCCCCTTTCTTCCCTCTAACTTCTCATCTCTCCAATTTTAAATTCCAACCCCGTTTGAGCATCACCGACCACCATCTTTAAGGGCTCCGGCGAGCGTCTTCGCCACATCACTGAGCCCCTTCGCACAGCACGTAGAAATAAGGAAAAGCTTCGAGGATCTTCCCTGAAGCTCCTGGACTGGTCTAGGACTGAGAGGTTCATTTTGCTATGCACAGGTACCCGCTAGAGCTACCCTTCATCTTCACCTCCGGCGATCCCTCCGATGAGGACTTCTGTGCACTGCACACCTCCATCCTCCTCGCCGACATGCCCATAACCTATGTTGTAATGACTCGTTACACTTTTAACCATTTAAGATGTCTAGAGTTTCAGTCAGACGTCTGACCAGACGTATGGACCCGTTCCCGGACGTCTGGAAGTGGAATTTTTGTACTGGGCACTGCGCTCTGCGCTCGGGCGACGTGCAAAGACCGTTCCTTCCTCTCTCTCTTCCTCATCTCCCTCGAACCCTAAACCCCACACCCTCCTATTTATACCCCCTTTTTCCGTTCGTCTCCTCATACCACCAGCCACCACCACCTTCAGATCTCCAGTGAGGCGAGTGGAGGGCGAGCGAGGGAGAGCGAGAGGGAGGAAGGAGGAGAGTGTGGGACGAGGAGGAGGCCCAAGGTCAGTGGAGCTTTAGTGGAAGCTTGGCAGAGTTGTCGTGGAGGCTCGATGGGACTTGGAGGGGCTCAGGGAGGTGACTTCCGACCCTCTACAGCCACGGGAGGGTCTGCGGAAGCTTCTGCGGGCGAGCTCTCAAAGGAGATAGCTCGCGGGAGAGGTTCTGATACTGGTATTTTTCTTGTATCAAACGTCTAGAGTCGACCAGATGACCGTGGCAACAGCTGGATGTCCGGGTCTAAGGATGGACGTCTGAAAGTACGCACAGTGCTAAGGTACGTGCTTTTTCACGGTTACAGCCATGCAGGCCTCACCGCAGAAGCTTGGTTTGGCCTGATTTGGACCTACGATTTTCTTATGCAAGTAAAGGTCCTTGGGAACGCGCGTGGAATGCTTTCCCACGCATTTTTGGATGTTTGATCACATCACCAGACGTCCGGAGGTGCGTCCAGTCGACCAAAGACATTGTCCGACGTCTGGAAATATATTCAGACGATCGCAGAGAAGGTTTGGACGTCTGAGGATACCGCAGGAACATAAGGTAAGATTTGACGCCTTTTAAGACGTCTGAAATTATTCCCAGATATCTGATTTTGAACAGTAGGCATGTTTTTGACTTGTTTAGGGTCCGTTTTACGCAAACGTAATACCTGCACTTTCCTTCGAGATCCTCTACGTACTCGAGTCCGTTAGACACTATTCAAGACTAAGAGTTGAGCAGCCCGAATTTCTGGCTGCGAAGTGTGCCGGGCCCAGTCGAGTCCAACCGTAGTTTTTCTTCAGCACTTCCTTTCTTTTTCTCTATTGTTGTAGTAAGTAATGGAGTCCTAGTTACTGTTCTGCTACTACTACTGTTTACTTTCTGCTTTTCGTTGCTGTTGTTGTTGTGGTGGTATGTACTAGGACAGGTGCTCTATTTCCTTTACTGTTTTGTACGTTTCTTCTTCTTAGTTATATCGCATGTGTGAATATGGTTTATTTTCCTGCTTTTGGTTATTTCTTGTTGGATGACTAGGTCTTGGGATTAGTAGAGGAGAGCTGGTCTCGGATCCTGTAGGGATCCAAGAACCGGATCGTAACAAGATGGTATCAGAGCAAGGTCGTCTCGAGAAATGAACCAATTGGCTTGAGAATAACCATTCACGTGCATGTAACTAGGATAGCCACCACAACGTATCGCTTTGATATTCGTTTCGAGTCTTATTCGGTATTGTTGACCTCTTGTTCTATCTTTCACGTCTTCTTGCAGGAGATGCCTCGTCGGGGAGTTCTCGAGGCGGGCCGTGGTCCCGGCCGTGGACGAGGTCGAAGGGGCGGACATGCCATGCCTAAGGTACCAGTTGACCCACCTCTTCTCCCAGGTGTTCAGGCCCAGGATCTCGCCTAGCTGATCAGAGATATCATGCAAGAGGAGCTCCACCAGCCTCCATGGGCACCTCTCCTTGAGGACATGGAGGGGGAGTCCTCAGCGGGACAGAGAGACCGTAGCAGGACCGTACGAGCAGGAGGGGGAGGGGGTGGTCCTCGACCACCCCCACCTCACTCTGACACTTCCGAGCATGAGCCCTCCTTGCTTGGAGGCGTGCCCATTCCCCCACTGCAGCTGCACCACGAGCTGTTCGGACAATTCCGGAAGCTGAAGCCCCCCTCCTTCAAGGAAGATGAGGACCCGTCTGAGGAAGAGGACTGGCTGGAGGAGGGGAGGGAGCCGACGTGGGACCAGTTCATGACTCTCTTCTGCGAGCAGTACTTTGCGCAGACTTGGCAGGACCAGAGGAGGCAGGAGTTCCACTCACTCCGCTAGGGGACGATGACTGTTAGCATGTATCGCATGCATTTTCTGAAGCTATCATGTTTTGCCTCGACAACCGTGTCTACGGAGGAGGAGCGCCTGTGAAGGTTTACTGAGGGGCTCTGACTTACTATTTGGGGGTATGTCAAACTCCTGAAGCTGCCGACTTTCTCATGAGTGGTTGAGTGGTAACGGTAGCCGCTTTGGCCGTTTTTGTGTCTTTATGTTTATTATAGTACAGTCGTTATAGTATAAGACAAAACAGCTACGGTTATCATTACAAAAGATTTTTTACTCGGAAGTTGTATTCCCGAGGTCGAACTCAAGGAGCTACTGGAATTCTAGAATTACAAGGGTTCTCTAATTAGATTACAAAATAAGAGAGAGAGAGAGAGATCTTTTCTTCTTCTTCTTTCTTCCTCTTTACTCTTTTCCTTCTTCTTCTCTTTTCTTCTTCTTCTTCTTCTGGCTGCCTTCTTCTTCTGTTCTTTCTTTTCTTTCTCTTCTTCTCTTTCTTTTCTTTCTTTTGCTCTGGCGGCTATGTCTTCTTCCCTCTTCTTCTTCTTCTTCTTCTTCTTCTTCTTCTTTTTCTTCAGTCTTCTTTTTCTTCTTTTCTTGCTTTATCTCCTCTAGCCACTGCTCAACCGTCGTCTGATGCAGTGGTCAGATGACTTAACTGTAGGTTTGCTACAGTGCTCCTCTTCTTCTTTTTCTGTTTCTTCTCTCTTATTTCTCCTTCTTCTTTCTTTCTTCTGAGTGGCTAAGGCTTCGGCCACCTTCCTTTCTTCTTCTTTTTTGCTCCTGCACGCTCACACAATGGGTCAGGGCAAAACCTACCCCTTCCCTTCCCCACGTCTCTCCCTCTCAGAATTCTCTTATAGGATCGCTCTCCCAGAGCCGGGTAATTGGGTGCGGGTATCGCGCCCGGAACCAGGCCCACCAGCGTGCGGTGGTGGGCGAGGAGTGCACGGGTTAGGTTAATCGGATCCGGCCAAGACCCGCGAAGCGTGAGCACGGGCGAGGGCGAGCGAGCGAGTGGCACGCTGCATGCGGGTGAGAGGGACCTGACCCCTGTGTTCGAAGGAAGTAAGCCCTAAATACTTTTTCAATATAAGTGTGGGCGCGTGGCCGCACACTTACGAGGTGGGACTTCGCGTCTGCAGGCGAGGAGTCCGCGACCAATTGGGGCAGCCTGTGAGGCTTTCGACCCAGCGACAGGCTTGGATGCCTTCGCGACGTTGGCCCGCACAACCTGGGACTAGCGCCTGGGCGAGAGAGCACTTGCAGCGGCAGGTGAAGGAGCTTCACCTGCTCAGTAATGGCGGTGAAGGGGGCGTGACCTGAAATCAAGAATACGGCCTCTCGGCCCAATCAGAGGATGCAGGGAGCTTTGCCGGAGTGCGGCGAAGGCAGTGCGGGTGGTGGCGAGGCGTGAGGCGGCGTATGGTGGCAGCCCTAGGTCGGACTGTGGTCGGAGAGATGGGTGATAACGGCGTTGTGACTAGCTTTTGTTATAGAAATAGCGTTGTAGTACAGCTAGTTATTGCCATTATTACAGATATATTTTTTTTACTCGAAAAATAAAAGAGTTCCCGAGGTCAAACTCAGGGAGCAAGTCGTATTCTAGAGATATACAAATTCTATTACAAAAATAAAGAGAGAGAGTGAGAGAGAGATGAAAGTTTGGCTTCTTCTTCTTCTCTTCTTTCTTCCTCTTTGTCTTCTCTCCTCTTTGGCTTTTGTTCTTCCTGTTCTTCTTCTTCTTCTTCTTCTTCTTCTTCTGCTTTCTTTAGATCTTCTTCTTTTTCTTGCTTCTTGCTTCTTGCTTCTCTTCTTCTTCTGCTTTCTATTTCTTCACTTGGCTGCTCCTTCTCTCTTCTTTTCTTCTTTGTCTTCACCTGTCTTCAGGACGTCGTCTGATTTTCCAATCAGACGACTTAACCCGCGGATGCTACAGTGCCGCTTCAGTTCTTTTTCTTCCGCAGCCCTTCTTCTTCTTCACCTGTGCCTGCACGCTCAAGAGTTCAGCATCAGAGGGCAAAACCTACTCTACCCTCTCCCCGCGTCTCTCTCTCTCTGAATTCGCTCTTAGGACAGCTCTCCCAGAGCAACCGGGTAATCGGGTACGAGTCGCGCCCGGGTCCAGGCCCACCGGCGTGCGGTGGTGGGCGAGGAGTGCCAGTCAAGTCGGGTCGGGTCGGCCGGATCCGCGCGATGAGCTCGCGGACGGGCCGGGTGAAGCGGTGTGAGAGGGACCTCACCCTGTGTGCTGAGGCGATAAGCCTACAACACTTTTTCAACTTATATCGGCGCTCCTCTTCGAAGCCTTCCGAGGTGGGACTAAATGTCCCACCCCAATGTGAGCGCCTGCACAGAGGAAGCAGCGGCAGCCGAACTTCGCGCGAGGGCTTCGGGCGAGGGCTTCGCCTGAACTGCAGCCTGACACTTTGCGAAGCTACCCCACGAAGCCTGGGAGCCTGACCTGGGCGTGGTGTTGCTTGGAGCAGCAGGTCGAAGGAGCTTCGCTGCTCAGCAATGGCGATGGCGGGCGCAACACCTGTTCACAGAAGCACGGCCTCTCGGCCTAATCAGATATGCGGAGAACCTTCGCCGTGGCACGGCGAAGGTGGTCGGAGGGTCTGCAGTGGGCGTGGTGGAGCAAAAGGGTCGCCCTAGGTCAAACTGCGGGCGGAGAAGTGGGTGTGTTTGGTGGATCTGCAGAGGGCGTTTAGTGGGAAGTGGAGGGGCGGAAGAGGATCAGGGTGAGGAGGCAGAGGTTATGCACAGGTTGGCGAGTTGTGTGGGGTGCTGGAGCGATGGGAGAGGTTCGCCGAAGTTTGGCCGGAGGTGGAGAAGGTGAGGGTGATCGGTGGGAAATCGGTGGCGATAGTAAGGGCTTTCAGTATGGAAAAGAAAGAGGGGAGGAAGAGGAGAAGTTTACCTACTAAGCTGGACGAAGAGGGGTTGGCGCAGGCGACAGTCGTATCGACTTTCGCCGGAGAAGAAATTGCCCAGAGGAAGGGGCGACGGCGAGGAGAGGGCCGGAGAGGCGCCAGCTGGGTGCGGCGTGGCGCGGAAAGATCGAGGGAAGGTAACCCTGCTGCTGGTAGTGCGGCAGGGCGACGAGGAGGAGGAGGAGAGGCCGCCGGAGCAAGGGGGCGTCTGTCGGAGTGGGAAGGGAGGAATTGAGGGGGTGTCTCCGTCAGATCCGAGCTTCCTCAGAACGGCGGAGCGACGAGGGTATTTATAGGGGCAGAATCAGAGAGGAGGGCGGAGGGAGACGACGTGTCTCCCTCGCCGGAGGACGCCGGAAGTGGAGACCCATACCGTCCGTGCGTTCGCACGGGCGGTATGGGTGGTCGCAGCACTCAGGGGGGTGTCCCTGCGGTGGCTGACGACGCAGGGTACCCCCCATTGACTTGCCAGGGCCCCTCCCTCACCCTGCGCGGCGTCATGCTCCGCGCAAGGTCGCCGGAGCATGGCGCTACTCAGGTTTTGCAGGAGGGACCTAAATGCAAAGAATGAGGGAGAGTTAGGGGCTAAAATGTGAGGGTTCAAAAGTTGAGGGCCAAAAGGTAAATATATGAGGACCAAAGTGTAAAGTTGGTCAAGAAGGTTTCTTCTTAGGCCCAAGTTTTTATACATGACTAATTAGGACCTAAGGATTCTGATGGTGAATTTTATTTCTAGATTAAACCTTGTCTTACCGATCAATTTACGTAAAAACCCAAATTAAGTTGTTAATTGGGCATGGTTCTCAATGTAGGTCAAAATGGGTTCCTAAGGTCAAATTGAAAGTCCTAAACCCTAGAGATTATTTTTCTATGAATTTTAGAGGGTTTAGTTGATTTTTAACTTACCTCGAACCACGTGAATTGAAGTGGGTTTATTTTTAGGGTTACAGGATGTCATTTAATTCCTTGGAGTTGCTGTAGCCCTTATTAAGTCATCTCATCCCATTTTTCTTCTTATTAGGTTGTTTTGACTTATGTTTGGATCCTGAGTTACCCTATTTTCAGATCAGATTGGTGAAATTGCATTTTTGCCCCTTAGTTTTTATTTTCTTTGCAAACTCAGAATCTCTCTGAGCCAAGCCTTTCTAGAGTTATGTAGGATCTTTTTCTTGCATATTAGGGTTAAATGGTGCTAGTTTAGGGTTTGTGACGAGGTTCTCATCAATGGGTTTGTTTGAGAGGTCATTGGGTGGCGTGCGGCAGGGAATGGAAAGGGGGGATCTGTTGAGTGGAGTGAGGGGAAGCTTCTGAGGTAGTCGGCGAGGGGTGCGAAGGTCTGTGGAGGTGGGATGAGCTCGTCGGAGAGGGTGGTCGGAGACGGAGCAGGCGGAGATGGAAGTCGTGTGTGGAGGGGCGAAAAGATAAATTGAGTGAGGGAAAATGTAAGGGAGGAGGAGGAGAAGCTATTTACCTAGGTTATGGACGAAGGGGAGGGCGGAGCCACCGGCTCGTACCTGCAGGAGCTGGGAAAGAAAAGGCCTGGAGGGGGAGATCGGCGATGAGGAGGCAGGCGGAGGGTGCCGGCGAGTGCAGCACGACACAGACGAGAGGGTTAGGAGAACCCTACTGGAGGTAAGGCGACAGAGCGACGAGGAGGAAGAGGAAGGAGTCGCCGGAAGCTGCGGGCCGTCTGATGGAGGAGGAGGGGATGAAGTGGGGGGTTATTCTCCGTCAGAGAGAGCTTGCCAAAACCGGTAGGGGGTGCTGGTTCTTATAAAGGGGATGGCGGAGAGGGAGGCGCGAGCTGGGGACGTGCCAGCCTCGCCGAAGCGTGGGAAGAAACGAGACCCATACCTTCCGCGCGTTCGCACGGAAGGTATGGTGGTTGGCAGGCAGCATGGCCGTGTCCCTGCGACGTCCTACCCTGTGTCTGTTTTGCAAGGCGGTCACCTCTCTCTACGCAGCGCCATGCTCCGCGCAAAGTCGCCGGAGCATGGTGCTGCGTAGAGTTTTGCAGGAGGGACCATTATGCAAAGAACGACGAGAAAGATGGGGGCCAAAATGCAAGGGTTTCGAAAGATAAGGGTCAAAAAGTAAATGAAGAAGACCAAATTGCAAAGTCGGTCAAAGAGGTCTCTTCTTAGGCTCAAGTTTTTATACACGACTAATTTGAACATAAGGATTTTAATGGTGAATTTTATTTCTAGGTTGGACCATGTTTGACCGGCCAATTTATGTAAAAACCCAGATTAAGTCATTAATTGGGCATGGTTCTCTTTGTAGGTCAAAATGGATTTCTAAGGCCAAATTGAAGGTTCTAAACCCTAGAGATTATTTTTCTATGAATTTTAGAGGGTTTAGTTGATTTTTACCCTACCTCAAACCTCATGAATTGAAGTGGATTTGTTTTAGGGTTACAGAATGTCATTTAATTTTTTTGAAGTTGCTATAACCCTTTTTAGATCAGATCATCCCACTTTCCTTCTTATTAGGCTTGTTTGACCTTTGTTTGGATCCTTAATTACCCTGCTTGCAAACTGCGTTGGAAAAATTGTAGTTTTACCCCTCATGATATATTTTCTTCTCAAACTCAGAATTCTCTGAGTTAAGCCTTTCTTTGGGGTTATGTAGGAGCTTTTTCTTACATATCTGGGTTAGATTGTGCTAGTTAGGGTTCATGATGAGGTTCTCATCATTGAGGTAGCCATGACCTATGAGGAGACCAACCTGGTCGCGCGAGACACTGACAGCGGACGAAAGAGGCCCTTCCAGCTAGAATACTCTCAGGGACATAGGAGAGGAGGCACACGACACCTGCAGGAGAGCCGCCTCATTTTGCAGGGCCATCAGTGGACTTTGGGGGCCCTAGACAGGGGCCAGTTGCCAGCACTGGACCCCCGGCCAACTGCCAGCAGGGTCCTACAGAGGGAGGAAGTCGTGTTCCCCTCTGTTACCAGTATGGCCAACCGGGCCACAACAGGAGGGACTGCCCATCTAAAGCCGGAGCACAGCAGATGCTCCCCGCACCGAACGTTTGAGGCCGAGCTGGTGGTCATGGTCACCAGGCACGTGGGGGAGGGCAGCAGTCACAAGGAGGGTACTAGCTAGCGACTGCTCGCCCGACCCAAAGTGTAGCTGCTTCGTCTGCTCCGAGGACTGAGAGGCATTTCAACGCCCTGACACACAGAGACGCCAGGGCTTCAGGTTCAATGGTGGCAGGTATGGCTACTCTTTCTGGCAAATTAGTGTACGTACTTTTTGATTCCAGCGCCACGCACTCTTTTGTCGTGACGAGTTTTGCTGTCAGTTTGGGACAAGGTAGTGTACTGTTAAAGAATCCGTTTGTGATCAGAGGCCCAGGTGGCCAGTTGTTTGTGGCTGAGGAGGTCTACATGGACCGCAAGGTCAATATAGGGAGACACAGCCTCCCTGCTGACCTGATTGTGATACAGATGGAGGATTTTGGCGTGATCCTAGGGATGGACTGGCTGCCCGCCTATCACGCCCTAGTGGATTATTTCGGTAGGAGGATCGTCTTCTCCATACCAGTGTTGCCTCCCTTTGAGTTTCACGAATAGCCGATGGACGGAGGTTTCAGGTGTATCTCCGCGCTTCGGGCAGCAAGGCTTTTGGGTCAGGGGTGTGAGGGCTTTTTGCCCTGTGTAGTGGCAATGTGGTGAGGAGAATCACTCCTTCACGCTATTTAATCACCTCCTCTGCCTCGCGCTCAAGGTATCACTCATTTTTCACCCCCATTCATCATTGTGTCAGTGATAGGGGCGTAACTCTCCTCCTCAATTTTGTCGCTGCAGTGACCAGCTGTAGGCTAGGGATCCCATTCCTCACTGGAGTCCTCCTCATCTCCCTTCGTCGCTGCAGTGACTAGCTGCAGCCTAGGCATCCCAATCTTCCTTTAGATTAGGACTTTACATACTTTCTAGAATAGTTAGATTAGTAATTAGTTTAGTGTAGTTGATTAGATGATCAAATTGTGTAGTAGTTAGCTTAGGAGTAGATTAAAGTAGAATCCATGCATTTCACCTCCTCTGATCACTTCAAATCAGAGGAGATGATTTCTCCCATCCACTGATCATTGACTCCCCCTCTTCATGTTTTCACTTCGCATTCTGATTTTCCTCAGTTTTTGTTTCGCAATTCACCCATCCATTAGAGTCAAACCCTCATCTCATTGCTCTCAAGTTTTGAGATGAGGATTTGCGCTCAAACCATCTAGGGGTCTCCATCCATCTCAGATTTTCCACGAGGACCCTTAATCTGGTTTTAAATGGAATCAACTTGCTTGATCTGATTTCAATTTGGTTTTTCAAAGCAAAATCGTGAGATTTTGATCAAATTAGGTTTTGAATGGGTTTTGATCAAGTGAATCGATTTGTTTTTGAGCTAAATCAGTCCATGGCTGTGAATCTAAGACAATTTTTAATGATGAATTTTTCCTTAGATGAGCCATGGTTGATGTTGTTATGAGATTAGATTTTGATGGTTTTTCAATGTAAGGTAGAGTCAAGGAGAATCGACTTTGTTGATTCAAGGCTCTACCTAATATTTTTGTGCGGGTATTAGTATTTGAACTTTTGATTTCCCACCTAAGGGATTCTCAATATCCTTTAAGGTTTTAAACATTTGGGATTAAAGTTAATAGTTTAATGGACTGATGTGAACCCTTCCTTCATGCTGTCCATAACATAAGCAAGAGATCAAATCCGTGTTCTCTCTTATTTGAATTGGGGATCAAGGTTTAAAGTTTTCTTGAGTAAGGATTCAATGTTTTAAAGCGATTTTTAGATTAGAATTCAAGGCCTCATCAAATTTTCTGGAGTGTTCATTGTGAGTTTTGAATCCCAAACTTCACACATTAAAATGCTGCATAGCAGCAACATTTTCGGTGGATTAAATTCCAATCTAATTCCATTATCTTTGTTGTCTATGATAAAGATAAGGGATTAGATTAGTGGCAGCGATCCCAGGTGTAGGCCACCTTGTTCTGTCTTGTTGTGTCTTTATGTTTATTATAGTTTAAGTACAATCGTTATAGCATAAGACAAAACGGCTACCAGATTACTACCAAAATTTTTTTTACTCGGAACAAGGTTTTCCCGAGGTTGAACTCAGGGAGCAACTATGTCTCTAGAAGTCTAAATAAGATCTCTATTATGTTACAAAAATGAGAGAGAGAGAGAGAGAGAGAGAGAGAGAGATCTTGGCTTCTTCTTCTTCTCTTTCTCTTTTCTTCTACCTTGGCCGTTTCTCTTCTTCTCTTCTTCTTCTTTCTTTCTTTGATCTTTCTTCTTTCTTCTTCCTTGCTTTCTTCTTTTCTTCTTCTTCTTCTGCCTTCTTCTTCTGTTCTTCTTTTCTTTGCTTTTCTTTTTTTCTGGCGGCAATGTCTTCTTCCTTCTTTTTCTTCTTTCCTTTCTTTAGCCGGTAGCTGTGGTGATCTTCTTCTTCTTTCTTCTCTGCCTTCTACTGCTATGGTGATTCCGACGTCTGATGCTGTGCTCAAACGACTTATCTGTGGCTTTGCTACAGTGCCTTCCTTCTTCTTTTCTTCTTCTTCTTCTGTTTCTCTCCTTCCTTCCTTCTTCTTTTCCTTCCTGTCTTCTTCTTCAGCTGCCCTGAGCGGCTAAGGCTTCGGCCGCTTCTCTTCTTCTTTTCTTCCTACACGCTCATGTAGAATTCGCCCTACTAGGAGGGGTGACGTAATAAATTGCGGAATATAATATAAACAATCTCACAAAAAATCAATCACACAATGTACACAATAATTTTTAGGTGGAAACCCAAACCAGGTGAAAATGAAGGTTCCTACTTGGAGGGGGTGAGATTAGCGTAACGTAAAAAAAATGCGGAATTGAAATATAAAGCAATCTCACAAAAAATCAATCGCACAAGTACACAAGTAATTTTAGGTGGAAATCCAAACTGGGTGAAAACCACCACCTAACCCTCTCGAGTTAGGATTTTCCGATCAACCTAGTTGATCAAATCCACTAACCGAATCACTTTAAAACGAGGGTGATTCAACCTCAGTACAACCACGCTACAAGTACGAGGGTAGCATTCCTCAACCCCTTCTCTCCACGAGAAGGATTTTGTCCCATGAAAGAGACGGGAATTCGCAAAGCGAATACCCAACCAAAAGACAGATAAAATAAAACAAGTAGTCCTATAGAGCCAACAAAGGAATTTAAACCTAGCTGCTATAGGAAATAGGAAACTCCCCTTTGCAAGGAGTGCGTCGATGACGCGGATGCGTGAGCCACGCGACGGCGCAACTTTGCTCTCGTAGACAACGGCGGGAGAGTGGGTGCGCGAAGGTTTGATGCTCTCAAGATGTAGAACTTGAGCTTAGAGAGCAAGAGCTTCTTGGACACAAGAGTGTGAGAGTGTATAGCTAAGTGTGTCTTGTGTCTTTCTTAGTGTATCCAAGTGTGTATTGGTGTGTCAAAGGCTCCCCTCTATTTATAGAGGCCTTAGGAAGGCTTTGGAAGGCTTAGGAAAGGTTCTATAGCCGTTGGGAACAAAGCCCAAGAGAATCAGGCCGAAATCAGGACAATGATTACATTTGACAGGGTAATCAGACGTCTAAGTCTAGCATCAGACGTCTGGAAGGCCACTTTAAGACGTCTGATTTAAAGGTCAGACGTCTGATTCTGTGCAGGTTTCCTCCTGACTTGAATCAGATCTAAACAAGGTTTTTGTGCAAGTCCATCAGACGACATACAGGACGTCTGGCACTAAGTCTGGACGTCTGGAAACCTACTTTTACTGTGGGAATTGATTTCCAAACGTTGCAACGGCTAGAAAATCTCTGAGAAGAGATTTTGGGTCAGCCGAGGCAAAACGGTCATTTATCAGACGTCTGGAAAGGCCTAAGGACGTCTGATAAGGCTCTAACGGTCATATTCTTGACTGTTTGCTAAGTCAGCCAACGGTCCACTAATTGGACGTCTGGCAAAGTCATCAGACGTCTTCTAAGACGTCTGGACTAAGTTATGGACGTCTGATTTCATCAGACAGAATACTAACTCCAGCCTAACAGTTATCAGACGTCTGAAACAACAGTCAGACGTCTTAAAATACTTTATCAGACGTCTGATTTGGGAATTAGACGTCTGGAAGTGCTGTTTGAACCCTATATTGGTTTTCTAAGTATTCTACAGAAAACCTAAGTATCCTAGGGTTGTGCCAGTGTTCCTAGGACTACTGTTAGGGTTCTTTAAGGCTCTTTAACATAATTTTCTATGGAAAATAAAGAGCAAGAAAAATAAAGATAAAATTACATGAAAGGATTAAAAAGAATCTATCCTATTCTTCTTGTCTTCTATCTTCAATCTGTCGCTCCACGCGAACCTCCTCTGTTTTCCGTCAAGCTCCTCCAATCCGTCCTGGATGCGAGCTCGAGTTCCGTCTAAACACGTCCACATTTGCAATTGACCTAAAATCTAGGACTCAAATTGCAAATGTTAAATAACACGTGTTTTGTTATCATCAAAACAAATGATCGTGGTGCTCTAGCACCAACAAAAACCACCACCTAACCCTCTCAAGTTAGGATTTTCCGATCAACCAAGTTGATCAAATCCACTAAACGAATCACTTTAAACGAGGGTGATTCAACCTCAATTACAACCACGCAACAAGTGCGAGGGTAGCGTTCCTCAACCCCTTCTCTTCACAAGAAGGATTTTGTCCCACGAAGGAGATAGGAATTCGCAAAGTGAATACCCAACCAAATAACAAAGTAAAATAACAAATATAGTCCTATAGAGCCAACAAAGATTTAAACTTAGCTTCTATAGGAATTAGGAAACTCCCCTTTACAAGGAGTGCGTCGAATCGATGACACGGGTACGTGAGCCACACGACGACGCAATGTCGCTCTCATGAACTACGGCAGGAGAGCGGGTGCACAAAGGCTTGATGCTCTCAAGATGAAGAACTTGAGCTTGGAGAGCAAGAGCTTTTCTAGGACACAAAAGAGTAGAAAGTATGTTGCTTGGGTGTGTTTTGGTGTCTTGGTGTGTATTTTGTGTGTGTTTATGTGCAAGAGGTTGCTCTCTATTTATAGAGGCCTTAGGAAGGCTTTGGAAGGTTTAGGAAAGCTTCCGTAGCCGTTGGGTGCAATGCCCAAGTGAATCAGCCCGAAATCAGGAACAATGATTGCACTGACAGGGTTATCAGACATCTGATCCTGGCATCAGACGTCTGGAATATCACTTTAAGACGTCTGAAAACAAGGTCAGACGTCTGATTTTAGGCGGATTTTTTCCTGACTTGAATCATATCTAAATAGGGTTCTTGTGCAAGTCCATCAGACGACATACAGGACGTCTAGCTCTATGTCTGGACGTCTGGAAACCTACTTTTTTGGTGGGAATGGATTTCCAAGCGTTGCAATGGCTAGAAAATCTCTGAGAAGAGATTTTGGGTCAGCCGAGGCAAAACGGTCATTTATCAGATGTCTGGAAAGGCCTAAGGACGTTTGATAAGGCTCTAACGGTGATATTCTACAGTGTTTGGTAAGTTAGGCAATGGTCCACTAATTGGACGTCTGACAAGTCCATCAGACGTCTTCTAAGACGTCTGAACTATGGTCTGGATGTCTAATTTCATCAGACAGAATAGCTAAGTCCAACCTAATTGTTATCAGACGTCTGAATCAATAGTCAGACGTCTTAAAACATATTATCTGACGTCTGATTTTGGAATTAGACGTCTGGAAATGCTGTTTGAACCCTATATGGGTTTTCTAAGTTTTCTACAGAAAACCTAAGTATCCTAGGGTTGTGCGGGTGTTCCTAGGACTACTGTTAGGGTACTTTGAGGCTCTTTAACATGATGTTCTAAGGAACAAAAAAGAGCAAGAAAATAAAGACAAGAGTACACGAAAGAATTAAACAGAATTCTATCTTATTCTTCTTGTCCTTCCATCTTCAGTCTATTGCTCCTCGCGAATCTCCTCTGTTCTCCATCAAGCTCCTCCAATTCGTCCTGGATGTGAGCTCGTCTAATCACGTCTCCATTTGCAATTGACCTGAAATCTAAGACTCCAAGTGCAAATGTTAAATGACACGTGTTTTGTTATCATCAAAACAGACGATCGCGGTGCTCTAGCACCAACAATCTCCCCCTTTTTGATGATGACAAAACCATAAATAATAATGCAAAAAATCCTCCCCCTTTTTGACATTATCAAAAAGGTTTGATTGATTTTAAATTTCCTATAACTCCCCCTTAAAACATGCTCTTCTATGAATTTCTTTTAACAAAGGCAATGTCCTCCCCCTTTTTGTAACAACAAGATAGCTGTTTTTCTTCTCCCCCTTACTAAAAGAAATTTAGTTAACTTACATCTCCCCCTTTAAAATTGACAATTAGCTCATAATTTTTTTACTCCCCCTATCTAAATGCTAATGATAAGATAGGGTAAAGAATTTTTACCTCACCTACCATGGCCAATAAAATGGCCCAAATGGTGGTGGTGGATGCTACATCGGATGGGGCTCCCATCTGTAGCTTGGAGGCCCAGGCATTGGTGCCGGTCTCCAGTCTGGTGGTCGACGTGCGGCGGGTCCATCGTTTGTTCGCCGTCTCGTCGATCTTCTTGTTCTCCTCCTTGGTCTACTCCTTGGTTCTCCCAACTCGAGTTGACCAACCTTGAGCTTGTAGGTACCGTCCTTTATGTCGTAGTTAACCCTGAAACCTACAAAACAAGATTCCAATTCTTTCTTTGGTATCCAAGTGAGCTTGGATCTAGATCTGTTAGCGGGTCTCCTTGACGGAGATCCTTTCTCAACCTTAGGGCTATAAAAATTATCTAGTTTATTGATTAATTTGTTGGAGTTTTCCCTAAGACATGCGATTTCTTTTTCTATAGTATGCTTCTTAATCTTTAAATCAGAGATTTCTAACTTTAAACTATCATTTTCTTCAATCAATTTAATATTTTCATTGATTAAATTTTTATTTTCTAATAACAGGTTATTATCCTTAGGACTAGAGCTACTTTCTAGGTCCTTAAGTTTTATTTCTAACCTATCATTTTCTGATTTAAGGAAGCAAATGTTCTTTTTAATGCTTTTGTTTTCTATTCTTAATGATTTACTAACATCAAATAGTTCATTAAAAGCATCTTGTAAATCAAGATTTACCTCATTGTCTGAGTCGCTTCCGCTTTCGCTTTCGCTATCACTTCCTTTGGCCATGAAATCAAAGCAAGCGGTTTCTTCTTCTATGGATTTTTCTTCTTCCTCTTCCTCCGAGCTCGAATCATCCCAAGTGGCTTGGAATGCCTTCTTCTTAGATTTCTTCTCCTTTTCCTTCTTCTTCTCCTTTTTGAGAAGAGGGCATTCTGGTCGCAGATGCCCTTTCTCGTTGCAGTGGTAACAATGTCTCGGCCTCACCTTCTTCTCCTTCTTCTTTGATTCCCTACACAACTTGGAAAACTTTTTAAGTAAAATTTTAAAGTCTTCACCGTCGGAACTTACCTTGCTATCCGACACAGCTTTGAAGGCGAGAGTTTTCTTCGGTTTTGGCTCCGGTATATCCTTCTTCTGCTTCAACTTTGTCTCGTAGGCCATCAGATTGCCTAGGAGATCTTCCATGTTGAGCTCCTCCACTTCGTTCACCTCCTCGATGGCGGTGACTTTCTGTTCCCACTCCGGTCCAAGGGAACAAAGAAGCTTCCCTTGAAGCTCCCCCTTGATGAAAGTCTTCCCTAATGCTTTCAAGTTATTTACAATGAGAGTGAACCTAGTGTTCATCTCACTTAAGGATTCGTTAGATTTCATGGAAAAAGCCTCAAACTCTTGTGAAAGTAAATTTAGTTTAGAAGTTTTTACCTTAGAGGTACCTTCACGAGTTACCTCGAGTGTGTGCCAAATCTCGTATGCGGTGGCGCATTGCGAGATTCTATTGAACTCCGAGCTGAGCGCGCAGTAAAGGGCATTCATGGTCTTTGCGTTTAAAGAGAGCTCACAAATTTGTTGTTGCGAGTAGCCTCCCGCGGGTTTCTCTGGGATCTCAAATGGCATCTCGCACCTACCCCAAATCGTGAAGTCATTGGATTGAAGCCAAGTCGTCATCCGCAGCTTCCAGTAGGGGTAGTTGCTCCCGTCGAAGAACGGCGGACGGGTTGTGGACTGCCCCTCGGAGATTCGAATTGCGGAACTGCTCCCCTCCATGATCTTCTTGCTGGGTGTTACTCCGCTTAGCAAGGACCTGCTCTGATACCAATTGTAGAATTCACCCTACTAGGAGGGGTGATGTAATAAATTGCGGAATATAATATAAACAATCTCACAAAAAATCAATCACACAATGTACACAATAATTTTTAGGTGGAAACTCAAACCGGGTGAAAACCACCACCTAACCCTCTCGAGTTAGGATTTTCCGATCAACCAAGTTGATCAAATCCACTAAACGAATCACTTTAAACGAGGGTGATTCAACCTCAATTATAACCACGCTACAAGTGCGAGGGTAGCGTTCCTCAACCCCTTCTCTTCACGAGAAGGATTTTGTCCCACGAAGGAGACGAAAATTCGCAAAGAGAATATCCAACCAAATAACAAAGCAAAATAACAAATATAGTCCTATAGGGCCAACAAAGATTTAAACTTAGCTTCTATAGGAATTAGGAAACTCCCCTTTGCAAAGAGTGCGTCGAATCGATGACGCGGGTGCGTGAGCCACGCGATGGCGCAATGTCGCTCTCATGAACTACGGTGGGAGAGCGGGTGCGCAAAGGCTTGATGCTCTCAAGATGAAGAACTTGAGCTTGGAGAGCAAGAGCTTTTCTAGGACACAAAAGAGTAGAAAGTATGTTGCTTGGGTGTGTCTTGGTGTCTTAGTGTATATTTTGTGTGTGTTTATGTGCAAGAGGTTGCTCTCTATTTATAGAGGCCTTAGGAAGGCTTTGGAAGGCTTAGGAAAGCTTCCATAGCCGTTGGGTGCAAAGCCCCAGTGAATCAGCCCGAAATCAGGAACAATGATTGCACTGACAGGGTTATCAGACATCTGATCCTGGCATCAGACGTCTGGAAGATCACTTTAAGACGTCTGAAAACAAGGTCAGACATCTGATTTTAGGAGGATTTCTTCCTGACTTGAATCAGATCTAAACAGGGTTCTTGTGCAAGTCTATCAGACAACATATAGGACGTCTGGCTCTATGTCTGGACGTTTGGAAACCTACTTTTTCTGTGGGAATGGATTTCCAAGCGTTGCAATGACTAGAAAATCTCTGAGAAGAGATTTTGGGTCAGTCGAGGCAAAACGGTCATTTATCAGACGTCTAGAAAGGCCTAAGGACATCTGATAAGGCTCTAACGGTCATATTCTACAGTGTTTGGTAAGTTACGCAATGGTCCACTAATTGGACGTCAGGCAAGTCCATCAGACGTCTTCTAAGACGTCTGATCTATGGTCTGGACGTCTGATTTCATCAGACAGAATAGCTAAGTCCAACCTAATTGTTATCAGACGTCTGAATCAACAGTCAGACATCTTAAAACATATTATCAGACGTCTGATTTTGGAATTAGACGTCTGGAAATGCTGTTTGAACCCTATATGGGTTTTCTAAATTTTCTACAGAAAACCTAAGTATCCTAGGATTGTGCGGGTGTTCCTAGGACTACTGTTAGGGTACTTTGAAGCTCTTTAACATAATGTTCTAAGGAACAAAAAAGAGCAAGAAAATAAAGACAAGAGTACATGAAAGAATTAAATAGAACTCTATCATATTCTTCTTGTCCTTCCATCTTCAATCTATCGCTCCTCGCGAATCTCCTCTGTTCTCCATCAAGCTCCTCCAATCGGTCCTGGATGCGAGCTCGACTTCCGTCTAATCACGTCTCCATTTGCAATTAACCTAAAATCTAAGATTCCAAGTGCAAATGTTAAATGACACGTGCTTTGTTATCATCACAACAGACGATCACGGTGCTCTAGCACCAACAACTCACACAAGGGTCAGAGCAAAACCTACCCCTACCCTTCCCCGCGTCTCTCTCTTTCTCAGATTTCTCTTAGGACTACTCTCCCAGAGCCGGGTAATCGGGTGCGGGTATCGCGCCCGGGACCAGGCCCACCGGCATGCGATGGTGGGCGAGGAGTGCGCGGTTTGGGTAATCGGATCCTACCTAGACCCGCGGGGTGTGAGCGCAGGCGAGGGCGAGCGAGTGCGTGGCGCGCTGCGTGCAGGAGAGGGACTTGACCCCTGTGTTCGAAGGAGATAAGCCTTAGGTACGTTTTCAATTTAACTGCAGGCACTTGGCCATGCACTTCCGAGGTGGGACTAAAGTCCCACCTCCCAAATTGGCGCCTGCAGGTGAGCGATCTGTCGCCAATTGAGGCAGCCCGTGAGGCCTTCGCCCCAGCTGCGGGCCTGGGTGTCTTCGCGACTCTTGCTCGCGCGACCTGGGACACGCCCTGGGTTGGAGGGTGCCTGCAGCTGCAGGTGAAGCTACTGCAACTCGTCGGCAATGGCGGCGAACCTGAAATCACAGCTACGGTCTCTTGGCCCAGTCAGAATACGTAGGAAGCTTCGCTGGAGTGAGGCGATGCTTGTACGGTGGTCGGCGGGGTGCGGGAGTGCGTGGAGAGGCTGACCTAGGTCAGACTGTGGCCGGAAAGGTGGGTTTGTTCGGGGGGTGGTCGGGTGGCGCTTGGCAGTGAATGGAGAGGGGGGATCGGTGGAGCGGAGTGTGAGGGAGGTTCTAGGCTAGTCGGCGAGGTGTGAAAGTGTCTGTGGTCGTGAGATGGTCTCGCCGAAGGGGGTGATCGGAGGTGGAGAAGGTGGTCTGGACAATGGCGGTTGGGTGGTCGAAAGGACAGTTTAAAAAGGAGGAAAATACAAGGGAAGGAGAGAGGAAGCTATCTACCTAATTACTCGACGAAGGGGGAGGGCAGAGCAACCGGCTCATATCTGCCGGAGCTGGAGACGAAGACACCCTGGAGGAGGGTTTCGGCGACGAGGAAGCAGGCGAACGGCGCCAGCGGGTACAGCCTGGCGCGGACGACGGAGTAGGACAAACCCTACTGCAGGTAGGGCAGCAGAGCGATGAGGAGGAAGAGGAGGAGTTCGCCGGAAGCTTCGGACTCTCTGACCGGAGGAGGAAGATATGAGAGGGGGGTAATTCTCTGTCAAAGGAAGCTTGAAGGAGTCGGCAAGGTCTACCGGTCCTTATAAAGGGCTTGGAGCACAGAGAGGGGCGAGGTGCGAAGGGGTCTGCCTTGCCGGAGTATGGCCGGAAGGGACACCTGTAACGACCTTATTCCCGAGTCCCTACGAGACACGAGAATCGTACCGACTCAACTAATCCCAAGACCTAGTCGTCCAACGACGAAGTAACCAAAAGAGCAGTACAATAAACCACATTCAGCATGAATATAACTAGCAGTAACAAAATACAGCAGTAAGAAAAGGAACTAACACAGTATACACCACCACAACAGTAGAGCAACAAATATGTACATAACATGAAACTTACAATAAAGAAGTACAGGGAGTAACAAGGAAACTACTCACTACAATGGAAGAAAGGTACAAACAGAACTGCGGGTAACTCTACTGGACCCTACTAAGCCCAGCGTCCTCTGCAGCCGTTGACCCTGGCTGCTCAACACCTGGTCCTGAAAAGTAACGAGTGTAACACGTCAGCGAAACGCTGAGTAGAGTGGCAACTAAAAGCTAAAGAAGCAGCAGAGTGTACAGTAGCTGTTATATTTTTACTTTCTTTATTTACGTCTTTCTATTATTTCACGGTTGATTTATTTCTCTGATCTTTCACTTGATCTCGAATGTTCCTCGTGGGAATGATCTTGATTACAGTCTTTTCCGAAAAGTAGAAGTAACACGTGGTGCTCTCCTGGCCGGGAGAGTCCCCCGTGGTGGTCCTACCCTCAGTCAACCACCCCAAGGTCTCTGACAGACGTAACGGTTACTACAGCACGTGCGATAAGTGCACGGGTAGCTACCCCGCACTGGCACACGGTCAATCGTTTCCGTTAACGGGTGCGCTCAAAACACAACACGAAACCAGTATAGGGCAGAGCCCTCTCAGTAACAGGGGCCCAACCCCTCCACAGTCCGCGCACCCTCGCATGACTACCCTGGTTTGCCCAGTGGGCCTAACAAGTCGGTGTAGGAGGCTAGCAGAACCCCGGGACCCGTGGGGTAGCTAGTGCTCTCCCTACACTAGAAGCTATCCTCGGTACTGCATACGCGAGGGCTAGCAAGTTGGTGTACAGTAGCCAAACCCACCCCAGCCTCAACCTGAGGGCGGCAAGCTCCCCTCTACACTAAGAGGTAATGTGTGCCCTCTTTGGTACCACATCCCCGAGAGACAACACACTTCCACGTTTCACTTTCTCAGTTCCCTTCTATTCTCTTTTCCAGGAGTTCTACTCCTAATTCCCCGTAGGGTTCGTGTTCTTTTTGTTTGGCCATTGTAGGTTTCACTGTTCCAGTTTTACGTTCATACAACCCATATTCTCAATCATATTTATTCATTCATAACAGGCAACTATTAATTTACAGGAAGCTATTGTTTCCTTTCCACTTTTTCAAGACTGCAATATTCATATATTCCACTAGTTTTCCAGTCCTAGGATTCATGCCGTACCGTAGGATCTATCATTCAATCTAGTTTTCCAGTCCTAGGATTCATGCAATACCCTAGGATCTATCATTCAATCTAGTTTCTCAGTCTTAGGGTCATGCAATGCCCTAGACTCTATTAATTGTTCCACAATTGTAACAAATTATGCTAAATAAATTAAAAGTCACTCTACCAGCGAAAACGGGAGCACTGGGGGCGTGGTCGACAATCCCGCGCGCCTCCGCAACCCTCCAAGACTGCAACGGAATGGGGTCATAACACAAGGATCAAACACAAGGAGTTTCACAGAACGGTATACAATTACTGTAAACGAGTAGAGGATTTTATTCTGGAGAGAACGTAACTTGAAACGTGGAAAACGGACTTCGAACGGGCCCAAAAGGTGGGTCAGGTCGTACCTTAATTCTGCGTAGTCCTTTAGACGTCCAGAAGCTCGCTGGGACGTCTGGCTTCGTTCCCAGACGTTCGATTGTCATCCCGGACGTCTGGAAGTCCTCTCTGTCGTCTAGTACTGCGGCCAGACGTCTGATTTACATGGGATGGCGAGCCCTCGTGCCCTCCCGAGCGGAACCTGCGCACACACACTCCTGCTCTCAGCACGACGAAGCGCAGACGAAGTCGCGGTGGACGGCTGCATGGCCGTACGTGCGAAAAAGGAAGAAGATAGAAATATCTTACCTGTCAGACGTCTGGACAGTCCTCCAGACGTCTTCATCGTCTCTGGTCGTAAGCCCAGACGTTTGATTTTGAAAAATTTTCCAGAACCAGAGCCCGACTCGCTCTCCGCCCGCAACGCACGGCCACGCCCCGTCCACCTGCTGCCCGAGCTGCAGCAGCCCCTCTGCGACACCCCACGCCCGCCGCTCCCCCGCCGGCCGGCTCTAGCTGCCCCGGCAAGCTCGAACCTTCACGGTCGAGCTTCTTCTTTCCGCTCGCGACCCTCCTTCCCACACGCTCGCCGCGGCCACTGCTGCTGCCGCTCACTCGCTCGCTCACGCTCTAGCACTGGCAGGGAGAAGGAGAAGAGGAAGGCGGAGGAGATGAGGGTAACGGAGAGGGCGAGGGTGTTCTTATAAGGCCGCGCGGGGAGAGAGAGAAGAGAGCAGCGCGCCTATAGGAAGAGAGAGAGAGAAAAAGAGAAACGAGAGCGGCAGGTGCAGTCTGCGCGCGCATGCATACAGACGCAATCCCGTACGCCGAAAAAATTTATTACTAGACGTCTGGAAAGGGTTCCAGATGTCTGGACAGACGTCTGGGCCACTTCCCAGACATCTTAAAAACCTGTCTGATGCCACGTTAGTAACAACACCCATAACTTCCGCGCGTTCGCACGGAAGGTATGGTGGTCGGCAAAGGGCATGGGCAGGTCCCTACGTCGGAAGACGTCGCAGGGAACCCCGCTTCTGTTCAAGACGGTAACCCTGCTCTGCGCAGCGCCACACTTCGCGCATGGTCGCCGGAGTATGGTGCTGCGCAGAATTGCAGGGAGGACCGTTATGTAAAGAATGATTAAAAGTTTGGGACCTAAATGTAAGGATTTTAAAAGATAAGGGTCAAAAAGTAAATAAATAGGACCAAATTGTAAAGTCAGTCAAGGGGGTCTCTTCTTAGGCTCAAGTTTTTATACAAGACTAATTTGAACCTAAGGATTTTAATGGTGAATTTTAATTCTAGGTTGGACCATGTTTGACTAGCCAATTTGCATGAAAACTCAAATTAAGTTATTAATTGGGCATGGTTCTCTTTTTAGGTCAAAATAGGTTTCAAAGGCTAAATTGAAGGTTATAAACCCTAGTGAATATTTCTCTATGATTTTTAGAGGGTTAGGTGATTTTTATCCTACCTCGAACCTCGTGCATGGAAGTGGGTTTGTTTTAGGGTTATAAAATGTCATTTAATTCCTAGAAGTTACTATAACCCTTTTCAGATCAGATCAACCCACTTCCCTCATTGTTAAGCTTGTTTGACCTGTGTTTGGACCCTTAGTTACCCTGTTCGCATACTGCATTGGTGAAATTGCAGTTTTATCCCTTATGATTTGTTTTATTCATTAACTCAGAATTCTCTGAGTTAAGCATTTCTTTGGGTCATGTAGGAGCTTTTTCTCACATATCTGGGTTAAATTATGCTAGTTAGGGTTTATGATGAGGTTCTCATCAATTATGTCAATTTAGCAGCTACTGAAATCCCCATTTCAGAGCTGCTGGGGATGCTATTCTCTTACTGAAATCCTCATTCAGATTTACTGAAATTGCGATTGATCATATATCACTGCAGCAGCCATTTTGAGTGATTTTAAGATGTTTAGGCATTTCCTTGGACTGCTGTTAATTGCAGCTGGTGTTACAGTTGTTGCTGCTGCTGCAGCAGATGGTTTGGTTGCTGATATAACCTGAATAGTTAGGCTGTAGCTAGGATCTTGGGTTTATTACATGGCTGAATTATTTTGTTATGTTGTATACTACCTTTTACAAGCTTTCATGTATTGTTAATGACCTTAAACTTCATTTAGATTGCTTGTAATCTTAGTCATCTATTATCAGCTATTTAAGAGTATAACAGCCCATATTTAGAAATTGAATAAAATCAAGCGGAAAATCATGTTTAATTGCTTGAACGACTCCTTTTTGTCTTGTTGGATGTTCTGAGGTGCTTAAACCACTTTTCTAGCTGTTAGTTTAGAATTCTAGGCCTTAGGTTTTACTTTAAAACCCTTTGAAGGCCTAGAATTGTGTCAACTTTGTAAATAAATAAAAATACTATTAAAAATTTAAAAAAAAAACCTATCTTGGTGAAGATTAGGTATATTTTTAAGTATATACCAAGTTTCAAGGCATTCTGAACCTTCGGCTTGGTACAATATACTAGCCGACGGTTCAGTATACCTTTAGACCTAATAAAAGACCTTAAACTGAAAATGACAAAAAGACACGCACTCTCTCATCTCTCTCTTTCTCTCTCATCCGTTACCTCTACAAAATATATAAAAACCATAAAAAGTAGAAAAACTCGAAAAATACCTTGTATATTATGTACATATATGTAAATATAAGCTATATAGTAAGTATATATGTATATAATGTAAAATAGATGTATAATAGGTGTAAATAACTTATATATATATTGTATAATGTAAATTACATATTTAAAAGTATATAAATTGTATATAACTTAGTTATAAAATTATTTATTATTTATATTAACTTATAAGCACTATAGCTTAAGTAAATTTATAAAACTCTATATATAAATGTAATTACTATTTATACTGTATATACATATCTATATATTTATTATGTATATTAGAAACCTTGTATCATAATTTAATTATGTACATAGAATAAATACTAAATTTATTAAGTTATTACCTAAGTTATTAAGTTAAATCAAAATAAATTAATAAATTAAGTTACATCTAAGATAAGTTATACTGTATATTTGTATTATAAATCAAAATAAATTAGGAAATTAAGTTACATCTGCGATAAGTTATATTGTACATTTGAATTATAATATTTTTAAGTAATTTAAACTAATCTAAATATATTTATACCATATTATACTATTTATTCCTAATTTACATGTACAATAACCTGAAAATAGATATTTAAATGTAAATAATTCCAAATAAATGTTATAAAATATAATAAAAATATGTATTAAATACTTTATTATATGTATTAACTCTGTACAGGGTCAATTAGACCATTAATTAACTAATTTATATGTTAATTAAGAAACAAACCCTGAAATCAAGTTGTATTATTTACGAACTTTAGCTAATTTATTTATATAGTAAATATAATTATTTTTGTAAATAAATCATATAATTATATAGCCATATATAGGGGCTTTTCAACTATATATTTTAATTTAAAATTGAATTGAAATTAGGCCCTCACAGACGTAACGGTGACTACGGCACGCGCGATAAGCGCATGGGTAGCTACCCCGCACTAGCACGCGGTCAGTCATTTTCGTTAATGGGTACGCCCAAAGCACAACACGGAACCAGTATAGGGTAGAGCCCTCTCAGTAATAGGGGTCCAACCCCTCCACAGTCCGCACACCCTTGCCTGACTACCCTGGTTTGCCTAGTGGGCCGAACAAGTCGGTGTAGGAGGGCTAGCAGAACCCCGGGGCCCGTGGGGTAGCTAGTGCTCTCCCTACACTAGTAGCTCTCCTCGGTACTGTGTACACGAGGGCCAAAAGTCGATACAAAGTGGCCAGACCTACCCCAGGTCCCTAGGGCGGCTAGCTCCGCTCTGCACTAAACAGGGGGATAGTCGCTCTCCTTGGTACTCCGTACTCAAGGGCCAGCTCACTTCCCCAATTCTATTCCATTCACTTTCCAGGAGTTCTACTCCTAATTCCCCGTAGGGTTCGTGCTCTTTCAACTCAGCCAATTTAGGTTTTATCTTTTCAGCTTTATATTTATATAACCCATGTTCCCAACCGTAATTATTCTTTCATAATCAGGCAACTGTTAACCAATTACAGGCAGTTATCGCTTCTCTTCTACTTTTCCAAGACTGCAATGTATATATATTCAATCTAGTTTTCTAGTCCTAGGATTCATGCCATACCCTAGGATCTATCATTCAATCTAGTTTTCCAGTCCTAAGATTCATGCATTACCCTAGGATCTATCATTCAATCTAGTTTTTCATTCCTAGGGTTCATGCAATACCCTAGACTCTATTAATTATTTCACAAGTGCATAATTTTTGATAAATAATGGAAAGGGCCACTCTACCCGCAAAATCGGGAGTACCGGGGGCAAAATCGGCAAGCTCGCGCGCCTCCACAACCCCAGAGCCACAACGGAACGGGGTTCTAACACAAGGATCAAATATAAGGAGCTACTCAGAACAGCATACAATTACTGTAAACAGGTAGAGGAACTAAATCTGAGAAGAACGAGACTTGAAACGCGGAAAACGGACTCTGAATGAACCCTAAACGGGTCAAAAACGACAAGTCTGCCCAAAATCATACGTCTAGAACTTCTTCCTGACGTCTTAAATGATCGCTCAGGTCATACCTTGATCTGTGCGGTCCTTCAGACATCCAGAAGCCCGCTGAACCGTCTGGACTTAGTTTCCAGACATCCGATTGTCACTCCGGATGTCTGGAGACCTCTCAGTCGTCTGGTGCTGTGCCCAGACGTTCGATCTGTGTGGGATGGCGTGCCAGTGCGCCTTCCCGAACAAGTCCTGCACACACACGCACCCGTTCTCAACACGAAAGGATGCAGAAGACTTCGACGAAACGGCTGCATGGCCCTACAGGCGAAAGAAGAAGAAGGTAAAAATAACGTACCTTTTAGACGTCTGGACCTTCCTCCAGACGTCTCCTGCGTCATCTGGACGTAAGTCCAGACATCTGATTCTGGAAAATTTTCCCAGAATCAGGACCTCCTCGCCCTCCGCCCGCAGCGCACAGCTGTGCCACACCGCGCTCGCCTGCTGCCTGAGCTGCAGCAGCTCCTCCGCGGCACCACACGCTTGCTGCACACCCGCCGATTGGCTCTGGCTGCCCTGGCGAGCTCACACCCTCACGGTCGAGCTTCCTCTCTCAACAACCCCTCCTCCCCACACACTCGCAGCAGCCACTGCTGCCGCTCTCACCCGCTCGCTCTCTCGCTGACAGGGGGAAGAAGAAGAAGAAGGCGGTGGAGTGAGGGTGAGGGAGAGAGAGGTGTATTTGTAAGCTGCCGAGGGTAGAGAGAGAGGGAAAAAGCTATCTGCAGGGAGGGAGGAAAGAGAAGGAGGAGGGCGGCGGGTTCAGTCTGCACGCGCATGCGCACAAACGCGAACTCGTACGCCGAAAAAATTTAATTCCAGACGTCTGGACCACTTCCCAGACGTCTTAAACGTCGCTTGATGCCCTGGCTTATAACACTATATATGCTACTGTATAGGTTAGTATATTAAGTTAAGTTAGTATAGTATGTATTATTACTTATTATTGTATATATATGTAAGATTGTTATTACAAGTATAAATAGATAGTATATAGTACTTAGTTATAGTGTTTGATGCTTGTTTGAATATACCTGTTTGCAAGCATTTTAGTTCATTTTGTTGTACATAATTGAGTTATTATGTCATTCAATGATCATTCATTAATTCATTCATTCATAATTGTACATAAAACCAATCTTTTTTGACTTAAAGAATAATATTGGACTTAGAGAGTGATGTATATCAATAACTGCCTCCCAGTGAACAACTTGGAATAAACCAGTAAAAATTATGTAATCAAATAAAATTGACGCGATAACGATTTGTATTTGTGACATATACTACAACAAAGATGCTTTTTTATACAAACCGTGGTCGAACTTTTCATATTACACACCAAGCAACACATTTTTACATCTTTAGTGTCCATTTGATCTTGAGAAGAAGTCCTAGCTCTCTAAGCTTTTGTTCCACTTCAAGAGAGCTTCATCGTTGTTGCGCACCTACTCTTCCTCTGCAGTTACGAGAGCGACGAAGTGCCGTTGAGTGATTCATGCACCCGCGTCATCAAACCGACGCACTTCCACCAAAGGAAAGATCCGTTACCTATAATAGCTAGATTTAAATACCAACTTTGTTGGCTCTGTAGGATTGTTGTATTTTATCTTTGTTAATTGGTTGGGTATTCGCTTTGCGAATTCCTATCTCCATCAAGGGACAAAATCCTCGTACTTGTAGTGTGGTTTTAATAGAGGTTAAACTACCCTCATTAAAGTAGTTCGTTAGTTGATTTTGATTGACTCGGTCAATCGAAAAATCCTAACTCGAGAAGGTTAGGTGGTGGTTTTCACCTGGTTTGGATTTCCACCTAAAAATCACTTGTGTATTGTGTGATTATTCTTGTTGTGAGATTGGTTTTATATTTCTGCACTTTTCTTTTATCATGCAAATCTCACCCTCTCCTATAGGAATCTATAGTTCAGATGTCTGAAAAAAATGCAGGAAAGAAAGGTGAGCTACTACATTCATTTAAGATGTCTGATTTTTGTCAGAATGCATGTTTTTTGTCCAGTTCAGGGCCTAAACGGAGTCGATTTTTCGCAAACAAAGTATCGTTGGTTTTCTTTAGGAATTCTCTACTTGTTAGTGTAGTGTCTATACTATTTTGAACACGTTTGACATGATTGGTCAACAATATAGGTCTCTAGTCCGTGGTGTACACAGGACTTGCGGAGACGTCCGGATCTACCGTACGAGCCCCCACTCCACCCGTATATCCTGGTAGAGTGGTCCTCTCTAATACTGTGATTTAAATGATTAAAGTGCATGCTATATTAGAATGATCTGATTGAACCCTAGGATATGAAATGAACCCTAAGGCTGAGAAGGATGAATGTGCATTACCTGAACCCCGCTGTTATACTCTGAAATGCATGTTAAAGTCTTTACTACTAGTAACTGAATAGTTAAGTGATCTGGTGATTGCTTAATTTATTAAATCATGAGCTGCCTGTTACACGATTAAGAACCAGAATGTGAATAGTGAGATATGTCGTATATGAAATGAGATGAGTACGATGAATGAACCCTACGGGGAACTAGGAATGGAACTCAAGTATACTTCAATGAATATCAGATGTATGATGGAACATGTTGCCTACGGGCTGATTGGTTGTATGGACTTGGGTATAGAAAGTGAGCTGGCCATTGTGTACGCGGTACTGAGGAGAGCTACTGTCACTTTAGTGTAGGGGGGAGCTAGCCACCCCTTGGGTTGGGACTCGGGGATAGGAATGACCGCCCTACATCGACTCCTGTTAGGAGAGTTACTGTCACTTTAGTGTAAGGGGGAGCTAGCTGCCCCTTGGGTTGAGACCAGGGGGTTAGGAATGGCCACCCTACACCGACTCTTGTTAAACCCAATGGGCAAACCGGGATAACCGGGTGAGGGTTCACAAATTGTTGAGTGGTGTGGCCCTTGTTCTATTTTGTGCTATACGTTTGGGCGTACCCGTTAGCGAACACAACTGATCACGTGCCAGTGCAGGGTAGCTACTACTCGTGCGCTTATTGCACGTGCCGTAGTCACTGCTACGTCGCGGCCATGACCCTGAGGTGGTAGACCGGATGTAGGGCTACGACAGGGTGCTCTCCTGGCCAGGAAAGTACCACATGTACATCCTGCATCGCGGGAAAACTGCATCAAGATCGTTCCCTTAGAAAACAAGTGGATTAAGAAATGTTGTGGACCCTTACTAGAAATTGAATCAGAAACACAGTTGATTTAAACAGAAACATATATTAATATATAACTGGAAATTGTATGATTAGTTAGCTACTTGTTCCTTTATGTTTAATTACATGAAAATGACATATACACCACTCTACTCAGCATTAGCTGACCACAGATATTTATAACCATGTTCAGGTCAGGGAGTTGAGCAGCTAGCGCCACCAGCTGCATAAGGCGTTGGGCCCAGTCGAGCCTAGCCATAGTCCTTTCTCTTTTTCCGTTGCAGAGGTTTTTGTTAGTAGTGAGTACCTTTAGCATATAATACCTATTTCTGTTATATTTTTCTCTATTATAGTTGTGATGGCTATCTCTGTAATCGTACTTTTCTACTTGTGGCTTGTAATACTTTTGGGATTTTCTGTTCTATTTTCCATTGTTGTCTATTATTTATCCCTGCTTAGTTACATTACATGTGTGGTTGTAGAATGATTTATGCACTTTGTTATTTCTCATTAGACGATTGGGTCTTGAGATTTAGTCGAGACAAGCTGTTCTCGAGTTCTGTAAGGAGCCGGGATCAGGTCGTAACAATCTTCCATTTCTTTAGTGCTTCTACTCACTTGGCTGATGGTGATGCTACATTATCTCCTCCAATGACCTCTCGAAGGTATTGTCCTTGTAAATAACCCTCGATGCAGGTTCTCTAACAGTTGTAGTTGTGGCAATTTAATTTCTTGGTTACTGTTATTGAGTCAAGTGTGTGACCCATCATGCCTTTAAAATGCTCTAAACCTATTTGACAAAATTGGTCCTAAACCAATTTTCTTTACAATCCTAGACTGTGTATCGATGGACTCCCCCTTTCAAGGATTCAAGAGACCTGACCTAATATTTGGGTAGAACCTTCTTTGAAAAGACCCAAAAATAACTTAACTCAAATACTACACACCCGTCTTCTTTTCTCTTTTAATTTTAACTAATGAAAAAAAATAAAAATACTTAATTACAAGGACCTATCCCAAACCATGTTCTGGTGCCAAATGAAAAATTTACCAGAACAAAATATACATAAGGGAACTCAAATATAATGTTTAATAATATCTTAATATAACACTAATACAATTAAGTATAGCACTTAATCGCATAGCACACTTAAAAAAACAACACAATGCATCACCAACCCACCTCTTGTTCTCTCTCTGTGCACTCAACTCTCAGTCTGTTGCCACCACAAATAGCACAATATTGGGCTCCTTCTCATCTCAGCTCTCAACCTTCTCCCTCTCAACCACACACATGAAATGAAGGGTTCATAGCCCTATTCATAGGCACTCATAGCCGATGATGAGAGCTGACTTTTAAAGTTGATGGAGGATGTCCAAATACCATTGGATGCACAACTCTAATTCATGTATCCAATTCGATATTTTTGTATCCAAGAATCCTCAAATTCAACCTGATCACAAAATTTTGTATAATATACTATCTACATCAAAGTACAAAATCCTTAAAATTTTCATATAGAAACATTCTGTATAGCATATGGTTATCTTATAGAATTTAAAGTGCACTTGCCTTGGTTTTAACTTAAGTGCAAATAAAATGAGTCAAACCTAGTTTTAGACTTTAAACTAATACACTACCACAGGTTACTTCTAGTGATCTAAGGTCTTCTAGTAAAGCATTTGATCAAGAAAGAAGGAGATCAAATATTAGAATGCTTGAGGTCCAAATAAGGGAGAATAACTGAAATGACCCCCCGCTCTTGAGTTGGATAAGACATCTAGAGTATTCATCAGACGTCTGAATAGATGGCTGAACGTCTAAAAGTAGGGAAAATCATATGTTCTTTTGCTTTTCACGCGCATGCAACGCGCATGCATTTTTTCCTCTCTCAGGCCTCTGATGAGAACCTCGTCATAAACCCTAAACTAGCACCATCTAACCTAGATTTGCAAGAAAAAGCTCCTACATAACCATAGAAAGGCTTGACTCAGAGAAATTCTGAGTTTGTGAAGAAAATAGGAACTAAGGGGTAAAAATGCAATTTCACCAACTCAATCTGAAAATAGGGTAACTCAGGGTCCAAACATAGGTCAAACTAACCTAATAAGAAGAAAAGTGGGATGAGTTGATCCAATAAGGGCTACAGCAACTCCAAGGAATTAAATGACATCCTGTAACCCTAAAAATAAATCCACTTCAATTCATGAGGTTCGAGGAAAATAAAAAATCGACTAAACCCTCTAAAATTCATATAAAAATAATCTCTAGGGTTTAGAACCTTCAATTTGGCCTTAGGAACCCATTTTGACCTACATTGACAACCATGCCCAATTAATGACTTAATTTGGGTTTTTATGCAAATTGATCGGGCAAACAAGGTCTGATCTAGAAATAAAATTCACCATTAGAATCCTTAGATCCTATTTAGTCATGTATAAAAACTTGAGCCTAAGGAAAGACCTTCTTGACCGACTTTACATTTTGGTCCTCATCCATTACTTTTTGACCCTCAACTTTTGAAACCCTCGCATTTTGGCCCCTAATTCTTCTTCGTTCTTTGCATTTGGGTCCTCCCTGCAAAACCCTGCGCAGCGCCATGCTCCGGCGACTTTGCGCGGAGCATGGCGCCGCGCAGGGTGAGGGAGACCCTCTGCCAAGACAACTGGGGGTTCCTTGCGACGTTTGCTGTCGCAGGGACACCTCCATGGTCTCTGCGGATGCCCATACCTCCCGTGCTAACGCACGGAAGGTATGGGTCTCCATCTCCGACCGTCCTCCGGCGAGGGAGGCACGTCGCCTCCCTCCGCCCTCCTTTCTGATTTCACCTCTATAAAAGCCGCCTCTGTCTGCTGCACTCAGTAGCTCGATTCTGACGGAGAAACACCCCCCTCCTTCCTCTCTTCCCACTCCGGCAGAAGCCCTCCAGCTCCGGTGGTTCTTCCTCCTCCTCCTCGTCGCTCTGCCGCAATACCAGCAGCAGAGTCGCCTTCGCCCGCTCTTCCCGCGTCGCACCGTACCCAGCACGCGCTCTCCCGCTCTCTCCTCACCGCCGCCCCCTCTCTCTGGGCACTCTCTTCTCCGGCGACAGTCGATACGACTGCCGCCCTGCTCCGTTCCCCCCTCGTCCCTCCAAGTAGGTACAGTTCTTTCCTTTCCTCCCCTCTTTCTTTTCCCTACTTCAATTTGCTCAACCACCCTTCGACCGCGCCTGATGGCCCTCACCTTCTCCATCTCCGGCCAACCTTCAGCGACTCGCTCCCATCATTCCACCACTCCACACGACTCGCCGACCAACCCAAAACCTCCGCCTCTTCACACTGAACCACTTCCGTCCCTTCATTCCCTGCCATACGCTACCTAAAGACCCCCTGAACAAACCCATTCTCCCAGCCACAGTCCGACCTAGGGCAGCCCCTGCACGCCGCCCCACGCCTAGCCTCCACCACACGAGCTTCGCCGCACTCTGGCGAAGCTCCCTACACCTTCTGACTAGGCCGAGAGGCCGTATTTCTGTGAACAGGTTCCCCGTCCTCCGCCGCCATTGCTGGGCAGGTGGAGCTTCTTCCGCCTGCAGCTGCATGGTTGCCTCGCCCAGGCTTGACTCTCCAGGACGCGCACTTCGCCCCCACGCACCTTCCCAGGCCTGCAGCTGGGGTGAATGCCTCGCAGCAGCCGCGATTGCCTGCAGCTTTCTTAGTTGCAGGCGCCGAATTGGGGTGGGACATTTAGTCCCACCTCGGTAGATTCTGAAGCCGCGCACTTGCATAAATTGTAAAAGTGCTGTAGGCTTATCCCCTCAGCACACGGGGTGAGGTCCCTCTCACCCACTTACCCGGCCTCGTCCGCGACCACCCCCCGCAGACCTGGCCCGACCCGTTTACCCAACCTGCACTCCTCGCCCACCACCGCACGTCGGTGGGCCTGGACCCAGGTGCGACCCATACCTGAATACCCGGTGGCTCTGGGAGAGCTATCCTACGAGTGAAATCTGAGAGAGAGAGACACGGGGGAGGGTAGGATTAGGTTTTGCCCTCTGACCAATCTGTGAGTGTGCAGGCAAAAGCAGAGAAGAAGAAGAGAAAGAAGGAAGAAGCACAGCCAACGTCGTGGCTGCTTGAAGCAAAGCAGAAGGAGGACTGCGAGAAGAAGAAGAAGAAAGAAAGAAGAACGGAGGACGCACTGTAGCAGAGGCTACTTAAGTCGTCTGATTGAAAAATCAGACGACGCTCTGCAGAGAAGAAAAAGAAGAAGGAAAGAAGAGCAGGCACCGCAGAGAAGAAAGAAAGAAGAAGACAAAGAGCTAAAGGAGAAAGAAGAGAGAAGCAGAACACGAAGAGAGAAGAAAATCTTGGAAGCAAAAGAAAGAAAAGGAAGAAAAAGAACAGAAGAGAAACAAGAAGAAGAGAGAAGACTGAGGAACTGAAGAGAAGAGAAGAGAAGAAGACAAAGACAAGAGAAAGAAGAGAAGAAGAAAAAACCAACAAGACAAATCTCTCTCTCTCTCATTTTTTTGTAATAGAAACATTGTACTTCTAGAATACAGTTTGCTCCCTGAGTTCGACCTCGGGAAAACTTTTATTTCTGAGTAACAAATTGTATTAAACTGGTAACCGTTTCTCTATACTATACTACGACAAAATACTAGAACTATAGACGAGAGGACTAGCCAGCCTCCTCACCCAAAACCCTAATCACCACCTATTTAAACCCCCCCACACCCTTCCTCTTTCTCCCCATCACCACCAGCCACCACCTCCATCTTCTTTCCCCCCTGTCGGCAACCATCTTCTTCTCCACCCTAGCGCAGCGAGTGGAGAGGAAGAAGAGGGACGGGACGCAGAGGAGAAGGAGAGGAGAGTGTGAGCGTGGGAGAGAAGAAGGCTCGGGGGAGCTCGCGAGTGCACGGTCGAGAGCTCGTGCGAGGGGAGGAGTCGTGCGAGGAGAGCTCACAAAGAGGAGCTTCGTGACCTCTAGAGGCTGCTGGCATAGCAACTGCAGGGAACGCGGAGGAGTTCACACAGAGAAGAAGGCTCGCGAGAGGGTTCTGCGTTCTAGATTTTTTCCAGTATCAGACGTCTGGAGCAGCAGCGGGACGTCCGGAGCTGAGACCAGACATCTGAAAGCACGCTTAGTGCAGAGGTACATGTTTCTGCACGGGTTTCGGCCATGCAGACGGGACACTTAGCTATTTTTGGCTCTACGCATGCGTATGCAGGTACAGAGCGATGGAAAGGCACACGATGCGCCCTTTGAGACACTTTTGGACATCCGGGTACATCGTCAGACATCTGACTGTACTCCCAGACGACCGGAAGGAGAGTCCGACATCTGGGACTTCCCTCAGACTATTGCAGAGGGGTTCAGATGTCTAAGGAAGCCACAGGAAAGAAAGGTGAGGTTCTGAGCTCGTTTAAGACATCTAGGTCTAGTCTTAGATGTCTGATTTTAGACAGTATGCATGTTTTTGGCCCGTTTAGGGCCCAAACGGAATCGGATTTCCGCAAACGAAGTACCGTTGTTTTTCAATTGAGTTTCTCTACGAGTTAGTGTCACTTATATATAGTTTTGGAATCGTTTAATATGGTTGGTCAATTGTATAAGTCTCTAGCCAGTTGAGTACGTGGGGCCCGTGGAGGCGACAGGACCTACGGTTCTAGCGCCCATTTCTCCCGTGTTTCCCGGTAGAGTGATTTGCTTTAATATCAAGTTTAATCACACAAAGTGAATGTTTAGAATAACTTAATTGAACCCTAAGACGTGAAATGAACGCTAGGACAGAAGCGAACGAATGTTGCTTAAGCTACACTATTTTCTTGAGATGCATATTGGGTTGCTGGTGATGGTTATGTGATGTGATTGAAGGTAATGATGATGGTTGAATTGTAATGGAATCCATTATATGATCGTCCACGGTTCATATAAAAAAATGTCGTCGTTGTTGTAGTATATGTCGGAAATACAAACCGTTATCACATCCATTTTATTTAATTACCTAATTTTTACTGGTTTATTCCAGGTCGTTCACTGGGAGGCAATTATTGATATACATCACTCTCTAGGTCCAAAATTATTCTTTAATTCCAAAAAGAAATTTTATATCCAACAAAAAATAAATGAATGTATGCTTGATTTAATTATACATAAAGAATCAATTGAAATGCTTGCAACAATTAATTACAAACAAGCATCAAACACTTCATAACTATACTCTAAACTATCTACTTATAAGTTATACTGTCAATACATTCATTTATTTACCATACTAACTAATAATACACACTCTTCTTACTTAACTTCATATGTTAACATATATAGTAACGAACATAGTCGCTACAGTGACAGATATAAACGTCGCTAGACCCTAGAAAAACTATATGCAAACTTTAAGAAGGAAACAAGGGTCTATAGTGACATTTATTTCACCTACAGTGACGTTTTATTTTGTCAGTAAAAATATGAAGTTATATATATATATGTATATAGTTATACTATGTATATATATATACATTATTTGTCTTATACATATTCATTTACAAATACTATCTATACGTATTTCTGTTATATATTATACATATTCATACTCCTCTTCTCTCTTTCACTCTTCAAATCTTCTCAGTACTTCTTCTCTTAATTTACTCTTCATTTTAACACTTAGGCGTTCTTTATCTTTCATTCTTCTCCGTGTTTTAAGGTGTCATTAGGGCTCTTACTTAACAAAAATTTGTTTAATTTGTGGGCACACTTTTCGAGGGATACACAACACCCAGAGAGTGGGTGGGACCAGACCTCTACTAAGCACACCCTAATTGCTTAATTAGGCCGCTTAATTATCTATTTTGGCGCTCACTTGGGCTTAACAAGCCCTCGTATACACAAGCCCCCAGCCCCACACACAGAATGCTCACAATGCTCAGTTCATATAGGATGATCGGTTGTTCAGGCACCCGGCACCCGTGACGACTGATCGTCCTGTATGACAAAAATAATAAAAGTGCTTCGGGTGCTCGGCAGCGACCGATGTGGCGCTTTCTAAGTACCTATGCTGCGCAAGAATTGAACTGCGGCTGTGTAGAATTAAGGATTTTGGCTCTCAATTCGAGGGCCATAATTTATTATAAAATAAAAATAAATTATGGGATAATAAAGTATTTTGATAATACTACTTATTTGTACAATTAGTTTCAATTTTTAATTATATTTACTGTATAAATAAATTAGCTAAAGTATATAGTTCATATATACTTAATTTTAGGTTTTGTTCCTTAATTAAGTATAAATTAGTTATTATATGATATAAATGACCTTATACAGAGTTAGTAAATATGTTAAAGTATTGAATATGTATTTTTATTGTATTTTACAAGTTTTATTTCTAATTTATTTTCATTTAAATAGCACAATTTTAGACTGTTTTATTTGTAAATTAAATTTAAATAGTGTATACATTATAAATATACTTAAATTAGGTTAACCTACTTAAAATACAATAGTATACATATACAGTATAAATTAACTTAGTTTTAACTTAAATTACTAATTTATTTTAATTTAATCTAATAACTTAACTATAAACTTAATAAATTAAGTATTTATTCTGTAAATATAATTAAATTAAGGTACAGGGTTCAATATGTTTACAATATACATATAAATACGTCTATATAGTATTATATCTTAATATGATTATTTATAGAAGGTATTAATTTACATAACTATTTAGTACATATAAATTAGTTTACTTAATAATTAGTTATATAATTTAGTTATATACAGTACAATCTAACTTAAATACTTAAATTATATACTACAATAAATACATGAGTTATTTATATTATCTATATGTATAATTCACCTTATGGGTTAATAATCTTACTATATAGCTTAAATATACACTTATATACATATTATACAAAGGATTTTTAGTATTTTTAGGGTTTTTTCACTTTCTATGGTTTTAATATATGTTATGGAGGTAGGAGATGAGAGCGAAAGAAATGGATTCGGAGAAAGAAATGTTTTTAGCCTTTTTATGTTTGGTTTCTTTGATTAAATTTCATGGTATATAGAACCGTCGATTGGTAAATTCTACCAAGTCGGGGATTTTGATTGCCATGAAACTTGGTATGTATGTAAAAAGACTACTTAATCTTCAATTAAACAGGTTTATTTTATTTTTTTAGATTTTTTATATGATTTTTATTTAAGTCCAAAGTTCACACATTCTAAGCCTTTTAAAGGTTTCCTAAGATGTGTTTAAGGCCTAGAATGGATCCTAAGGGGTCTAAAAGGCAGTCAACTGCCTTAAACATATTCAGTATAATATATGGAAGGGATCTATGCAATGTAGCATGCTAATCAACTTGGATTTCAACATAATTAACCAAATGGACATTTAAGCTTAAAAGTATAGCTGACAAAAGGAAATTTAACAAATTACAAGCCTTCAATTGATGGAAACATGCATAAAAAATACATGAAAGCCTGTTTACAACATTCAACACAACATTATACATCAGTCAGCTATTTAACCAACTACATCCTAGGCTACTGTCCACTGAGCTCTCAGAATAGAATCTACTGCAACAATAGCAGCAAGGTAGAAGGCAATGCAGCAGCAAGCCACTGCTGAAACTCATTTGTTGGAAATCAGTAGATCTAATGTCCAGCAATCAAAGACAGCAGCTGAAGCTGCTGAACTCCAACCCTGCAGCAGGGCAGATTGAATTCCAGACGGCTTAACTACTGCTGCAGTTAATCCATCTGGAAGGAAATCAAGTCTGCAATAGGGAAGGAACTCCAATTCAGTTACCTAATAACTTAAATTAGAAAATCAAATTCCAAATCAGACTATAGACAACCTGATCAAGAATTCAATATGGCTAAGTCAAGAAATCAGATACTGAAAATAGTGGGAATGTAACTACACTTGCATCACTTTGATATAAATCTAGGATTCAGACACAAACAAAATTAGAAATTCTAACAACACAATCTGATAAGGATATACAAAAAACACTCGGGAATACAAATCAAGATCAAGATCCCATGTCAGTAGCATCTTATCAAATCAGATCTGAAAGAGAGCTGATCTAGCTCTTTCTAATGCTATAGACAGCATGTAGAAGGAGTTAAATCAGTTATTTAAAACATAAATTCAAATCCCAGAATTCTGAAACCTTAAGGAATATGGAGAATTCCTTAAGTTGAAAAATCAGAACCACTCTTCAAAATCAACTAATGAATATAAGGCAGAACCTCAAATCAACAAAATTGATTTTTCGTTGACTCTACCATGCATTAAAGGCATTAAAATCCTTACAAAAACTCAAATCAGATTATGGCTCATTTGAGCTGAATTCTGACTTCAGAATCACCTCAAATTCCCAGCCAAACAGTGAATCACATCAACAATGTCTCAGTTTGCTAGATCAAAACGTTCAAAGCTCAAATAATTAAAAATCTTTACAATCTAAATTCAACACAAATCCAGCAAACCAGTTCTCTTTTAAGCTCATATCAGGGGCTTTTGTGAGTAAAATGGGATGAATGGGAAGCCCCTAATGTGATTTTTGATGCTAATTTCATATCTAAGGTTAGAAACCAATCAGATCTGAAATTAGGTCTAATGAGTTGGTGAATTGGGAGAAACAAATTGCGGGAATCTGAAGCGATATGGAAAACATGAAGAGGGAGAAAATTCATGATCAGTGACTGTGTGAAACCATCCCCTCTGATCTGGAATGATCAGAGGAGGTGAGGGGGGGCGGAATCTAATCTAAATATACTCCTAATGCTAAACTAACAGAACAGCAAATTAATCACTAATTCTAATTCTAATTCTACTGCAAATCTACCTAACTAATGCTACAGCTAAACTACAAAGCAATAAAACTATTCTAACAGGAAGGATGGGACCTGTGGGTCCATAGTTGGTGGGTAAGGGGGAAGAATGGAGGGAGCTGGGCTCCAGCGGAGGGAAAAGCCTTCTAGTGAAGCTTCTAGGTCGTCCTCAGGCGTACATCATCCTTAGCGACGAGGAGAGTCAAGGAGAAGTAGGAGAATTCACAACCGGTGGCTATGAAATCTGGGAATCGGTGGGGAGGAGTAGCTGGAGTGGAAGAACGATCGCTAGGAAGGTAGGAGAGAGTGATCCCCGACACGTGTGACCACTGAGGTGCTTAAATAGCAATCTCAGTGGCTCAGATCACCGTACGGGTGAAGATAGACGTCAAGGGCACCAACGGCAAGGTTGACAGGAGAGGAGTGCGCGGATTGCTGATTTGAAATGTTACCAAAGGATAGGATCTGGGGGTTTAGGTGAGCATACGCATCGCTTCGTGCGAAGCTTCGACTCAGATCGAGCCGCAGATCGAGATCGAAGGAGAATGGACGGTCGAGATACCCCGGGTTCTTTGCATGCACAGTGCGCGCGAAGAGGCTCCAGGTAGCTGGCTTCTAAAGGGCAAATTGCAGGGAGGCCCTTCTGTGAAGGGGTAGAACATTTATAGGCAAGCCCATAAGTGGTAAAGAACGATAACTGAATGGACCCTAAGGGCTTTCAAAGAGGTCCCTAGGGGTTACAAATAGGTCCAGGAAAGTTTTCTAAAGAGAAAATGTGATGCATAAAGGACCTAAATGTAAATCCTAAGTTTCAAGACCTTAATGATGTCCAAATGCCTTCAAGATTTTATATGTGCTTAATTGAACATTTGAGATGTTAATTATACTTTTGATTTGGACTTTTAAACTTGTTTGTGTGTTCAATTAACACTTGGACCACCATTTGACCTTTTTCTCAAGAATATCTCATTTTATTACCTAATTATGCAATTTTAACACAGAGTTAAGGTTTTAGGTCTTTTTCTTTGATTCTCACACTTAACCCCTTTTATGTGTTAATTTGATATTGTTTAACCCAATTTCTAGCTTAACTTTAGCTTTTTAGCTATGATGAGTAGCCACTTGTTAAGCCCTGTGTTATTAAGATTTTTAAGACGTCCATACTTTAGGTCAGACGTCTGGTAAGACATCTGGACGAAAGGTCAAACGTCTTGTAAGACGTCTGGACTCCTTCCCAGACATCCGAAAATCAAAATTTTCGTGTACGAGCTCACGTCTGCATGTGTGTTGCGCGCAGACAGTACACGTTCCTCGTTTTCTTCTCCTTCTCTCTCCTCCTGCCCGACGAAAACCCTAACCCCACACCTTATATAAGCCCCCCTCCTCTCCCTCGTTTCACCCACTTCCCAGCTACCTTCCTCTACCCTCCAGCGAGAGCAGCCGAGCGACGAACGGTGGAGAGGAGCGATGTGAGAGGAGAGGAGGAGCAATGTGAGAAGGAGAGGAGTAAAGGTTTGCGACCTCGCGTAGGAGCTCACCGGTGAGCTCACGGCCGGTCGACGCGTGCGTAATGTGGAGGAATGCGTCGGGGAGATCCTCCTCGACACTGCTGCAGCCGAAGCAGCAAGCGAGCGGGCGCGAAGTGGCCACGGGTGGCGCGAGAAGGCGGAAGCAAGTTCTGGCTCCGAGATTTTCCTAGAATCAGACGTCTGGAGTGACAATTAGACGATGGTGCCGACGTCTAGAGGTGGTGCCAGACGTCTGAGGAGGAGGCTTCGCAAAGGTACGTCTCTTTTGCGGATACGGCCATGCAGGCCGCTCCACCGAGACACTGTTCCTTACCCTTTTGAGAAGATTTCGATTGATTCATGCAGGTGTTGCTTCGGGAAGGCACGGGACACGCCCTCCCACTCACGTCAAACATCTGGGCGAGGCACCAGACGACGAGAAGCGTTTCCAGACGTCTAAAGAGGTGGTTGGACGTCTGAAACTAGGTCCAGACGGTCCAACGGAGTTCCTGGATGTCTGAGGAGTAGTGCAGGACTTGAGGTATGGCTCTGGAAGGTGTTCCAGACATCTGATTTGAGTCAGAATCACTGTTTTTGACCCGTTTAGGGTCCGTTTGAGGTCCGATTTCCACAATTAAGATACCGATGTTTCCCGTATGATTTGCTCTACTTGTTGGAATACTTCTATACTGTTCTGAGTATTCTTTTTTGATTGATCCTTGTGGTAGGACTTATTTCCGTTGTGGGTTTAGGACTTGCTGAGGCACAGGAGCCTGCCGTTCAAGCCCCTATTACTCCTGGGTTTACTGGTAGAGTGGCTTCCCCTTAATTTAATTGAAATTCAGATGCACGTGTGGAATGAATGATTAGAACCTAGGATATGACATGAATCCTAGGACGATAAACACTAAAAATGTCTGTAATGGATGATTGAATTGCAGTCTTGAATGAGTAGATAGATAACAATTGCCTGTAAATAAATAACAGCTGCCTGTGAGATGTAAAGTACTTGTGCTAGCAAACTGTTGCATGTGGATTCCTGTCGTTTACGTTAAATGACATACTATGAGCTGCATGTATATAATTTGAAAATGGAAAGGTGAATGTTGAAAACACGAGCTATCTGTGAATAAACTGAATATGGAATAGAATTACAATTTGCATGTGTATAACCTAAGAATGGAAATAGAAATGATGAAACCTGGTATGAAATGGCCTGAGGAATATGAGCATGAACCCTACGGGGAATTGGGAGATGAGCTCCTGGAAATAAATGGAATGAATCTGGAAATGTGTTGGGAAGTGTGCTGGCCCTTGAGTATGTGATACTAAGGGGAGCGCATGTTACCTTTTAGTGTAGAGGGGAGCTAGCCGCCCTTGGGTTGAGACCCGGGGTTAGGATTGGCCACTTTGCACCGGCTCGGTGGCCCTCGTGTACATTGTACTGGGGAGAGCTACTAGTGTAGAGAGAGTTAGCCACCCCACGGGGCCCGAGGTTCAGCTAGCCAGCCAAAATCGACTTGTTAGGCCCACTGGGCAAACCAGGGTAGTCAGGCGAGGGTGCACGGACTATGAAGGGGCAAGACCCCTGTTACTGAGAGGGCTATGCCCTATATTGGTTCCGTGCTGTGCTTTGGGCGCACCCGCTAACGGAAACGACTGACCGCGTGCCAGTGCGGGGTAGCTACTCGTACGTTTATCACGTGTGTTGTAGTTACCGTTACATCTGTCTGTGACCTTGGGGTGGTTGACTGGGTATAGGACCACCACGGGGGACTCTCCCGGCCAGGAGAGCACCACGTACTACTTCTACTCTTCGGAAAAGACTGCAATCAAGATCGTTCCAATGAGAAACATTCGAGATCAAGAAAGAGACCTGATAAATAAACCAAGTGGTGAAAGAAAGAATAATTAGTTAAAGAAAGAAAGAAATTGAAAAACAACAGCTACCTGTCCACCTTTACTGCTTTAGTTAGTTGGTTGCCACTCTACTCAGCATTCGCTGATTTCGTGTACTCATAACCCTTTTCAGGTCCAGGTGTTGAGCAGCCAGAGCCTACGGCTGTAGTGGGTGCTGGGCCCAGTAGAGCCCAGTAGTTATAGCTTTCTGTTGTACTCCTTTTCCAGTTGTAGTGAGTAGTTTATTGTACTTCTATACTCTTTCATTTTAAATATTATATTCCTATATCCGTTTACTTTTCTACTGTTGTGGTGGTGTGTATTGTAATAGTTTTACTTCTTTGCTGTTGTACTTTTGTTACTGTTAGTTGCTTAGCATAGTGAATGTGGTTTACTTTCATGCTTTTTGGTTACTTTCTCATTGGACGACTAGGTCTTGGGATCAGTCGAGTCGGTCCGATCTCGTGTCCTATAGGGATTCGGGAACCGGGTCGTAACACCACTCATCATATATTAAACCAACTTGCTAGCAAATGTATTAGTTTATTGATGTGATGGTTTTCTCAGTTAGTAAAACACGAGCTACCTGTTATAAGAATGAAACTGTAATGTGAATAGTGAGATCAGAATGCTGGAAAATGGAATGAAAGGAATACAAATATGAACCTTACGAGGAATTAGGAGAAGAACTTAGTCAGTAGACGAGAAGTGAGTTGGCCCTTGTGTACGCAATACCAAGGAGAGCAACTGTCCCTTTATTGTAGAGGAGAGCTAGCTGCCTCTTTGGGTTGAGACTCGAGGTTAGACCTAGTCACTCTACACCGACTTCTGTTTAGCTCTCGTGTACGTGGTACCGAGGTGAGCTACTTAGTGTAGAGAGGGAGCTAGCCACCCCACAAGACCTGAGGTTAAGACTAGTCGCCCTACACCGACTCTTGTTAGGTCCACTAGGCAAACCGGGAAAGTCAAACGAGGGTACGCAGACTGTGGAGAAGTGAGACTCCTGTTCTGTTTTGAGGGGCGAGTCTCTTATTCTGAGAGGGCAAGGCCCTGTGTTCTGTGTTGTACCTTTAGGCGTATCCACTAGCGGAAATGACTGACCGAGTGCCAGTGCGGGATAGCTACCTGTGTGTTTATCGCGCATGCCGTAGTCACCGCTACGTCGCGACCGTGACCTCGTGGTGGTTGGCTGGATGTAGGATTACCACGGGAGACTTTCCTGGCCAAGAGAGCACCACGTGTACATCCTACATCACGGGAAAGACTGCAATCAGGATCGTTCCCTTGAGGAATAGACAAGATTAAGAGATGACTTGATAAATAAAAGAACAAACAAATTAGATCTATTTGGTTGAGCTAAATGAAAATGAATAATTAAGTTGTTGCTTGTTTTAATTGCATGTAAATAGTTTAGTTACCACTTTACTCAGCATTAACTGATTACAGAATTCTATAACTTTGTTCAGGTAAGGGAATTGAGTAGCTAGCACCACTGGCTGCGGAGGGAGCTGGGTCCAGTCGAGCCCAACCTTAGCTGTGTTTTCTTTCCGTTCTCTAGCTTCTTTTGTGGCAGTGAGTATTTTGTTATATGAAATATTTTTTCTATTATATTTCCTACTTTACTTTCTACTGTACTAGTTGTGATGGCCTGTACTATTATGAGACATTCCGTTTTGGTTCTTTTACTGTCTCTGTATTATTTTCTACTTAGTTACATTGCACTTGTGGTTGTGTAATATTTTCTGTATTTGATTATTTCTTGTTGGATGACTAGGTCTTGGAATTAGTCGATGCGAGCCGATCTCAAGTCCTGTAGAGATCTGAGATCGGGTCGTAACAATAACTCCTTGAGTTCTTTGATAACCATTCCTTTAGCAATCGCATACATCATTATCTTCCACAAATGCAAAAGAGGATCATTGGCAAATACATATTTTGATAGAATAGAGAACGGGAGAGAGGAACACAGTAGAGAACTCCTTTTTATTAATATATAGAGAATTCAAATAACACTAGCTTGCAATCCGCGTGTTGTAAAATATATTTTTCAATGCATATCAATTTCTAATATGTGTCCTAGATTTTGTATACAATATCTAATTTTATATATGTATTATTTTATACTTTCATAAAAATGTACTCAATATTGCTTTCTAATGGAAGAGTACAAGTTAACGAGGTCGATGGCGAAAACGGAATTCGAAACGAATGTATACACTAAACAATGCATGAGAAAAACGAAATGAAAGAAAAAAACATGAAAAAAAGGAGAGAGATAAATCGAAAAAAGAAAAAAAAAATAAATAGAGAGATATGGAGAGTCAAAATGAAAAGAAATAATATTAAAAGCAATCAGGAATTGAAAAAAAATTCTACAGTGATGTCAAAATCTAACAGTATCATTTATATTAAGGATAAGGAGGCTATTAATCTCAATTAAATTAGAAAACAAATCATATGTAACAACCTTACCTACATAATGTTACTTGACTCTTAAGTAAATAATTACTTTAGCTAACAAGTAAATCAACCAAATTAGGCAAAAAAACTCTTACCACATTTATTGTTGAGGTAATCCTCAGGTCTGTCGGAAGAGATCATGAGATCTCAGACGATATCTAACGCATAAATACTACAATTTCTCATTGAAAGAGAGCCCCCCACAATTATACTCCGTCAAGGCAAACATTCTCTTGGTCATGAGAGAAGCCAATAAGTTATCCCTCAAGAAGTTCATAACACGACCACTGCTTTGCTGAACACGACCAGCAACGTAAGTAGTGCACACAAGCTGAAAGCACCTCCACCTCCTCTCCTTCACGTACATCTCAATTCCCTTCTTCACCCTCTCCTTCTCATCACCACCAATGTCGCCAGACTTCCCCAGCAGAGCTGCACCGAGACACCTTGCTAGAACAAGCCCATCTTCGAGGGCTGCGCAACCGCCCTGGCCAAGGTCCGGCGTCATGGCATGGAATGCATCACCTGCCAGGCAAACATTTCCTTGGCACATCCTATTCCGCAAGAGATCGAAAGGCCAGCATGACCGCAGCTTCGAGACGAGAAAGTTCGACAATTCGGTCCTCTTAACAATTTCGACTGCATGTGAATCCAACTTACCAAGTTTGCTCAACACAAACTGCTTCACTTTGATTGGCCATTCTTCCAGATCCTCTTCTGCAAAAGTAATAATTAATGAAAGCTGCCAGTTAGTCGGGCAATCCTGATGCTGAGAAATCAACACATTGCACCCAATCTTCTGTATAAACTAAAAGAAGGTGTTGTCCTCCGAATTGTTAAAATTGTGCTCCACCTACCAACTCATTGAAGTTGAATTCATCCACACAGTCAACAATGCCATAAAAGATAATGACAGAACCTTTTACTGCCTAACATATGTTGAAAGAATAAAGTGTGAAAATAGACCATTTTTTATGAGTTGTTTCATCTCACACAAATTTGGGAAAAAGTCATAAATGGGATTGGAGTGCTCAATGACATGTTATGTACTGATGGTTATCTGTTTACTGTTTACCTGATCAGCCCTGTAGTTCTCTACCTAAAATTAGGCCCATGCTACTGTTACCGGATCCTCTTTAAATGAAGATTTATATTATGATGATTGGGAAAAGATCCTTTCTTTTTTCCCTTTAAGAAGAATAAATGTGGTGCAAATAGGATTTGATATTTTTTATGATGTCACCAATATTGAAGACTTTGCCATTCTACTAACTGGAGTGCAATATCCCGAGAAGGGTTAATTCACAGAAAAAGTCAGGAAAAAAAACAAGAATAAAATGATTGTTCTCGGTGACCGACAAATGAGAAACACGAGTATTATAGATGAGGTAGACGCTATGCTACATATCACTTGTAAATGAGAGAATCTCTTCTACAGTGAAACAGTTCAGCCATTGAAGAGCATCCAATATCTTGAGTTTTCAACCCAAAGAATGGAAAGAGTAATCTCTTTCTTATTTACTATAATAGATGAAAGTACTCTCTTATGTAGGTCTATCTTAGATTTATTAATTTGATTATTTCTGTACTTATCTGCACTCTAACGCTAGACCTTCTAAAAATGTTACCTAAGATAAAATTAATCAACAAATGTTTAGTTAAGGGTTGTTGCGAGTGTGTGGGAGATGCAATTTAAACAACATCGTTAGTTATTTCCCTAAGAATTTGATGCTTTGAAATATTCATCATTCCGATCCAAGAGTTTCATTTAATTCAGAGTGTCCACATGTTGCCATTCAAATGAATTCAACTTAAATTGCATTAATTAAGTAAAAGTCAATATTTTTTCCTTTAAGCAAACTGTGCGAATACAGTACTACATAAAAGCTTTTAGTAGCATAGACAATACCTGAAAACGGCCAAACACCCAATGTATTTGTTATGATGTTAAATTGCATTTTATCTGTTGCTGTAACATGATATATAGCTAAGTCTTGCCTTCCTTTGAAGGGGACCATGTGAAGAACCAATATGCAAGTTCGTCATCAACAGGCGCAAAGCCACTTTTGAAGCCATCCCCAAAGAAATGAAGACGCTCAGGTTTCAAACCATGCCCCTCTGGGAACTCTGCAATGGCACGCACCGCCAGCCGTCCGATGTACATTGGTGCCCCAAGTGCCAAGGACTTGGCAACAACGGAATTCACCCCATCACATCCCACCAACACCTGAATTGAGCAACGGCAAATTCTTACTCACTAAGGTGGTGTTCGGTAAAGGAAATAGGTTCTTAGAATTACTAGAGGAATAAGAAAAGAATAAAATAAAATAATATAATAAGTGAATTTTAACGTTTAAAAATTTACACGGGTTATACTTTTTCCACGTAAAAGATAGAATAAGTTTACACCAGATTTACATCTCTTAACTCAATGCAAATGGGTGATGGATTAAGTGGTGAATAAACACGATTTAAATGCCTTAACCTTAGTTTTGATAGTTGACCCATCTGCTAGATGAAGCAGCTTCAAGTCCCCAGCATCCTCTATGGACACCACCTTTGCGCCGAACCTGATTGTGCCATGGGGGAGGTCCTTCTCCAGAGCTTCCAACAGCAGGTTCCTCCTCAAAATCCGGATCTCAAATTGGTCTCTGCAGTACCCAATTCACACCCATCAAGTCAACTATTGCACGCATCCAGAAAGTATTACGGAAAAGAAAAAAAAAAAAAACAGAGATGTGGTGAGTGGGAAAAACAATACTGACGAAGCGTTGAACTTTGCATCTGCCAAAACCTTTCCACTAGTGGCAGATATCGAAACGAATCTGCAATTACATCATTAAAGGGTGCATGGATTTATTACATAGGAAACACGGAATAATAATAGCTGAGAGAGTAACCGTATATTATGTGCATAATATTTATATGCAAGTATATACCCGCGAAGCTGGATATGGCGCTGCCGGAGACCATCGGCGACGCCGAGAGCATCGAGTGCTCTCCATACGTTCGGCCACGTACCGATCGTAAAGCCGCTGGTCCTCAAGCAATCGGCCGTTTCAAGAACCAAGCTCTTATGTCCAAGCCTACAAAAGTAAGGGGAAGGAAGGCAACGACTTATATATAGAGAGGGATTTATATACATACAAACACTTATAACCGTATATATTACATTCAGAGCTAACTATGATTTGAGGGGCTCTGATGCATATGTTTATACATAGGAAAAAAAGAAAATAAATACAAAAAATCAAAAAAAAAAAAAACAAACAAACAAACACCTGTGGAGTCCTAATGCAGCAACGAGGCCGGCGATTCCTGCACCGACGATGACTACATTCTGGACCTCCTCCATGGAAGTGAAGAGATCAGGAGTGATGCTCGGACATATAAGATCCCGTGTATAAAAGTAGGGTGGTTGTGGGGAGTGCATTCGACAGCTACTGTTCCCCTAATGTAGCTGTGATGACGTGTGCGAGTTGGTACCAAAGGACAGGACTGAGGATGGGTTTTTGCATGTGGTGTCCTCGCCCTTTTTTTTTTTTCTTGGTAAAATACCATGGAGGCAGCCATTAACATCTTCATTTAATATGCACTTAAGTTTTACAATTACAACACTAGATAAATGCTTAATAACAAGTAAAGTAAAGCTAAGATAAAGAGAGAGAGGGAAAGAGAAAGAAAGAAGATGGTGAGGCGGCCACGGTGGTAGAGGAAGGCTCCGTCGATGGCTCGTCAGCTCCGGTGATTACAAAAGAGTGCTAAGGGTGGCTAGGAGTGGGGTGGAACACTTGCAAGGGTATTGAATGCTTTACATAGGTAGTTGGAAGGAGTTTATATAGGAAGAAGGGATTTCTAATTTAAGTATGGGCTTTAGCGACGTCCGGAACGTCGCTAAACCCATGCCAAAACTATCGGTGCAGACCCCTGTCCACCGATCCCACGCCCGCACTCGTTCTTCTTCCGCCTGATCCATGCGCTCGTGTTGATCGGACGGCTGTGATCTCGCGGAGGGCGTGCTCGCGGATCGCTCGCTGAGGCATGCGCTTCTCGCACATCATTACGCGCGTCTGGTCGAACGCTCCTGATTACACCATGTGGTGCTATCAAGACCGCTCGATGGCAATCGGGCGGGCTAATTTGGTTGTGCGAACGAATTCCGCGGACGAGCTGCCGCGGGCGCTTCGAACGCATGTCGGGTGTGCGCGGAGGGGAGCAGCGACTACTGTGCTTCGTTGTATGGTTGGTTGCGGACGCGTGTCTGTGCTCGGTTGCTTCCGACCGCTGGATGGAGATCCAACAGTCGGATCTTCATGCTGAGGTGTGAAGGCGTGCTCGCAGATCGCTCGCTGAGGCATGAAGGCGCGCGGGCAAGGATGGCTCTCAGCCGTCCGATCGGAGGATTGGACGGCTTATAGTGATGCGCGATGAGGAGCAGCGAAGGGTGCGTCGGATGCCACCACGTGGCGGCTGTGTGGCCGTTGATCATCAGATCAACGGTCAAAACTTCTTAGGCCAATTGCGAGAGCTCTGGATATCGGATTTGGTCGATTGTGAGTCCATTGGACTCTGTTCATCACTCTAAATCCATCCGTGCGGTCCAATTGCTCATCTGAGTCATGTTTTGACATGAACTTATACAAATGGCCATTAATACTATTTAATAAGCAACCTTAATGTGCGATGCTTGTCATGCTCCCATGCCCATTTATGATGTGTTATTTGTGCATGTTACCCTTAGGATAAACTTCGTTTGGCAGAATTATCACCATAAAATGTAGCGTTATCATACCCCCATGCTTACTCCTTGCTAGTCCCTAGTAAGGCTCATCCTAGCCATTATTCTCAGTCAGAATTCAGAAAGTGATTACTTAGACATTTTGTTACTTGTCAACAGGAGAAAATATACTAAGATGCTGATCTACGGAGACTAAACAGCGCCCAGGTGTCTGCCAAAATACGAATCACCCGAATCACCCCCTCGTCGTCGCCGCCTCTCCATCTCAGGGCCTTCGTCTCCGACGATGGCACACAAGTGTCGCTCGCCCTCCGCCTCCCCCCTTCGCTCCAAGTCCTTCAGTTAAGTTCCTCTCCCTCTACTCTTCATTTCCCTTTTATCAATTTCTATTTTTGACCCCTCGACTGCCACTACCACCACCATCGTTTCCACCTCTGGCAGACTACCGGTGAGGTGCTCCCGTCATTCCACGCACCCATCCACCTCGCCAAACACCTCAGAAGCTCTACCACCTTCCACTGATCATTTTCCCCCTCTCCATCAACCACCACACTCTCCACACACTGTCCCCAAACAAACCCATCTTCACGGCCACAGAACGACCTAGGCATGCACTCCCAGGCCACCCCGTGCCATGCCACCCATCGAGACACCTTCGCCGTGCCACGACGAAGCCCCCTGTGTGATTTAACGAGGCCGCAAGGTCGTTTTACTTGAGCATAGGTTCTGACCTCTATCACCATTGAAGCAGGAGCGAAGGTTGCTCGCAAGCTCGAATCAGGCAGCCTCGCTCCAAGCCCCAAGTTCCAGGCGACGCAGATTTTTCGCTCGCACACATTCAGCCAGTGATTGGCTTTGAAGACCCTTGCAGCATCGGCAATTGAACGTGGCCCCTGCGGGTGCGCACAAGAAAGTAGGTGGGACATTTAGTCCCACCTCAGTAGGTTTAGAGCGGGTGGTGTAGTATAAATTGTAAATGTGTCAAGGGCTTATCGCCTCCTAACACGGGGTGAGGTCCCCTCGCCCACCATGCCTCGTCCGTGACCCACACCTCCACGGACCTGGCTGCTTGACCCGACTACCCGTGCACTCCTCTCCCACCACCGCACGCCGGTGGGCCTGGTCCCGAGCACACATACCCGACCCAATAACTCGAGAAGGCTCTAGGAGAGCTGTCCTGAGAGAGAAATAGAGAGAGAGACGCGGGGAGGGTAGGGGTTAGGTTTTGCCTCTGTGTGCGCAGGGAAGAGGAAGGAGCTGCGGAAGGAAGCTGAAGGCAAGAGCAGCTAAGGGAGAAGAAGGTGCTACTGGAGAGGAAGAGTTGAAGTCAGGAGCGGCAAAGAAGAAGGAGAAGGAAGGACTTAGCCGCAGAAATCAGAAGAAGAAAGAGGAAGGAAATTGTAGAGGCCAAGGAAGAGAAACTAAAGACGCAGCCAAAGCTCAAGGAAGAGGAAGAAGGAGCTGCAGCAAAGAAGAAAAGCTAAAGATAGAGGAAAGCCAAGAGAAGAAGAGAGAAAGAGAAGGCCAAAAAAAAAAATCACAACTAAGCACTATAGCAAAACCCTTTTAAAACGTCTGATTTTTCATCAGACGTCCAATTTTTGGCATTAGTTCTTCATTTGAAACTACTTAATTGTGATTGAATTGGTCATTGTTTTTCTATATTTAATTGAAAGTTGTGCTCTTAAGTTTCTAAAATACCAATTTGCTCCCTGCCCTGAGTTCGACCTCGGAAGCTTTTGAATTTCGAGTAATAAAATTGATAATCGTTTTCGCGGTCATTTCAAATATACTACAAATATATCTCTTTAAAATACGACGATTATTTTTGACGCCGTTGCCGAAGAGTAACGGGTATTTTAGAAGCTTTAATCACAAATTTTGATTCATTACTGACTTAATTTCTCCCTTTTGTTGTGTTTGTTGTAGGGAAAGCTGAGGAGAGAAAAGCAGCTGCACAATAACCACACCAAGGAACAGGTAAAATCTTATTAGCCCTTTCTCTTAATCCCCTCAAAATCTAAAGAGGAAAAACAAAGAAAAATCAATCTAGGGCTACCTGTTTCTATATTTAGTAAGTCACAAAAGTTGCCTGATTTTTAATTTCAACACATTTCTAATTGCATATCCACTTAAGGTAACTAGGGCTAAAACCTTCTTGATTGAGCCCTAGATACCCATTTCTAAGGTAACTAAATTGGACCAACTAAAGCCAACCTAAGGATTACAAGCTAGGGTTTTAGAGACACATCTTCTTCTAAGAAAAGAAGCAAAAATTTTAAGAAGAGGTGTGCCTAAGCCTTGTTTGAAAAGACCTATTGAAGGGAAACCCTAAGCAAATCAGACTCTTAATCTACTTGAACCCTAAAAGAAAGGACCTAAAGGCTCTCAAAGGAACAAAAAGGTGAAGTTGATCCTTTGGGTCAACCAACCTTTAAATTAGGTCACTTTGCACTCAAAAGGCTTAAAGTTCAAGTGAAACCCTAAGCACCTTGATCTTAACTAGAAGAGGTAGACATAAGAGGTCAAGGTCCCCATTCTGGTCTACCTGGAATCTCAGTGACAAGAGAGGTCAAGTGGGGGAAACCCTGTAACCCGTGGGGACGCTTTACCGTGTAAGGGTCTTCGCGGGACTCTCCCTCTCTGGCTGCCCAGGTAATTCTCAGGTGGACGACCTTTCTGACTAAGGGGTATCATCCACCTCGAACCTCTATAGTCACCCAACATATTTTAAATGTCTTGATTGGGTCCAGCACATTATAATCTCATCCAATCCTTCGGTGTATGTTTGGTAGGAGGTCCTTAAAACCTTCTTTAGAAATCCACTCTCCCCGAGGCCAAGCATCGGTACCTTTGTTTGTGCAGCAACCCCACCACATAGACCTTTCCTCTAATTCAGAACCTAGTTCTCCTTCTTCCATCATGGCACAGCCTGTTGAAGAAGAAAACAATCTTAAGCACCAGCTTCAACGTCTAAATGATCTCTTCCAGAAATTCATGAACCCACGGCAACGTCCCATGACGCGAGATCACTATAATCCCGCTGCGGTGGCAATCGAGCCTCGAGTCCAAATCCCGGCTGGAGGTCCTGATTCTGAATTAAAGCCCAATATGATTCATGCCATACCAAAATTCTATGCGCTTAACTACGAGGATCCATTCCACCATATTAAACAGCTCAAGCATCTGACCCAGACCTTCGGGTTAGATGCACAAAATCAGGATATTTTGCTCATGAAGATGTTTTTTTTCTCCCTCATGGACAAGGCTGCTGATTGGTACCAAACTCAGACTCATCCGATCAACACATGGGATGAACTTCAGTCCGAGTTTTTGAAGAAGTTCTTTCCCGTTGGTCGAAAAAATGCCTTGCGCCATCAGATTACTCATTTCACCCAACAAACGGGAGAACCTCTTCATGAGGTATGGGACCGATTCTTGGATCTCATGCGAAAGTGCCTCCATCATGGAGTTCCTAAATGGGAACAAGTCCAGTCTTTTTACCAGGGACTCCATGAAGACATTAGATTATTCGTCAATGCAACTTGCGGAGGAAACATCACGGGTCAGCACGAGGACACAGTGTGGGAGATTCTCGAAAGCACCCTGAATCGCCCCATACCTCTCCTGCAAACGCTCAAGAGGTATGGGTCTCTCTCCAGCCATACCTTCGATGAAGACTTTCGTCCACCTCCTCATGACTCTTCCCTCTGCTCGTGCCTATTTAAGGAAGCCCTGATCCCTCCTCTTCTTTCAAGCCTATTTTGGCCGAAGAAATCCCCCCAAAATTCGTCTCCTCCTCCGGCCATCTGCTCGCAGGCTCCGGCGACTCTCCCTCGCTCTTCTCGCCACTCTACCACCATACCAGTGGCAGAGCCATCTCCACCGTGCTCCACCGCGTCGCTCCGTACCAACACGCGTCCTTCCGACCCTCTTCCTCGTCGCCGTTCTTCACCAGAGGGCCTTCGTCTCCGGCAGTGGCAGACACCCGTCACTCGCCCTCTGCCTCCCCCCTTCGCTTCAAGTCCCTCAGTTAAGTCCTTTTTCTCCCCTCTTCATTTCCCCTTATCAATTTTTAGTTTCGACCCCTCGACTACCACTACCACCACCATCGTTTCCACCTCCGACCAGATCACCGGCGAGGTGTGCCCGCCGCTCCACGCCTCCATCCACCTCGCCAAACCCCTCAGAAGCTCCGCCACCGTCCATTGATCATTTCCCCCCTCTCCATTTACCACCACACGCTCCCAACACGCCCCTCGAACACACCCACCTGCACAGCCACAGGGTGACCTAGGCACGCACGCCCAGGCCACCCTATGCCACGTCGACCACCGAGCCACCATCATCGTGTCATGGCGAAGCTTACTGTGTAATCTGACGAGGCCGTGAGGCCGATTGCTTGTGGACAGGTCTCGACCCCCCTCCGCCATTGGAGCAAAGCTTGGAGCAAGCTTGCAAGCTGCTCCAGACTTCACCAGCCCCAGGTTGCTAGCCCAGGTCGTGCGGAATGATGAGAGCCTCATCATGAGCCATAACTAGCTCATTTTGACCCAATAAAGAAGATAAAAGCTCCTACATAACCTAGTAGAAGGCCTAAATGAAGGAATAAATGCTCTGAGAAGAAAATATGAAATAAAGGTTAAAACTGTAATTTTACCATTGCAGTACATAAATGGGATTTCTCAGAGGCAAAACATAGGTCAAATGGTCTAAATGAGGTAAAAAGTGGGTTCATGTACAATCTAGGAATTAAATGACATTTGGTAACCCTAAAATAGACCTGCTTAAATTAACAAGGTTCCGATCAGAATAAAAATCAAGTAAATCCTCTAAAAATCATGGAAAAATATCTTCGAGGGTTTAGAATACTTAATTTGGCCTTTGGAACCCAGTTTGACCTAGATTAGGGTCCTAGTTCATCAATTAACCTAATTTGGGTTTTTACACAAAATGTCCAGTCAAACGTGGTCAAACCTAAAATATAACTTCACCATTGGATTCCTTAGGTCCAAATTAGGTTTTTACCAAAATTTGGACCTAAGGGGAGGTCATCTTGACCTACTTTTCAAATTAGTACACCCAAATCACAAGTTGGTCCCTATCTTTTGAAAATCATTGCAGAGAGCCCCCTAATTTCCTGGCCAACTTTGCAATCAGGTTCTGCCGCCATTGTTTGGGCAGAGTCGACCTCCTACGAGGTTTAGAGAGGGAATACTCTCTGATTCCTCAGAGATCCCCTCCCAGAAATGGAAGGGAGATTCTCTGAGGAATTCCCTTCCATCTAAGGCCAATCACGATCCCTGGTGTGAACCCGTGCGAACGCACGAGGGATTTGGGTATCTACCCACTTTCCTTGTCCGACGAGCCATCGGAGACGATGGCGTGCCCTCCACGCTCTGAAAGCACGGCCCAGTGCCTATAAAAGAACCTCCAAACCCGGTCGCCCAATTTCAGCTTTATTTGGCCGGACTTCCACCTCCAATTCGTCTCTTCCTTCCCGGCCAAAGTACCCAGTGAGCTCCGGCGAGCCCCCCTCCCCTCTCTCTTCGCTCTGCCACAAAACCAGTGGCAGAGACTTCTTCCTGATTCTCCTTCGCGTCGCGCAGCACCCGCGCACTCCGCCTCAGCCCCATCGTCGCCGCCGTCCTCCCACACTGGGCAGCGTCTTCTCCGGCGACAGCAGGTACAGCTGTTCGCCTCTCTATCCCCCTTCATCCATGTAGTTAGGCTTAATCCATTCCCCGTATTCCCCTCTCTCTTTTCCCCTTTTTATTTCATTTAATTGCCCCTCGACCGTCGCTGACCACCTCCATCTTCCTCGCCTCCGATCGACCTCCGACGAGCCGCCCCCACCATTACGCCCCTCCACACGGCTCGCCAACCGTCTCATAAGCTCCGCCCCACCACAAGGAACAATCTCCGCCCCTCCATTGCCACTCCACACCTCCACAATAGCCCCCCGAACTCACCCATACCTCCGGTCACAGGTCGACCTAGGCACGCATGCCTAGGCCATCCCACGACCTGCAGCACTGTGCACGACCTTCGCCGTGCCACGGCAAAGGTCCCCAGCTAGTCTGATTAAGCCGAGAGGCTTGTTCTGTGTTGGACAGTGTTTCAGCACCTGCCGCCATTGACGGTTGAAGCAGCTTCGCAGCAGCTCCAGGCTTCAGGTGCAGCGGACTCGCGCGAGCAGTGTGGAGCCATCTGGTCTAGCAAGTAGCGCTGCGAAGCCCGTAGCCTTGGCAATTGCACGAAGAATCTTCTGCGGGCGCGCGCGAGATTGGGGCAGGCTTGATAGTCCCACATCGGCGAAACGCGAAGTGCAGGTGCGGTTCAAGTTGAATTTGTGTTATACGCTCGTTGCCTCTGAACGCACAGGGGTGAGGTCCCTCACCTGACCCACGCTAGCCTCGTCCGCGGTTTCACCTCGCGGATCTGGCGGGATCCGACCCGACCCATCCTGAGCACACCTCGCGCATCACCCCACCTACCGGTCGCCTGGTCCCGGGTGCGAAATCCGACCCGACTACCCGTGTGGCTCTGGGAGAGCATCCTTGAGTGAATTGCTGAGAGAGAGAGACGTTCGGGTAGAGGGAAAAGGGTAGGTTTTGCTCTCTGTGTAGGCAGGCTAAACGTTGAGGAAGAAAGACTTAGCAGCGAGGAAGAAGTAGAAGAAGAAGCTAAGCAAGGTAGAGAAGAGAAGGAAGAAAGAAAGGATTACAGAGCCAAAGAAAGAAGAGACCAAGGCAGAAGAAGCCTTCGCAGAAAGCCAACACAGAATCAGAAGAAGATAGAAGGAAGAACAGAAGACCAAGGAAGAGGAAGAAGCATTCGCAGAAGAGAAAAGAGAAGGAAAGAAGAAGGCAGAAGAGAGGCCAAGTGAAGACTGCAGCAGAAAGAAAGCAAATATCAGAAGAAGAAGAAGAATAATCAAAAGAAAAAGGGAAAATATTTTTTAAGACGTCTGATCACAAGATCAGACGTCCAATTTTATTCTTTTGCCCTAATTACTCTTTAACCGCATACATTCATATTTGAATTAAAGTTTTGAGTAAATTAGAGTGTTCAATTACATTTGAGATTAGTAGTAAATTCCAATTGCTCCCTGTGTTCGACCTCGGATACTCCGATTTTCGAGTAATAAAATTCTCTATTTGTTTGAACGCTTTGTCGGCTATATTACAACGTGACATTCTTTAAACCCGATCGAGAGCGTTTGAACATTTTGGCGCCGTTGCCGGGGAGCAACGCGCAATTTACCACTAGTCTCTACATTCTTTTTATCATATTGAACACTAACTTGCCCTACTTTGCTTTGTTTTGATCTTGCAGGTATTTCACGAGAAAATCCCTCTCACAAGTCAACCACTCCAAGACAGGTAACTTCTTCCTTAATCATCCCCTAATTCTAAAAAGACAAAAGGAAGAAAATCAATTTAGGAATCAATTGCCTTCCTTATATAGTAATCACCATCTTTAAGGCAAACGTTTCCTAATTTTGTGAAAATTTTTTCAAATGTTCTTGAAGTTGGGGCGATTTTTTAAATTCTATCCCACAAATTCATGTGCCTAATAGGAATAACGCTTAATCTCTGTGGACAACACATTTCTTGCTTTCAAGTCCAAAGAGAATTTTTGTGAAAAAGAAAAAAAGGATTGGAAATAGAACCGAATTAGGGTTTCTACAGTAGGATCTTGGAGTGTTAGTCACACATGCCTACATAAAAGGAAATAAACCTTCCCGCATCAGTGTGTCACCCAAGACCTTGATTGAAGAGATCTAAACAAGACAAACCCTAAAGAAAAAGAAGCTCTAAAATCACTTGAATCTTAAAATTTTTTTTTGGACCTAATAACTTGGGAGTCAAATTAGGGTGATCTCTAGGCTCCATACCTAGAATCATTCTGTCATCTATAGGACAGGTCAGGTAAAATTGACCCCTTAGGTCAACCAACCTCTAAATTAGGTCACAACATCAAAACATCTAAAGTTCAAGTGAGAACCTTAAAAGCACCTTTGAAATAAAAGTGCTAGACTTAAGAGGTCAAGGTCCCTATTCTGGTCTACTTGGAATCTCAGTGACAAGAGAGGTCGGGTGGGGGAAACCCTGTAACCCGTGGGGACGCTCTACCGTGTAGGGGTCTTTGCGGGACTCTCCCTCTTTGGCTGCCCAGGTAATTCTCAGGTGGACGATCTTCTGATCCAGGGGTTCATCTGCCCGAACCTCCATAGTCATCCAAACATCTTTGGGTGTCTTGATTAGGTCAAAAACACCTCCAGTCCCTCATCTTTTCTCTTTAGAGCACACATACACATTTTCAGTCGGACTCATTATTCAGATCTGATCGCTTCATAACTTGATTCTACATCTTGATTCAAACTCTGATTCTACATCTTGACTCCACCACCTGATCCAAATATGCAGCCAAACCACCTAGGACCACCATTCAAGAAACCTGAATATCAGAGATCCATGAGAGATAAAATGATTGAGGATGCCATGAAATTCTATGAAAATGAAGAAACCTCAACACCAGTAGGAAACATTCAGGTTGATGTCCCACCAACCACAACCTTTATCATAACTTGTGCCCAAGTACTATTAGCAGAAGCCACAGAAGGATCAACCAGTGACTTGCTCATTACTGCATACATTGAGATAGAAAAACTGCACAATACCTTCAATGCATGACAAATCCTCGATTTTGGAAGCAACACCAAGATAGTCTTGAAAAACGGGAAGAGATAATGAGATTAATAAAACAAGTTATTAACCAGAAATACCCGTATATACCACAAACGAAGGAGGAACTATCTTGGGACAACATCGAGGATAAATCTGATCTCGATTTTGAGGCACAAAATGGTTGTGGATTCCCAACCCAAATAGAATACAATGTGCCTAATATTGAATAAGGTTGGGAAGCTCCAAATGCAGGAAAATACCATGTTGAGCCCATTTTAGAATCCCAAAACTCCTGCAAGAATGAGAGTAGAACTGAACCTCTCGAGGGTATAAATTTCGTCCCTTATCTGATTCTAGTAATTCAACCCACATCCTAAGCCTAGAACCTAGATCGGAAACATATTTTGAAGATTTCAAGGCCCCATATGAAGAAGATCAATCTTTTAATGAAGAATATGATTTTGGGCCTCGATTTGATGAATATCCCTCGCCAACCTCCTCAGAGGAACGAATCGATTTTTCGGATGTCATGCCAATCTACAACACAGAAATCGAGGAGTTGGACGAGTGGGGCTTCAATTGGGTCTGCCCTACTAACTTTGAACCTGAGCCTCTACCAAATAGGGACACCCTTTTAAGCTCAGAAGTCACATTTAGGCTAGACCCCAGTCAGGCTGCTGAATCTGCAACATATGATTTATTTTATGGTGGAACTCATGATCTGGAATCTCATTCAAATTGTGATTTTCGCAAACTCTCCGACGATTTCGAATCTAACCATAACATCGGAGAAAATCTGCTTCCTAATTATAACAAGCCAATTTTCTTTGAAGCCACCTGCTCCACATATACAGAACCAATCAAAACCCGTTCCCTACCCCGATCCGCAACCGGACTCAATCTCTATTCCGATTCACCTCTCATTGGGCCGTTTGCAGATGATTCAACTCCATATCTATATTAGGTATCGGGCACTGATCAGACCGAAAGTCAGGAGCCATCATTCTTTGATCACCCCTGTAGGGATTCCTGTTGGTGCTAGAGCACCACGATCATTTGTTTTGATGATAACAAAACACGTGTCATTTAACATTTGCACTTTGAGTCCTAGATTTCAGGTCAATCGCAAATGGATACGTGATTAGACGGAGTTCGAGCTCGCATCCAGGACGGATTGGAGGAGCTCGATGGAAAACAGAGGAGATTCGCGAGGAGCGATAAATTGAAGAAGGAAGGAGATGAAGAATATGATAGATTTCCTTCTCTTGTACTCCTTGTATTTTCCGTTTCTTCTGTTGCTCTTTATTTTTGTTACTTAGATTCATGTTAAAGAGCCTCAAAGTACCCTAACAGTAGTCCTAGGAACACCCGCACAACCCTAGGATACTTAGGTTTTCTGTAGAATACTTAGAAAACCAATATAGGGTTCAAACAGAGTTTCCAGACATCTAATTCCCAAATCAGACGTCTGATAAAGTATTTTAAGACGTCTAACTCTTGTTTCAGGCGTCTAATAACTATTAGGTTGGACTTAGTGTTCTGTCTGATGAAATCAGACGTCCAGACCTTAGACCAGACGTCTTAGGAGACGTCTGATGACTTTGCCAGACGTCCAATTAGTGGACCGTTGGCTGGCTTAGTGAACAGTCAAGAATGTGACCGTTAGAGCCTTATCAGAAGTCCATAGTGTTAGTGCTAGAGCACCATGATCATTTGTTTTGATGATAACAAAACACGTGTCATTTAATATTTACGCTTTGAGTCCTAGATTTCAGGTCAATCGCAAATGGATACGTGATTAGACGGAGTTCGAGCTCGCATCCAGGACGGATTGGAGGAGCTTGATGGAGAACAGAAGAGATTCGCGAGGAGCGATATATTAAAGATGGAAGGAAATGAAGAATAGGATAGATTTCCTTCTTTTGTACTTGTTGTATTTTTCATTTCTTTTGTTGCTCTTTATTTCCTTAGATTTCTGTTAAAGAGCCTCAAAGTACCCTAATAGTAGTCCTAGGAACACCTGCACAACCCTAGGATACTTAGGTTTTCTGTAGAATACTTAGAAAACCAATATAGGGTTCAAACAGAGTTTCCAGACGTCTAATTCCCAAATCAGACATCTGATAAAGTATTTTAAGACGTCTGACTGTTGTTTCAGACGTCTGATAACTATTAGGCTGGACATAGTTAGTTTTGTCTGATGAAATCAGACGTCCAGACCTTAGACCAGACGTCTTAGGAGACGTCTGATGGATTTGCCAGACGTCCAATTAGTGGACCGTTGGCTGGCTTAGCATACACTCAAGGATATGACCGTTAGAGCCTTATCAGACGTCCATAGGACTGTCCAGACGTCTGATAATTGACCGTTTTGCCTCGGCTGACCCAAAATCTCTTCTCAGAGATGTTCTAGCCGTTGCAACGTTTGGAAAATCCATTCCCACAGTAAAAGTAGGTTTCCAGACGTCCAAACATAGTGCCAGACGTCCTATATGTCGTCTGATGGACTTGCACAAAAACCCTGTTTAGATTTTATCCAAGTAAGGAAGAGACCTGCCCAAAATCAGACGTCTGACCTTGGAATCAGACGTCTTAAAGTGAAGTTCCAGACGTCTGATGACAGAATTAGATGTCTGATAAGCCTGTCAGAACAATGATTGTTCCTGATTTCGGGCTGATTCTCTTGGGCTTTGTTCCCAACGGCTATAGAACCCTTCCTAAGCCTTCCAAAGCCTTCCTAAGGCCTCTATAAATAGAGGGGAACCTTTGCAACACAAACACACACTAAGACACACCTAGAGACACCAAGATACACAAGAAACAATTTGTATTACACTTTCCACTCTCTTGTGTCCTAGCTAGCTCTTGCTCTCCAAGCTCAAGCTCCATTCTCTTGAGAGCATCAAGTTGTTGCGCACCCGCTCTCCCGCCGTTGTTCACGAGAGCGAAGTTGCGCTGTCGCGTGGCTCTCTCACCGCGTCATCAACTCGACGCGCTCCTTGCAAATGGGAGTTTCCTAATTCCTATAGAAGCTAGGTTTATAATTACTTTGTTGGCTCTGTAGGACTTGTTGTTTCTTTTATCTTTGTTATTTGGTTGGGTATTCGTTTTGCGAATTCCCGTCTCCTTTGCGAGACAAAATCCTTCTCGTGAAGAGAAGGGGTTGAGATACGCTACCCTCGTTTAAGTAGCGTGGTTGTATTGAGGTTGAATTACCCTCGTTTAAAGTGATTCGGTTTAGTGGATTTTGATCAACTTGGTTGATCGGAAAATCCTAACTCGAGAGGGTTAGGTGGTGGTTTTCACCTGGTTTGGGTTTCCACCTAAAATTACTTGTGTACTTGTGTGATTGCTTATTTTGTGAAGATTGTTTATTTTATTTCCGCAATTATTACGTCACCCCCTCCTGGTAGAGCCGGAAACCTTCAGTTGGTAAATGAGGACCATGGGGCATCACTTCCGTTTGGGTCTATTCTATCCAAAATCTTTTCATCCCATCGGATTTCCATAATTGACCAAGCAGTTGACAAGAAAATTGAACCTTACAACCGGGCCACAGCCGCCAAGATGCATATACTTAGAGAGCATCTTGAGCTCGCCGACGAACCCATGGAAGAAGAGCCCCTTCCACCCTTTCCAGACTTCCATGAACCACGGCCCCTTCAAATAGAAGCTCCCCGCTCGAGCTTTGATGAAGCATGGGATCCAGCCACAGATTCCCTCTCCTCCGGCATCTCCCTCCTGGTGCGTCGAACCGGCGAGATGTACACCTATATGAGAAGCATGCGCCGCGACATCGACGAACTTAGATCAGATGTTCAAAATTTGCAGATAGGGCAAGGACTCGCTCGTCGCCGCCGCCGCCAAGATCAAGAAGAATAGTTTTAGTGCTTCTATTTTTCTGTCTTTTATTCTAAGTTTGTATTAAGGGGCCTTGACCCCGTACTTAATATTTTTGGGAACAAATATCTAGTCCATGCTTAAATATTTCTATTCCTAATCAATTTTCCTTAATGCCTTGTCATCTTTTAAACATGTAATTTTACTCATGCACTCTACTTTGTAGATATCACTCTTGTTGTTTGGATTTCAACTCCCTTCAAACAACCCTTCAAGATGATATTCAAAAAGGGGGAGAAGAATGTAGGTAAGAAATTAAGGAATAATATTAAAACAACCTTCTTAAATAGATAAAGACTACCAAGTACAACCTTTAGGGGGAGGAAAGAGGAACCTACAGCTATATTTTGAAAATCATCAAAAAAGGGGAGATTGTTAGTTCAACGACTCATATATGATATTTTGATGATTTTACAAAATGAAGAAAATGAAATAATAAATAAAGCGTAGCATATTTTTTCTCTCTATAATAACATATTTGCAGGATTTCAAAACGCTTTTCAAGACGGGAGATTAAAAGCGTGAAGACGAGTAGCATAAGTATTAGGTCTTAGGCGTTTTCCATGTAAACTTTCAAATGTTGTAATTTTCATCTTATTTGAGTCTAGAAATATTGTAAAGAGCCCCCAAACATAAACTATAAATAGCTAACTTAGGCTCTCTACACTTAGGATAAATTAGAAACAAAAATCCAACACTTATACTTTTATCAGACGTCCAGGACAAAGGTCAGACGTCTGATTTTCCACTTTAAGACGTCTGACATGTGTATCAGACGTCTAATTTCAAAGATTTCTGCCTTTGTTCATCTCCTCGTAAACATCAGTCGAAGGACTTCACTTTCAGACGTCGATAACCTTTCACAGACGTCTGATTCTTTACCCAGACGTCCTCATACTAACCGTTAGACTTTGTGTAGGAAAAAGAATTTCCAGACGTCTGGACACACTTACAGACGTCTTCCTTTGAACCGTTGGCCATGATTTTCTGTGCGTATCTCTCTACGGCCACATAATCTTTTGGCAGAAGGAGGAAGGAAGAGTATTTAGGTTTCCAGACGTCTGGTAATGCTCTCAGCCGTCCATAACGACGTCCGATCCTCTAAACCTAGAACCCTGTTTGGATTTGATGATAACAGGAACGAATGCACCATTCATTAGACGTCCAATGAAATAATCAGACATCTTATGAGATAATATCAGACGTCCTTCTTTTGATCCAATAAAGTCAGTTAAGGATGTCCTGCAATATTAAACGACCAGAGGAAAAATCAGACGTCCTGTAAGACGTCTGATCCTATAATTAGACGTCTGATGTTGCTGTCAGACTCATCATTGCCCTGATTTTGTGTGGATTTCGTCCTAAACTCTTGGGATTTGTTTCCAACGGCTAGAAGAGCTCTCCCAAGTGTTCTTGAAGGTTCCAAACTTGCCTATAAATAGACTACAACTCCTCTTAAGCAACACACACCTCTTGAGATACAATTCCATTAGAAAAATCTCTTGCTCACTACTCTAAGCTCCATCTTGCCCTTGTGCTGTGCTAATACTCTGATCAAAGGGCAAATCCATACTCCCGGCTTGCTCCGTTCTGCAAATCATCAGGGAGTTCTTTTCATGCTTAGTAGATAAGAAAGCAACTAAATTATTGGGGTGCTCTATAGGTGTTATTTTTACTTCTTAATTTCTGTATTTTGGGTATCCGGCCTGTCGGGTCCCCGTCTCTTCATTTTGAAGAGAGAAACCTCCGTTTAGGGATCGGAGGTGGGAATTGTAATTGAGGTACACTACCCTCGTTTAAGTAGTGTGGTTAGTGGATTGATCACCTTGTGATCGAAAATCTTAAGTCAAGAGATTGGCTTAGGTGGTGGTTTTCACCCATCTTGGGTTTCCACCTAAAAATAATTGAGTATATTGTGTGATTGAATTTTTTGTATTACAATACTCTATAATTTCACTATTCACCCCCCCTCTAGTGCAATTTCACATAGGACTTTCCAGGCGTCTGATAATTGACTGTTTTACCTCGGCTGATCCAAAATCTCTTCTCAGAGATTTTCTAGCCGTTGCAACGTTTGGAAATCCATTCCCACAGAAAAAGTAGGTTTCCAGACGTCCAGACATAGTGCCAGACGTCCTATATGTCGTATGATGGACTTGCACAAGAACCCTGTTTAGATCTGATTCAAGTCAGGAAGGAACCCGCCCAAAATCAGACGTCTGACCTTGGAATCAGACGTCTTAAAGTGAACTTCCAGACGTCTGATGCCAGAATTAGACGTCTGATAAGCCTGTCAGAGCAATGATTGTTCCTGATTTCGGGCTGATTCACTTGGGCTTTGTACCCAACAGCTATGGAAGCTTGTCCAAGCCTTCCAAAGCCTTCCTAAGGCCTCTATAAATAGAGGGGAGCATTTGCAACACAAAAACACACCAAGAGAAACACAAGACACACCTAAGCAACTTTGTTCCACTCTTTTGTATCCAAGAGAAGCCCTTGCTCTCCAAGATCTAGTTCCATTCATCTTGAGAGCATCAAGCTTCGCGCACCCGCTCTCCCGCCGTAGTTCACGAGAGCGCAGTTGCACCGTCGCGTGGCTCACACACCGCGTCATTAACTCGACGCACTCTTTGCAAAGGGGAGTTTCCTAATTCCTATAGAAGTTAGGTTTAAAATTACTTTGTTGGCTCTATAGGATTACTTGTTTATTTTATCTTTGTTATTTGGTTGGGTATTCGCTTTGCGAATTCCCGTCTCCTTCGCGAGATAAAATCCTTCTCGTGGAGAGAAGGGGTTGAGGTACGCTACCCTTGTTTAAGTAGCGTGGTTGTATTGAGGTTGAATCACCCTCGTTTAAAGTGATTCGGTTTAGTGGATTTTGACCAACTTGGTTGATCGGAAAATCCTAACTCGAGAGGGTTAGGTGGTGGTTTTCAACCGGTTTGGGTTTCCACCTAAAAATTCTTGTGTACTTGTGTGATTACTTATTTGTGAGATTATTTATATTTCAATTCCGCATTTTTTTACGTCACACTGATCTCACCCCCTCTAAGTAGGGAGAACTTACAGTTGGTATCAGGGCAGGTTCTTGCAAGATCGGAGTAACACCCGGCAAGAAGATCATGGAGGGAAGCATAGCCGCAATCAGAATCTTCGAAGGGCAGTCCACCGTCCGACCACCCTCTTTCGACGGGAGGGACTTCGGATATTGGAAGTTTAGGATGAAGACGTGGCTCCAAGCCACTGAATTCGAGATATGGGGATGTTGCGAAACCCCATACGAGATCCCGAAGCGACCCCAAGGAGGCTACTCGCAGCTGCAGATTCGAGAGCTTTCACTCAACGCAATGGCAATGAATGCCCTGAATTGCGTGTTGAGTCCGAAAGAGTTCGAGAAAATCCAAGAGTGCACTACCGAGATATGGAGGAAGTTAGAAGACACTCATGAAGAGATGAGCTCGGACGAAGAAGAAGAAAAAGAAGAAATCGCTTGCTTTGGTTTCATGGCCAGAGGAAGCAATAGCGACAGTGAAAGCGGAAGCGACTCCGACAACGAGGTAAATCTCGATTTACAAGAAGCTTTTAATGAACTATTTGAAGTTAATAAAGCACTTAAGATAGATAATAAAAGAATTAAAAAGAATCTTAGTTTTCTTAGAAGTGAAAATGAAAGATTAGAAAATAAACTTAAGGATCTAGAAGCTAGTCCTAAAGATGATAACCTATTATTAGAAAATCATAACCTCATCAATGAAAATAATGAATTGATTGAGAAAAATGTTAGTCTAAAAATAGAAATTTCTGATTTAAAGACTAAGATGAATATTATAGAAAATGAACTTGCATGTCTTAGGGAGAAATCAAATAAATTGATAAATAGGGTAGATAACCTATATAGCCCTAAGGTTGAGAAAGGATCTCCTTCAAGGAGACCCGCTAACAGATCCGGATCCAAGCTCACTTGGATACCGAAGAAAAATTTGGAATCTTGTTTTGTAGGTTTCAGGGATAACTACAACACAAAGGACTGGACCTACAAACTCAAGGCTGGTCAACTCAAGTTGGGAGAACCAAGGAGTAGACCAAGGAGGAGAACAAGAAGATCGACGAGACGGCGAACAAACGACGGACCCGCCGCATGTCGACCGCCAGACTAGAGACCGGCGCCAATGGCCGGGCCTCCAAGCTACGGATGGGAGCCCCATCCGATGTGGCATCCACCACCACCATTCGGGCCATTTTATTGGCCATGGTAGGTGAGGTAAAAATTCTTGACCCTATCTTTGTTTATCAGTAGCATTTATATAGGGGGAGTTAAAATTTATGAGCTAATTTTTAAGGGGGAGATGCAAGTTAGCTAAATTTCCTTTAGAAAGGGGGAGAAAAATAATAGCTATCTTGTTGTTATAAAAAAAGGGGGAGGACATCACCTTTGTTAAAATAAATTTATAGAAGAGCATGTTTTAAGGGGGAGTTATAGGAAATGTAAAATCAATTAAACCTTTCTGATAATGTCAAAAGGGGGGAGGATTTTTTTGCATTACTATTTATGGTTTTGTCATCATCAAAAAGGGGAAGATTGTTGGTGCTAGAGCACCACGATCATTTGTTTTGATGATAACAAAACACGTGTCATTTAACATTTGCACTTTGAGTCCTAGATTTCAGGTCAATCGCAAATGGATACGTGATTAGACGGAGTTCGAGCTCGCATCCAGGATGGATTGGAGGAGCTCGATGGAAAACAGAGGAGATTCGCGAGGAGCGATAAATTGAAGAAGGAAGGAGATAAAGAATAGGATAGATTTCCTTCTCTTGTACTCCTTGTATTTTCCGTTTCTTCTGTTGCTCTTTATTTTTGTTACTTAGATTCATGTTAAAGAGCCTCAAAGTACCCTAACAGTAGTCCTAGGAACACCCGCACAACCCTAGGATACTTAGGTTTTCTGTAGAATACTTAGAAAACCAATATAGGGTTCAAACAGAGTTTCCAAACATCTAATTCCCAAATCAGACGTCTGATAAAGTATTTTAAGACGTCTGACTCTTGTTTCAGGCGTCTAATAACTATTAGGTTGGACTTAGTGTTCTGTCTGATGAAATCAGACGTCCAGACCTTAGACCAGACGTCTTAGGAGACGTTTGATGACTTTACCAAACGTCCAATTAGTGGACCGTTGGCTAGCATAGTGAACAGTCAAGAATGTGACCGTTAGAGCCTTATCAGACGTCCATAGGACTTTCTAGACATCTGATAATTGACCGTTTTGCCTCGGCTGACCCAAAATCTCTTCTCAGAGATTTTCTAGCCGTTGCAACGTTTGGAAATCCATTCCCACAGAAAAAGTAGGTTTCCAGACGTCCAGACAACGTTTGGAAATTTTGTGAGCCACATAATCATAAGGAGGAGAAAAAGAATAAAATGACTAAAAGGAGCACAAAATGAGAAACGAAAAGAGATTGTCATTAGTAAAAGATTAAGGAATTAACTGAAGTTCTAGACCAGATCAAGAAAAGAAATAAAAGAAAAGTGCTAAGGAGACATAACAAGAGATTAGCTAGAACGCTGGTCTTCGGCCTCTTGGGCTAGATTTGTTAGCTTAAAAATTCACGTATCTGTTGAAATCTGGATAATCCTCAAGAGGTTGAGGAAAATGCGAAGCTTGAGTATTAGGTCTAAGGCTTAGGAAGTATTCGTCCTCATTAACTGACCTCCGGTTTGCAGGATTCGGTAACCTAAGCACCCCAAATTCACACACAGTCTGGTTCAGTGCTCATAAACATCCAAATCACGCAAAAGCGTTTAATGTTCTGAAAAAGTCACCTAGATTAGGAGCGGCCAATCAACACAAGTTGATTTGGACGAGTTCCCGGCGCGGAGAGGAGGGAAATTCCCCTCGAAGATGCGTAACAACATATCGTCTCCTCGGTGCTTGTCTCTTAGGATATTTAAATATCCTACTGCGGGCCTGTAAGCACTCTGCTGGTTCAGATACCATGGGCGGGATTATCTCGAAATGTCGATCGCCAAGGTCTGAATTCGGCCACGGAACTCCATGGGCGGGATTATCTCGAAATCTCAAAAGCCAGGGTTCTGGGGGTTGCCATGGGCGGGATTATCTCGAAATCTCGAAAGCCAGGGACCCTTGAGGATTGATGATGGGGACGAGGAATCTGATACAGACCGTGTTGAGAAGCTAATCCGAAGCTAGAAATAAAAAGAAAAGAGAGAGAAAAAGCTCTCCAAACAAATAAATCTTCTATCTCTCTCTTATAAAAAATGCACTGCAAACTGAACTTAGGCTAAAAATGTCTCAAGCACAGGTGCTTTAACCGCGGAGTCCAACAAACCCTAGGTTAGTTTCTGTGGGCCGTAGAAACCTTTGCGAAGGACTGAGGCTAAAGCGGGTCAGGTCCGGATTTTGGTTGGTACTTGAATACCTCTAGGCCTATTGTCGGCATTCCTACCTAATCACAAAAGAAAAGGAGAAGCACTTATCATGATTGTTGACAGACACTCTGAGTCTAGAACAGAAGTTAAAACCTTGAAATTTTGCTAAGGGACTGGCAAAATCTTGGCATGGGGGTATGATGAGAGCCTCATCATGAGCCATAACTAGCTCATTTTAACCCAATAAAGAAGATAAAGGCTCCAACATAACCTAGTAGAAGGCCTAAATGAAGGAATAAATGCTCTGAGAAGAAAACATGAAATAAAGGTTAAAACTATAATTTTACCATTGCAATACATAAACGGGATTTCTCAGAGGAAAAACATAGGTCAAATGATCTAAATGAGATAAAAAATGGGTTCATGTGCAATTTAGGAATTAAATGACATTTGATAACCCTAAAATAGACCTGCTTAAATTAACAAGGTTCCGGTCAGAATAAAAATCAAGTAAACCCTCTAAAAATCATGAAAAAATATCCTCGAGGGTTTAGAACACTTAATTTGGCCTTTGGAACCCAGTTTGACCTAGATTAGGGTCTTAATTCATCAATTAACCTAATTTGGATTTTTACACAAAATATCCAGTCAAACGTGGTCAAACCTAAAATCTAACTTCACCATTGGATTCCTTAGGTCCAAATTAGGTTTGTACCAAAATTTGGACGTAAGGGGAGGTCATCTTGACCTACTTTGCAAATTAGTACACCCAAACCACAAGTTGGTCCCTATCTTTTGAAAATCATTGCAGAGAGCCCCCTAATTTCCTCGCCAACTTTGCAATCAGGTCCTACCGCCATTGTTAAGGCAGAGTCGACCTCCGACGAGGTTTAGAGAGGGAATACTCTCTGATTCCTCAGAGATCCCCTCCCAGAAATGGAAGGGAGATTCTCTGAGGAATTTCCTTCCATCTAAGGCTAATCACGATCCCTGGTGTGAACCCGTGTGAACGCACGAGGGATTTGGGTATCTACCCACTTTCCTTCTCCGGCGAGCCATCGGAGACGATGGCGTGCCCTCCACGCTCTGAAAGCATGGCCCAGTGTCTATAAAAGAACCTCCAAACCCGGTCGCCCAATTTCAGCTTGATTTGGCCGGGCTTCCACCTCCAATTCGTCTCTTCCTTCCCGGCCAAAGTACCCAGCGAGCTCCGGCGAGCCCCCCTCCCCTCCCTCTTCGCTCTGCCACAAAACCAGTGGCAGAGACTTCTTCCTGATTCTCCTCCGCGTCGCGCAGCACCCGCGCACGCCGCCTCAGCCCCGTCGTCGCCGCCATCCTCCCCCACTGGGCAGCGTCTTCTCCGGCGACAGCAGGTACAGCTGTCCGCCTCTCTATCCCCCTTCATCCCTGTAGTTAGGCTTAATCCATTCCCCGTATTCCCCTCTCTCTTTTCCCCCTTTTATTTCATTTAATTGCCCCTCGACCGTTGCTGACCACCTCCATCTTCCTCACCTCCGATCGACCTCCAGCGAGCCGCCCCCACCATTCCGCCCCTCCACACGGCTCGCCAGCCATCTCATAAGCTCCGCCCCACCACAAGGAACAATCTCCGCCCCTCCACTGCCACTCCACACCTCCACAATAGCCCCCCAAACTCACCCATACCTCCGGTCACAGGTCGACCTAGGCACGCACGCCTAGGCCGTCCCACGACCTGCAGCACCGTGCACGACCTTCGCCGTGCCACGGCAAAGGTCCCCAGCTAGTCTGATTAAGCCGAGAGGCTTGTTCTGTGTTGGACAGTGTTTCAGCTCCTGCCGCCATTGACGGTTGAAGCAGCTTCACAGCAGCTCCAGGCGTCAGCAGCTCCAGGCTTCAGGTGCAGCGGACTCGCGCGAGTAGTGTGGAGCCATCTGGTCTAGCAAGTAGCGCTGCGAAGCTCGTAGCCTTGGCAATTGCACGAAGAATCTTCTGCGGGCGCGTGCGAGATTGGGGCAGGCTTGATAGTCCCACATCGGCGAAACGCGAAGTGCAGGTGCGGTAGAAGTTGAATTTGTGTTATACGCTCGTTGCCTCCGAACGCATAGGGGTGAGGTCCCTCACCTGACCCACGCTCGCCTCGTCCGCGGTTTCACCTCGCGGATCTGGCGGGATCCGACCCAACCCATCCTGAGCACACCTCGCGCATCACCCCACCTGCCGGTGCTCCTGGTCCCAGGTGCGAAATCCGACCCGATTACCCGTGTGGCTCTGGGAGAGCGTCCTTGAGTGAATTGCTGAGAGAGAGAGACGTTCGGGTAGAGGGAAAAGGGTAGGTTTTGCTCTCTGTGTAGGCAGGCTGAACGTTGAGGAAGAAAGACTTAGCCGCGAGGAAGAAGAAGTAGAAGAAGAAGCTGAACAAGGTAGAGAAGAGAAGGAAGAAAGAAAGGATTTCAGAGCCAAAGAAAGAAGAGACCAAGGTAGAAGAAGCCTTCGCAGAAAGCCAACACAGAATCAGAAGATAGAAGGAAGAACAGAAGACCAAGGAAGAGGAAGAAGCATTCGCAGAAGAGAAAAGAGAAGGAAAGAAGAAGGCAGAAGAGAGGCCAAGTGAAGACTGCAGCAGAAAGAAAACAAATATCAGAAGAAGAAGAAGAAGAATAATAATTGAAAGAAAAAGGGAAAACATTTTTTAAGTGATCAGACGTCCAATTTTATTCTTTTGCCCTAATTACTCTTTAACCGCATACATTCATATTTGAATTAAAGTTTTGAGTAAATTAGAGTGTTCAATTACATTTGAGATTAGTAGTAAATTCCAATTGCTCCCTGTGTTCGACCTCGGATACTCCGATTTTCGAGTAATAAAATTTTCTATTTGTTTGAACGCTTTGTCGGCTATATTACAACGTGACATTCTTTAAACCCGATCGAGAGTGTTTGAACACAGAACATCTTCACGCACGACTCCAGACCACCAATTGCAGCCACAAGCCCTTGCATCTACTGCAATCGAGCGCGTCACCTGCTGCGAGTGCACGCGAGAAGAAGGTGGGACATTTAGTCCCACCTCAGAAGCTTTGAAGCAGGTGAGGTGAAATAAATTGAAAAAGTGCCATAGCCTTGTTGCCTCAAATCCATGGGGTAAGGTCCCACTCACCTGACCTGGTCTCGTCTGTGATCATGCCCCACAGACTTGGCCTAACCCGACTACCTGTGCACTCCTCGCCCACCACCGCACGCCGGTGGGCCTAGTCCTGGGCACGCATACCCGACCCAATAACCCGAGAAGGCTCTGGGAGAGTTGTCTAGAGAGCGAAATAGAGAGAGAGAGATGCGGGGAGGGTAGGGGTTAGGTTTTGCCTCTGTGTGCGCAGGGAAGAAGAAGAAGCAGCTACGGAAGGAAGCTGAAGGTAGGAGAAGCTAAGGGAGAAGAAGGTGCTGCTGAAGAGCAGGAGGCGCAGCAGAGAGCAACTGAAGGAAGGACTTAGCAGCAGAAAGCAGAAGAAGAAGAAGAAGAAGAAGAAGAAGAAAAAGAAGAAGGCAGAGGAAGGAGCCGACGAAGAAGAAGGAGGAGGTGCAGCAGCTCAAGAAGAGAAGAAGAAGAAGCCAAGGAGGAAAGCCAGGTGAAGAAGAAAAGAGGAAAGCCAAGAGAAGAAAGCAGAAGAAAGAGAGAATGAGGACAAAGACAGAGAGGCAGAAGCCAAGGATAAGGAAGGAAGAAGAAGAAGGCTCGGCACTGTAGTAGTCATCAGTTAAGGCATCTAATTCAAAGAATCAGACGTCTGAGAAAGGAAAGACAGAGAAAGAAGAGAAGGAAAAGAGAAAGCAAAGAAAAAGAAAGAGAGAAGAGAAGAAGAAAGAAAAGAGAAAATCTATTTCTTTTTACATTTTTTCTCTCTAGCATTTACCTTCATTGCATTATTACTGAACATCTTTCAAGTAGAAATTTGATATTGTGATTTTCTGGTTATAAAATACCAATTTGCTCCCTGAGTTCTACCTCGGAATATTTTTGAATTTCAAGTAATAAAAATTGATAATCGTTTATACGACGTTTTCAAATATACTGCAACGAATATCCTTTTAAACACGATCTCGTCGTAGCTTACCTATTACTAGGACAGTGCTTGTGCTTGTGCTTGGGTTATGTAATGAGGCATTGATTGGGGTGGTGCCTCTTAGTTCTCCAATTCAAGTGTGTGTGCTCCTAACAAGACATGCTTTTCAAGCAAGGATTTAAGATGTGGTGTCTTTTAATGTTTGTCCTTATTTTCGTGTATTTTAGGGTTGACGTGTCTTAATGTTTTCAGGCAAGATTCAAGATGGCACGCCAAGTTTTGCACACAACCAGTGAGAGCGGATTTCTTTTAACCTGATGTGGCTCTAAAACCCTAATGTGCTCATCCTAGTGTTCATGAAATTTCCACCAGATGATACGATTTTAGGGGTGAGTGGTGCGGCCCATGTCAATTCACGGTGGCTTCACAAACACCACTAAAAAAGAAAGAACACTCCAAAAAGATTAGGTCTTTAATAATATTAGAGTGTAGTCTTTTTGTTGGGTGATGAGCTAAGGATGAGGATCAGACAATCATCTACCACGCCAATTTTTTCTGATTTTAAATTTTTTTAGATTTTTTTAGGCAAGCAAGCAGCCACGAGAAAAGAAATACTCACAACCGATCCTTGCTGCGCTTACTCCATCTCCACCATCACGAGTCGCACTCCTTTGCTGTCCAAGCGCTGAGTTCCTGCAACCATCAGGTAGAGGGAGAAAATGCGTTAGATGATGTGAGCATTGATGCGGAATGGAAGTGACAAAAAACTAACGTGCTACGGACGCATTTGTTTGAAAGGGTCGTTGTAGCTTGCATTCGTGATGAGAGCCTCATCATGAGCCATAACTAGCTCATTTTGACCCAATAAAGAAGATAAAAGCTCCTACATAACCTAGAAGAAGGCCTAACTGAAGGAACAAGTGCTCTGAGAAGAAAACATGAAATAAAGGTTAAAACTGCAATTTTACCATTGCAATACATAAACGGGATTTCTCAGAAGCAAAACAGAGGTCAAATGGTCCAAATAAGATAAAAAGTGGGTTGAGTTAATCAGAAATGGGTTCATGTGCAATCTAGGAACTAAATGACACTTGGTAACCCTAAAACAGACCCGCTTAAATTAACAAGGTTCCGGTCAGAACAAAAAGCAAGTAAACCCTCTAAAAATCATGGAAAAACATCCTCTAAGGTTTAGAACACTTAATTTGGCCTTTGGAACCTAGTTTGACCTAGATTAGGGTCCTAGCTCTTCAATTAACCTAATTTAGGTTTTTACGCAAAATGTCCAGTCAAACGAGGTCAAACCTAAAATCCAACTTCACCATCGGATTCCTTAGATCCAAATTAGGTTTGTACCAAAATTTGGACCTAAGGAGAGGTCATCTTGACCTACTTTGCAATTTAGTACACCCAAATCACAAATTGGTCCCTATCTTTTGAATACCTTTACGGAGAGCCCCCTAGGTTCTTTGCCTCCTTTGCAAACCGGTCCTGCCGCCATTGCTAGGGCAGAACCGAGCTCCGGCGAGGTTCGGAGAGGGATTGCTCTCTAATCCCTCAGAGATTCCCTCCCAGAAATGGAAGGAGGATTCTCTGAGGAATTCCCTTCCTTATAAAGTCAATTACAATCGCTGGTGTGAACCCAATCTCTCGTGCGAACGCATGAGAGATTTGGGTATCCACATTCCTTCCAACTCCGGCAAGTCGGCAGACCTAATGGCACGTTCTCCACGCACTGGCAGGAGCGGCCAGCACCTATAAAAGACACCCCAGACCCTGCCGCAGAAGAGGAGCTTGATTTGGCCGAGTGTCCACCCCCAATTCGTCTCCTCCTGCCCGACCAAAAGTCCCAGCAAGTTCCGGCGAGCCCCCCTCCCCTCCCTCTTCGCTCTGCCACAAAACCAGTGGCAGAGTTAGCTTCCTGACTTCCCTCCGCGTCGTGCAGTACCCGCGCACGCCGCCTCAGCCCCGTCGTCGCCGCCGTTCTCCCCCACTGGGCGTCATCTTCTCCAGCGACAACAGGTACTGCTGTCCACCTTCGGTCCCCTTTCGTCCTTACAATTAGGTTAGAACTCCTCTCCATCCTATCCTCTCTCTCTTTTCCCCCTATTATCTCATCTGATTACCCCTCGACCGACGTTGACCACCCTCATCTTCCACATCACCGACCGATCTCCGGCGAGCCGCTTCCACCATTCCAGCCCCCCACCCGGCTCGCCAACCACCTCGAGAGCTCCGCCTCACCACCAGGAACTCGCTCCACCCCACAACTGCCACTCCAGACCTCCATAATCACCCCCCGAACAACCCACCATCTCCGGCCACAGGTTGACCTAGGCACGCACTCCTAGGCCGACCTGCGGCCTGCAGCATCGTCCACCGCCTTCGCCGTGCCACGGCGAAGGTCTCTAGCTGATCTGATTGGGCCGAGAGGCTTGTTCTGTGCATGACAGTGTTTGAGCCGCTGCCGCCATGGACGACCTCTGATGAAGCTCCAACTAAGCTCCAGGCATCAGGCTTCCCAGGCTGCAGATGCAGGAGACTCACGCGAGTGTCGCGAGGTGAGTGAGCCCAGCACGGAGCACCAGCAGAGCCATCCGCTTGGGCAATTGCATACGAGAGTCTGCGGGCGCGCGTGAAATCAGGGCAGACCGTTTAGTCCCACATCGTGGGATTGCAGCACTCAGGTACGCTATAAATTGTATTTGTACTTTAAGCCTGTTGCCTCCGTAAGCACAGGGGTGAGGTCCCTCACTGCCCTCACACGCCTCGTCCGCGGCTTGACCTCGCGGATCTGGCTGATCCGACCCGACCTCGACCTACGCACTCCTCGCGCATCACCACTTGCCGGTGCGCCTGGTCCCGGGTATGGTCCGACCCGATTATGGCTGTGGCTCTGGGAGAGCGTCCATGAGCGAACTGCTTAAGAGAGAGACGCGTGGGTAGAGGGAGAAGGGTTAGGTTTTGCTCCTGTGCAGGCAGGCTGAACGCAGGAGAAGAAGGACTTGGCCGCTACAGAAGAAGAAAAGGCAAGCCAAAGAAGAAAAGGAAGAAGGAGCAAGACAGAGAAGAAGAAGAAAGAAAGAAGCCTTCGCAGGAGAAGAAGGAAAGAAGAAGAAGAAAGAGCAAGACACAGAGAAGAAGAGAGGCAAAGAAAGATTAGAAGATCAAAAGAAGAAGAAGAAGGCTTCGCAAGACAAGAAAGAAAGCAGAGAAAGAAGCAAACGAAGAAGAAAACGAGAGACTGCAGAAGAAGAAGAAAAGGAGAAATACTTTTAAGACGTCTGATCTTGTGATCAGACGTCCAATTTCATATTTTTGTCCTAATTATTTTTAATTGCATACATTCACATTTGAATTAATATTTTGAGTAAATTAGAGTGTTCAATTACATTTTGACTAGTAGTAATTTCCATTTGCTCCCTGTGATCGACCTCGGATACTCCGGTCTTCGAGTAATAAAATTCTTTATATTTGTTTAGACGTTTTGTCGGTTATACTACAACGTGACATCCTTTAAACCCGCACAAAACGTCTACAACAATTCGCAACGTCGATTTTAAATAAAGAAATGGGTTTGAGTCCGAGTATCATACACAAGGAGGTGTGAAATCAGGTTTTCTTCTGTCACTTAGTTGTCACAGAAATGGCTGGTTTTTGCTTGCGTGAGAAAACTTGGGAGAAAAGCAAATAAGAGAGAGAGAGAGAGATAGAGAGAGAGAGTAGGGTTAGAGTTCTTTTAAGTCATTGCATTCATGCAACTCACGATAAGGAAAAACTTGGCAAGAAGAAAAAAAGCGACAATAGCTAGAAAAGAAACATCTTCATTTAACATGCACTTCAGTTTTACAATTACAACACTAGATAAATGCTTAAGCACAAGTAGAGTAAAGCTAAGATAAAGAGAGAGAGGGAGAGAGAGAGAAAAAAGACGGCGAGCGGCCACGGTGGTGGAGGAGGGCTCCGTTGGCGGCTCATCGGCTCCGATGATTACAAAAGAGTGCTAAGGGTGGCTAGGAGTGGGGTGGAACACTTGCAAGGGTATTGAATGCTTTACATGGGTAGTTGGAAGGGGTTTATATAGGAAGAAGGGGTTTCTAATTTAAGTATGGGCTTTAGCGACGTCCAGGACATCCCTAAACCCATGCCAAAACCATCGGTGTAGACCCCTGTCCACTGGTCCCACGCCCGTGCTCGTTCTTCTTCCGCCTGATCCATGCGCTCGCAATGTGAGCCGTCCGATCTTCGATCGAACGGCTGAGATCTCGTAGAGGACGCGCTTGCGGGTCGCCCACTGAGGCACGCACTTCTTGCGTGTCATGACGCGCGTCTGGTCGAACGCTCCTGACTTCATCACATGGCGCTATCGAGACCGCTTGATGGCGATCGGGCGATCTAATTTGGTTGCGTGGACGAATTCTGCGGATGAGCTACCACGAGCACTTTGAACGCGCGTCGGGTGTGCGTGGAAAGGAGTGGCGACCGTTGTGCTTCATTGTATGGTTGGTTGCGGACGCGTGTCTGTGCTTGGCTGCTTCCAACTGTTAGATGGAGATCCAACGATTGGATCTTCGTGTTGAGGCGTGAAGGTGCGCTCATGGATTGCTCGCTGAGGCATGAAGGCACATGGGCGAGGATGGCTCTCAACTGTCCGATTGGAGGATCAGATTGCTTATAGTGATGCGCGGTGAGAAGCAGCGAGGGGAGCGTCAAATGCCACCATGTGGCATCTCCACAATTGACAGCGGGGAAGGAATACTGTCCTTATATACTATCTTGCACCGGTGTAACTAGAGAGCATGGAGTAAATAGTAAACTAAATACTTTGGATAACCAGCATTCTATTGTTGATGGTCTATTTTTGAATCCCACTAGAACCCATCCCAACATGTGAGTCTAATACCCCAATGGAACCACAATGCTTTCAAAAAATTGCAATCCCACATTAGATGTTCCCAGCTCTCATACTCCGCAAGGCAGAAAGGGAAGCTGGAGTCAGAGATGTGAAACGTCTTCCTCAACTTTTCTCCTAACGGTAAGGCTCCAACTGATGTAGACACATCTATTTCACACAAACTGTCTATTTATGCATGGTCCTAAGCTCATAGAAGCATTCAGCATCATAAATATTACATAGCATGCATCATTCTACATTTAGAATAGATTATACAAATTATAGCTTAATTGCCCTTTCTATGGTGAGGGGATAGGGTGACATCATTTCGGGGCATTGGATTGAAGAATTAACCGTACGGATCTGATCAAGGCGACGATTAGAGTTCAACGCTCCGAGATCCCCCCGATCGGACCTCTGTAGCATTAGATGTAGTTCGAGGAAGATCAGAGGTCAAGAAGCAAGGTGATGAAAATCAGAACCTCAAATGAAGAATCCAACCGCACAGATGGGTTCGAATTGACGATCGCAGCCCAACGGCGCAAGAATCGATCTAATCCAACATCAGTGGCACCACTTACAAGTATTTAAAGATGGACGGCCAGGATGAAGCCATGTGGCGCCATCTGAAATGACCCCTCCCAAGGGTTGTTTGGCAATTTAGAAATTTTTAGGGTTTTTGTGCAATTTTAACCGCCTTAGGTTTTTGTTGTGCGAGGGAAAAAGAGTTGCGGGGGTGCCCCCGCAATTTTCCCATCCCCACACCTCTACCCCACGAGCACCTCACCCCTCCATCATACCTCACGCCATCTCCCCCATTCCTCCTCATTCTCCCCATACTTCACACCATTCCCTCCCCCACGCTCCGAACTCCATAAACCCCCCCCCCCCCCCCCCACCCCCTCCTCCTCCATTCTCACATCACACAGCAGCCGAGCAAGAGCAGGAGAGGGAGAGTGGAGGATCGAAGGAGCACAGAGGAGAGGAGTGCATGCGGGAGAGGAGGGGTAAGCAGTAAGAGAAGCTGCTGCTGCGAGGGTCGCTGCTGTTGCAGTGGAACACAGCGGAGAAAGAGCTCACAAACGGTTCTACGGAGTCATTTTTTCGCAAAATCAGACGTCTGGAGAGACCATCAGACGTCTGGAGAGACGTCCAGAGGTAATACCAGATGTCTGATAGCGCATAATTTTCAATCATTATTCCCTGCCGAGTTCTGACCTTGCATGCATGTGTCGGAGGTTGGAAAGGTGCACTGGTGCGAGGATCGAGGTGGTTTCATATGTTCGGGAGTGACGTGCTTTTGTGCGTGTGTGTTAAAGAGTGTCGTCATAGTCGCACCTGCAACGTCGGTTTTAAAATAATTAAACGGAGGTGAGTCCGAATGTCGGTCTCAGGGAGGCGTGGAAATCGGATTTTTACTTTACCACTTGTCACGGAGAGTGAGGAGTTTTGCTTGCGAAAGGTACGATTTTGAAAAGCGAGAGAGAGAGATAGAGAGAGAGAAGGTTTAAGGTTAAAAAGCTCTTTGTTTTGATCATGCAACTTGAATAGAAATTAAAATGGCAACTGAACGAGAAAATAACTTCATTACACATGCACTTGTAGTTCATGACTTACAACATTAAATACATGCTTAAACAAAAATAATAAAAAGCTTAAAAGAGAGAGAGAGTGTGTGTGTGTGTGTGTGGAGGGCGACAAGGCAGCCACGGCGATGGAGGAGGCTCCGTCGGTGGCTCGTCGTCTCCGGCGATTACAAGAGTGCCTAAGGCTAGCTAAGAGAGGGGTACAGTAGTTGTAAGGGGGAGTGAATGCCTTGAATGGTGGTTGGAAGGGGTTTAAATAGAGTTAAGGGCTTCCTAAAAGAAGAAGGGCCTTTAGTGACATCCAGAGCGTCGCTAAAACCGCTTCCAAAAGCGTCGGTGAAGCCCTCTCGTCGCCGGTCAGCCGCCCGCCCCGTTCCTTCTCCTCGCGCGATTCGTGGCCGCTGAGCCATCCAATCAAAGATCGGACGGCTGAGAGTTTTCCTCGCCCGCGCTGAGATCGCGCCTCGGGTGCGCGTGTGCACGCGCGTCTCCGCCCGGCGTGCGCGCGCACGTGGGTGCTCGTGAGCTGCGGTCGCGTCGCGTGGCGAGATCCTGGCCGCTCGCTGCTGATCGGGCGGCCCAATTTCTCCGCGCCCTTCGCTCGCCTTCAAATTCCACCCCGCGCGGCTCGAACGCGCATCGCGTGGATGCGGGCGTGCGTGCTAACCATTGCGCCACGCTCGCGCTTTTGTCGCGGCGACCGCGGGTGGGCGCGCGGATCTCGTCCGTTCGATTGAAGATCGACGGCCGAGATTTGTCCTTGGCTGGCTGAAGGCATGCGTGCGGTGGAGGCGGGGCTGACGTGGCACAATCTGGGCCGTTGATCTCCAGATCAACGGTCATAACTTCTTGGGCCCATTGTAGGAGCTCCGGATGTCGGATTTGGCTGATCTTGAGTCCGTTGGACTCCGTTCGTCATTCTGAATCCATCCGTACAGTCCGATTGCTCATCTGAGGCCTGCTTTGATAAATGCTTACACAAATGTCCATTAATACAATTTATAAGCAATCTTGGTACATGATGCATGCAATGCTCCTATTCTACTTATGTTGTGCCTTTTATTCTAAAGATGGCTCATATTCAACATAATTATTACCCCCTTGTGTGGTGTTATCATACCCCCTTGTGTGGTGTTATCATACCCCCTTGCTTACTCCTTGCTAGTCCCTAGCAAGGTTTATTCTAGTCTTTATTTCCGTGCAGAATTCAAGAAGTAATTGCTTAGGCACTTCGTTACTTGTCAATAAGAGGAAATATACGCAGATCTTAATCTACAAAGACTAAGCAGTGCTCAGGTGTCTGCCAAAATACGAATCGTCCAAATCCTTGCTTTAATGTATATATAACTATACATACGTATATATTTTTTTAAGAATTTTTTTTGAAATTCAGTGTAGGTTGGTAACTTTTTACGGCTTCCCAACCCACCCAAAACTCAGTCAAAACCCTAAGTGCTAAGCATCTTGGTGTGAATGTTGTGATAGACTCACTTAACGGTAATTGAGACAAACTTTGAGTTTCTATGCCTCTAGGTGACCAGAAAAGGAAACAAATTTGCCTGAAGGTGTATTTTTTCGATTGGTAGCTTTCTCCCTACATTTGTTTTAATTGGGGTCAACACAAGGATTTTTCCAATGTATATCTCCCCGGCTTGTACTACTTCCCTACTTCCTTAGGTGTTTTGGTCTTTTTTGTGCAATTATTGAGTTGGGCTCTGGACAACCGACCAATGGGCAATTACCCACGATCACTTGCCAGCCATACTTGTGTGGTGAAGTGTGGTTTATTTTCTTTTCTTCTTGTTCCTTTTTTTTTTTTTTTGTAGGTGGCTTCCCTGATCTCAAATGTACTTAAAGGCAACGAAAAAGAAATGGCCTAGGGCTAGGTTCTGGACAACCTGCCAATGGGCTGTTACCCACGACAACTTGCCAGCCATACCACCCTAGAGAGTTCATTAGCTACCCAATTTCTGTCAAAATCTCCGAGAAGTGAGTCTGTGTAAAAATGTGTGTAGATGCTTAGACTCAAAGTTTTTCTGAGTTAGAGGGTGAGTTGATAAGTCGTATACTTATTACCTTATTTAGTAGGTGGATTAGAATAGCTTAAGGTTGCAAGGATTCGCCGCTAAATCCATATTTTAACGGACACCAGGGCTGATTAAGCCTGAAGACCTGAAAAGTCTAAGTGTTTAAGTTTTTTCTGTATTATTTCCCACTATTGACAAGTTTCTAATGCCTAAATTTTCTTCCTAAATTTTTTTTTTAATTAATTTATTCATTCAGACTGATTAATTAAGCTCAGTATTATGCAATTTACCACGCCCCCATGCTTAAGTTGGACAATGTCCTCATTGATAAATACATGATGCAAAAGGGTTCAAAAAGATAGTACCTGAGTGACGTGAACTATCAAATCAGTCTGAATCCTCTGGGTTACCTCCCAGGAAGTGCTGAATTTAACCCCTCCAGTTGGGCGGTGCTCGGTGTTAGCCCTCAACAAGGGTGACACTTTCCTTAGGGGGTACCTGGGCCAGGAAATACTTCAATCTTTGACCATTAACTGTAAAAGTGTGCACAGTGTTAAGATCAGCGATTTCAACCACCCCATTAAAATAGGGCTTAACCACCCGAAATGGTCCTGTCCATTTGGACCTGAGTTTCCCTGGGAAGAGTTTTAGGCGTGCATCAAATAGCCAAACTTGCTGGTTAGGCTCAAAGGATTTTCTATGAATGAGTCGGTCGTGGACGGCTTTCATTTTCTCCTTATACAGTCGACTATTGTCAAAGGCGTCCCGACGGATTTCTTTGAGCTCAGATAATTGCAGCGTCCTCTGCGCACCGGCTAACTGAGGATCCATGTTACACTGCTTGACAGCCAAGTAAGCCCGGTGTTCCAATTCGACAAGAAGATGGCAGGCCTTGCCGAAGACCAGGCGATAAGGCGATATGCCTATCAGGGTCTTGAAAGCGGTCCTGTATGCCCACAGGGCATCATCAAGTCGTGTGGACCAGTCTTTCCTGTCAGGTCTCACAGTCTTTTGTAAAATGTTCTTGATTTGTCTATTGGAGACCTCAGTCTGCCCATTTGTTTGTGGATGATACGGGGTGGCAATGCGGTGGTTTACCCCATATTTTCTAAGTAGGGCATGGAATTAGGAATGGATAAAATGGCTTCCACCATCACTGATCATGGCCTTGGGTATTCCAAACTGGGAAAAGATGTTCTTCTTCACAAAGTCCATGACAGTCTTGTGATCGCATCGTCGAGTGGCGACGGCTTCAATCCATTTGGAAACATAGTCTACTGAGACCAGGATGTACTCGAAGCCGTTGGATGGTGGAAAGGGGCCCATAAAATCGATACCCCAAATGTCGAAGATTTCAACAATCAAAATGGGCTGAAGGGGCATCATATCTTTCTTGGTCATAGTCCCTAGTGTTTGGCAGCGTGAGCAAGTTTTGGCAAAGATGTGTGCATCCTTAAATAGGGACGGCCAGTAAAATCCAGACTGCAACACTTTTGCAGCTGTTTTCTTCCAGAGAAGTGGACGCCACATGCCTGGTCATGACAAAAGGAAAGCACACTCTGAACTTCATCTTCAGGGATACACCTTCTGATGATCTAATCAGCACAGAGGCGAAACAGCATGGGATCATCCCAGAAATAGTGCTTGGCCTCAGCCAAGAACCTGTCCCGTTGCTGTCTAGACCAACTGTGCAGGGTCTGTCCTATAACCAGGTAATTGACGTAGTCAGCATACCATGGCATTTTCTTGTCTTGCACGGCTAGGATGTGTTCATCAGGGAAGGTATCAGATAGAGTTAGGGAGGGTCCAATGTGGTCTGGATGAAGTTTCGACAAGTGGTTAGCCACCACATTTTTCGATCCAGCCTTGTCTCGGATTTCCAGGTCAAATTCCTGCAAAAGTAGGATCCATCTGATGAGCCTGGGCATTGCGTCCTTTTTGGCCAACAGGTGCTGGATGGCTGAATGGTCAATGTAAATAGTCACGTGGGATCCCAGCAAGTATGAGCGGAATTTTTCAAGTCCAAATACTACAGCGAGCAACTCTTTTTCTGTGACGGTATAATTACGTTGGGCCTCGTCCAACGTTTTGCTCGTGTAGTAGATCACCACGGGCTTCTTGTCTTGCCTTTGTCCCAGGACAGCGCCTATGGCAAAATCTGATGCATCACACATAATCTCAAAGTCCTGGGACCAGTCTGGGGGTTGAAGTACAGGTGCGGTGGAGACTAAGTCCCGGAGGGTGTGATAAGCTTCGATGCAATCAAGAGACATGTGGAATATGGCATCATTGGCTAGAAGGTTGGTCAAGGGTTTTGAAAGCTTGGAAAAGTCTTTGATGAACCTTCGGTAGAAGCCAACATGTCCTAGGAAGGAGCAAATCTGTCGGACCGAACTAGGTGGAGGAAGTTTGGAAATTAAATCAACCTTAGCTCGATCTACCTCGATACCCCTATGCGAGACGATGTGATCGAGGACAATTCCTTCTTGAACCATAAAATGACTCTTTTCCCAACTTAACACCAAGTTAACCTCGATACATCGTTTCAGGATTTTCTCCAAGTTGCTCAGACAATGGTCGAATGAATTCCAGAATACAGAGAAATCATCCATAAAGACCTCCAAGTATTCACCCACCATTTCTGAAAAATGGCTAGCATGCAACGCTGGAAGGTCGCAGGTGCGTTGCATAACCCGAACGGCATTCGACGAAATGCAAATGTGCCATACGGGCAAATGAATGTGGTCTTTTCCTGATCTTCTGGAGCAATTGCGACTTGGTTATATCCTGAATATCCATCCAGGAAGCAAAAATACTTCTGCCCTGCCAATCTTTCAAGGATTTGGTCAATGAATGGCAAGGGGAAGTGGTCCTTCTTAGTGGCTTCATTAATCTTCCTATAATCAATACACACCCGCCATGCAGTAGTGGTGCGGGTGGGGATGGATTCACCATGATCATTGGTGACAACGGTGAGCCCAGCTTTCTTTGGAACCACTTGAGTGGGGCTCACCCAAGGGCTATCGAAGATAGGGTAGATGATGTCAACGTCAAGCCACTTGATGATTTCTTTTTTAACGACCTCCCGCATGTTAGGGTTTAAACGTCTCTGCATCTAGCGGGAAGGTCGGACCCCGTCTTCCAGGTAAATCTTGTGGGTGCAATAGGTGGGGCTAATTCCTCTTAAATCCGAAATGGTCCAACCAATGGCGGCCCGATGTTCTGAAAAGGTCGCAGTCAACCTGAGTTCTTGATCCTTGGTTAGATGAGAATTAATAATCACTGGGAAGGTCTGGTCAGGTCCCAAGAAGACGTACTTGAGATTCTCGGGCAATGGTTTAAGTTCGGGTGCGGGTGGGACCACAGTCGATGGGAAGGGAAAGGGTGGTAGTTGAACAACATCGATCTCTTCAAATGGTGTCATGTGATGATACTTAGCCTTACAGAGGTCCACGGGTAATGATGGTGACGGGTCAGAACTACGGGTTTGGTGGTCTGAGACAGAACTGAGGGTGAGGCATTCCTCAATTAAAGTTTCCACGGGATCATGTTCCTCAATGTAATCGCAATCAAAAGACTTTGTCGCCCAGAAGATATCCAATTGCATTTTCCTGTCCCCAAAGGCGATTTCCATACATCCCGTGTCGCAATCAATGTTTGCTTTAGCCGTAGCTAAGAAAGGTCTGCCTAAAATTATGGGTGTGTTCTGTAATTTTTCGGGGACTTCCATGTCGAGCACCAAAAAGTCGACTGGGAAATAGAAGTCCTTGACCCGTACAATTACGTCCTCGACAACCCCCTTCAGGGTTTCCACAGATCTATCAGCCAGCTGGATGGTGATAGGGGTTGGTGTCAGCTCCCCAAAACCAAATTGGTGGTACAGGGTTGTTGGAATTAGATTGATAGAAGCACCTAAGTCCATGAGCACTCTATCAAACGTCATGTCCCCGATATTGCAGGAAATCAGGGACGCTCCTGGGTCAGTTCGCTTGAGTGGAAGGTTGCTTGATATCACGGAACTTGCTTGCTCAGAAAGTACAACCTTCCTAGGTGCTTGCGGTCTTGGCTTACGCTTGGGTGTACAGGCATCCTTTAAAAACTTGGCGTAAGCAGGGATGTGTTTGACGGCTTCTAGGAGCAGAATATTAATCTGTACTTGCTTAAAAATTTCCAATAGCTCCTCAGTTTCCACAGTATTCTTCTTTTTCTTGATTGTTTCCAAGGCCTCAGGGTAGGGTGTCTGAATGTGGATTGGTTCCATGTCTAGGTCCTTGGTTGGTGCTTCTTCTGAGTCGGGTATTTCAACAGGTAAAGTCTCGGGGAGAGTCGGCCATTTGGGATCCTGGGTTTTGGTGCCACTTCTCAAGGTCACCGCATTCGCAGAGGCATTGGGGCCATGGGGTGATCCTTGAGAAGACGAGGACGAAGAAGCACTAAACCCAGGAGGTGTTTGCGGGGCTGGCTGGACCATGTGAGCCTGCCCGGGGTTGCTTTGGAACCCTTGCGAATTGGGGCCTCTGTTAATTATGTTTCGCGGGTTCGGTTGTGGTTGGGAAGGTAGGGATCCTTATTGTTTACAGTCCAAGAGTTGGCTTAACTGTCCCTTTACCAAGGCCATTTCCTCCTGATGTTTCTGGATCATGTCAGCCATCATCTTTATTAGGGTATCCATTTGGTTTTGTGGGGGAGGGGTCGCCCAATTCTGGTTATATTGGGGTCTAACTGGTGGTCCTTGCTGATAGGGGGCAAGTGTGGCTGCTGGTTTGGCCTGGGCTGGTTTTGGAATTGCGGTGATTTCTGGTTTGTCCAACCAAAGTTGGGGTGGTTACGCCATCCGATGTTGTAAGTGTTGGAGAAAGGGTCAGGTTTCGCATATCCTTAGACAACTTGCACATCTTCTAGGATAGCAGATGTTGATGAAGAGGGAAGGGAGTAATCAAGGGTCGAGGGAGCAAAGGTCCCTCCCTGGAACGTGGTCAGGGGTTGTTCCAGGTTCAGTTGTGTGAAGGGCTGGACCAGGTCAACATTATGTGCACCCTTTGCTAGGGAGAAAGTCTGCAAGGGGTTCCTGGTCTGATTCAGTAGCTCATCAATCTTTTTGTCCACCAATTCCACTCGATCCAACTTTTTGGCAATGATGCCCATGCCAACCATTCCAGAATTTGCTTGCACCTCATAAATCCCGCCACGGGGTTAGCTAGACTTGTTAAACTGGTTCATGGAGGCATTGTTGAGCGAATTCTCGCTCATAGACTCAAAGAGCTCAAACGCGCTCTCCTCATCTTTGTTTAGGAAGTTTCCCCCGCATGAGGCATCAACGAAGTTTCATAGGTTGCTGTCCAGACCGTGGTAGAAGATCTGGGCTAATTGCCACCTTGGAACTTCATGGTGTGGCCATTTCCTCAAAAGTTCATTAAATCTTTCCCACGCCTCATGAAATTGTTCCCCACCCTGGAGTGTGAAGGTAGTGATAGCTCTTCTGAGGGCATTGGTCTTTCCTATGGGGAAGAATTTCTTTAAAAATGCATGCCTCAGTTCTTCCCAGGTGATGATGGGTCTACCTAGGGTTCTAAGCCAATGAGAAGCCTTGTCTCTTAATGAGTAAGGGAACATCTTGATTAGAACAATGTCAAGGCTAATGTTCCTTGGTTTCACCGTTCGTACTATGTGGTCGAGTTCCTCTAGGTGCTGAAAGGGGTCCTCATTTGAGCTTCCATGAAAGTGGCTCTGGATCAGACTTAAGACATTCGGTTTTAGCTCAAAATCATCTCCCCCCTCGGGGATCCTAAGGTGTGGCTGGACTCTAATAGCCGAAGGGTTATAGAAATCACGGAGGGGTCTTGGCTGGTCCTGAAATGGCGGTAAATCAAGTGGTGGTTGCCCTGGTATGTCGTGGAAAGGTGGTGGTGGTTGTTCTTGTGGGTTCTGTAACCGTTGTATGGCTTGCATGATGGTGTGGATTTGTTGTTGCTGAAGCCGATGGTTAGCATTAATTTGAGCTTGGATGATGGCCATATCATCTGGTGGGAGTTGATCCTCAGCCTCATCTACCCTAGGTTCAGCCATGTTTTCAACAGAATCACGTCGCCTAGATTCCTGCCTAAAACACACAACTCGGGATGCAGTGAGCGCCTCCCGTGCATACACTAGAGAAGAACAGGAGGGGATGCGGAGGGCGACAGATGCGAGAAATGTGTTTCAATCAAGCACCCAAGCCTAGTCCTTATGGTGTATTCCTCAGGAGACCTAGAAATCTCACAAAGGGTGATTCAGTCAGTTAGCACTGGACTCCCCTTCCCAAGGCTAATCTGGCCAGGTCGATTACGAGGGGATTGCAGGGAAGGTTCTTCCTTTGGCTTGCGCCTCCGGTTCCATAGACCCCACAACTGCTGTCGTTTGACACTGCCCCGCAGCCTAGTCACCAGATTCTACCAAGGGAATGAAAGCCAAGTACCTAGCGAACAAAACCTCACCTTTTGAGACTTAACTCAGTCCTGCCTAGGGCACGTCTACTCAGTTTTAAAGGGTTAGGATAGTGCTTGGGCTTAGGGTGATGTGATGAGGCGTTGATTGGGGTGGTGCCTCTTAATTTTCCACTTTCAAAGTGTGTGCTTCTAGTAAAACATGGTTTTCAAGCAAGGATTTGTTAAGATGTGGTGTCTTTTAGTGTTTCATCCTTACTTTAGTACTTTTTAGGGTTGACTTGTCTTAATATTTTCAAACAAGTTTCAGTGGGCACGTCAAGTTCCACACACAACTTAGTGAAAGTAGATTTCCTTTTCTTTTGTAGAGACTCTAAAACCCTAGTGTACTCATCCTAATGATCATGCAGCTTCTATTAGATGAGTCAGTTTTAGGGTTGAGTGGTGCGGCCCAGGTCAACTCACGGTGGCTTCTCAAACACAACTCAAGAAAAAGAAAAGAACACTCTAAGAATTTATTCAGAATGTTAGAGTGTACATTTTTTGTGGGGTGATGTGTTAAGGATGTGGGTCAAGCAATCATACACCACGCCAATCTTTTTCAGTTTTTACAATTTTTTTAGCTTTTTCACGCAAGCAAATAATGAGAGACATGTTACTCACTATCGGTCCTCGAGGCGCCTACTCCCTTGCTACAGTCTTCGGATGCGTCGCTTCGCCGTCCATGCGTTGAATTCCTGCAACCGTCAAGTAAAAAGGAAAATAGGGCACTAGATGATGTGAGAATGAATGTGGAATGGAGGTGAAAAAATAAATCCGTTGCCTCCACGGCAACGACGCCAAAAACTAACATGCTTTTGTGCGTGTGTGTTAAAGAGTGTCGTTATATTCGCACCTGCAACGTCGGTTTTAAAATAATTAAACGGAGGTGAGTCTGAGTGTCGGTCTCAGGGAGGCATGGAAATCGGATTTTTACTTTACACTTGTTGTCACGGAGAGTGAGGAGTTTTGCTTACGAAAGGTGCGATTTTGAAAAGCGAGAGAGAGAGATAGAGAGAGAGAAGGTTTAGGGTTAGAAAGCTCTTTGTTTTGATCATGCAACTTGAATAGAAATTAAAATGGCAACTGAACGAGAAAATAACTTCATTAAACATGCACTTGTAGTTCATGACTTACAACATTAAATACATGCTTCAACAAAAATAATAAAAAGCTTAAAAGAGAGAGAGAGAGAAAGAGAGTGTGTGTGGAGAGCGACGAGGCAGCCAAGGCAATGGAGGAGGCTTCGTCGGCAGCTCGTCATCTCCGGAGCTTACAAGAGTGCCTAAGGCTAGCTAAGAGAGGGGTAGAGTAGTTGCAAGGGGGAGTGAATGCCTTGAATGGTGGTTGGAGGGGGTTTAAATAGAGTTAAAGGCTTCCTAAAAGAAGAAGGGGCTTTAGCGACATCCAGAGCGTCGCTAAAACCACTTCCAAAAGCATCGGTGAAGCCCTCTCGCCGCCAGTCAGCCGCCCGCCCCGTTCCTTCTCCTCGCGCGATCCGTGGCCGCTGAACGAGAGCCGTCCGATCTTCGTCCGATCAAAGATCGGACGGCTGAGAGTCTTCCTCGCCCGCGCTGAGATCGTGCCTCGGGCACGCGTGTGCGCGCACGTGTAGGCGCTCGTGAGCTGCGGTCGCGCCGCATGGCAAGATCCTGGCCGCCCGCTGCTGATCGGGTGGCCCAATTTCTCCGCGCCCTTCGCTCGCCTTCAAATTGCACTCCGCGCCACTCGAACACGCGTCGCGTGGATGCAGGCGTGTGCACTAACCGTTGCGCCACGCACGTGCTTTTGTCGCGGCGACCACGGGCGGGCATGCGGATGTCGGCCGTTCGATCGAAGATCGACGGCCGAGATTTGTCCTTGGCTGAAAGAAGGCACACGTGCAGTGGGGGCGGGGCTGACGTGGCACAATCTGGTTCTTGGGCCCATTGTAGGAGCTCCAGATGTCGGATTTGGCCGACCTTGAGTCTGTTGGACTCCGTTCATTGTTCTGAATCCATCCGTGCGGTCTGATTGCTCATCTGAGGCCTGCTTTGACAAATGCTTACACAAATGGCCATTAATACAGTTTATAAGAAATCTTGGTATATGATGCATGCAATGCTCATATTCTACTTATGTTGTACCTTTTATTCTAAAGATGGGCCATATTCAACATAATTATTACCCCCTTGTGTGGTGTTATCAGGGAGTGTTGCCAGACATCTGAAGACCCCCTCAGATGTCTACAAGGAGTTTCAAACGTCGAAAAAAGACACAGAGAATAAGGTGAGTCACTGAGTTCGTTTAAGATGTCTGGGACTCTTCCCAAACGTCTTATTTTGGTCAGGGTTGGTGTTTTTAGGTCGTTCAAGGCCCAAACGGATTCGGATTTCCGCAAACGAAATGTCGTTGGATTTCGTTCGAGTTTCTCTACGTAATGATATAGTGTTTATGTAGTTTTGAGCTTGTTTCACTTGTCGGTCCATGTTGTAGGTCCCCAGTCTGTAGAGTATACGGGACCTGCGGAGACGTCGGGAGCTACCATACGAGCCCCCATTCCACCCGATTACCCTGGTAGAGTGGTTTTCACCTTAATCCTGGAGTTAATAATTAAATTGCATGTGTAAAATTATTTGAACCCTAGGTTGTGAGATGAAACCTAGGACTGAAAAGAGACAAATGCATGCTACATTAGAATATGTTCGATTGAACCCTAGATTGTGAAATGAACACTAGGGTTGGAAGAAATGCATGTGTAGTTAACGAATGATTGAGTTACCTTGATGCTTCCTAAAAAGAAATAAATCATGAGCTGCCTGTACTACCTGTAATGAACCATGTCATGAATGGAAATACATACCTGTATTGAGTAATCGATGGTGAAATTTGAGTTGCATGTTCTACATGTAACGAACCAAATATGGAAATAAGAAAGTCCATGTATGAATCCTACGGGAAATTTAGAAAGAAACCAAGAACATTGTAATATGGAAAACCTAATGGTTTTTGAACATGTTGCCTACGGGCGGCCATTCGGACTTGGGTAAGGGAAGTGCGCTGGCCCTCGTATATCAAGGAGAGCAACTATCCCTTTAGTGTGAAAAGTGAGCTGGCCTTTGTGTACGCGGTACCAAGGAGAGCGACTGTCTTGCATATGCAGTACCAATGGAGCCACTGTCCCTTTAGTGTAGAGGGGAGCTAGCCACCCCTTAGGTTGAGACCCAGGGTTAGGACTAGTCACTCTACACTGACTCCTGTTTAGCCCTCGCATACGTGGTACCGAGATGAGCTAGTTAGTCTAGGGAGGGAGCTAGACGCCCCATGCGACCCGAGGTTAGGACTAGTCACCCTACACCAACTCTTGTTAGGCCCACTGAGCAAATCGGGATAGTCGGACAAGGGTACGCGAACTGTGGAGGGGTGAGACCCCTATTTTGTTTTGAGGGGTGAGACCCCTGTTCTGAGACGGCAAGGCCCTGTGCTATTCTGTACTTTTGGGCATACCTGCTAACGGAAACGACAGACCGTGTGCCAGTGCGGGGTAGCTATCCGTGCGCTTATTGCGCGTGCCGTAGTCACCACTACGTCGCGACCATGACCTCGGGGTGATAGACCGGGTGTAGGACTACCACGAGGGACTCTATCGGCCAGGAGAGTGCCACGTGTACATCCTGCATCGCGGGAAAGCTACAAGTGAGATCTTAATTGAGTTCATTCCCTTAGGGAACAAGAAGATTTAGCAATGTTATGGATCCTGATTAGAGTACTCGACTCAGAAATGCATAAATGAGATAAACGAAAACGAATGATAATGAATAACCGGCAATGTATGATTAGCTAGATGCTTGTTTAATTATGTTTAGTTGCATGTAAATGACTTAACCACCACTCTAATCAGCGTTAGCTGACCACAAATTTCTATAACCATATTAAGGTCAGGGATTTGAGTAGTTAGCACCACCGGCTGCTAAGGGCACTGGGTCCAATCGAGCCCAGCCGTAGTCCTTCCTTCTTTTCTGCTACAGAGTTTTGTTAGTAGTGAGTAGCCTATAGACTGTTCTGTTATGTTCGATTATATTTCTACCAGTTTTGTTGTGATGGCTATGTTCGTAACTGTATTTTTCCACTTTTGCCATGTTATATCCTTGAGATATACTGTTCTATTTCCTTTACTGTCTTTTACGTACTTTCTACTTAGTTACATTGCATGTGTGGTTGTGGAATGAGTATACATTTGGTTGTTTCTCATTGGATGACTAAGTCTTGGGGTTCGTCGAGGCGAGCCGTTCTCGGGTTTTGTAAGGAGCCGGGAACGGACCATGACACCATCTCAGCCGCCCAAATTGCCCCAGCAATGCCCATAGTTCTTCCTCCGATCAAGCAATCTCAGCCGTTGGATCATCCATCCAACAACTGCTGAGGCAGCTCCTTGCCAGCTCTTCACATCTCTGAAGAAAAGACCCACGCAATCTCAACCGTTGGATGAAGATCCAACGGGAAAGAGTGCGTGGATGGAAATCAAAAAAGCATGACAAAGAGAGGCTGATAGCGCTACGACCGAAAGCACTATTTGCAAAAGGGGGCGCATGTTCAACATCGCGAGCGCCTCAAATTCGCAGCGAGAAGGGCACGATTGAAATTCAGGTAATGTGGCGCACCGACAGCCATGCGATGTGCACGCACACAATGACACGTATTCGTACACACCCCGCATGCATTGTGAAGAGCGGACGAGTGCGCTCCTGAGCTGTCGATCGAGCATCCAACCACCCTACTTTGGCCACGTGTTGCAGCGCTTGGTGAGCGCGCCTCAACGGTTGAAGATGAAGCGGGCGCAGATGTGGCTCAATGAGAGCGCTCCGATCTCCATCGCACAGCCTACGTTGCACGCATGGGCTTTAGCGATGTGCGGCTTCAGCGACGTGCACATATGTCACTAAAAGGCCTTGCATTCATTTTTAAACATGTAAAAGGACCTTTTTGCCCTCAAACCTCACCTATATAAAGGCCCAACATCCCCTCCTCATTCTTCATTCATTCCTCTCTTCTGTCACCCTCTTTAAAGCTCTAAGAAGCTTATCCTAAACCCGGGATGCTCCTTTAGAGTAAAAATCAAAATTTTGTCCACTTTCTATCTCGTTCGTGGAGTGCCCATGGTTGTCTTCTTACTACCATTCGAGAATCGGATCCCACGATGTCAAAGCCCTACCACATCACTGGTTCTTCCCAGATTCGTCCTCCTGCCTGCAGCTCGCTTCTCCTTCCTCTAGGCATCAGTCGTTCGACTCGTCCTCTAAGCATTCATCGAAGAGGATAATTTTTCTCCTTTATCTTTTTACTGCTTTCTAGTATAGATTTTCAGCTTTAGAATTGTAGCAAGTAGTTGTAATAGACATTATTATCTTAGTAATAAAAGTGATTCTCTCTCTCTCTCCCATTTATATTTCAATTAGTTTAATTGTTTATAACCATTGTGAATGTTCCTTTATAAAGAAAATACAAAAGGAAAATATAATTGCAGTTACTAATCGACGTCACCTCCCAATGTTTGACCTGAAACTCATTAAAGTTTTGGTAAATTATATTTAATAGTTGATTTTTACGCTCTACGATGATGGATTTTTAACTCAATGTTTTGCATACGAAATCTCGCTTATCACCAACTAAAGCCTTCCAAATGAAAACCTTAGTTCTAGGTGCCAACTCATGAAGAGACCATAACTTTTTACAGCAGCCCAGTTGCAACTCAAATAGATTTGCCGAGAGACCTAATTCTGACAATATAGTTATATAAGCGGATTTAGCAGTGAACAACCCCCTAGGGTGAGGCTTCCAAACAAATAAATCTGATCCACAATGCAGCAAGGTTGAAAGTATTGCTTGGGTAGATTCTTGGGAAAAGGAATTGACAGCAAGACTTTCATTCCATTGCCTGTTGGTTGTATTTAACAGATCAGACACCTTTGTTAGTTGCAGTGCTAAAGAATCCTTTGGCAGTAAAGCAAGATCATCTAAAGATACCCAACTGTCAGATCATATATTGATTTCTTGTCCATTACCTACGAGCCATTTGGTATGTGAGTTTAGCATGTCTTTTATCAGACCAATTGCCGTCATAAAGGCTGAATCAGAAGGTTTAACTGCATACTCCCAAAGAGTTCCCAATGGGAAATATATGCCTTGTAGATACTTCTGCCAGAACCCCTCTTTATCAGTTAATAATGTCCAACCTGCCTTCATCATGAGCGCCCAATTAAACTGGTGCATCTTCTTGAATCCCATACCACCTAAGTGTCTTGGTAAGCAAATTTTCTCCCACGCTTTCATATAACAGTGATTCCTATCATCTGTATAGCCCCACCAAAAGAGTCTCTCATTAACTTGTCTAATTGTTGACACAGCTCTTTGGAGAATAGGATAGTTTGCATAAGATAAATCTGCTGGGAGCATAGTGTACTAAGAATAAGGATTCCCCTTCCAACCTGAGAGAATACTCTGGATTGCCATCCTTCAAGCTTCTTGGTGAATCTGGTCAATATTAAATCCTTTAATTTGGAATGATTCTGATCATCCAGCAAAGGAGCCCCTTGGTATAATTCATCTTTGGCCATATTTTTAACCTGAAAAATATCCCTGATGGTATCCTCCAGCCATTTTGTTACTGCATGATTGAATAAAATCCTTGACTTTAGGAAGTCAACTTCTGTCCTGAACATTTGCCATATTATGTGAATTATCTCAGTGAATGCCCTTGCTTCATCTGGTGTTGCCTTTGCGAAAAGGATGAAATCATCCGCAAACATCAAATGAGTAATCGGGGCCATATTTTTGTTAATTATGTACCCTAAGATACTCCTTGAATAAAGAGCTAGCTGTAATAATCTAGAAAGATATCCTGACCAGAGAATAAAGATATAGGGAGACAACGGGCATCCTTGCCTAATTCCTCGCGAAGGCACAATAGTAGGAGAGGGAGAGAGCCATTTACAAGGACTTGAAACGTGGCCGTGGTCATGCAAGACATAATTAGATTCACCAATGGTGTGGGAATATGTAGGTGGGCTAGACAATGTTCAATAAAAACCCATTCCACTGTATCGAATGATTTCTCCATATCTAATTTCAACACCATGGAACCTTCCTTTCTCCTCGATTTTTTCATAGCATGTATCAAGATTTGACAAAATATTGGAGCGTAAAAACTCCAAGTGCATGGAAAAAATTATCCATATAAGGGGAACTATGCACGTGTAGCTTAGACACGTGGAAGAGCACCACCATGTGGCTTGGTAGCCGGCTAGATGGTGGCCATGGTGGACTAGGTGGGCACCGATTAGAGAGAGAGAAGAGAGAAAGGAGAGCAACTCCTTCGGATGTTTGGAAATAATTGTATTACTCAAATTAAAATTGTGGAGAAGGCTCTTTATTTACAAAGAGAACATATCCCAAAAAAATAGTAATAAAAAATTTTATTCCTTTTGAAAAAAGATGTTATCTCATTTAGAAAGATATTATCTCATAATTAATAATAAATCCCAAATATATTCCAAAAATTAACTTTACTAAAAATAAAAAATAGCTAAATTTGGTGTACCAAAATTGATCCTTTAGACCAAGAACCCTTGACCCCTTGTGGGCCTCAGATCTTGCCATATGACACGTGCCACGTGGCCTACTAGTTGTCACGTGTCACATGGCCAACTCCAAATCCCAAAAGCATGAATAAGTTCCTTTGCCAATATAATGTAATCTATAATTTGAAATAATTCTCCATTGGATAGGTTTTAATATCTTGGCCACCAGCTTAGTGACAAGCTTGTATAGAGTATTGGTCCTAATAGGACGGTAGTCTCTTGATTCACTTGGATAAATTAGTTTTGGACCAAAGTTAAAAAAGTTCTACTCATCACATGGGATCTCCTGATTCATGAAACAATCTTAGACAAATAAGACAATCTCTCTCCCAACAATATTCCATGAATTTTAGTAGAACAATGCTGGGAAACCATCCAGCCCAGGACTTTTGGTTGGACGCATGGAGAAAAGAGTAGTACGAATCTCCTCTTCACCGGGAATTTGTGTACACCAACTCTTTTCCACTTGTGAAGGCCAATCTTGGGATCCAAAATCTTCAGCAGGAGTGAACCAATCCCTCCGTGATGCAAAGAGCTTAGAATACAATTGAAAAAGCATTTATTGATTTGGTCAAGATCAGTTGTCTCTACTTCGGATGGCAACTTTAATGATTCAATAGTATTTCTTCTTTCTATCTTGTGTGTGTAAGTGGTAATATCTTGTGTTTCTATCACCACTTTGTATCTATTTTTGCCAAAAGGGGAAGAAAAAATACAAGGAAAAGAAATAAACACCTAACTGGGAAGAAAGAATGCTTCGTAGAATGGGAGAACATCAAACTGCAAAACAATTAGACAAGAAATAAAGGAAAAAAAAAAAAATCTTGAGATCAAGAATCGAACAACCTCCCTAAGGAGATCAACCTCATACCCGTAGAACGGCAAGAGACCAAAAGAATCAACTCGACTCACATCTGAAATTTTCACCGTAATTACACATGATCATACGTGATCTGCTGCAAAACAACCTAAACTACCAAAAAAAAAAAAAAAAAGAACCAAGCCACCAACAACAAACTGATTTCAAACCACCACAACATGCATCAACCATCCACAACATGTAACAAGCAAGGACACCGGCCGCTGATGCGCACGGGCAGAGCAACTCGCGCCGCGACATCACACGACCGGCTGCGGTTAACAATGGTCCCTCCTTTCCCACGGGGGGTTGGGTTGTGAAAGTTATTTCCCATAAATTGAAAAAAAAAAAAAGACGAAAAGAGCAAAATTTTGATTTAAGTTCATTCCAATTGCAATAGTATGCAGTGTGTATCAAGTTATTCTTACCCCCATCTCCTACCGATTTCACTGCAACTTCATCATTCGATATAGAATTCGGCATCAAACTTTTGATCCATCCAAGAGCGTCGAAGGGATATGAACCGGGCAAAGGGATGCCTCCATACAATTTTTCAAAGCTATGTTGTCCTGATGGCTACGTCACCGTTCATTACTTATACGTCTAATCACGTAAATAGTGAAGGAGTAATTCTGCATCCTTTAAGTCTGGATTTATATGGGATGAAAGCGAGGTATGGCAAACGACTTGCTCCATATCAAGACCCGTTCCGCTCCCCTTTCTTCTCCGTCCAAAATTAACGATAGTACGCGGCTCTGATCAGTCGTTTGTGGCTCTCCTACCGTATCTTCTCCCCCTCCCTCGGGATCCTTCCTACCACATTGGACTCGACATGCAAGGGCTCTGTTGGCCTATAGCAGCTGGAATTGGGCGGCTCATCAGTGAGCGTTGTGGCCGACGTTTCTCCTCCACTCGGTGCAAGCTCCGGTCGACGAGATCTCCATTGAAGCCTAGCCGAGTGCTCGGCGGTTGTGCTTCTCCGACCTCCGATCGAGAGCAGCAGAACTCGTCGCAGTTGGACGGCGTGGTGCGGCGGCGGAGGGGCCCTCGGCGTCGACAGTGGCGGAATGCGGGGGCGGTGGGGCCCTCGACGTTGGCAGCAGATCTGTGGGAGCAAGTTCTCCAATTTCGTCAGGTGCGAAGGCCGAGGTTGGAGATAGCTGTGTGTCCGTCTCGTCGGAGGTGTTGTCTCGTTTGCATGCAGGTTGCATGTTGCGGTGCTGGAGTGTTTCTATTTCTTTGTGTACCGTTGAACCCTTTCTTTTTTATTATTTTTTAATTTATGTTGTTTTGTTGAGATCTCATATAATTCTTGATTTATATAGTCGAGTTTCAGACGTGAATCAGTGATCGAATTTGACTTTTGAGTTGATATGTTTCAATTTTCTCCTTGACATGATCCTCGAGATTTATCTCATTGATCCTTGTCATATCTATGAGTATGAAGTTACCTTCCTTATGAGGAGATCATCCGATTTTCGATCTCGAAGTACATTTCTTTCCTTTTTTTATTTTTATTTCTTATCTTAATATCTTCTAAATTTTGACCTTCCCTAATTACTATGAGATGTAATCTTTTCCTTAAGAAGGTGTTAGACTTTTTTTCTCTCTTTCTTTTTCTTCGGGATATGCCTTTTGTATCAAATTCTCTTTTCCAAAAAAAAAAAAAGTCTAGATCTAAATGTGCGGTGGGGTGAGCGAGAGAGAGAAAATCAAGTGAAGCGTAACGGACAAAATAAATCTACAATCATATAACTAGCGACAATCCCACATGGCTTCAGTATCTATATAGATTTGTGTAATCACGTAAATAGTTGTAAAGACCCATTGCATTTTTGACCTTTTAAGACGTCTGGAGTGTCAGTCAGACGTCTGTCCAGACGTCCGAACCCCTTCCCAGACGTCTAGAAATTAAAAATCTGTACGCATTCTGATGAGTCCATTAAAATGGACTAATATTAAGCCTAAGAATATTTAATCGTATAGTTTAGGTATATTAATAATGGTAATTAAGTTATAGAATAATTGTACACCTCATTATTTAAGTTATAACATTCTATAACTTAATGATTTTATTATTTTTATGTACAGGTAATAAAATGCACAAAGAGCAAGGGTGGGGGGCAAAATTTCCCAAAACAGCCGCAACTCTTTCCCCCCTCCCACGCCGGACATTGGGGTAATCTTCTCTTCCGCTGCCTTTCTCAACAACGGTGATCGGGGATTTGGGAAAATCCCTGAACTCACGCGCAAGGGAGAAGTTAAAAAGGAAGAGGAGGGGAGCAAAAGGGAGGAATCTTCCCCCCTGCGGGGAACTACTCTCTCTTCTCCACTGTGGAGAGGGTGAGCACTGTGCCGCTACTTCTCTACCTTGCGCAGTCGCACCTGCGCATCCATCACCTGCCTGCACCCAACGCCGCACCCGCCAAGCGCCCACTGCAGCGCGCCTACAACTTCAGGCGCAGCACCATCACCGTGCCCGCAACAAACGCCTGCATCCTCCACCAGTTGTCCCTGCAGCACCCGCTCCATCACCTCCGCGCGCTCCACTAAAACGCCACAGCACGCCCATCTTCCAGCGCGCCATCAATCGCAAGCATTGAGTGCAGAGCGCCCGCACACCCCGCTGGCGCCTCCCACCACTTTGCAGGCTTACCCACAGGTGCTACCGCACCCGCAGCGCCCACTTCGCCCATCTGCAGGCCACAGCACCCGCACAGCCGCCTTCGCGTCCTACCTGCAGAGCACCATCTCGCCTCAGCTGCCCATCTGCAAGCGCCCGCACGCCCATCAGCAGGCGTGGCACCGCTCACCCGTGCACCAAACCCACAGGTGCTAACTGCAGACCGCCGCGCCTGCACGAGTAGACCCACGCCTCAACCGTGGCCACAGCAACAATCTTCGCCGGTCCTCATCTCCTCCGCCAGCCGGTCGCCTCTGGCCACCTCCGTCGCCGCCGCTGCCACCGTCAGAAGGCTCTCGACTTCGCCGTCCTCTTGAGCCTTGCATCGACCCCCGCGGTTCTCTCTCTCTCGCGAGGAGGAGAGAGGAAGAAAGCTCTGTTTCCATCTTAATTAAAATTTACATTCAATGCCATTGCCACCAATTTGATTTATTATTATTATTATTATATTATGGCAGAATTGCATTCAAACACTCATAGTTATTTCTAATTGCATGGTATTGATATTGGCTAGTTTAAAGATTGATTTTGGACTTAATTTAAGTACTAATTGTCTTTAGTACACATCACGTGAAAACTACATGAATTCACCCTAAATTTATTGAGGATTTCTGTGAGGGAAAACTACACTTACACCCTTAACCTTTTATGTTATTGCAAATCTACTTTCCTTCACATTTTAAGTCCGATTTGAAAAGGGATTTTGCACTATCCGAAATAACAGTAAATAATTAAGTATTGATTGTATCATTGCCTCCCTGTGGATATGACCCGCTCTTCTGCGAGTAGTTATTTTTATTATTTTTTATTAGTTGATTTTTTCACCACTTAAATACTATAACGCTAAGCGAAAAGTCATCTATCAAAATTGGCGCCGTTGCCGGGGAGGCAATAGATGCAATAGATTTACTTTATTATTTTTAAATCATTTGAGTTGCAAAATTATTTAATCATTTTTATTATTGTGCGAGGAATCTGACACGGCGACGAGGCGCAGCAAAGCGACGACTTTGAACGTGAACAACGTGCACGACAGAGACGATCTTTTTGGTGGACCTTGACGCCACCTGGAGGATGACAACAGGAACACGTGGGCCTTGATCCCACGCATATAGGCTTACGGAGAAGCCTATTTCCGGTTTAGGCAGTAGGTATTAGTTAGATTTAGTTAGATAAACATTAGAATTTAAATTACTGTCTTTTGGGCCCTTGTTGGGTATTTTTGGAAATATGTTCCCATTTATTTAGATTATAGGATTATTTGAATTATTTTAAACTGCATTTCAGTTAGTTAGTTAGATTAGGTCTGTTTGTTATTCTTATTAAAAAAAAAATTTCGAACTACTTGCTAGAAGCTGCATATCTGTAGCACGACCATCTAGGATTGAATGAGCAGCATCTAGTTTATTTTTATTGCATTACATTCATACACTGCACGAAGAAAGCTAGAGTAAGGTACATCTTTTCTTGAGCATTAATTACTTGTCATGCATATGCATTGAACCTAAATCTAAGACCACAAAAGTGCTTGAATCAAATTAATTCAGTGGTCACTTTAAACTAATTGGGACAGTTAAGAGGTTGGACTTTAAAATCTGTGACTGAAAATTGTGTGCAAAAGGATCCTGTTTGCGGAATTTCAAAAAATCAAAACATGATCGTATGCTTGCACACTTGAAACACTGTGCACCTCACACATAAGGTCACTAGATAAATTTCTACCTCTCCTCTTTTGCACCAAAAGGGAAGTTAGTCGGAAATCAACAAGCCTATCCACCAAGTTACTTCGGTTCCTCGTGTGTGGGCTCAATTCGAGACTTCCATCCCTTGCGAGTAGGTTATAGGCACCAACGAAGGTTGGCTTAGGAAGCATAATTTTTGCAAAACTTGCTTGGCCACCATCTAAACATATAACTCTAAGACCTACAATCTACTAAAAACAGATCCTGTTAAATTTGCGTTTGCTTTGACAATAGGACTCTTTAGGAAGTTTTCTGCTGAATCCTAAGAAAGTTAAAATTGTTTTGCTTAAAGAAATGGATTACTCTTACTCCTATCATTCAGATTATCAGAGTCAATACTTCCCATCTTTTAATCACGATCCCATGCTCCAAGCGTATCCATCCTTTGATGGGTACATTGATAATTCATGGGATCATTCTCATTCTTACCCTGGGAGTACTGGCTTGATAACTCCCACTTTTGAGCAGAGCCTAGGAGCGGGATTTTCCAATCCTGAAATCCCTACTTCCATGCAAACACCCAACCCTCCCACCCTTCATGATTTTCCGTATTGAGGTTGGACCGATACCCCTAGGCAACTAAATCCTGAAATTGACTATCCTCCCCAACCTAATAATAGTAGCCTCTCCTCTTTTATGATAGAAATGCAAAAACAACAAAAGGAAATAATGGAATCAATGGGAGAGATGTTCAGGAATAGTCAACACATAAATGAAGAAATAAGACAACTTAGCTACACGCTTCCCAATAATCCTGAACCCTACCTATCTGATCATGATCATGAAAATAATTCTGAGGTACTTAATGACAATAGGGATCCAATTTCATGTAGCGATCACTTAGACTCTATCAATGGGACGCGGCCACTAAAGGACAACAATCATAGCGATTATCCACCTGAACTATATTGGAGTCAAAAGCAAGGGAAGATTATTGTTCCTATCACTTCCCGTCTTGATTATTTGGTGGATTCCCATTCTACTCTTAGTGAGCCTACTCCTGACCCTCCACTTAGGGAATCAACACTTATCATTCAATATCCTGAGGATTCAAATGTACCTAATGAAGGTGACCCTAAGGGAATGGAGGATGATCAATTCTAGTCTCAGGGATATGAAGAGTCTAATTCAGAGGATGAGGATGCCCAAATAGAGGAACCTGGACTAAAAATCTGGAGTGAATCACAGGAGAATTATTTATCATTTGAGGATTTAGCTCCAGAGGATAGAAATAATATGATTAAATCTGGATTCCTACTTTCTTTTGACAGTCATCCTCCATCAAAATAGGAGTTGATATTAGAGGAGGACAAGCAAAATAATGAGAAGTCTATGGGGGACTCTCGGGGACAAAACACGTCATTTGAGGATTTATACCCTGAGAACAATAACGAATTCAATGATATAGGCTTCCTCCAAAATATTAAGACTGATCCTCCGTTAGAAATAATTGAAAAAACTGATCCAACTCCTAATGAATCACATATACACCCCGACAAATATTTGAGTGAACTAAACAAATTTGGGGATGAGCTGAATGATAATGATTCTGACATTTTCACCCTGCCATCAAAGAGTTCTAATTTGGAGTCTACCCTTGATTCAAATATGACTCCGATCATTAATGTTAGGCAGGATAACTTGAAGTTGTCTACAACTGTTAAGGAGTCTACACAATCTAAATCATTATTGGAAATGGACCCAACTAAGCCCTCATTGGACTTAACCATTACCTTCCAACACTACAAACAATCCTTAAACTCCCTAACCGATTCTTGGCTCAGATCTCTGCTCATGTACATTCTTTCTGGAGAATATATCAGGCCAGTACATCCTCGGGTAGAATGGCGAGTATGGATTGATGCTTGTACTTTTACTCTCGCCATTCAAGGGTTTGAACTAATTATGTGTATAACTTTTAAAACCCGTCCCTCTTTGGAGGATCCTTGTTATCCTTCACTTATTCCGTTTCAGGAGGCCTCTTTTCATATTCCGTCTCTTATTCCTAGACCTCCCAAGGTAGCCAACGAGATTTTCTGTTTTCATTTCTTCTGGTGAACATTTGGAATTACATTGCATCATCAGCTCGTCAACATCCGTGGTTACCTGTTTTCTAGGCCTGCATTGTTACGCATATTCTTAGGGCCTAACATTTTCTGTTTAGAACCTGACTTACAGGTTCCTTATAAGTCTGGCTGCTGACAGAAAATGCAGTGCTTGTCGGGAGGCAACCCAGCAAACTGTGTCAGGTGATATTTTTCCTTTCTCCTCCTATTTTAATTTTACAATGGGGACATTGTAGGATTTAGTCATGGGGGAGTGCATTTGCATTTCAGGAAGTATTTATGCATTTAGGTTAGTATAATAAAAAAAAATAAGGTGAATGGGTTAGTCCTTAGCAAAATACCTTTGTTATTGGAGGTTCTTCTTCTGGAATTATTTCTTACGTTTAGAATCCAGTGCATTTATTTCACGTGCACATAGATTTGGTAATGGATCCTTGAGGAAAACCAATGAGCATTTGTAAGTCTACTGAACCCTTGGACAGTTCATAGGGAGTCAGGCATACTATCTTCTAATAGATCTACCTCATATTTGTGAGAAGAAAGTAGAGAGATTACTGGTGTGCTAAGTCTAGTGCAAAGACTCTTAAGTTTTGAATAATTAGATAACGATACTTTAGAGTTAGGCGTAGTTTTCACTCTTTGTTCCTGTGTACATACTTTGAGTGAATTCCTGAGAGTCACCAAATAAGGCAAATATACAGAGATTGAGTTTTAATAAAGCTATAACTATGGTGGATGGTTACGACCGTCCTTCATAGAGTCCTCGGCTGAAGGCGGGTAATAGTGTCAAAGGTCAGAAATACGCATGTCCTATCCATTCCTTCCCGGTGCCGAGAATAGGTACTTCCACCAAATAAGCCACACAGCTTCCTTTTGACCATCATCATCCCTAATAATGCCTCGTAAATAAAAGTCTATATCATGTTGTGTTGATTGAAAAAGAAACAAAAACAAGAAGAAATAAAAAAAAAAGAAGAAAGAAAAAGAGAAAAAGAAGAAACAGAAAGAACAAAAAGAAGAATTAGTTATATTACAAAAAAAAAGTCCGAGTGTATGATGTAACATTGTTTCTGAGGCAGCAAAACACCTCTCGCGTTCCACCAAATAAGACCCATACCTACCTTCTAGTATTTCTGATCGCCTGAATACTGGTTGAGAACTCTAACTTAGTTGTAGAGTTATTAGGACTTCAATTAAAGTGTGGATGCCATGTGAGGCCACCAAATAGTGTGTACAATTTCTAAATCTGGCGAGATTCGTGATCTCAGAACGAAAGAAAAGAGAGAGCGCCCAGGAACATCAAGAGAGAACAATTGTGTAGCCTCTCTCAGAGTTGACTTGTCTAATAATCTAGAGATTTAGAGTCTGCAGTACTAGACTATATGTAGCATCAGTTGAGTGTGTGCCACCAAATACAAATCCATTCAACTTGATATCTCCTACCTAAGCCAAACACCGGTACTTACAGATTATCGTCTGCTTTATCTTCGAGGGAAGTAGTTGCCTATCTCAATAGAAACTTTTGCCAAGGGTGATGTATGAACTTCCAATGCGAATCGGCTCTTTCACTTGGATCTGTTACCTAGGCTATCAGCACTTCACATTTGTCTGGATTTCTAAAGTTTTGAAATAAGAAAAGAAGTCTTCTGATTACCTCTATTATTCATTTTTGCTAAGGATTAGCAAATCTTAGGCATGGGGGTATTTGATGAGTCCATTAAAATGGACTAATATTAAGCCTAAGAATATTTAATCGTATACTATAGGTGTGTTAATAATGGTAATTAAGTTATAAAATAATTGTACACCTCATGATTTAAGTTATAACATTCTATAACGTAATGATTTTATTATTTTTATGTGCAAGTAATAAAATGCACAAAGAGCAAGGGTGGGGGGATAAATTTCCCAAAACAACAGCAACTCTTTCCCCCCTCCCCCGCCGGACATTGGGGTAATCTTCTCTTTCGCCGCCTTTCTCAACAACGATGACCGGGGATTTGGGAAAATCCCTGAACTCACACGCAAGGGAGAAGTTAAAAAGGAAGAGGAGGGGAGCAAAAGGGAGGAATCTTCCCCCCTGCGGGGAACTACTCTCTCTTCTCCACTGTGGAGAGGGCGAGCACTGTGCTGCTCCTTCTCTACCTTGCGCAGTCGCACCCGCGCATCCATCACCTGCCTGCACCCAACGCTGCACCCGCCAAGCGCCCACTGCAGCGCGCCTACAACTTCAGGCGCAGCACCATCACCGCGCCCGCAACAAACGCCTGCATCCTCCACCAGCCGTCATTACAGCACCAGCTCCATCACCTCCGCACGCTCCTCTACAGCGCCTCAGCACGCCCATCTTCTAGCGCGCCATCAACCGCAAGCATTACGTGCAAAGCGTCCGCACATCCCGCCGGTGCCCCCCACCTCTCTGCAGGTGCACCCACAGGCGTTACCACACCCGCAGCGCCCACTTCGCCCATCTGCAGGCCACAGCGCTTGCACGACCACCTTCGCGTCCTACCTGCAGAGCACCGTCTCGCCTCAGCTGCCCATCTGCAAGCACCCACACGCCCATCAGCAGGCGCGACACCGCTCGGCCGCGCACCAAACCCATAGGCGCTAACTGCAGACCGCCGTGCCCGCACGAGCAGACCCGTGCCACAACCGTGGCCACAGCAGCAACCTTCGCCGGTCCTCATCTCCTCCGTCGGCTAGCCGCCTCCGGCCACCTCCATCGCCGCTACTGCCACCATCGGAAAGCTCTCGACTTCGCCGTCCTCTTGAGCCTTGCATTGACCCCCGCGGTTCTCTCTCTCTCTCGCAAGGAGGAGAGAGGAAGAAAGCTTTGTTTCTATCTTAATTAAAATTTACATTCAATGCCATTGCCACCAATTTGATTTTTTTTATTATTATTGTAACGAACGCGCGCTTCAGACATCTTTTAAGACATATGGGAAGTGGCCCAGACGTCTGGAACCACTTCCAGACGTCTGGGAATCGGTTATTGTTGGCACGCGTGATTCGTCTGCGCACCTGAGCGCGCAGACCTGCGAAAATTCCCTCTCTCTCTTTTTCTCTCTCCCTCCTGCGCCCTCTGTCGCGCTCTCTCTCTCCTCCTTACGCGGCCTTAAAAGGCCACGCCCTCCCCCTCACTCCCGTCACCTCCACCCCCTTCCTCTTCTCCTTCCAGTCGGTGCGCGAGAGCGAGCGCGAGTGAACGACGGCGGCGATAGCCGCGGTGGGTGCGGGAGGAGGTGCTGCGCGGGGGAGGAGGCGTCGGCCGTGAGGGCTCGAGCCTGCTGGGGCAGCGGGAGACGGCCGGCGGGGGCGCAGCTGGCGCGGAGCGACGCGGGAGGACTGCTGCAGCTTAAGCAACAGGCGGACGAGACGTGGCGCGGCCGGGCGTCGCGAGCCAAGGGCGAGTTGCGCCCTGGTTCTGGAAACTTTTCCAAAATCAGACGTCTGGGCTGATAGCCAGACGACTGGCACGACGTCTGGAAGGCTGTCCCGACGTCTAAAAGGTGAGTTATTTCCATCTCCTTCCTTTTCTTCGACTGACCGTACTAAGAGAGAGAGATGGGTACGCGCAGGTACTGAGATTCGCATCCAACGCGAATCATACGTCTGGCTGCAGTGCCAGACGACTGGAGAGAATTACAGACGTCCGGAGTGACCATTGGACGTCTGGGAACTAGGCCAGATGCCCCCGCAGGCTTCTGGACATTTGAGAGACCACGCAGAGCAAGGTAACCCCTGATCCACTTTTTAAGATGTCTGGAATAAGTTCCAGACGTCTGATTTTGCACTGTTTCGTCATTTTCGACCCGTTTAGGGCCCGTTCGGGTTCCATTTTCCGTGTTTCGAGTTGCGTTCTTTTCAGAATTACATCATCTACCCGTCTACAGTAGCTGTATATTGTTTTGAGAAATTCCTTGTGTTTGATCCTTGTGATAGGACCCCGTTCCGTTGCAGTCTCGGGGGTTGCGGAGGCACACGGGATTCCCGACCACGCCCCCAGTTCGCCTGTTGTAACCGTAGAACCTACGACATTGCATGAATCCTAGGAATGAGAAATAGATTGAATGGTAGATCCTAGGGTGTTGCATGAATCCTAGGGCTGGAAACCTAGATTGTATGATAGATCCTAGGATATGGCATGAATCCTAGGACGGGAAAACTAGTGCAATGTATGAATACTGCAGTCTTGGAAAATGTGGAAAGGAAACAATAGCTACCTGTGAATTGAATTAACAGCTGCCTGTTATGAATAAATGAACATGATTAAGAATATGGGATGTATGAACGTGAAATTGGAAAGGTGAAACCGGAATGCGCTGAGTTAAAGAGCTGGACCTCTACGGGGAATTAGGAGTAGAACTCTGATGACGGCCTTGATAACTAGCTTTTGTTATAGAAATTACATTGTAGTACAGCTAGTTATTGCCATCATTACATATATAATCTTTTTACTCAGAAATAAAAGAGTTCCCGAGGTCGAACTCAGGGAGAAAGTCGTATTCTAGAAGTACAAATTCTTATTACAAAAATAAAGAGAGAGAGAGAGATGAAAATTTGGCTTCTCCTTTTTCTCTTCTTTCTTCCTCTTTGTCTTCTCTTCTCTTCCTCTCGTGCTCTTCTTCTTCTTCTGTTCTTCAGATCTTCCCCTCGTGCTCTTCTTCTTCTGTCTTCTGTTCTTCCTTGTTTTCTTTCTTTCTTTTTCTTCAGATCTTCTTCTTCTTCTTTTTTCTTCTTTCTTGTCTTTCCTCTTCTTTGCCGCGGTCCTGCTTCTTCTTTTCTTCTTCTTCCTTGCCTTCAAGACGTCGTCTGAATTTGCAATCAGACGACTTAAACCGCTGCTGCTACAGTGTCTCCCTTAGCTTCCGTCTTCTTCTTCTTCCGCAGTCCTTCTTCTTCTTCTTCACCTGTGCCTGCACACTTCAAGGTTTTCTTCAGAGGGCAAAACCTACTCTACCCTCCCCCCGCGTCTCTCTCTCTCAGAATTCACTCTTAGGAAAGCTCTCCCAGAGCAACCGGTTAATTGGGTATGCAGGTCGCGCCCGGGTCCAGGCCCACTGGCGTGCGGTGGTGGGCGAGGAGTGTAGGTCGGGCTAATCGGGTCGGGCTAGGTCCGCGGGGCGAGAGTGCGGACGAGGCTGGGTAGTCGGGCGGGTGAGAGGGACCTCACCCCGTGATCAGGAGGCGAACAGCTTAAGGCACTTTTTGCCTTTAAGCGCCCGCGTGCCTCTCAAAGTTTCCGAGGAGGGACTAAATGTCCCACCCCAATTGAGCGCCTGCAGCATAGGAGGCAGCTGGCAATCGCGGTTTCACGTGAGGCCTTCGCCCCAGCTGCGAGCCTGGGACTCTTCGCGGAGATTCCCCGCGCAGCCTGGGAGTCGGACCTGGGCGAAGCACACCTGGAGCTGCAGGTTGAAGGTGCTTCTTCAGCGCAGCAATGGCGACGGCGGTCGAGATACCTGTCCACAGAGGAAAGGCCTCTCGGCCTAATCAGATACGCGGAGAACCTTCGCCGTGGCACAGCGAAGGTGGACGGGGGTCTAGCAGGCGACGGGGCGGAGCATGAGGGCCGCCCTAGGTCAAACTGCAGGCAGAGAAGTGGGTGTGTTCGGTGGATCTGCAGAGGGCGTTTGGTGGGAAGTGGAAGGGCGGAAGAGGATCAGGGTGAGGAGGCGGAGGTTCTGCGGTGGTCGGCGAGCCGTGTGGGTTGCTGGAGTGATGGGAGCGGGTCGCCGGAGTGTGGCCGGAGGTGGAGAAGGTGAGGGTGATTAGGCGCGGTCGAGGGGTAATTAGATAAAAATAGCAAGGGGAAAGAGAAAGGGGATAGAGAAGACCTATTTCTAACCTAGCTAAAGTGACGAAGGGGACGAAGGGGTTGCCGGCTCGTACCTACCGGAGCTGGAGAAGAAATGCCCAGTGAGGGAGGACGGCGGCGACGACGGGGCAAAGGCAGCGCGCGCCGGTATTGCGCGACGCGGAGGAGAATTAGGGAGAAGTCTCTGCTGCTGGTACTGCGGCAGAGCGAAGAGGAGGAGGAGGAGAAGCCGCCGGAGCAAGGGGGCGTCTGTCGGAGTGGGAAGAGAGGAAAGTGAGGGGGTATCTCCGTCAGATCCGAGCTGGGAAGAACGGCGGAGCGACGGGGGTATTTATAGGGGCAGAATCAGAGAGGAGGGCGGAGGGAGACGACGTGTCTCCCTCGCCGGAGGATGCCGGAGGAAGGATACCCATACCGACCGTGCGTTCGCACGGCCGGTATGGGTGGTTGCAGCCATCAGGGGGGTGTTCCTGCGGTGGCTGACGACGCAGGGCACCCCCAATTGACCTGGCAGGCTCCCTCCCTCACCCTGCGCGGCGCCATGCTTCGCGCAAGGTCGCCGGAGCATGGTGCTGGTCAGGTTTTGCAGGAGGGACCCGAACGCAAAGAACGAAGGAGAGTTAGGGGCCAAAATGTGAGGGTTGAAGAGTTGAGGGCCAAAAGGTAAATATATGAGGACCAAAGTGTAAAGTTGGTCAAGAAGGTTTCTTCTTAGGCTCAAGTTTTTATATATGACTAATTAGGACCTAAGGAATCTGATGGTTAATTTTATTTCCAGATTAAACCTTGTTTGACCGGTCAATTTATGTAAAAACCTAAATTAAGTTGTTAATTAGGCATGGTTCTCAATGTAGGTCAAAATGGGTTCCTAAGGCCAGATTGAAGGTTCTAAACCCTAGAGATTAGTTTTATATGAATTTTAGAGGATTTATTCTATTTTTACTTTTCCTAGAACCTCGTGAATTGAAGTGGGTTTGTTTTAGGGTTACAGATTATCATTTAGTTCCTTGGAATTGTTGTAGCCCTTATTGGATCAGATCATCCCACTTTCCTTCTTATTAACTTATTTTGACCTATGTTTGGATCCTGAGTTACCCTGTTTTCAGATTGGATTGGTGAAATTACATTTTTACCCCTTAGTTTCTGTTTTCTTTGCAAACTCAGAATCTCTCTGAGCCAAGCCGTTCTAAGGTTATGTAGGCGCTTTTTCCTGCAAATCAGGGTTAAATGGTGCCAGTTTAGGGCTCATGATGAGGTTCTCATCAAACTCCTGAAAAGTGAATGGAATAGAATTGGGGAAGTGAGCTGGCCCTTGAGTACGGAGTACCAAGGAGAGCGACTGTCCCCCTGTTTAGTACAAAGCGGAGCCAGCCGCCCCAGGGACCCGGGGTTAGGACAGGCCACAGGTACTAGCTACCCCATGAGCCCCGGGGTTCTGCTAGCCTCCTACACCGACTTGTTAGGCGCACTGGGGCAAACCAGGGTAGTCAGGCGAGGGTGCGCGGACTGTGGAGGGGCAAAGCCCCTGTTTGGTTACTGTGGAGGGGTTGGACCCCTGTTACTGAGAGGGCTCTGCCCTGTACTGATTCCGTGCTGTGCTTTCAGCGCACCCGTTAACGGAAACGACTGACCGCGTTCCAGTGCGGGTTAGCTACCCGTGCGTTTGCCGCGCGTGCCGTAGTCACCGTTACGTCTGTCAGTGACCTTGGGGTGGTTGACTGAGAGTAGGATCACCATGGGGGACTCTCCCGGCCAGGAGAGCACCACGTGCTACTTCTACTGTTCGGAAAAAACTGCAATCAAGATCGTTCCCACGAGGAACATTCGAGATCAAGTGAAGGATCTGAGAAATAGATAAATTGTGAAAGAATAGACAGACGTAAATAAAGGAAGAAAGAAAATTAAAACAGCTACTGTACACTTTACTGTTGCTTTAGTTTAGCTGCCACTCTACTCAGCGTTTTGCTGACGTGTTACACTCGTTACCTTTCAGGACCAGGTGTTGAGCAGCCAGGGTCAGCGGCTGCAGAGGACGCTGGGCTGAGTAGGGTCCAGTAGAGTTACCACTGTTCTCTTGTACCTCTTTTTGGTTCCACTGTAGTGAGTAGTTCTTGTTTCCGCTGTACTTTTCTTTACCTGCAGTTCATATTATGTTATGAATGTTGTTCTACTGTTGTGGCGGTACATACTGTAGTAGTTTCTTTCTTTACTGCTGTATTTTCTTACTGTTAGTTATATTCATGTTGAATGTGGTTTATTTTACTACTCTTTTGGTTACTTCCTCGTTTGACGACCAGGTCTTGGATTTAGTCGAGTCGGTCCGGTTCTCGTGTCTTGTAGGGACTCGGGAATCGGGTCATTACAAGATGGTATCAGAGCAAGGTCGTCCCGAGAAGTGAATCAACTGACTGGAAAATAACCAATTCACATGTCTATAACTAGAGTAGCCACCACAACATATCTTTTGACATGAGCTCTTAGACGTTTCCGTTCGGTATCGTTCCGTAGTAACGTGTTCCGTTTTGTTTCGCGTCTCCTTGCAGGAGATGCCTCGTCGTGGGACCAGTGAGGCGGGCCGCGGGCGCGACCGAGGATGAGGTCGACGAGGTGGGCGTGCCGTTGCCGACACCCCAGTGGACCAGCCACTACTCCCGAGCGTCCAGGCCCAGGACCTCGCCCAGCTGATACGAGACATTGTACGAGAGGAGCTCCACCCACCGCCCCGAGCACCTCACCCTGGGGCTGTGGAGGGGGAGTCCTCCGTGGGACCACTTGACGGACGTGGCGCTGGACACGAGGGGGGATGGGCCGCCGCTGCCCCCACCTTCCTCCGATACTTCTGTGCACGAGGCACCGTTGCCTAGGGGTGGACCAGCATCCCCATTGCAGCGCCACTCCGAGCTCTTCGGGCAGTTCCGGAAGCTGAAGCTCCCCTCCTTCAAGGGGGATGAGGACCCGACCGAGGCAGAGGACTGACTCGAGCAACTGGAGAAGATTTTCGACACCCTTCGCCCCCCGGTGGAGTGCCGCGTGGCCTTTGCCACGTACCAGCCGGAGAGTGCGGCACACAGGTGGTGGAGGGCAATCCGGGGACAGGAGAGGGACGAGCTGACTTGGGATCGGTTCGTCGCCCTCTTCTGCGAGCAGTACTTTCCCCAGACGTGGCAGGACTAGAGGAGGCAGGAGTTCCACACTCTCTGCCAAGGGACGATGACTGTGAGCGCGTACCGCACGCGTTTCTTGGAGCTATCCCGCTTTGCAGCGACAGCAGTAGCCACAGAGGAGGAGCGCCTTTGGAGGTTCACCAAGGGGCTCCGGCCTGCGATTCGGGGGTATGTCAAACCCCTGAAACTGCCTACGTTTTCGATGGTGGTGGAGGCACCATGACTTACGAGGAGACCAACCCATCCGCGTGAGACACTGACGGCGGGCGGAAGAGGCCCTTTCAGCCAGACTTTTCACAGGGCCGGCGAGAGAGGAGACACGTGGCGTCCGCAGGAGACCCGTCACATTTTACAGGGCCATCAGTGGCCTTTGGGGGCCCTCGACAGGGGCCAGTCGCCAGCACCGAACCCCCGCCCAGCCGACAGCAGGGACCCACTGAGGGCGGGAGTCGGGTTCCCCTCTGTTACCAGTGTGGCCAACCGGGCCACATCAGGAGGGACTGCCCGTCTAGGGCAGGAGGTCAGCAAATACTTCCCGCGCAGAGCATTGGAGGACACGCAGGAGGCCGCGGTTACCAGGCACAAGGAGGAGGACAGCAGTCACGAGAAGGGTACCAGCCAGCACCTACCCGTCCGACGCAGAGTGTGGCTGCTTCATCCACACCTAGAGCTAAAGGGCGTATCAACGCCCTGACACACAGGGATGCCAGAGCTTCGGGATCGATGGTAGCAGGTATGGTTTCAGTTTCCGGCAGACTCGTTTACACGCTTTTCGATTCCGACGCTACGCACTCGTTTGTCGCAGCTAGTTTCGCAGTTAGTTTGGTCCAGGATTATACGCTGTTAGAGAATCCGTTCATAATCAGAGGTCCGAGTGGTCAGCTGTTTGTAGCTGAGGAGGTGTACACGGATTGCGAGGTCAGCGTCGGGGGACATAGCCTGCCAGCTGACCAGATTATGTTACAGATGAAGGACTTTGGAGTGATTCTGGGGATGGATTGGTTGTTCGCTTACCACGCCTTGGTGGACTGTTTTGAGAGGAAGATCGTCTTCTCTATTCCGGAGTTGCCTTCTTTCGAGTTTCATAGACAGTTAGCGGACGGAGGTTTCAGGTGCATTTCGGCACTTCGGGCGGCGAGGCTTTTGAGTCAGGGGTGTGAGGGCTTCCTAGCTTGTGTGGTGGCAGAGCCCAGCCCTGTGGCAGACTTCCAGAGCATCCCGGTGGTCAGAGAGTACCCTGACGTGTTTCCAGACGAGTTACCAGGACTACCGCCCGAGCGTGAGATCGAGTTTGAGATCTCACTAGTACCAGGGACCAGCCCCATCTCCACCGCGCCATACAGGATGGCACCGCTTGAGCTGCGAGAGCTCAAGTCCCAGTTGCAGGACCTTTTGGAGAAAGGTTTCGTGAGACCCAGTGCGTCTCCCTGGGGAGCCCCGGTACTGTTTGTGAAGAAGAAGGATGGGACCTTACGCCTTTGTGTGGACTACCGACAACTGAATAGGGTCACCATCAAGAACAGATATCCGCTGCCGAGGATCAACGACTTATTTGACCAGTTGCAGGGTGTCACGGTGTTTTCCAAGATCGACTTGAGGTCTAGATACCACCAGTTGAGGATCAGGGAGACCGACGTCTCCAAGACAGCTTTCCGCACCCGGTACGGACACTACGAGTTTTTGGTCATGCCGTTTGGGCTGACCAATGCCCCCGCTGCTTTCATGGATCTGATGAACCGAGTGTTTTGACCTTACTTGGACCAGTTCGTGGTGGTTTTCATAGATGATGTACTCGTCTATTCTAGAGATCGGACGTAGCACGGACAGCAGTTGAGGATGGTTCTGGACACTCTGAGATGACGCAGGCTATACGCCAAACACAACAAGTGCGAGTTCTAGTTGAGGGAGGTGACCTTCCTAGGTCATGTGATCTCTGGAGACGGCTTGGCGGTGGACCCAGCCAAGGTTGAGGCAGTACTCAGGTGGGAGAAACCGCGTTCAGTCACTGAGATTCGTAGTTTCCTGGGACTGGCAGGCTACTACAGACGTTTCATCAGAAGTTTTTCACAGATCGCGCGTCCTATGACACAGTTGACCCGAAAGGACGTGCCCTTCGCTTGGACAGACGCCTGTGAGGCGTGTTTTCTGGAGCTGAAGGAGAGGTTGACCTCGGCTCCCGTGCTTGCCATCCCTAACAGTAGTGGCGGGTTCGTTGTGTACACGGACGCCTCCTTGCAAGGTTTAGGAGGTGTGCTCATGCAGAGGGGTCACGTTGTCGCTTACGCTTCGCGGCAACTGAAGCCCCATGAGCATACCTACCCTACCCACGACCTAGAGTTGGCAGCTGTTGTCTTCGCGCTGAAGACCTGGAGGCACTACTTGTACGGTGAGACCTTCGAGATTTTCACAGATCACAAGAGCCTCAGATACCTTTTTGATCAGAAGGAGCTCAACATGAGACAGAGACGTTGGTTGGAGCTCCTGAAGGACTACGACTGCAGCATCTCCTACCACCCGGGAAAGGCCAATGTGGTGACTGACGCCTTGAGCCGTAAGGCGCCCGCACACTTGGCCAGTCTACAGTTACAGAGTTGGAGCCTTTTGGAGGAGGTGGGCAGTTGGCGACCTCTAGAGTTACGAGGGTACTGTGGGGCAGTGACGGTGACACGGCAGATTAGGCCAGAGCTGATAGACCGCATCATCACAGGACAGATGGCCGATCCGTACTTGCAGTCTTTGCGTGACAGAGTACTGTCGAGAGACCTAGGGGACTTCTCTTTCACAGACCAGGTGCTGCGCCTGAGGGGACGGTTGTACGTTCCTAGAGATGGGGAGCTGTTGAGAGAGCTCCTGATTGTGGCACACGGTTCCAGATTCACCATACATCCTGGAAACACGAAAATGTACCACGGCTTGAGACGCGAGTTTTGGTGGAGAGGGATAAAGCGGGATGTGGGTGAGTTCGTGAAGCAGTGCTTAGTGTGCCAGCAGGTGAAAGTCGAGCATTAGAGGCCTGCAGGGCCGCTACAGCCGCTTCCAGTGCCAGAGTGGAAGTGGGAGAGCATCACCATGGACTTGGTGTTGGGCTTACCTGTTACCCAGCGGGGACACAACGCAGTCTGGGTAATAGTGGATAGACTGACGAAGACGGCGCGATTCTTGCCGATCCGAGTTACTTTGGGACCAGCACAGTTGGCAGAGAGGTATATCCGTGATGTGGTACGACTACATGGAGTTCCGCGGGAGATCGTATCCGACCGGGATACCCGCTTTATGTCCCAGTTTTGGGCTGAGTTTCAGCAGGCCTTGGGGACACGGTTGAGGTTTAGTACAGCATACCACCCCCAGACGGACGGACAGTCTGAGCGCACGATACAGACACTTGAGGACCATTTGCGTGCCTGTGTACTAGACTGGAGGGGCTCTTGGGAGGAGCACCTGCCCCAGGCGGAGTTTCCATACAACAACAGTTATCACTCGAGTATCGGCATGGCTCCCTACGAGGCTCTGTACGGACGGAGGTGTACGGCACCCTTGAGTTGGGTTGAGGTGGGGACCTAGTTGGAAGTTGGCCCCAGGTTGATCCGGCAGAGTCAGGAGGTGGTCGAGCAGATCCACAATCGACTCCGCACAGTCAGGAGCAGACAGAAGAGCTACGCGGATCGGAGACGCAGAGAGGTGCAATTTGAGGTTGGGGACCACGTCTTTCTTCGTGTTTTGCCCATGAAGGGCCTACAGCGGTTTGGGGTGAGAGGGAAGCTCGCGCCGAGGTTTGTGGGGCCCTTTGAGGTCCTGGAGCGAGTTGGACCCGTTGCTTACAGGCTTGCCCTCCCTCCCCAGCTTTCTAGTGTGCACGACGTGTTCCAGGTGTCCAACCCCAGGAAGTACGTAGCCGATCCCAGTCACGTACTGAGTCACGAGAGCGTCGAGGTGGGCGACGACCTGACCTACCCCGAGCGGCCAGAGTAGATTCTAGACCGTGCCGTCCGCAGTTTGAGAGGAAAACAAGTACCCATGGTAAAGGTTTTGTGGAGGAGCCAGCTGTACGAGGAGGCTACCCGGGAGCCTGAGGCGGCAATGCAGGAGCGGTACCCGGAACTCTTCGCAGGTACATCTTTTCGGACTGGCTTCGGTCCTCCTTGAGTTTGTTATGATATTTATGACATTTTCCCTCACCCTAGTTAGCGCAAGTTTCGGGGACGAAACTTCCTTTGAGTTTGTTATATTGTAGCGAACGCGTGCTTCAGACATCTTTTAAGACGTCTGGGAAGTGGCCCAGACGTCTGACCAGACGTCTGGAAACACTTCCACACGTCTGGGAATCGGTTATTGTTGGCACGCGCGATTCGTCTGCGCGCCTGAGCGCGCAGACCTGCGAAAATTCCCTCTCTCTCTTTTTCCCTCTCCCTCCAGCGCCCTCTGTCACGCTCTCTCTCTCCTCCTCGCGCAGCCTTAAAAGGCCACGCCCTCCCCCTCACTCCCGTCACCTCCTCTCCCTTCCTCTTCTCCTTCCAGTCGGTGCGCGAGAGCAAGCGCGAGTGAGCGGCGGCGGCGACAGCCGCGGCGGGTGAGGGAGGAGGTGCTGCACGGGGGAGGAGGCGTCGGTCATGAGGGCTCGAGCCTGCCGGGGCAGCGGGAGACGGCCAGCGAGGGCGCAGCGGGCGCGGAGCGACGCGGGAGGACTACTGCAGCTCGAGCAGCAGGCGGACGAGACGCGGCGCAGCCGGGTGTCGCGAGCCGAGGGCGAGTTGCGCCCTGGTTCTGGAAACTTTTCCAGAATCAGACGTCTGGGCTGATAGCCAGACGACGGGCACGACTTCTGGAAGGCTGTCCCGATGTCTGAAAGGTGAGTTATTTCCATCTCCTTCCTTTTCTTCGACTGACCGTACAAAGAGAGAGAGATGGGTACGCGCAGGTTCTAAGATTCGCAAACAACGCGAATCAGACGTCTAGCTGCAGTGCCAAACGACTGGAGAGACTTACAGACGTCCGAAGTGACCATCGGACATCTGGGAACTAGGCCAGACGCCCCCGCAGGCTTCAAGACATCTGAGAGATCACGCAGAGCAAGGTAACCCCTGATCCACTTTTTAAGACGTCTGGAATAAGTTCCAGACGTCTGATTTTGCACTGTTTCGTCGTTTTCGACCCGTTTAGGGCCCGTTCGGGTTCCGTTTTCCGCGTTTCGAGTTGCGTTCTTTTCGGAATTACATCCTCTACCCGTCTACAGTAGCTGTATACTGTTTTGAGAAATTCCTTGTGTTTGATCCTTGTGATAGGACCCCGTTCCGTTGCAGTCTCGAGGGTTGCGGAGGCACGCGGGATTCCCGACCACGCCCCCAGTTCGCCTGTTGTAACCGGTAGAGTGGCTTTAAGTATAATCTGTTAAATTATGAAACCATAAATAGAACCTAGGACATTGCATGAATCCTAGGAATGAGAAATAGATTGAATGGTAGATCCTATGGTGTTGCATGAATCCTAGGGCTGGAAAACTAGATTGTATGATAGATCCTAGGATATGGCATGAATCCTAGGACGAGAAAACTAGTGGAATGTATGAATACTGCAGTCTTGGAAAATGTGGAAAGGAAACAATAGCTACCTGTGAATTGAATTAACAGCTGCCTGTTATGAATAAATGAACATGATTAAGAATATGGGATGTATGAACGTGAAACTGGAAAGGTGAAACCGGAATGCGCTGTGTTAAAGAGCTAGAACCCTACGGTGAATTAGGAGTAGAACTCTTGGAAAGTGAATGGAATAGAATTGGGGAAGTGAGCTAGCCCTTGAGTACGGAGTACCAAGGAGGGCGACTGTCCCCCTGTTTAGTGCAGAGCGGAGCCAGCCGCCCCAGGGACCTGGGGTTAGGACTGGCCACTCTGTACCGACTTGCTGGCCCTCGTGTACGTAGTACCGAGGAGAGCTACTAGTGTAGGGAGGTACTAGCTACCCCACGGGCCCCGGGGATCTGCTAGCCTCCTACACCGACTTGTTAGGCCCACTGGGTTAAACCAAGGTAGTCAGGCGAGGGTACGCGGACTGTGGAGGGGCAAGGCCCCTGTTTGGTTACTGTGGAGGGGTTGGACCCCTGTTACTGAGAGTGCTCTGCCTTGTACTGGTTCCGTGCTGTGCTTTGGGCGCACCCGTTAATGGAAACGACTGACCGCGTGCCAGTGCGGGTTAGCTACCCGTGCGTTTACCGTGCGTGCCGTAGTCACCGTTACGTCTGTCAGTGACCTTGGGGTGGTTGACTGAGAGTAGGATCACCACGGGGGACTCTCCCGACCAGGAGAGCACCACGTGCTACTTCTACTGTTCGGAAAAGACTGCAATCAAGATCGTTCCCACGAGGAACATTCGAGATCAAGTGAAGGATTTGAGAAATAGATAAATTGTGAAACAATAGAAAGATGTAAATAAAGGAAGAAAGAAAATTAAAACAGCTACTGTACACTTTACTGTTGCTTTAGTTTAGCTGCCACTTTACTCAGCGTTTTGCTGACGTGTTACACTCGTTACCTTTCAGGACCAGGTGTTGAGCAGCCAGGGTCAGCGGCTGCAGAGGACGCTGGGCTGAGTAGGGTCCAGTAGAGTTACCACTGTTCTCTTGTACCTCTTTTTGGTTCCACAGTAGTGACTAGTTCTTCTTTCCGCTGTACTTTTCTTTACCTGCAGTTCATATTATGTTATGAATGTTGTTGATGTAAACACATTTACACTACTTAAAATGTCTATTTATGCATGTTCTTAAGCATAGGATTGCATTTCATGATATAAATATTGCATTACATGCATCATCTTGCATTTAGAGTAGTTTGAATAAAATGGAGGTTAATTGTCTCCTTTTATGTGCTTGGACAGGGCAAATACTTTATCGGGGCCTCGGATCAAAGATCCAACCGTATGGATATGATCAGGGCGACGATTGGAGTTCAACGACTCCAAGATCGCCCTAATCAGGCATCCGTAGCATCAGATAGAGACCGGGGAACCCTAGAAGATCAAGGGCCAGGATGGTGTAAATCCGCACTTCAGATGGAAAATCCGACCACACGGATGAATTCGGATCGACGATCGCAGTCGAACGACACAAAAATCGAGTCAATCCGACATCCGTGGCACCATCTACAACTTCCAGAAGATGGACGGCCAAGATGGCGCCACGTGGCGCCATCCCAGCCGCCCAATCGGCCGCAGGAGTCCTGTGAAGTCCGCGCAACGTCTCCTCTCCGCCGTTGGATCTCGATCCAACGGCTGCGGTCGCGCGCGTTTAAAAACGTCCGCGCGACCATTTCGCCCGCGTAGCGCAGCGGCGACGCAGCTGCGGGCGAAGCGGAGGTCGCGGGTTCGAGCCGCGGAGAGGGGGTCGAAGGCGCGGGCGAGCGGGCGCGCACGAGCGTCGGATGAAGATCCAACGGCCGCGCGCGCCCGATAGCGCCGACGCGCAATTGGACGCTCTGGTGGGCGCGCGATCGCACGCGGGCGGCGCGCTACGCAGCGGGCGCGGACGCGATCTAAGCCGTCCGATCTCGCGATCGGACGGCTGAGACGACGCGGACGTGCGTCTGCGTTACGCGCGCAGGCCAGCCGAGCGGGCGCGCGTGGCGCGGCGGCGACGGCGACGGCGGGGCTTTAGCGACGGTTTTATCCGTCACTAAAGACCCCTTATTTATTATTTTGAAGATGTAATGTCCATTTTGCCCCCACTCCTTGCAACTATAAAAGGAGACCCCCTCCATACGAAATTTGCATCCCTTCCTTCTCCTCTCTACCTCTCCAAAGCTCAAGAGAAGCTTGTCCCACACCCGGGATGCTTCTCGCGAGATAAAGTCCAAATTTTCGTCCCCCTTCGGAAGTGGATCCCGCGACGACGACGGCGTGCTGCTTCGTTCCCGTTCTTCTGCTTCGTCCCGCTTCGTTCTCCTTCGTCCAGGCGTCGTCCCGTCCGGCTCGTCCTCCAAGCGACCGTCGAGGAGGATTTCTCTCTCCCTATTCTTTTTACTGCTTTCTAGTATAGATTTACTGCTTTCTAGAGTAGTCTATTCGTCCTCCGAGCGATCGTCGAGGAGGACATTTCTCCCTCCATTCTTTTAATGCTTTCTAGAGTAATTGTTTTATGTTTTCTAGTTGTAATGAAAGAACTCTTTTATGATAAATTCCTTGTCTATTCTACATCTCATTTTGATTTCCATGTATAGTATTCCTTCGCTCTCTCTTACTCCCTCTCTCTCTTTTATTTGTTGTAGATACTTAGATAGTTTAAATTGAATTTCTTTGTGACAAAATAAAAAGAAACGCGGAGTTTTTAAATCAAACGTTCGCCTCCCTGTGTTCGACCCGGAATTCTTATTTCGGTATAAATTTTATTTGTTGAACGCGAATCCTTCGCTTTCGAACTACAACGACGGGTTTTCCAAAACCAAACACGTTAGCGTAGATTCGCGCTCAACAGTTGTTCTACTGTTGTGGTGGTACATACTGTAGTAGTTTCTTTCCTTACTGCTGTATTTTCTTACTGTTAGTTATATTCATGTTGAATGTGATTTATTTTACTGCTCTTTTGGTTACTTCCTCGTTGGACGACCAGGTCTTGGGTTTAGTCGAGTCGGTCCAGTTCTCGTGCCTGGTAGGGACTCGGGAATCGGGTCGTTACAATTATATTGTGGCAGAATTGCACTCAAACACTCATAGTTCTTTCTAATTGCATGGTATTGATATTGGCTAGTTTAAAGATTGATTTTGGACTTAATTTATGTACTAATTGTCTTTAGTACACATCACGTGAAAACTGCATGAATTCACCCTAAATTTATTGAGGATTTCTATGGGGGAAAACTGCACTTACACCCTTAACTTTTTAGGTTATTGCAAATCTACTTTCCTTCACATTTTAAGTCCGATTTGAAAAGGGATTTCACACTATCCGAAATAATAGTAAATAATTAAGTATTAATTGCATCATTGCCTCCCTGTGGATACGACCCACTCTTCTGCGAGTGGTTATTTTCATTATTTTTTATTAGTCAATTTCTCCACCACTGAAATACTATAACACTAAGCGAAAAGTCGTCTATCACATTCTGCGTTCTGGGCATGTGCCGCGCACAGAGCTTTCCATCTTCCTTTCCCCCCTGTCGAACCCTAACCCCTCAGCTATAAAGAGCCAGACCCCCCTTCCTCTCCTCTCCACTCCACCACTACCACCACACCCCACTTTCTCTGCCGTGAGCAAGGGTAAGCGACAGAGAGCGAGAAAGAGAAGTGCGGGAGGAGGAGGAGGCCGAGGTCAGGAGCTTTGTAGAAGCTCGCACGGCCACCACGGCGCATGCGGGAGGAGGAAGAGGTCCGGAGCGTCGTCCTCGACCCCCTTGCAGCAGCTGGAGCTATGGCGGAGGGAGGAGAAACGCGGTGAAGCGTCGCCAGGAGCACTAGGAGCACGGTCTGATACTGGAATTTTTCCAGTATCAGACGTCTGGAGTGCTTTCCAAACGACCGGCTGAGCATCTGGACGTCTAGCATCAACACTAGACGTCTGAAAGCACCTGTATCGCGAAGGTACGCTCTCTTCGCGGTTACGGCCATGCAAGCCACACCGCAAAGGATTTGGTTTGGCTAAAATAGGGTGGCTGCTCTATCGTGCGCTGGAGCAGCCTTGGGAAGGTGCGCGGAATGCATTTCCACGCACTTTCGGACGTTTAAACAGCTCATCGGACGACCAGAGACGTTTCCGGACGGCCGGAGGACTGGTCAGATGTCTGGAACTACTTTCAAACGGTCGCAAGGGAGTCCTGGACGTCTGATATCACTACACGAGATTGAGGTGAGTTTCTGTAACTTTTAAGATGTCTGGACTGGTTTCCAGACGTCTGATTTTGGTTTGCAAACACGTTTTTGACTCGTTTGGGGTTCGATCGAGATCTGTTTTACGCAAACGAAGTATCTGTGGTTTCCTTGTGAGTTTCTCTACGTATTAGAAACCTTTATACATTGTTCTGAATCTTCCTTTATGATGTATTCCTTAGTATAGTACTACGATCTGCTACGTGTCTGGGGCTCGCAGAGACGCCTGGGTCTATGGTTCGAGTCCCCATTACTCCCGGATTTTCTGGTAGGGTGGTCTACTTCTGTTAGTCATATCAAATAAGAATGTGCATATGGAATTAGCCAACTGGAACCCCTAGGTTGTGGCATGAATCTTAGGATAGAGAAATGAATGAACCAATTGTACTACATGATTGTGTTTGTGTACATGACTAAGTTGAACTGCTAGCAATTGCCTGTAATATAGTTGTGAGATGCCTGTTAAAATACAAGTTGCCTAAGATAAATGAACAGCTACCTGTGAAATCATCAGTTGCCTGTATTGAATTATGAGAATACAAGCTACCTATAGGTAAACAAGAACTGAATTGTGAATGATGGAATCTGGATCGAAATATTGCGGTGAACATGAGCATGAACCCTACGAGGAATTAGGAGTAGAGCTCCTATGGCTAGATGGAAAATCTGAAATGTAGACGGGAAGTGTACTGGTCCTTGTGTACGTGGTACCAAGGAAAGCAACTGTCCCCTTTAGTGTAGAGCGGAGCTAGCCTCCCTTGAGTTGTGACCCGAGATTAGGATTGACCACTCTACACCGACTCCTGTCGGCCCTCGCATACACAGTATCGAGGCGAGCTACTAGTGTAGGGAGGGAGCTAGCCACCCCACAGGTCCTGGGGTTAAGCTAGCCAACCTACACTGACTTTTTTTGGTCCTCTAGGAAAACTGGGGGAGTAAGACGAGGGTGCGCGGACAATGGAGGGGCGAAACCCCTGTTCCTGAGATGGCTAAGTCCTATACTATTTCGTGCTGTACTTTGGGCATACTCGCTAGTGGAAACGACTGAGCGCGTGTCAGTGCAGGGTAGCTACCCGTACGCTTATCACGCATGTCGTAATCACCGCTACGTCTTGACAGTGACCTCGGGGTGGTTGACTGGGTGTTAGAGTACCATAGGGGACTCTCCTGACCAGGAGAGCACCACGTGTACCTTCTATTCTTCGGAAAAGACTGCAATCAAGATCGTTCTCACGAGGAACATGCAAGATCAAGAATATCTGAAAGTTTGAGAAAATTTGTGAAAAGGAGATACACATAAAACAAATAAATAGAAAAGAAAATTAAAAATTGCTGCTTTTACTGTTTTAGATAGTGTAGTTACTACTCTACTCAGCGTTCACTGACTCTGTTTTTCCTTACCACTGTTCAGGACCAGATGCTGAGCACACAAAGCTTCCGGCTGTGGAGGGTGCTGGGTCCAATCGAGTCCAGCCGTAGTTTTCTACACTTTCTTATTGTACTCCCTTACTGTTGTAGTGAGCTTCAGACTTTTAGCTACTGTTGTTGTTACTGTTATTTTCGTTTTTGTTGTTTCTATTGTTGTGATTGTATGTACTGAAATAGTAGCTTTTACTTCGCTTTATTATTTGTACGTTTTTACTGTTTAATTATGTTGTATGTATGAATGTAGTTTATTTTCGTATTTTTGGATTATTTATTGTTAGACGACTGGATCTTGGAATCAGTTGATGTGAATCGATCTCGAATCCTATAAGAATTAAAAAATTGGGTCGTAGCGACAGTAAAGAACTGATCGTGCATCATGAAGTCCAGATTTATATGTGTGGTGGGATAAGAGCGATAGAGAGAGAATCGACGAAATACGATGCTAACGGACAAGATAAATCTACACTTATATAAACAATGACGACCTCACACGGCTTCAAAATATATATATGGTCTAATTACCGATGTAAAATTTACCGTATGTTTGTCGGTTCTCTTTATTCGATGATTGATTAACGTGCATGAATACGATAAGTTATCAGAAATGTACACATGGAAATCACAAGAAAATAAAAAGAAACTAGTATTGTACCTGCACATTGCATCGGAAAAAGGAAATATTTAGCAAATTAAGTTATCGTATTAATTAAAGATAGTGTGCAGCAGGATACATTCATTAAAAGTTAAATCAATTTTCAATTATACACGCATGGATTAAGCGTGAGGATATATATATATATATATATATAAACAAATGTGTAATCCAGAATCATTTGAAAATAAGATTTAAGATTAGTTGTGATCACAACTGACCCTTAATTGCTTCACTCATAGGCATTCAGATGCACTCATCCATGATTTGTCAATAAGTTTCTTCACAACATCACGTGTTACGACTCGATTCTTGAATTCCTACGAGATACGAGTATCAGATCGATTCGATTTATTCCAAGATCCAGTCATCCAACGAGAAAGTAACTAAAAGAGCAGTAAAATAAACCACATTCACCATGTATATAACTAACAGTAACAAAATACAGCAGTAAAGAAAAAAAATACTACAGTATACACCACCACAGCAGTAAGGAAATAAACATGAAGCTTACGATGAAAAGAATACAGGGGTAACAGAAACTGCTCACTACAATAGGAAGAAAAGTACAGTGGGTACTACACAAGTAACACTACAGGGCTCTACTAGGCCCAGCATCCTCTGTAGCCGTCGACTCTGGCTGCTCAACACCTAGTCCTGAAAAGGTAACAAAGGTGACACGTCAGCGAAACGCTGAGTAGAGTGGCAACTACAAGCTAAGAGAAACAGTAAGGTGGACAGTAGCTGTTATATTTTTAATTTCTTTCTTTAATTATTCCATTTATTCACTATTGAATTATTTCTCAGATCTTTCCCTTGATCTTGAATGTTCCTTGTGGGAACAATCTTGATTGCAGTCTTTTCCGAAAAGTAGAAGTAACACATGGTGCTCTCTTGGCCGGGAGAGTCCCCCATGGTGGTCCTACCCTCACTCAACCACCCCAAGGTCGCTGACAGACGTAACGGTGACTACGGCACGCGCGATAAACGCACGGGTAGCTACCCCGCAATGGCATGCGGTCAGTCGTTTCCGTTAGTGGGTGCGTCCAAAGCACAGCACGGAACTAGTATAGGGCAGGGCCCTCTCAGTAACAGGGGTCCAGCCCCTCCACAGTAATCAAACAGGAGTCTTGCCCCTCCACAGTCCGCGCACCCTCGCCTGACTACCCTGGTTTGCCCAATGGGCCTAACAAGTCTGTGTAGGAGGGTTAGCAGAACCCTAGGGCCCGTGGGGTAGCTAGTGCTCTCTCTACACTAGTAGCTCTCCTCGGTACTGTGTACACGAGGGCCAAAAGTCGGTACAAAGTGGCCAGACCTAACCCCGGGTCTCTGGGGCTGCTAGCTCCGCTCTGCACTAGACAGGGGACAGTCGCTTTCCTTGGTACTCCGTACTCAAGGGCCAGCTCACTTCCCCAATTCTATTCCATTCACTTTCCAGGAGTTCTACTCCTAATTCCCTGTAGGGTTCATGCTCTTTTAACACAGCTAATGTAGGTTTCATCATTTCAGTTTTATATACATATAGCTCATGTTCTCAACTGTAATTATTCATCCATAAACAGGCAGCTGTTAACCAATTACAGGCAATTATCGTTTCCTTTCTACTTTTCCAAGACTGCAATGTATATATATTCAATCTAGTTTTCCAGTCCTATGACTCATGCCATATCCTAACATCTATCATTCAATCTAGTTTTCCAGTCCTAGAATTCATACATTACCCTAGGATCTATCATTCAATCTAGTTTTTCATTCCTAGGGTTCATGCAATACCCTAGACTCTATTAATTATTTCACAAGTGCATAATTTTTGATAAATAATTGAAAGAGCCACTCTACTCTCAAAATCGGGAGTACTGGGGGCGTAATCGGCAAGCCCGCGTGCCTTCGCAACCCCCAGAGTCGCAACGGAACGGGATGCTAACACAAGGATCAAATACAATGAGCTATTCAGAACGGTATGCAATTACTGTAAACAGGTAGAGAAACTAAATCTAAGAAGAACGAGACTTGAAACGCGGAAAACGGACTCCGAACGGATCCTAAATGGGTCAAAAATGACAAGTCTGCCCAAAATCAGACGTCTGGAACTTCTTCCAGACGTCTTAAAAGATAGCTCAGGTCATACCTTGATCTGCGCGGTCCTTCAGATGTCCAGAAGCCCGCTGAACCGTCTGGACTTAGCTTCCAGATATCCGACTGTCACTCCGGACGTCTGGAGACCCTCTCCGTCGTCTGGTGCTGTGCCTAGACGTCCGATCTGTGTGGGATGGCGTGCCCTTTCGCCTTCCCGAACAAGTCCTGCACACACACGCGCCCGTTCTCAACACGAAAGGATGTAGAAGACCTCGGCGGAACGGCTGCATGGCCGTACACGCGAAAGAAGAAGAAAGGTAAAATATCATACCTTTCAGACGTCTAGACCTTCCCCCAGACGTCTCTTGCATCGTCTGGACGTATGTCCAGGCGTCTGATTCTGGGAAATTTTCCCAGAATGAGGATCGCCGCGCCCTCCGCCCGCAGCGCACGGCTGTACCGCGCCATGCCCGTCGACTACCTGAGTTGCAGCAGCTCCTCCGCGACACCACACGCTTGCTGCGCACCCGCTGGTCGACTCTGGCTGCTCCGACGAGCTCGCAACCTCGCTATCGAGCTCCCTCTCACTCTCGCAATAGCCCCTCCTCTTCACACACTCGCAGCAGCCGCTGCTGCCGCTCTTGCTCGCTCTCTCGCTGACAGGGAGAAGAAGAAGAAGAAGAAGGCAGTGGAGTGAGGGTAAGGGAGAGAGAGGTGTATTTGAAGGCAGCCACGGGGAGAGAGAGAGGAAAAAGGCTACGTCTACAGGGAGGGAGGAAAGAGGAGGAGGGCGGTGGGTTCAATCTGCACACACATGCACGCAGACGTGAACCCGTACGCCGAAAAAATTTTATTCCAGACGTCTGGGAAGGCTTCCAGACGTCTGACCAGACGTCTGGACCACTTCCCAGACGTCTTAAACAACACTTGATGCCCTGATTATAACAGCACGAAATTCCTAAGCGCAGGTTATATGGAGGGAGCATCCGTTTACACCTTTCTTTTGTTTTGTTTTATTTTTCCTGTCTTTGGATCAATAGCATTTTATCCTTTGCTTAGATGGGGAGAAAAAAAAAATCTAAATATAATTAGCAAATAATAATCTTATTACCAGCAAAAGGAAATAACATTTGACAAAGAGGAATTGAGTTTTCATAGGCGCCATGACACCTGAACTCATCTCTTTATAGGGATGCGTTCAGAATAAAAATGATAAACTCACCTCATTAGTTTCACTGATTTTGGTGTTTTTTGTACCGAAGTTATTCACATAAAATCTAAAACCTCCCTTTTGCCACTAATAAAGATATGTTTTCTATTTATATTATTTAATTATTTTTTTCTGATCGGAAACTAAGAAAAGGAATCGATTCTCTTGTAGAATTGGTTCTCGGTTGCTTTGGGAATGTATGAACCACCCCAGAAAGCATGGTTGAGAAGGATGGACAAAGAAGACTCTTAAGCCTAATTTGGTAAAGGAGATAATCCATCAAAATAGAAATTAATCTTGTTTAATGAAAAGGATATTCTGATCTAACTTAACGTAGGATAAATTATTCTATAATTGATGTGAAATAAAATTTATTTGTGAATTATCCTATAGAAAATTTTTGAGTTGACATGTGAAAATATATAGGATAATTCAAAAAAAAAATTAACATTAATCTAATAATTTATTCTGGATTAAATTCTTTTATCTTAAGTTAAATTATTCTTTCCATCAAATAAAATTAACCTTTATTTTAATAGGTTATCCTTTTTATCAAATTACACCTCAGCAGTGATGGCAGCGCTGAAATTATTGAGAGGCTGCGGATGGATTGTGTCCAGTAGTGGCGTTCTGCCACTGAGGACAGCCTGTTGAGAACTACCTATCTTTTTTTCTTAATTATTTGGAAATGAAACTTCACTGACGGAAATGGAGAGGCTGTATAGACGCTAACCGCCAAGGAGAGGGGAAATAAGAAAATCGAACACTTCCGCTGAAGAGGGAGAAGAGTAAAACATCCCCTTTGGAGACTGGAGGACTCCGGACAGGAGGGCAACATCATATAATAAAGAGAAAAACAAAAAAAAAAAGAAGAATAGATAAAACGTCCTCGTAATCCAAACGTAACGAGTCGGAGAGAAAGCTCCACATCGTAAGTTGATGACAGTGACATCACAGGAACCGACCACAAGTCGATAACATCTCGATCGTGTGATCTATAGTCTCTAGCGCGGCCTCGACGAGAGGAGCTGAACAGATCAAAATGTTATTTAAAAAGATATGAATTTTACGTTGTTACAACAGTCAACGAAAGTTCAATTTTAAAATATCTTTATCGATTTGTACGGTGGTAAGTCGAATCGATTTACAAGAGATCAATGTATTGATTTGAAATTTTAATATTTAGTATATTATTTTATTTTTATATTTTGATTTTATGATTTTTTTATCTTCTTTGATTACAAGAAAATAAAATATAAATCAATTTTCTTTATCAAAAGAGATAATATCAAATATTTTCGACAAACTAACAAATTAAGTCAAAGAATAAGAAGATAACTTGGTAATCAAACTCACAAGCATCAATTTAGGTGACTTGTAAATAATTACTAAGCAAATCGACATGTCCAATAAAATAAAAGACGAAACAGAAACATAACTTTCATTATCATAATATTTTAAGTTCAACAAAAAAATGCTTACAAAAGCAAAAGATTACCAACTATCAAAAACATGCAAGAAACCAAAGGAGAAGAAAACTTATGAAAGGAGATGTTCAGATAATGGTATAGATGATGATGGTCCTCCTCGACGAAGAAGCGAGCTTCCTCCAAGAGGGTGACATGCTCTTCTCTACTCCTCCTTAGTGTGGATGAATAAGAACTCTTGCCCAATTTCCTCCAAAATGATGCCATGGGATGATGGTGGTGGAATGAAATAACGGTGATTGGCAATTTAAGAGTGGTGGAGTGACTCCCTCACAATGCCTAAAATTTAGACTTAGGTAATCTTTAGGCCCTCTCATTCTCCTTTTCGTACTCAAGAGATGGGATTGCCAAAGATGGTTTCGAAGGATGGAATTGTTGGCCTTATATAGAGCTGGAGAGGGGTAAAAAGGGAAGAAGGGATGGGTATTCCGACAATTATGGTTAGCCAAAAAGTAGAGAAACGCAGCTTTTGAAGCAAAAAGTGACGTGAGGTGCTATTTTTGTATTTCACACAGCGCTGAGAACGTGGGCCCACTTAATAATTGATATTTAATGTAAAGAAACAAAAGGGCGTAAGGTTTGTTACGTAGTGGTCTCCACTACATTCAAAAAAATCACCACACCACTTTAATCTAAAATACACAGGTGATAAACTACTTTGCATCGATGATAAATTACTTTGCACCAGTGATAAATTATTCTAAGGTATCTTTACAACGGTGCAATCTCATTTTTCACCCGTAATAAATTATTCCAAAAGTAGTTTCACTTGTCCAAAGTAATTTTACACCCATGCAAAGTGATTTTCACCTATGAGTTTAAGATTTAGGGTTTAGAATTTAGATTTATAGAAAGTGATCTCACGTATGAGAAGTGATTTTTTACTTTAAAAATGATTTTTCACCTTAAGGTTTTAGTAATTTCATTGATGCTAAACCCTAACACTAAAGACTAAGCCCTAAACTCAAAGGTAAAAAATCACCTTCTAAGTGTAAAATCACTTGTCATACGTGAAGAAACACTTCGAATTTAATTTTGCACCGGTGCAAAGTAATTCAAATAAGATTACACCGGTGCAATCTTACTTTGCACCAATGCAAAATTATTTTGAAAGTGCAAAGTAATTTTGCATAGGTGCAAAATAAGATTACACCCATGCAAAGTGATTCCGAAGTTGATTTACATGGTTTGCACCCATATCAAAATGATTTCTTATTGGTTTCAACAGTAGTAGACCCCACCATGTGTAGCATTTTTTTTAAATAAAAAGAAGGGACAGGGGTTGGGACCACGTTTATACTGCTATGCGTCAACTTTTGCGTTTCCCAATTCACGTTCTTATGCTTATGGATAGATGTATTGAAATTTAATGATAATGTCGTGGAATTGGGTTGGTGGCTATTAATTGGTGGAAGGATATAGGTGTGGTGAAATACGCATCCATAATGACAGTGGCTTTGTTAGAATTGGGGAGAGGAACTTAAATGTGCCATAGAAGATGTGCAAAGGGGGCTCTAGGTGGAGTAGAGCTAGAGCTTAATAAATGAAGTAAAGGAGCTCATTTATTGTTGATGTAGGATAATTTTTTTTGCTTTGTTAAGGTGGAGCCTAGGGTTTGTGAAGCTCCTAAGTTCAAATCTCTAGCTTAATTTCTTCAATTCTTCTTTCTTCTTCTCTCTTTTTCTCAGCTTTCAATCCTATGATCGTAAAATATCATTAATCAGTGTAGATCACAGAAATTATATAAAATTTGTTGTATGTCTATCTAAAATGCAAACATACTAAATGTATGTTGTATGATCATGCTTCTAATATAATTGGCTTAGAAACCTGTTACGACCCGGTTCCCGAATCCCTACAGGACACGAGAATCGAACTGACTCGACTGATCCCAAGACCCAGTCGTCCAACGAAAAAGTAACCAAAAAGCAATAAAATAAACCACATTCACCATGCAAGTAACTAACAGTAACAAAAGTACAGCAGTAAAGAAAAGAACTACTACAGTACATACCACCACAACAGTAGAGAATTAAAAACAGGTACAGAAATATGAAGTTTACAATAAAACAGTACAAGGTGTAACAGAAATACTCACTACTACAGAAAATGGGTACAACAAAAGTACAACTACTGGGCTCTACAAGGCCCAGCACCCTCCGCAGCCGTAGGCTCTGGCTGCTCAACACCTGGACCTGAAAAAGGTGACAAATATGACACGTCAATGAAACGCTGAGTAGAGTGGCAACCAGCTAGCTAAGAAAAACATTAAAGGTGGACGGGAAGCTGTTGTTTTTAATTTCTTTCTTTATTTATCTATTTACTCTCTCTTGGTTTATTTCTCATGTCTTTCTCTAGATCTCGAATGTTCCTCGCGGGAACGATCTTGGTTGCAGTCTTTTCCGAAGAGTAGAAGTAGCACGTGGTGCTCTCCTGGCCGGGAGAGTCCCCCGTGGTGGTCCTACACTCAGTCAACCACCCCAAGGTCACTAATAGGCGTAACGGTGACTACGGCATGCGCGATAAACGCACGGGTGTTGAAACTCAGCCCAAAACTGGGACGTAAAACGGGTATCCCGGTCAGATACGATCTCCCGCGGAACTCCATGTAGACGTACCACGTCACGGATATACCTCTCTGCCAACTGTGGTGGTCCCAAGGTGACTCGGATCGGCAAGAAACGTGCCGTCTTCATCAATCTGTCAATGATCACCCAGACTGCGTCGTGTCCCCGCTGGGTAACGGGTAAGCCCACCACCAAGTCCATGGTGATGCTCTCCCACTTCCACTCTGGCACTGGAAGTAGCTGCAACGGCCCCGCAGGCCTCTGATGCTCGGCCTTCACCTGCTGGCACACTAAACACTGCTATACGAATTCACCTACATCCCGCTTCATTCCCCTCCACCAAAAATCGCGTCTCAAATCATGGTACATCGTTTTGTTTCCGGGATGTATGGTGAACCTGGAACCGTGTGCCTCAGTCAGGAGCTCTCTAAACAGCTCCTCATCTCTGGGAACGCACAACCGTCCCCTCATGCGCAGCACCTCGTCTATAAAGGAGAAGTCTCCAAGGTCTCCTGACAGTACTCTGTCACGCAACGACTGAAAATATGGGTCGGCCATCTGTCCTGTGATGATGCGGTCTATCAGCTCTGGCCTCGTCTATCGTGTCACAGTCACTACCCCACAATGCCCCAGTAACTCCAGGGGTCGCCAACTACCCATCTCCTCTAAGAGGCTCCAACTCTGCGCCTGCAAACTGGCCAAGTGGGCGGGCGCCTTCCGGCTCAAGGCGTCAACCACCACGTTGGCCTTCCCAGGGTGGTAGGAAATGCTACAGTCATAGTCCTTCAGGAGCTCCAACCAACGTCTTTGTCTCATGTTGAGCTCCTTCAGATCAAACAAGTATCTGAGGCTCTTATGATCTGTGAAAATCTCAAAGGTCTCATCGTACAAGTAGCGCCTCCAAGTCTTCAGCGCGAAGACGACAGCTGCCAGCTCCAGGTCGTGGGTAGGGTAGCTATGCTCATGGGGCTTTAGTTGCCGCAAAGCGAAAGCGACAACGCGACCTCTTTACATGTGCATGGGGTTCAACTGGTGGCATCCAGACCTCAAGTCTATCTTGGAGAATACCATGGCACCTCGCAGCTGGTTAAACAAGTCATCAATCCTCGGCAGCAGATACTTGTTCTTGATGGTAACCCTATTCAGCTGTCTGTAGTCCACACAAAGGCGTAGGGTACCATCCTTCTTCTTTAAGAACAAGACCAGGGCTCCCCATGGAGACGCACTAGCCTCACAAAGCCCATCTCTAGAAGATCCAGCAACTGAGACTTGAGCTCTCGTAGCTCAAGTGGTGCCATCCTGTACGGTGCTATAGAGATGGGGCTGGTCCCCGGTACCAATGAGATCTCAAACTCGATCTCACGCTCAGGCGGTAGTCCTGGCAACTCATCTGGGAACACGTCGGGGTACTCTCTGACCACCGGGATACTCTGGAAGTCTGCCACAGGGCTGGGCTCGACCACCACACAAGCTAGGAAACCCTCACACCCCTGAGCCAAAAATTTCGCCGCCCGAAGTGCAGAAATGCACCTGAAGCCTCCGTCCACTGGCTGCCCGTGGAACTCGAAAGAAGGCAACTCCGGTATGGAGAAGACGATCCTCCTCTCAAAGCAGTCCACCAAGGCGTAGTAAGCGGACAACCAGTCCATCCCCAAAATCACGTCAAAGTCCTCCATCTGTATCATGATCAGGTCAGCGGGAAGGCTGTGTCCTCCAACACTGACCTCACAACCTGTGTACACCTCCTCAGCTACAAACAGCTGACCACCCGGACCTCTGATCACGAACGGATCCTCTAACAACACACAGTCCTGCCCCAAACTAACAGCAAAACTAGCAGCGACAAACGAGTGCGTAGCGACAGAATCGAAAAACGTGTAAACAAGCCTGCTGGAAACTGAAACCATACCAGCCACCACTGATCCTGAAGCTCTGGCATCCCTGTGTGTCAGGGCGTTGATACGCCCCTCAGCCATAGGTACGGACGAAGCAGCCATACTCTAAGCCGGACGGGTAGCCGCTGGCCGGTACCCACCCTACGACTGTTGTCCTCCTCCTCATGCTTGGAAACCGTGGCCTCCAGCTCGCCCTCCAGTGCTCGGCGTGGGGAGCATCTGCTGACCTCCAGCCCTAGACAGGCAGTCCCTCCTGATGTGACCCGGCTGGCCGCACTGGTAGCAGAGGGGGACTCGACTCCCGCCCTTAGTGGGTCCCTACTGACGGATGGGCGGGGGTCCGGTGCTGGCAGCTAGCCCCTGTCGGGGGCCCCCAAAGGGCACTGACGGCCCCGCAAAGCCTGACGGCTCTCCTGCGGGCGCCACGTGCCTCCTCTCTCGTCGGCCCTGTGAGTAGTCTGGCTGATAGGGCCTCTTCCGCCCGCTGTCAGTGTCACGTGTGGACGGGTTGGTTTCTTCATATGTCATAGCTGCCTCCACCACCCTCAAGAACGTAGGCAGCTTCAGGGGTTTGACATACCCCCGAATAGCAGGTCGGAGCCCCTCAGTGAACCTCCAAAGGCGCTCCTCCTCGATAGCCACGGCTGTCGCTACGAAACGAGACAGCTCCAGGAAACGTATGCGGTATGCGCTCACAGTCATCATCGCCTTACAGAGAGTGTGGAACTCCCGCCTCCTCTGGTCCTGCCACATCTGGGGGAAGTACTGCAAGCAGAAGAGGGTGATGAACTGGTCCCAAGTCGGCTCGTCCCACTCCTGACCTCTAACCGCCCTCCACCACCTATGTGCCGCACTCTCCAGCTGGTACATGGCAAAGGCCATGCGGCACTCCCCAAGGGGGAGAAGGGTGTCAAATACCTTCTCGATCTGCTCGAGCCAGTCCTCCACCTCGGTCGGATCCTCATCCCCTTTGAAAGAAGGGGGCTTCAGCTTCTAAAACTGTCCGAAAAGCTCATAGTGGCGTTGAAGTGGAGAAGCTGGTACGCCTCCAGGTAAAGAAGCCTCGTGCTCGGAAGAGCTGGAGGAAGGTGGGGGTGGTGGAGGCCCACCCTCTCCCCCGCATCCAGCGCCATGTCCGTCTCGTGGTCCCACAGAGGACTCCCCCTCCGCAGCCCCAGGGGGAGGCGCTCGTGGCAGCGGGTGAAGCTCCTCTCGCACGATGTCCCATATCAGCTGGGCGAGGTCCTGGGCCTGAATGCCCGGGAGCAGTGGCTGGTCCACTGAGGCGTCGGGCTCAACGTGCCCACCCCTCCGACCTCGTCCTCGGCCACGTTCGTGACCCGCCTCGCTACCTCCTCGTCAAGGCATCTCCTGCAAGGAGACGTGAACACGAAATAGAAAAGACGTCAATACTAATCGATATTCAATGAAGGAACCCTAAAACAGATGTCAAAAGGTACGTTGCGGTGGCTACTCTGGTTACAAGCACGTGAATTGGTTATTTTCCAGCCAGTTGGTTCACTTCTCGGGACGACCTTTCTCTGATACCATCTTGTTACGACTCGGTTCCGGAATCCTTACAGGACACGAGAATCGGACCGACTCGACTGATCCCAAGACCCAGTTGTCCAACGAGAAAGTAACCAAAAAATAGTAAAATAAACCACATTCACCATGCAAATAACTAACAGTAACAAAAGTACAGTAGAAAAAAAAAGAACTACTACAGTACATACCACCACAACAGTAGAGAATTAAAAACAGGTACAGAAATATGAAGTTTACAATAAAATAGTACAAAGTGTAACAGAAATACTCACTACTACAGAAAATGGGTACAACAAAAGTACAACTACTGGGCTCTACATGGCCCAGCACCCTCCGCAGCCGTAGGCTCTCGCTGCTCAACACCTGGACCTGAAAAAGGTGACAAATATGACACGTCAGCAAAACGCTGAGTAGAGTGGCAACCAGCTAGCTAAGAAAAACATTAAAGATGGACAGGAAGCTGTTGTTTTTAATTTCTTTCTTTATTTATCTATTTACTCTCCCTTGGTTTATTTATCAGGTCTTTCTCTTGATCTCGAATGTTCCTCACGGGAACGATCTTGATTACAGTCTTTTCCGAAGAGTAGAAGTAGCATGTGGTGCTCTCCTGGCCAAGAGTGTCTCCCGTGGTGGTCCTACACTCAGTCAACCACCCCAAGGTCACTAACAGTCGTAACGGTGACTACGGCATACGCGATAAACGCACGAGTAGCTACCCCGCACTGGAACGCGGTCAGTCGTTTCCGTTAACAGGTGGGCATAAAGCACAGCACAGAACCAGTATAGGGCAGAGCCCTCTCAGTAACAGGGGTCTAGTCCCTCCACAGTAACCAAACAGGGGTCTTGCCCCTCCACAGTCTGCGCACCCTCACCTGACTACCTTGGTTTACCCAGTGGGCCTGACAAGTCGGTATAGGACGGCTAGCTGAACCCCGGGCCCCGTGGGGTGGCTAGCTCTCTCCCTACACTAGTAGCTCTCCCCGGTACTGTGTACGCGAGGGCCACAGAGTCGGTACAAAGTGGCCAGTCCTAACCCTGGGTCCCAACCCTAGGGCGGCTAGCTCCACTCTACACTAAACAGGAGGACAGTTGCTCTCCCTGGTACTTCGTACTCAAGGGCCAGCTCACTTCCCCATTCACTTTTCCAGTTCCATTCCATTTATTTCCAGGAGTTCTACTCTTAATTCCCCGTAGGGTTCATGCTCAAGTTTCTCAGGCCAAGCCATACTAGGTTTCATCATTTCAGGTTTATTCGCATATAGTACGTGTTTCCAACATTTAAACTTCTTTTACTTTCCAATTTATATACAAGCAGCTTGTATTTAATTTCAACCAACAGCAATTACAAGTAGCAATTACAAGTAACAGTTACCAGCAACAGTACTCTACAATTCACAGGCAGCTGTTATCTAATTACAGGCAATTATCATTATTATATCTACTTATCCAAGACTGTAATTCAGGCATTCAAGACATTCGTTTCAGTGTTTTTGTTCCTAGAATTCATGCCACACTCTAGGATCTATCATTCAATCTAAGTTTCAGGTCCTAAGATTCATGCCATACCCTAGGATCTATCATTCAATATAGTTTTCAGGTCCTAGGATTCATGCCGTACCCTAGGATCTATCATTTATTTCAGATATGCATTAATGTTTGTAATTAACTAAGGGAAGCCACTCTACCCGCAAAACTAGGAGTAATGGAGGCGTGATCGGCAGGTCCACGTGCCTCCGCAACCCCAAAGCCGCAACAGAACGAGGTCCTAACACAAGGATCAATCACAAGGAACCACTTAGAACAAGATAGAAGTTTTCAAACAAGTAGAGGAACTAATTCTGAGAAGAACGGAATCTTAAACGCGGAGATCGGACCTCGAACGTACCCTAAACGGGTCAAAAAGACAACTCTGACTCAAATCAGACATCTAGAATACCTTCCAGACATCTTAAAAAGTGGTCCAGGTCATACCTCACTCTGCGCTGCTCCTCAGACGTCCAGGGATCCTACTGAATCGTCTGGATCCAGTTCCAGACGTCCGACCACCTCTCCGGACGTCTAGAGACGATTTCCCCATCTGGTGCCTTGCCTAGACGCCTAAACTGCGTGGGAGGGCGTGTCCCCGCGCCTTCCCGAAACGAATCCTACACGCGCGACGAAAACTTCCTCAAGACGACACGTCTCAGAACCTCGGTGGAACGGCCTGCATGGCCGTATCTGCAAAAGGAGGAGGTATAGGAGGAAATACGTACCTCTCAGTCGTCTGGAGCTCCCTCCAGACATCGCCTACGTCGTCTGGATGTAGGTTCAGACATCTGATTCTGGGAAAAATTCCCAGAATCAGAACCTCCTTCGTCTTCTTCCCGCTGCGTGCGGCCGCACTGCGCTCGTCCGCCCGTTGCCTGAGCTGCAGCAGCACCGGGGGAACCTCCCCAGCACAACGCTCCTCCACGCGCCCGTCGGCCGGCCTCGAGCTGCTCCGGAGAGCTCTTTCCCTCACGGCATGCGTGCTCTCTCCTCTTCCTTCTCGCTGCCCCTCTCCTCTTCGCCACTGCACCCGGCAGCAGCGGCGGCTCACTCTCACTCTCGCTCTCACGCTCGCACTGGAGGAAGGAGGAGATGGGTAGATGTGGTGAACGAGGGAGAGGGGAGAGGATATAAGTAGGCACGGGGGGGAGGGGGGGAAAGGTGCTGCTGATCGACGGGTTTTCAGTCTGCGCACAGCACGCGCGCAGACTCGCTATCGTACGGACGCAAAAATTTATTTTCAAATGTCTAGGAAGGCATCTAGACGTCTGGACCAACTCCCAGACGTCTTAAAGTATCTTTGATGCCTCGGGTCTTAACAAAACCTGACAAAGTATATTCATGGATGATAAAAAATGTGGTTTGATCAGAGGCCATAATGGAGGTGGAACCAAAGCCAAAGTTCCAACACAACTATCACACTGCTCGTTGACTTCCTTCAAACTCTAGCAAGCAATAAGAGAAAAAAAGGACAAAGACCCTCCCCCTCATGGCCTCTGCAACTCAAGGGTCTAAGAAGAAAGGAGAGGAGAGCAGTGAGGAAACTTAGCATCACGGTGGTGCCATAGGGGATGAGAGCAGTCGTTGCGTGGAGAGAGTGAAAGATGCGAACCTATGGAAGGGGGGGAGAGGGGGCGCAACGAGAGAAAGTGGCAAGGGGTCCCTGACTGGCCGTCGAAGGGCCAATCAGGGTCCCCAAAGGGAAGAACGCGGCGCTGGGGCTTAAGGATGAAGGGGAGGACTAGAGCGACACCAAGGCTTCTTTTTGATTTCTTTGTGATGAGAGAAAAAAAATCCTCTCGGTTGGGCCTAACTAACAAGAGCCCACAAAGGAAATAAGCTCGTGAACCAAGTCCACCAATTCAACGATATAGCTAGGTCCGGATATTGACAAGCGGATCTTCACCTAAGTACCAACAAATCGATTCGCTTCATCTACTTGGAAGACAGATAGGCATGGCAGTTATGGGTAATGTCTTCGTTATTGATTAGATTGTGGGATCATAGTCTGAGGACCCATGACCCCCATGATTGAGGATCACATAGCCTATACAAATCATGGTCATTCAAAGAGAGAGAGTTACGCCATCAAGAGAGAAAGAGCTATTTTGTATCCAATGGTCACCTAACTTGATAGTGAATTTTGAGAGTTTAACGTTCTCCCCAAGCATACACCATTTAAGATTGAACTAAGTTATCAATTCCTTTCATCTCTTGTTTGACTGCATTTTAGTCAAATCCTCTACTTTAGGAGTGTACGGTCACTTTGGTATTGACGAAAATGACCAATCTACTGGTGAAAAAAATTGGAGATAGAACCCACATGTCCCCCTTCCATATAAAAGTTGCAACTCAAATCTAGAATCAATTATGAACAAACCCATGGTACCAAACATCTAGTTGTATCGTGTTCGGCAACCTATATACGCACAAAAAGTCCCAAGGCAAAATTAAGACCATGCTTCGAGAGACCACGGTAGAAAAAGATCGATTTTTTTAAGGAATAGTAGAGATGGAGCAACGTTCTGGGGATGAAAGTAAATCGTTGGTAAAGAAGCAGTCGAAAAACCTCGTGCGGGGTCTCAGTTTAGCCTTTAGGGTGGTTAAATAATTAACGGATGCACTTCGAAAATCTGATCTGATGAACCCGAGCCAAAACTGGAGAGCAGCGGCTCAAAGCAGTTGAGATCCGTTGTTCTTTAGAACCAACGAGTAGCTGACCTGAATTACCGGGCAACATCAATCACGTCTTGAGAACCCATTTTAGGTTAGTGGTTATTCCATCTTTTGCGAGATAATCCCCATTTACTGCAAGTATTTTAGTAACGGTTGGGCACTTCAACATGGATTCGGGAAAATCCACGTTGAAAGATACGACAACACTACCTTCTTTTCGGGACAACCCCCAGCTAAACCACCCACTCATCGAACCAAAAAAAGGAGGTAAAAACCCCTCACAAAAACTGACCTTAAGAATTGTGCTTGTGAATCCATGACCTATATCCAAATTCAAATGACTCTTCAGTCACCCAAGGAAGAGTTTCTATTCTACGCCAATGAGGGTCTAGTTGAAAACCGACCTCGAACAGACTTCTTAACTTCGTCTTGCACAACCATCCCTTGAGTGGAAGATTATGCTCACTCTACAATTATATTATGGACCGGATGTTAGAAAATTTTAGGAGTGTAACGGTAATTAACTCACCTATAATTTAGGATGGATATGAACAATTACTTTTCTCATTTAAACTCTATATTGAATAGATACCGATACTCAAAGACTAATACTAATATCTCATATACTGAGTCTTGATACTGATGAACGAGTATTGGTATCTTTAAGTTACAGGCATGAGTTCTATATCCAAACGAATACCGATACTGATGTCAAGTACTGATACTCATAGGTTTCAGTTTAGAACTTATGTCCAAATGAGTATTCATCCAATACTCATAGTATATCGGTACTTGTAATAAGTACCAGTACTCATTGAGTATGGATATCTCTCCACAACAAACTGATCTTAACGAGTACCAATACTCATCAAGAGTACCGGTACTTGTTGAGTATTGGATACTTAGCCTGTAGCTAACCAATACCAGTACTAGTGATAGTTTTGATACTTTAAGCTATAGGTCCTAATCACTATAAACCCAGGACCAGATCTGGCACTCATGATATCGATACTCCAGACAAATACCAATACACTCAAGCTACAAATTATGCGTTTAAACCAAATCTGTAGCTTGCATGTACTGGTACTCATGATGAGTACCGGTACTGGCAACCTACAGTCCAAGACTTAAGTTCTAAAGGCCAAAACTACCATGTGCATGTACCGGTACTCATCATAAGTATCGGTACTTGCAACGATTACAAGATGTGTTTCTTAGATTCTGAGAATACCAAAATCATATCTAAGACATCAACATGATCTAATAATTCTATGACGAAATAAAAAGCAAGTATATATGAAAACATAATACATATGAATATAAATATGCATCAAAGATTTGTTCAGATCTTGTATAAACATATGGGATACAAGAGAGACATACCTGGACTCATATTGTAAATAAAAAATGATGTTGAAGGTTGGATGCTTCCAAAGGTTTTCTCACCTCCACAATAACCCAAGAGTGCACAAGAGAAATCCCTCTCTCCTTCTGCAAAAAGCCCTTTCTCTCTTGTCTCTTCTCAAGACTCAATCGGGAAGACCGAGAAAAATGAGGTAATCAACCCTTGATGGCCCAACCTCTTCAAATAAGTAATTAGGAAATCTAACTACGGTTAGCTATTTACAATTCCATCTATCAGGGAATTGTTAATTGCAAAAGGATCACTGCACATATATAAACCAAACTATACTAATCTTTTTACACTTATGCCTATATTAACACAATAACCGTAGTTGATTACATTGAATTATGAGCATTAACATGACAATCTAAAATTATTATGTATTGATTGATTATATATGTACATAAATCTAACACTAAAACCTAAGATAGTTTAGTTGATGAAGAAAAAAAAATCAAGCTCAAACGATTGGCCCAACAAGCCGAGGAATTGAAGAATGGGCCATTTCAAGGTCCAGAAGGTGCAATCTCCCAACAAACAAACCATACACACACATCACCAAAAACCCAGCTAACCAACTTGCTGTGCTAGCAAAATCGGCTAGAACGTAAGCAGAGAGAGGAAAGTTCGCCCAAGCTTACTTTTTTATTGGATTTGATAAAGCTCAATCACTAAGCACATCTTAGCAATTGGTAGGAGCCTTCCATATCCTGTATTCGCTACTATAAATATTTAATTTGAAATGATGACATTAAGATCAGACCAAGAGGTGTCAACCTAATATTTCCTCTCCTTCATTTCACATCTCAAGACTCTAAAGCAAAGATTTCTAACCAAATCAAGGTCTTTCATCACTTTTTCAAATAAAGGGAGACAGATTTATTCTTAGTAGTTACTAATCCCACGGTAAAATCCACTTGATTTCCGATCTAGACTAAGGCAGCTAAGATGGACTTGAAAGCACTAAACATAAACCTGAATGATTAGTAAATTTTGCAACTTGTATATGATACTCACTTCGCCGGATATGAACATATATCAATCTTTCACACTCGCTTGGGGATCAAACAGTCTCCCCTCAATGTCAATCACCATCCACCATTGTTTTCTGAAATCTCAAATTGAACAATTCTCTATTGCAAAACAACATTATTTCCTCTACAAAGAGGAAAGGAACGGGAATTGTTGTTACAGATGGAAAAGTACAAGATTAGGCAAGAGATTAGGATTTAATCCATAAAGAATAGATCGCAGAACAAGGTGCACTTCCTTCGCTATAATAAACTATCGATAAAGGTCCACGTGTCTAATTTACATGAAATTGAGTACCAATGTACTAAATGAATGATCATTAGTTCACACTACAAGCCCCACAGCACAGCTAATATTTTGTAGCGAACAAGAATTGCATGTCGTCAAAAAGAATTCACATCCCCATGTCGTGGTGGCAAATTACCTTGGCTCTGCCCAATTCTTTTAATCTTTCCATATTCAATCCTCCCACTAACGTAACAAGGGTGAACTCACAAAATGAAGAACAAACCAAGAGCACAATCCACCCAGAGGGAAAACGAGCATCAACACCTCCAAGCAGCATAAGCCTCCAACCTCAAATCCAACAGCCAAATAGACCATGCCACAAACAATGCAATCATATTTATAAACTAAGAAATCTTTTAAGATTCCAGTAATAAAGGCATCCACTCCAACAAATACTCTTGCAAGGGACACCATTCAGATGTCGGCTGAATGTATTCGGAGGATAACAGCAACTACAAGACCTGGAGATAATGACGCAGAATAAAAAATTATCGGATGCAATGCAGGCGAAGCCAACAATATCACGCCCACCTCAAGGGTCTTGGGAGAACCTTGGTCTACCGTCAGATTTTGTCCTCAGAAGCAAGGGCAGAACATTCAGAAATGTGATCCACCTGAATTACTTGCTGGCCATATCATTACAATTTGCACACTTATTAACCGCCACTGCCAGGGAATTTCGCATCGTAAGTCTGAACAGGCTGCATAAAAACAAGGGAAATGATCGAATCAGATGACTAAAAAAGAATGAAGAATGTTCAATGCTGTCGACTTGGCATCACCATGAATGTTGCTGTAATCATCTTCCCCGCAAACCACCTTCCATGAAGAGCACGTTGAGCAGTGATTGCAGAGGTTGCATTAACAAAGCGCAAGTATACAAAACCGGCACTATGTCTGTTAATTGAGAGAACCAGGAGGTCAAAGAGGAAACAGCCTAATCAGAAAAAGAAAAACCAACAAAAAATTCTACTTAACCTTGAAACAACCAAACATAAGCACCTCCAAAGACTAAGACATATATTTCTGATTGGCAGAACAGTGACAGCACTATAAAAAGAGATGAATTATATATTTCAAAATTCTTAAAGACAAAGATCTACTTACTTCTCCACATAAATATGTTTCAATGCACCATACTTTGAACACTCATCTTGCACGTCTTCCTTAATGTCCAAGTCAAAGTCCGGTTCAGTCTGCAAAATAGGATGCAGAATTATTATATTGAAACGTGTGGTAATTAAGAATACCATATCACAATCAGGTAACCAAGAGTGAAATCGTTCCTAACGAACCTCAGTATTTGGATCAAACATGTTCTTCAAAAGCAAGCATTCACTCGGTACTCCAATGAGATCAACTGCAGGAGCAGTGGCAGTTGCAACTGGAAGGCCTGTGGCAGGCAATCCTACAAGCCCAGGTAACGTGGACTGTGCTGTGGGGGCAACAGGTGAAAGGCCAAGAACTGATGATGATGTTGGCAATGGAAGCACAGGAGCGGCAGGTGAGACAGTACTGACAACACTGAAGAGAAGAGCGTTCAGTAACGAAAGAATTAGGTCAAAAAAGAACAATGTTAAAAATCAACCGATCTATTAAGCCGTTAATTATTAATGTCAGGCAAATGACGAAGACAAATGTTGCATTAAAAAAAAAAATCTGTACCATTTTTATTGAAAGATAGAATATATTTTAATACAAAATCTAATTCAACAACTAGAACACAAAAACGTAGAAAGCTATTTTTCAAAGGGCTTATTTAACAGGGAGGGAGGATCGAATTGAAGAGAATAAGTAGCAATACTATCAAGACCTGCAACTCTCAGAAATCTAACCTTGTAGCTGTGCCACTTCTGTCCAACTTCTGCATAAGAAGTGCTCTTGACTGAGCATTGAGCGACTGCAGAACGAAAATCAAATGAGAGCTCACAAATCAATAATGAAAATAACTGGAGAAACGACATTATTCCATAAAATTGAATAGAAACACACTGCAGAGACTTTTTTTTCAAGTAAACTGCAGAAATAAACTTGCAGATGGCTCATATAGAGACAGGGAGATATCATCATGCAAGAAATAAAATGCTTGCCTAATCCAGTGAACTGCAACAAGAACCAAAAAACTAACACCAAAATCATAAAAATAATCCAATATAAGAAGTCTAGGATGCTTTCCAGTGAGCAGGTCATCTAGTTTATGCAATGATAAATTCACAACTCGTAGTCAACAGTTGTTTAAATTTTAGAACAAGGCAAAATGTGATTTAATCAAAATTTCACTTTAATCACGAATGTACACCGTTGTTTATGTAATTCTTATGCATGCTTAAGTTATGAGCATTTCAAAAAATAAACCAATTCTAAATTGCCTGTAAATAACCTCAAAAGAACCCCTGGATTTTCCTTGATCAAATAAAGGGGTTTTTCCATTACTATCCTTTACCTAATTTAAAGGGCAAACCCCACCGTCGTGTAATGATTGTTGATACCAAAATTTTTCAGCTTTTCTGAGGGCATATTTTCTTATCATTTGATCCCATAGATCATGTGAGAAATGATAGCTTAAAAAATAATCTTCTCCCATTCCTAATTCTCCAATATAAGCGTACTCTGAAAATATAAATCTAGAATTATAAAATATCCCTCAACGCCATCACATGCAAAGGTCAATGAAAGGTCAAGTTAGCCACTAAATTACCCACGGAACAACAATTATAAAAGTTGTGTAGCTAATAGTTTTTTTTCCCCCCTCTTTGAAAGGGATCCTGCAGCCAATAGATGGAAATAGTAGCACATGCCATAAAAAGCATCTCTTATGTGTACCCCTCAATAGAATCTAGATTTTAAAAATATAAATGTAGTAGAAAACTAAACAAGCACTTTCTAAACAAGTGATGTCCTCACTAATCATATAAACCTCTCAAACTTTGTCCTTCCAAGAAAATAAATTCAAAACATCCTCACCAAGAAAAAAGGTTGGAGGATGGACTCTAGGGTGGAGACAATTTTTTTTTAAACAAGTTAGGAAACAGTAGTATGTGGGATTGAACAACTTTTAGAAAGACTTTGAATACCCCTACGAAGATATCCATTGCAAGCAACACAGACAGAACCGGAGAATTTGGTCCCTGCTAGCATTTCAAGACAACCATGTCTTCATCTGGTGCACTACTCCAATTTTAACCTAATTTTCATTCAAATCCACGTGGACTTCTCCAATAATGTTTATGCAAATTTAAAATATTATTAGTCCCTACCATGATAGGAAACAACATCTTTTGCCCCCTTTTTTTAGAAGGGAAAGGAAAGGCTACATGAGGCAGTAGCCTTCCCACCATATCTAACCTTTTTAAAACCAAGAAACAACAAAGTCAGCAATTGCTTGCATGCATGTACCAAATTTGCTAAATGTGCCAGCCAAGATTTATCGTCTTTTGTATCAAAGACTAGTACTTTCATAAAAATCATTTTATTTCAAAGAGAAACCAGAGCAATAGATGAAAACTACAAAGAAATAAAGCAATCACTAGAGATCATAAGTCATCTCAAGAAAACATAGTCAAGCTACAGGTAACACACTCCCAAGTTAAGGCATGGGAAGGCTGCTCTACTAACCAAGCCACCTCCCTCGTCATCATCTAGATCACGAGCAGTTGCACCAGCATCTTGCATCCCGACTTGGTCAGTTACAGCAGAAACCTGGTTATATTAAAGAAAATCAATGAAACAGACAAGAAAAGCAAGAATGATGCCATCAAGCTGTGCACATACTTTAATTGTTCTTCCTGCAATCTCAAGTTGTCCATTTAGACTCTGAGCAGCCTTTGCATCTTCAAGTCGTGCAAACTGAGATTGCAATAAAAACGCATCCCATAGCATGAGCATCTCCCAGAACAAGCAATCTTGTAAAACTCAAACACTTGGTCGTTGGCAATGCAAAGCTTTACCTGAACAAAGCCAAAGCCCTTGCAGTGCCCAGTTAAAGGATCAAGTGGCATCTGTACCAGTTCCACAGTCCCAAAAGGCTCAAAAACCTATGTCAACCATAAAAGCAGAGACTGAAAACTCCACATCGGGAAATGAAACTGAAGTACGCTTACAGGGGACAAAAAATAAAACAGGTTGTTAACTTATGTCATATTCCTGTAAATAGCATGCAGATGGAGGAAGCACCACCAACCAATCCTCCTAATATCATGAAACATCCTTTTATTTTATCAAGTCAAGTCGATTACTTGAAACTTGATAATGTTAAGACAAAAACTAAGTGTTAACTTCTAAAAGAAGGGAGAAAACAGAAATTACAATCGCCCTCAACCACCACTAGAACCACCCAAACCCAGAGACTCCCCCTTTTGGGGACTGAAATAAAGATGACCCCAAATAGGGGTCTACTCTGGAATAATCTACGAACATTCCCTCCGTATAAATACATGCAAACACTCAATGCAAAAAAAAAAAAAACCTTGTGATGTTAAAGATAACAAATAGGGCACCGCTAGAGAAAATTGCAACTTTGTATCTTACTCCATCCATACACACATCAATACACCTATGCATGTGTGCATACATGAGGAACCCAAAAAGGATCTAACTTGAGTTTTTACTATTTGAAGGGGATGCTACAGCGAGGCAATATAATCTCTCGATAAGCCTACTTCTCTAAATTAAAATTGACCTCAATCACCAATTCACTATCCTCGATCCCATCAACTAAACCATTAATACACCGTTGATCACTCTACTTAATAGCCATGGATAGGCTGGAAATTGGTGCATACCAGGCTCCTCGAAACTAGTATTAGATTGGACTGTAAAAAAATAGTGAAAAGGGGGCATAGGAGAATGAACATTTAAAGAATACAATTCTTCAAGTTTGAAAATATTTTTCTTCCACAACTTCACTTCTATGAGCAGAGCCTAAGAGGACATAATAGGGGCTTGACTAGTCTTTGAAGTAGCATAGATAAGGAAAGTCTACCAACAAGGGTTAAATACGAAACAGAATTGTTGAACTAGTAAAAGTTACCAGGGAGATGAATTGAATTAAATAACTAAAGCTTTCTTATTTTGTTGAAAGATAGGTCCTTCAAGTTTGCACATTATGAAGAAAAATCAACAAGGGTAAGAATTGAAATAAGCTCTCGATGCTTGACAGTACAAGTTACCGATGAAAGCCTTAGGCAAACATGTAATAAAAGGTGGAGTACCAGACCAAAAAGAAAAGAACTTGGCCCTTTCATTTAGCTCCACTTGGTCCCCTCCACATCGCTTCTTTCTCTTGACAATTCTGAACTCAGTAAGAGAAATGGTCCTTCCAAGTTTCTTGGAATTGACCTGATACATAGATCTTGATAGACGAGTGTATCTCCTCACAAAACCAACCTAGATAAAGGGTATGCCAGACCCACATGAAAGCACTAAAGGGATTCCCTACAATGTGTCCATAGGTCTCTAGCAACAGAGCACTTCCCCAACGAAATGATTGGCACAACATACCGAGCAGTTATGAACAATGCCCAAAAGGGTACGTGTTTTATCATGAATGATTCAAGGGCACCCACGTAGAAAACCCTATGTTTTATTCAGATTGTCCATTTCCAGTGTTTAAATCCTCCACCGATCTTTTATTCCTTAAACATGGCCAACATGATTATCAAATTACTCCCATGCTCAATTATTATATATTCATGCAATGTTTCGATATCAGAAAACTGAGTTTTACCATGCCAATACATTGTTAGTAGTAGCTTACCTTGAAGTTTTATGAAGCAATCATAATCTTTCCTTAAGTAATTCTAGAGATCTGCCTAGTCAAAAAAATTAGGATGCTTGTTGCAATCATTTTAGATTCGTCTTGTAGAGTCTACATACACAAAGAGAAAATCACCACTCCCACAATTTGTCAAAAAAACCACAGAAACAAGGACGTCTCAATGGTTTGATTTATCAAGAACCATAAGAAGAAAAATCCACAAAGCTCAAAATGAGAGTAAGACAAGATAAGCCTATAAAATTGAGAATAATGAGGGATGGGGTGTATCTGAGATAAAATGAATTAGCAAGATTAATACCTGTCTCAGTTGATCTTCGGTGATATTGAAGTGAAGATTTCCAACATACAACTTCCTAGCTCCACTAGATTGTGCCCCAGCAAGACCAGCTGCTCCAGAAGAACTTGAGTGGACAAGATTTTTCTCAGCCTCTGATGGTTTCACCATAACTGATTGGCCAAGAAGTTTTTGGCCAGTCAGTGCTATGGCCATAGGAACAGACATTGCATCATAGAACTCGATGTACCTGAGAATGTCAGTTCTCATAAATCAATTTGAAACCACGTGATATATCAATTTTATCATCTAGGTTATAGAGTGAGTGGTTATTGCAATAGCAGAATAGAGGTATAGCTAAATACCAGTGGAACGCTAGACATACAATATGCAGACCACATTGATCATTTTCTTGAGTGGTAATCAAAAGCTTTTTTTTTTTTTTGAGTGTTGTATTGATAGTTTATTTTCTTCCACATACAATCTGTACATAGCTATCTCAAAATATCACCTTATCAATATTTGTATCAGAGAAAAACAGTTTCTCCATGACCTTATTTATGCATAAAAACCTTCCAGCAATGCCGAGAGGCAGTAAAGCTTCTAAAGGGTTTACCTACGCAAACAAGATAGACAGAATCTCCTAAAGAGAATACGCTGTCAAACTTCAATTTTTGATGAAAAATGGCAACAAGACATTAGAAGCTGAAAGTTCATTGCTAGGTGTAAATGGAAAAGCAAAAAATGGTGTTTTAAAAAAATAATAAATTTCTTCGTCAGCATTACTTGGTCCTTGTAGAAATGAGAATAAACACAGCATGCACTTAATTAGAAGCCAAATTAATTTACAAAGTCATGGAACACTAATAAGTACATCAAATATGCACAATCATATTTACAGAAATGACTAAAAAACAACCATTGCTAAAGACGAGAAAGAAAACACCCATAACTTGTCAGCAGTTCTGGTAATACTGTATACAGATCTGCATAACTGATCAGTCCCATGTAATCAGGCACACTAAAGAAATCATATGTAACTCTACAGACCAATTAATAGCTGCCCGATGTAACATTGGATGTGGCTTAGGCTGAAGGTATTGTAATGATGAAAGGGGTATGTCTTCTGTCTCAAAGGTAGAAGGATTAAGCCGCTTGCAGCAGCATCAAACTCGACTAATAATGAATTTAAAAAAAAATAAATGATAAAACAGATGATCACATAGGATCCGCGGTCACCCAAGTGCATTAAATAAAATGGGGATTACATCAGAAAAGGATACGGGAACATCAAATGCACTCTCAAAAACCCTATTGGAAGGAGACAGCACTACAAACATTCTCCACAGAATAAACCCCACCCCCAACCACACCAAAAGACTACAGCATTCTGCTGTAACCAAAATGCCCAAAGCATGGCAAAAGGAGTTGCCCATTCATGGTTAGATCAGTAAGCACCACTATGGAGGGACTACCAGAACAACTCCCAACTGGAGTAAGCCACCGCTCGCCTAATTTTGAGAACAGGCAAGAAATGAACAAGTGATTACAATCCTCATCTGCCTCGCCACAGAAGACACAGGTAGGATCCAATTGAGGCGCAGTCTTCAGCCAATAGGCCTTCGTCATCGGCCTTTTTTCCAATAGACATTTGCAATCTTTGTTCAAGTTCCAATCAACGTTGTCTCTGGAAGGGAGAAGTCTTCTTTAAGCTGATTGAACCGAGAAATGGTCATCTTCCCGAGACCAAGCATCCAAAACCCCTTCCCTAGGTGCAAAATCTGCCAAAATCTCCTGAAGCTGCAAGTACTCCTGGACTCTCTGATCAGAACAAGCAACATGAAACATCAAAGACCAAGACTGACCACCCCAACAGTAATTCCACTGACGCCATGTGATTTGAGGTTGAGGCATGAATACAAGGATATGCATCAGTCAATGGATCACGGTTTGTCCAGTCATCCAACCAGAAGGAAAATTCCTCAGCCAATGGACCATCCAAAGAGTTGATTAGCAATTCACTAATAATGAAATTATATTCTTTTCCAAAAAAGTAATGAAATTATATTGATGACTACTTCCAGAGATGTCATAGTTTCCTCTTCTGAAAAGCTCTTCTAGTGTTAATAACAGTCTTGCGGGACTCTGTAATCTTTCGCCTTGATTATTGCTTTGAGATCATGATCACTTATGTCAGAATTTGATGCAAAAGAAGTTGCCAAGATTTCGGTTTGAAAGGGAACAGTTAGACACTGGAATGTCCTACAGTTGATTAGCAATTTACTATCCTAGTTCAACTCCCTTGGATTCTTATATCAGGTACAAGCATTACCATCGGATAGTTGAGAGCATCAAAAATAAGCCGGGGGAATAACCCTTGCACAATTCATCCAGATCATGACAGAGAGTGCTCCTGAAAATATGTTCTTCATCTCAGTTTTGCATATGGATAGTTTGAAAGAAAATTCTTGCCAACTAGATTTGTCATTCCTTTCGAAGCATGGGGAAAGGCAAGTAGATGTAAAGTGTCGCAACCTTAGTTTAAGTACCTCCAATCTATGATTGGCACTCTACAGTAAAATGGATTCAGCACATTATGTGCTTAAGATGATTTACAGAGAAGTGCAAAAATATTATCGAGACAAGTAGAGAGTTACTTATATCATGCTAGGTCTGTTGTCTTTCTCATAGGTGAGACCCCTGGTGTTTTCCCACCTTGTTTTGTACGTGGGGATGCACTTACCACTTCTAGAAAGATATTTCATCCTCATTTTATGTTCTTCAAATTATGTTTCCCATATTCTGCTTCAGCTGAGGACAAAGATAGCTTGGTGAGAGATGTTGTTTGGTCCCCATCAACATGGGAAAATCTGGCGTAAAAAAAATCCCAACTCAGCAACTTTCATGGAGATCCTGGATGACAAAGTATATCTTTGCCAGCTGATGCACACAGGCAATTGTTGCAAGTGGAATTCAGGGACAATTTAAGATATATGCCTTGCTACTCTGTAGCCAGCCAGGTTGGATTGGATTCTTCTTCAGAAATGCAGGTTATTTTGGCAAACTATATCCCTTTTTTTTTTTTGAAGAGCCAAACTATATCCCACTATTTTTTTTTGAAAAGCCAAACTCTATCCCACTTTATCAATATTTTGTCGTATCATTTTTCTCCATTAAAAAAAGGTTACCAAGACACATCAAGCAGATAGCGTAGTGGATCAAAAAGACAAAGGACACTCAGTAGCTATTTATTCATTCATTGTCCTTTTGTAAGTGAAATTTGGGTGGTTTGGGGGATCTCCGCAGCAATTTGACTTAAGAAAAAGCCTTTACTGCAATCAAGAAAATGTTGTTTGCCGTGAACAGTCACTTTAGGAATTCAGGTGGGGCTCATCAATCTAGTCTAAAGACTGGGATTATTCTTTAAGTAGCAGAACTCGGCGACTATCAATTCTGAAGTAGTATCTTTTGAAAATGTAAAGGGTAGTCACCCACTGCATTAAACTGCTAGCATTCAAAGTAAGTACCAGGACATTGTGAAACATCCAACCAACTCAATGCCAAATTAGTTGTCCCTTTTCACCATGAAAACCAAAAGTACTTTTTATTAAAACTTTTTTTCATTGTTCTCTACACCCATTTCATTCTCTTAACCATCTCTGCCCATTCTGCCTAGCAAGTAGAGGTGATGAACCCAAACAGGTTGGTTATGATGACCATGTGCCTCATTGATTGTTTTTGCTATGAAAAGACAAAGGAAGCACAGAACTAAAAGCAATGGAGATGAGAATGATTCCGGACCAAGATGGAAGAATATTTTAAGAACCAATCCACCAAAATCATGAAGTCAAAAACTTCTACATTAATATTTTCAAAATAAACTTCCACATTGATCGTTGTAGCTTTTCACGATTAAAATTCACATATCAGAAAAACATTAAGACTAAGCAACATTACAAGCCTATATCCAATAAAGAAACAAAAGATCCCAACAACCTCCTATGGATTTTCCATTATCCTATACATTCCACTTAACGAAGAAAAATTAGATAACAAAAACTAATCATAAAGAAGACATACCCCACACCCTTTGAGCGCCTTGAATTGCGGTCCATTATTAGCCTAACATCCCGCACCTTGCAAAAGGACAAGACAAGTAATAATTAAAAAAGTAAGAAATGACATAATTTAAGATTAACAATAACCGTATAATGTTCTTCCCAAGAAAGACGCATCATAAAATAATGCAGTCATAAGCACAAGAATAAGGCCTGGGTTTGACAGTGAATAAACACCAGGAGTTTGTTTCCGCATTAGGTTGGCTTAAAATTCTGGATAAGAATTTGTTAGTATTGAAATATCTTCCTTCTTAAGGGCATTCGCAGGAGAAAAATTAGCAACAATAATCTCAATCCTTCTGCAAGTGCTTAATATAGCATTTTTTGGAATATAAAGAATTGATGAGCTTGATATGCATACAAATATGAATAAAATCAGCAGAGATAAATGAGGACAGAGTTGGAAAGACAAAGGATTGCTAAGACTATAGGGACAATAAAGGTACCACCTTCTCAAACTACGTAATAAAAATGGTATAGAATTAAAACATACAAAATCATCATTATAACAAGTGGCTACAAAGAAATGAAAATCATAACCTCTGTATTGTTTTTTGAAGAACATAACCTTTGTTTTACAAAATTATCTAGAATGTAAATTATTTAAATCAACATTATTATTTTCTATCGGCATCAACTGAATGCAATACAATGATGGAAAATGATATAACATGATTAGCAATAAAATTGCTATTTCCAATGGAAGATATTTACCCATAATGAGTTTACCATAAAATAGGCCGTGAATCAAGATAATTTCCGTAACTTGGGTCGTTGGAAGACACGGTGACCGACCGTAGTTGATTTTTAATTTTTAGTATAAGTGGGTGACAAATACAATGATAGCCAAAGCTTACTCTTTAAAAAAAAAGAAAAATACAATTGGCTGGGGAGAGGTTTCCTAGCAGATAGGTTTCTGAGAATATTTGCCTTATCCTCCAACCTAGGGGCAACAATTGCAATGGAAATGTGTGAGAACCTATTTTTCTTTGAGATCTCCAGTAGCAGAGGATGGAGGAATGCCTGGCACTCCAATGGAAGTTGACACCGACAACAAGATGGCACAGACAAACTAATTGAGGTGGCAAGGAGTTCTTTAGTCAAGTTGGCTTATGCCTACCTTTTGCCAGTGTGACCAGATGTAGACACAAATCCATGTAGGAAGTATGAACATATCTAGAAATTAAAGATGCCTTTGAAGATTAAAATCATTAGATAGTAGATACAAGGAGAGACTTAAGACATGGGTTTGTAACTAAAAATTGTGCAACACCAGATCTCACTTGTTCATTTTGTGGAGGCCAGGAAGATTGTAATCCTTTTTTTTTTTTTTTGAAAGGATGTAATGATACATTTTTAACCTGCCCTTTTGACAGAGAAGTTTGGGAGCGACAACCAATGCATTGGTTGGAATAGTTGGATATTGCTTCCTTAACGAGGTTTTGGAGGAGCTTTGAAAGAGGCACTTCTCATTCGTGGAAGGAGTAATCAATTGCTTTTTGTCTTATGCGTTTTAGTTATAAAGGAATGGAGTAATCTTTCAGAGAGAGAGGGCATCCATGCAAAATGGTCTTAGAGAGGTAGATAGCATTACAGGGCTTTGGCTTAAATACTTGCAATCGTGTTCGTTATTTGCTATTACAAATGGTCACCGCCCCATGTGACTGTCCTTCCCACCCCACCCCCCACTGCCCCAAAACCCCCCAACCACCAAAAAAAAAAAAAAGGTTACAATGTCATGTTTTACAAGCAGAATAGAGTCATCAACAATCTTTGACCATGAAACAAGAAGCTAGCTTATCACCAAAATGCATACTATTTGCATGCTTCCATGATCACTGATTCACTAACATTTCATAACCAATATGCTAAATAGATTAGAGGTCCGATGACATGTATACAGAAAGGATAACATAGACCTATAATTATCTGGTTTAAAAGACAAATGGCACAAATGCTTCATGCATCACATGTAAAATTTAAAGACTTCACCTTCAAGCATTTATGTAAACTATCATAAACCTAAGTATAATACTGCAAGTCCAATCTTATGGTTCTACCTAAGACTTCAACCAAAACAAATCATTCTTGGACACAAAAGTACTAGCAATGGGAGAGGCAACTGGATCAAGGCAATGATACTAAGGCTCCTATTACTAGACATACAGAGAACTAAGGGTTTATAGATAGGAAAACACAAATATATTCGTATCAAGTTATTTCTTGAATCACTTCATGTTATACTAACAAGTACAATCTAAAATAAATTACAATGGTCAACATGTGTATCACTTAAGATACATGTCATATCCTTTTAGTTAGCACTACTGGTCAAATCAACAAGCGTAGTCTACTACACAATGCAAAGCATTTCAATGCATGCCAATTAATCAAGTAACTAAAACAATTTTTATTTAATAGACAGACCATGTTAGTGAGTCAACTATTAACTGGATAAAGAGCATGAGTATAAACGTAAAACCAATGTAATGAAACAGGTAACTCAAGTAAGCTAACCTTTCCAGCTCTTGAGAAAAACTCATAAACATCTCTTTCATCTGCCTTCAAGTTTATCTATCTCAAAAAAGTGATTAATTTGAGTGAACAGTATGGCAAACGGGCAAATGCAAAAAATGGAAATAATTTCAAAGGGAACCTGATAAGCAAATACAGTCCTCTGATCCCGTTCCGGATCAGCCTCTGGCTCTACGGCTTCTTCTTTTTTCTCTTTATAACGCCTACATAAAAATAAATAACGCAATAAAGTATAGACAAGGAAACTTAATAGTCATATTAGATTCATAGTTGGGCACAAACTCCAAGAACCATGCGCATGAAAAAAGGATAAGATACTTCCAGACCTGTAATACAAGTATCAATTCAGCAACATGATGCCTAAAATATCAAGCAACTATACAAACACATAAAATTGTTCTAAAACAATACTAATTCAACACTGAGAAAGCTAAAATAAATATAAAATTCAATTTGCACTTCGTTGAAAAAATTGGCAGCCTTATGTGGTGTAAACTGATGCTCCAAAAAATACTAATAATGAAGCTTTATTTTATGAAGTATATGAATCTGGGCATGCTTCAAACAACATGGAAACCAACTCCAAAAGCAAGATGAGACGAGACAAATGGCCAATCAATATATTGTACAGATTAATATAATGAAACAATTGGCCTATTATTCAGTGAAAAGATAAACATATGTTGACACAAACAATATCAGAAAAGGTGTAAGATCCCTAAAAATAAAGCCTTTCTGCCACTCATCAAACAATTGCGACATTAGCCATGGGCATTATGCATAGCAGATTCCTGGTAGAAGACTTTCTTAGCACCACAAACCAGCATCACCTTTTCTCCTGTTCATGAATCCATATACTCAACACTCAACAAAGAATATAATGCGTGCAAGTGCCTGGAGGTCTTACCATGCTATCTATAACAATAGCAGATATAGAATCCTCATCTGTTCAGGAAGATGACCAAGAAGCTTCTGAATAGGTCACACCAATTTCAGCAAGCATAAGTGAACATCACTACCCTATTTACTGTTATTCAGAAAAGATGTCAATCACACTTATGATTGCATGCTGAGAATGTCTAAAACATGTGGGTACAATGAAAACATGGCTAAAGGATCTCAGATGAACAGATACAATGGTTGTGTTCAGGGAAGCCCAGTTCAAATAGATCCACAATTGAAACGATTCACTGAGAAAATGGCAATCTGAGAATATCTAGACAAAATCATCTGAACTATGTTTTAAAACCATGATTTAAAGGAAAGGATTGAATACCAAAACCCTAAACTTAACCCATAATTATCAATGTTTATTCACTCAAAGGGATAATTGCTTTGGTATAGCAGAACCATGGCTTTAATCTTTTGAGTGGATATGACAGTTCCTGCAAAACATAACAAGGGGGGGAAATAAAGCTTCCATCTGTAACCATAAACACCCATTTCCTCATAGGCACCAGAAGATGTACTTCTATGAGATAAGTCCAGGACTCCCCTACCAGCATTTCTGCAACAGAACAAATATCATCGAGTTATTTTGTTCCAATGTGAGAATAATTAAACTATAACATGACATGACACGTTTAAAACCCCCAATATCACCGGTGGCATACTTGCCATGCAGGGTTTTATTTCTAGTTTCCTGGATCCTGTAAGATTGGCAATGAATTATTTTAAACCCATGACCTGTGTTCTTGTGTAGCCAGAATGACCGTCCGAGGATTGCTCTAGAGTATCTGCGAGTTCCCAGGATCTAATGTTCAATATTCATAATGTGGGATCATTAATTATTGCAAGCAAGCTATAACAACTCAAGCACTAGGTCATCTTCAAATTACATAACTGATGAGCAGGTATTCCAGAGCTTCATAACAAACAGAAAAACTCCAATAAAAACCATCAACAAAAAGGTAATGTGCTCGAACTTTTCAAGATGGAAAAGAGTCAAAGAAGCAGTGCACCACCTTACAGTAGTGATGACCCCTTGAATGTGTCAGGACACAGAACAGAAAACAAAAGAAAAAAAGAAAAAGAAAAAAAAAACTTATGGAGCATCAAGAGTGTCAATAAATGCACTTATTAAATATTGTAACTTATGAGACCCCAAGAAGTACCCATGCATGCAATTTAATGTTTTAACTATTTTTTTTTAACAATGCATTGAACTGATTACATGGGACAGACCCATGTGATTAGTTTACCTGGTAAAACTAAGAAAGCCTACATAATTTCTAGAAGGTATATAAGAGTTTTTTATTCAATGTATTCTAGAAGTCAGTATTCTAGATGTTTCAATGTATATTAGGGTTTTTGTTTTGTCCAAATTGACCGAATACTAAATCAAAATGCCAGTCAAATGGACAATCTCAATCAAAACTGACAAAAATATCTAAACCCCACCTTTTGTATGAACCAGGCTATTTGGTTTCTCAGGCACCTTTTGTTCAGACCAAAGTCAGAGCCACAAGAACACAGAAAAGGTGTCATTAAATTATGTCATTATACAAAACAAACTTGAATACCAGCATTTAAACAAACTATCATACCATCTTTAGTGAGATGATAACTGCAGCAGTTTGCTTAGATGGAAGAAGGTCAAAATGGCTTGCATTTTCCTCAATAAGCATAGAAGTGGAGCATAGGGATGGTCAAAGGTGTATAAGGTGTGAACTAACTTGCTCACCTTTCTTTCAGGAGCAGCAGGTATGGGCTGAAATGGATCACTGGTCTTGCAGAAATTTGCTTTCAACAAGCTTACAGAAACATGAAATGATCAATGCCATGGAACTCCAACAGGTCTACCAGAGGGAACAAATATCTCACTCCTTCCCACCACTCTCAATCTAAAAATTGAAAATGATCTGTTGAGTGGTCTGCCTGAAGGACAAAGTGTTTCATTCCCCCCGATCACTATAAATCTAAAAAGTGAAACTAATCTGTCAAGTCATTACATCAGCAATTCCTTCTCTTCACATGGTCAACAGGAATATGAATTAGAATGCACATAGACATATGAGTTGCATCAAGCTTTGCTAATTCAATGGTTAAATGAGAACACAACCTTCCATGCTCTGCTTGAGAAATTCAGATACAGTAGAGGAATCTGTAAATAGTAATGCAAACTATAATGGCTATCTAAAAAACCATTGTAACATAAAAGATAGTCGACTCAAACATTTCCAAGTAAAAGTGACTTCAAAATCAAAATAATCCAGCGATACAGGGAAGACTGGAAGAAAGTACATGTACAATGCTCGACTTTGCATTAGTAATGAAAGATGATAAGGGATTCTGAGTAAAAAATCCAAACAGCAAAACAATTGAATCAATCTAGGGGAAGTTGACATAGACAGCAATCATCAAAGAACGCCCAATTTCAGAACTAACATTAAACAACAATTGTTGATTTTATTTATTCAATGCACAGTTCCATGTATGTAAGCAATCGAACATCATAAGGATGTAGGCATGACTAATGCTGAAAAAGCAAAATCACCTTAATTATCCAACCCAAATCACTAAATTTCAATAACAGAAAAAATCCTTAAGAACGCAATTCCCGCTTGTAAAAACTCCTTGTGCATTCAACTCAACTCTTTCGTTTCCTACGAACCTTTAATTGCTGAAAGCTTCTCAGACCATTTCAGAACTAAAAAAAAGAGTTGCTATTAGGAACATGCGGAAAGAAATGGCCCTTATGACATTGGCTTCTAACCACGCCATCTCCTCTACTGCTCCATAAATAGTCAACGAGTGATCTATCTCATGTTTCCTTAACCCCTGATTCGACTTGTTTTCCGGTACATAGGAGTGCAATTAGGTTTCAGGTTCCGAGTTCTGTTTGTTGCAGGAAGTTTCAACATTCTGCCGGGAGGTGTGCACGAATTTCAAAAGTTGATTGATTGACCGCGGTATTTCGGACATCTCGATATGGCAATCGAGTTTCGGGCATCCAGAAGTTACTAAAAGTACTAGAAGGCATGCAGCTACAGAGCATCTACATTCCACAAATAAAGGGAACAAATTCAAGAACTATCTACATGAAGGATCCAGAAAAAGTACCTTCCTTCGCGCTCCCGCTCCTTCTCCCTCAACTCCCTCTCCCTCTCCTTCTCCCTCTCCCTCTCCCTCTCCCTCTCCCTCTCCATGGCCTCCCTATCCTTGCTCCTCTCCCTCCTCCTGTCGTCCTCCTCCCGCCGCCTCTCCGAGTGGCTCCGGCTCCTCCCCGACCGGTCCCGTTCCCTATCCCGATCGCGGTCCCTCCCGCCCCGATCGTCCCTCTGCTCCCTGCTGCTCCTGCGCCGGTCCCTCTCCCGGTCACGGTCACGGTCACGGTCACGGTCCCTCGCCTTGCGGTCCCGCGAGGACCCCCTCTCGCGGTGGCGCTCGCGGTCGTCCTCCAACCTTGGCCTCTTGGAGGGGCCCTCCGAGTCGCCGTCGCCCCTGCGGTTCGACCTGTGGGGCCTCTCGTCGGCGGGGACGGCACCGTTGCCGTTGGCGGAGGGGTCCTTCGTGGAGAACTCCGGGTTCTCCACCGTCTTCTCCAGGTAGTCGTACTCGTCGAAATCCATCGGAATCGGAGTTTGGGGGTCTCGATCGAGGGGAAAGATTGGATCTTTGGGGTGGTGAAGCGAGGGAGCGGGAAGCGCGAGTGTAAAACCCTAGAAATATATATGTGAGGGGAGAAGGAGAGAGCTTGGAGAAGGGAGATGGCCTGTGTGAGTGGGGGATAGGAGAAAAATGTAAAGATAACGCAGCTGAGCGGGTCAATATATAGCGGAGGGTGAGTATGGGCCCATGGGCCGATGTGCTGTGGACATGCAAATAATTTTGTACGGTCGAGCCCAAGGACAAAAAGGCTTACCGTGACAGGGAAGTAGGAATGTAAACGGTCGGGCTCGAGTTAAGGTTGACTGCACTCGTATTAATATCCATTTATAAACTTTATGTTTATATCTTGTCCACTGACTTATTTGGTATAAAAATTTAAATTTACATCAATATCCATCCACCTATCGAGTATTTATGTATAAATTAATCTTACAATTAAATTATATTTAAATAAAAATAAAAAAGAAAAAGATAACAAGACTTATTATTGTTTATCTTTAAATATTGTGAGTTAGGATATCCTAATTCTATTGATCTTCATTAAAATAAAAAGAGATCTAAATACATCAAAATCAAAAAATTTAAAATATAAAATACAAATATATTTTAAATAAAAGATCATCCACCTTGAGATAAATGTTAAATGAAAACTTAAAGAATCACCCCCAACCTCTCGGAAGGAATCATTGAATGAGAAATGGGGATATGATTATACTTTGCCAAGCTTAAGCTGCTTGGTTTGATTCTAACAATTGAGCTCATTCTAAAGTTTATTATTTTAGCTTACAAGGTTTAAAATGAGTGATGGGAATCTAAGTCTCCAGATTCTGCATTTAAGCATATTCCTATAATTACCCATCGCAATAGGAGCCCTTGAAGTAAACACAAATAAATGCAGAAAGATATTGGACTTTTTTTCACTCAATGGCAAAGTTGTAATTTTATTTAGACTATAGCTGTGTAAACGATGAGGCCTAAGCATCCCTCAAAGTCAATGCATGTACCTTCTTGCGTTACTTGCTTGACACCTAGTTGTATTGTAGTCAGTTGGTGCACCCTGATTATTCCTAGGATGGAAGGGTTGAGTTTGATTATATCTGAACAAATTCCCATTCACAAATCCACTATCGATATCATATCCATTTATCCATCAAGTCTTTAGCTTTAAACCCCATTCCCACATTCATCGACCCATCAGGTTTCTATTTACCAATCAGGAACCTATTCATCCATAAAGGGGTATAAGATCTATCAAAATATATGAGTAATTATCATAAAAAAAAGGAGATTTTTACATAGGTATTACTGTAATCTTTCGAAATTAATTTTATGTAACTAAGTTGCAAATATTACTATTAATGTCATTGTAAAACTTACGCCGTTAATGTAAATGTCATCTCGTTATCTTTCCATCAATCCACTAACTAGGGTTATGGAAAAGTTAACTTGAGTTAAGTTAAAATTGTCAATCTCGAGGAAAGTAGACGATGATGATTTAATCTATCTTTAGAGATTGATCGAGCAAATGAGATTTGTTAGGAATCGATCATCTTCTTCCTCTTTCTCCTTCGTCCTTCCATTCAACCTGGAGAGTCAAGCAACGGCCGACGAGCTCGAGGAGGGAAAACTCAGAGAGGATGGTTGCGAAGGCCAAGTGAGTCAATCTCATCTTCTCTAACACCACCACCACTTCCCCACGCCTCCTTCGACTCTGCCTCCCCAACCTGGGCCAGTTGCGAGAGAGCTCCTTAACCCTCTTCTCGAAGTAGACGTGCCAGAGGGCCATGTAGGCATGGAGGAGGACGTACCCTCTCGCGAAGAACCCTTGGAAGTTCGTATCGCGTACGAAGGAGTCCATGAAGAGGACAAGTCCCGTGAAGGAGTCGGAGGTTTGGAGGAGTTGGTCATGTGGGGTCAACTCCCGGAGCATCCATCGTACCCGAACGCCGCGATCTCATCCAAGAAGAATATCATCAGTGCTCGGACGTCACCACCATTGTCGCCTGTACTCAGCAGATTGCCACAAATGCCCCCAAGGACATGGCAAGAAGAACGAGAGGGGGATCGAGGCGAGTCAAGAGATTAGTTAAGAGGGGTTGAAAGATCAAATCTTGGAGGGTGGGGGAGGGGATTTGCGGAGGATTGGGGAAGAAGGTGGGGTGGGAGGCATGACTTGGATGGGAGATTTTTGGGAGTTTTCGACACATGGGATGATAAGGTGGATTTTAGAGTGAGAGGGAGAGAGAGAGAGAGATTGGGATGGGGACCCAAGGTCTTTGGCAAGATATTTTGTTGTGGGCTGAATGCTTGTTACTGCTGTTGTTGTTGTTACTTCTTGTTGCTGCTGGTCTTGTTCTTGTTGTTGCTCATGTCACTACTATTGTTCTTGTTGTTGCTCATGTTGCTGCTATTGTTTATGTTGTTGCTTTTGTTATCGTTGTTGTTGCTGTTAATAAAGCTTGCAAATGAGTTTCATCGAGGCGAAAATGATCCAATGTCGGAGCTTAAGAAATAAGTTCTTATGATGCTCGGTGTGGATGGAGAAGAGGTTGACAGTGAAACAAATGTCTGTTAACTCAAATCAATAGGATCTTAACCCAAAAGATATTTCCATAAAAGGATCATACTTTTCAATGGCATTAATAGTAAAAGTTACAACCTAGTGATATAAAATTAATTTTGAAAATTTACAATGATATCTATGTAAAAATTTCTAAAAAAAATATATGCTTTATATATAAAAGCAATAGAATTTTAGTGGCATTTGAAAAAAAATGAAAACATAAGTACAAAGTAAATTAAATAAAATATTACACATGTCCCTAGATAGTATTAAATATTTGAAAAGCATTACACCAATGCTCACATACACTCGCAGCCATTTATTGGATACTTTTTCAAACCCATATGGCATCCATACCCATTCAAGCTTTGAAATTTAAATCCATATCCACACTATTTATGAATGGGTCAAATTTTATCGTTATATTTGGATTGGATCCAATTGAATTTAAATTGGGTGAACCCAAATTAACATCTCTATTCATGCATCGAGTCATCGATGAGCCTCCCCTTCTACAGCTAGGAATCCAAGGACATAGGGTTATACCGGTGAATGTAGTTCTAGTGTGGGTATTTATCTTTCTGCACTTGATATGGCACGAATATGTTGCTGGCTTGTGTGTGCCACATTTGCGTTTACCTTGAGACGTGGATGTAAATATCGGTAATAGACGCATTGCCTATTGTAAATAGTTATACCAAATGGGCAACGTAGTGAATATTGATGGTGATACATGCTCTATTACTTTCATCATAGACTCTTTTCGAAATTGTGCTTCTCACTTGATTTCTCGCATTTATTGTGCAATTATACTTTGCTGATGACCAACAGCTTACCTTTAAATATAGTTAACATATCAGAGTACTTAAGTAATCTTAGCATACTAATTACGTACACGATGTTCCAATCTACACCCGTTAACCTTGTTTTCGTCATCCAATGCTATCCGCCTTCTTTGAAACTGCGTCATTAATCAAGTTTTGGAACATCCTGCAATGGAATTGTTTCCCCACACCATCCAGCCACTGATGCGACTGGAGCACTGTACTTCCTGAATGATAAGAGACAGCACTTCCCAACTATATTTTAGTTGGTCTGCAGAAAGAAAGAAAAAATTAAAGTCATTACCACCCAAAACCTCATTTTTGCATCAAGTCATACACTTGATGCAAAAGGATTATGGGGATAAGTGCTTCCAACTTCCAAGGGTTGTCTATCATCGATGGTAAATCAATTCCAACAACTTATATAAATTGTGTGTATTCAAATGAGGGAAGGGACCCTATTTTACCCGCACTTCAAAAGGAGGTCATTATTCATATCTTGCTAAGCCTTGAAGCAAGCATTTAGACGGGCAACTATACTTCTGCAGGGCGTATTAAAGGACTCTGATTACAGTAAAAGAAATGAAGGTTGCACAGAACTAATGTATCCAACTCCCAAAACTTGCGGGTCGATCCCGTGAAGTTAGACCATAATTTCTGGTACAACACTTGCATATGTTGCCTCCAATTTATGCGAGTATTATCTTCTTTCAAAACATTGCCACGTACCATCTGGAATGATTCCACTTGTATGATGTGTAAATGAGCTATTATATGGACAAATTACAGATTATAATGGTAATGCTAAAATGTTGCTTGCTTTAGGGCCCAAGAGACATTCGATGACGGCAACACAGCGTTTTCACCACATGGACTTGACACCAATCTATTCCATCAATGAATTAAACAAAATAGGTTTCGGATAAGATTTAGATGATGCAATGACGTACAAAAACAGATCCCTGATCACGCCCGCACTCCATCAGGTGAAATGCCCCTGATTAGAATGTTGTAATCCTGAATAGCTGTGCTTTTCTTTTGTATCAGAACTACAGGAGCATATTTTTTGCCAAAAACAAGAAACTCGCAAAACGTACTTGACAGTTCCCACCATCTCTCATTTACGAACAGATGAGATTCATCTTCCTTCACAGCCACAAAAGGAAAAGAAACTAAAAGGCTACATCAAGTGATCCATTTGACAATCCAACAAAGAAAACACATCTGGAAGATAGAAATGCAAGAAAGGAAAAGAAATTCCTGCTTTAATGGCAACCAGCTGGATGCTTAACATATTTCTGAAAAAGACATGTATATTTGGTTTGATACACTGAAGAACTTTACAGCCAGAACCAAAACTAATCTAACAAGAATTCATGTTATAGATAAATACAACTCAGCAGCTAGCTGCAAGGATGTAGTCCCTTGGTCGCTCAAACTGAATGGCCAAGAACAATGTCCCTCAGTGTGAAGTACCTTGTGCATCAGAAAGAGGCTAATCGGAGAACAACCTCAACAGCTTATGCAAACGGTTAAAAAAAATTAACAAGTCGTCAAAATTTGCAGCATGTCAGATGCCGGAATAAATTAATACAGGCAGAAACCTCACTTGGGTTCTGGGGCTGGAATATAGAAAAATACTGGCAGCAACTAAAATCCGGCATTCAATTTGTCTTGAAGCTGGCTTATTATGAAATTATGCATGTCCCTCTGCTGTTGATTGTAACTTACAAAAAGCCAATGGTGGCATTTAAGTGATGGTCTCACCTGCTGAAAATCCCCCAATCTCTTTGTATGCTTTCATCCTTCAATTGCGGATTGACATCTTTATCAGAGGAACGCTTCTCTGCATTCTGTTTCAAACCTTGCATTGGGTCTGTTGCATCACTTTTAGGAGTGCTAAACCTTCCAAAGTACATTTGTGGAGAACTGGGACCAGGAGGAGATCCATCAGGCTTCCTGCCAGAATCATCATGACTTTGTTCTCTCTCGAACGGAGGCCTTAATGGGGCCCTTCCTTGAGGATTAAAATTGCCTAGATCAGAATGACATGGCTTAAGATCCCGAAGGCCTTTGTCCCGGGTCTTCACCCAGGAAGGTTGGGATGGAGTTCTTGCAGCACTATTTCTACCTGGCCCACTTTTCATGTACCGATTGCTCAATACAGGTGAAGGCATGGCTGTCGTGGTTTTAGGTGCAGGAGTGATGTGTCGACTTCTCAGATCACTCTCAAAGTCTGCGTTTACCTTTCCTATGCCAGACACAACCTTGACACCTGTCCAAGGTGCAGGACTGGATTTCGGATTCTTCACTACTGGCCTTTGAGAGGTGTGAGAAAATGACTGAGCAACATGGAGATGTTCAGGTACAGTACTTGTTTCAGAGGTTTTCCGAACCTTGGTTGCTTGTTCAGATGTATCAACTGATGGTAGTTGGATGCTAGCTTTCTGAGAACTGTCCTTGACCTCATCACCTTCACTAGTTTTCTTAGGAAGTTTCTTTTTTGTGCCAAACTTGGCATGCCGGACGATTAGATAAGCCATTCTTCCCTTCACCAAGGGAGGACTTTCTATGGCTGAAAAATCTTCTATCTGAAAAAAATGCAGCAGTACATCTGTGAGATGATGTATGTCAAAATAATCACAACCATCATCAGGCTCAGGATCTCAGGTTACTTGTGTTGAGGAAATCAAGTAGATAACCATTCATTCTATCAGTGAATAAGTTTGAAAGGGCTCCATGACACATACTAAACTGTATAGGCGTGACAGCACTTGGCTCAAGTCTTCTTCTCCTGCATCAGATGAGCCACTCCGTTTCCCGGCCTCAGCAATAACCTGTTTCAGAGGTGCAGAACAGACTAGCATTCGCTTGTATATACAACAGCAAAAATGAGGGGATCTTATCAAAAAATTTAAAAAAAAAAAAAAAAAACTAAAACCTAATAGGGAAGTTTCATAGTCTATAAAATTACTGAGTGTTGGAGGCATATAGAAAAATATGTGAGCAGAAACCTTCTACTTAATAATTAGAACACAGCAATCTCCATCCAGAGTAAACATTGCTACGAAGGAGAAAGAACAATACCCTTCCACTACACAGTTACCATTCATAGTATAATGTATCCGCATGAGTTCTAGCAAATCAAATCTAAAAAGAAAGGAGTCTTCCAAAAAAAAAAAAATGAAACAAAAAGTTATGAAACCATGTCTAGTCTGCTTCCTCCTATATTTCAAACGACAGCTTCATCATCTTAGCAAGAAATTTTAGTGTCAACATTTCCTATTGTAGATATACCAGAATGCTGGAGCTATAATGGAAGAAGAGGATGGTGTAAAAGGTCACAGAACACAGTTGACGGAGGCCATTGCAGAAAAATCCGGAGATGCCAACGGGCAATTATCAACTGAGATTGGGCCCCATAGACCTAAGGTAACCACCATTTTCTTTCAATGGGTAAGACAGCCACCAAAATGATTAAGACCAAGTCATTAATTAGTAATTCTTAACCCATATGACCACATCTTACTTTTTCCAAGTTTGCAATGTGATACTTTTTTTGAAGTGTTGCAAACTCCCCTACTTGAAAGCTTGCTATTCTCGTTAGGATCACATGATCAATTAAGTTGAGAATCTCTACGTGACTCAGGACATCAGGGTACCTAGGGGCTCTAAAAATGGCATACACCGTCACTTTTATAGGGTAGCATGTAACCTTGCACATCACCTGGTTCCCCATATTTCCAACCAGTTCATGACTCCAGTACAATTTGTAAAGACATATGCCTAACATAAGCCCAAGTCCAATCAATTTTCAAACCTGTCTTGACAACTTCTTGGGTTTCATCCCAATGGATCAAAGACACTCACCTAAAATACTAAAACCCAACTTATCAAGTAGTATTCCCAACCTTTTTTATTTTTGAAAAGAGAGAAGGATGATTATCGGAGGACAGTAATCATCCAAAGAATTTCATTAAAATTGGAATGGACTTACAAGTGATTTAGTCAAAAATCAGAAAGATAAGAGGCATCTCTCAACACATTCTCCACCCAAACTCTCTCACTCCTGAAAATGAGACCATTCCATTGCAGCGAGAGGCACCAAAGAATAGCCGATGCCTTCTACTACATCTCATTTTCCTGAGTTTACATTCTACATTTAGGGTTTACGGTTCTTAGGGGTTTAGGCTTTAGAGTATAGGGTTTTAAGGGTTCAGTGGGCTAAATGTTTAAAGTTTATCGCTTGTGAAGGTTTAGGGTTTATGGTTTATGTTTTTCTTTATTGGAAGTTCCTTCTAGAAAATACTATTATCAAACTGAATTCACCGTCATTCCATCCCTTGCCAATGTTCTCCATATCTCCATCAACGAAACTTTGAAGTCCACTCCCATTACACCTCCAAAAGATTGCGCTCGCAGACTTCCATCAGCCATAGAACTAGCACCGCCACCTCTTCATTCATGTTACCAACATTTGGAACGGTAGCACCAAAATGATATTCAATTCTCTTATCTATCCCATTGCTAGCTATCCACTTCAAAAGGATCTAAGGCTGTGTTTGGATAAGGGATAGAGTTTACCCCTAGATAAAATTTAGGATGGGATAACTATTATTAGTATTGGTGTAAGTGGTGGGATAGTGAGAGTAGATGTAATAGGTAAATTAATGTATTATAAATTGTAAGTTGATGCAATTTAAATATAGAATAGAGAGTTGTAATTTAATTATTTTATATTTGATATTAGGTTATTTTTTATTATTGTTTTGTTGGAAAATGGAGTAAGTGGAGGTTAAATGTGATAAGTGAGTTAATACATTGTACATAGAGATTTGAGGTGACATTTTATCCTAACCCGGCTATCCATAGCACGATTCATCCTATACATGTCCTTTCCACTTAGTAGGCCTAATTCGATCGGCCTTTATATATGGTATGTTACTACAAGACTCCTTTATTATGACGTAAAAAAGGGTTGCAACTTGGAGAAGAAACAAGAAGGGCTTCCAGTGGAAGGTTGATATAGAGGATAAAGGCCACATGGCAGGTCCTGCGTGCACCCAAGGGGCACCAACCCTAAGAGATTTGGTTGAGTTTGCTTAGAGTCCAAGTTTGCTATTTTTAGTATGGGTATATATCTTTTAATTAAGTTGTTAGGAGGATTTGTTATTTCCTAATTTTAGGAGATTTGATTGATCTTATTTCCTTATTTAGAGATTAAGAATAACTCTCTATATAAAGAGAGACTCCATGTAAATTATTTTGAGTTGAATGCATTATATTTTCTACCAAATAAACTCCCTCTCTCTCTTTTCTCCATTGCTAGCCTCTCTCTCTCCATCGCTCACCAAGGTTCACGTGTGGGCTCTCCACGTGCCAAGGCCCGCTCCCCGCTTCCACAAATCTCCACATGGTATCAGAGCCACCAATCTTGGTGCCTCTACCCTTCCACGCTTGAATCAAGGGGGGGAAAGCATGGGAGATCACGCACAAGAAAATCCTATCTTGCGTGTGATTCACACGCGTTTTGGAGCCTCGATTTTCAAGGCATCTTCGTCAACTTGTGAGTTCTATCAAAGAACTCCTTGAAGGACCTTAGCACCTTACGCAAGGCCCAAGGAGTCAAGAAGGAGACTTCAGCAAGTAGCTTCTCTCACGCATCAAATGCCTTACGCAGAGCATACAAGTAGCAAAAGGCTTGTTTTTCAAGGACGATGATGACTGAAAACGATAACCAGATCAACACCAGACAAGGAAAGGTTATAGTTCAAGGCACCACAATCAAGATTCAAGGTGCCTCGAACTATATACTATGTGCGCGAGCTTTCAGGATCTTCGTAGGCAGCCAGGACAAGTTGCATGCCCTACTCAAGGAGGAGCCTGAGTCCAAGGACTCAACGAAGAAAAATTGGGAGAATGAAAACTACATGGTGATGAATTAGCTAATGAACTTAGTCAAACCATCAATCGCCTCCAACATGTTATACAAGAAGTCAATGCTCGAGATGTGAGATTCCTAAGGCCTAGTTTACTTGGAGGCTTAACCCCTCAAAAGGGGGGTTAAACCCTTGAGGGGTTAAACCCCGTTTACTTGACTACTTAACCCCTCATTTGCTAACCCGGGTTTAGCAACTTTAACACGGATTTGTCTAACACCAGTTTCAACTGGTGTTAGCCAAACCCGTGTTAAAATCTTACACTACTTATGTATCTGACATTCCTCATATTTTATATATCTAACACCACTACCAAGTAAACACCATAAAGGTTAACACCACAACTTAACACCAATTCAAGTAAACACAAATTGGTGTTAACACCATACCGCAAGTAAACACAATTACGGATTAACACCAGTTTCACATTTCTTAACACTACTTTCCTAATCCATCAAGTAAACTAGCCCTAAGAGAAGAGATACTCCAAGAAGTCTAGCAACGCCCACATCACTGACGTATATACTCGCATTTAGACGGCAATGATCTTCCCCTTAAAAAGTATTACTCAAAGATGCACTATTTGAAGAACTGGAGATCTATGAGCCTATCTACTACGACAAGCAGAGCATTATGTGTGAAAGATGGCAAGCCACGACACTCTTGTCGAGATTACATTCTCGATATGAGAACCAGATGCGGGATCCAGTAAAATTGTCTGAAAACCCCACTATGGCTACATTCGACGAAGGTGCAAGACGTGGAAGATGACGTGGTCAAGGCTCAGGTCAAGTCTATCAACCATATCAACATTACAAGCACACCAATCATCCACAAGATCGTTGCTAAGACAAATTTGGGAGACTCGCACGTAGGGCTACTAGCACCTCACATGTGGACTCCCTTACTCTTGCAAATCTTGAGAAGGTTAGAGCCAAGCTTTAAGAAAAGAAGAAGACCACGGCGATCGTCGCGACAATTATTAAGGTTGCCCAAGAGGCAACGACTTCTGAGGTCGTAAGAAGTTACACCGCGACTTCCATAAACAACAAGTTAGAGAGCTCCGAGCTCGAAGAAAATGAAGGGTGATGCGGCATCTAACCTTACGACATCAAAGTGCAAGTCATCATCCTCCCGACCTCGACTTAAGAGGAAGTGTAGAGAATAAAGGCCACGTGGTAGGTCCTGTGTTCACCCAAGGGGCACCGACCCTAAGGGACTTGGTTGGGTTTGCTGAAAGTCCAAGTTTGCTATTTTTAGTATGAGTATGTGTTTTTTAATTAAGTTGTTAGAAGGATTTATTATTTCTTGGTTTTAGAAGATTTGATTGATCGTTTCCTTACGTAGAAATTAGGAATAACTCTCTATATAAAAAGAGGCTCTATGTAATTTTTTTTGAGTTGAATACATAATATTTTTTACCAAATAAACATTTGCCTCTCTCTTTCTCTTCTTCTCCATTGCCAGCCTATCTCTCTCTCTCTCCATCACACACTAAGGTTCACCCGTGGGCTCTCCACGTGCCAAGGCTCGCTCCACGCTTCCACAAATCTCTAAAGTTGACATGCTTTCTTTTTCTGAAAAGTAAAAGGACAACAACTGGAGGTCAATAGCCATCCACTTCAATTCATGCTATTGTTTATGAAATTAAATCCTATTAACAAGTATATTCCATACGTGGAAGGTTATTGTGCTATCAAGGCATTAAGCGACCACAAGGCGAAAAACTCCTTAGACACCTAAGGTGAGACGCGACAAAAAGATAATTGTCAGATTCAATTAAGGCGACAAGTCTTTTTCTTTTTTAAAATATTGAATATACCTAAATAACTCATATGATAGCATCTGACTTTCAAAATAAACATGACAACACTATTTAAGTAAAAGAAAAATATTATTTAAGTAAAAGAAAAAACAATGATTCTATCACACACCCACGCACACAAGCACGCATACATGCACACACGCATGCATACACGCACACCCCCATGCACCCACCCACGCATGCACACACCCACACCGACGTGCGCACACACACACGCGCGCGCGTGCCCATACATGCATACCCATACACCGACGCACGCACACCTACACGCACCCATGCACACCCACACCCATGCACGCACACTCGTGCGCACGCGCGTGCGTGCGTGTGTGTGTATATATATATATATATGAAAAGTATCAACTGAGCACAGTACTCACAAACCAACAAATAAGCCTTTTTTTTGTCACCGTATGATTTATTACATGATTGATGAAACCACTTACGTTACAAGTCGATGGGTTTGCAAAATCACTATTACCGTTACATTTTCATAATAGGCTTTATTTTATATTTGGAAAGAATTCTGATTGCGTATCTAAGATTTAAGTAACAAACCAAGATTTTAGGAACCATTTGTAACATTATCAATGAATTTGTAATACTTCGTGAGAAAATCATAAACATCCCACTATGTTAAATTATAACATTACAGTGGTTACTTTTATATTAGTTTGTAACACAACTTTAATAATGTTATATTGTAACACAACGTAGCAAGAGACAGGTGTGCGTTGCAGCACATCAACTAACTTCAACAATCGTAATACATTTCTTAACGGTTTGTAATACAAGTTAATATTGTTACGTTGTAATACATTATGGTTGCCTTTATATTGGTTTGCAACACAACTTTAATAATATTATATTGTAACACAACTCAACAAGACAGGTGTTCGTTACAACACGTCAACTAACTTCAGCAATCTAACACATCGCAAAAATAAAATAAAATAAAAATTGTAATATAATGCAGGTGTGCGTTACAACACCTTTGGTTAAAAACGTTATCAGAACATTATATTATAATCTTTTTATCAACATTGAACATTTTATGTCAATCATAAAAAATTCGTTTCTGGTGCAGGACATAATACAAATACCAAAGTCATTATCAAAAGTCAAATTATTATTTATTTGTATTACAGAATATAACGTGTAATTTATTTATTTTATATGAATACAACACGTCCACAATCCATTGTATTTTGGAGACGCGTATATTATATTATATATTTTCTATTTGTTCGGATACTATATATATTTGTAATATATATTTTAATGTTACAATACATATGTTATTCTGTTACAACTTCTATTACTTTCATTACAATACGTATACTTCCATTTTACAAACCTATATCTTATAGGTACAATACATATACAGTTACGTTACAATGTTTTCACAATTATAACAAGCATGCCACATTATTTTTAATTCCAAATTAACACATTTCGTGCGCCTCATCTATTTATATGAAACACAATCAGGTTTGTTTTGGAATATTGTTTTATTATTTCGAATAATATATTACTTTATATAGTAAAAGCCGTCATATTCGTTGGATTGGAAAACCACCATTGTGTAATAAGTGGTATTTATAGGAATCGTGGAATCGTAATCTAATGCTTACAATTATTGGCTTATTTGTTTTATATATATATGCCATCGCCTCGGGCTACTGGGCTAGGCGAGAAAAACAAAGGTCGCCTTAGAGTTATCCCAAGCGAATGGCTCCATCCAGGCTATCACCCAATCGCTTTCTTTGTTGCCTGGGTCGCCTTGTGTCTCCTCATCCTATTCCTCATCCAAGCTATCACCCAATCTTTCATATCTTTAATCAACGTAATCATAACCTAAACTAGTGCTTAACAACACCACAGCTCATATTGGTCATAAAATTGGAAGGTAAAATGCATGTCTGTTGACCACCTCAATGAACTTCATGCCTCATTTTGGAGTTTACTTGAGGATTTTCCTTTTAAAATTTGTTTTACTGCTTCAGATCAATACAGTCTTCTCTTTCCTCAAGTAGTAGAATTCCATGTTCGTCGTAACCTTTCACAACCAATGGATTTTATGTTCTTCTGGTGCCATAGATCCTTTATACCATGTGCATTATTTTTGTATCATGCCTTTCACACTGAAAAGTTCTTGCATGTATTCTCTGACATTTTTCTTACAGGCAATTTTTTATTACCTAATAATCTCAAATCACATTCATATGGTTTTTTTTTTTTCATTCAACATGGTTGTATTTGAATTTCTTGCAGGCTTAAATCATATGTTGGATACTGTAAGAATCCAGAAGATATTACCTCAAAAGGAATAAAATAATTTAGCACGAATCATTGTATATCACTACAGATGGTGAAGCTAGTGGAAACAGGTGGGGCTTAGAAGGGACAACTTGAGGTTCTTATGGCAATGGTGACCCTGGAATTTTTTAACTTCCCATTTTGATCATAAGTTGCTGCTTAGAAGTCCTGACACCTTGCCTTCAAGTCCCCCTCATTTAGAGGTGCACTTGTGGGAAAATGATCCTCACCGCCTGAAGCTGCAGAGTAGTAAATTATGTTGCTGCTGTAAATAAGATGTGGAGTGGATACCAACTTATTCTTGCCATGTTGTTGCAGTTAGGATGGAATTCGTCCCCCAACTATGTCTATACTATAACTAAAGGAAGGTGCGGCAGCCCTCCTCTTCCCACGTGTCAGCCCCTCCCCAATCTACCCTGTCTCGGTTAGGATTAAAAAAAAAATGGACGATCCTCTTCCCACACCGCTTCCCACTGGATCTCCGCTCCCCCGCAAGCCCTCTCTGCTTCTCTCCCGAAACCAGCAACAACAACGACGACGACGACGACACATACAAAGAGGGAGAGAATCCAAGATCCAAATCGTAGAGAGAGAAAGAGAAAGAGAGAGAGAGAGTCAAGGAAGGAAGGATCCTAAGAGGAGAAAGAACCAAAGATATATATACCACTACCTAACAACAACACCATGGGGTTCGAGAAGGAATCATCACCTGCACCAGTAGCAACCTCATCCTCCCACGCCCTCGCGATCCTCACCACCACCGAAGACGACAACACGAACACGAACATGAGCCCCTTCCTGGGCGACCTGGTCGGCAACAGCAACTACCAGGATCCCCATCACCTATCCTCCCAGCCCAAGACCTTCACGAACGTGTTCATCGCAATCGTTAATGCGGGGGTCCTCAACCTCCCCTACACCTTCATGCGAACGGGGTTCCTTTGCGGCGCCATCCTCCTCGTGGTGGCTGCCCTCACCTTCCACACGATGCTCCTCCTGGTCCTCTCCCACCGCTGCTCATGCACCTTATCCCTCCACATCACCCCCACCTAATCATGTCGCTCCCTATACCCACTCCACCACTACATCCTTGCCCTTTCCCCAAAACATTTGCTCCTTCCTCAAGATGCACCCCCTCCCTCCCTCTCCGACCACCACACCACTTCAAAACCCTCTCCCTTCTCCTCCCCTCTCCTCTTCTATGAAAACCATCTCTCCAATCCCCCCCCCCCCCCCCCCCCCCCCCCCCCAACCCTCCCTCTCTAGCCGCCACCACCATCATCGTTCCCTAGCATTGGAAAAAAAATGGAAGGTGTAGTGAAGATCCTTCTTCCACGTCACCATCACCCCCGACACCACTCCCCCCTACCACCCCACCCCCATTTGTCCCACGACCAAGAGTTACCTGTCACTCTTTGGTTTATTGCACCACAATAGCTCTTCTACCCTGTGTCTCTCTTCCACTGCCACCCCATGAGTCCAAGTCACCTCCCGCCCCCTGCATGTCCTCCTCCACGGAGAAGCCCCACCACCTGCCACTAGAGACTAGAGAGGAGCCGAAGCTAAAGAGGATGAAGGGTTATCTACAAGGATCGAAACCCATCTCAATGCCCCATCTTCTTTCCCTGATGGTGAGGCGACCTGTTTGCAACCATTGTATGTCTTTTTTTTTTATGACATAGACAGGGGCTGCAACCATGTCCATGTTGGATTAAAGGCCCAATCTGCGCCCTAACTTTATTCCCTCCAATGTGATGATCTTGATTCATGTGTGTCATCCTGGAATCTTTTATGTATCGTTCCAATTTTATTGGATGCCTCTTAAAAGGCAACCTATGCATTTCATTCTTTCACTATTTTGTGTGCTGAGCTGAGGAACATAAACACTAGAAACCTCCTGAATAGTTGGTAGCAAAGTTTGCAATTTTTTTGCTTTTCTGTGAGATTATACCATCATAAGATCCACATTGCACGTCCTTGGTTCTATGGGTAAGTAATTGAATATTTTTGTTTTGTTTCTCATTTCCCATCTTTACCCCTTCTACATTGTTAACATTCAGATGTGCTCTCTTTCAAGTTTCTTTTGCGACGGCCTGAAATAATTTAGATGTCTCCAGTACATTACTTTTTGCTTAGGTTATTTTTCTTAAAACATGATTATTAAGTAATCAATCATTTTTTCTATTATTAAAAACATTTTGTTGGTTATTAAAAATAATTTCTTTAATTTTGGGACCCCTTTCATACTATAGATCTGGTTCGATACTCCCAGCAAGGTGGTTTAGATATTGTTTTTTGAAATCAACTACATTTTTTTGTTATGTTTGTTCATAGATTGGCATGGGCTTTCTTTATAAGTTAGCAAATAAACACAAAGTATCTTTTATATTTTGATTTGGTTCTATATAAGTGCAAAGTTAACTAAAAATTATTTTTCACAAACATGACTAAGACCTCGTTGTTTGGTTAAGAGACAAAGAAACATAAATGATTTTGAAGTTGACAAGAAAAATTTTTTTGTGGACCAGGTAAGTTCTTAATTTCTTTATGGTTACTTTAAACAATGTTTTTGATTTCTGTATCACATCTTAGATATAATTTTAGTTGTCGATCCATTTATTTAATACTGCAATTTGTTAAATAGGTCTTTCTTCACCAGGGGACCTTCAATGAGAATGATAGGGCAAATGATTCTTTGTTTGGCTTTAGAGGAGTAATGTGCTGTTGTATTTGATTGAGGAAGGAAGAAAGAACGATAGGTGGAATAAATCATTGATCTTTGGTTTTTCCCTTCTATTCAGAGAGAGAGAGAGAGAGATGCATTTCTTTTATTAGCTGAACAGCATTGCTACGAGCTAAGCACGTCATGTAATATCCCTACTTATGATCTTTTAAAACTTGGAGTTGAAATGAGAAGAATCTCATTCTATTTATAAGTCACTTCAATTCACTTATATTCGAGCTTTTAAACATTGCAGTTGAAACAAAGAAGAGAAGAGAAGAATGAACAATCTTTTTTAGTTGTTATTGCAAAGTATCAATTATTTGTAGGGAAATGAGTAACCGTGCAAATATTATCTACAATATCAGTTTTATATCTATGATATCAATCTCTTTCCAGTTGCAAAGCTTGGGTATATCCACTAGTATAAATACTATTGCTACTCATATCAAATAGAGACAAATGTACTATTGTGAAAGAAAAGTCAGTTTGAACTTGAGAGAAGTTTATGTAATTTCTTCATTTCTTCCAGATATTGTGTATTCTCCCATGAAGGGCATCATTTGTACAGTTTTTACTCGTAGTAAATAAGAATTTGTGTTCCTTAGTACCTCCTTTTCTGAAATCTCTAATTACAAACAGTTATTGCTGCAGCTCTATCAATAACTTATCTTCAATTACCAACAGAATATTACTTCTAGAAACATACCTTCCAACACAGATCAATATGAATATGGCTCAACTCTATTTCACTTATCTTCATATTGAGATGCACCTAGTCTACCTAACCGTTTCGCATGATGTACACTTATTGTCAAACTTCCCATTGTTCCCAATTAACAAATGGATAGGTTGCGTTGATGATACCTTACAAATCCTTGCAATGCCCATTTATTTGTAAATATATACATATGTGTATAAATACAAATATACATTTGCATGTTTCCATGCATACATACATACAACATCATATTCATACCAATACATTTATATTCATATAAGTATGTAGATATTTATATGCAAGAATACAATATAAACATATGTACATGTATGTCTACATATATGCAAATAGCTACACAAATGTAAATATAATATTCTCTTTTAATATTACTCATATATATATATATATATATATATATATATATATATATATATATATATATACGTTTTCACACAAAAAAATCTTCCTATATAAAGGATAGCATAAGCATAATAAACTAATCAAGTTAAATAATGATTAGTTTTAATAGTGTATATACGCATTATTTGTACACACATACAAGTATATATACAATTATATGTACAATAGAGGGAAAAAATTACCAAGTCTAAAATAGCATACGACACACAGGCAAATTTCAAAATTTTGCTTCTTTTCAACTACCTTATACCTCTATAACCACCACTTACCCCTCATTCAATCCCTTCCAAACAAAAATGGAAAAGGAATAGTCCCCACATAGTCTTTGACATGACATCAACAACACCCAAACAGAAAAAAATAACTTATTCCACCACTATCCCTTTCTCCATAACTTATCCCTTTTTTCTTATTCCTGAAACCAAACGATGCCTAAGTGTTTCTGAATCACCTAGAAAAAATTTTGAGGCTACAAAAGCAACAAGAAATGTTTGCTGTGACATATTTGTTGACTGGTTACCAACTAGCAAATCAGACATAACATATATGCTTCAGAACGATAAAAAGTAATTACCACTGAAAAAGAAACAATACCTTGACTCTGTAACCACGTTCCATTAGCCTCTTCACTGTGTCTGCTTTCAACTGAAGATCTTTTTTTTCCTTAAAGAAAGAATGATAACAGTCATAAACAAATAAGGAATTTGAAACATACTATCAGAATAGCCAATGTCCAATGAAATATGCTTAAGAACCTTTTTATAAAGAAAAATGAACCATGAGTTTCAAAATTTAGGTAGAAAAGCTTAGATGAAGGGCATGAAATGCTCACAATTTTTCCTCTGAACTTCACCTCTTTGTAATCTCCTGTACGCAAAGATGCATCACCCTGCAAAGTTACTTCAAGTCAACAGGAACAATAATTGATCTCACTAAGAACAACAGGGAACACTGGATGAGCTTGTGGAACTCTTTCTTCAATACAAAAAGATAACCACTAAAACTCCAAGAAGTGACATAAAATAACATTATTTGGTTCAACATGGACATAAACCACATTATGTGCCTGGACCAAAGGAAGAAATAAGTAATAGAACTATGATAAGAGTATGTATCAAGAAATAAGGCAGATGCTTTGGAAGGTGTTGATGGATTTAGGCCTGCAACACTTGAGGGCTACCAATTGTCTATATACATGGCAGAGTATGGTTTCAAAATAATCATTGTTCTGGATAGATTTATTTATTCCATTCAATTTGCAGAATTATTTCCATTAGCTAATGTATAGGCAATTGAGTGCTGCTTCTCTGACCATACTCCCAACCTATTTTAAATTTGAAAAAAACGTAACTATTGGAGGAAAATTTCAAAGCAACGGTGGCAGATTGGTTGGTAAGGCAACTGTATTTGGATCTCAAACAGCAACACAAGCCAAGAGGCCACAAGATCTGACAAGCTACCTGATTCAATATAAGAAGAATATTAAGGAAGAAAGAAGGAAAAACAAGAAGGATGTTTTGAATAAGATATCCAAGATGGATAGGCTCGAAAATAGCAGGGCCCACTCAGAGGAGGAGATTGTCAATAGGAAAAAAACTAGCCATAGTGTTTCAAGGAGGCTTCCAGCAGAAAGCTGAATGGCAACAAAGATCACAACAGATGTGGATCAAAGAAGAGGAAAAATACTAGGCTTTTCATATTGCTGTGAGCAGATGCTGCAGGAGAAACTTTATTGACAGTATCTGGGTCATTGTTTAAAACACTGGACCAGACTGGTTAGTCTATCTGGTTCGACCATTTATAGACCTCTAGTCAATCGGTTCAAATGGTTTTACTGGTTCAAATCTGGGATGTGGTTCACTTCTCAGACCAGCAGTTGAACTGGTTGGACCGGACCGGTTTTACAATAATAAACCAACCAGTTGAACCTATTTTCATTTGTTTCAAAATTCCAATTGGGGTGGGATTGTCATTTGCTCTGAACATCCATTTAGAGGGTGATTACATACGTAAATTCCCTTGCAAAATTGCAACTTTCCATCTTCATCCGCACCCATGATCAAAAAATTAAAAGAGTCAAACCTACAAAATTCTGTAACCAGTTACCAATCTCTCCCTCTCCCACCACTGAAGGGACACTTGCTTTCCCACCATTAGAACCAGCCAATTGAACTCCACTGCAGCCTGTTGCTTGCTGTGGCTTGCTTTAGGTAAACCATTTTTTGAGTTTTTTTTAAAAAAATGATGATGAGTAAGTCTTTTTTGTCATGTGTTCTTGATTTTATATAGTTCCCAATCCCAAGCGGTGCCTTGCTTTAGGTGAGCTCTTTTTTGTTTTGGTTTGTTCTCTTTATAATGATTAAGCCTTTTTTGTCGTGTTTTCGAGAATATATTGTGGGACGGTGACTTGGTCATTTTTTTAATTAGAAAATGTAAATGGGCAATTATGTATTCTTCTTTTTCTTCATTCAAGTTCATAGATGATGGACAATTTAATTGTGTTTTTTTCTTATAAAAGAACAATCATTTATGGTTTCATCAGTTTACCTAGCTTAGAGCTGGACTTACATCAATGAAATCCACCATTTATATTTCCATGCCATGTCATAACATTATTAGTTTGGAACTCTTTTTTTCTACGAGGAGTTGGAACTTGGAAGTTGCATATTGGAATTGAATTTCTTTAATTATGGAAATGCTTTATTTTATTATGTTTGCTTAGTCTTGATTGGAGATTTAAATACCGTCGACATGCCGTAGGCAAGGCCTTTTTTGGGAAAGTCTATGCCAACATGGTAAAGTTATCGAAATATAGGGACATTGTCAGTATGCCATCGACATGGTCGGTATACCAGCGAAATCGATGGTCATGCTGAAGCTGCTGCTAGTTTTTTTTACTACTTCTGTCATTTTTATTGACATGCATTGGCATGCCCTCAGCATTTCCACGACGTGCACTTGGCACGTTCATCAGCATGCCCATCGAAAAATGAACATTTCCATGGCATACCCTTGACATGCCCACAAAATGTACACTTAGAATTTCATTAGCACAACTTCGAAATCGACATTTCGAACCTTAGCTCGATTATCTCTATGGGTATTTATGTTTTATTTGATGATGAATATCCGACATTAACCATGACTCATAGCTTTGTCCAGTTAATAAAACTGGTCCAACCTGTCCGACCACCTAAATAATGTCAGTCCGATTTTATACCAGTCTGCAAATGCTAATATCATCACCAGTCCGCCCACTTTGAACGACTAGTCAGACCATATCAAACCTGAACCAAAACATTTTTGGTTCAATATCCAGTTCGTTTTTTTATACCTTGATCTGGGTGAAGGGCAGGCTGGTTTAAGGCAGACAAGAGGTTGGCATGGAGTTGGTGTAACACTTTAAATACTTCATCGAAGGAGATTTCCACTATAATGGAGATGGTTGGGACGGAATGTTTCTCATTTGACTGATGAGCAAGCTTCAAAGCTTATTAGACCCTTTAGCAGAAAGGAGGTTCTTGCTGCAATCAGATCAGGGAGCTCAATGTTGATGGTTTTTCTGTACTTTTCTTAAAGCTTTGGGATGTGGGCAAGGAAGACATTATGGCTACATTAAAAGAATTTCGGCGGGGTAAACTTGGCTTTGACATGATTAACAGATCACTACTCTTTTTTGTTTCCCAAGAAGGATTCAGCAGAGGATAGAGGATTTCACCCAATATCACTCTCTAATGCCATTTGTTTCATTGTGGCCAAGGTTTTGGAAAATAAACTTAAAGTGGCAATGTCAAACTTGGTGTCTAAGGTGTAATCAACCTTTATTAAGATGAGCACCGTTTGGTCAATGTGGTGGCAGTAGCTACAGAGATTGTGCCATATTGGGCAAAAAGCAAGGGGTGAAGAGTTTTGTGACATATTGGAAAAAACATGGGGTGAAGAGTTTTTTTATCAAAAGTCAACTTCTCCAAGGCTTAGGATTTTATAAGATGGCCTCCCCCCAAAGGCATCCTTGAAGAAGAGGGTTTTTGTTGCAAACGTAGTTGCAAAATTCGGAAACTTTCCTCGATTGATCATGGTTCAGAAAATAAACTTATTCCAGCAACTGAAATTTGTTTGAACAATAGGGAAATAGCCCAGATTAATAAATGAACATGCTCGACAATGGGGCAACCAAAATCTAATTCAGTTCTGCGAAAATCCCACAAATTACAATTGGCCACTGGAGGTGACGAACATGGTCTCGGCAACAAGCTACACAACTGCAAGTTGTGACCGTAACAAAGAGCCAAATAATTCCACGCAAAGTCACGATAACAGCAAATCTAAAGAAGGAAAATTGCAGTAACAGGGGTTTTAGTCATGCCAAGAGATACCCGGAAGTATTACGGCGTCAGAACTGTGGGTGGTTGCGGATGCGGGGCCGTGCAAGACAGTGCTGGTGATGATTGGGCAGTGGACGGCAGTGTTGGTTGGCCACTGCAATGTGGGTCTGCAGTGGTGCTGGTGGTCAGGGTGGAGGCGAAGGCTGGGTGGAGTCGGTCGCAGAGGTGCAGTGGTCGGTTGGGCTGACAAGGGCGGAGGAGGATCGCGGCTGTGGGGTCCGCTGGCAACAAGGCGTGGCTACACAGTTGGAGGTTGTTGGGTGTGTGACGGTCCAAGGTGGTGGGCTCGGCTGCGATGGCGATTGGTGGGAAGGAAAGGAGAGAAAGTGTGAGGCTGGAGGCGGCGATGACGAGATGGATGGGGATGCTTCGGTGGTGGGTTGCATTGGGGATGGGATCTGTGGTGGAGTTGGGAGAGAGAGGGAACGGATGTGGAGTGGTGACTACAATGGTGGGAGGGGTGACAAGAGAGAATGGGGGGGGGGGGGGGGGGGGGGGGGGGGGGGGGGGGAATGAATGGGTCATGGGTGAGGAATCGGGGTGACAAAAGCGAGGGAATTTCATACAGGAAGGGAGGGTGAGAGAGAATGGAGGTGAGAGAGAACAAGTAAGGGGATGAGGTAATGAGTTTTACAAGGGGAAAATTCCAAATGTCATTAATATCTCCTTCATTACAATATTTTTCCCCTTTTAAAGGGTCTGCAAAAATAAAAAGACAATTCTTGAAAGGATCAGTGGGACATGACATCCATTGGGAAGGGTGCATGGGATATTTTATAATAATGTCTACAAATAAAATGGCATATGGGAAGATATGCAAGGAGGCACTTGAATTTTTGCTATCTTCTCTTAGATTGCATCAATTTTCCGACAATTTGGGTGGCGTGGATGAAGCAATATGTGACTACAACATCCTTCTTTATGCCAGTGATGGCAAACCAGAAGGAGGGTGGGTTTAGCCCCGAAGAGGAGTTAGGCAAGGATGTTCCTTGGCTCCTACTTCTTCTGGCAACTGACACTTTGGACACTAGCTTTATGTGGGGATTCATCCTAACGAGGGATGAAAGAACCTTGATTCCAATGCTATTATATGTGGATGACATGCTTTTTTTGTAAAAGGAGGGGTGGCTAAGGTTGAGAAGGTTGCAAGTGTGTTACAGCTTTTTATGGACTTCTCTACGCTTTCCATCAATGATGAGAAGTCCACTTCTGTACCTTTTGATTTGGATGAGTCAGAGATTCTTGGATCCTTAGAGGCATTAAGAACTCCTCTGAAGGTGCTTGCACTTATGTACTTGGGGTTAACCCTACCTGTTGGTCCACTGCACTTCTCTTATTGGGGTTCGGTCCTTGACAGGTTAAGTTGTCTTGAGAGCTGGAGTATGGAGACTACTTTCCACAAAAACAAGATTGATCTTGTTGAAGTGTATCCTCGTTGAATTGTCTCTTCATATCAGCCTTTCACATGCCGAAGAAAGTTGAGGAGGTTGCCACAAGGCTAATGAGGAAGTTTTTTAGGAAGGGTTTGGTAGAGTGTTCCAAGGAATGGAATCTCATGCCTTCAATTTTTGCAATTTTGACCAAGTTGCATACTAGCACATTAAAGTCAAAATCAAAATTATAGGAAATCAACTACATACTAGCAAGGTTTTCTCAAAATGATGTTAAATCGTCAAAATCAAGGTATACTAGCAAAATTTTGCTAATATGGACTCAAACATTGACACATTGTCAACATAGATTGTTATTGTGGATATTTTTTGTAATTTTCCCTACTTTTTGGCCTATGGAAGGATTGGAGTTTCCTTATTTCCACTATATAGTATCAGGGCATGGTAGAGCTTGGTTAAGGTTGGGAGATCTCATTGACAAAAATCGAGGTATCTAAGGTCAATTTTCTTTGATCTCAACTCAATTTAGTTAGTATGAGTCACTTGGTGGTTAAAACAAAGTAGAAGCATTGTGAATTGTCATTGTATATTAACATAAATGTTTTGAATGATGTCCATGTTGCATGATTATAATTATCAAATATTGGTACTAACTACTAGTAGTAACTACTTGTAAGTATTAGTTAAATACCATTAAGCATGGAATTACGAGGTAAATGAGTACTTGATATTATGCTAACTAGTTTGAAATTAATTAGCAAATAGTTAATTCTTGGTTGGGGAAGTGGTGAGGTACTCTTGATATTATGTATGAAAATTAAAATGATAAACTTTTTTACTGTTAAGAAGTACCAATTAAGTGTTTGCAAGTTATTTACGTGGCCACAAACAAATCAAATTCTCTTTTTTGAGCAAATTTCCCTTTTTTGCAATTTAATCAGAGTACCTTGGCATGCCTCCAGCATTTCTCCAGCATGCCTCCATCTTTGATTATCAAAATCATCTGAATAGCAGTGTCAATTTACATCATTTCTTTGCCATACCTCCGGCATGCCTCCAAAATACATACCTTTGAAATCATTGAAACAACATCAATATCGACACATTGAACCTTGTTCCAAGGAAATGCATTTGGTAGGACAGAGCAAGATTTTCTCCTGATTGTAGATGCTGATTTGGGAGTGTGTGATCTTCATCTGATGAATCAGGCTCTTTTGACAAAATGGATCGCAAAGGCAATGAGGGGCGACACCACTCTTGTGTTGAATGGTTTGAGGGCCTCCTATGGAAAATGTTTGGATTGGGATAAGAAGTCTTCCAATTAGGGGTCATCGACTTTTTGGAAAGACTTGTTGCAAGTGATGCTATTCATGTTACACTTATTTAAGCCTAGCCTAGGGGATGAGAACAATATTCCGTTCTAGACAAATGTCCGGAGTCTGGACTGGTTTGGGCCATATGGCATGTAATTTTTCCAGAATTTTTGCCCTATTTTCTAACATGGAGGCATCTGTGGCATCCTGTTGGAGTTTTATGGGTAATTCCAGTCAAGGCAGCTGGCACCCAACCTTCTTGTCTAATCTGTTTGACCAGCATGCTGAAGAACTCATAATATTTATTCATCTCCAAGATAATAGTCAGGTTCAAGCCAACACCTGGTAAGGTGAATAGGTGGGTTGTGGAGGATGGCATTACCTCAGTGAAAAAGGTTTACTCACGATTGGTACAAACGCCTCTAAAATTAGAACCATCACTTAATTTGGAAGACAAAGATGTCGCAAAAAATCAAGATATTTTGTGGCTTCTAAGAAGGGGGAGGCTCATGACGAGTGCTCATAGACAGATTTTTCCATCTGTGTTGAATAGATGTGCATTCTACAATAAGGAACAGGAAACTTGCAACCACTTGTTCTTTTGGTGCCCCTCTGCTACATCTTTATGGGAGAGGATGGCCCCAGATTGGGTGGATACCACTTCTTGGAGAGCATTTCGTGGGAGCTTTTTGGCTAGGTGTAGAGGGTCAGGCTTGCGATGTTTTCAGCCTAGGAGTAACCATGCTATGTCTTTTATGGATGTTGTGGTTGCAGAGAAATGAGAGAATACTTAGACAAGAGCATTTTACTGTTGATAGGGGTGATTTTTTAATAGGCCTTCAGCCCAATTAATACCGCTCCTAAAAAAATAAAATACTCTGGATAGTCATGGCGCTCAATGACTATCCTTTTTTCTTTAAAAAAAAAAATGATCATTTGCATCCGTCCAAGAAAATATGGATCAAAGCAAACAAGGCTATAACTAATCCACAAATCATTTCACTTACTAAATCATGAAGATCCTGTGCGATGTAGTGTACTACTTGATTTTGAAAGCAAATAGAGGAAAATAGTGCAATGCAGAAAGATACATGGCCTAAAATGTGCACAATTTTAAAAGGGAATGCACAGATATCAGCATAGTAACAGAGGAGATGAGACACCTCGGAGGGACAAAATAGAGAGATAATTTGCAAAACCCCATAAAACCAAGCTAAAATGTAAAAGCATCTTCTAATAAATAAAAAGCTAGAGGGGGGAGAGAGAGAAAGAGAGAGAAGAGAGAACACTTTTCTAGATTTCGGTACCAAGGGAGATTGTGATGACAACTCCACAACCTTAAAGTTGGACAAATAGGACCATAGGTCCTCAACCTCAGGAAGCAAATATGTAGGGTAACCACCTTGTCATGTTAAAGAATCGTCTCTCTGATTTTGGCTCCATGATTTAACCTGATTTTGGAGTTAAGATTATCACCAGTGGCATTATTTATGCAAGACTTGAGTCTTCATTGAGGAGGAGGTGATTAATATCATAAACCAATACATGAGTTTAAAGGGGTGATAATCACGGGAGGTGACAAGGAGGCAGTTAATGAAGGTAGGAGGGAATGTGGTGGTAGCTGGAGGTGGAGAGGCAGGGAAAGGGGAGGTGCAAGGAAAGATAGAAAACAAGATATATGAGAATAAGGTTTTACATAGATGTCACCGAAAACTTGCAAAATTATTGCTAAAAAGTTGTTCCGTTTATAAAAATATCACTGCATCTATTTCCATTAGCTATCACTAATGCCATTGACTCCAAAAGATAGACAGTGGCATTCTTGTAAAAGGAGCAAGTTTTTAATGGCATATATATAAATATTGACAAAAAGAAGACTATTGTATAATTTTGCAGGTTTTCAGTGGCATCTATATAAAAACCCCACTCTACTCGTCTTCAACTATCACAGCTGAATTTTTACTTGCCCCACTTAACATGGCAAATTGTTTCATTGTAGTTGCGGTTATAGAGGTGGATTGTTCCCTTCCCCAAACTTCAAGGGTAAATCCACCGGGATTAAACTTCGGGCTACTCAAAGTTCAGGGGGCATTTCAGCACTTCTATCTTTTAATGTGGGTTAATAATAATAACTGTTTGGACAGCAGGAAGAAGGCCACATGGACAGCAACATGACAGTCAGCAGGTCACATGGCAGCCAATAAAGGCCCAGCAGGGTTGGCGGTCTAGAACGTCCTATGGATCAAGTTTGGATTTTCTTAGATGCCAAGTTAGCTATCTTTAGTAAACATGTTTTAGGAAAATAATTTGAGATTTATTTTCTTTATTAGAGATAACATCTTTTCTTATTAGAGACATGATTTATTTCCAATAATAGGGATATGTACTCTCTATAAAAGAAAGCCTTCCCTCTTTTGTAATCTTTGAGTCAATCAATAATACTTCTAAATTCCAAGACTCCTCTCCCTCTCTTCTTCCACATAGCAACCAACCACCCACCAAGGGCAGCCGACCCTCTCCCTGCCGCCCAGACCTGCTGGCCACCTTGCAGCAGGCCTCCTCCTCCTGCCAGCCACCTTGACCGGCCACAAGGAGATCGTCTGCCCTCCAGCAACAGCAACCACTGCTCTCCCTATCCACACACGTGGACAGTCCCTCATTGGGATTGTTTTCCCATGCATAAGGAGCATCCACGCTCTGAACTATGCCAATTCATGACATGGTATCAGAACCTTCGATCTAGGCTCTTCTTGGGGGATTCTCTACACGTGTAGGAAGGAGAAGAGAAAAAAAGGCCACGTTGTGTGTGATTTTTTCTGGAGGACCATCGGCTTCACCTTTTTTTTCAGGTGACCTTATACACGCCCCGAGAAATCGAGCACCTTACACTGGCTCATGGGGTGTAGGAGCAACGACACCAATTCAGATTGAAGGGGCACGTAGAACCCTCTAGCACGTCGAGGAACGCCAAGATCAAGTGTGTGGCTCTTGGGTATAGAAAAAGAGACAGAGACTCCTCTCAACCTTATAGAATGAAACGATGGTAGACTCAGAGATTTATACTACTTGAGAAAGCGTCTGAGATGAAAGATGCAGCTAGGAAGAAGTTGGAAAAGAGAGCCCATCAACTTATATAAAGACAATAGGCTACTCCAATAGCTACAACTTTGTAGGTTGTCAAAAAGGCAACAACTACGGAGGTGGCAAGAGGATGTGCATTAAGAGAAGACGGAGTGTTTGGTCGCATTATCACTGAGCCAAGTTCGGTAAGTAATCCCCTTCCCAGCCTCGACTTGAGGAGTGTGAAGAATAAATGTGTCACGTGGCTATGCCACATGGCAGTCTAGGAAACACTGAAAGGGCTGTTGGTCCTATGGGATTTTTGGTATGTCTTATGATCCAAGTTTGGTAGTCTTTAGCTTGATAGATTTGATTTTTAGAAAGTTTGTTTTAGATGATTTGTTCTTTCTAAAAATAGGGGATATGATTTGATTAGGATTTAGTCTATTACTTGTTTTAGAGAATTGTGATATGTTCTCTCTTTATAAAAGAGAGCCTTTTTAATCATCATAATACAAAGAGAGCCTTTGTATTACGAGAAGATGGAAGCATTATCTGAGGAGTTGGAGATCTACGAGCCACTATGTTGCGACAAGCAGGGGATACGCGAGCGGTTTGGCAATCCGCCAAGTTTTATCGAGATTGCATTCCGGTTATCGAGCTACTCGAGATTAAATCCTTGCTTCAAAACGAAAAATGGATCTTGAGACAATCTTCTGTTGTCTCCTCAAGATGGAGATCCCCAAGGATAAAGGCACGTCGAAAGGAGAGAGCTCTACACTTGCTATTTCAGAAGCAGGTGTAGGGCGAGAACGTGATCATGGACATGGACCTGGCCGCGTCTACCCAAAGTGCCAACACCATGGACGCAACAATCATCCACAAGACAAGTGTTGGGAGAAGTTCGGGAGACCACCACATGAGACTACTAGCACCTCACGTGTTGACTCCCTAACCCATGAAGACCTTGAGAAGCTACGGGCACTACTTTAAAAAGACAAGTCAACAACGGCCGTCACGACGACTATTCAGGTTGCCACAGCAACAATGACTCCAGAGGTCGCAAGAGGATTCGCCATTGACTCGTCAAAGGAGAAAACTAAGAGCTTGGCTCTCGAAGAAGGTAAATGGTGGGGCATCTAGCCTCACAAGTGGCAGACCAAGTCGTCAACCTCCCGACCTTCAACTTGAGGGAGAGTATTAAAACAGCAGGAAGAAGGCCACGTAGCAGTCAGCAAGCCACGTGGCAGTCAGCAGGCCACGTGGCAGCCAATAAAAGCCCAGTAGAGCTAGCAGTCTAGAAGGTCCTATGGTCCAATTTTGGATTTTCTTATGTGCCAAGTTAGCTATTTTTAGTAAACAAGTTTTAAGAAAATAATTGGAGATTTGTTTTCTTTATTAAAGATAAAATCTTTCCTTAAGAAAAAGACATTTTCTTATTAGAGATACGATTTCTTTCCAAGAATAAGGATATGTACCCTCTATAAAAGAGTCTTCCCTCTTTTGTAATCTGTAAGTCAATCAATAATACTTCCAAATTCTAAGACTCCTCTCCCTCTCTTCTTCCACATAACAGTCGACCACCCACCAAGGGTACTCAAACCTCTCCCTGCCGACCACCTTGCAACAAGCCTCCTCCTCCTGCCAACCATCTCTAACCGGCCACAAGGAGGCTGTCTGCTCTCCTGCAGTAGCAACCACTCTCTCCCTGATTGGGATTGTTTTCCCACGCATGATGAGCCTCCACGATCCGAACTACTCCAATTCTTGACAATAATGAAATAGCATTCCTTTGATACTATTTGCCACCAAACAGGTGCATGGGAACATTACATTATAAGAATGATCCCATAAGCATGTAAAGAATAGAGATTTTTTCCCATGATCGGGAGATGGGTCAGGCCAGGTTTTGAAATTTGAGTTGATGGCCTTGATGACAACCAAAAACCATTTGTTGGACTTTGTAATACATTCATAATATGTGATCCATAAAAAGGACCTGATATGTCCTGCCCAAGTTGGTTGAGGAGGCATTGGATGACAGGCACTATTTGTGCATGTAGAAAAGAGCATTCATTCTTACAAAAAACTATGCGTGACTTGGTAGGGTGTGGCCCAATGAATTGAGCATATTTCTCATAAGATGCATCAAGGATATAATCATAAAGGTCCAATAAATTTAAAAAAAGAGTGAAAAAGGAAGATTTTAAGGGCTTGTCAAAGGCTCAGTGAAATTGAAGCTAGCAACTTGTCCTGCTCCAAGATGAAAAAGCATTTGGTGGGCGTTCAAGAGCGTGCCTCCACATTTTAAGGTGTCAGTGCACCTCCTAGTTTGATGTGGGTGCACCTCTTTCTTTCTTCATTGTTACTAGTAAATATTTTAGCCCAAGTCAATTCATAAGTGGTTGCACAATCAATAAGCATGGGCATTGAGCCTAAGTTGCCATCCAATTTTATTTTATTTAAAAAAAATCCCCATTATTTATTTAAAAACAGTATACCAAGATATGATTTCACAGTCGCCAAATTTTCGAACTAAGACATTGAAAGAGACATCGAGGCTCACCTTGGTTTTTGCACGTTCTTTGAGGATTGCTTGTTTCTTAAACTTCTCCTTATGATAGTCCATGATTTTACAAACAGGAGGATCTGCTTCACGTGAAACCTGGTACCATGAGGAATATAACTTACAGGGAAACAGCCATATATGATGTTACAAAACAAAACGATACGTAGAATTTACATAGCACAACAAAACAGAAAAGAACTGGCATTGAGGGTATTCTGTTCAGAAGCTTCTTTTTTGCATAGGGCTTTGCACTTATTTTGCATAAGAAGCAATCCTTTACTCTTGCAATTACTCTCTCTTGGACCCTCTATCTCTCTCATTATCTCCCTTTCCCTCACCTCCTTCCTTGCTGTCCCACCTCTCTCCTCACATTTCCACTGCACCATCACCTTCATCACCATTCCACCACCACCCTTGACCCATCTAACACCACCACCACCCCTTCTACTTCCCCACACCGCTGCCAAATCTCACCCCTCCCCTTCCCATGCCACAACTACATCACCAATCCCTCCTTTATACTGCACCTCCAACTCTCTCGCCACTGCAGACCATGCCAATGCTGCAGAATTAGCATCACACAACAGTTTCTAATTGGGCTACAATATGTCCTTTTGCAACCCAATCTCATTTCCATTCTTTTCTCAATCCAACAAGTCATAAGGTTGGTCCTCGAAAAAAGTGTTCAGCGAACATCCAGAATTCGAATTCTCTAGCTATCCAGTTCGAATACTCAGTTTTCAAATTAATCCCCCAGGTTCATCAAGTTATTCTAACATATAATCCAAGACTGATTAAGTACTTAAATAATCATCCATTCCCATTCACGTGCGATTCATCACACTTAAATTTAGGGTTATCTGCGAAAATTTCTCAAGGGATACTATCTAAAAGCACTCGAGCATTAAAACTCATTTTTTCTGCAAATTATCCACTCTCACTTTAAACCAAGATAATATCCTAACCTCCACCAGATCGAGGTCGAGCTCCCTTGCACGTGCCAGAGCGCCCCTCCTCGAAACAATTCCATGACCTGCAAGCCAACAGATATCATCAACATCTCTTCAATCTACCAAAAGCCCATCAACAAACTACGACTTCACAAAGCGAAAAAAAAAAAAGGAAGAATCACATAGAAAGACGGTGCGAAAAAAACGGAGACATTAAAATAAGCAAGAGCAAACCCTAACCTTCGTCGGTGACAAGGCGGACGAACTCGGCGTCGATCTCCTCGTTGGTGCGGCACCCTCCCGCCGGCTTCTCCCCCCGCGCCTTCTCCCTCGCACTACTTATCCCCCTTCAAGACAATACGACGTGTAAGGCAGAGCTACGATCTCGATCGGGGGAGGGGAACAGGTGGAGGTGCGTGTGGGGGAAGAGACCTGAAGGGAGTGAACTGGACAGTGGCGCTGCTGTGGAGCAGGAGCACATCGAGGCTCCTCTCAAGGTGGCCGACCGGGCGGCTCCCCGGCGCCGTCCGATGGGCTACGTGGAGGCATCTCGCGGACTGGCGGGAGAGGAGCGACCGGAGCCTCTGGGCTCCTCCTATTCGGGACCAGAAGGGCATAAGGGGAAGAGGAAGGGAAGAGGGGATATTTGGGTGAGGGTTTATTATAACTCAGAGGAGGATTTGATTGGAAGTTTCGACTCGAGAAAGCGGCTAACTCCAATCGGATGAAGAGAAATCCACTCCATGATCAAAGAAGTTAAATTAGGTTGTTAGAAGATTTAATAATTAAAGTGAAGTATTGGGTTGAGTTAATTTTATCTTGACTTAAATTTAATTCAAAAAAATTCAACCTAACTCGAACATAAATATTATGTGAGTCGGACTCAGATCTTAATTTTTTAAAAAACTTAAGTTTAGATTTAACTTGACCTAAACCAAAAATAATCTAAATACGTCTGTTGGATCCATTTATATATAAATTTCATCTACCCCTACATGACCCCACCGAACTATCTTTCCCTTTTTTACTAAAAATAAATAAATATGAAATCTCAACCATCACTATATTGCCCACAAACAAAACCCACCAACCACAACAATCAGATGTGAGACCCTTTCCTCTCCTCTCCATCTAACTTCCTCTCTTTGGCAAGTCATCTCCAACATCGACAAGGACCTCACATCGACATGACTCTCTCCAGCTAAGGTTAGTCTCTTAACTCCTCTCCATTGTCCCCTTCTCCTCCTCCCAGTCGCCCTCCCCCTCCCCGTCAACCCCCCTCCTCCTCCTAGCAGTCCTCCTCGACGTCAACCTCACACAACCCCCACCTCCTCCCCTCGAACACCTCTTCCTTCCCTCCATCGACCCGACTCGAAAAGTTGGCCCAAAGATTAAAATTAGGCCTAGCCTGGCTTGGCTTTAGTCCCATAAACATGAGCCTTGACCTGAGCCCAGGCCTTAATTTTGTAAAAGTTTTGGCCTTAGGCCTAGCTTGTTACGACCTGACCCAGTTTTACACGAGAACCGGGCCAAATTACATTAATTATCCCAAGACCTGGTTGTTCAACAAATAATAAACCAAAATAATAACATTTTTCACACATGCACCATATCAAAAAAAAAAAAAAAAAAACAGGAAAGCAGTAAGATAAACCACGAACTGACAACAACACCGAAATAATAAAATAGAGTTCGCCGCATAGTCATCACATCACAGAGACGATGAAAGAGCAAAAGCAGAAATTAACAGCTATAAAGCTAGTACTCACTACAACAATAAAGAACGAAAATGAAGCTAACTACGACTGGGTGTAGCTAGACCCATCTCTGTCTACAGCCAATGAAACTAGCTGCTCACTCTCCTAACTTGGGTACAAGTAGAGTAAGCTTCAGCAAAAAGACAAGTAGGGGTCACAATAAAAAAATTAATTCGTGAGATATTTAAATACAGGTAAGAAAAATAACCATGACGTGTGTCGCATTCGATTCCCATTTTTTTAATTTATTTTCGTTGATTTATTTAGTTTTCTCTCACTAGTAGCCCTAAGGCTGGATCACCTTTTCTCTTATTTCACATGTCCCCTATGAGAACGTTCTCGTTGCGAAATTCACGTAATGCAGGGTGTGTACGCTAGCTATCATGGCCAGGAGAGTATCCCGTGTTTATTCTATACCCAGTCACCACCATGGAGTTATGGTCACAGCATAGCGGTGACTACCACGCACGTGATAGATGCACAGGGGCTACCTCACACTAGCACTTATCAGTCGTTTCCACTAACGGGTACGCACTAACAGCACATCACAGAACAATATAGGGGTTGTACCCCTCAACTAGTTTGCGTACCCTCACCTGACTATGTTGATTGGCTACACGGGCCCAACAGGAGTTGGTGTGGTCGTGAAATTACGCTATCGATAAATCTATTGTTGTAGGTGCAAAAACATATCGCTTTGAATTTATAAAACTGTCTTCAAAAAATACGAGAATAATATTGGAAGTACGACTCATTTTATAGGGAGGTAGAGATATCCAGATAATTTTCAATCTAACTAAGTCCATAACTTTTTTTATTTTTTTATATATAATAAAAGTAAATAAATGAAACAAGTACGAACATAAATATGAAAAAATACATAAATACAAATAAAAATTTTTATCACCACTAAAAAAATCAGAATACTACAAAAATAGGAAAAACAAAGAACATAAAAGAAAATAAGAGTCAAAGAGTGAGGGAAGAAATCCCACGAGGTCGTGACAGGGTTGAAGTAAATTGTCGACGGTCGTCAGTAAAGCATGTCCACAAAGGTGGGAACTCGCGAAGAGACATTGTGAAGGTGCGGAACACGTCGAAGAATCGTCAAGTGACAAGAGAAAACGCAGAAAAAAAAGTGCAAAAATAGAGGAGGAAGAGAGAGAAAATACGGAGAGAAAGAGAGGGAGAGAGAGAGGAAGAAGAAGAAGAAGAAGAAGAGAAGGATGGGGAAGAGGAGGAGAGGCGGTCACCGGAGGGAGGTCGTCGACGGCCAGAGGTTGTGACCACTCGGAGGAGAACGGAGCGTGCGGTCGAGGTTGATGGTGGCTTAATGCTCGTCGAGAACGTGTGGTCGCGAGGGGTCGCGGCCTCACGTCGAGGACGTGCGGACGTGGTGCGATGTTGAGAATCGGAGGGAGGAGTCGTGCACCGGTTGGAGAGAACGGAGGAGCGGTGGCCGCACGATCGAGTTGGAGGTCACGCTGGAGAAGACGTTTTTGTTTTGCGTTAGGGAGAGAGAGAACGAAGGTGGTGGGCGTCGGGGGTCTCCTGTGCGTGCGCTGGTGATGTGCACAAGGGGGGATGTGGTGGTGGCGCTCTGTTCCGACCGAAGGGGAGGGGGTTGTGCGTGGGTGGAGGTTAGCGAAGAAGAGGAAGATGAGAACGATGGGCACAGTGGTCGACCCTTTTTGGTTCGCGCGTGCGTGTGTTTTTGAGAGAGAGAGAGGATGCCCCCGGGGGGCATGCAATGGGACTTCATTTTATAATAGTTGGAGGGGGATAAAGTTTGTCGTGGCATTCGGTGGGGTCGTTTTGCGTGGGATGGGATAAATAGGTTTCGTGGGTTCGAGTGAGGGGGTTTGGGTGGTGATGGGATTCGGTTCTGTTTTGGCATATGGTGGGGGAGATGAGGGGATTCGGTGGTGATGGGGATAAAACGAATAGCAGGACGTGGGATTTTTTTTTTGTATCTGTTGGGAATAAATAAAATAAAATCGGAAATGGGATGGGGTTGAATGGGAAAAGTACGTAGGTTTTTTCTTTTTATTTTTATATTTAGTTTATTTGAAGGGTTATTCTCTCAAAAGAGGGGTTAACCTTCGTTTACTTAGCTGTTTAACCTCTCATTTGTTAACCTGGGTTTCGCAACTTTCACACGAGTTTGTCTAACATCAGTTTCAACTGGTGTTAGTCAAATCCGTGTTAAAATTCTATACCATTTCTGTTTCTAACATCTCTCATGTTTAATTTACCTAACACCACTACCAAGTAAACACCACAAGGGTTAACACCATAACTTAACACCAATTCAAGTAAACACAAATTGGTGTTAACACCACACCGCAAGTAAACACAATTACAGGTTAACACCAGTTTCACATTTTTTAACACTACTTTCCTAACCCCTCAAGTAAACTAGCCCTTAAAGTATGGTTTCGTTATTTGGTGGAAATGCGTGAGAATTTATCTGGTTGTTTGATAAAATTAGGTGGGTATGGGAATTGGATTTCTAGATAGACTACAGGCAAATCAGGTCTAGGTTTGGAAAGATAGCTCAACCTCTTCGTGTAATTTAGCTTAATCCAGTTTCTTCTCGTTGTTACACTTAAATCAGATTTATACCTGACACCTACACAGGTATAAACAATAATAGCAAGGTATCAGATGTAAGTAGTAATAAAATTATAACTAAACTCCAAAAAATGCAATATTTATAAAGTGCTATAATATGACTAATTTGGCCTCGTGGTGCTCGCCTATTCCTCGTGGGAACGATCTTGATTGCAGTCTTTTCCGAAGAGTAGAAGGCACATGTGATGCTCTCCTAGCCGGAAGAGCCCCCCGTGGTAATCCTACACCCAGTCAACTACTTCCGAAAGCATACAACCATGTCCGAAATGCATGGGAGGGCATGTCGCACGCCTTCCCAAAGCTACTCTTGCGCACGATAGAGCAGCACATCGTTATTTAGCTGAGCAAATCATATTGCGGTGCGGACTGCATGGCCGCAGCCGCGGAAATGGCGTACCTTCGCGAATACTTGCTTTCAGACGTTCGGTGTCGTCACCAGACGTCCAGCCCATCGTCTAGAAGCCACTCCAGACGTTTGATACTGGAAAAGTTCCAATATCAGAATGAGCTCTCGCTCATTGCGCCGCGCTTCGCCGCGGCTTCTCCCTCTCGACTGCAGTTCCGGCCGCAACAGGAAGTCGGGGATGGCTCCCCGACGCACTCCTCACGCACGTGCCACGGCGGCCGTGCGCACTCCGACGAGCCTCTCCGAGCTCGCAAGCTCAACCACCTCATCTCTTCACGCCGCTCCTCTTCGCCCTTACTCCCTCTCTCTTGCTCGTCTCTCTCACAGCAGTGGAGAGGAAGTAAGGTGGGGGTGGTGGAGTGGAGAGGAACGAGGAGAGGGCTCTTATATAGGCCACTGGGTTAAGGTTCAGCGAGGGGAAAAAGAGAGGAAGAGAGAGAAGGAAAAAGAGTCTGCGCGTTGGCTGCGCGCGGAACCAACTTTGGATACAGATTTTTCAATTTCCAGACGTCTGGGAAGGGATCCAGACGTCTAGCCATACGTCTGACTGATAGTGCAAACGTCTTAAAAGGCTCAAAATAGAACAGGTCTTTACATCATAACAAACTTAAAGGAGGTTTCGTCCCCGAAACTTGAACTAGATAGGGTGTAGAAAAGGAATATAACACGCATAACAAACTTAAAGAGGACCGAAGTCGATCCGAAAAGACGTACCCTCAAAAAGCTCCAGGTACCGCTCTCGCATTGCCGCCTCAGGCTCTCAGGTAGCCTCCTCGTATCGCTAGCTCCTCCACAAAACCTTCACTAGGGGTACCTGCTTCCATCTCAAACTCCGGACAGCTTTGTCTAGTATCTGCACTGGTCTCTCGGGGTAAGTCAGGTTGTCACCCACCTCGACACTCTCGTGGCTCAGAACGTGACTGGGATCGGCGACGTACTTCCTGAGGTTGGACACGTGGAACACGTCGTGCACACTAGAAAACTAGGGAGGAAGGGCAAGCCGGTAAGCAACAGGTCCTACCCGCTCCAGGACCTCAAAGGGCCCCACAAATCTCGGTGCAAGCTTCCCCTTCACCCCAAAACGCTGCAGGCCCCTCATGGGCGAAACACGAAGAAAGATGTGATCCCCACCTTGAACTCCACCTCCCTGCGTTTCTGGTCTGCATAACTCTTCTACATGCCCTTGACAGTGCGGAGTCATTTGTGAATCTGCTCTATCACCTCCTGACTCCGCCAGATCAGCCTGGAGCCAACCTCCCACTTGGTCCCCACCTCAACCCGACTCAAGGGCGCAGGACACCTCCGTCCGTACGGAGCCTCGTAAGGTGCCATGCTGGTGCTCGAGTGATAATTGTTGTTATATGTAAACTCTGCCAACTGCATTAGTCCCAAAGTGACTCGAATCGGCAGGAAACATGCTGTTTTCGTCAACCTGTCCATTATTGCTCAGGCTGCGTCGTGTCCTTGCTGGGTAATGAGTAGACCCACCACAAAGTTCATGGTGATGCTTTCCCACTTCCACTCTAGTACAAGAAGTGGCAGCAACGGCTTTGCAGGCCTCTAATGCTCGACCTTCAGCTGCTGGCACACCAAACACTGCTGCGCGAACTCACTCACATCCCGCTTCATTCCTCTCCACCAAAAAAGTCACATCTCAGATCATGATACATTTTCGTGTTCCCGGAATGTATAGTGAACCTAGACCCGTGCACCTCCGTCAGAAGCTCTCTCAACAACTTATCCCTGGGAACGCACCAGCGTCCCCTCATATGCAGCACCTCGTCAGTAAAAGAGAAGTCTCCTGGGTCCCCTGACAACACTATGTCTCGCAACGACTGCAGATACGGATCTGTCATCTGTCCTGTGATGATGCTGTCTATCAACTCTGGTCTCGTCTGTTATGTCACCGTCACTGCCTTACAATACCCCTGTGACTCTCAGGGTCGCCAACTGCCCAACTCCTCCATAAGTCTCCAATTTTGTGCCTGTAGACTGACCAAGTGGGCAGGGGCCTTTCGACTCAAGGCGTCAGCCACCACATTGGCCTTCCCCGGATGGTAGGAGATGCTGCCATCATAATCCTTCAGGAGCTTTAACCAACGTCTCTGTCTCATGTTAAGCTCCTTCTTATCAAACATGTACCTGAGGCTCTTATGATCTGTGAAAATCTCAAAGGTCTCACCGTAAAGGTAGTGCCTCCATGTCTTTAACGCGAAAATAATAGCTGCCAGCTCTAAGTCATGGGTAGGGTAGCTATGCTCATGGGGCTTTAGTTGCCGCGAAGTGTAAGCGACAACATGACCCCGCTGCATGAGTACACCCCCTAACCCCTGCAACAAAGCGTATGTGTAGACCACAAACCGCCACTGCTATCTGGGATGATAAGCATAAGAGCTGAAGTCAGTTACTCCTTCAACTCCTGAAAACATGCCTTATAAGCGTTTGTCCAGGCAAAGGGAACGTCCTTCCGGGTCAACTGAGTTATAGGACACGCAATCTGCGAGAATCCCCTAATAAATAGTCGGTAGTAACCTGCCAGTCCCAAGAAGCTACATATCTCTGTCACTATACGTGGCCTCTCCCACCTGAGTACGACCTCAACCTTGGCTGGATCCACAGCCAAGCCATCCCTTGAAATCACATGGCCCAAGAAAGTCACATGCCTCAACCAAAACTCGCACTTGCTATGTTTGGCATACAACCTACGTCGTCTCAAAGTGTCCAGAGCCATTCGCAAGTGATGTTCGTGCTGTGCCTGATCCCGCAAGTAAACGAGCACATCATCAACAAATACCACCACAAACTGGTCCAGATACGGTCTAGAAATCCGGTTCATCAAATCCATAAGGCAGCGAGGGCGTTGGTCAGCCAAAACGGCATGACCAAAGACTCGTAGTGTCAGTACCGGGTGCGGAAGGCTGTCTTGGAGACGTCGGTATCCATGATCCTCAACTGGTGGTAGCCTGATCTCAGATCTACCTTGGAGAGTACCGTGGCACCTTGCAACTGGTCAAACAAATCAATCCTCGACAACGGATGCTTGTTCTCGATGATGACCCTATTCAACTGTCTGTAGTCAACATAAAGTCGCAGGGTACCATCCTTCTTCACGAATAACACAGAGGCTCCCCACGGGAACGCACTGGGCCTCACAAAGCCCTTCCCCAACAGGTTTTGTAGTTGTGACTTGAGCTCTCGTAGCTCAAGTGGTGCCATCCGGTACTGTGTAGTAGAAATGGGGCTAGTCCCCTGTACCAGTGAGACCTCAAACTCTATCTCACGCTCGGGCAGTAGTCCTGGCAGCTCCTCTGGAAACACATCGGGGTACTCACCAACCACCGGAATGCTCTGAAAGTCCATCACGGAGCTGGGCTCTGCCACCACACACGCTAAAATGCCCCCACACCCCTGGCTCAAGAGTCTCGTTGCCCGAAGCGCAGACATGCACTTGAAACCTCCGTCCATCGGTTGTCCGCGAAACTCAAAGGAAGTCATCTCCAGTATAGAGAAGCCGATCTTCCTCTCAAAATAGTCCACCAAGGCGTGGTAAGCGAACAACCAATCCATCCCTAAAATCACGCCAAAATCCTCCATCGGTATCACAATTAGGTCAGCAGGGAGGCTGCGTCCCCCTATACTGACTGCACAGTTCGAGTAGACCTCCTCAACGACAAACAGCTGGCTACCTGGGCCTCTGATCACAAACGGATCCCCTAATAGAGTGCTATCGGACCCCAAACTAGCGATAAACTTGTGGAGCAAAAAAGTACATTGTATCAGAAACAAGAAAATACGTACTCCAAAAAGGCTAGAAATCGTAACCATACCTGTCACCGCAGAAACTAAAGCTCTGGCGTCTCCGTGAGTCAAGGCGTCATGAAGCCTCTCAATCCTGGGTGTAAACAAAATAGCCAAGCCCAAGGCTGGGCGAGTGACAGCTGGTCGGTATCCTCCTCATGGCTAGTAGCTGTGACCGCCAGATCGAACTCCAATACTCGGTGCTGGGAGCATCTGGTATGCCTCAGTCCTAAAGGGACAGTCCCTCCTCAAGTAGCCCAGCTGGCCACACTGGTAGCAGAGGGGGACTCGACTCTCTCCCTCGGTAGGTCCCTGCTGATGGCTAGGCAAGGGTCCAGTGTTGACAGGTGGCCCATGTCGGGGGCCCCCAAAGGCCACTGATGGCCCTTTGAGCTCTCCCACGGGTGCCGCATGCCTCCTTTGATCTCCTCTGACTGGCCTGGTGCTACGGTGACTCTGTCGTCCCACGGAAGACTCCCCCTCCGCACCCTCGGAAGGAAGATAAGGGGGCAGCGGAGTAGGCGGAAGCTGAAATTCTTCTCGAACGACCTCTCGAATCAACTGGACGAGGTCCTGGGACTGGACGCTCAGGAGGAGAGAAGGGGCAGCACAAAATCCAAGCCCGACACGTTTGCCCCTCCGGCCTCGTCCACGGCCTGTCTCGGGAACTCTCCGACAAGGCATCTCTTGCAAGGAGACGCGGAAGATAGAATAAAAGAGATCAACTCTAACGGACTTCTACGAAAAGGGACATTTCTCGGGACGACCTTACTCTGCTACCATCTTGTTACGACCCAATTCCCAAATCCCTATAAGACCTGAGACCGACTCGACTCAACTAATCCCAAGACCTAGTCGTCCAACAAAAAATAATCGAAAAGCAGGAAAATAAACCACATTCACTATGCAATGTAACTGATGAGAACCTCATCATGAACCCTAACTAGATTACTTTGATCTAATAAAATGAACAAAAGTTCCTACATAACCTAAAGGAAGGCCTAATTCAAGGAATTACTAATCTGAGAAGAGAACATGAAACAAGGGGTAAAACTGTAATTTTACCATTCCAGTGCATCAACAAAATTTCTAAAGGTCTAGACATAGGTCAATTGAACTTAATAAGAGAAAAAGGGGGATGGTTTGGTCAGAAAAGGGTTATGGTGAAATCTAGGAATTAAATACCATTCTGTAACCCTAAAACAAATCCACTTTAATTCACAAAGTTTCAGGAAAGATAAAAATAAAATAAACCCTCTAAAATTCATGGAAAAATATCCCATAGGGTTTATAACATTCAATTTGGCTTTAGGAACCTGTTTTGACTTACACTGTGGTCCATGCCCAATATTTGACCTAATTTGGGTTTTTGTGCAAAATGTCTAGTCAAAAGTGTTCAAACCTATAATACAACTTCTCCATTGGATTGCTTAGGTCAAAATTAGGTTTATGCCAAAATTTGGACCTAAGGGATGGTCGCCTTGACCCACTTTGCAAATTGGTCCTCTAAATTACTTTCTGACCCTCAACTTTTTGAAACCCTTGCAATTACCCCCTCACTCTTCTCGTCTCTTTCTTCATGCTTCCCGCCCTTCCTGCGCCTATTTAAGGAAGAGAAAACCACGCCGCTTCCTTGAAGCTCAAATTGGCCAGAGATCTCCCTCAAATTCGTCTCCTCACTCCAGCCGACTGCCCAAAGCTTCCACCAACTCCTCCCCCTTCTCGTCGCTCTGCCACCGTACCAATGGCAGAGCCAGCTCCACCATTCTCCTCTGCGCCGCGCCGTACCAACGCACGTCCTCTGACCCTCTTCCTCGTCGCCGTCTTCTTCCCCTGGGCATCTTCGTCTCCGGTGACGATAGGCACCCTCCTCTCACCCTCCGCCTCCCCCCTTCGCTTTGAACTCCTTAGATAAGTTCCCCTTTCTCCCCTCTTCATTTCCCCCTTATCTATTTCCTAAATCACTCACTGCCACACGCCGACCACCATCATCCCCTTCACCTCCGGCAACCAACTCCGGCGAGTTCGCTCCACCACCACAGACCACCTCCCTCCTCGCCGACCAGTCCCTAAGCACCGCCTCACCTCACTGACCATTTCCCCGCATTCCACGCACCGCGCCACTCACTCGAACCACCCCCCGAACACACCCACTCGCACTCACACAATGCGGCCTAGGCACACACTTACAGACACTACCACTCCACGCCAACACCCCCAGCACCTTTGCCGTGCTCTGGCAAACCTCCCCGAGCAATTTGATGTGGCCGCAAGGCCGTGTTCGTGTTTTCAGGTTCGCTGCCACCTCCGCCATTGACGCAAAGCTTGGAGCAAGCTTGCAAGCTGCTCTAGACCTTGCCAGACCCAGGTCTCGAGCCCAGGTCGCGCGGAGTCCCCTCGTGCACGCATCCAGGCTTTTGATTGGTGTCAAAGGACTCTGCAGCCTCGCCAATTGAGGAAACCCTATGCTACTACCGCGCGCGAACGAAGGTGGGACATTTAGTATCACCTCGGAAGTGGAAGGTCGCCTGCGCAAGCATAAATTGTAAAGTGGTTGTCGTCTTTGTTGATGTGGTTATTATAGTCATTATGGTATATGACAAAAACGGTCACCAGTCTAATACAATTTATTACTCGGAATAAAAAGTTTCCCGAGGTCGAACTCAGGGAGCAAACTAAAATTCCAGAAGCATATACATTCACAATATATATAAGGTTTTACAAAAAATTAAGAGAGAGAGAGAAAGAGAGAGAGGGTAATTGACTTTTTCTTCTTCTCTTTCTTCAGCTGGCTTTTCTCTTCAGCTTGTTTTCTTCTTCATTCTTCTTTTCTTCTTCTCTGCTTCTTTATTCTTCTTCAGCCTGTCTTCTTCTTTCTTCTTCTCCGCAGCTGCGGTTCCTCTTTCTTTTTTTTCTTCTTTCTTCTGCTCTGGCCCTTCTTCTTCTTTCTTTTCTTCTTCTCTTGCTACTGACTCTCCTTTTTCTTTCTTTTCTTCTTCTCTTGCTGCTGACTCTCCTTCTTTTTTGCTGACGTCTGATTCAGCGCTCAAAAGACTTAACTGCTCGGTTGCTACAGTGCAACTCCTCCTCTTTTCCTTCAGCTTCTTTCCTTCCTTTCTTCTTCTCTTTCTTCTTCCTTCTTCCTTCCTTCTTCTACCTTCTTCTTCTGCACACACACGCAAGTATCAGCGCAAAACCTACCCTACCTCTTCCCCGCGTCTCTCTCTCTCTCTTTGGATCTCTCTTTCGTAAGCTCTCCCAAAGCTGGGTAATCGGGTCGGGTCGCGTACCCGGGTCCAGGCGCACCGGCGTGGGTGGTGCGCGAGGAGTGCACAGGAGGGTGTCGGGTCGGGTCAGATCCGCGTGGGTGTGCCGCGGACAAGACCCGGTGATAGGTGAGGGACCTCACCCCGTGCATATTTTGAGGGAAGAGCCTATACCACTTTTTCAATTTAAGTGTGGGCGTTCGCCCATACACTTACAAGGTGGGACTAAAATCTGATAACACCACGCAAGGGGGTAGTAATTAGGTTGAATATGGCCCATCTTTAGAATAAAAGGCACAACATAAAGTAGAATAGGAGCATTGCATGCATCAAGTACCAAGATTGCTTATAAACTGTATTAATGGCCATTTGTGTAAAGCATTTGTCAAAGCAGGCCTCAGATGAGCAATCGGACCGCACGGATGGATTCAGGACGACGAACGGAGTCTAACGGACTCAAAATCGGCCAAATCCGACATCCGGAGCTCCCACAATGGGCCCAAGAAATCCTGACCGTTGATCTGGAGATCAACGGCCTAGAACGCGCCACGTCGCCCCGCCCCCGCCGCCCGCACGCCCCCAAGCCAGCCAAGGACGCATCTCGGCCGTTGATCTTCGATCGAACGGCCGAGATCCGCGCGCTCGCCCGCGGTCGCCGCGACAAAGCGCGGGCGTGGCGCAACGGTTAGCGCGCACGCCCGCGTCGCGGCGACGCGCGTTCGATTCGCGCGGAGCGAAAATCATCTGCGGGCGAAGGGCGCGGCAAAATTGAGCCGCGCGATCAGAAGCGAGCGGCTAGGATCGCGCCACGCGGCGCGACGACAGCGCCCCACCTCCCACGCGCGCGCGCACGCCGGGCGGAAACGCGCGCGCGCACGCGCGCCCGAAGCGCGATCCTAGCGCAGGCGCGGGAGGATCTCAGCCGTCCGATCATCAATCGGACGGCTCTCGTTCGACGCCCACGGATCGCGCCTGAAGAGAGAGAGGGGCGGGCGGCTGACCGGCGGCAGAAGACCTTCACCGACGTATATGGAAGCGGTTTTAGCGACGTTCTGGATGTCGCTAAAGCACATTCTTCTTTTAGGAAGCCCTTAACTCTATTTAAACCCCCTTCTACCACCATTCAAGGATGCTCTCCCACTGGCAACTACTCCACTCCTCTCCTAGCTAGTCTTAGGCACTCTTGTAATCGCCGGAGACGACGAGCCGCCGACGGAGCCTCCTCCACCGCCGTGGCTGCCTCGTCGCTCTCCACTCTCTCTCTACCTCTCTCTCTCTCTTTTAAGCTTTCATTTACTTTTGTTGAAGCATGTATTTAATATTGTAAACCATGAACTATGAATGCATGTTTAATGAAATTGTTTTTCATTTAGTTGCCTTTTTAATTTCTGTTTAAAGTGCAAGATCAAAACCAAGAGCTTTCTAACCCTAAACTCTCTTTATCTCTCGCTTTTCAAAACCGTTTCTTTCGCAAGCAAAACTCCGCCTTTTTCGTGACAACAAGTGGTAAACAAAATCCGATTTCCACGCCTCCCTGAGATCGACACTCGGACTCACCTCCGTTTACTTCTTTTAAAACCGACGTATCAAGTGCAACTATAACGACACCTCTTAACACACACGCACGAAGGCACGTCAGTTTTTGGCGCCGTTGCCGGGGAGGCAACGGATTTGTTTTATCACCTCCATTCCACCTTCATTCTCATATCGTCTAATGCCCTATTTTCCTTTTTACTTGATGGTTGCAGGAATTCGGCGCATGGACGGCGAAGCGACGCATTCCACTATGGTAGCAAGGAAGTAGGCGCCTCGAGGACCGATAGTAAGTACTCTCTCTCTCATTGTTTGCTTGCGTGAAAAAGCTAAAAAAATCATAAAAACTAAAAAAATTGGCGTGGTGAATGATTGCTTGACCCACATTCTTAACACACCACCCTACAAAAAAATGTACACTCTAATATACTGGACAAATTCTTGGAGTGTTCTTTTCTTTTTCTCTTGAGTGGTGTTTGCGAAGCCACCGTGAGTTGACCTGGGCCGCATCACTCAACCCTAAAAACTAACTCATCTAATAGTAGCTGCACGATCTTTAGGATGAGTACACTAGGGTTTTTAGAGCCTCTACAAGATAAAAAGGAAATCTACTTTCACCAAGTTGTGTGTAGAACTTGACGTGCCCTTTGAAACTTGTCTGAAAGCATTAAGACACGTCAACCCTAAAAAACACTAAAGTAAGGATGAAACATTAAAAGACACCACACCCTAAAAATTCTTGCTTTAAAACCCTGTTTTGTAGAAGCACACACCTTGAAAAGTGGAAAATTAAGAGGCACCACCCCAATCAACGCCTCATCACATTACCCTAAGCACAAGCACTATCCTAACCCGTTAAAACTGAGTAGACGTGCCCTAGGCAGGACTGAGTTAAGTCTCAAAAGGTGAGGTTTTGTTCGCTAGGCACTTGGCTTTCATTCCCTTGGTAGAATCTGGTGGCTAGGCTGCGGGGCAGTGTCAAACGACCGCGGTTGTGGGGTCTATGGAACCGGAGGCGCAAGCCAAAGGAAGAACCTTCCCTGCAATCCCCTCGTAATCAACCTGGCCAGATTAGCCTGGGGAAGGGGAGTCCAGTGCTTACGAACTTAATCAACCTTTGTGAGATTTCCAGGTCTCCTAAGGAGTACACCATAAGGACTAGGCTTGTTTGCTTTGTTGAGGACACAACTCTCTCGCATCTGTTCTTCCCGCATCCCTCCATTTCTTCCAAACCATGGATTTCAATGCCTATCCATCTTACCCAAACTACCCCCAACAGGATTTGTATGCTAACCCAAGTGGACCATACCCACAGCCTACTTGGGCTAACCAATCACCAAGTTGGGGATGCAACCTGGAATACCCCTCTTGGCCCAACTATGACCAAACCACACCAACCACTTATTGGAATACACCCAACATAGCCACCCAAGGGTACGATTCAAATCATGGGGCTCCATATCTCGATTGTCCTCACGATGCCTCCTCATTTAGGTCCGACCCGCTCTACTGTGATAGGACCTACACTTTAGGAGAACACCAAGAACCCTACCCATCTCAAGATAATAACCAAGAAAGGTCATCTGAATTCAACAACCTTGCCTACTTGACCTTTGGATTAGAAGGAGTTCTAGACAAATGGAAATCAGAAAATGATCAGAAATCTAGGCAAGCCCAGGATCATCAACCTCTGATTTGGTCCCCTGATGAAGAATCTGACTGGGAGGAGGACTTAGAACCTGAACTATTCTGGAGTAGGACCAAACAGAGAATGGTTCCTCTTGAAGAACTGGACCCTGAACATGATAGAATAGAGGACCCACCCAAGAACTTAAACACCAATATGGATTCTGATCCACAACCTCAACCATACTCTCTTAACCTGGATTTCAAGGAGGAAATCCAAAGGACACCAAATGACACCATGTCAATTCTTGATAACCTCCAGTTAGAACTACACAGACAGAATCAAGAATTGGTTAAAGGGCAACATGCCATGTTGGAGTTGTTCCAACAATTGGGGGAAGAAGGCCAAAGAAAGCTGTTGCATACAACGCCATTCATGGAATTCATAAAGCAAGGACCTACCATGATCAATTGGACTACACCTAGTCATCCTGATTTGGTTCAGTCCACCATTGATACCCCTCAGGAGTTGGATAGCTCAGTGGATAAGGACAGTAAGGATTCCTTGGAACACAATTTGGGGAGCATTGAGAACAAACATCAGGAGGAAACTGAGAAGGTGAGGGGAGAGACCTTGGAATCTGAATCTAATCGGCTCAAGACAAGTAATCCGGTGGGAGTAGCAGCCAACGTCGGAAATGGAGAATGGAGTTACAATTTCAAAGAAATTGATTATGAATCGGTTAGAATCCCCATCACAAATTTGGAGGAGGGCCGAGAGAAAGAATATGATCTAGAGGATGAAATTGACCCTACCTCTAATGCAACCCCAAACAGTGAATCTGATACAAAGGAGGTTGAAGAAAATATTCTTGAGATCAAGGGCTTGGAGGGAATGAGCAATGAAATCATAGTTGCGGAAGAGATGGATTCGTCTTTGAAGAGAAGACTCATGCTTGGTTGTAGGGCTCAGTATGAAACTCTGGACTTTGTTACTTGCCCTACCAGAATAAAGATCCCGCAACCCGAATGCACTAGAATTGATACACTTTCGATGGATTACAATTTTATGGGGACACAAGCTGAATATAAGACCTACATCTTTAGTGTTTGGCATGTCATATTTGGGGTGCGTTCGTCCACAGCAACTTGTTTGCATGCCCACAAACTAAGAGAGGATCTGACACGGGCATGCATGATATATCTGTTACAGAATTCCCGCCCCTTAGGAACGGGACTCCACCACAACCTTATCCGCATCTGTGGACTTCTGATTTTAGGTCTGGTTAATTTTGAACATACCTTCTTGACCCAAGTCATTCCTGTTTGTGCACCGCCCAGCTGGAGGCGTTAAACTCAGCGCTTCCTGGGAGGCAACCCAGCGGATTCAGACTGATCTGGTAGTTTACGTCACTCAGGTACTATCTTTTTGAACCCTTCTGCATCCATGCATCTGCCAATGAGGACATTGTCCAACTTAAGCATGGGGGGGATGGTAAATTGCATAATCCTGAGTTTAATTAATCAGTCTGAATGAATAAATTAATTGATTAAAAAAAAAAAAAATTGAATTTAGGAAGAAAAACTTAGGCATTAGAAACTTGTCAATAGTGGGAAATAATACAAAAAGAACTTAAACGCTTAGACTTTTCAGGCCTTCAGGCTTAATCAGCCCTAGTGTCCATTAAAATATGGATTTAGCGGCGAATCCTTGCAACTTTAAGCTATTCTAATCCACCTAATAAATAAGGTGATAAGTATACGACTTATCAACTCATCCTCTAACTCAGGAAAACTTTGAGTCTAAGCATCTGCACACATTTCTGCACATACTCACTTCTCGGAGATTTTGACAGAAATTGGGTAGCTAATGAACTCTCTAGGGTGGTATGGCTGGCAAGTTGTCGTGGGTAACAGCCCATTGGCAGGTTGTCCAGAACCCAGCCACAGGCCATTTCTTTTTCACTGCCTCTAGGTACATTTGAGATTAGGGAAGCCACCTACGTAAAAAAAAAATAATAATAATTAAAAAAAAAAAAGGGGAAAAGAAGAAAAGAAAATAAACCACACTTCACCGCACAAGTATGGCTGGCAAGTGATCGTGGGTAACAGCCCATTGGTCGGTTGTCCAGAGCCCAGCTCAATAATTGCACAAAAAAAGAAGACCAAAAACACCTAAGGAAGAAGCGGGGAAGTAGTACAAGCCGGGGAGATATACACTGGAAAATCCTTGTGTTGACCCCAAGTAAAATGAACGCAGGGAGAAAGCTACCAATCGAACAAATACACCTTCAGGCAAAAATTTATTTTCTTTTCCGGTCACCTAGAGGCGTAGAAACTCGAAGTCTGTCTCAATTACCGTTAAGTAAGTCTATCACAACATTCACACCAAGATGCTTAGCACTTAGGGTTTTGACCGAGTTTTGGGTGGGTTGGGTAGCCGTAAAAAGTTACCAACCCACACTGAAATCTAAAAATTCTAAAAAGACATATATAGATATATACGTATACATAAGTATAGTTATATATATACAAAGCAAGGATTCGGGTGATTCGTATTTTGGCAGACACCCGGGCGCTGCTTAGTCTTTGTAGATTAAGATCTTCGTATAGTTCCTCTTATTGACAAGTAACGAAGTGCCTAAGCAATTACTTCTTGAATTCGCCAAAGAAATAAAGGCTAGAATAAACCTTGCTAGGGACTAGCAAGGAGTAAGCATGGGGGTATGATAACACCACGCAAGGGGGTAGTAATTAGGTTGAATATGGCCCATCTTTAGAATAAAAGGCACAACATAAAGTAGAATAGGAGCATTGCATGCATCAAGTACCAAGATTGCTTATAAACTGTATTAATGGCCATTTGTGTAAAGCATTTGTCAAAGCAGGCCTCAGATGAGCAATCGGACCGCACGGATGGATTCAGGACGACGAACGGAGTCTAACGGACTCAAAATCGGCCAAATCCGACATCCGGAGCTCCCACAATGGGCCCAAGAAATCCTGACCGTTGATCTGGAGATCAACGGCCTAGAACGCGCCACGTCGCCCCGCCCCCGCCGCCCGCACGCCCCCAAGCCAGCCAAGGACGCATCTCGGCCGTTGATCTTCGATCGAACGGCCGAGATCCGCGCGCTCGCCCGCGGTCGCCGCGACAAAGCGCGGGCGTGGCGCAACGGTTAGCGCGCACGCCCGCGTCGCGGCGACGCGCGTTCGATTCGCGCGGAGCGAAAATCATCTGCGGGCGAAGGGCGCGGCAAAATTGAGCCGCGCGATCAGAAGCGAGCGGCTAGGATCGCGCCACGCGGCGCGACGACAGCGCCCCACCTCCCACGCGCGCGCGCACGCCGGGCGGAAACGCGCGCGCGCACGCGCGCCCGAAGCGCGATCCTAGCGCAGGCGCGGGAGGATCTCAGCCGTCCGATCATCAATCGGACGGCTCTCGTTCGACGCCCACGGATCGCGCCTGAAGAGAGAGAGGGGCGGGCGGCTGACCGGCGGCAGAAGACCTTCACCGACGTATATGGAAGCGGTTTTAGCGACGTTCTGGATGTCGCTAAAGCACATTCTTCTTTTAGGAAGCCCTTAACTCTATTTAAACCCCCTTCTACCACCATTCAAGGATGCTCTCCCACTGGCAACTACTCCACTCCTCTCCTAGCTAGTCTTAGGCACTCTTGTAATCGCCGGAGACGACGAGCCGCCGACGGAGCCTCCTCCACCGCCGTGGCTGCCTCGTCGCTCTCCACTCTCTCTCTACCTCTCTCTCTCTCTTTTAAGCTTTCATTTACTTTTGTTGAAGCATGTATTTAATATTGTAAACCATGAACTATGAATGCATGTTTAATGAAATTGTTTTTCATTTAGTTGCCTTTTTAATTTCTGTTTAAAGTGCAAGATCAAAACCAAGAGCTTTCTAACCCTAAACTCTCTCTATCTCTCGCTTTTCAAAACCGTTTCTTTCGCAAGCAAAACTCCGCCTTTTTCGTGACAACAAGTGGTAAACAAAATCCGATTTCCACGCCTCCCTGAGATCGACACTCGGACTCACCTCCGTTTACTTCTTTTAAAACCGACGTATCAAGTGCAACTATAACGACACCTCTTAACACACACGCACGAAGGCACGTCAAAATCCCACCTCCGCTCCGCTCGCCCGCAAGCAAGAAGCAGCTGGCAATTGGGCAGCAGCGAAGGCTTTACGCTCCCAATTGAGAACCTGGGTGCCTTTGCGGACGTGCCCCGTGTTGCCTGGAGCCCACGCCTGGAGCTGAAGAGACCTGGAGCTGCCTGCGAAGCAACTCCTGCTGCTCGTCAATGGTGGCGAGGAGGGTGAACCCTGAAATCACGAAGACAGCCTCACGGCCACGTTAGACAACACAGGGAGCTTCGCTAGAGTGTGGCGAAGGCTGTGCGAGGGGTGGCGTGCTGTGAGAGTGCCCGTGGTCGTGCGCCTAGGGCAACCTGCGTGTGTGGAAGTGGGTGTGTTCGGGGGGTTCTCAGAGTGTGTAGGGTGGTGAATGGAGTAGGGGAAACGCTAGAGTGGAGTGAGGGGGAGCTTCTGGGCTTGTCGGCGAGGGGTGGAAAGGTCTATGGAAGTGGAGCGAACTCACCGGAGATGGTGGCCGGAGGTGGAGCAGATGAAGGTGGTCGTGGCAGTCGAGGGGTTTAAAATACTAATTCAAGAAGGGAAAAGTGCGAGGAGTAAGGAGAAAGTTCCTACCTACTTAATCGACGAAGAGGGAGAGGAAGACTATCCGACGTGTGCCTGCCGGAGCTGGGGACGAAGATGCCCAAAGGGGGAGTGACGGCGACGAGGAAGAGATCTGAGGATGCCAGCTGGTGCGGCCTGGCGTGGGACGACGAGGCAGAGTGGGCTCTGCTGCAGGTATGGCAGCAGAGCGACGAGGAGGAGGAGGAGAGTTCGCCAAAAGCTAGGGCAGTCTGACCGGAGAGAGAGGAGACGAAAGAGGGGGATTTTCTCGGCCAGAACTAGCTTGGAGTGGACAGCAGCCCCTGCCGCTCCTTATAAAGGTGCTGGCGAGGAGAGTGGCCCGAGGGAGCGACGTGGGGAGCTCGCTGGAGATGGCCGAAGATAGAGACCCATGCCTTTCGTGCATTCTCACGAGAGGCATGGGCAGCTGCAGGTCACAAGGGAGGGTCCCTGCGACAGAGGACGACGTAGGGAACCCCCCGTTCATTCCTGAGAATAGGCGCCATACCCTGCGCGGTGCCATCCTCCGCGCAAGGTCGCCGGAGGTATGGTGCCTGCGCAGAGTGGTAGGAAAGACCGTTCTGCAAAGAACAACGGGAAAGATAGGAGGCTATGTGTAAGGGTTTCAAAAGATAAGGGTCAAAAAGTAATTCAAGAGGACCAATTTGTAAAGTCAGTCAAGATGGTCTTCTCTTAAGCCCAAATTTTTGTACCATCCTAATTTGAACCTAAGGAATTTAATGGTAAAATTTGATTTTATGTTTGACCACGTTTGGTCGGTCAATTTGCGTAAAAACTCAAATTAGGTCATAAATTGGGCATGGTTCTCATTTTAGGTCAAAATAGGTTGCAAAGGTCAAATTGAAGGTTCTAAGCCCTAAGGAATATTTTTCCATGAATTTTAGAGGGTTTAGTTGATTTTTATCCTACCTCGAACCTCGTGAATTAAAGTAGATTTGTTTTAGGGTTATAGAATGCCATTTAATTCCTAGAAGTTGCTATAACCCTTTTCAGATCAGATTATCCCACTTCCTTCCTCATTAAGCATATTTGACCTGTATTTAGATCCTTAGGTACCCTTTTTGTATACTGTATTGGTAAAATTACAGTTTTACCCTTTATGATTTGTTTTACTCTTCAATTCAGAATTCTCTGAGTTAAGCTTCTCTTTAGGTTTTGTAGGAGCTTCTTCATACTTATTTAGATTAAATTATGCTAGTTAGGGTTCATGATGAGGCTCTCATCATAAAGCTGTATAGGGCTTATCGCCTCCAACTACACGGGGTAAGGTCCCTCGCCCACCACTCGGCCTCGTCGCGACCCACACCTCCGCGGAATTGGTCTTGACCCGTTTACCCTTACCCTGCTCTCCTCATGCTCCACCCACGCCGGTGCTCCTGGACCCGGGAGCACGTAACCCAACCCGATTACCCGGCTAGCTCTGGTAGAGCGAAGAGAGAAATAGAGAGAGAGAGAGACGCTGGGAGTGTAGGGGTAGGTTTTGCTTCTCCGTGCCTATGCAAGGAAGAAGGAGGAAGAGGCAGCACCTGCAGGGAAGAAGAAGAAAGAAGAAGGCAGAGGAAGCAGCTGAAGAATAAGAAGAAGACGGAAGAGGCGCAGCACAGTGCAAAAGGAGCTGAAGAAGAAAAGAACTGTAGAGGCCAAGGAAGGAGGAGACGCAGCAGCTTAAGAGAGAAGAAGAAGCCAAAGAGGAAAAGAAGAAAAGAGAAGGAGGGAGCTGCCGCAAAGAGGAAAGAAAGCCAAGCAGAAAAGAAAGAGGAGAAGAAGAAGAAGCCAAAGAGAAGAAAGGAAGAAGAGGAAGGTGTGATACTGTAGTAAAAGGCAGTTAAGGCGTCTGATTCAAAGAATCAGACGTCTGAAGACAGAGAAAGAAGAGAAGAGAGAAAGCAAAGAAGAAAGAGAGAAGAGGAGAAGAAGAAAAGAAAAACAGAGAATCTATTTCTTTTTGCCTTTATAACATTTATCTTCCTTGAACATATTTGAGAATTGTGATTTTTTTTGCTTCTAAATACCGAATTGCTCCTTGAGTTCGACCTCGAAATGTTTTTGAATTTCGAGTAATAAATAAAATAAAATGTGATAATCGTTTTTCGCAATATACTACAACGCGTATCTTTTGAAAACCGCGACAAACGATCGATCAGCAGTAACTAACAGTAAAAGCGTACAAGCAGTAAGGAAAGTAAAAGCTGCTAATTAGTACATACCACCACAATAACGGTATGGTAGAATAAAAGTACAGTAATAGAAACAGTAAACAAGTCTGAAACTCACTAATAAAAAGGAAGTACAATAACAGTAAGAAACTACTGCTGGGCTCGATTAGGCCCAGCACCCTCTGTAGCCGGTAACTCGGGCTGCTCAACTCCTGGACCTGTAAAGGGTTATGAGAAAATGGAGTTAGCGAACGCTGAGTAGAGTGGTAACCAGAATATCTAAAGCAGTAAAAGCTAGCAGGTAAATTTATCTTTTCCAATTATTTTATTTTACAAGTAATTCCTTTTCACCCCATTGGTTTACTTCCAGATTTCTTTCTTGATCTCGCATGTTTCTCGTGGGAACGATCTTGATTGCAGTCTTTTCCGAAGAGTAGAAGGCACACGTGGTGCTCTCCTGGTCAAGAGAGTCCTCTGTGATAGCCCTACACCTAGTCAACCATCCCGAGGTCACTATCTAGATGTAGCGGTGATTACGGCACGCGCGATAAGCGCATGGGTAGCTACCCCGCACTGGCACGCGGTCAGTCGTTTCCGCTAGTGGGTATGCCCAAAGTACAGCACGGAATAGTATAGGGCCTATCCCTCTCAGCAACAGGGGTCTAGTCCCTCAGAATCAAGCAGGAGCCTCGCCCCTCCACAGTCCACGCACCCTCGTCTTACTACCTCGGTTTGCCCAGAGGGCCAAAAAAAGTAGGTGTAGGTTGGCTAGCTTAACCCCGGGCCCCGTGGGGTAGCTAGCTCCCTCCCTACACTAGTAGCTCACCTCAGTACTGCGAACGCGAGGGTGGACAAGAGTCGGTGTAGCGTGGCCAATCCTAACCCCAGGTCATAACCCAAGGGAGGCTAGCTCGACTCTACACTAAAGGGGACAGTTGCTCTCCTTGGTACCACGTACACAAGGACCAGCACACTTCCCGTCCACAATTCCAGGCCTTTCCATTCATCCACAGGAGCTCTACTCCTAGCTCCCCGTATGATTCATGCTCATATTCACCATATTATTCCATACCAGGTTTCATCATTCACAATTCCATTCTCGTATTATACACATGAAGCTCGTATTTCCACAATTAACATACGCAACAAGTGATATTACAGTAACTGTTTAGTTATCTCAGGCATTTCATATTTTAACAGGCAGCTCATATTTATTAATAGGCAGTTGTTTACCATTTAGCTCATTCATTTATGACTGCAATCTCAATCATGCATACAAATAGTGTAACTATTTCTCGTCCTAGGGTTCATGCCACATCTTAGGTTTCTAGATATCTAATTTTCATTTATGTATTCATGTTTTATAAATAGAATAGGGGGAAATCACCCTACCAGATAATCCGAGAGTACTGGGGGCTCAAACGGCAGACTCATGTACCTCTGCAATCCCCAGACACGCAACAGGTCGAAGTCCTATACCAAGGAACACATCATAGCGGGACGTTCAGAACAATATATAAGGATTTCTAACATGTAGAGGAACTCACAAGGAAACCACAGATATCTCGTTTGCGTAAAACAGACCCCAATCGGATCCTAAACGGGTCAAAACAGATCTGCAGAACCAAATCAGACGTCTGGAACAAGGTTCAAACGTCTTAAAAGTCACCAGAGTTTCACCTCAAGTCCCTGCGTTGACCTCAGATGTCCAGGACTCCTATTTGACCGTCTGGACTTAGCTCCAAACGTCCGACCTATCCTTCAGTCATCTGGGAATGCCTTCGGCCGTCTGGTAAGTTGTCCAGACGTCCGAAATGCGTGGGAGGGCATGCTGCGCGCCTTCCTAAAGCTGCTCCTGCGCACGACAGAGTAGCACGTCCTTATTTAGCCAAGCAAATCATACTGCGATGCAGCCTGCATGGTCGCAGCCGCAGAAATGGTGTACCTTCACGAATACCTACTTTCAGACGTCCGGTGTCGTCACCAGATGTCCAGCCCATCGTCTGGAAGCCACTCCAGACGTCTGATACTGGAAAAGTTCCAATATCAGAACGAGCTCTCCCTCCTTGCGCCGCACTCCGCCGCAGCTTCTCCCTCTCAGTTGTAGCTCCAGCCGCAGCAGGAAGTCGGGGACAGCTCCCCGATGCACTCCTCCTCATGCACACACCATGGCGGCCGTGCGCACTCCGGCGAGCCTCTCCGAGCTCAACCTCCTCCTCCTCACCCTTGCTCCCTCTCTCTCTCGCTTGTCTCTCTCACGACAGTGGAGAGGAAGTAAGGTGGTAGTGGTGGAGTGGAGAGGAAGGGCGAGAGGGCTCTTATATAGGCCACTGGATTAGGGTTCGGCAAGGGTAAAAAGAGAGGAAGAGAGAGAAGGAAAAAGAGTCTGTGCGCTGGCTGCACGTAGAACCAACTTCGGGTACAAATTTTTCATTTTCCAGATGTCTGGGAAGGGATTCAGACGTCTTAAAAGGCTCAAAACAGAACGGGTCTTTACCCAACTAGTTTCTTTTTTTAAAAAAAATTTCCATTTAGCTCAATGAGTAGTTGAAATTTGTCTATTCTCTTAAGTACCGGTCATTTCTTGATCTTGACTGTTCCTCAAGGGGGCGATCTTGATTGCAGTCTTTCCCGTGACGTAGGATGTATACGTTGTGATCTTCTGGTCGAGAGAGTCCCTCGTGTTAGACCTACACCCAATCAACTACTCCGAGGTCACGGTTGCGACGTAGCAGTGACTACGGCACATGTGATAAGCACACGAGTAGCTATCCCGCATTAGCACATGGTCAGTCGTTTCCACTAGCGAGTATGCCCAAAGTATAGCACAGGGCCTTACCCTCTTAGAATAGGGGTCTTTCCCCTTAGAACAGAACAGGGGTCTCGCCCTCCACAATCCGCGTACCCTCGTCTAACTATTCCGGTTTGCCCAGTGGGCCTAACAAACGTCAGTGTAGGGTGGCTAGTCCTAACCCCGGGCCCCGTAGGGCGGCTAGCTCCCTCCATACACTAAGTAGCACACCCTAGTACCACGTACGCGAGGGCCAAACAAGAGTCAGTATAGAGTGACTAGTCCTAACCCCGGGTCTCAACCTAAGGGGCGGCTAACTCCCCTCTACACTAAAGGACAGCAGCTCTCCTTAGTACTACGTACACAAGGATCATCTCACTTCTTGTCTACATACGAGATTCTTTCCGTATACAAGAGTTCTCCTCCTAGTTCCCCGTAGGGTTCATGCACTGTATTCATTTCATTTCTCAATAATTAGATCTCATTCATATAACAGGCAGCTCATGTTTTACTAACTAACAAAGCATTACATTAAAAATAACCATTACATTTGCTAGCATTTAGAATTCTACATGCATATCAAACATACAGTGTAGCCTAAACCATACTCATTGTTCTTTCCCTAGGGTTCATTCAAGCTATTCTAAACATGCAGTTCATTTGTTTAAGTCATAATATTAATGTAAACCACTCTACCGGAAAACACGGGAGGAATGGGGACTCGAATCGCAGATCTCGTCACCTCCGCGGCTCCTGCGTATTCAACTAGCTGGAGACCTATACAGATGACCAACCATACCAAACGAGTTCAAAACTGTATACGAGTGACACTAACACGTAGAGAAACTTAAGCGGAAAACAACGGTACTTCGCTTGCGCAAATCCGATTCCGTTTGGGCCCTAAATGGGCCAAAAACACACATACTGTCCAAAAGTAGATGTCCGGGATTAGCCCCAGACGTTTCAAAAGACGTCAGTATTCACCCTAGGTTTCCTGCGGTTACCTTGGACGTCTGGACCCTTCCGCGATTGTCTGAGGAGAGTTCCAGATGTCGGACTCCCCTTCCGATCGTCTGGAAGTACGATCAAACGTCTGGCTATGTATACAGACGTCCAAAACACCTCGAAGGGCACACCCTGCGCCTTTCCAATACCCTACCCCCTATGTGCGTACGCGCAGACTTATAAATGGCAGAACAATATCTGCGGTAAGGCCTGCATGGCTGTAAACCACGCAGAAGCACGTACCTTGGCACTTAGCGTGCTTTCAGATGTCCAGCTCCAGCTCCGGATGTCCTTCTGTTATTCCAGACGTCTGATATTGGAAAATATCCAGTACGCAGAACCTCTGCAAGCCTTCTTCTTCGCACGAAATCCCTCCGCGCCACCCGCAGCTACGACGCTGTCAGCTTCGGGAGGTCGTGAAGCTCACTTTCACAAGCTCCTCCTCCTCGCATGCATCCTCGACTCCTGTACAAGCTCCTCCGAGCTCCCGTGGCTCCCTCGCATGCTCCTCCTCTCGAGCTCCTCCCACTCTCTCATTCCCCTCTCCTCCTCCTCCACGCTCCGTCTCTCTCTCTTCTTTCTCTCCACACCCTGTGCAAGTGGCTAGACGAAGGTGGTGGCCGATTGGAGGGAAAGGTGGAGGTGGTGGCTGGTGGAGATGGGGAGAAGAGGTGTGGGTGTGGGATTTAAATAGGAAGGGTTATGGTTTGGGGGTGAGGAGAGAGAGGAGGTGGGTGTGTGTGTGCACGCGCGGAAAAGGAAACATAAGGTTCGGTTCTACTTTCAGACTTTCGACCCTCTATCCAAACGTCTGGACAGAGGTCTGACTGCTAACCCAGACGTCTTAAATAACCCAAAAAGGAAACGGGTCATTTCACCATCCGAGGTGGTCTGCTCTCTCCCTACACATCGGGACAGTCAGCTTTCCTTGGTACACGTGTACCCGAGGACCAACTCATCCTCACAACAAAACCAACGCTCAACCACTTAGGCCCCCACATTTCCATTCTCATTTCATCATTAATCCGCAGACTCCATTTCACCCTTAAGATCACCTCTATTTCATCTTAGGGTTCAAGAAAACCCCCTAATTGGTTTCTAACGAACGTGCCGTCATTAATTACAGTAATTCACATATTGCCACAATTTGTTCCTTCTCAAGGTTCAGCCGGTTACTAACCATGATTACCCATTCATAGCTCTCGGCTTTGGGCACCAACAAGCAACCATCTAGTTGTCCTTAAAGCTCATAATCGAGTCCTAAGTGGTTACTAACAGGTGTAAGAAAGCACGATTTATAATATCTATTGACAAGTATTTAAAATTGACAATTATTCGGATCCATGATATATAAGTAGCGTAGAGTCATTCTACTAGAGTATCGGGAATAGAGGGCAACCACTCTACCTCTACTAGATTGGAGAACCTGGGACAGGGTAGGTTTGCCCTCATCCTTAATAGTGCTTGTATGGACTTGCCTCAAAGTCGAACCACTCTTGTGTGGCGAACCTAAGTCATCACAAACGCCAAGAGTGCTATTAGGAGCTTCAACGATTTTTCAATATGTTTAAACGAGTTTAAAACAAAGTAGATAAGGTTTCAAAAGATGGGGAATAAAAATGGCTTTTGAACGGTACCTTTCATGAATCCAAGTCTGTTTGGACCTCGAACTGACCTAACAACTCTCCCACACATGCAAATCCCAGGTATGCGAACCCTGCTCGCCAACCTCGAGCGTTGCACCCTCCTTTGAATGCAGCGCGTGCCTCAACACGCATGCGTATGAGGTACAAGGAATGCGCCACCCCGCTTGACAAGCCGCCTTGCGCAATGTGCCCCATGGCCTACACACCCTCTGCACGTGCCGCGTGGTCGCCTTGCTCGCCGAGCTGCCTATTGCAGCACGCCCTCGTGGCCCGTGTGCCTTCACTGCCACCTCACCTCACGGAGCGCGTGCGTATCTCCCTCATAGGGCATGTGTGCATAAGAACTGGGAGGGGGGGTGAAGCAGTGCTACGTTCTCACGCCCTTTCTCTCCCTCTTCCTTGCTCTATCTCTCGCTTGGTCAGACGAGAAGTGGCACGCCACCCGAGGTCAAAGAAGTGCAGAAAAAGAGGAGAGGGGGTATTTAAGGGTTGATATTTAGCACTTTAGGAGTTTTGGTGGGGTTGGAAAATTGTAGGAAAACATCCTAGGTTTTTAGGTTGTTTACATGAGGTCCAAGGAGTAAGAAGTAGAGGTGTAAACTTTATGTGAAGTCCCTCCTTGAGCCAAATAATTTGCAAAGGGGTCCCTACATAGGTTTCTTGTTGAGTAGAAATTTAGTTAAGGCCCCTAGAGTATGCAAAAACTACTTTAAACCAATTAAACCCTATAATTAATGCGTAGAAATTGCAAAGAATCCCACGAAGTCTAGGAGAGGCTCTCATGACCCATTCGACATTGTAACGAATGTGCAAAAAATTACAAAGAAGCCCTCTGGTCATTTCACGGTCCATGACACAAAAATAAAAAAAGAAAGAAATAAAAAAAAAAGAAAACGTAAACTTTGTGAGACTCGAACCTAACCCAATGTTCCACCCTAACAATAAATGTTATTCTTCGTTTATTTCCCGAGATCTTTCAACGATCAGGAAAGATTAATTTTTAATATTTTAATAATCGTTGCGGCATAAGTGGTATAATAATCGCTCCAAGTATACAAAAATCTTATGTAGTATGATATTAGAATATAATATTACATTAATAATTGCCATTCTTGTAATATAATTATTACTATATCTCATTAAGATACTATTGTCTTAAGAAACTAACTCTAGATTATATGATAGCCTCCATTTTGATTCCTTGAATTATTTTCTTTATGCCTCTCATAATTTCACTTAGAATTTACCTTGAGATTAACAACCCTTCACTGTCAAGCATCATTCTTATACAAAGGAATTCTACAAACTGATTTCACATGCAAAGGAGTGAAGTTAGACTTATTCCACTTGTCTTTACATTACGTCATTGTTAACTAAAATGTTTCTTTCCTATTCCTCTTGACTAATTCTATATTAAATCAAACAAGGAATAAATCTATTCCATCAATATATAGGCAATAATTTAGAGAAATGTACTTATATCACAAAATTATTGTATGGTATTAATGAACGACGTAATTTCATTATTATAATTAATTACCATGGAATTATTTGAGCCATCTTTTAAATATTATCCACATTGTTTGAGATCACTGGTAATAAGAATCATTTACTTCTCATAGAACCTAATCGGATCTAATCTCATTGAATTGGACTTTGACTTTCTCACCTTCACCCCGATTAGATTTGATCAGGTTGGGAAATCATTGACACAATCATATAAAGATTTGATCAAATATGACTCAATCCAATCCATTACCTGTAAGTCAAATTAGAGTTGCTTCCCAATGCCACAATCCTTGTGGATAAATTTTGATTGTTTAACTTTCGAGAAGAGTTAAAAGCAAAAAAGGTGTTTAATTTGAAAGTGAAGTAAGTAGAAAGTGACTCCATATGTTTCAGTAAAAATAGAAATTATAATTTGTTTCATTTTACTAGTAGTGTCCAATGACTAGCTACCATTTAGGAGAAGAAGCACATTAAAGTGATCTTACCAGCAAAGTCATTTTCTTAAATATGACAAGCCAGTCTGAAATCGAGGAGAAGATAGTTTGATCGTCCCAATGAATGGGAGTGGATGCATATTTATCATCTTACCAGGTGCATACCTATAAACCTACCTAGATTGGGATAAAACACCTTTCACTTCATCACTCAATGCAACATAAGTGTAGTGCCATGAATTTTTCCGTTAATCCTTTTATTTTGTACAAATTTATGTTTGGCATTTTTTTTCAAATTTATGGATATCGGTGCGGAAGGAACAAAAACAATAATATATAATTAACTTTCGATTTTAATTTTAGAAAGTCTTGGTTTTTCAAACCTTTCAATAATCATTAGGACGAACGCACAAAAAGTGTATGTCATTTGAATACACAATAGTTTTTTTGTGGTTCAATTTAATTAGATCCCAAGTTTAGTAAATCAAAGTGGAAAAGATCAATCATCTGATTGGATTGTGGATTTAGCCAAAAACAAATCCAATCCAACCCTCATGCACTCATCACATATGTAAAAAAGGATTCCACGTTTGGAAATTATATTTTCGACATTTAAATTGTGAGTAAATGTCTTCCCACACGATCAATTTCTTCATTGTAAGCACAGAAAAAAATCTCTTCATGCATCAAGTAGAAGATAATCTCCCCAAGGAAATAATATTTTTGCATCTAGTTGAAGACTATTACTTTACACTGAGTTATAAATTTGGTAAGGTTTTTTGTATATGGTGGCCTACTAAGATCATCTCATTGAAGTCAGGCAAAGACTTCTTACCCGCGTCGTCTTGGTAGCTTTGCAAGCTCATTGAAACAACTTTCACATACATTTCTCTAGATCAAATTACCCTGACTAGAAGAATCAGGAATACTGCCACTAGCTGCCCATGCCTTCACAGCATTAATTATTAACCCAAGAGTCTATTATTAAATTTTAATCACATATGGGCTTAGATCTCATGGTAAACCAATACTGTGATCCCGTTCAAAACTCAAGCTAGATTCAACGGGCACCAAGCTGAAATTTATTAGAGTTCACCTCTACAGAAATACTACAAAAATGTCCAAAATCACGGGTCCTACAATATACCCTCGTCTTGAACATTCACAAGATGCATGCAACAACGAATCACCACGATCCAATTGCCTGGTTCGAATTTAGATGTAGGATGCCAAATCACAAGAATTAGCATGCCACTATTCCAACAATTGCACGACGGTTGCTTTGCCCTGTAACCTTTGGTCAAACCGTTGGCACACTTTTAGCCAATCTTATCAAGTCATGCATATTTTCATCGGTTACGAAAAGCATCGATCAATATCTATTTCAGTTGATAAGTTCTAATAATCAAACAAGGTGTTCCACAGCACATCCAAGTTCGTCTACGCAACACACAGACCAACCATTCAAGAATGGGTATTTGCTTCTGCCTGCTTCGTTTCTCCTGCCTGCAATTTACCATTTTCACATTGTATACAACCGCATAGCCAATTCCAAAGGGAGCATCACTGCCATAATATTCAAAACCACATATTGACCGTGTTGAGCCCCAAGGACGTGCATCTAAAAGCTGCAGGAAATTGGGAATTAAATTCCCTTTCGCCATTAAAATCTGTCATCAGCTCCTGAAGTTGCCTTCTATGCTTAGAAGTTTCCTCAGAAACAAATCGGCGGGGAAAATTATTCTCTCAATTCAAGATACGCGCACAAACAGCATGTAAGAAATAACAGGAGAACTCGATTGCTGGGTTAAACTTCCTAAATTCCATCAGAACAGTAACTGCTAGTAGAGACCTAGAAGAAACGAAGTGTTCCTTACTATACATGACACCAAGTTTTGTCAACAAAATGAATGAATTTAAAAAAATGACGAAGCAAACCTCATTCTCCCAGGTGCACGCCCCATGCGAATGGTCAGCTTAGTTCATGGTTCAACTGCTTAAGTGCATGGAGCATTGCTTGAAAAGGTCACCATCCCTTTCATTCAGTGCTGGGAGATTTGGCTCCTGAAACAACAAGCCCATTATCTCAAACAGATTGTTCACTTGGGTGAATACATTGTAGGAATAACATAAAGCAAAACAGTACTATTCCCATATAGGTCAGGTACAAACTTTTAGTGAGAATCAGAGAAGAGAGATCAGATGAAAAATCATACAAAGATGCAATGCTCTAGACACTGAGTGTAGCAGCTTCACAAAATCTGTATTTGGGGGTTGAAAGAAAATGCAAAAAGATTTCCCTTCTGCAGTGCAAGAAGGGATGAAAATACACGATGAGATCCACTAAACATCCTGAACAAGAGAAAGAATTGCAAGGCGCCAACAACGTCAAGTATATCTCAGGTAGTGATCTTACTCAGAACAGTTTGCTGACAAATAAAGCATCAAACTAAAACATAAGCAAAAAGCACCGCAAAAACAAAAAATCTGCTCTCCCATACATGTGGATGGAAGAAAACAGACATGAGAAACAAAGAACAATTAAACAAGAATGAGAAATGACAACTAAATTAGCAATGAGCTTGTAAAGAATATATCAACCTCAAATCATAAATGATTAGGCTTGGTTTAAACTCTCACAAATTTTAGCCTTCATAAAATGGGTATTGAGATGATTTATGTAATGAGACCACAAGATTTGAGTGGTATCAACCTATTTATCTCAGTGGCTGACTGAATCAATAGTTTGATGCTAAGTGAATCAGGTACTTGTTAAACATCTTGACTTCTCAATATCAATCTACTACAACTATTTCAACATCCAGAAAGTTAATATTCTTCATATTTAAGGATGATGGCCCCTTGCATGAGTACTCACTAGTGGTGGAGCAATGTGGTTCATGATCTACCCAGGAGGTTTCTGAGTGACGACATTTATGGGCAATCCAATCACTAGCAGCCCCACGTGGCATGTAGAAATTTGAGATGGCTGGAGATGGATCCAATATCAATGTGATCCCAGGCAATGCTGGAGACTGGGTCCAGCCACTGGCAGCAAGTGGAACTCAGTTTCCATATTTGGGATTCATCAGGCAAGCCTCTGCTTAAGGAGACGGAGCACAAAGAGCCCTTGACTGAATGCATTTTATCCTTGCGGCGTGTCATTTCGTGTGTACAATGGCCCCTAGTGGTAGCAACTTTTGGTTCTTTTGCATGTGACAGTGTGTGGCAGGCAATTTGGGGAGTTCAAGATGCAGAAAAGAGAGAATGGATTGAGCTTCTGAGAATTTGACTTCGTACATCACTTTCTCTTGACTTTCACAAATGTATCTCGGATAAAGACTAATCTTAAATATTCATCCTTTCACCTTTCCAGAAAAGAAAAGGATACTCATAATTTATCATCTTGTTTTCAAAAAATGCATGTTCTGTACTATTTAATCTCCTCTGCGTCTACCCAACAGACTATTAGCTGAAAGCTTTCCTAAAAGACATACATCAGCTAGCTTTTAACAGGCCTTCTCTGGCAGAACAATGATTTGGTAAATGAAACCAAGACTTCCTACCCAGGCAACAAAATCCCATACGGTTATCTCTCTGCTATCTCAAAGCCAGAACATCTTCTTTTCCTACAATCAGGGAACTTGCAAAAAGAAGCTTACAGCATACTGAACATATGGCAAACAGAAATAGGAGACTATTCCAGATTAGTTTATAGAGATAATGGCTAGGATAGCAGCTAGTTACACAAGCAACCAAAATAAAGGAGACTAAAATCTAACCAAGTACACCATACAGACTACGATTTAAATTCTAATATATTTCTTATCCAGCATAGATTTGTACGTTATCAACTATGACCTGATATTACATAGGCTCCGGCATATCTGAAACAACTGTCAAGAACCAGAAAGTTTTCCTTGCAAGCAGAACCCAACAGATAAAAGGACAATAAAATACATCTAGAGTGCCTTTCTTCTCTAAAAAAGAAAAAGAAAAAAAATCTATAGTGCCTTTTAAATGGGTACCAAATTTTCAAATTGAAGCTGCCAAAGGGAAGAGTGACAGCACATTCCACCGCAAATTTCTCTAATAAATAATCTCCATTTTTATTAGAACCATTACCAACTGACTTTGGTGCAACAGAATATCAATCCCCTACAATAGCCTAAAAAAAAAGGTATGCAATTTGGATAAGAATACACATACATGTACTTTATGGATGCTAGATGTGCGTTACCATATCCTTAAAAAGAGGGTATGGATCAGGACCCAAATATGGATATGAGATCAAATAGTGTGTGGATATAACCTTTAACTATTCATATTTGATGCAAATATAGCTTCATGTTTCCCAATAACATATAGTTATAAAATCACAAAATATACGCATATAAGACACAAAATATTAGTATATATTAATTCCAGACATTACTTGCAATTATTTGATAGTCAAATTCAGATATGTGCACATTCGGATATCTATGAACATATCCGTTCTCATATGCATCAAATCCATATCTAACTCTTAATAATGGAACTTTTTTTGGACTCTTAATAATGGATATGGTAGTCAACCATCATTGAAAGATCCATATCCTTTGGCAGCGCTCCATGAATAGGACGAGGACCTCCACATAAATAGCACACAAGGTCGGATGGACAGCCACCATTGGTGCATGCCATATGGCTTGGGCTAATCTAAACAACTCAAGCAGCTTATGTATTTATAAATACTGCATGTTCTCTGCATATTGATCACAAAAGAAAATAGCTTGTGTATTCATCCTCTCAATCAAAGATGTGGCCACCAGCCAATCTGCTTGTGCACATGGCTTCAAATTCAAAATTCATTTGACAATTGGCAATAAGTCAAATTCAAAAAATGTCAAGAAGTTCGTAAATAATCCATTTCTTAAAAGGGTTGGAGATAATTTTAAATAAGTGAGAAAGTCATTCTCAGCAAATGTCAGATACAACAGATATAAACTGAATTAATTAAGAAAAGGTTACAGGTATAAACTTATAGTCAAGTTAATAAAATGTCTAACTCACAGAAGTTACTTCAGTTGACCTAATGAATTTTACAACAATGCCACTGCAAACATTTGGACACAGACGCCCCTCCAAAGTTGTCATTCCGGTTAAGTGTCATAAAAAAGTCTATAATCTTAGCGAGAGAATAAAAAATGCTCTCTTTGCTCTAGCAACTAATCTTCAGTTACAAACTAATGCCCTCTTCCGCCCTCTTCTTTTGTTTTCTTCCTTCCATCAACCATCACAATACATGGGCACCTTCATTAGCTCACCACACCACCATAAGTCCATGCCACAAACCTAACCCACAAGCACAAAGGGTATTCCATCACCTACTCTTACCCTTCCTAATATTGCAGAAAAAAACACTACCGCAACCCCTCTCAACATTGAGACCTCCATGAAACCCAACACCACCATGCTCAGCCCCATATATTGCTGTTTGCTAAATAAGACCATCAACTTGAGCCTCACCCTTTTCAAGATGACAACCAATAAGCAGGATAGTCACAACCCAAAATGTCAATAAGCAATGCTGCAGTACCTCACTATGATCTACTCCATCACAGAACATCAAGTCAATTAGAACATGCCTATTGTCGACCAGCATTTTAAATGCAGTCGGTATGCCATCGATAAGGGAATTTTTTGGGATAACGGCATATCGACACATGATGTGTGTCGATATACAGGTGTGCCAATGAAATATCGCCATGTATCTAACGTATCAACCCATATTAAGGGTCTTCTTTGCAATTTCTACACCATTTCGCAAATATTTATCGGCATATTACGGCATCATCTTCACTTATTATGTTTTGAAGTCTTAACCCCCTGCTGGTGCTGACACCTCAAACACTGCCATTGAAAATTGCTTTCTTTTTGTTTTGCAGCTGCCTCAAAAGTTTTTGCGAAAGCTTCAACTCATGTCTTGGTTGATGCCAACTACTCTATTGATTGGTGGAGGGAACTAAGCATCATGCTTTTCCCCTCCCCTCTATCTGCCAAATCTCCTACCCCAATTTTAATTTTAACTTCTCAAGAGAAGGGTTTTTCGCTAAAGATAATTACAACTGCTTGGGATCATCTCCCACTCTTCTGTTTTCCAAAAAGCCTGTCTACACCACAATTTTTTTCCCCTTCCTCTTCCAAGAAGGGTTTTCAACTCGTGTGAGGCAACTACCGCTACTCCTACTTGCTAATTACTCCTACCTAAAGGTCTCTTTATCATGTTCTTTTTTCCTAACTTCAAGCAAGTTAGGTTTTCCACTAATGAGTGACGAATGTCTGCATGCCTACCTACCTATTCCAGCACAAGGGTTGCATTTGAAGGTGGGAGTTCTGATTTTGTTCTACTCTTGCAAGTTAAGCATTTTATGCTCCAACTTGGGAGGGAATATTAGAGTTATTTTAGAATTAAGTGAATGAAGCAAAATTTAATTTGGTTTATCTCTTTCAATTTTTAGAGATTTAATTTGTTATAAATTGTTTCCTAAGTAAGATTGGGATTTTGTTGTACTCCCTTCTCTCTATATAAAAGGAGTTAGCCTTCTCTTGTTTTTAATTCAATAAAATCAATTCCCAAAATCTTCTACAATCTATATTGAGCTTGAAAATTTTAGACTGCATGTAGCGATCTAAGCATCGACGACATGCCACCAACATATCGAAATGGGGGTTTCAGCCAATGGGCCATTTCAACACAAAAACGAAGTTGAAGTGCAGGCGTTTCATCGGCATACTGGTGATGTCAATGGCATTTTGCTGGCACGATCGGCATTTCAAGTTTATGTTGGCTACTGTGCTGCACTTCGATTGCTAACCCACACTGTAGCAGCTGCTGCTGCTGGCCTACAATGCTGCTGCTACTGCTGCCTTGCTGCTGTTACTGCCGTTGTCACGTTGCTACTGGGTCGCACTGCCGCAACCCCAACCCTCCACTGCTCCTGCTCTTCCCCCTATCCTCTACCTACCTGAATGCCCCATCCTAATTTTATCTTCTCCACAAGAGATAGTTTTTTCACTGACATGAGACAACTACAACTGCTGCTCTATTCTTCTCTTGTGATTTGATTCAATTCAACATGTATCCCTAATTATAGAGTAGACCTACACACTAGAGTCTAGACTTACTATTATTACGAACATATAGATCTAATCACAATTTAGAATTGAAGAAATCTTTGTTTAACTCCTAAAAATAAAATCTGAAGTTTGAATTAACATTAATGTTTTTCTTATTGTAGTTCTTAATTTTAGAAATAGTTATCCATTTTAATAGGAAGTATAAGATGGGGTTTAGGACTTAAATGGAAATATTTATCCATTTAAATAGTTACTTTTAAAATTCCAACCATTTTGACTACTTCTGCTATGTTTGTCGGCATGCCCTCGATATGACTCCGAAATAAATAATTTTTAGGACATTGAAATCGTTGAAATCCAATGTCAAAACACAATCATTTCTACAACTTGTCGAGAAAATGTGCACTTGAAAATTTATCAAAACAATATCAAAATCGACGTTTCCAACCTTGACTGCATGTTGCATATGAATATTGGGATATAACATTCTTATTCTTTCATAAACATATTTAAGTTTGTGATTTATTGAAAATCTAATCATTTTGATTAGTTCTGCCATTTTGGTCGACATGCATTGACATGCACACTGCACTTGACATGGAGAATTTTCTAGGCATCGATAAACGTCGCAACAAGGGCATTTTCTCAAGGTGCCCTTGGCATGCCTCTGATACGTGCACTTGAAAATTTATTGAAACAACGTTGATATTGGCACTTAAAACCTTGTTGTCGACCACGTTCAAACATACATTGCCATGTCTCCACACAAACATCTAAATTCAAGTAGCTCCTACATAAGCATCATCTCCACAGTAGTGCACGTGATCAAATGATGCTTAACCACTCATCTTTATTTTCTTTCAATATTTGGCTACCTTTGATCACCTTGGACAGCTAGCTTCACAACAAGTCCATCTCAAACTTCAATGCTTCAAGGAGAAGCCCTTATAACTGTTCTGAGACAAGGGGTGATGATGCCAACGGAGGTGGGGAAGGTGCAAGCTAAGCTAAGAACAAGGGTAATAGGACGGTTAATTGAGGATGTGCAGACAATGGTGGTTGTTGAAGGTGCAAAGAGAACTCACAGGTCAGTATTCAGGAGATATGCTCAAGGTTGCCAGTGAAGAAGAGGTAAGGCAGTACCAGAATGTTGTCTAAGGCTATGAGACAATGATAATGCATCTATTTTCCTCTTTTTTATTATTGTTACATGCCCACTCCCTAAATGCACTTAAAGTTATGCACTCTGCAAAGCAAACTTAAAGTTATGCATTAATGCAATCTTGATGAGATAAACTCAAATGTAATTAAACTGTGACTTCCAAAAGAATGGAGGGATAGTCTGAAATAGAGTGTCTATATTTTGTTATGTCTTGCGAATAAGAAGAAATACATCGGTTTTCGCGTGACATCCAATGTTGGCAAGGAAACTTATGTAAAAACCACTTTGACCAAGCATTCACTTATATAATATGAGAAATTTTTAATCTTCAACAACTGTTTTTTTTTTGTGAAGAAAGATGGTACTGGGACAAAGTTCTTCTACCTCCAAGTAAAAAACCTAGTAGGTTAAAGAAAATATAAATGTCACCCACATGGCACTTTCCTTACTCTTATTAGTCATGCTTCCCCTCCCTCCAAACATGCAAGCTTTAGGAGAACCTTATACTAGCTTACACAGAAAACCAAAGTCAGACGTTTGAAATTCAATTCTCATTTGAAAGTTGAAACTGGGTGAATAATCTAGACACCAAGAAGAACATGGATGATTCACCAGATGCATGTTGGAGAGCAACTACATACAAAAGAAAGCAATCTACAAATGTATAAACATAAAACAGAATCAATGTTTTATGTTAAACAGCTTCTTTCACTACCTCCCAACCTTTTAACTCCCAACTCTTCTAGCTATCACAAGTCATCGAGCCAAGGCCCTACTGCTATTTCTTAACACCCAACCACAAACTCAATCATTAAATTCTTCTCACAGCAAAACTGCAAAAGTCCTCCAATGCCCTACTTGCACCAATGCCCTACTTGCACACCTTGTACGTATTTACATCTTGCCCTCTCCCCTCCCTTCCACCTTCCCCCCAGCAATGCAATTGGGTGCCACATACTCAAACATCCCAAGTATCTCATTACCATACCTCTGTTTTTTTTGAAAAAATAAAGGAGGATCGCTCGGGGGAGTGATCCTCTGGAGCTACTGTACCTCCTTTGAGCTCAACCTTTTTCCTTTGTTCCTTTTTTGTGGGGTGGGGTTGGGTTTTTTGGGGGGGTGTGCGTTTCTGGGTGTTGTTTGCAACCCTTTAGCCTTCTTCATACCCTGTTTAGAAGAAATTTTCTGACTCTAACAACAATCTTCAACTTGACCAATACAATGATGCCTACCAGTCAATTGCTGCAAGTGGCATCCTCAGTTATGGGGAGATGCTAGAATCATAATACTGCTTTGAAAACTGCTTTACAAAGAAGCTCCCGAACAACCAGCATATAAGCAATCATTCCACCAACCCATGAAAGCAGGAAAAACATTATTCATGCAATAAGATGTACAACCTCGAAAGAACTGTTTAACCAGACATGGCATATCCACAATTTAAACTGAACTTTTTACGCGAATGACTGATTCACCCAATCATCAGAAAAGAGGACATGGTAGGACCACTGTTTTGCTTTAAGGAAAAGGTTAAAAACATCATCATGTAGACGTAGTGGATCACATCCCCAAACTAATGCTGGCAAGTCACACACAAAATGCGATATTAAGCACAATGCACAAGGACAAGTGGAGCTGACATATGCTTTCTTAACGTAAAAACCTCCTTGACCAGGGATACAACCATCATAAATTACCACTAATAAAATTGATATACTGACATAACCCATTTGGACTACCGGTGAAGTCCAGGCCACTGACATGAATCAGTAGTACTTCATTTGCCCAAGTCTTAGATTTGGTGGCTGCCACAGGCCATCACATAAGCTATTTTCATGATCCTACTTCAACAGGGTCTTTTAAAGATTTAAAAGGATGAAGCTATTGAACAATTCGATGAAACAGAAAAAAGATTTCAAAAGTCTGACAATGGGAAAGTCCTGATAGAGCATTGTCTAGGCAGTAAGCACCCAAGCAAGGCAATGCAAGCCCTGGCTCCTAAGCACCTGGCCCAGCCTCAAGCAAGGCATTTGGATCCATAGCTGCTCAGGCAAGCACCTGAGACAAGGCAACCGAGAGAGAGCTTGAAATAGATATGCAGTCTTTTGGTTCTAAAAATGCCTTTTACCTAACCATGGGGCTCTTTTCTCTATTATTTGTATACAGATGTGCAGTTAAAAGCAAAAAAAAGTGAGGCAAAACAACTGAATTTTGCATTATCAAGGTGAGGCATAAATATCTATTTTTAGGAGAAAATACTCATAGATATAAATATCTACGGCAATGCGCTAATAAAATGAAAGAAATATAAAAGACATATTCCATGCCTACTAAGCCCGCAAAGTAAAAGAAATCAATAAATTTCACCTTCAGGTTGGATTATTTAGTTTTTTAAAAGCAAATAAGACATTTATTTGGAGTCAAAAGCACAAAGCGCAATATCAAAATCAAAGGATGAAGATCTTATTGAATATGAAAATTCTACTATTTTTGAAAGAAATATGAAAATTTTATTGTTAGTGTTGAGATTCGGTGAAAGTACCACGTGGCACATGCCATGTGGCAGCCATCTGGATGCCCAGCAAGACCGACAGTTTGGGTTCCCAAGAATCAAACTTGGGTGCATCAAAATTGGTTATTTCCTATTTTTAGTAAAGTGGGTTTAAGAATAAAAGTTGTAGGAATAGTTCTTTTGTTGAGAGATAAAATCTTTCCAAATGAAAAAAGATTTTATGTCTTTAGGAAACAAGTTTTAGGATTTGTTTTAGGATTTGAATCTTTACTATTTTTAGTGGATATGTTCTCTTTGTAAATAAAGAGGCTCCTCAACTATTATTTCTTTGAGCAATATAATTAATTCTTCCAACCAACAGCTCCTCTCCTCTCTCTTCTTCTCCAATAGCAACCGGCATCCAAAGGGAGAATTCCTGCCCCCTGTTCACAGTCCACAGCAAGACCGGCTACGCATGAAGCACCGGTCTGCAAACAGCAGACCGATTCGAGCTCTGTAGGCTGATCTGCCGCCGGCAAACCGGCTCCTCCAGACCCTGCAGGCAGACCCATCCGGTCCACAAAACTGGCTGCACACTGCAGCCGGTTCACCTTGGTCTGACCGGCCCATATCAGGCTGGTTAAACCACTGCAGACCCAAGTCTGAGTGGCCACTTGTTGCTCTCCCTCTCTGTGTTGACATCTCCATCATTGGGATGTTTATCCGGCGTACAGGAGTCTCCACACTCTGCTTCCATGCCAATTCTTGACAGTTAGGAATGGCAACAAATATTACATAACTCTTCAGCATGATAAAGGTAGAAAAAAATTGCTACGGGATGACAGTTGAGTTACATTCAAAGAAAAATAACAATAACAATCATAATTGTTGAGTTGCAATGTGCCAAGGATCTTCCTTTAGTGCATGAATAACTATAGGTTTTACATAAAGAAGTTAGATGAGATCAAGAGATTTAAACTCTCATATATCATCCCCTGGGTAGTTAAAATGGCACGACGCCAATTATGTACCAATAGCCGCATAAGGTAATTTTTTTTTTTTGAATCTTGACATTGTAGGTAAATTTCAGTTGGCTTGCTAAATTAATTTTCTTGAATATATATATATATATATATATATATATATATATATATGAAAAGCCAAAGGATAGTTATCTAGGTGATAACCACCCACATTCACTTCATTCCACAAAAATGAGTACTTCAGAAATTATAAAATAGATCCCCAAAACTCCACATGTAAAAAAATGGAAAAGACAATTTTCAACATAGGGTCTCTCTCCCCTAAAGATCACCCAATTTCTTCTCAGCCAAACACCCCACAAGACTGCCAGGACCTTTGCCCAATCCTTGTTGGATCTGAAAGAGATTCCTCCATCCCAGGCGTTTCTCCTTCGGAACGAAGACCAAAAGCTAGCCATGTTCCGATGAGCAATCCAATCGTTCCCCATCCTCTGCCACACGCACTACAAACGAAAACTAGAAAAAAAGATGCTAGATGTCTTCCTTCGATCCGGCACAAATGGGACAACTCAAATCATCTGTCTGAGCCCATCTCGCTCTCCACCGCTTCGTCATAATCCTCCCTCTCCTCATTAACCAGGCAAAGATCTTCACCTTCAGCGGGTACTCTGCCGCCCACAGCAATCGCAATCTCAGGATATCAACATTCGGGTTAGCCACACCATTACCTAATCTATGGAAGACCTTCGCCACAGAGAATTCACCATCTTCCCATGAGTAAGAGTCACCACCCTCCTCTGGCTCCTACCCTTCTAGTTCCTGCAACAACTGCTGAAAATCATCACACCTCTGATTGGACAGGCCCCCTGAAAAATTGGGCACCAGGCTCCGGTTCAGTAGTCACCCACAGAGGCTGATGGATCCACCACTCCCCCAAAGAGGCGGAGATATCTGTCACCGAGAGTTGAGCCTACCACTGCCAAAACCAGAAAACATCTCCCTCTCCTAGCATAGGGGTAAAGAAAACCCACACCTTCCCTACCACCACCACGAACCCCCTAAGAAAGAAAGAGGCTCCAGGAGGAGGGGACTGTAAAGGTCCCCAAGAAAGGAAGAGCTCGTAGTAGCTCCGCATGATGTCTCCAAACAGCCTCAATTCCCAATCTAGCAATTCACTTCGCCAGGAGGCTGACATTCACCATGTCCACATCCTAGGCCCCCCTCTTGCACCAGCCTATAGACCTCCTCCCAAGCCACCAGCCTCGCCCCCCTTCCTGCCGACCCTACATTTGACCAGAAGAAATCCCTCATCAACCCGGAGATTTTCTTCTCAACCTATTGCGGCATCGTAAAAACTAAGAGGAAATATGATGGTATGGATGCCAGAACAGCCTTCACCAAAGTTAATCTCCCTCCCCTAGACAACAGTTGAGATGACCACTCTGCCAATTTTTTTTTCTAACCTCTCTAGCAAAGGAAGACAATCTTGCAATCTAAGATGCCGATCTGACAACGGGAAGCCCAAATACACCAGCGGTAAAGAGCCAACATCTGTCCCTAGTGCACCACCCACCATCTCCACCTTCTCAGCTACCAAGTTCACCGGGATAAATGTTGACTTCTGGTAGTTTATCTGCAGCGCCAATGCTGCGCCAAAAAGCTCCAGAACAATTCTCATCCTCCTAGCCTCCAAACCTGCTCCTTCAACCAGAAACAGGGTATCATCAGCATATTAGAGGATTGTTGTCTCCCTATCTTCCCCAGCCAGAAAGCCTCTAATCAAACCCCTATCATAGGCCATGTGAGCTACCCTCGCCAAAGCATCTACTGCAAGCACAAACAGCATAGGTGCAAGAGGACACCCCTGTCTGAACCCCCTCCTAGGCTGCACCCAACCTCCCGCTAGATTCCCATTGATCATAATCGAGAAGGATGTTGTCACACACCTCTTCATCAAATCAACCACATTATGGGAAATCCCCTCCTCAGCAAGGAAGCCCACAACAAATCCCACTGCACCAAGTCGTATGCTTTACTGAAGTCCACCATCCACAAAAATGACTATTTCTTCTCCCTCTTCCAAGTGACCAACGCCTTCATAACAACAACAAAACCATCCAGAATTCCTCTCCCTAGAACGAAAGCCGTCTAAACAGGAGAGATCAAGTCTCTAAGAACATCTCTGATCCTGCTCGCCAAGACCTTGGTGACAATAAGGTAGATAGCATTCGAGAGCATAATCGGACGAAAGTCTTAGATCGCCTTCACACCTTCCTTCTTAGGCAACAAGAACATGTAATAACTATTTAACTTATCGAACCCCCTATTCTCGGACATGAACTCCATCATCTGCACCACCTTCGTCCCCACTAGGGTCTAAAACTCCCCAAAGAAGAAGATAGGAAACCGTCTGGGCCAGGGCATCCCTCTACATTCAGACCCCAAACCGCTAGCCTCACCTTGTCCTCCAAGAAGCCTACCGTAAGGTCCTCCGCCTGGTCCTCAGTGATACAATGCACATCCCTCCCCCCTCCATCGCCAACAACCCCTGCTACGCCTACCTGTGAATTCTTTGAAGAAATCAACCGCAGCTCGACCAACCTCCTCCCTACCTGAAAAAGTCTCATAAATCAGCAACTTCTCTATCTAGTTTCTCCTTCTCCTGGCAGACGCCATCTAATGGAAGAACTTGGTATTAGAATCACCCTCCTTCAGCCACTTCTACCTCAACCTCGTTTTCCACTCCACCTCTGCCGTCCTGTCCTCTTCCTGCACTACCCATGTCATCTTCATCCTGGCCTCCCTATCCTCAACCGAGACAGGAGCCTAGTCCTCCTGTTTATCAATCCTAGAGATCTCCACCAAAGTCTCTTCCTTTCTACCCCTCCTGGCCATCATGATTTCTTTCTTATATGATTTCAGGCGATCCCGCAGCATAGTCAACTTCTTTGCTAGATGGAGCGTAGCTGATCCCTCAACCTCAAAAGAGCTTCACCTCTCCACCATCCTTCGGAATCCCTCCTCCAACAGCCAGGATCTGTCGAACTTAAAGTAGGTGCCACAATGTGCCCCCTCATTAGGTCGCCACATAAAGGGTGTATGATCTGAGAAAGACCCCTCTAAGGGAGTCCCTCTACCAGGGGGAAAGCCTCTGCCATTTCCACATTGGAGAAAAATCTGTCAATCCTAGACATCTGACCACAATTGTTCCTCTATGTGTACATACAAGACGTCGGAATCATATCTATGAGGCCATGTGTAGCAACAAACTCCACAAAAGTATCAGATCCAGGATCCTGCCTCCACCGGCCACCAGGTCTATCTTCCGTTTGTAGAGTGATGTTGAAATCTCCTCCAATCAGCCATGGACATCCATGGCAGTCCACAGCCACTAACGTAAGCTCCTCCCACATCAACCCTCTCGCCTAAGCATCTGATGGTCCGTACACTCCCGTGATCGTCATTCTAGCACCTCCCAACCTCCAAACCAGTCTCACTGAGATGATGTGCTCACCAATAAAGTAGTCATCCAAGGAGAAAACATCTTCCCGCCATCCCAGTATTTGTCCTCCTGAGCGGCCAACCACTCCAATAGACCGGAATCCCTCCATCCATGTGCCCCCAACCTCCCTCCAAGTCCTAGTATCACTGTCGGACGTCTTCGTTTCCTGCAATAACACAACGTCCGCTTTCCACAAGTGAATGTAGTACCCTAGTGACACCCTCCTCGACAGGTCATTGAGACCTCACACGTTCCAAGTAACAACTCCATCTAGGACAAGTTGAGGCATCCCTCATCGCCAGTCGAAAGCCACAGGCTTCCGCTGTCCGACGCATTTCTCCATCATTCAAATCCAAATTCGCTGCTGTTGAGGATTGTGGTGATTTGCCATGGCCATCTACCACCACTCTCTGACATTGGTTTGTTCCTCGATAACTCCATTTACGTTTGTAGCATATAGTACCTCCCCGACCTCCATTCACCAACCGAGGCCTCCACCTGGTCAGGGGGACCTCCGCATTGTCGCCAACCGCCGAGGAGAAGACTCCAACCTGTTGCCGTGGATAAACAACTCCATGGCGCACCTCCAACGTCTCCACTGTCGCACACAAGATCCCGACCCCTGCCACACTCATCGGAGAACAATCGGCAAGGTCCATCACCACCTCCTCGTCGACCGGAGGCAGATCCCAATCTCCTTCTTCGACACAAGCATGCTCTGACGAGTCAGGAAGAGTCGACGCCATGTCTCCAGTCGAGGCCGCACTCGAGGTCGAGGGGAGGCACAAGTTATGTGCCTTCGAAACCCCCACTACCGGACTCGGTAGCCCAAGAGTCTCAATAGTCGGGTCACGGGCTTTCAGGTCTTCAGAACAAGGCTCGCCAGTAGTCGGACCCAAGGCAGATCCGACTCGTGAGTCCTCCCCGTTAAAAGGGTTCACCGACACCTCCAACATCGCAAAGGCTCTCGACAATCCCTCGCCCAATGACCGTGTCCCAGACATTTGAAACATTGACCACCGTCCTCCCTCCTTTGGTCCGTGGAGATGCGAACCTCCGCCTTCCTCCTCCTCTCAACCACCTTCCACCCCCTGAGTCCATGCTCCTAGCCACCCTCCAGATGAGGTGACCCCCCTCCCCACACATTCTCCCTCCTCGCTCTCCCCTTCTCCCTCTCCCTCTCCCTCTCCCTCTCTCTCACATTTTAGGCTTCGATAGCAGAAATCCTTGAAAGTTTATATTGCGAATAACAAAATGTGTTGCATTTATAGTGTAATGTTGTAATTGTATGATGTCCTCGATGAACGAAAGGGAAAATAGTCATTTGAGAATGTTACTTGCAGATATCACCTAATTCATTCATTGATTGACGTAGCGCCTTAGTTCCACATCAACCGCCTTGACCACTCTAAGGCACATGCCATGCTGCAGGCAAATAGAGGTGGTTGCCTTGAGGCAAAAATGGGTCACCTTGCTTTGTGCCATATACATCAAGTGCCTAAAGGTACATTTTTTTTAATCTCTGCACACATAGGCATACATGTGCAGTGCATGTGCAGGCTTGTACACGCATATGCAGGCTTCTATGCATTAATTATGTGCATGCTAGTACTAGCACATATAAATGCAGATACATTTTTACTTTTGAAAAAAATAGATGTGCATATAAATCTACAAGTACATGCATGTGTACAACATAGATCCCTTATCATCCATGTATGTGCACACATGTTTATGTCCTTGCATGTTAAATTTATGTATATAGTTACATATTTTTGTCTGGGTATCTATGTAGTAAAATACACGAATGCATATATGCAATTGATAATGTATTTATCATTTATGTACAACCAACCTTTGGTTCATTTACTTGTTTCAAGCAAGGGTATGGTGCTTGAGGTGATACACATAGCACCTCTGAATGCCTTCCGCGTTTGACATTGTAATGAGTTTACAAGATGTTAAAGCTTAACTACGAAAGCTAGAATTACAGAAGAAAATGTTTATGTAAATAGATGAAGGTAGAAGAAAACTAATTGAACCTGTATAACAACCGATTTTTGTTAATAAACACTTTAACTTAAGAAGCTTGAGTTTTAACGAGATTGCAGGAGACTTGTTTGTAGTGAGCTACACTGTATTAGATGTATTTTTCACAGCAATGAAATACAAATGATCACTGACCTTAAGTATCATCTTTTTCCTTTTCAAAAAGGAAAAAGAAATGTGAAATATATGGCAGAATATGGAGAATGGAAAATCGATAATAACACAAAAAGGGCTTGCAAAGCGCTTACTCAAGGAATATGAAGAGATTGTATCACAGACAAAAAAATGGGGAAATTGACCAGATACTCTGTCTTTACAGTAAGAGGTCAAAGAAATCATAAAAAAACAAAGAAAATGCTAAAAATAACCATTTATGAGGGTGGTGAGGCCCGATGCAAAAACATATGGACATCAATATGAGCTAAATAAGAAGAGGAAAATACTTCTGAACTTGCTAAAATAAGAGGGGGCAAAACACATGAAATCCAAAACATATAAACTACACTATGTACAAGAAAGTACATTGTCAAGAACTTGCTAAAACAAAGGCAAGCACAAAGCTCTTACCAAATGAGCCACATCCAATATTGCAATGATAAAGTTTTAATAACAAGCACGGGATAAACTGCAATCATTGTTGATTGTGACAAAAATTAATAGCTAAATAGGAAAATGTTATGGGTCAGTACCAAACTAGATTGCCCTACAACAGAATTGAACTCTTAAAAAGATGATTGTGGTAGAGAAAAAAAATAACATATGGATTAGTGAGAAGGAAAAGGAAAGATAGCATCAGAAATGAGTAGCTTGGTATTAGTGTATATCTTGCAGCAATTGAAGTATATGCAGGGTAGAATCATTTAAATTGTTTGATAACAAAAACCAAACCCTACGAGCTCTAGGCAAAAAGAAGCAATTCACTTGCAACTGATGAAGCAAAAATCTAACATGGACCTCATTTCACAATGCAGAATAGTGGAAGTATTTAAACAGGAGAGTAAACAATAACCTGAATGAAGATTCCCCATCTATGGAGAGATAGCAATGAAGGCTTAATATAACGAACCCAAACTAGAGACACCGAAGCTTCAAGAATCAAAATCTATTCTACATTAAGCTACATATGCCATGAATAGCCCTGGAAGCACCTAAACATATACCAGTCTCTAGATAATAGAGGAAGAGTAGACAGAGCAATTACTACAATAAATACTCAGGTCCCCTCCAATATTTCCAAAGACTTGCATGTTTTGCCTTAAGAGTTAATACCACCAAAACCAAACTCCTATTCCCAAGTTAAGTAGGATCCATTATATTTCCACTGGAATGTCTTAGGACAAAACACTTGACACTCAAACAGATGGCAGTCCTACATAGCTTTTGCATAAGGTTTTACCTGAAATATGACTCATTAAGTACTGATAAAAACAAATCCATCAAAAAAAAAAAAACATGGTGCAATATCAATTAAGAAGCTTGTATTAAAAGTTAACCTTTTATTTTGCCAGCAATCGCAGTACAGGGTCCAGGCAGTCCATTTGCACGCTCACAATCCCTGATGTCCTTCGATCCATTAACTGCGCTTCCCAAACACGGAGCATTCCCCAACTCGCATTCCCCAAACCTCTGCCCGCCAAAGCTGCCGTCGCCAACAGCACCTTTCCCCTGCATCCCCGGGAGCGTGCAGTACACCTGCTCATCACACCGCAACCCGCACGAGCTCGTAGCATGGCCTCCCCCATCCAAATTCACCTGGTTCGCATTCTTCGCATAAGGAAAATGGCCAATCTCCCCATCTATCCTCCCTCTCAGGTCCACGAGCAAGCATTTGAGCCGCATATTCTCCGCCTCCAGCGCCGAGAGGGAGTGCAACCTCTTCAACAGGTGCTGGTTCTGCTCCCTCAGCCGCCGGTTCTCGTCCTCCAGCGACGCCGCCTGCGCCTTCTTCTTCTCGCGGTACTTCCTCACCGCCTCCCGGTTCCCGCACGGCCTCTTCTTCGACGACGAGCCCTTCTCGGTGGACTCCGCGCTCTCGTCCTGCGGGGGCATGGGGAGTATCTTGGTGTGCACGTGGAAGCACGTGTGGGTGTGCGCCAGGTCGGGCCCCGGGGGGTTGCACGTGTGCGTGTGCGTGCACGCGTGCTGCGTGTCCTTCAGGATCTCGTCGAAGAAGCTGTCCATGGAGCAGCTGCTCTGGAGCTGCTCGCCCATGGCGTCCCCGGAGAAGACCTCCGGGTTCGCGATCCCGAACTCCCCTTCGTCCATGGCCTCGCGACAGGTGGAGAACACTCGACTTCCACGGAAAGGAAACGAGTTTCGTACGAAGAGAGAAGGGTGATCACGGAAAGATCTCAACTTCCTACGTGGATCGCAATATCGCGGTCAATGGGAGCCCCAGAGGCAACAGGGGTGCCCGAAAAATAGTGGGGCAAAACCTTCGGACTGGTCAAAAGGGGTGGGGGTAGGAGGAAGAAGCTTCCTTTAGGGGAACCACACCCCGAAAGGCGAAACCCCTCGATCGCCGACCACAGAATTCGAATCCGGGGCACACGCGGCGAGGATTAACGACCTTAGCAGAACGGAGGAGGTTGGGAACGACCGGAAGCGAAACCCTAGGGATGGGAAGGGGGAAGGGGGCGAGGCGAGCGAACCTTCGCGGATAGACGGCCGCGATTGGCCGAGGGATTGGGGCCGCCTCCAGCGCGCCGCCACAGCAAGGGGGCGCGATTGCGCGGCAGGTGGGGAGGGGGGTTGCGGCGGTGTGAGGTTCTCTCTCGAGCGCAACAGAGGCGCAGGCGACGGGGTGTGGGAGATTTGCGAGCAACAGCGATTGTTGCAGGGGAGGGAGTACGGAAGAAGGACGAGGAGGAGGAGGAGGAGGAGGAGGAGTGGGCGGGTTGCGACGTGTGGGGACTTCGGGGGCTTCGTCCTCACGAGGGGCTTTATGGGTTCCATATACTCATGCTTCCTCCATATCCAAAAACTCTGCCGGTCCGGATTTATCCCACAATGCCATTTAATCTAGAACGCAAAGGTTCCTCTCCTCGTGAAAGAATTCTATCTTCGATGTGATAAGCGGTGGATTATGTATGATTCTACGTGTGATGGTGAGGGGATAGATTATTAGAAATGTATGTGATAGGCGGATGGAGGTATGATAAATGAGAGTATGTCAGTAGAGATTCACATTTTTTGTATCGTTTATCTCTTATAACAGTTATTATGTAGATATATTATTACATTCACGTATGAAAGCATTCTCATTTAATGTTAAACCAAACAGGATATATGTGTGATGTCTATGATTTTTCCAAGTAAGCAAATGATAAAAATAAGATTGGTAGAATAATTATTTTGAAATATCACAATTTTATTGATTAGGTAAAGTAGTAGCTTATAGAAATTTAGAAATATTCTTCCACAGATGATTAATTTTGATGGCTCTCCTTTGTTGGAATAGGTGACAAGCTAAACATTGTTTCTTGTATGTGCTTTGTAATTTCTTTTATTTTTTTGAAATTGGCAATTTATAGATAGATTTGTGGAACGAGAATTGTGATGTTTCGCTAATTAGTTTTTTTTTTTTTAAAGTATAAATGAATTATGATAAATCCTTATATGGATTTTACGAGTGTCACTTACCTTGGAGAGTTCTTTTACTATCACATGGTAGGTGTAGTAACTCTTCAGAGGATGGAAAAGTTATTAGTTCCTAAACCCATAAATGGTGGGTGGAGGGAAGATACGTGGCTCAAGTTGTGAGTAGGTGAAGATACCTTTGCCACATAATATTGAGTTATCTTTTATGAAACTTCTGTTTGTATTTTTTCCCCCATGATTTTGGATAAATATCAATGATATCCTGTCAAATCCCCTTTGTGTAGCTGCTTGAGAGGACGATTTTTATCTCGATGAATTATCATTTTCCATAGATGTATACAAACATTTTTCTCTCTCTTGTGACTTCCTTCTTGAGTGCAATTTTCTCTTTAAATTTCCTTTGCCTCACAATGAAACTTTACTCTATGAGATGGTAGTCAAGGATGACCACAAACAGAGGACACCATCTATGGTTGTAGATTATCGAATCTTAGGAGCAACACACCAGCACCTCATATGTCTATAAAAAGGGGGTGTTGTTTCTATGAGAGAGTCCCATTAGAATGTCTTGATCGTAACACATTCTAACTCTCTCTTTTATTTTATCGTGTCGCATCCATTTAGTTTGATCATGCCTTTATTGTTCTTCCACGCAATTCTTATTTTCCTATTGCTTTGTTGATATTATTATTTCATATCTTTTGTTATGATGCATATATGTTACCATTAATTTAATTTTTATGTGCAAGTATAGTACTTATGACATTCTAATTTCAATAATCTTTACTAGTTACATTGGAAAATATGGAGAACCCTGCCATTCTAAAGTTGAGCTTCCTTTTTTAAATGGGGCTAGGTTGTATTCTTTAATGAAAGGATATTGTGATTTTGATGTATTCTTTAACGAAAGGATATTGTGATTTTGATGGTAAAAAAAAAAAGTGTAAAGTACCTTGTCGACTAATCAAGTGGAAAAAAGAAATGCATTGACAGCATAGCATTTGCATTTCTTTTAGAAAGAAAATTGCTATAAAATAGTAGAAATCTGATGTTGTGGATTTAAATAGGTTTATAAAAAATTCTAATTGCTTAGTTGTAATATTAGAATAATGCAATAGTATTAGCATATTTAATTATTTTGCATTTTTAAAAGTTATATATATACATGAAGATACATGAAAATGACAAAAAAGATATATGTTAACATTAATTTCATTTTTTAAGATCGACATGGGTGATAGAAGAGATTTCTCTTTTTGGTTGGATGATCGGACAAACTCAAGTTTATTGGTTGATGCATATCCTATCTTTGCAACTTATGACTAATGTAGTGGACAATTGAGATGGTCATTCATTGTCTTTGATTTTTTGCTCCCCATTGTCTCACTAAAGAATATATGCACCTTCTAAAGTCATTAGATATTTTTGCACCTAAAGCTAGAATCTTGGATGCATGGTCTTGGAAAGATGATTCCCTTTCTATGAGGGCAATACATAAAAAGCTTCTACCTCGTGGTGACCTTCGTTGGCTCTTGAGTAAAGATTGTAGGTTAATTTGAAAGAGTTCCATGTCGTTAAGGTGAAGATTTTTTGTTTAGCTTTCGAGAAGGAAATGCGTGTAGACAAATGGTTGCAAACTAAAGATTACCCCTCAATCCAATCCTCCTTGTATATCTTGTGGGGAGGAAGTAGTGGACTATGACCATCCATTTTTTCATGCCCTTTTGATTCAGACATCTACTCATGTGTTGCCAAGCAATGGCTCTCTCATTCTTCATAGAACCTATTGTGGTAGTCCTTCCAAATGGAAGCTTTCAAATCTAAGCAGTAGTCTTCTCTATTTGTTGTTCTTTAGGCAATCTAAAGCTTCAGTGTGGCGTTATTTTTTTTAGCAGAAGATGTATTTTGTGAAAAATATTTGCCAAGATGTCTCTCTTTTTTTTTATCCAAAAAAGATGTCTCCTTTTTAAAGAGGTTGTAGGAGAGTGTTTGATTTCTTTATATCCATTTTTTGTAAGCTTCTTTTTTATTAACACATTCGGATGATCAATAAACTCATGCGATCATCATTTTTCTTAAAAAAGAAACAATTGAACAAAAATACTTAAAAGTCATATTTCAAAAAGAAAAGATTGTAATGTACATGGTATTTCGAAATAGGCAATCATTTTAGAGTAAGAAACTATAAAAGAAAATTAATTTGGAGTATAGATTAGCTTAGAAGTATATTAAAATAAAAAGCACAAATCATGTGAATTTATAAGTTTTAAAGTTTTTATGTTATACTATATATGCATATCTTCGGATGCCCTTGCAGATGTTCTCTGAAGACTAAAATACTGATAATTAAATGACTAGAATGGAATTGAAATCACACCACAATGCAAAAATATGATCCCTTTTAAGGATGCATGCTTACATCTAACCGATGTTCTTTGCTTTCACATAATGCCTATGCTGTGTGATAGGAAAAGGAAAATGTTTAAGACACCTCAGATTTAATCTAACACATTTTCCACCAAACCTGAGTGATGGATGGAGAAGGAATAAGACAAAAACCTATTTTTATCTTATTTTTACCTATAAATGGCTCACATTCATGGGTAGGATTAAATCTATAGGTGTGATTGCCATTGTCCATAAAAAAAAACATGGCATTGTAACTATAGTTGTGACAACTGGTATTCGATAAAGAGAATAAATTTATGAAATAAGTAGAAAAATATGGAATGATAAAATAAGTAACTTAACTTGTTTGAGAGATTTGACATGTTAAAATTATTTCATTGAGTGTATAAAATAATTTTATTTAGGTTAACTCCCCCTCAACTTGGTTGAAGGGATAGATGAATTAATTGAAATCAAATGAGTTAAAGTGAGCTTAACCTTGCTTAGCTCGCCAAACACCACTTTTGTATATATTTAAAGATTGGGCTGAGATGCTACCACCATTGCTTTGGCAGTGGAGAAAAACTTACGGCAGAAAACAACAGTTTCTGTAGGTTGTAATTTGGTTGAGGAGCCCAGATGGAAGCCAACGTAAGTATGCTCCATTTGGATTGGGCCTAACCTTTCTTTTATAAATATATGCAAACTTTAAGCTGTGTGAACCAAATATCTTGGTTGTCTCTTATGTTACTGCCATGTAGTTTGTGAAATCTGTACCATTGTGAACCAAATATCTTGGTTGGTTATTTTTATTCTTCCTTTATTTTTTATCTTTTGTTTCTGTCGTTTTGGGTCTTTTCTTCCCCCATTTTGAGGATATTAGGGTTCTCCTTTTCTCTCCCTTCTTTTACATTGGATCCTTTCCATTTTAATGGAATGATTATTTTCTTAAAAAAAAAAAAAAAAAAACCTAGTTGCATGCCTCACCTCTGCAGGAAAGTCATGGGAGCGAAAAAAAATGACAAGGTTCCAATAGGGTCTTGGAAGGATCTCATCGTGTAACACCTGTTGGTCATCACACTTTTTAGTATCGCATATCTTTTTGACTCTTACTAGGGACAACTCTTGGCCAGTAAACACGGGCATGGTGTTTGACCTCTTAGCGCATCATCAAGATTCTTGACCTTTCTCTTTCCTTGATTCGAGGTAAAGTCAGTAGGTAGCCGCATAAGGCTACGTCTGACAAACGATCCGGAGATAGGTCACGGATGGGTGAGGTCAAATGGATTAATTTTCTTTCATTTTAAGTAAATTATTCTTTATCTTTTACATTACGTAAATATTAATATATATTAAAATATATTTATTTTAATATAATATACCTATTAAAATATATTCATGATATAATATTAACTTATTCGCATCTATATTATAATATTAAAAAATCATTCATTACGTACTTACATACCTATCATAATATTAAAAACTTATCAACTAACGTTATATCATCACATCCGTTGTTACAAATCCATCAAATAAGTACCTTATTCAACTTAACCTACTCCAATTTTAACCTAGATCAATGTAAATCCCTTGCCAAACATAGCTTAAATTATGGCCACATAGGTCAGCTATGAAATTCACCCTAATGTAGTGGAGGTCATGTGTGACAAGATTTGCTATCCCATGGCATAGAGTTGACATGAGCTTGTGTGATGAGATCCGACAATTCTCGTGGGTTTCATTTGTTAAGGAAAATTATTATGAGGAATAAAAATTAGATAAATTTAGGGATTTTGATTGTCTTGTTAAAAGAATCATAGAATTTTATTCCGTTTGAGATCTTTGTTTGGTGAAATAAGTTGATGAAATAAGAAAAAAATTTAGTTCAAAAGACTTTCAAGTGAAATTATGAAAAGAAATTGGATAATTCCATTGGGAAAATGGAATTCTATAAACCTAAAATTAGAGACTCAATTCTAACCCTTATAAAAATTGAAATTAGATAGTTCAAATGAAAAATAAAAGCCTAATTTCATCAAAACAAGTAGCACCATGAGGTGTCGAGGAAGCATTTGCGGTGAGTCATGTGACCAGATAAGTGATTTCCTCGAAAGGTTGGTGGATGGTTTTCTTTCAACGTGCAGAAAGGAATTCACCGTCTCGTCACACAACTTGTTATGATTCCAACATTGTCTGGATCTATTCTCATCACGAGCACGTAATTATCCAATAAGATATCATCAGATCTTGTCCTGCAATTTCACTATACGAATCGAAGGTCAAATTCACGCATAAGATCATCGCCGTTCATCTTCCAGAAGAGGACAAAGGAGGTGCAGTGCCCACCAAGAGGCAGTTCCCTCATTTCTTGTAGGAGAAGGGAGCATGGATCTGGTCATAGATTTTCCATCTCTCAACCCTAAATAGGTGATTCAAAATCAACACACATTGTCACACAGATTCACCATAGATCCATAATTACCCACATGTTTTGTCACACAAACTCATTAATACTTTCCGGTATTTTTATTATATTGCCACATAGAGCTTACTACTACTTCCCAGCTTTAGCTAATACACATGTTCAATGCGCCTATGGCTGAATGTCTAGCCCTTGAACATGGCCTTCGATGGGCAACTCTTTTTTATTGCTATCAGATATATTTACTTAGCAACTGTAAACAGATAGTCTCTATGATTATTGGGAATACCTCCCCCCTTTTAGCGTCCGAGGAGTTTGCTTTATTGCTGTCCAAACATCCTTTCCAACCACTGCCAAATTACTTTAAATTTTGTCCCCAAAACTTTTATCTCCTTAACTCATTCCCTTGCTAAAAAATGTTCTAGAATGGAATCTTTTGGGGGTTGGTCAAGAGTTGATGTACCAACCTGCTTAGGCAATGCCTTCATTATTCTATAAATAGAATATGGCTTGTTATCTTCAAAAAAAAATCCTATGAAAGAATCTACACTTCTGGCATTCATTAATGCTCCCATTGATTGTGCATCCATATGCATCAACAAATGTATTATAGTACCACTCATGAACGTGATGTTTTTCTTGTGTACATTCATCATTTGGAAGTTTAATACTCTTACTTTAAGGTGAACAAGCAATTTGGATGACTAATATTATTAGCTTACAAGAGCATTAAGCACCCCAAAACATAGTTTGAATTACTAAGTATATGGTCTTACAGACCTTATGTATAGAAATAGGCCACTGAGGAGTATTCTTCCTAAGCCAATAGGAAAAGTGACTTCATGCCACTTCCAATAACACCCTTACATATATCCTCTTTCTTTGCATACATAGCAAAGTCTTTTTCTTTCAAATGCCACTTCAAAAGAGACTTGCTTTTGAGATAGCCTTATTCCAATTAATATATGTTAACAAGTAAGGCGTTAAAGAAATGGTTGAACAACGTGCCATTTAAACACTATCCACTGAATCTACAAGAATCTACGTGCATATTGGCGATTGAATCAAATTACTATAAATTTGGTGTTTCAAAAGAAAAATCCAATCTACATTTAAACACTATCCACTGAGGAGACTTCAAATGACACAAACATACAATTATCTCTTCAACAACACCAAGATCATGTGGATTAGCTATATGTAGACAAGCCCCTTTCTATCTCCCCTCTCTTGTGAGCCCTAACCTCCTTCTCAGTGTCGTGGCTATGGGCCCCTTACTGACCTCCTGCCCTAGTTGAGGACCCCTCTCCACTTCCCATCACCCAACTCCCTTGTTTTTTGCTTTTTTCTGCAAATAAGCTTCCCTAATGTGATGGTTTCTTTCCTTAATTGGGAATGGGGGTTGAGCCTCTCTTCGTGAGGCCAGGCATGCTCGTCGTGTCTCCCCATTACCAACGAGTCATGTTCTAGTGGAGACTGTAGTGTGGTGGTTGTCCTTGACCTACTGCTTAAGGTTGCTTGTTCTAGGTTGGTGCGGAGGATTGCATGTTCAATGTGCCTTTCAACATCTAGATTCAAGCTTCTTGTTGGCAAACTGTGGTGGTTTTGCCAACAACCTTTTTAAGCAGGTGAATTCTCATGCCACTACATCAGCATTCTTGTTAGGACCACGTTGAAATCCGAACCTCAACACAATTGAGTTGTTGGATGACTTGCTTCGGCTTCTATTATCACCGGATACCCATTAGCATGGATCAAATTGATCATTGAAGGACTCATTTGGAGGTGTTGTTGTCATCCTTGGCGTAGAGTAGCTTGGTCTACTACAAACCTATTTTACATTGGACATGTTCTTTCTTTTTCTTTTTTTTGATGTTCTCCTTGTAAGGTGTTGGGTTCTCCCTTTTTGGGGTGTGGTGTTTCTCCTTGTGGAGTATTTTTTTCCCCATCCGCAAGATATTTATGTTCTCCATCCCACTTGTGTGGTTGCAGTGTGCGGTGTATCTATCTTGCTTCCTTTGGGTTGCATCTCGTTGTACAATTCTGTTCTTGTTGATGGAATATTACTTTGAAAAAAAAAGCATTTCCTATATGTGTAGCTATGCTTGATTCTTCATTGCACACTTGTCCTTGGATTAAAGTCATTTCCTAGGGTTTGTCCTTGACTTGTCTTATCTAAAAGTAGTATGACTTATAAGCCAAGGATTGTTCTTGGAATGCTATCCACCATCTTCAAGAAAATATTTTCCAAGGCACTAATTGCTAAGACACATCCTTCACATTTGTAAGGTACTATTCCTTGGTTATTCCCATATATATATATATTAGGGAAAATCTTTAACATATTCTGTCAAGGATGCTCTCTGGAATCGCTTATTAGTTTGTACTCTTTTATTTTATAGTGCTCCTATTGAAATCGGTTAAATGAAAGGTGGTCCCCTTGACTTCAACTTCAACGTAAAGGGTTTGCACGACCCCTTCTAGTTGATTATTTGTCAAGGATAGAACTAGAAAAAATTTCAAACGGGACATAAAATATAGCAAAAGCATATAAATAATTGTATCTTTACTGGTAATTGGTTTTTAAAAATTAGTTTGAAACGAATACTTCTTTGCCACTTGATTTTCGGGAATTTATTTTTATCTTATAAGAAGCCTATACCCCTTTAAAAAAGAAAAATGTGGATAAACATTACCAAGATTCATAAGAATTCTTAACAAAAATTATTCTTATCTTATAAAAAGTCTTACCTTATAACACCTCTTAAAAAATGAAAAATATGGATAAACACCATTAACACCCGTAAGAATGAGATACTTATTATGTTTTAAAACATCAGAGGTAAAATGTGTGCGAGAGAGAGAGAGAGAGAGATGTATGTTGAAGGGACACATGGATTTGAGGAGGGATCAAATTCAATTGATGTTTTATTCTTTGATTTATATTCATATCTTTACATATTAGGTTTTTTACATGTAAATTTTAGATCCAAAAGGATATAATTAAAGTTAATTTAAACCAATTGCATGAGGCCCAAGGGTTTGAAATTTCGTTGTGCTTAATTAGTTTAATAAAACCCTAATTAGAATGCCAAATGGTGGATTAAGGGAGGGGTGCTTGAGGCCTAATTATTCTAACTATGGCTCAATTGGCTATGTATGGAATTATTGGCTTATTAAATGTGGCAGTTGAAGGGCTAATTGTAAAGTTTTTTTTTTTTTTTTGAAAAGATAATATGTTGGGCATGAGATTCGATCTCATGACCTTTAAGATGCTAATTAGATGCTTTACCATTAACAAGTTTGACGTATTTCAAATATGTACGTTGGTGGATTTGTGGGATGGAAGACTGTGACTTGATGAACTTAGGGTTTCATCGTATTAGGTTGGAAACCTAAGGCCTATGGTATCTAGAGGCTACTAGTGGTAACCTTAGATCTCGAAGAGTTCCTGGTTATCATTGAAATGAAGCACTCATAGCGAAAACTCTATAAGCGCTCGCAAATGAGGATGATGTCAGGGGTATCTAGATTCATGACTAGTGATACTTGTAGCAAGAAGCCTTGTAGACATCTGCATGTGTAGATGATGTTGAGGTATCACTTAAATGAGGTATTTGTAGTGAAAGCTCTGTAGGCGCCCATAAATGAGGCTGACATTGAGGCAATTGAAATGAGTTAGATGTTCAGCACTCCTCCTTATTGGAAAATGAGTAGGAATGTTGGATAGTTCAATATTCCAGGTGTCCATCTACTATCATCGAAAAAAAATCTAAAAGGTTAAATAGACCCATAGCTTTATGAGGATCTTAGGTATTGGGTAAAGGGTGAAACTATCTAGATTTAACATGACAAATCAAAAGTCGATGACTCTTCGTGTAGAAGGAAGGATACAATTTGATCACCTTAAACCTAAGAAATGATTTATTAGGTAGTAAGCCAAGAGAGGAGAGGACTTAAAGATATTGAAAGGCTAGATTATGTATGTTGATCATTAGAGTAAATAATTGCCGATAATAATTAAAGGTATTGGAATTTAGCACCTGAAAGGTGTTATGGCAACCAAAAGCGGACCTTAACACTATCTTATCCTTTGTAAAATAGTAGAATTATTTCCCTACCAGACCGCTTGGTTCATTTTTACTTTGTGACCTATTTTCAAGTGAAGTAGTAAACTATTGAGTTCAAGCTGCGCGAGGAAAAAGCGAGTGTGAAAAGTCAATTCTTTAAAGGCAAAAGACTTGTGTCTACAAAGGCGTGACTATCTATAGTTTCTTTTTCATTCTAGAAAATTATTGTTGCCATCTCAATTGTGTTATAGCATAAATTTAAGGAAATAGATATATAATTAGGCTACCTAAGTAATCCTTATTAAGTAGGTTTCGACGGTAACTCAAATCTTACTTGAGAACCTAACTCTAATAGGATTCAGAGTTTTGGGGTGTGACATGGGGAACCTTGAGTAGGGAGGGAGGGCATGCACACCCCTAAATCCGTTCACGTTATCTACAAACTTACAAAAATTTGGTTGTAATCAACCTTAATTCACATGGCAAAGAGATAAACACACAACATACCTTATTGAAATTCGTGTAATTTTCGCTTAATCTCATTTGATACTCACATTTAAGCCAATAATTTGGTCTAATTAATGACTAATGCGAACACATGTAATAATCTCAAACATGCGAGTTACTAAATCAATTATTTGATTTTTAAGGCAAGAAGACGACCATCCACTTGCAACTGCATAACCACCGTCAATTACTAGCTCACATAACTAGTTTTAAGGGCTTGCATGAGTTGATTAAAGGAAGACTATAGTCGACTACTTCACGTTGACTAGTTAGATGCAATAAGAATACTTATGATCTGGTTTGGAAGATGTTTAAAGCTTGAGAATAGGTAAAGTTTTGGAAGTTGCAAGGTTTGGAAGTGATATATCAGTTGGGATAGATGTGATAGATAGTTAATATGTTGTTAGTGATTTTATGTTATAAGTGGATTAGATGAGATATGCAATGGATATATTGTAAGTAGTTTTCATTTTTTATTTGAAGGTTAATAGAAGTAGATGCAATGGTTGAGTTAATATATTGTAAATAATAATGACAATTAGCATGATAGCCACTATTATTTGGTCGTCCATGCCATAGAGGATAATTGCTTGATTCAAGACCCTACCAAATGGAGCCAATAATTTTTAACTCTTCTCGTGTTTGTTTAAAATTAGCATATAACTAGTTTTTAGTCCACGTCTTGTTGCAGGAGTGTGGTGGTTTCAACATGTGTGTTTTAATTTTTCACAAGTTGAAAATCAAAATATACCAGTTGAAAATAAAAATAAATAATGGTATATTTTAATCTTCCACCGATTTAAAATCAAAATCTACCGCGCATTGTAAAATGCATTACCCTTTGTCCAAAGAAAAATTCTCAATTCCTAATTTGAAAAACTAAAACACATTAGTTGAAAATCAAAATACATCGCTTAAATATACCGTATATTTCAAAATATATTGCCCATTGTCTAAAAAAATTCTAAAATCATAATTTGAAAAACCAAAATACACCAATAAAAAATCAAAAGATACGTTGTAAAATGTATTGTAATAAATACATCAGTGTATTTTGATTTTCGACTGATATAAAATAAAAAATACTAATTGAAAATCAAAATACACTGCAAATATGTGTTACAAAATATGTTGCAACGTACAATTCTGTACTCTTATTTAAAAAAATTTCTTAACAAATTAAATATAAATACCATATTGATCATATATATATTACTCTAAAAAAATAAAAAATATTCATACACATATATATATTGGATGGTCCGGAGAGGAGAAGACACAAAAGTAAAAAGAAATAAAAAAAGTGAAGGAAGTGTGCGAGTGAGAGAGAGATATGCGAGAGTTTCGATAAAAAGTATATGAAAAAAAAAAAGAATAGTAGAAGAAAGTAATGGCTACGATATGCCTCAATGACTGATTTTTATATATATATATATATATATATATATATATATATATATATATATATATATATATATATATATATATATATATTATTGTAAATTTTCTAAACTTGTAGTATGCTACAGGTATTTGATGTTTGAAATTCTACAATTATTTAATTTAAAGTGTCTCGTCTTTACTTGATAGGATTTTAACCCGTGGGTTGGCTCCAACCTCAGCCAAGGATACACAAGCTTCGATTAATTAGGGATGAGTATTGCTTAAGGTCCAATTTAATTGTCAACCCAAATTTAAGGTAAAAATGAACTTAGGTTGAACTTAAGTTATAAGTGTGGGCTATTTATCAAATGGGTTAGGCTTTAGACTTAAGTAATCCAAACTCAACGTGATCCAAGACCCAACTCATACATATGCACACATTCATATTAGTTTATTCATGACCTATTTTCTTTAACTGTGAACTCATTTTTGCTGCTTGTATATTGTACACTCTACTTGATGTGCTAACCTAAAGATTAGAAATTGCAAAAGTTGTTTACTCTCGTAAGACCTGATTGAGTAAATTAATTCTTTATTTGGGAGATTAAGAAGTTAGGAGGTGGAATGGGGAGAGGAATAAATTGTGACGTGATTTGGAGAGATGTGGAATTGGGTTAATTGGAGGTAGAATTGGGAGGAGGAATTGAGAAGGAAAAATTAGAATTGAGGTCATTGAGTGTTACGATCCAAATTGGTTCTATGTGGAATCAAGGTTGGATTGTCTTGACTCACCTAAGACCCAATCTCATAATGAGAAATATATCAATCAGTAATAATTTTCACACATGCAGTATAGCTAGAAGAATGAATAAAAGATTGAAATCTGTAAAGTTTAAACTGAAAAACAGTTCCACAAGAGGATAGCACGAGTACGACATAACCATCACAATATACTAGAAATGGAAATTGAACTAATGGTTTTAAAAAGATACTCACCATAGCAAAGGTAGAGTCAACCTATAGTAAAACAGAATTAGAACGACTAAGGTTGGGCTCGAGTAAGTCCAGCTCTCTCAGCAGCCGGTGGTACTGACTGCTCATCTCCCTGTCTTGGATACATATGGTAGACATCAACAAAAGCTGAGTAGAGTAGCAAGTGCATATTCAACAAACATAATTTAACTAAAAAGAAAAACGGTAAACATTTCAGGCAACCGTAAGCATTTCAAACATTTTCTTGTTTTATTTCTATTTCTAGTTACTAGTTGTGTGTGACTTCAATTATTCTAGAGAAAGGGTCACAGTATCTCTTGGTTCACATGTTCCCTACCGGAATGATCTTGTTGCAATTTTCCTCGTGATGCAGAACGTGCACGTGGTGATCTCCTGGCTGGGGAAACATCATGCGTTTGTCCTACACCTGGTCTACCACCCCGGGGTCATAGTCGCGACGAAGCGGTGACTACGGTACGCGTGATAAACGTACGGGTGGCTACCCTGCACTAACACGCAGTCAGTCTTTTCCACTAACGGGTACGCTCTAAGCCGTATAACACAGAGCATAATAAGGGTCGCGTCCCTCACCAGTCTGCGTACCCTTGTCCGAATGTCCCAATTGGTCCCGTGGGCCTAATAGGAGTCGGTGTAGGAAAAGCATTCCTACCCTGGGTCCCCACTCGAGGGAGGGCTAGCTCTCTTCCTACACAAGGGGTGATTTGCTCTCCTCAGTACGTGTGTACTTGAGGGCCAGCCCACCCTTTACACAAAGGGATGATTAGCTCTCCTCGGTATGTGCATACACAAGGGCCAGCTCACTCCTACAACTGTACTCAACATGGCTTGTCTCGGCCCCATCATTCCATTTTCATTCCACAATTAGGGATGTCTTTAGTTTGCATTAGGGTTCGAGAGGGTCCCCCTAATTTATTTCTAACATTCTCGTTGTCATTAACTTCGGTAATTCACGAGTTGCCATTAGCTAGATCTTTATTAGCATTCAAAAATAAACCATAACTTCATACATGCACAATGCGTGTAAAAGTATAATTCTACGAAGCAAAAATATACATGCATTAAGTAACGCGCATCGGTTTGCATATTTAGTGTTTATATTTACGGCACATGCTTCATACATTACTCACCTGTATAACACTTGAAACGTACATTATTTGAAATTTCAGGGCATGCATGCATCCATTTATTAGATAAAAACAACGTTCCACCTCTGAACTAACATCTCATGATTTGATAGCTAATTATTTTATTTAACATTTGCTCATTCCCATAGGAACACATGGCAAGGGAAAACCACTCTACATAATACTATCGACATTTATCACTTAAGATAGAAAATTTCCAAGGAAGACATCTAAGAGACAAAAATCTTCCCATAAGCATGCACGTACAAGTTTATTTTAGCATGTATGTTACGAACGGGCGCTCCAGACGTCTTTTAAGACGTCTGGGAAGTGGCCCAGACGTCGTACCAGACATCTGGAATCACTTACAGACGTCGGACCAGACGACTGGGATCATTTCCAAACGTCTGAAAATCGGTTATTTTGGCACGCTACTGTTCGTCTGCGCGCTCAGCGTTTTCTCTCTCTCTCTCTCCCTCTTTTTCCCTCTCTCCTGCGGCCGCAGACGCCTCTGCCGTGTTCTCTCTCTCCTCTTCGCGCGGCCTTAAAAGGGTAACGCCTCTCCCTCACTCCCGTCACCTCCGCCTCCTTCCTCTTCTCCTTCAGCCAGTGCGTGAGAGCGAGAGCGAGAGCAAGGGTGCAGCGGCAGCGACATCCGCAGTGAGCGTGGGAGGAGGTGCTGCACGTGGGAGAGGCGCTCGGCCGTGAGGGCGAGCTCGCCGGGGCTGCTAGGGCCGGCCGGTGGGGGGCGCAGCGGGCACGGGGCGACGCGAGGGGGGGGGGGGGACTGCTGCGGCTCCAGCAGCAAGCGCACGAGGCGCGACGCGGCCGGGCGTCGCAAGCAGAGGGCGAGTCGCTCCCTGGTTCTGGAAAACTTTCCAGAATCAGACATCTGTGCTTCTAGCCAGCGACGGGCACGACGTCTGGAAGATTGTCCAGACGTCTGAAATGTCAGTTTTTCCGTCTTCTTCCTTCCCTTCAATTGACCGTACTAAGAGAGAGAGGAAATGGGTACGTGCATGGTTTGAGATTCGCATCCAACGCGAATCAGACGTCTGTCTGCAGTGCCAGACGACTGGAGCGACATCCAGACGTCCGGGGTGACCATCGGATGTCTGGGAACTAGGCCAGACGCCCCCGCAGGCTTCTGGACGTCTGAGAGACCATGCAGAGCAAGGTAAACCCTGTTTCACTTTTTAAGACGTCTGGAATAAGTTTCAGATGTCTGATTTTGCACTGTTTCATCATTTTCAACCCGTTTAGGGCCCGTTCGGGTTTTGTTTTCCGCGTTTCGAGTTGCGTTCTTTTCGGAATTACATCCTCTACCCGTCTACAATAGCTGTACACTGTTTTGAGACACTCCTTGTGTTTAATCCTTGTGATAGGACCCCGTTCCGTTGCAGTCTCGGGGGTCGCAGAGGCACGCGGGATTCCCGACCACGCCCCCATTACTCCCGTTGTACCTGGTAGAGTGGCTTTAAGTATAATCTGTTAAATTATGAAACCATAAATAGAACCTAGGACATTGCATGAATCCTAGGAATGATAAATAGATTGAATGGTAGATTCCTAGGGTGTTGCATGAATCCTAGGGCTAGAAAACTAGATTGTATGATAGATCCTAGGATATGGCATGAATCCTAGGACGGGAAAACTAGTGGAATGTATGATGTTACGAACGCGTGCCCCAGACGTCTTTTAAGATGTCTGGGAGGTGGCCCAGACGTCGTACCAGACGTCTGGGATCACATCCAGACGTCTGACCAGACGTCTGGGATCGTTTCCAGACGTCTGGAAATCAGTTATTTTCGACACGCGCGGGTCGTCTGCGCGCCTGAGCGCGCAGACCGCATATTCGCTTATTCTTCTCTCTGCGGCTGCAGACACCGCTGCCGTGCTCCCTCTCTCTCCTCCTCGCACGGCCTTAAAAAGACCACGCCTCCCCTCGCTTCCGTCGCCTCCACCCCTTTCCTCTTCTTCCAGTGAGCGAGCGCGAGAGCGGGCGCGGGGTTGCTGCGTGCGAGAGCGGTGCTCAGCCGTGAGGGCGAGCTCGAGCAGGGGAACGACGCGGGAGGCCTGCTGCGGCTCGAGCAGCAGGCGCACGAGGTGCGACGAGGCACGGCGTCGCGAGCGGAGGGCGAGTCGCGCCCTGGTTCTGGAAAAATTTCCAGAATCAGACGTCTGTGCTGATAGCCAGACGGCAGGGTCGACGTCTTGAATACTGTCCAGACGTCTGAAAGGTGAGTTTTCCGTCTTCTTCTTCCTTCCTGTCGACTGACCGTACTGAGGGAGAGAGATGGGTGTGCGCAGGCTCGGTGATTCGCCATCCAACGCGGATCAGACGTCTGGCTGTAGTACCAGACGGCGGGAGCGACCTCCAGACGTCCGGGGTGACCATCGGACGTCTGGGAGCTAGGCCAGACGTCCCCGCAGACTTCTGGACATCTGGGAAACCACGCTGAACAAGGTAATTCTCGGATCCACTTTTTAAGACGTCTGGAAGTTCCAGACGTCTGATTTTACATAGTTTCGTCGTTTTCGACCCGTTTAGGGCCCGTTCGGGTTCCGTTTTCCGCGATTCGAGTTGCGTTCTTTTCGGAATTAATTCCTCTACCCGTCTACAGTAGCTATACACTGTTTTGAGACACTCCTTGTGTTTGATCCTTGTGATAGGACCCCGTTCCGTTGCAGTCTCGGGGGTCGCAGAGGCACGCGGGATTCCCGACCACGCCCCCATTTCTCTCGTTGTACCTGGTAGAGTGGCTTTAAGTTATCAATAAAATCTGTTAAATTATGGAACCATAAATAGAACCTAGGACATTGCATGAATCCTAGGAATGAGAAATAGATGGAATGATAGCTCCTAGGTGTTGCATGAATCCTAAGGCTGGAAAACTAGATTGTATGATAGATCATAGGATATGGCATGAATCCTAGGATGGGAAAACTAGTAGAATGTATAATACTGCAGTCTTGGAAAATGGAAAGAGATATAAAGCTGCCTGTAATTTGAATTAACAGCTGCCTGTTGTGAATAAATAACGTGGTTGAGAACATGGGTTGTAAGAATGTGAAACTGGAAAGTGAAACCTGGATGTTTGAGTAAAAAGGATGGAACCCTACAGGGAAGTAGGAGTAGAACTCCTGGAAAGTGAATGGAATAGTATTGGGGAAGTGAGCTGGCCCTTGAGTACGGAGTACCAAGGAGAGCGACTGTCTCCTTGTTTAGTGCAGAGCGGAGCCAGCCGCCCCAGGGACCCGGGGTTAGGATTGGCCACTCTGTACCGACTTACTGGCCCTCGTGTACGTAGTACCGAGGAGAGCTACTAGTGTAGGGAGGTACTAGCTACCCCACGGGCCCCGGGGTTCTGCTAGCCTCCCACACCGACTTGTTAGGCCCGCTGGGGCAAACCAGGGTAGTCAGGCGAGGGTGCGCGGACTGTGGAGGGGCAAGGCCCCGGTTTGGTTACTGTGGAGGGGTTGGACCCCTGTATTGAGAGGGCACTACCCTGGACTGGTTCCGTGCTGTGCTTTGGGCGCACTTGTTAACGGAAACGACTGACCGCGTGCCAGTACGGGTTAGCTACCTGTGCGTTTATCGCGCGTGCCGTAGTCACCGTTACGTCTGTCAGTGACCTTGGGGAGGTTGACTGAGGGTAGGATCACCACGGGGGACTCTCCCGGCCAGGAGAGCACCATGTGCTACTTCTACTTTTCGGAAAAGACTGCTGACGGGTAGCTGCCACTCTACTCAGCGTTTTGCTGACGTGTTACATTCGTTACCTTTCAGGACCAGGTGTTGAGCAGCCAGGGTCAGCGGCTGCCGAGGACGCTGGGCCGAGTAGGGTCCAGTAGAGTTACCACTGTTCTCTTGTACCTCTTTTTGGTTCCACTGTAGTGAGTAGTTCTTGTTTCCGCTGTATTTTTCTTTACCTGCAGTTCATATTATGTTATGAATATTGTTCTACTGTTGTGGTGGTACATACTGTAGTAGTTTCTTTCCTTACTGCTGTATTTTTCCTGCTGTTAGTTATATTCATGTTAAATGTGGTTTATTTTACTGCTCTTTTGGTTACTTCCTCGTTGGACGACCAGGTCTTGGGTTTAGTCGAGTCGGTCCGGTTCTCGTGTCTCGTAGGGACTCGGGAATCGGGTCGTTACAAGATGGTATCAGAGCAAGGTCATCTCGAGAAGTGAATCAACTGACTGGAAAATAACCAATTCACATGTCTATAACTAGAGTAGCCACCACAACATATCTTTTGACATGAGCTCTTAGACATTTCCATTCGGTATCGTTCCGTAATGACGTGTTCCCTTTTGTTTCGCGTCTCCTTGCAGGAGATGCCTCGTCGTGGGACCAGTGAGGTGGGCCGCGGGCGCGGCCAAGGATGAGGTCGACGAGGTGGGCGTGCCGTTGCCGACACCCCAGTGGACCAGCCACTACTCCCGGGCGTCCAGGCCCAGGACCTCGCCCGGCTGATACGAGACATTGTACGAGAGGAGCTCCACCCACCGCCCCGAGCGCGTCACCCTGGGGCTGCAGAGGGGGAGTCCTCTGTGGGACCACTCGACGGATGCGGCGCTGGACACGGGGGAGGGGATGGGCCGTCGCAGCCCCCACCTTCCTCCGATACTTCTGTGCACGAGGCACCGTTGCCTGGGGGTGGACCAGCACCCCCACTGCAGCGCCACTCCGAGCTCTTCGGGCAGTTCCGGAAGCTGAAGCCCCCCCTCCTTCAAGGGGGATGAGGACCCGACCGAGGCAGAGGACTGGCTTGAGCAGCTGGAGAAGATCTTCGACACCCTTCGCCCCCCGGTGGAGTGCCGCGTGGCCTTTGCCACGTACCAGCTGGAGAGTGCGGCACACAGGTGGTGGAGGGCGGTCCGGGGACAGGAGAGGGACGAGCCGACGTGGGACCAGTTCGTCACCCTCTTCTGCGAGCAGTACTTTCCCCAGACGTGGCAGGACCAGAGGAGGCGGGAGTTCCACACTCTCCGCCAAGGGACGATGACTGTGAGCGCGTACTGCACGCGTTTCTTGGAGCTATCCCGCTTTGCAGCGACAGCAGTAGCCACAGAGGAGGAGTGCCTTTGGAGGTTCACCGAGGGGCTCCGGCCTGCGATTCGGGGGTATTCAAACCCCTAAAGCTGCCTACGTTTTCGAGGGTGGTGGAGGCAGCCATGACTTACGAGGAGACCAACCCGTCTGCGCGAGACACTGACGGCGGGCGGAAGAGGCCCTTCCAGCCAGACTTTTCACAGGGCCGGCGAGAGAGGAGACACGTGGCGTCCGCAGGAGAGCCGTCACGTTTTACAGGGCCATCAGTGGCCTTTGGGGGCCCTCGACAGGGGCCAGTCGCCAGCACCGGACCCCCGCCCAGCCGACAGCAGGGACCCACTGAGGGTGGGAGTCGTGTTCCCCTCTGTTACCAGTGTGGCCAGCCGGGCCACATCAGGAGGGACTGCCCGTCTAGGGCAGGAGGTCAGCAGATACTTCCCGCGCAGAGCACTGGAGGGCGCGCAGGAGGCCGTGGTTCCCAGGCGCGAGGAGGAGGACAGCAGTCGCGAGGAGGGTACCGGCCAGCACCTACCTGTTCGACGCAGAGTGTGGCTGCTTCGTCCGCACCTAGAGCTGAGGGGCGTATCAATGCCCTAACACACAGGGACGCCAGAGCTTCGGGATCGGTGGTAGGAGGTATGGTTTCAGTTTCCGGCAGGCTCGTTTACACGCTTTTCGATTCCGACGCTGCGCACTCGTTTGTCGCAGCCAGTTTCGCAGTTAGTTTGGACCAGGATTATATAGCATTAGAAAATCCGTTCGTAATCAAAGGTCCGAGTGGTCAGCTGTTTGTAGCTGAGGAGGTGTACACGGATTGCGAGGTCAACGTCGGGGGACATAGCCTTCCAGCTGACCTGATTATGATACAGATGGAGGACTTTGGAGTGATTCTGGGGATGGATTGGCTGTCCGCTTACCACGCCTTGGTGGACTGTTTTGAGAGGAAGATCGTCTCCTCCATTCCGGAATTGCCTTCTTTCGAGTTTCACGGACAGCTAGTGGACGGAGGTTTCTGGTGCATTTCGGCACTTCGGGCGGCGAGACTTTTGAGCCAGGGGTGTGAGGGCTTCTTAGCTTGTGTGGTGGCAGAGCCCAGCCTTGTGGCAGACTTCTAGAGCATCCCAGTGGTCAGAGAGTACCCTGACGTGTTTCCAGACGAGTTACCAGGACTACCACCCGAGCGTGAGATCGAGTTTGAGATCTCACTAGTACCAGGGACCAGCCCCATCTCTATCGCGCCATACAGGATGGCACCGCTTGAGCTGCGAGAGCTCAAGTCCCAGTTGCAGGACCTTTTGGAGAAAGGTTTCGTGAGGCCCAGTGCGTCTCCCTAGGGAGCCCCGGTACTGTTTGTGAAGAAGAAGGATGGTACCCTACGCCTTTATGTGGACTACTGACAGCTGAATAGGGTCATCATCAAGAACAAATATCCGCTGCTGAGGATCGAGGACTTGTTTGACCAGTTGCGGGGTGCCACGGTGTTTTCCAAGATTAACTTGAGGTCTGGATACCACCAATTGAGGATCAGGGAGATCGACGTCTCCAAGACAGCTTTCCGCACCCGGTACGGACACTACGAGTTTCTGGTCATGCCGTTTGGGCTGACCAATGCCCCCCCTGCTTTCATGGATCTAATGAACCGGGTGTTTAGACCGTACTTGGACCAGTTCGTGGTGGTTTTCATAGATGATGTACTCGTCTATTCTAGAGATCAGACGCAGCACGGACAACATTTGCGGATGGTTCTGGACACTCTGAGACGACGCAGGATGTACGCCAAGTACAGGAAGTGCGAGTTCTGGTTGAGGGAGGTGACCTTCTTAGGTCATGTGATCTCTGGAGATGGCTTGGCGATGGACCCAGCCAAGGTTGAGGCAGTACTCAGGTGGGAGAGATCGCGATCAGTCACTGAGATTCGTATTTTCCTGGGACTGGTAGGCTACTACAGACGATTCATCAGAGGGTTTTCACAGACTGCGCGTCCTATGACACAGTTGACCCGGAAGGACGTGCCCTTCGCTTGGACAGACGCCTGTGAGGCGTGTTTTCTGGAGCTGAAGGAGAGGTTGACCTCGGCTCCCGTGCTCACCATCCCTAACAGTAGTGGCGGGTTCGTTGTGTACACGGACGCCTCCTTGCAAGGTTTAGGAGGTGTGCTCATGCAGAGGGGTCACGTTGTCGCTTACGCTTCGCGGCAACTGAAGCCCCATGAGCATACCTACCCTACCCACGACATAGAGTTGGCAGCTGTTGTCTTCGCGCTGAAGACCTGGAGGCACGACTTGTACGGTGAGATCTTCAAGATTTTCACAGATCACAAGAGCCTCAGATACCTTTTTGATCAGAAGGAGCTCAACATGAGACAGAGACGTTGGTTGGAGCTCCTGAAGGACTACGACTGCAGCATCTCCTACCACCCGGGAAAGGCCAATGTGGTGGATGACGCCTTGAGCCGTAAGGCGCCCGCACACTTGGCCAGTCTACAATTACAAAGTTGGAGCCTTTTGGAGGAGGTGGGCAGTTGGCGACCTCTAGAGTTACAAGGGTACTGTGGGGCAGTGACGGTGACACGGCAGACTAGGCCAGAGCTGATAGACCGCATCATCACAGGATAGATGGCCGATCCGTACTTGCAGTCTTTGCGTGACAGAGTACTGTCGAGAGACCCAGGGGACTTCTCTTTCACAGACCAGGTGCTGCGCCTGAGGGGACGGTTGTGCGTTCCCAGAGATGGGGAGCTGTTGAGAGAGCTCCTGATTGAGGCACACGGTTACAGATTCACCATACATCCCGGAAACACGAAAATGTACCACGACTTGAGACGCGAGTTTTGGTGGAGAGGGATGAAGCGGGATGTGGGTGAGTTCGTGCAGTAGTGCTTAGTGTGCCAGCAGGTGAAAGTCGAGCATCAAAGGCCTGCAGGGCCGCTACAGCCGCTTCCAGTGCCAGAGTGGAAGTGGGAGAGCATCACCATGGACTTGGTGGTGGGCTTACCTGTTACCCAGTGGGGACACGACGCAGTCTGGGTAATAGTGGATAGACTGACGAAGACGGCGCGATTCTTGCCGATCCGAGTTACTTTGGGACCAGCACAGTTGGCAGAGAGGTATATCCGTGATGTGGTACGACTACACGGAGTTTCGCGGGAGATCGTATCTGACCGGGATACTCGCTTTACGTCCCAGTTTTGGGTTGAGTTTCAGCAGGCCTTGGGGACGCGGTTGAGGTTTAGTACAGCTTACCACCCCCAGACGGACGGACAGTCTGAGCGCACGATACAGACACTTGAGGACCTTTTGCGTGCCTGTGTATTGGACTGGAGGGGCTCTTGGGAGGAGCACCTGCCCCTGGCGGAGTTTGCATACAACAACAGTTATCACTCGAGTATCGGCATGGCTCCCTACGAGGCTCTGTACGGACGGAGGTTTACGGCACCCTTGAGTTGGGTTAAGGTGGGGACCAAGTGGGAGGTTGGCCCCAGGTTGATCCGGCAGAGTCAGGAGGTAGTCGAGCAGATCCACAGGCGACTCCGCACTGTCAGGAGCAGACTGAAGAGCTACGCGGATCGGAGACGTAGAGAGGTGCAGTTTGAGGTTGGGGACCACGTCTTTCTTCGTGTTTCGCCCATGAAGGGCCTGCAGCGGTTTGGGGTGAGAGGGAAGCTCGCGCCGAGGTTTGTGGGGCCCTTTGAGGTCCTGGAGCGGGTTGGACCCGTTGCTTACAGGCTTGCCCTCCCCCCGCAGCTTTCTGGTGTGCACGGCGTGTTCCACGTGTCCAACCTCAGGAAGTACGTAGCAGATCCCAGTCACGTACTGAGTCACGAGAGCGTCAAGGTGGGCGACGACCTGACCTACCCCGAGCGGCCAGTGCAGATTCTAGACCGTGCCGTCCGCAGTTTGAGACGAAAGCAAGTACCCCTGGTAAAGGTTTTGTGGAGGAGCCAGCGGTACGAGGAGGCTACCTGGGAGCCTGAGGCGGCAATGCGGGAGCAGTACCCGGAACTCTTCGCGGGTACGTCTTTTCGGACCGGCTTCGGTCCTCTTTGAGTTTGTTATGGTTTTTATGACGTTTCCCCGCACCCTAGTTAGCTCAAGTTTCGGGGACGAAACTTCCTTTGAGTTTGTTATATTGTTACGAACGGGCGCTCCAGACGTCTTTTAAGACGTCTGGGAAGTGGCCCAGACATTGTACTAGACGTCTGGAATCACTTACAGAAGTCGGACCAGACGTCTGGGATCATTTCCAGACGTCTGGAAATCGGTTATTTTGGCACGCTACTGTTCGTCTGTGTGCCTGAGCGCGCAGACCTGCGTTTTCTCTCTCTCTCCCTCTTTTTCCCTCTCTCCTGCGGCCGCAGACGCCTCTGCCGCGTTCTCTCTCTCCTCCTCGCGTGGCCTTAAAAGGGCCACGTCTCTCCCTCACTCCCGTCACCTCTGCCTCCTTCCTCTTCTCCTTCAGCCAGTGCGCGAGAGCGAGCGCGAGGGTGCAGCGGCAGCGACAGTCGCAGTGAGCGTGGGAGGAGGTGCTGCCCGTGGGAGAGGCGCTCGGCCGTGAGGGCGAGCTCGCCGGGGCTGCTAGGCCCGGCCGGCGGGGGGCGCAGTGGGCGCGGGGCGACGCGGGGGGGGGGGGGACTGTTGCGGTTCAAGCAGCAGGCGCACGAGGCACGACGCGGCCGGGCGTCGCGAGCAGAGGGCGAGTCGCGCCCTGGTTCTAGAAAACTTTCCAGAATCAGACGTCTGTGCTTCTAGCCAGACGACGGGCACGACGTCTGGAAGACTGGCCAGACGTCTGAAAGGTGAATTTTTCCGTCTTCTTCCTTCCCTTCGATTGACCGTACTAAGAGAGAGAGGAAATGGGTACGTGCAGGGTTTGAGATTCGCATCCAACGCGAATCAGATGTCTGTCTGCAGTGCCAGACGAATGGAGCGACATCTAGACGTCCGGGGTGACCATCGGACGTCTAGGAACTAGGCCAGACGCCCCCGCAGGCTTCTGGACGTCTGAGAGACCACACAGAGCAAGGTAAACCCTGTTTCACTTTTTAAGACGTCTGGAATAAGTTCCAGACGTCTGATTTTGCACTATTTCGTCGTTTTCGACCCCGTTTAGGGCCCGTTCGGGTTCCATTTTCCGCGTTTCGAGTTGCGTTCTTTTCGGAATTACATCCTCTACCCGTCTACAGTAGCTGTACTCTGTTTTGAGACACTCTTTGTGTTTGATCCTTGTGATAGGACCCCATTCCGTTGCAGTCTCGGGGGTCGCGGAGGCACGCGGGATTCCCGACCACGCCCCCATTACTCCCGTTGTACCTGGTAGTGTGGCTTTAAGTATAATCTGCTAAATTAGGAAACCATAAATAGAACCTAAGACATTGCATGAATCCTAGGAATGAGAAATAGATTGAATGGTAGATTCCTAAGGTGTTACATGAATCCTAGGGTTGGAAAACTAGATTGTATGATAGATCCTAGGATATGGCATGAATCCTAGGACGGGAAAACTAGTGGAATGTATGAATACTGCAGTCTTGGAAAATGTGGAAAGGAAATACTAGCTGCCTGTGAATTGAATTAACAGCTTCCTGTTATGAATAAATAAACGTGATTGAGAATATGGATTGTAAGAATGTGAAACTGGAAAGTGAAACCTGGATGTTCTGAGTTAAAAGAGCTGGAACCCTACGGGGAATTAGGAGTAGAACTCCTGGAAAGTGAATGGAATAGAATTGGGGAAGTGAGCTGGCTCTTGAGTACGGAGTACCAAGGAGAGCGACTGTCCCCCCTGTTTAGTGCAGAGCGGAGCCAGCCGCCCCAGGGACCCAGGGTTAGGACTGGCCACTCTGTACCGACTTGCTGGCCCTCGTGTATGTGGTACAGAGGAGAGCTACTAGTGTAGGGAGGTACTAGCTACCCCACGGGCCCCGGGGTTCTGCTAGCATCCCACACCGACTTGTTAGGCCCACTGGGGTAAACCAGGGTAGTCAGGCGAGGGTGCGCGGACTGTGGAGGGGCAAGGCCCCTGTTTGGTTACTGTGGAGGGGTTGGACCCCTGTTACTGAGAGGGCTCTTCCCTGTACTGGTTCCGTGCTGTGCTTTGGGCGCACCCGTTAACGAAAACGACTGACCGCGTGCCAGTGCGGGTTAGCTACCCGTACATTTACCGCGCATGCCGTAGTCACCGTTACATCTGTCAATGACCTTGGGGTGGTTGACTGAGAGTAGGATCACCACGGGGGACTCTTCCGGCCAGGAGAGCACCACGTGCTACTTCTACTGCTCGGAAAAGACTACAATCAAGATCGTTCCCACGAGGAACATTCGAGATCAAGTGAAGGATCCGAGAAATAGATAAATTGTGAAACAATAGAATGACGTAAATAAAGGAAGAAAGAAAATTAAAACAGCTACTGTACACTTTACTGTTTCTTTAGTTTAGCTGCCACTCTACTCAGCGTTTTACTGACGTGTTACACTTGTTTCCTTTCAGAACCAGGTGTTGAGCAGCCAGGGTCGGCGGCTGTAGAGGACGCTGGGTCGAGTAGGGTCCAGTAGAGTTACCACTGTTCTCTTGTACCTCTTTTTGGTTCCACTGTAGTGAGTAGTTCTTGTTTCCGCTGTACTTTTCTTTACCTGCAGTTCATATTATGTTATGAATGTTGTTCTACTGTTGTGGTGGTACATACTGTAGTAGTTTCTTTTCTTACTGCTGTATTTTTCCTGCTGTTAGTTATATTCATGTTAAATGTGGTTTATTTTACTACTCTTTTGGTTACTTCCTCATTAGACGACCAGGTCTTGGGTTTAGTCGAGTCGGTCCGGTTCTCGTGTCTCGTAGGGACTCGGGAATCGGGTCGTTACAATGTAGTAATGAGCTAAGGTGGAATATTTAGAATTAGGAGATAAGAGAGTAGAGGGCACCACGCTACATACACTCTGTCAATCTCCAACTCAACATTTTGATCATTGGGGCAGCTACCACATACATTCCCAAGTACCACTACGTGGGAAGATAGAAATCTACTACCAAAAGAGTATTTCCTTGTTAACAACAGAATCTCGAGTCCTTAGTTTTAGCATCAGATTCACCTTACAAAATTCAATGTATGCTTAAGGATGAAACTATGTTGCTGAAGGAATATACAAGTAATCAAAAAATATGCAATTCCACAATAGCTCATCATGCAAGCAATGCCCAATTACTAAATTAGTAGGGAAACATAACCATACTAACTTACCAAATTACATGGAAACATGCAATTTATGGTTAAAAACGAAACATGAAGTGTTGGATTTGAGAGCCTAATTACATCATTCGGGATGCAATTGTCATATGGTGACGTGTGAATTCATGTTGAAATATGTGAGATTTGGGAGAGGTGTTTAGTCCCATACTGGAAGTGGATAAACCTCTTAGTAGGTATAAAAGGTTTCTGCCTCCCATGGCTTATGTAGCAAAGAGTGAGAGCTGGGGTTGGGAACCACACATGTGCGCACGCGCCCCACCTCGCCTCGGCGTCGGCTCGGGCTCGAGCTCGGGCTCGGGTGAGAATCAATTTGGAACTTGGAACTTGGATCTCTTTTACTATGGATTTTAATCTCACGATTTTGACCTGGATTGATTGACCAGATTGTAAAATTGGTCGACCAATTGCTTTGGAAGATCAATGTATTTACCTTGGTCGATCGATTAGTAAAACTTGATCGACCAAATGATTTTGGTCGATTAATGAATTTAATTGGTCGATCAATTGCCATGTTTCCATAAAATGGAAATTTCCTTAAATGTCTGGTCGTGGGCTCTATATAAGAGCCACGAGTGGGCTCTCATTTGATAAACAACAAGAGCAGAAAACTCTTTCTACTTTCTCCCTCTCTCTCTCATTCTTGCCTCTCTTTCTTGGTGCATTTATTCGACGTAAGATTAGTAAAAAAATCTTCAATCTCTTTTGTCGATTTTACACAAGAAGATTGAGGGGTCAACGAGAAATTTTTGGTTGATCAAACCATTTAGTTGGTAGATCAATCGGGAATTTGGTTGCGAACCAAATTGCATTGGATTCTGTTACGACTCGATTCCCGAATCCTTACAGGACACGAGATTAGATTGACTCGACTGATCCCAAGACCCAGTCGTCCAACGAGAAAGTAATTAAAAAGCAGTAAAATAAACCATATTCACCATGTAAGTAACTAATAGTAACAAAAGTACAGCGATAAAGAAGGTAAACTACTACAGTACACACCACCACAACGGTAGAGAATTAAAAACAGGTACAGAAATATGAAGTTTACAATAAAAGAGTACAAAAGTGTAACAAAATACTCACTACTACAGAAACGGGTACTACACAAGTACAACTACTGGGCTCTACTAGGCCCGCCCAGCACCCTCCACAACTGTAGGCTCTGGCTGCTCAACACCTGGTCCTGAAAAAGGTGGTAAGTACGACATGTCAGCGAAATGCTGAGTAGAGTGGCAACCAGCTAGCTAAGAAAAGCAGTAAAGGTGGACAAGTAGCTGTTGTTTTTAATTTCTTTCGTTATTTTACTCTTTCTTGGTTTATTTCTCAGGTCTTCCTCTTGATCTCGAATGTTCCTCGTGGGAACGATCTTGATTGTAGTTTTTTCCGAAAAGTAGAAGTAGCACGTGGTGCTCTCCTGGCCAGGAGAGTCCCCCATGGTGGTCCTACCCTCAGTCAACCATTCTAAGGTCGTTGACAGACGTAACGGTGACTACAGTACACATGATAAAGGCACGGATAGCTACCCCACATTGGCACGCGGTCAGTCGTTTCCGTTAACGGGTATGCCCAAAGCACAACACGGAACCAGTATAGGGCAGAGCCCTCTCAGTAACAGGGGTTCAGCCTCTCCACAGTAACCAAACAGGGGTCTTGCCCCTCCACAGTCCGCGCACCCTCGCCTGATTACCTTGGTTTGCCCAGTGGGCCCAACAAGTCGGTGTAGGACGGCTAACTGAACCCCGGGCCCCGTGGGGTGGCTAGCTCTCTCCCTACACTAGTAGCTCTCCCCGGTAACGTGTACGCGAGGGCCACATAGTCGGTACAAAGTGGCCAGTCCTAACCCCGGATCCCAACCCTAGGGCGGCTAACTCCGCTTTGCACTAAACAGGGGGACAGTCGCTCTCCTTGGTACTCCGTACACAAGGGCCAGCTCACTTCCCCATTCACTTTCCCAGTTCCATTCTATTTATTTCCAGGAGCTCTACTCCTAATTCCCCGTAGGGTTCATGCTCATGTTTCTCAAGCCAAGCCATACTAGGTTTCATCATTTCAGGTTTATTCGCATATAGAACGTGTTTCCAATGTTCAAACTTTCTTTTCCAATATATATACATGCAGCTCGTATTTAATTTCAAACAACAGGAATTTCATGTAGCAATTATTAACAACAGTACTCTACATTTCACAGGCAACTGTTATCCAATTACAGGCAGTTATTATTCCATCTACTCATTTCAAGACTGCATTTCAGGCATTTAATATAATCGTTCCAGTGTTTCTAGTCCTAGGATTCATGCCATACCCTAGGATCTATCATTTATTTCAAATATTTATTTATGTTTGTAATTAACTAAGGGAAGCTACTCTAGTCGCAAAATCGGGAGTAATGGGGGCGTGATCGGCAGGTCCGCGTGCTTCCGCAACCCCCTAGTCCGCAACAGAATGAGGTCCTAACACAAGAATCAACCACAAGAAACCACTCAGAACATGATAACAAGCATTCCAACAAGTATAGGAACTTATACGAAGAAGAACGGAATCTTAAACGTGGAAATCGGACCTCGAACGGACCCTAAACGGGTCAAAAACGGCAATTCTGACTCAAATCAGACATCTAGAACATCTTCCAGACGTCTTAAAAGGAACCCAAAACCATACCTCACTTTGCGCCGCTCCTTAGATGTCCAGGGATCCTGTTGAACCGTCTGGACCTAGTTCCAGACATCTGACCACCTCTCCGGACGTCTAGAGACGCTCTCTGCCGTTTGGTGCCTTGCCCAGACGTTTGAACTGCGTGGGAGGACGTGTCCCCGCGCCTTCCCGAAACAAATCCTGCATGCGCGACGAAAGCTTCCTCAACATGGCACGTCTTAGAACCACAGCGGAACGGCCTGCATGGCCATATCATCAAAAGGAGGTATAGGAGGAAATACGTACCTCTCAGTCGTCTGGAGCTCCCTCCAGACATCGCCTACGTCGTCTGGATGTAGGTCCAGACGTCTGATTCTGGGAAAAATCCCAGAACCAGAACCTCCTTCGTCTTCTTCCCGCTGCGTGCGGCCGCGCTGCGCTCGTTTACCCGCTGCCTGAGCTGCAGCAGCACCGGGGGAAACCTCCCTAGCACAACGCTCCTCCGCCTGCACGTCGGCCGCCGTTGAACTGCTCCCGCGAGCTCTCTCATTCACGGCACGCACGCTCTCTCCTCTTCCCTCTCGCTGCACCTCTCCTCTCCGCCACTGCATCCGGTAGCAGCTGCTGCCCTCGCTCTCGCTCTCGTGCTGGAGGAAGGAGGAGACGGGTGGATGTGGTAAACGAGGGAGAGGGGAGAAGAGTATTTGTAGGCGTGGGGGAAGGCGTCTACAGGTCGGCGAGGGGAGAGAGAAAAGAGGACAGCGGGGTTTCAGTCTGCGCGCGGCACGCGCGTAGACTCGCTATCGTACGCTCGCAAAAATTAATTTCCCGACGTCTTACCAGACGTTTGGACCAACTCCCGGACGTCTTAAAGTATTTTGATGTCACGGGTCTTAACAGATTCGTTCTTCTGAGGTGGTTTTCGAGGACTTCCAAGATCAAAGTGCGTCAAATCTTGGAGGTGGATCGTCGTATCCTGGGAGGAGTTCGTCAGATCTCGACGCACCGGTATTGTGGAGGGGATGCCTTCTCTAAGGGCAGTCCTTAATGGATGCTTTGATCGAAGTAAAATCTAATCCCTTCTCTTTTTGTTTAATTGTGCTATTGCATGTTTTTTGTTCTCTTTTTATTCTGGATCATGCCTAATCATGTTTAATTTATTTGATTTAATATTTTTGATCTATGCGAATATGTTGGAAATGCAAATGTTTTTATTTATTTATTTCATATATGCATTTATTTCAACAATCTTAGAGTAGGAATCACTTAGATCTAAAATATTTGGGATGTCGAAAATGAGTTTTAAATCACGTGTAGACTTATCTGGTATGCCGGAGAAATTTGGTGGGTAAAATTTCAAGCGTTGGCAATAACGCATGAGAATTTGGCTGATGTAACGACCCGATTCCCGAGTTCCTACGAGACACGAGAACCGGACTGACTGACTAATCGCAAGACCTAGTCGTCCAACGAGGAAGTAACCAAAGGAGCAGTAAAATAAACCACATTCAGCATGAATATAACTAACAGTAAGGAAATACAGCAGTAAGGAAAGATGCCACTACAGTATATACCACCACAACTGTAGAACAACATTTATAACATAATATGAACTGCAGGTAAAGAAAAGTACAGCGGTAACAAGAACTACTCACTACAGTGGAACAAAAAGAAGTACAAGAGAACAGTGGTAACTCTACTGGACCCTACTCGGCCCAGCGTCCTCTGCAGCCGCCGACCTTGGCTGCTCAACACCTGGTCCTGAAAGGTAACGAGTGTAACACGTCAGCAAAACGCTGAGTAGAGTGGCAACTAAGACAAAAGAAACAGTAGAGTGTACAGTAGCTGTTATGTTCTGTTACTTTCTTTATTTACGTCTTTCTATTGTCTCACAATTTATCTATTTCTCAGATCCTTCACTTGATCTCAAATGTTCCTCGTAGGAACGATCTTGATTGCAGTCTTTTCCGAACAGTAGAAGTAGCACGTGGTGCTCTCCTGGCCGGGAGAGTCCCCCGTGGTGATCCTACTCTCAGTCAACCACCCCAGGGTCACGGACAGACGTAACGGTGACTACGGCACCCGTGATAAACGCACAGGTAGCTAACCCGCACTGGCACGCGGTCAGTAGTTTCCGTTAACGGGTGCGCCCAAAGCACAGCACGAAACCAGTACAGGGCAGAGCCCTCTCAGTAACAGGGGTCCAACCCCTCCACAGTAACCAAACAGGGGCCTTGCCCCTCCACAGTCCGCGCACCCTCGCCTAACTACCCTGGTTTGCCCAGTGGACCTAACAAGTCGGTGTAGGAGGCTAGCAGAACCCCGGGGCCCGTGGGGTAGCTAGTACCTCCCTACACTAGTAGCTCTCCTTGGTACTGCGTACACGAGGGCCAGTAAGTCGGTACAGAGTGGCCAATCCTAACCCCGGGTCCCTGGGGCGGCTGGCTCCGCTCTACACTAAATAGGTACAGGTACTTCCCTTGGTTCTACGTACCCAAGAGACAGCACACTACCACGTCTTTCTTTCTCAGTTCCATTCCTTTCTCTTTCCAGGAGTTCCACTCCTAATTCCCCGTAGGGTTCCAGTTCTTTTAACTCAGCACATTCAGGTTTCACCTTTCCAGTTTCACGTTCATACATCCCATATTCTCAGACATGCTCATTTATTCATAACAGGCAACTGTTAAATCAATTTACAAGTAGCTATTATTTCCTTTCCACATTTTTCAAGACTGTAGTATTCATATATTCCACTAGTTCTTCCCATCCTAGGATTCATGCCATACCCTAGGATCTATCATACAATCTAGTTTTCCAGCCGTAGGATTCATGCAACACCCTAGGATCTACCATTCATTCTAGTTTCTCATTCCTAGGATTCATGCAATGTCCTAGGTGCTATTTATGGTTCCATAATTTAACAGATTATACCAATAAACTTAAAAGCCACTCTACCGGTTACAACAGGAGTACTGGGGGCGTGGTCAGGAATCCCGCGTGCCTCCGCAACCCCCGAGACTGCAACGGAACGGGATCCTAGCACAAGGATCAAACACAAGGAGTTTCTCAAAACAGTATATAGCTACTGTAGACGGGTAGAGGATTTAATTCCGAAAAGCACGCAACTCGAAACGCGGAAAACGGACTCCGAACGGGCCCTAAACGGGTCGAAAACGACGAAATAGTGCAAAATCAGACGTCTGGAACCTCTTCCAGACGTCTTAAAAAGTGGATCAGAGGTTACCTTTGCTCTGCGTGGTCTCTCAGACGTCCAGAAGCCTGCGGGGGCGTCTGGCCTAGTTCCCAGACGTCCAATTGTTACCCCGGACGTCTGGAAGTCGCTCCCGTCGTCTGACACTGCAGCCAGACGTCTGATTCGCGCTGGATGGCGAATCCGAACCTGCGCGTACCCATTTCCTCTCTCTCTTAGTACGGTCAGTCGAAGAAGAGGAAGAAAGATGGAAATAACTCACCTTTCAGACGTCTGGACAGTCCTCCAGACGTCCTCCCAGCCGCCTGGTTGGAAGCCCAGATGTCTGATTCTAGAGAAAATTTCAGAATCAGGGCGCGACTCGCCCTCCGCTCGCGACGCTTGGCCACGCCACGACTCGTCCGCCTGCTGCTTGAGCCGCAGCAGGCCTCCCGCGTCACCCCGCGTCTGCTGCTCCCCCTCGCTGGCCGGCCCTAGCAGCCCCTCGCCGGCCGACCCTAGCAGCCCCGGCAAGCTCGCCCTCCGGCCGAGCGCCTCCTCCCTCGCGCAGCACCTCCTCCCACGCCCACCGCGGCTGCTGCTGCCGCCGCTTACTCGCGCTCTCTCTCGCGCACCGGCTGGAAGGAGAAGAGGAAGGGGGCGGAGGTGATGAGAGTGAGGGAGACGGCGTGGCGTTTTAAAGCCGCGCGGGGAGGAGAGAGAGCGGACAGAGGGCGCAGCCTGCGGCCGCAGGAGAGAGGAAAAAAGAGAGAGAGAGATGCGCTCGCAGGTCTGCGCGCTCAGGCGCGCAGACGAAACTGCTCGTGTCAAAAAAATCGAATCCCAGACGTCTGGAAGGGGTTCCAGATGTCTTGTCCGACGTCTGGGCCACCTCCCAGACGTCTTAAAAGGCGTCTGAAGCCACGCGTTCGTAACAGCTGAGCACCATTGGTTTGATCTCGACGTTGGAAATCGATTGCCCAGTTATGAATAAGGAAAAAACCCACTCCTGAATGCCAAAAGGCCGTGAATGAGTGGAATAGGCACAACCACATTTGTCATGGTTGTATCTTATTGGCTCTATCCAGTGTGCTGTTTGATGTATGCAGCACATCCACGTCCACTGCAAAGGGGCTATGGGAGGAGTTGGACAAGAAGTATATTACCGAGGACCATGGTATTGAAAAATACTCTGTTGTAAAATTCCTCAAATTCCAAATGGTTAAGGGTAAATCGGTATCAAAGCAGGCACACAAATTTCTGTTGTTGCTCCATGGTTTAGCAGAGGCTGAAATGAAGCTTCCCGAGAAGTTTCAAGTCATGTCTATTACTTCGGAATGACTATTAAGCATAGGAAGGGAAAGATTTCTCTAGATGACTTGATGATAGCCATTGCTATTGAAGAAGAGCATAGGAAACAGAAATCTGTAATGCCTGTGGAGTCTAAGGTGAATGTCATGACATCTAAGGGAAAGGAGAATAAAAATAAAAGCAATAAAAACAAAACGAAGGCCAAACCCAAGATCCAGAAAAAATTCAAGAACAAACTATGCTGGCACTGTGGGCAGGTTGGGCATTGGAAGAAGAATTGTCCTTCTAAAAAAGCTCAAAAGAAGACTACAGATGAGAATCTTCAGGTGAATATGATCACCAAGAAGGCTGAGGCTAGTGATAGGTATGTCTCAATAAAACCCGAACTCTATGTTATTCACGATCTTATTGAATGGCTCGTGGATACTGGAGCCAATGTACATATTTGTAATGATAGATCTTTCTTTTCTTCCTATCAGGCCTGCAGTGGCGGGATTGTGAAGATGGGGAACGATTCTGCAGCCAAAGTGTTGGGAATCGGACGCGTGGACTTGAGGTTTTCCTCGGGGCGAGTCTGGACACTATACAGGGTGTTGCACGTTCTTGCTATGATGAAAAATGTTCTCTCTAGTTTCTTGTTGGTTAGAGAGGATTTTGAGTTAAACTTTAAATGTAATAAAGTTGTTATGTTGAGACATGAGATGTTTTATTGAAAGGGGTATTTGGTAAATTTTGATATGTTATTTAGAGTGAGATGTGATGTGAATGTATCATCTAAAAATGCTTGAAGTAATGTTAGTCTTCATTCGATTCAATCTGTTTGCAGTAATATTGAATCTTGTGATATATAGCATGGTCAATTGGGTCATGTAAATTTCAATTCTTTAAATAGAATGATGAAATTAAATATGATTCCTGAACACACCATAGATAAAACTAAGAAATGCGAGATATGTGTGCTGGCTAAACAAATTAGGAAACCTTTTCACTCTATTACTATAGATACTGAGGTTCTAGATTTGGTGCACACAGATATCTGCAAATTTAATGGTGTGTTGACTAAGGATAATAAAAAGTATTTTATCACCTTTAGAGATGATAGTAGTAGATACTGTTATGTGTATTTGCTTAAGTCTAAAAATGAGGCATTAAGTAAATTCTTTATCTTTAAGAAAAAAGTAGAAACACAAACTGAGAAAACTCTTAAGAGATTAAGGTGGGATAGAGGAGGGGTGATAAGAACCTCATCATGAACCCTAACTAGCACAATCTAACCTAGATATGCGAGAAAAAGCTCCTACATAACTTAAAGAAAGACTTGACTCAGAGAATTCTTAGTTTAAGAAGAAAACAAGTCATAAGGGGTAAAAATGCAATTTCACCAACACAATCTGCAAACATGGTAACTCAGGGTCCAAACATAGGTCAAACTAACCTAATAAGAAGGAAAGTGGGATGATCTGATCCAACAAGGGCTACAGCAACTCTAAGGAATTAAATGACATTCTGTAACCCTAAAACAAATCCACTTCAATTCACGAGGTTCGAGGTAGGGTGAAAATCGAATAAACCCTCTAAAATTCATAGAAAAATAATCTCTAGGGTTTAGAATATTCAATTTGGCCTTAGAAACCCATTTTGACCTACATTGAGAACCATGACCAATTAATAATTTAATTTGGATATTTATATAAATTGGCTGGTCAAACAAGGTCTGACCTAGAAACAAAATTCACCATTAAAATCCTTAGGTCCAATTTAGTCATGCATAAAAATATGAGCCTAAGAAGAGACCTTCTTGACCGACTTTGCAATTTGGTCCTCATCTATTACTTTTTGACCCTCAACTTTCGAATCCCTTGCATTTTGGCCCCTAATTTCCTAGTCGTTCTTTTCATTTAGGTCCCTCCTGCAAGTCTCTGTGCAGCGCCATGCTCCGGCGACTTTGCGCGAAGCATGGCGCTGCGTAGGGTGAGGGGGATGTCCTGCAAATTGAACCTGGTGTTCCCTGCGACGTCTGCTATCGCAGGGACACCGCCATGCCGCCTGACGACGCCCACACCTTCCGTTAGAACGCGCAGAAGGTATGGGTCACACCTCTAGCCTTTCTCCGGCGAGGGAGGCACGTCGCCTCCCTGCGTCCACCCCTCTGCCACCGCCTTTATAAAGACCAGCGTCGCCAGCCGGTTCGGGCAGCTTGGTCTTGATGGAGAAAACCCCAACCCTTCCTCTCTCCCCACTCCGACAGGAACCCACTAGCTCCAGCGGCTCCTCCTCCTCCGACTCGTCGCTTTGCTGCAATACCAGCAGCAGAGCCACTTTCGCCTGATCTCCCCGCGTCGCGCCGTACCAAGCGCGCCTCCCTTCCCTCTTCCTCGCCGCCGCTCTCTCCCTCTGGGTGTTTCTTCTCCGGCGACATTCGATACGACTGCCGCCCTGCTTCAGCCCCCTTCGTCCCTGTAGGTAGGTTACTGTTATTTCCCTTCGTCCCCTCTTTCTTTTCCCCACTGCCTTTCAGTTGATGACCCCTCGACTGCGCCCGACCACCATCATCTTCCATCCCTCCGGCAACCCTCCGGCGAGTTGCCCCCATCGATCCGCCGCTCCACACAACTTGGCAACTGTCCCAAAAGCCCCCCACCCCTCCACTGCCACTCCATACCTCCACAACACTCCCCCGATCAAACCCATTTTTCCGGTTGCAGTTCGACCTAGAGCTACCGCCAGACATCGCCCCGCAACCTGCTGCACCCCGCACTACCTTCGCCGTGCCACGGCGAAGGTTTCCCTATGGTCTGATTAAGCCGAGAGGCCTTGTTTGTGTTAGGTAGATTTTCAGCCCCGGCCACCATTGGCGACGAAGCAAGAAGCTTCCAAGCGAGCTCCAGGCCTCGATGCAGCAGGACTCCAGCCGAGGCGAATTGGAGAGACCCAGGTGAAGGTAGGCAGTTGGCACGCGAAGGGAAGTGAGGACACAGCTGCTGAGGCAAGGTCGCGATTCTTCGTGCGGGCGCGCGCGAGAAGGGATGAAGTTTAGTCCCACATCGTAAGATTTCGAAGCGCCGCACCCATTTAAATTGATTTTGTGTTTTTACCTAAGCGCCTCAGAACATGGGGTGAGGTCCCCTCGCCCGCCTCGTCCGCGACCCACGCCACGCGGACCTAGCCGACCCGTTTACCCTGCACTCCTCGCGCACCACCCACGCCGGTGTGCCTGGTCACGGGTATGCTACCCGACCCGATAACCCAGCTCTGGGAGAGCTTCCTATGAGCGATTTACAGAAAGAGAGAGACGTGTGGGTAGAGGGAAGGGCTAGGTTTTGCTGTGCCTTGTGCAGGAACAGGGCGCGAAGGAAGAAGGCTCACCACTTGGCCGCAGGAAGAAGAAGAGGAGCGAAAGAAGAAACTCTGAAAAGGCTCTGCAGCTGAGCAAGGCAGAAGACCAAGGAAGAAGAAGCGGGAAGAAGAAGAGAAGAAGAAGAAGCAGCAAAGGAAGAAAAGAGGGGAAGCACTGTAGCAGACCGCCGTTTAAGTCGTCTGACTGTGATATCAGACGACGGATGAAGCTTCAGAGGAGATAAAGCAGAGAAGAAGAAAAAGAAAAGAAAAGGCTCCGTAGCTGAAGAGAAAGAAAAGAGAAGAAGGAAGAAGGAAGATAACGACAAGAAAAAGAAGAACTGAAGAAGAAAAGAACTAGAAGACAAGCAGAAGAAGAAGAGGAACTGAAGGCAATCAGAGCCAAGGAAGAAGACCCGTAAAGATAAAGAAAAGAGAAAGAAGAGAAGAAGAAGACAAGCAAAGAGAGAAAGAAGAGAAGAAGAAAAAGCCAAAAGACAGAAATCTATTTCTCCCTCTCTCTTTCTCTTATTTTTGTAATAAAGAAACATTGTACTTCTAGAATTCCAGTAGCTCCCTGAGTTCGACCTCGGGAAACTATTTCCGAGTAAAATTTTAATGGTAACGACAACCGTAGCTGTCTCATCTTATACTATAACGACATTACTGTAATAAGCATTAAGACAAACAAAGACTAGCCATGGTTGGGAACTGTCACCATTCTCTTGACGCCGTTGCCGGGGAACAACGGCTATTCTAGAAGCTTTAAAATTCTTTTAAACAATTGCTAATCTTTTTCTCTCTCTTGTGTGAAAGTAAAGGGAAAGAATTGGAAGAGCAGCCGCACAACAAACACTCCAACAAACAGGTATCTTCATCAGTCCTCTTTTAAACTCCCATGAAATCTGACAAGAAACAAAAAAGAATCAACTTAGGGCTACCTGTGTTATACTTAGTAATTCATCAAAGTTGCCTAATTTTTCATTTCAACACATTTTAACTGTTCGTCCAATTAAGGTAACTAGGGCTAAAACCTTCTTGATTGAGCCCTAGATACTAAAATTTTGAGGCAACTAAAATGGACCAACTAGAGCCAATCTAAGGATTGAAAATCTAGGGTTTCTAGAGACGCACCTTCTATTAACAAAGAAAAGATCTTCCCAAAAAGAGGTGTGCCTAAACCTTGTTTGAAAAAGATCTCTACAAGAGGAACCCTAAGAAAATCAGGCTCTGAAATCCATTTGATCCTTAAAAGAAAGGACCCAAAAGCTCTCAAAAGAACAAGAGGTGAAGTTGACCCCTTGGGTCAACCAACCTTCAAATTACGTCACTTTTTCACTCAAAATACTTAAAAGTTCAAGTGGAACCTTAAGCACCTTGATCTTAAAGTAAAAGAGGTAGACTTAAGAGGTCAAGATCCCCATTCTGGTCTACCTGGAACCGCAGTGACAAGAGAGATCGGGTGGGGGAAACCCTGTAAACCGTGGGGACGCTCTACCGTGTAGGGGTCTTCGCGGGACTCACCCTCTCTGGTTGCCCAGGTAATTCTCAGGTGGACGATCTTTTTGATCAAGGGATCCATCTGCCCCGCACCTCTATAGTCACCCAATAATTTTTGGGTATCTCGATTGGGTCCAGCACCTTCTAAACTCATCTATTCCAACAGTGCATGTACGGTAGGAGGTCCTTAAGACCACCCTTAAGACCTCCTTTAGAAATTCACTCTCGTCAAGGCCAAGCCTCGACGCCCGTGTTTGTGCAGCAACCCCACCACATTATTCTCTCATCTGATGCAGAACCAAGCTCTTCTTCTTCCCCCATCATGGCTCAGCCAGTTGAGGAAGAAAACAATCTGGAGCACCAGCTCCAGCGACTCAATGACTTCTTCCAAAACTTTGTGCACCCACCGCAGCGTCCTATGATGCGGGACCATTATAATCCTGCTGCGGTGGCCATTGAGCCTCGAGTCAAAATCCCGACTAGAGGACCTGATTCCGAATTAAAGCCCAATATGATTCATGCTATACCTAAATTCCATAGGCTTAATTCCGAAGATCCCTTCCAGCACATCAAACAGCTGAAGCATCTGGCCCAAACTTTTGGGTCAGATGCACAAAATCGGGATATTCTTCTCATGAAGATGTTCTCCTTCTCTCTTATGGACAAGGCCGCTCATTGGTATCAAACTTAGACTCGGCCGATCAACACTTGGGAAGAACTTCAGTCCGAATTTTTGAAGAAGTTCTTTCCCGTTGGTCGGACCAATGCCTTGCGCCATCAGATTACTCACTTCACTCAGCAAACAGGGTAACCTCTCCATGAGGCATGGGATCACTTTCAGGATCTCATGAGAAAGTGCCCTCATCACGGAGTTCCTAAATGGGAACAAGTCCAATCTTTTTACCAGGGACTCCGTGAAGACATCCGTCTTTTCGTCAATGCAACCTGTGGAGGGAATATCGTGGGTCAACATGAGGACACCGTGTGGGAGATTCTCGAAAACATGTGCGAGGACTCCATCAACAATGACTCCATGGGATTATTCGACAGGACGAATACCCGCGCATCGACGAATCTTAGGGGAGCACATGAGACGCAGGGCCTGTCCGCATCAGTCGACCAGGAATTAATGGCCAGTCGATTGGACAAGGTCTCTGGCAAACGGCGGCGACAACTAGCTTTTGTTAAGTCGTTGTAGTACAGATAGTTATTGCCATCGTTTACTAATATTTGTTACTCGGAAAATAAAGTTCTCCCGAGGTTGAACTCAGGGAGCAAGTCGTATTCTAGGGGTACAAATTCTTATTACAAAAATAAAGAGAGAGAGAGAGATGAAAGTTTGGCTTCTTCTTATTCTCTTCTTTCTTCCTCCTTGTCTTTTGTTCTTCCTGTTCTTCCTCTATTTCTTGGTTGGACGATCCTGTCTTTTTCTTCTTTTTATTTTCTTTGTTTCTTCTTTTCTTGCTTCAGATCTTCCTCCCGTGCTCTTCTTCTTCTTTGTCTTCTGATCTCTGCAGAGTCTTCACTTGGCCTCTCTGTGTTCCTCTCTTTCCTCTGCCTCGCCTTCCTTCTTATTCTTTGCCTTCAGGACGTCGTCTGATTGTAAAATCAGACGACTTAAATCGCTTGTTACTGCAGTCTCTCCCTTTGCTTCCTTCTTCTTCACCTATGCCTGCACGCTCAAGAGTTCAGAGTCAGAGGGCAAAACCTACTCTACCCCCCCCCCCCCCCCCCCCCGCGCGTCTCTCTCTCTCAGTATTCACTCTTCGGAAGGCTCTCCCAGAGCAACCGGGTACGAGTCGCGCCCGGGTCCAAGCCCACCGGCGTGCGGTGGTGGGCGAGGAGTGCCAGTCAAGTCAGGTCGGGTCGGCCGGATCCGCGTGATGAGCTCGCGGATGGGCCGGGTGAAGCGGTGTGAGAGGGACCTCACCCCGTGTGCTGAGGCGATAAGCCTACAACACTTTTTCAACTTATATCGGCGCTCCTCTTCTAAGCCTTCCGAGGTGGGACTAAATGTCCCACCCCAATGTGAGCGCCTGCGCAGAAGAAGCAGCGGCAGCCGAACTTCGCGCGAGGGCTTCAGGCGAGGGCTTCGCCCGAACTGCAGCCTGACACTTCGCGAAGCTACCCTGCGAAGCCTGGGAGTCTGACCTGGGCGTGGTGTTGCCTGGAGCAGCAGGTCGAAGGAGCTTCGCTGCTCAGCAATGGCGATGGCGGGCGCAACACCTGTTCACAGAAGCACGGCCTCTCGGCCTAATCAGATATGCGGAGAACCTTCGCCGTGGCACGGCGAAGGTGGTCGGAGGGTCTGCAGTGGGCGTGGTGGAGCAAAAAGGGTCGCCCTAGGTCAAACTGTGGGCGGAGAGGTGGGTGTGTTCGGTGGATCTGCAGAGGGCGTTTGGAGGGAAGTGGAGGGGCGGAAGAGGATCAGGGTGAGGAGGCGGAGGTTATGCACAGGTCGGCGAGCCGTGTGGGGTGCTGGAGCGATGGGAGCGATTCGCAGGAGTTTGGCCGGAGGTGGAGAAGGTGAGGGTGATCGGTGGGAAATCGGTGGCGACAGTAAGGGCTTTCAGTATGGAAAAGAAAGAGGGGAGGAAGAGGAGAAGTTTACCTACTAAGCTGGACGAAGAGGGGTTGGCGCAGGCGACAGTCGTATCGACTGTCGCCGGAGAAGAAATTGCCCAGAGGAAGGGGCGGCGGTGAGGAGAGGGCCGGAGAGGCGCCCGCTGGGTGCGACGCGGCGCGGGAAGATCGAGGGAAGGTAACCCTGCTGCTGGTAGTGCGGCAGGGCGACGAGGAGGAGGAGGAGAGACCGCCGGAGCAAGGGGGCGTCTGTCGGAGTGGGAAGGGAGGAATTGAGGGGGTGTCTCCGTCAGATCCGAGCTCGGAAGAACGGCGGAGCGACAGGGGTATTTATAGGGGCAGAATTGGAGAGGAGGGTGGAGGGAGACGACGTGTCTCCTTCGCCGGAGGACGCCGGAAGTGGAGACCCATACCGTCCGTGCGTTCGCACGGGCGGTATGGGCGGTCGCAGCACTCAGGGGGGTGTCCCTGCGGTGGCTGACGACGCAGGGTACCCCCCATTGACTTGCCAGGGCCCCTCCCTCACCCTGCGCGGTGCCATGCTCCGCGCAAGGTCGCCGGAGCATGGCGCTGCTTAGGTTTTGCAGGAGGGACCTAAATGCAAAGAACGAAGGAGAGTTAGGGGCTAAAATGTGAGGGTTCAAAAGTTGAGGGTCAAAAAGTAAATATATGAGGACCAAAGTGTAAAGTTGGTCAAGAAGGTTTCTTCTTAGGCCCAAGTTTTTATACATGACTAATTAGGACCTAAGGATTCTGATGATGAATTTTATTTCTAGATTAAACCTTGTTTGACCGGTCAATTTACGCAAAAACCCAAATTAAGTTGTTAATTGGGCATGGTTCTCAATGTAGGTCAAAATGCGTTCCTAAGGCCAAATTGAAAGTCCTAAACCGTAGAGATTATTTTTCTATGAATTTTAGAGGGTTTAGTTGATTTTTACCTTGCCTCGAACCACGTGAATTGAAGTGGGTTTGTTTTTAGGGTTACATGCTGTCATTTAATTCCTTGGAGTTACTGTAGCCCTTATTGAGTCATCTCATCCCACTTTTCTTCTTATTAGGTTGTTTTAACCTATGTTTGGACCCTGAGTTACCCTATTTTCAAATCGGATTGGTGAAATTGCATTTTTACCCCTTAGTTTATGTTTTCTTTGCAAACTCATAATCTCTCTGAGCCAAGCCTTTCTAAGGTTATGTAGGAGCTTTTATTCTCTGTATTAGGTCAAAATGAGCTAGTTATGGCTCATGATGAGGTTCTCATCATACCCCCATGCCTAGCTTTTGCTAGTCCCTTAGCAAAAACTTAAGGTTTTAACCCTTGTTCTAGACCATGATATTCTTAACAACTTCAGGTAAGTGCCTTTTCTTTTGAACCTAGATTAGGTTAGAATGCTGACCATAGGCTTAAAAGGTACTCTAGTACCAATCAAGATCCAAATCTGTCTAGCCTCAGCCTCAGTCCTTAGCAAAGGTTTTTAAGACCCACAAGAACTAACCTAAGGTTTATTGGACTTTGTAGTTAAAGCACCCCGTGCTTGAAGTTTTTTAGCCCTGGTTCAGTTCGCAGTGCTTTTTATAAGAGAGAGATAGAAAGTTTTTCTGTTTGGAGAGTTTTCTCTCTCTTTTTCTTTTTAGTTCTAGCCTAGGATTGGCTTTTCAACACGGTCTGTATCAGATTCATTGCTCCCATCATCAATCCTCAGGGGTTCCTGGCGATCGATGCTTCGAGATAGCAACGCCTATGGCAATCCCCAGAACCCTGGCTATTGAGATTTCGAGATAATCCCATCCATGGTGTTCCGTGGCCGCGTTCAGACCCTGGCAGTTGACACTTCGTGATAATGCCATCCATGGAATCTGAACCAGCAGGGTGCTTACATGCCCCCAGTAGGATATGTGAATATCCTAGGAGACAAGCACCGAGGAGATGTTATTTTGTTACGCATCTTTGAGGGGATTTCCCGCCTCTCTGCGCTGGGAACTCGTCCAAATCAACTTGTGTTGATCGGTCGCTCCTATTCTAGGTGTATTTTTCAGAATGACGCTTCTGCGTGATTTTGATTTTTTTATGCTTACTGAACCAGGCAGTGTGTGGGGTTGGGGTGCTTAGGTTACTGAGTCCCATAAACCAGAAGTTAGTTAGCGAGGTCAAATACTCCCTAAGCCTTGGACCTAGTACTTAAGCTTTTCATTTTCCTCAACCTCTTGAGGATTGTCTAGATCTTAATGGGTACTAAGAGTCTATCAAGAATGCCTAAGGTTTGCGTTCTTACTAATCTTTTTGTGCACTTTTCAAAAAATTTTTTTTATGAATGAGGTCTAGAACTTAGGTCAATTCCTTAGTTCCTTACTAATGACTATCACTTTTTCTTTCATATTTGTGCTCCTTTTATCCTTTTGTTTCTTTTCTCCTCCCACATCCCAAAATTTCCTTTCTCCTCTTATTCTCTTATTTTTTTCGAAAAATTTTTAATTTTTATGGTGTTTTTGGCATATGTGAATTTTTTGTTTAAAACCTTTTTTTTTCTACAAGTTTTGCACTTATACCCCCCCATGCCTAAAACTTGCAATGTCCTCATTGTGATTGAGGGGTTTTTATTTGCTTAATTTATTCCTTAAGACAGATATTTTTGTGAGTGAATGGGTCGGGATGAATTCTGCGGACGATTTCTAATCTCAGATGCAAGCATCTGAGGTGGAGTCGGCTGTCTTAAAGGGTGAACCTTAAGTGCACAATGGTGTCAGAAAAAAGGTTTTAGATTTTCAAGAAATGATGGGCTGCCTCCCGTTAAGCGCTGAGTTTTACGTCATCGGCCGGGCGTAGTAAGTTCAAGGGGAATGGAGGATGAGGGATGATTCAGCCGAATCAGTAGAAGTCACATCAATGAACGGTTTGAGTCTCTGACCGTTCACGATGAAAGGTTCGGAATTATGGCTGAGTGGACTGATTTCAATTGCTCCATTTCCAAAAACCTGTCGGACTAAATACGGTCCGACCCACTTGGACCTCAGTTTCCCTGGGAAAAGTTTGAGTCGGGCATCAAAGAGTAGGACCTTTTGACCAGGATGAAAGATCTCTCGAGATGTGCTTGTCGTGGAAGGCTTTAACCCGCTCCTTGTAGATTCGCAAGTTCTCGTACGCGTCTAGGCGTAATTCATCGATCTCGCTGATTTGGAGTTTTCTGTGGGTTCCAGCCTTGGAAAGATTTAGATTACAGTTCCGTACTACCCAATAGGCTTTATGCTCCAGTTCTACGGGAAGGTGACATGCCTTTCCGTACACCAGTCTAAAGGGAGACATGCCCAATTGGGTCTTGTGGGTGGTCCTATAGGCCCACAATGCTTCCGGAAGTCGGGACGATCAGTCCTTCCTGTCAGGCCGAACAGTGACTTGCAGGATTTTCTTGATCTCCCGATTTGACAGCTCAGCTAGGCCATTTGTTTGGGGGTGGTAAGGAGTAGAGATTCGATGAGACACCCCATATTTGGCCATCAGTGACCTAAACTGAGCATTTGTAAAATGGGTCCCCCCATCAGAGATTATAGCACGGGGAATCCCAAACCTTGAGAAAATGTTTTGATGTATGAACTTAAGAACAATCTTGTGATTGCAGGTTCGGGTTGGTATGGCTTCGATCCATTTGGACACGTAGTCCACCGCGAGCAGAATGTACTCGAAACCATCCGAAACAGGAAAGGGGCCCATAAAATCAATCCCCCAAACATCGAAGATTTCGCATACGAGAATCGGCTGCAAAGGCATCATGTCGCGATGGTTCATGTTGCCCAAAGTCTGGCAACGACTGCATGCCTTGCAGTGACTGTATGCATCCTTGAAAAGTGTAGGCCAGTAGAAGCCACACTGGAGGACTTTGGATGCGGTTTTATGTCCTGAGAAATGGCCACCGCATGCCTGGTCATGGCAGAAAGATAGGATATTGCTGATTTCCTCTTCCGGGACGCATCTCCGAATAATTTGATTAGCACCTATGCGGAAAAGGTACGGGTCTTCCCAAATGTAATACTTGGAATCAGAACGCAATTTGTCTTTCTTGGCCCTCGGCCAATCAGACGGTGTCTGATGAGATGCCAAGTAGTTTACTATATCAGCAAACCATGGAAGTCTCGTACCAACAGAAAGCAGGTGCTCATCAGGAAAATGTTCCGTGATGGGTCTGGAAGGGTCGATGATCTCAGAAGGAAGACGGGACAGATGGTCGGCTACCACATTCTGCCTTCCCGCCTTGTCGCGAATCTCTAGATCGAATTCCTGCAACAGCAAGATCTAATGGATTAGTCGGGGCTTCGCGTCCTTCTTGGCAAGGAGATGCCTTACAGCCGTGTGATCCGAGTAAATGATGACATGGGAACCGAGAAGATATGATCGAAATTTTTCAAGGGCAAATACTACGGCTAGCAGCTCTTTCTCCGTAACCGTATAGTTAAGCTGAGCCTCGTCAAGTGTTTTGCTAGCGTAGTAGATGACCACGGGTTTCCCGTCAGCTTTTTGTCCCAGGACCTCTCCTACAGCGAAGTCAAACGCATCACACATGATCTCAAAGGGTTGAGACCAGTCAGGGGATTGTAGGATAGGTTCCTGGGTGACTCGGTCACGCAGGTTTTCAAAGGCTAGCGTGCATTCCTTGGAGATTTCAAAAGGTACATCCTTAGAGAGAAGAGAAGTCAAGGGGCGCACGATTTTCGAGAAATCTGAAATGAAACGGTGGTAAAAATCGACGTGCCCTAAAAAGGAACGGATGTCCCTGATCGAGCTAGGTACGGGAAGGCGAGAAATCAGATCAACCTTAGCTCGATCCACCTGGATGCCTTTTTCCGAAATTGAGTGTCCCAGGACAATTCCCTCAGGCACCATGAAATGGCTCTTTTCCCAGGAAAGAACCAAGTTCACCTCAATGCATCGCCTGAGTATCTGGACCAAGTGTTGGAGGCAATCATCAAAAGATTCTCCAAAGACTGAAAAGTCATCCATGAAGACTTCCAGAAAATCACCTACCATATCGGAGAATATGGCAAGCATGCACCGCTGAAAAGTAGCGGGTGCATTGCAAAGACCGAAAGGCATCCTTCGGAAAGCATACGTTCAGATAGGATTTGACCACCTGGTTATAACCGGAGTACCCGTCAAGAAAGCAGAAGAACCTATTTCCCGCTAGTTTCTCGAGAATTTGATCAATGAAGGGTAGTGGGAAATGATCCTTCTTCATGGAGGAATTGAGTCGGCAGTAATCTATACAGACTCTCCACGCATTGGCTACTCGGGTAGGAATGATTTCTCCGATTTCAGTCGTTATGGTGGTGAGTCCTGCCTTCTTAGGCACAACCTGAATTGAGCTCACCCAACGACTATCGGAGATCGGGTAGATGATTCCGGCATCTAACCACTTGATGATCTCCTTTTTCACGACCTCCTGCAGATTAGGGTTTAAACGTATCTGCATTTCACGAGAAGGTCGTGCGCCCTCTTCTGAATAGATATGATGAGTACAATAAGAGGGGCTTATTCCAGTCAAATCATCGAGAGTCCACCCGATGGCTCTGCGATGTTGTTGGAGGACAGCAATCAAACGGGATTCCTGTTCGGAATTGAGGTTGGAATTGATAATCGCAGGGAGGGTCTGATTGGAACCCAAAAAGATGTATTTCAAGTGAGCAGGAAGAGGCTTTAACTCGAGGATAGGATTATCAGCAGCAGCTGGTGGTTCAGTGTAGATGTGAGGTTCAAGGGTAGGAGTTATTGGGTTGTTTATGTCTGGATTCGACTCCTCTGTTTGCGGGTCAAGATCCTTTTGTGGTTGATGAGGCATAATCGAGTCATTCTGGAAGTGTGATTCATCAACCAAAGTCCTGACGTCACAAATCTGTTCGATGACACCGCAATTGATTCCTTGTTGGGCCTTAAATATATCGATTTTTAGGGTTTGATCTCCAAACTTGAGTTCTATTTGGCCCTCCTCACAACTGATGTTGGCTCTAGCAGTAGCCAAGAAAGGTCTCCCTAGAATGATTGGTGTATCCCTAGGGTTTTTAGGCGCATCCATATCTAAGACTATAAAGTCCACTGGGAAATAGAAATCCCGCACTCTTACGATAACATCCTCGAGAATCCCTTTTGGTGACTTTATAGATCGATCTGCTAATTGTAATGTCACCTCGGTTGGTTTTAGCTCAGATTCTTCTAGATGGTCAAGTAAGGATGTGGGTATCAGGTTTATGGATGCACCTAAGTCTAGCAAAGCTCTATAAAATTGGGTATCACCTATCTTGCAGGAAATCAGGGGGGTACCAGGATCTTTTGCCTTGGGTGGGAGCCTACTGAGGATTACAGAGCTGGCTTGCTCTGATAGAACAATTGGGCTCCCACCCTTGGTTCGCGGCTTACGCTGGGGTGTACACACATTCTTTAGAAATCGTGCGTAAGCTGGTACGTGGCAGATTGCATCCATCAAGGGGATGTTTATGTGGACCTGCTCAAAGAGCTTGACCAGGTCCTCCTCAGGTGCCACGGGCTTGGTGGTCTTCTTTCCCTTGGTCAAGGCCTCGGGAAACGGGATCTTGGGTGGTTCTTCTAGGATAGGTCCAGGTTGTGGATCTAGGATAGGGGTGGGGACGTCCTGGATTACTGTCCTAGGCTTGGGATCACTACCAGGCTTGGAGTGGTTCGGATGAGGTGGGTCTTGGGTTTCCTTACCACTACGGGTTGTTACGGAATTAAGCCCTGCCTTGTTTTTGTTGGGATTGGGTAAGATAGCTTGCTACTGGTAACCTGCAAAGGAAGTGGAGGCCTCTATCTCGTCGGGTGAAGGAACAGAGGGGCCTTGATAAATCATATGGGCATGGCCCGGGTTTGGGTTCATAACGCGCCGCTGGGTTGGCACGTTATTAGGATTAGGCAGAGGTTGGGAAGGAAGAGTACCTGGCTGGCGAGAGTTTGCCAACTGGGTCAATTGGTTTAGGACCTCTGTAAGTTCGTCCTTGTGTTGTTTTTGGATAGCCGCATTCGTTCTTTGAATGTCAGCCAGGGTCTGAAGGATAAGGGACATTTGATCTTGATTTGGCCCAGATGGGTAAGTAGGGTTGGGCCGAGGCTGAGGCGGCTGGTAAGGACGAAGAGGTTGTGGGCGGGGTTGGAAGGATGGTCTGTGGGTTTGGGAATTTCCCGCCCACTGAAAGTTAGGATGGTTTCGCCATCCAGGATTATAGGTGTTGGAGAAAGGGTCGTTCTGGATGGCGTTGAGGTCCTCGCAGGTCTGAGGAACCTCCAGAGAGTCAGAGAAAGAGGGAATGGAATTTCCCTGGCAGGTGTAGAAGGAATCGGAAGGACCTCCGGGCAAAGATTCGGATGATGGGTCCATCCTAGGAGAAGATCGATGGAGAATGTTTTGCACAGTTTCCCTTGTTGAAGGAGGTTGTGCGAAAGGGTTATGCGCAGAGGTGGCTCGCTGTAGATGCTGAGTCAGCTCATCCACCTTCTTTTCGATAATCGAGACCTTGTCCAATTGACTGGCCATTAACTCCAAGTCGACTGATGCGGACAGGCCCTGCATCTCGTGTGCTCCCCTGAGATTCGTCGCTGCGCGGGTATTCATCCTGTCGAATAATCCCATGGAGTCATTGTTGATGGAGTTCTCGCACATGTTTTCGAGAATCTCCCACACGGTGTCTTCATGTTGACCCATGATATTTCCTCCGCAGGTTGCATTGACGAAAAGACGGATGTCCTCACGGAGTCCCTGGTAAAAAGATTGGACCTATTCCCATTTAGGAACTCCGTGATGGGGGCACTTTCTCATGAGATCCTGAAAACGATCCCATGCCTCATGGAGAGGTTCCCCTGTTTGTTGGGTGAAATGTGTAATCTGATGGCGCAAGGCGTTGGTCCGTCCAACAGGGAAGAACTTTTTCAGGAACTCGGACTGAAGTTCTTCCCAATTGTTGATCGACCGGGTCTGAGTTTGATACCAATGGGCGGCCTTGTCCATAAGAGTAAAGGAGAACATCTTCATGAGAAGAATATCCCAATTTTGTGTGTCTGACCCAAAAGTTTGGGCCAGATGCTTTAGTTGTTTGATGTGCTGGAAGGGATCTTCAGAATTAAGCCCATGGAATTTAGGTATAGCATGAATCATATTGGGCTTCAATTCAGAATCAGGTCCTCCAGTCGGGATTCTGACTCGAGGCTCAACGGCCACCGCAGCAGGATTGTAGTGGTCCCACATCATAGGACGCTGTGGTGGGTGCAAGAAGTTTTGGAAGAGGTCATTGAGTCACTGGAGCTGATGCTCCAGATTGTTTTCTTCCTCAACTGGCTGAGCCATGATGGGGGAAGAAGAAGAACTTGGTTCTGAATCGAAAGAGAGAATGATGTGAGGGGGTTGTTGCACAAACATGGGCGTCAAGGCTTGGCCTTGACGAGAGTGAGTTTCTAAAGGAGGTCTTAAGGGTGGTCTTAAGGACCTCCTTCCGTACATGCACTGTTGGAAGAGATGAGTTTAGAAGGTGCTGGACCCAATCAAGACACCCAAAAATGTGTTGGGTGACTATAGAGGTGCGGGGCAGATGGATCCCTTGATCAGAAAGATCGACCACCTGAGAATTACCTGGGCAGCCAGAGAGGGAGAGTCCTGCAAAGACCCCTACACGGTAAAGCGTTCCCACGGGTTACAGGGTTTCCCCCACCCGACCTCTCTTGTCACTGCGGTTCCAGGTAGACCAGAATGGGGATCTTGACCTCTTAAGTCTACCACTTTTAATTCAAGATCAAGGTGCTTAAGGTTCCACTTGAACTTTAGTCCTTTAAGTGCAAAGAGTGACCTAATTTGAAGGTTAGTTTACCCGAATGGTCAACTTTACCTGCTAGTTTTGCTTATTAGGTCTTGTCTTGTAGGGTTCAAGTGTTTAAAGAGCCAATCTTATTTTAGGGTTTCTTTGGATAGGTATTTTCAGATAATGGCTTGGGCACACTTCTTTTAAGGTTTCTCAATTCTTGATTTAAGTAGTGTGTCTCTAAAACCCTAATGTTAAATCTTATGTTGGCTCTACTTGGTCCAGTTAGTTCTTTGGTGGGTAATTAGGGCTCAAGCAAGAATGTGTTTGCCCCTAAATACCCTTAATAGTGTGCAGGAATAATGGGTTGAAAACATGCAACTTCTTATGGTTTACGAAGCATAGAAGACAGGTTAGCCCTATATTGCTTGTTCTTTTCTTTTCTTCCTCTTTTAGAGTTTAGGGGTTAATAGCGAGAGGAAAAAAAATTACCTGTCCTCGGAGTGGTTGTCGTGCGGTTGCTTGTCTTCTTGATTTCCTGTAGCTGCAAAAAAGAGAGGAGATTATTAGAACAAAAAAGAAGCAGAAATGTTTAGCTCTAGAATAGCCGTTGCTCCTCGGCAACGGCGCCAACTGGCAAACGGCGGCGACAACTAGCTTTTGTTAAGTCGTTGTAGTACAGATAGTTATTGCCATCGTTTACTAATAGTTGTTACTCGGAAAATAAAGTTCTCCCGAGGTCGAACTCAGGGAGCAAGTCGTATTCTAGGGGTACAAATTCTTATTACAAAAATAAAGAGAGAGAGAGAGATGAAAGTTTGGCTTCTTCTTCTTCTCTTCTTTCTTCCTCTTTGTCTTTTGTTCTTCCTGTTCTTCCTCTATTTCTTGGTTTGACGATCCTGTTTCTTTCTTCTTTTTATTTTCTTTGTTTCTTCTTTTCTTGCTTCAGATCTTCCTCCCGTGCTCTTCTTCTTCTTTGTCTTCTGATCTCTGCAGAGTCTTCACTTGGCCTCTCTGTGTTCCTCTCTTTCCTCTGCCTCGCCTTCCTTCTTATTCTTTGCCTTCAGGACGTCGTCTGATTGTAAAATCAGACGACTTAAACCGCTTGTTACTACAGTGTCTCCCTTAGCTTCCTTCTTCTTCACCTATGCCTGCACGCTCAAGAGTTCAGAGTCAGAGGGAAAAACCTACTCTACGCCCCCCCCCCCCCCCCGCGCGTCTCTCTCTCTCAGTATTCACTCTTCGGAAGGCTCTCCCAGAGCAACCGGGTAATCGGGTACGAGTAGCGCCCGGGTCTAGGCCCACCGGCGTGCGGTGGTGGGCGAGGAGTGCCAGTCAAGTCAGGTCGGGTCGGCCGGATCCGCGTGATGAGCTCGCGGACGGGCCGGGTGAAGCGGTGTGAGAGGGACCTCACCCCGTGTGCTGAGGCGATAAGCCTACAGCACTTTTTCAACTTATATCGGCGCTCCTCTTCGAAGCCTTCCGAGGTGGGACTAAATGTCCCACCCCAATGTGAGCGCCTGCGCAGAAGAAGCTGTGGCAGCCGAACTTCGCGCAAGGGCTTCGGGCGAGGGCTTCGCCCGAACTGCAGCCTGACACTTCGCGAAGCTACCCCGCGAAGCCTGGGAGTCTGACCTGGGCGTGGTGTTGCCTGGAGCAGCAGGTCGAAGGAGCTTCGCTGCTCAGCAATGGCGATGGCGGGCGCAACACCTGTTCACAGAAGCACGGCCTCTCGGCCTAATCAGATATGCGGAGAACCTTCGCCGTGGCACGGTGAAGGTGGTCAGAGGGTCTGCAGTGGGCGTAGTGGAGCAAAAAGGGTCGCCCTAGGTCAAACTACGGGCGGAGAAGTGGGTGTGTTCGGTGGATCTGCAGAGGGCGTTTGGAGGGAAGTGGAGGGGCGGAAGAGGATCAGGGTGAGGAGGCGGAGGTTATGCACAGGTCGGCGAGCCGTGTGGGGTGCTGGAGCGATGGGAGCAGTTCGCCGGAGTTTGGCCGGAGGTGGAGAAGGTGAGGGTGATCGGTGGGAAATCGGTGGCGACAGTAAGGGCTTTCAGTATGGAAAAGAAAGAGGGGAGGAAGAGGAGAAGTTTACCTACTAAGCTGGACGAAGAGGGGTTGATACCGGAGAAGAAATTGCCCAGAGGAAGGGGCGGCGGTGAGGAGAGGGTCGGAGAGGCGCCCGCTAGATGCGGCGCGGCGCGGGAAGATCGAGGGAAGGTAACCCTGCTGCTGGTAGTGCGGCAGGGCGACGAGGAGGAGGAGATACCGCCGGAGCAAGGGGGCGTCTGTCGGAGTGGGAAGGGAGGAATTGAGGGTGTGTCTCCGTCAGATCCGAGCTCGGAAGAACGGCGGAGCGACGGGGGTATTTATAGGGGCAGAATCAGAGAGGAGGGCGGAGGGAGACGACGTGTCTCCCTCGTCGTCTCCCTCGCCGGAGGACGCCGGAAGTGGAGACCCATACCGTCCGTGCATTCGCACGGGCGGTATGGGCGGTCGCAGCACTCAGGGGGGTGTCCCTGCGGTGGCTGACGACGCAGGGTACCCCCCATTGACTTACCAGGGCCCCTCCCTCACCCTGCGCGGCGCCATGCTCCGCGCAAGGTCGCCGGAGCATGGCGCTGCTCAGGTTTTGCAGGAGGGACCTAAATGCAAAGAACGAAGGAGAGTTAGGGGCCAAAATGTGAGGGTTCAAAAGTTGAGGGTCAAAAAGTAAATATATGAGGACCAAAGTGTAAAGTTGGTCAAGAAGGTTTCTTCTTAGGCCCAAGTTTTTATACATGACTAATTAAAACCTAAGGATTATGATGGTGAATTTTATTTGTAGATTAAACATTGTTTGACCGGTCAATTTACGCAAAAATCCAAATTAAGTTGTTAATTGGGCATGGTTCTCAATGTAGGTCAAAATGCGTTCCTAAGGCCAAATTGAAAGTCCTAAACCCTAGAGATTATTTTTCTATGAATTTTAGAGGGTTTAGTTGATTTTTACCTTACCTCGAACCACGTGAATTGAAGTGGGTTTGTTTTTAGGGTTATAGGCTGTCATTTAATTTCTTGGAGTTACTGTAGCCCTTATTGAGTCATCTCATCCCACTTTTCTTCTTATTATTTTGTTTTGACCTATGTTTGGACCCTGAGTTACCCTATTTTCAAATCGGATTGGTGAAATTGCATTTTTACCCCTTAGTTTATGTTTTCTTTGCAAACTCAGAATCTCTCTGAGCCAAGCCTTTCTAAGGTTATGTAGGAGCTTTTATTCTCTGTATTAGGTCAAAATGAGCTAGTTATGGCTCATGATGAGGTTCTCATCAGTCTCAATCATTGAAAAGAATGTGGATGAGCTGACTCAGCACTTGCAGCGAGCCACCTCTGCGCATAGCTCCTTTGCACAGCCTCCTTCCACACGGGAGACTGTGCAAAACATTCTCCATCGATCTTCTCCCGGGATGGATCCATATCCATCATCTGATTCTCGGATCAGAGGGCCATCCGATCCTTTCTATGCCAGCCCGGGGAATTCCATTCCCCCTTTCTCTAACTCTCTGGAGGTTCCTCAGACCTGTGAGGACCTCAACGCCATCCAGAGCGACCCATTCTCCAACACCTATAATCCTGGATGGAGAAACCATCCCAACTTTCAATGAGCGGGAAATTCCCAAACCCAAAGACCACCCTTTCAGTCTCGCCCACAACCCCCTCGTCCTTACCAGCTGCTTCAGCCTCGGCCCAACCCTACTTATCCATCAGGGCCAAATCAAGATCAAATGTCCCTTATCCTTCAGACTCTGGCTGACATTCAAAGAACGAATGCGGCTATCCAAAAACAACACAAGGACGAACTTACAGAGGTCCGTAATCAATTGGCCCAGTTGGCAAATTCTCACCAGCCAAGCACTCTTCCTTCCCAACCTCTTCCTAACCCGAATAACGTGCCAACACAGCAGCGCGTTATGAACCCAAACCCAGGCCAAGCTCATATGATTTATCATGCCCCCTCTGTTCCTTTACCTGACGGGATGGAGGCTTCCACTTCTTTTGCGAGCTATCAGCAGCAACCCATCTTACCCAATCCCAACCAAAACCAGGCAGGACTTAATTCCGTGACAACCCGGAGTGGTAAGGAAACCCAAGATCCACCTTATCTAAACCACTCCAAGCCTAGTAGTGATCCCAAGCCTAGGACGGTAATCCAGGACGTTCCTATCCCTGTCCCAGATCAAAGACCTGGACCTATCCTAGAAGAACCAACCAAGGTTCCATTTCCCGAGGCCTTGACCAAGGGAAAGAAGACTACCAAGCCCGTGGCACCTGAGGAGGACCTGGTCAAGCTCTTTGAGCAGGTCCACATAAACATCCCCTTGATGGATGCAATCCTCCACGTACCGGCTTACGCACGATTCTTAAAGAATATGTGTACACCCCAGCGTAAGCCGCGAACCAAGAGTGAGAGTCCAATTGTTCTGTCAGAGCAAGCCAGCTCTGTAATCCTAAGCAAAATCCCACCCAAGGCTAAAGATCCTGGTCCTCCCCTGATTTCCTGCAAGATAGATGATACCCAATTTGATAGAGCATTGCTAGACTTGGGTGCTTCCATAAATCTGATACCCACATCCTTACTTAACCATCTAGAAGAATCCGAGCTAAAACCAACTGAGGTGACATTACAATTAGCAGACCGATCTATAAAGTCACCAAAAGGGATTCTCGAGGATGTTATTGTAAGAGTGCGGGATTTCTACTTTCCTGTAGACCTTATAGTCTTAGACATAGACGCACCTGAAAACCCTAGGGATACACCAATCATTCTAGGGAAACCTTTCTTGGCCACTGCTAGAGCCAACATTAGCTGTGAGGAGGGCCAAATAGAGCTTAAATTTGGGAATCAAACCCTGAAAGTTGATATATTTAAGGCCCAACAAAGAATCAATTGCGGTGTCATCGAACAGATTTGTGACATTAGGGCTCTGGTTGATGAAACACACTTTCAGAATGACCTGATTATACCTCATCAACTGCAGAAACATCTTGACTCGCAAATAGAGGAGTCGAATCCAGATTTAGACAACCCAATAGCTCCTACCCTTGAACCTCACATCTATTCTGAACCACCCACCGCTGCTGATAACCCCATCCTCAAACTAAAGCCCCTTCCTGCTCACTTGAAATACATCTTTCTGGGTTCTAATCAGACCCTTCCTGTGATTATCAATTCCAAACTCAATCCTGAACAGGAATCCCGTCTAATTGTTGTCCTCCAGCAACATCGCAAAGCCATCGGGTGGACTCTCGATGATCTGACTGGAATAAGTCCCTCGTATTGTACTCATCGTATCTATTCAGAAGAGGGTGCACGACCTTCTCGTGAAATGCAGAGACGCTTGAACCCCAATCTGCAGGAGGTTGTGAAAAAGGAGATCATCAAGTGGTTAGATGCCGGGATCATCTATCCGATCTCCAATAGTCATTGGGTGAGCCCAATTCAGGTCGTGCCTAAGAAGGCAGGACTCACCACTATAACGACTGAAACCGGAGAAGTCATTCCTACCCGATTAGCCAACTCATGGAGAGTCTGTATAGATTACTGCCGACTCAATTCCTCCATGAAGAAGGATCATTTCCCACTGCCTTTCATTGATCAGATTCTCAAGAAATTAGCGGGAAATAGATTCTTCTGCTTTCTTGACGGGTACTCCGGTTACAACCAGGTGGCAATCCATCCTGAGGACCAAGAGAAGACCACATTCACCTGCCCCTTCGGAACATACACATTCCGAAGGATGCCTTTCGGTCTTTGCAATGCACTCGCTACTTTTCAGCGGTGCATGCTTGCCATATTCTCAGATATGGTAGGTGACTATCTGGAAGTCTTCATTGATGACTTTTCAGTTTTTGGAGCATCATTTGACGATTGCCTCCAACACTTGGTCCAAATACTCAGGCGGTGCATCGATGTTAATTTGGTTCTTTCCTAGGAAAAGAGCCATTTCATGGTGCCTGAGGGAATTGTCCTGGGACATTTAATCTCGGAGAAGGACATCCAAGTGGATCGAGCTAAGGTTGATCTAATCTCTCGCCTTCCTATGCCTAGCTCGATCAGGGACATCCGTTCTTTTCTGGGGCACGTCGATTTTTACCGTCGTTTCATTCTTGATTTCTTGAAAATTGTGCGCCCCTTGACTTCCCTTCTCTCTAAGGATGTACCCTTTGAAATCTCCAAGGAATGCACACTAGCCTTTGAAAACCTTCGTGACCGAGTCACCTAGGCACCTATCCTACAATCCTCTGACTGGTCTCAACCCTTTGAGATCATGTGCGATGTGTCTGATTTCGCTGTAGGAGCGGTCCTGGGGCAGAAAGCTGACAGGAAACCCGTGGTCATCTACTATGCTAGCAAGACACTTGACAAGGCTTAGCGTAACTACACGGTTACGGAGAAAGAGCTGCTAGCTGTAGTATTTGCCCTTGAAAAATTCCGATCATATCTCCTGGGTTCCCACGTCATCATCTACTTGGATCACACGGTTGTAAGGCATCTCCTTGCCAAGAAGGACGCAAAGCCCCGACTAATCCGATGGATCTTGCTGTTGCAAGAATTTGATCTCGAGATTCAGGATAAGGCGGGAAGGCAGAATGTGGTAGCCGACCATTTGTCTCGTCTTCCTTCTGAGATTATCAACCCTTCCGGACCCATCACGGAACATTTTCCTAATGAACACCTACTGACTATTAGTAGTAGACTTCCATGGTTTGCTGATATAGTGAACTACTTGGCATCTCATCAGATCCCGTCGATTGGCCGAAGGCCAAGAAAGATAAATTGCGCTCTGATATCAAGTATTACATTTGGGAAGACCCGTACCTTTTCCGCATAGGTGCTGATCAAATCATCCGGAGATGTGTCCCGGAAGAGGAAATCAACAATATTCTCTCTTTCTGCCTTGACCAGGCATGCGGTGGCCATTTCTTTGGGCATAAAACCGCATCAAAAGTCCTCCAGTGCGGCTTTTACTGGCCCACACTGTTCAAAGATGCATACAGTCACTGCAAGGCATGCAGTCGTTGCCAGACTTTGGGCAACATGAGCCATCGCGACATGATGCCTTTGCAGCCGATTCTCGTATGCAAAATCTTTGATGTTTGGGGGATTGATTTTATGGGCCCCTTTCCTGTTTCGGATGGTTTCGAATACATTCTGCTGGCTGTGGACTACGTGTCCGATTGAACCCATACCGACCCGAGCCTGTGATCACAAAATCGTTCTCAAATTCATTCATCAAAACATTTTCTCAAGGTTCGGGATTCCTCGTGCTATAATCTCTGATGGGGGGACCCATTTCACTAACTCTCAGTTTAGGTCACTGATGACCAAATACGGGGTGTCTCACCGAATCTCTACTCCTTACCACCCCCAAACTAATGGTCTAGCTAAGCTATCAAATCGGGAGATCAAGAAAATCCTGCAGGTCACTGTTCGGCATGACAGGAAGGACTGGTTGTCCCGACTTCCGGAAGCCTTGTGGGCCTATAGGACCGCCCACAAAACCTAATTAGGCATGTCTCCCTTTAGACTGGTGTATGGGAAGGCGTGTCACCTTCCCGTCGAACTGGAGCATAAAGCCTATTGGGTAGCACGGAACTGTAATCTGGATCTTTCGAAGGCTGGAACCCACAGAAAAGTTCAAATCAGCGAGATCGATGAATTACGCCTAGACACGTATGAGAACTCGCGAATCTACAAGGAGCGGGTTAAAGCCTTCCATGACAAGCATATCTCAAGAAAGATCTTTCATCCTAGTCAGAAGGTCCTACTCTTTGATGCCCGACTCAAACTTTTTCCTGGAAAGTTGCGATCCAAGTGGGTCGGACCATACTTAGTCTGACAGGTTTTTGGAAATGGAGCCATCGAAATCAGTCTGCTCAGCCACGATTCCGAACCTTTCATCGTGAATGGTCAAAGACTCAAGCCGTTCATTGATGTAACTTCTACTGATTTGGCTGAATCATCTTATATCCTCCATTCTCCTTGAGCTTATTGCGCCCAGCCGATGGCGTAAAACTCAGTGCTTAACGGAAGGCAACCCATCATTTTCCTTGAAAACCTAAAACTTTTTTGACACCTTTGTGCACTTAAGGTTCACCCTTCTAGACAGCCGACTCCACCTCAGATGGTTGCATCTGGGATTAGAAATCGTCCGCAACAATCATCTCGACCCATTCACTCATCAAAACATCTGTCTTAAGGAATGAACTAAGTAAATAAAAACCCCCTAAGTCACAATGAGGACATTGCAAACCTTAGGCATGGGGGGGTATAAAAGTGCAAAACTTGTAAGAAAAGGTTTTAAACAAAAAAATTCACATATGCCAAAAACACCATAAAAATTAAAAAATTAAAAAAAAAAAGGAGAAAGAAAATTTTGTGGGAGAAGGAAAGAAACAAAATGAAAAAGGAGCAAAAAAATGAAAAGAGTGATAGTCATTAGTAAGAAACTAAGGAATTGACCTAAGTTCTAGACCTCATTCAAGAAAAGAAATGAAAAGTGCATGGTGAGATTAGTAAGAACGCAAACCTTAGGCATTCTTGGATAGACTTTTAGTACCCATTAAGATCTGGACACTCCTCAAGAGGTTGAGGAAAATGAAAAGCTTAAGTATTAGGTTCAAGGCTTAGGGAGTATTTGGCCTCATTAACTAACTTTTGGTTTTCGGGACACAGTAACCTAAGCACCCTAACCTCACACACAGCCTGGTTCAGTAAGCGTAAAAATCAAAATCACGCAGAAGCGTCACAAAATTCTGAAAAGTACACCTAGAGTAGGAGTGGCCGATCAACACAAGTTAATTTGGGCGAGTTCCCAGCGCGGAGAGGTGGGAAATTCCCCTCAAAGATGCGTAACAAAATATCATCTCCTCGGTGCTTGTCTCTTAGGATATTTTCATATCCTACTAGGGGCATGTAAGCACTCTGCTGGTTCAGATTCCATGGATGGCATTATCATGAAGTGTCAATTGCCAGGGTCTGGATTCGGCCACGGAACACCATGGATGGGATTATCTCGAAATCTCAATAGCTAGGGTTCCGGGGGTTGCCATGGGCGGTGCTATCTCGAAGCATCGATTGCCAGGAACCCTTGAGGATTGATGATGGGAACAAGGAATCTGATACAGACCGTGTTGAAAAGCCAATCCTAAGCTAGAATTTAAAAGAAAAAGAGGGAGAAAACTCTCCAAATAGAAAAATCTTCTCTCTCTCTCTCTTACAAAACGCACTGCGAACTGAGCCAGGGCTAAAATCATTTCAAGCACAGGTGCTTTAACCACAAAGTCCAATAGACCTTAGGTTAGTTCTTGTGGGCCTTAAAAACCTTTGCTAAGGACTGAGGCTGATGCTAGACAGATCTGGATCTTGGTTGGTACTAGAGTACCTTTTAGGCCTATGGTTAACATTCTAACCTAATCTAAGTTCAAATGAAAAAAGCACTTATCTGAAATTATTAAAAACATCATGGTCTAGAACAAAGGTTAAAACCTTAAGTTTTTGCTAAGGGACTAGCAAAAGCTAGGCATGGGGGTATGATAAGAACCTCATCATGAACCTTAACTAGCACAATCTAACCTAGATATGCGAGAAAAAGCTCCTACATAACTCAAAGAAAGGCTTGACTCAGATAATTCTTAGTTTAAGAAGAAAACAAGTCATAAGGGGTAAAATGCAATTTCACCAACACAATCTGCAAACATGGTAACTCAGGATCCAAACATAGGTCAAACTAACCTAATAAGAAGGAAAGTGGGATGATCTGATCCAACAAGAGCTACAACAACTCCAAGGAATTAAATGACATTCTGTAACCCTAAAACAAATCCACTTCAATTCACGAAGTTCGAGGTAGGGTAAAAATCAAATAAACCCTCTAAAATTCATAGAAAAATAATCTCTAGGGTTTAGAATCTTCAATTTGGCCTTAGAAACTCATTTTGACCTACATTGAGAACCATGACCAATTAATGATTTAATTTAGGTTTTTACATAAATTGGCCGGTCAAACAAGGTCTGACCTAGAAACAAAATTCACCATTAAAATCCTTAGGTCCAATTTAGTCATGCATAAAAACTTGAGCCTAAGAAGAGACCTTCTTGACCGACTTTGCAATTTGGTCCTCATCTATTACTTTTTGGCCCTCAACTTTCGAAACCCTTGCATTGTTGCCCCTAGTTTCCTCGTTGTTCTTTGCATTTAGGTCCCTCCTGCAAGTCTCTGCGCAGCGCCATGCTCCGGCAACTTTGCGTGGAGCATGGCGCCGCGCAGGGTGAGGGGGATGTCCTGCAAATTGAACCTGGTGTTCCCTGTGACGTCTGCTGTCGCAGGGACACCGCCATGCCGCCTGACGACGCTCACGCCTTCTGTGCGAACGCGCGGAAGGTGTGGGTCACACCTCCAGTCATTCTCCGGCGAGGGAGGCACGTCGCCTTGCTGCGTCCACCCCTCCGCCACCGCCTTTATATAGACCAGCGTCGCCAGCCGGTTCGGGCAGCTTGGTCTTGACGGAGAAAACCCCAACCCTTCCTCTCTCCCCACTCCAACAGGAACCCACCAGCTCCGGCAGCTCCTCCTCCTCCGTCTCGTCACTCTGCTGCAATACCAGCAGCAGAGCCACCTTCGCCTGATCTCCCCGCGTCGCGCTGTGCCAAGCGCGCGCCTCCCTGCCCTCTTCCTCGCCGCCGCTCTCTCCCTCTGGGTGTTTCTTCTCCGACGACAGTCGATACGACTGCCGCCCTGCTCCGGCCCCCTTCGTCCCTGTAGGTAGGTTACTGTTATTTCCCTTCGTCCCCTCTTTCTTTTCCCCACTGCCTTTCAGTTGATTACCCCTCGACTGCGCCTGACCACCATCTTCCATCCCTCCGGCAACCCTCCGGCGAGTTTCCCCCGTCGATCCGCCGCTCCACACAACTCGGCAACTGTCCCAAAAGCTCCGCCTCACCCTACCCAACACCCCCCACCCCTCCACTGCCACTCCACACCTCCACAACACTCCCCCGATCAAACCCATTTTTTCGGTTGCAGTTCGACCTAGGGCTGCCGCCAGACACCGCCCCGCAACCTGCTGCACCCCACACTACCTTCGCCGTGGCACGGCGAAGGTTTCCCTGTGGTCTGATTAGGCCGAGAGGCCCTATTTGTGTTAGGTAGATTTTCAGCCCCGGCCGCCATTGGCGACGAAGCAAGGAGCTTCCAAGCGAGCTCCAGGCCTCGATGCAGCAGGACTCCAGCCGAGGCGAATTGGAGAGACCCAGGTGAAGGCAGGCAGCTGGCACGCGAAGGGAAGCGAGGACACCGCTGCTGAGGCAAGGTCGCGATTCTTCCTGCGGGTGCGCGCAAGAAGGGACGAAGTTTAGTCCCACATCGTAAGATTTCGAAGCGCCGCACCCATTTAAATTGATTTTGTGTTTTTACCTAAGCGCCTCAGAACACGGGGTGAGGTCCCCTCGCCCACTCGCTCGCCTCGTCCGCGACCGACGCCACGCGGACCTGGCCGACCCATTTACCCTGCACTCCTCGTGCACCACCCACGCCGGTGCGCCTGGTCACAGGTACGCTACCCGACCCGATAACCCGGCTCTGGGAGAGCTTCCTATGAGCGGTTTACAGAAAGAGAGAGACGTGCAGGTAGAGGGAAGGGCTAGGTTTTGCTGTACCTTGTGCAGGAACAAGGCGCGAAGGAAGAAGGTTCACCACTTGGCCGCAGGAAGAAGAAGCGGATCGAAAGAAGAAACTCTGAAAAGGCTCTACAGCTGAGCAAGGCAGAAGACCAAGGAAGAAGAAGCAGGAAGAAGAAGAGAAGAAGAAGAAGCAGCAAAGGAAGAAAAGAGGGGAAGCACTGTAGCAGACCGCCGTTTAAGTCGTCTGACTGTGATATCAGACGACAGATGAAGCTTCAGAGGAGATAAAGCAGAGAAAAAGAAAAAGAAAAGAAAAGGCTCCGCAGCTGAAGAGAAAGAAAAGAGAAGAAGGAAGAAAGAAGATAACGACAAGAAAAAGAAGAAGAACTGAAGAAGAAAAGAACTAGAAGACAAGCAGAAGAAGAGGAACTGAAGGCAATCAGAACCAAGGAAGAAGACCCGTAAAGATAAAGAAAAGAGAAAGAAGAGAAGAAGAAGACAAGCAAAGAGAGAAAGAAGAGAAGAGGAAAAAGCCAAAAGACAGAAATCTATTTCTCCCTCCCTCTCTCTCTCTTATTTTTGTAATAAAGAAACATTGTACTTCTAGAATTCCAGTAGCTCCCTGAGTTCGACCTCGGGAAACTATTTCCGAGTAAAATTTTAATGGTAACGACAACCGTAGCTGTCTCATCTTATACTATAACGACATTACTGTAATAAGCATTAAAACAAACAAAGACTAGCCGCGGTTGGGAACTGTCATCAAGGGGAATATATGTTCATCTTATTTTATGAACAGTGCCAAGCTTTTGGTGTAGTTCATGAAGTGACGGCCCCATATTCCCCTCAGTCTAATTGGATAGCAGAGCGAAAGAATAAGACCCTAACTGATATGGTCAACGCTCTTTTGCAAAGCTCAGGATTATCTACTTACATGTGTGCGGAAGCTTTGAATATGGCATGCCATATTCTGAATAGAGGTCCCCTCAAGCATAAGGAATGTAGTTCATTTGAGATTTGGAGAAATTGGAAACCAAGTTTGAAATACCTCAAAGTGTGGGGCTACCTTACAAAGGTAGTTGTCCCAGAACACAAGAGGAAGAAGCTTGGGCCTAAGACAGTTGACGTAGTCTTTCTGGGTTATGTTGATAATAGCTATGTCTATAGATTTTTTGTTATAAAATCTGAGATTTCAGGCATAGGTGTCAACACTATTGTTGAGCTTCACGATGCTACATTTTTTGAGGATGTCTTCCCTATGAAGACTAGATTACCTCAAAATACGACTTCAGATGATCTAGCTACCACATCTGGTTCTATCCCTGGTCAACTGGAAAGGATGTCTAATGTGGGGGGTCACTTTTTCCCATTCTAAACCTAATCAAGTAGAAGAGTTTGAACCTAGGAGAAGTAAAAGGTCAAGAGTTGCCAAAGATTTGGGAAGTGATTTTATTACTTACCACATCGAGGGCGATCCCCCCACTTATCATGATACTATGGCTTCTTCTGAAGCTAAGCATTGGAAAGATGCCATTAAGAATGAGATGGACTCAATCATCTCTAATGGCACTTGGGAGTTGGTTGATTTATCTCCAAGGTGTTCTACTATTGGGTGCCAGTGGGTGTTTAAGAGAAAACTCAGGCATGACAGATTCATTGAAAAACACAAAGCTAGATTTGTTTCTAAGGGGTTCAAGAAAATGGAAGGAATCGATTATTTCGATACCTATTCTCCAGTAACTATAATAACTACTATTCGGATGCTTATTACATTGGCTTCTATTTATGATCTCACTATCCACCAAATGGATGTGAAGACTACCTTTCTTCATGACGATCTTGAGGAAGAGATCTTTATGGACCAGCTTGAGGGATTTGTAGCTCCTGGGAATGAGAAAAAGGTTTGCAAGCTTGTTAAATCTCTTTATGGTTTGAAACAAGAACACAAGCAATGGTATGTAAAGTTTGATAAGACTATACAATCTTTTGACTTTGTAGGTCATAAATCTAACAGGTGTGTCTACTCTATGATTAAGGGTGATATGTGTATTGTCCTATGCCTATATGTAGATGATATATTACTATTTGGATCAGACATTAGAATTGTGAATGAAACTAAGTTGTTCTTAAGTAGTAAGTTTGAGATAAAAGATATGGGTGTTGCAAATGTGATCTTAGTTCTCAAACTGATTTGGTCAGCGGAGAGGATAGCTATTTCTCAATCTCATTATATTGAGAAGGTTCTTGAGAAATTTAGCTATGAAGATTGCAAGACTGTAAGCACTCCTTTTGATTCATCAAAAACTCTCTATAAGAACAAAAGTGGAACGCTTGTTTCACAGCTAAGATATTCACATATTATAGGAAGTTTGATGTATTTGACTAACTGTACCAGACCGGATATTTCTTTTTCCGTGTCTAAGTTAAGCAGATACACAAGTTGTCCTGACCACACTCATTGGGATGCCTTGGACCGAGTACTTAGGTACTTAAAAGGGAGTTGTTTCCCTTAATCTGCGTTATGGGAAATACCCTTCAGTTTTTTAAGGATATAGTGATGCAAGTTGGATTGGTCAAATGGAGGACTCTGGGAGTAATGGTGTTACAGGGTATGTGTTTACCCTTGAAGGCGATGTAGTCTCTTGGTGGTCTGCAAGACAGACCATTTTAGCCGGTCTACCTTTGAGGCAGAGCTATGTGTTTTGGACACCTTTGGAATTGAGGCTGAATGGCTAAAGGGACTTCTTATAGAAATCAATATGGTGTGTAAGCCAATTCCTGTAATATCTTTGCATTGTGATAGCATGACTGCTATAGTAATGATTAAGAGTTTAAAGTTCAATCGAAAAGCACGGTGACATATCCAAATCAAACTCAAGTCTGTAAGAGATTTTGTGTCTCAAGGAGTGATTGCTGTGGAATTTATAGGATCCAACGATAACACAGCAGATCGTTTACTAAAGGACTTGATAGATCTTTAGTCCTTAAGTCTAGGCTTAGGATGGGATTGAGACCCATTGAGAGTTCACCTACAGCAGTAACCCAGCCTAATTGAGTGGAGATTCCACAAAGTAGGTTCAATGTGGTAACAACAAGTTGTATGGGGAACTGGTTGGCACTCACTGTTAGATGCTTTTGCATCTGAGTCCAATCCCTAGAAGCCTGAGTGCTTTAAGCTGCAAATTCAGGAAGAGTAAAGGCTCTGAATGGGTTCAAGCCTTTATGGCAGGATGTGAGTGTTATTGTGGGCCGCAGTTGAAGGAATAAGGTCTTTCCTGATTACACTCATGAAATAGGACATGGTGCATGGCCCTTAAGAGCAGCAACCTTGAAGATTATCACTAGGAACTTCATTCTGTTGTCAGCATTATACACCTCACATCAAAGGTTGTTACGACCCGGTTCCCGAATCCCTACAGGACACGAGACCGGACCGACTCGACTGATCCCAAGACCCAGTCGTCCAACGAGAAAGTAACCAAAAAGCAGGAAAGTAAACCACATTCACTATGTTAAGCAACTAACAGTAACAAAAGTACAACAATAAAGAAGTAAAACTACTACAGTACACACCACCATAATAGTAGAAAAGTAACCAGGTACAAGAATATAAAGTACAGAATGTAAGAGTACAAACGTAAAGGTGTAAGAGTCTACTCACTACAACAGAAAGAAGTATAACAAAGAAGCTACAACTACTGGGCTCTACTAGGCCCAACACCCTTTGCAGCCGTAGGCTCTGGCTACTCAACACCAAGACCTCAAAAGGGTTATGAGTACACAAAGTCAATGAATGCTGAGTAGAGTGGCAACCAACTAACTAAAGCAGTAAAAGTGGATAGGTAGCTGTTGTTTTTCCATTTACTTTCTTTAACTAATTATTCTTCCCCATCACTTGGTTTAGTTATCAGGTCTCTTTCTTGATCTCGAATGTTCCCCGTGGGAACGATCTTGAATGCAGTCTTTTCCGAAGATGTTAAGACCTGTGCTGTTTGAGCCTTTTAAGACGTCTGGAATTGGGCCAGACGTCTGGTCAAACGTCTGGACACCTTCCCAGACGTCTGGAAATCGAAAATTTTGAGAACGAGCTCGCATATGCATGCGTGCTGCGCGCAGATAGTACACTTTCCTCATTTTCTTCTTCTTCTCTCTCCTTCCGTCCGACGAAAACCCTAACCCCACACCCTTATATAAGCCCCCCTCCTCTCCCTCACACCACCCCCACTTCCAGCCACTTTCCTCCTTCCTTCTGCGAGAAAAGCGAGCGAGAACGGCGGAGAGAAGGAGCGGCGTGAGAGGAGAGGAGGAGCAGCGTGAGGAAGAGATGAGAGCAAGCTTGCGAGCTCACGTGGGAGCTCGCCGGTGAGCTCACGGTCGGTCGGCGCGTGCACAAGGCGGAGGAGTGCGTCGGGGAGGTCCTCCCCGACATTGCTGCAGCCGGAGCAGCAGGCGAGAGGGTGCGGCGCGGCCACGCGCGGCGCGAGAGGGTGGAAGTAGGTCCTGGTTCTGGGTTTTTCCCAGAATCAGACGTCTGGAGCGATGTCCAGACGACGTAGCCGACGTCTAGAGGAGGTTCCAGACAACTGCGAAGTAGGCATCGCGAAGGTACATCTTTTTTGCGGATACGGCCATGCAGGCCATTTTGGTGAGGCACTGTGTCATGCCGATTTGAGAAGATTTTGGTTGATTCACGCAAGAATTGCTTCGAGAAGGCACGAGACATGCCCTCCCACGTAGTTCGAACGTCTGGGCGAGGCACTAGATGATGGGAAGCATTTCCAGACGTTCGGAGAGGTGGTCGGACGTTTGGAACTGGGTCCAGATGGTCTAGCGGAGTTCCTGGACGTCTGAGGAGTGGCGCAGGATTTTAGGTATGGCTCTGGACTCTTTTAAGACGTCTGGAAGGTGTTCCAGACGTTTGATTTGAGTCGGGATCACTGTTTTTGACCCGTTTAGGGTACGTTTGAGGTCCGATTTCCGCAATTAAGATACCGTTGTTTCCCGTATGAATTCCTCTACTTGTTGGAATACTTTTTATATTGTTCTGAGCATTCTCTTGTGACTGATCCTTGTGGTAGAACCTCGTCTCGTTGCGGGTTTGGGGCTTGCTGAGGCACGTGGACTTGCCGATCAAGCCCCCACTACTCCTGGGTTTATTGGTAGAGTGGCTTCCCCTTAATTTAATTACAACCTAATTGCATGTGTGGACTGAATGATTAGAACCTAGGATATGGCATGAATCCTAAGACTAGAAATACTGGATTGTCTGTATTAAATGAATGAATTGCAGTCTTGAATGAGTAGATAGAATGATAACAATTGCCTGTAAATGAATAACAGTTGCCTGCGAAATATGTAATATTTGTGTTAGTTTACTGTTGAATGTAACCTTCCTGTCGTACACGTGAAATGACGTAATATGAGCTGCATATATATAATTTGGAAATGGAAAGGTGAACGTTGGAAACACGAGCTATCTGTGAATAAACTGAATATGGAATAGAGTTACAAATTGCATGTGTATAACCTGAGAATGGAAATAGAAATGATGAAACCTGGTATGGCTTGGCCTGAGAAATATGAGCATGAACCCTACGGGGAATTAGGAGTAGAGCTCCTGGAAATAAATGGAATGGAATTGGGAATGTGAGTGGGGAAGTGAGCTGGCCCTTGGGTACGGAGTACCAAGGAGAGCGACTGTCCCCCTATTTAGTGCAGAGCGGAGCTAAACGCCCTTGGATCGGGACCCGGGGTTAGGATTGGCTACTCTGTATCGACTTCTTGGCCCTAACGTACACAGTACCGGGGAGAGCTACTACTGTAGGGAGAGAGCTAGCCACCCCACAGGGCCCGGGGTTCAGCTAGCCACCCTACACCGATTTGTTAGGCCTATTGGGTAAACTAGGGTAGTCCGGCGAGGGTGCGCGGACTGTGGAGGGGTGAGACCCCTGTTTGTTCTTAGGGGTTAGACCCCTGTTACTGAGAGGGCTATGCCCTATACTGGTTCCGTGCTGTGCTTTGGGCTCACCCGCTAACTGAAACAACTGACCGCGTGCCTGTGCAGGGTAGCTACCCGTGCGCTTATCGCGCGTGCCGTAGTCACCGTTACGTCTGTCCGTGACCTTGGGGTGGTTGACTGGGTGTAGGACCACCACGGGGGACTCTCCCAGCTAGGAGAGCACCACGTGTGACTTCTACTCTTCGGAAAAGACTGCAATCAAGATCGTTCCCACGAGGAACATTCGAGATCAAGAAAGAGACCTGATAAATAAACTAAATGGTGAAAAAGAATAAGTAGTTAAAGAAAGTAATCGAAAAACAACAGCTACCTGTCCACCTTTACTGTTAGTTATTTGGTTGCCACTCTACTTAGCGTTTGCTGACTTCGTGTACTCATAACCCTTTTCAGGTCCATGTGTTGAGCAGCCAGCTCCTACAGCTGCAGAGAGTGCTGGTACCAGTAGAACCCAGTAGTTGTAGCTTTCTGTTGTACTTCTTTTCCAGTTGTAGTGAGTAGTTTATTGCACTTTTGTACTCTTTCATTTTGAACATTATATTCCTGTACCCGTTTACTTTTATACTGTTGTGGTGGTGCGTATTGTAGTAGTTTTACTTCTTTACTGGTGTACTTTTGTTACTGTTAGTTGCTTAGCATAGTGAATGTGGTTTACTTTCCTGCTTTTGGTCTTGGGGTCAGTCGAGTCGGTCTGGTCTTGTGTCCTATAGGGATTCGGGAACCGAGTCGTAACAAGATGGTATCAGAGCAAGGTCGTCTCGAGAAGTGAACCGACCAGCTTGAGAATAACCAATTCATGTGCTTGTAACTAGAGTAACCACCACAACGTACCTTTTGACCTATGTTCTGAGGTTCTCTTGCTGAATGTCAGTTAGATTTAACATCTTCCTGTTCTGTGTTCACGTCTCCTTGCAGGAGATGCTTCGTCGTTTGGCCATTGAGGCAGGCTGCGGACGCGGCCGTGGATGGGGTCAGAGGGGCGGACGTGTTGAGCCCGACGTCTCAATGGACCAGCCGCTACTTCCGGGCGTTCAGGCCCAGGACCTCGCCCAGCTGATACGAAAGATCGTGCGAGAGGAGCTCCACCCGCCTCTACGGGCGCCTCTCCCTAGGGCTGCGGAGGGGGAGTCCTCTGTGGGACTGCGAGACAGACACAGTGCTGGACGTGGGGGAAGGGGTGGCCCTCTACCGCCCCCACCATCCTTTGACACTTCCGAGCACGAGCCCTCCTTACCTGGAGGCATACCAGTTTCCCCACTTCAGCGCCATTACGAACTTTTCGGACAGTTTCGAAAGCTGAAGCCCCCTCCTTCAAGGGGGATGAGGACCCGACCGAGGCGGAGGACTGGCTCAAGCAGATCAAGAAGGTGTTTGACACCCTTCGCCCCCCTGCGAAATTCCACGTGGCCTTTGCCATGTACCAGCTGGAGAGCGCGGCACACAGGTGGTGGAGGGCGATCAAAGGTCAGGAGAGGGCTGAGCGGACATGGGACCAGTTTGTCACCCTCTTCTGCGAGCAGTACTTTCCTCAGATGTGGCAGGATCAGAGGAGGCGGGAGTTCCACACTCTCCGCAAGGGGACGATGACCGTGAATGCGTACCGCACGCGTTTTCTGGAGCTGTCTCATTTCACCGTGACAGCTGTGGTTACTGAGGAGGAGTGCCTGTGGAGGTTCACCGAGGGGCTCCGACCTGCTATTCGGGGGTATGTCAAACCCCTGAAGCTTCCTACGTTCTCTAGAGTGGTGGAGGCAGCTATGACATAAGTGGAGACCAACCCGGCCGCATGTAACATTGACAGCGGACGGAAGAGGCCCTACCAGCTAGACTACTCACAGGGCCGGCGAGAGAGGAGGCACGCGGCGCTTGCAGGAGAGCCGTCACGCTTTGCAGGGTCATCAGTGGCCTTTGGGGGCCCCCGACAGGGGCCAGCTGCCAGCACCAGACCCCCGCTTGGCCATCAGTGGGGACCTACCGAGGGCGAGAGTCGAGTTTCCCTTTCCTACTAGTGTGGCTAGCTGGGCCACATCAGGAGGGACTGCCCGTCTAGGGCTTGAGGTCAGCAGATGTTCCTCGCACATAGCACTGGAGGACGAGCAGAAGGTCGTGGTTCCCAGACACGTGGGGGAGGTCAGTAGTCATGGGGAGGGTACCGACCTGCGCCTACCCGTCCGACGCAGAGTGTGGCTGCTTCATCCGCACCTAGAGCTGAGGGGCGTATCAACACCTTGACACACAAAGACGCCAGAGCTTCAAGTTCAGTGGTGGGAGGTATGGTTACTGATAGTCGTCTTTCATCGGTGTTTTTTTTTTAAAATATATTCATTGCAGTATTACCATGAAAAACGATTATCAATTTAAGTTAATTTATTACTCGAAATTTAGAATGTTCCGAGGTCGAACTCAGGAGCAAACATAATTCTAGAAGCATACAAAATTCACAATTCACTACAATATACCACTTTACAAAAATTAAAGAGAGAGGGAACATTTTTTTTTTTCTTTCTTTCTTCTCCTCTTCTCTCTTCCTTCTCTTCTTTTTCTGCCTTTTCTTTCTCGGACGTCTGATTCTTTGAATCAGATGCCTTATCTGCCTCTTGCTATAGTGCCTTTGTAGGTTCTTCTCCTCTTGGCTTCTTCTTCTCTTCTCTGCTCGGCCTCCTTCTTCTTCCTTTCCTCTGTGCGGCAAGCTTTCCTCCTCTTTTCTTTTCTTTTCCTTTGGCTTTCTTCTTTAGCTCCTTCTGTTGCAACTCTTGGCTGCTTCTCCTTCTCTTCTCTACTCGGCCTTCTTCTTCTTCCTTTCCTCTGTGCAGTAGGCTTTCCTCCTCTTTTCTTTTCTTTTCTTTTCCTTTGGCTTTCTTCTTCAGCTCCTTTTGTTGCAGCTCTTGGCTGCTTCTCCTTCTCTTCTCTTCAACTGCGTCTCTTCTTCTTCTCTCTGTTGCGCTCCCTCCTCCTTCTTCTTCAAATTCTACTGCTCTGTGCGGCTAAGTCCTCAGCCGCTCCTCCTCCTTTCCTCTTCTCCTACTTCCTTGCACATTACAAGGTTAAGCAAAACCTAACCCCTACCCGCCCCACGTCTCTCTCTCTTTCAAATTCACTCCAGGGTTTGCTCCCAGAGCCTTAATCGGGTAAGCGAGTCGGGTAACGCGCCCAGGACCAGGTGCACCGGCATGGGTGATGCGCGAGGAGTGCTTGGTCGGGTAATCGGGTTTGGACCCAGGCCCGCAGGGCGTGAGTGCGGGCGAGGGCAGGAGCGAGCGCGTGGCGTGCTGCACGTGCGTAGGTGATGGACTTGACCCCTGTCTATCGAAGGCAGATAGCTAAAAGTAGAAAATCCACTTAAACCACTCAGACAGCTCATGACCTACCGAGGTGGGACTAAAAGTCCCACCTGCTACTGCTGGCAACTACAGGAGAGTGACTTCACGATTGGCGCAGCTGCAGGTCCCGCGGCACCCTCTGTTAGGCTGGACTTACGCACACTCGCAACCCGCATAGTTTAGAAACCAGGGAGCGGACAATTATGAACTGGAGCTGGAGAATAGTCGAGCTCGAGTCGTCACTAATGGCAGCTGGGAGCTCGACCCTGCACGATACAAAAGGAGCCTTGAGGCTCTATCAGACCACATGAGGACCTTCGCCGTGTCACGGCGAAGGTGAGGCGGTAGGTGGCAGGCCGCGGGGCGGCCTAGGCGTGCGTGCCCAAGTCGCTCTGTGGCCGGGTTTATGGGTTAGGTCGGGGGGTGTTTGTGGTGGTGTAGGCGGTTGGTGAAGGTGCGGAGGATGATCAGTGGGAGGTGGCGGTGCTTCTGGGATGTTTGGCGAGGTGGGTGGGTGAGTGGAATGATGGGAGCACCTCGCTGGAGGTGGAGAAGGTGGTGATGGACAGTGGCAGTTGAGGGATGATTCGTGAAATAGATTGAGGGAAATTGCAGAGGGGATAGAGAGGAGTGTGATGAGAACCGCATCATAAACCTTAACTAGCACAATCTAACTTAGATTTGCGAGAAAAAGTTCCTACATAACTCAAAGAAAGGCTTGACTCAGAAAATTCTGAGTTTAAGAAGAAAACAAGTCATAAGGGGTAAAAATGCAATTTCACCAATACAATCTGCAAACAGGGTAACTTAGGGTCCAAACATAGGTCAAACTAACCTAATAAGAAGGAAAGTGGAATGATCTGATCCAACAAGGGCTACAGCAAATCCAATGAATTAAATGACATTCTGTAACCCTAAAATAAACCCACTTCAATTCACGAGGTTCGAGGGAGGGTAAAAATCGACTAAACCCTCTAAAATTCATATAAAAATAATCTCTAGGGATTAGAACCTTCAATTTGACCTTGGAAACCTATTTTGACATACATTGAGAACCATGCCCAATTAATGATTTAGTTTGGGCTTTTACGTAAATTGGTCGGTCAAACAAAGTCAAACATAGAAATAAAATTCACCATTAAAATCCTTAGATCCAATTTAGTCATGCATAAAAACTTGAGCCTGAGAAGAAACCTTCTTGACCGACTTTGCAATTTGGTCCTCATCTATTACTTTTTGACCCTCAACTTTCGAAACCCTTGAATTTTGACCCCTAGTTTCTTCGTCATTCTTTGCATTCAGGTCCTTCCTGCAAGTCTTTTCACAGCGCCATGCTCCAGCGACTTTGCGCGGAGCATGGCTCCACGCAGGGTGTGGGAGGTGTCCTGCAGATTGAACCCAGTGTTCCCTGTGATGTCTGCTGTCGCAGGGACACCGCCATGCCATTTGTCGACGCCCACACCTTCCGTGCGAACGCGCGGAAGGTATGGGTCGCACTTCCGGCCATTCTCTGGCAAGGGAGGCACGTCGCCTCCCTGTGCCCACCCCTCCGCCACCGCCTTTATAAGGACCAGCATCGCCTGCCGATTCTTCCAGCTCGGTCCTGACGGAGAAAACCCTAACCCTTCCTCTCTTTCCACTCTGACAGAAACCCACCAGCTCCGGCGGCCCCTCCTCCTCCGTCTCGTCTCTCTGCTGCAATACCAGCAACAGAGCCACCTTCGCTTGATCTTCCCGCGTCGCGCCGTACCAAGCACGCGCCCTCCTGCTCTCTTCTTCGTCGCCGCTCTCCCCCTCTGGGTATTTCTTCTCCGGCGACAGTCGGTACGACTGCCGCCCTGCTCTGGCTCCCTTCGTCCCTACAGCTAAGTTCTAGATACTCCCTGTACTCCCCTCTCTTTTTTCCTCACATCTTTTTATTCAGACCACCCCTCGACAACGCCTGACCACCTTCGTCTTCCACGCCTTCGGCCAACCTCCGGTGAGTCGCTCCCATCATTCCGTCACTCCACACGACTTGCCGACCGACCCAAAACCTCTGCCTCATCACGCTGAACCACTTCCGCCCCTTCACTGCCACTCCACACCCACACAAAGCACCGCCGAACACACCCACTTCTCTGGTCACAGGTCGACCTAGGCATGCACGCCTAGGCCATCCTGCGACCTGCTGCACATTCCACCACCTTCGTCGTGCCATGGCGAAGGTCTGCATGTAGTTTGATTAGGCCGAGAGGCCGTGTTTCTATCTGACAAGGTCGGAGCCCCAGCCGCCATTGACGACAACTGAAGCAGCTTCTAGGCGAGCTCCAGGCGTCGGGGCTTCAGGATTCCAGGTGCTGCAGGTTGGGGCGAAGTCTGCGAGGACTTCTGCTTCAGCAGTTGGCGCCGATAGTGGCTGCAGTTGAGCAGAGAGTGAGGAGGTCTTCCTGCGGGCGCGTGCGAGAAGGGCGAGCAGAATAGTCCCACATCGTAAGTTCTCGAAACCCCGCACTGGTTTAAATTGATTTCGTGTTTTTTGCTGGTTGCCTCCGAGACACCTGGGGTGAGGTCCCGCACCCCACTCACCCGCTCGGTCCGCGAGTTCACCACGCGGATCCGGTGGACCCGACACCACCTGCGCACTCCTCGCGTACCATACACGCCGGTACGCCTGGTCCCGGTTACACATTGTTACGACCGCAGTTTCAAAACGTCTTTTAAGACGTCTGGGAGGTGGCCCAGACGTCTGGAACCCCTTCCAGACGTCTGGGATTTGATTTTCTGCGGCAGGGTGGATTTCATCTGCACGCCTGCACGCGCAGACCTGCAGATACCCCTTTTCCCCTCTCTCCTCCGTAGGCGCAGCGCTGCCCCCCTCTCTCGCTCTCTCTCTCCCCGCGCGGCTTTAAAAGGCCTCGCCCTCTCCCTCACTCTCATCCCCTCCACTCCCTTCTTCCTCTTCCAGCCGGAGTGCATGCGAGCGTGAGCGGCGGCAGCGGCAGCCGCAGCAGGTGTGCGGGAGGAGGTGTCGCGTGAGGGAGGAGACGCTCAGCCGTGAGGGCTCGAGCTTGCCGAGGCAGCTGGAGCCGACCGGCGGGGGAGCCGCGGGCGTGGAGCGTCGCTGGAGGGCTGCTGCAACTCGAGCAGCAGGCGGACGAGGCGCGGCCGTGCGTCGCGGGCGGAGAGCGCGTCGAGCCCTGATTCTGGAAATTTTTCCAGAATCAGACGTCTGGTCTTCCAACTAGACGACGGTGAAGACTTCTGGAAAGTAAGTTATTCTTTTCCGTCCTTCGTCCTTTTTCTGCGACCGTTGTACTGAGAGCGATGAGTGGGTACGTGCAGGCTGAGATCTGCATCCAACGCGAATCAGACGTCTGACTGCAGTGCTAGACGACGGGAAAGACTTCCAGACGTCCGGGGTGACCATCGGACGTCTGGGAACTAGGCCAGACGCCCCCGCAGGCTTCTGGACGTCTGAGAGACTATACAGAGCGAAGGTACCATCTGATCCTCATTTTAAGACGTCCGGAAGAGGTTCCAGATGTCTAATTTTGCACTGTTTCGTCATTTTCGACCCGTTTAGGGCCTGTTCGAAGTCTGTTTTCCGCGTTTAGAGTTGCGTTCTTTTCGGAATTAAATCCTCTACCCGTCTACAGTAGTTATATACTGTTTTGAGAAATTCCTTGTGTTGATCCTTGTGATATTATCCCGTTCCATTGCAGTCTTGGGGATTGCGGAGTGATGAGGTGGTCGATAACTTATGACTAGCTTTTGTTGTGGAAATTACGTTGTAGTACAGCTAGTTATTGCCATCATTACAGATATTTTTTACTCGGAAAATAAAAGAGTTCCCGAGGTCGAACTCAGGGAGTAAGTTGTATTCTAGAAGTACATTATTTCTTATTACAAAAATAAAGAGAGAGGGAGAGATATGGAAATTTGGCTTCTTCTTCTTCTCTTCTTTCTTCCTCTTTATCTTCTCTTCTCTTTGGCGCTCTTGAATCTTCTTTCTTTTGTTCTTCCTGTGTTCTTCTTGCCTTCTCTCTTCTTTGCTGCGGTCCTGTTTCTTCTTTTCTTCTTCTTCTTCTTTGCCTTCAGGACGTCGTCTGATTTTCCAATCAGACGACTTAAACTGCTGCTGCTACAGTGTCTTTTCTTCTTTCCTCTGTGGCTTTGTTCTTCTTCTTCCTGCCTTCTCTTCTTCTTCTTCTTCACCTGTGCCTGCACACTCAAAGTTCGATCAGAGGGCAAAACCTACTCTACCCTCCCCCGCGTCTCTCTCTCTCAGAATTCACTCATGGGATAGCTCTCCCAGAGCTGCCGGATAGTCGGGTACGCGGGCGCCCGGGTCCAAGCCCACCGGCGTGCGGTGGTGGGTAAGGAGTGCAGGTCGGGCTAGGTCCGCGGGGCGTGAGCGCGGACGAGGCCGGATAATCGGGCGGGTGAAGGGGACCTCACCCCGTGATCTAAGGCGAACAGCTTAAGGCACTTTTTGCCTTTAAGCGCCCGTTCGCCTCAGTGGGTTTCCGAGGTGGGACTAAGTGTCCCACCCCAATTTGGGTGCCCGAGCGGAGGAAGCAGTGGGCAGTCGAGGCTTCGCGCGAGGGCTTCGCCTCAACTGCAGCCTGGCACTTCGCGAAGACACCCCACGCAGCCTGGGAGCCTGATCTGGGCGTGGCGTGCCTGGAGCAGCAGGTCGAAGGAGCTTCTTCACCTCAGCAATGGCGGCGGCGAGCGAAGTTCCTGTTTACAGAGAAAGGGCCTCTCGGCCTAATTAGATACGTGGAGGACCTTCGCCGTGGCACGGCGAAGGTGGTCGGAGGGTCTGCAGGTGGCGGGGCGGAGCCTAAGGGCCGCCCTAGGTCAAACTGCGGGTTGGGAAATGGGTGTGTTCGGTGGAGTTGCAGAGGGCGATTTGGGGGAAGTGGAAGGGCGGAGGATGATCAGGGTGAGGAGGCGAAGGTTCTGCGGTGGTCGGCGATCCGTGTGGGTTGCTGGAGTGATGGGAGCGGGTCGCCGGAGTGTGGCCGGAGGTGGAGAAGGTGAGGGTGATTAGGCGCGGTCGAGGGGTAATTAGATAAAAATAGCAGGGGGAAAAGAGAGAGAGGAGGCAGGGAAGTAGTTCTAGCCTAACTAAAGGGACGAAGGGGGCGAGGAGGCGGACGGCTGTACCTGCTGTCACCGGAGAAGAAGGTGCCCAGTGGGGGAGGACGGCGGCGACGACGGGGCAGAGGCAGCGCGCGCTGGTATTGCGCGACGCGGAGGAAGATCAGGGAGGTGGCTCTGCTGCTGGTATTGCAACAGAGCGGCGAGGAGGAGGAGGAGAAACCGTCGGAGCAAGGGGGCGTCTGTTGGTGTGGGAAGAGAGGAAGTGAGGGGGTATCTCCGTCAGATCCGAGCTGAGGAGAACGGCAGAGCTTGTGGGGTTTTTATAGAGGTAGAGACAGAGAGGAGGGCGGAGGGAGGCGACGTGCCTCCCTCGCCGGAGGACGCCAGAGGAAGGAGACCCATACCGTCCGTGCATTCGTACGGCTGGTATGGGTGGTTGCAGCACTCAGGGGGGTGCTCCTGCGACGGCTGACGACGTAGGGCACCCCCATTTGACTTGGCAGGCCCCCCCCTCACCCTGCGCGGCGCCATGCTCCGCGCAAGGTCGACGGAGCATGGTGCTGCTCAGGTTTTGCAGGAGGGACCTAAACGCAAGGAACGAAGGAGAGTTAGGGGCTAAAATGTGAGGGTTCAAAAGTTGAGGGCCAAAAAGTAAATATATGAGGACCAAAGTGTAAAGTTGGTCAAGAAGGTTTCTTCTTAGGCTCAAGTTTTTATACATGACTAATTAGGACCTAAGGATTCGGATGGTGAATTTTATTTCTAGATTAAACCTTGTTTGATCGATCAAATTACGTAAAAACCCAAATTAAGTTGTTGATTGGGCATTGTTCTCAATGTAGGTCAAAATGGGTTCTCAAGGCCAAATTGAAGGTTCTAAACCCTAGAGATTATTTTTCTATGAATTTTAGAGAGTTTAGTTGATTTTTACTTTACCTCGAACCTCGTGAATTGAAGTGGGTTTGTTTTAGGATTATAGAATGTCATTTAATTCTTAAATTGCTCGTGAACCCATTTCTGATTGATTCAACCCACTTTTTATCTTATTTAGATCATTTGACCTATGTTCGGTCTCTGAGAAATTCCTTTTATGTACTGCAATGGTGAAATTACAATTTTTAACCTTTATTTCATGTTTTCTTCTCAGAACACTTATTCCTCAATTAAGCCCTTTGCTAAGTTATGTAGGAGCTTTTATCCTTTGTATTAGGTCAAAATGAGCTAGTTATGGCTCATGATGAGGTTCTCATCACGGAGGCGCGCGGGATTTCCGACCACGCCCCCAGTACTTCCGTTGTAGCTGGTAGAGTGGCTTTTAAGTTTATTAGCATAATCTGTTAAACTATGGAACCATAAATAGAACCTAGGACATTGCATGAATCCTAGGAATGAGAAATTAGATTGAATGATAGATCCTAGGGTGTTGCATGAATCCTAGGGCTGGAAAACTAGATTGGATGATAGATCCTAAGGTATGGCATGAATCCTAGGATGGGAAAAACTAGTGGAATATATGAATACTGCAGTATTGGAAAAGTGGAAAGGAATAAATAGATGCCTGTGATTTGATTTAACACCTTCCTGTTATGAATAAATAAACGTGATTGAGAACATGGGTTGTATGAACGTAAAACTGAAAAAGGTGAAACTTGAATGTGTTGAGTTAAAAGAGCTGGAACCCTACCGGGAGTTAGGAGTAGAACTCTTGGAAAGAGAATGAAATGGAACTGAGAAGGAAAGATGTGGAAGTGTGCTGTCTCTTGGGTACGTAGAACCAAGGGAAGTACCTGTTACCTGTTTAGTGCAGAGCGGAGCCAGCTGCCCCAGGGACCCGGGGTTAGGTCTGGCCACTTTGTACCAACTTGCTGGCCCTCGTGTACGTAGTACCGAGGAGAGCTACTAGTGTAGGGAGAGCACTAGCTACCCCACGGGCCCCGAGGTTCTGCTAGCCTCCTACACCGACTTGCTAGGCCCACTGGGCAAACCAGGGTAGTCAGGTGAGGGTGCGCGGACTGTGGAGGGGCAAGGCCCCTGTTTGGTTACTGTGGAGGGGTTGGACCCCTGTTACTGAGAGGGCTCTGCCCTGTACTGGTTCCGTGCTGTGCTTTGGGTGCACCCGTTAACGGAAATGACTGACCGCGTGCCAGTGCGGGTGCGTTTACCGCGCGTGCCGTAGTCACCGTTACGTCTGTCAGTGACCTTGGGGTGGTTGACTGAGAGTAGGATCACCACGGGGGACTCTCCCAGCCAGGAGAGCACCACGTGTTACTTCTACTGTTCGGAAAAGACTGCAATCAAGATCGTTCCCACGAGGAACATTCGAGATCAAGTGAAGGATCTGAGAAATAAATAAAATCGTGAGATAATTGAAAGACGCAAATAAAGAAAGTAACAAAATATAACAGCTGCTGTACACTCTACTGTTTCTTTAGTTTAGCTGCCACTCTACTCAGCGTTTCGCTAACGTGTTACACTCGTTACTTTTAGGACCAGGTGTTGAGCAGCCATGGTCAGCGGCTGCAGAGGATGCTGGGCCGAGTAGGGTCCAGTAGAGTTACCACTGTTCTTTTGTGCCCTTTTGTTCCACTGTAGTGAGTAGTTCTTGTTACTCTCTGTACTTTTCTTTACTCGTAGTTCTTGTTATGTTATAAATGTTGTTCTACTGTTGTGGTGGTACATGCTGTAGTAGTTCTTTTTCTTACTGCTGTATTTTTTGTTACTGCTAGTTATATTTCATGTTGAATGTGGTTTATTTTACTGCTCTTTTGGTTACTTCCTCGTTGGATGACTAGGTCTTGGGATTAATCGAGTCGGTCCGGTTCTCGTGTCTCGTAGGGACTCAGGAATCGGGTCGTTACACACATACCCGACCCGATAACCTAGCTCTGGGAGAGCTTCCTATGAGCGGTTTACAGAGAGAGAGAGAAAGACGTGCGGGTAGAGGGAAGGGTTAGGTTTTGCTATGGTTTGTGCAGGGACAAGGTGCGAGGGAAGAAGGTTCACACTTGGCCGCAGGAAGAAGAAGAAGAGGAGCGAGAGAAGAAGTAGAAGCCTTGCAGCTGAGCAAGGCAGAAGGCCAAAGAAGAAGAAGCGGGAAGAAGAAGAAGAGGAAGAGGAAGAAGAGAAGAAGAAAGAGCAGCAAAGGAAGAACAGAGAGGGGAAGCACTGTAGCAGACCGCCGTTTAAGTCGTCTGATTGCGATATCAGACAACGGATAAAGCCTCAGAGGAGATAAAGCAGAGAAGAAGAAAAAGAAAAGAAAAGGTTCCGCAGAAGAAGAAAGAAGAAGCAAGAAAGAAGATAAACTGAAGAAGAAAGGAAATACAGAAGAACTGAAGGCCACCAGAAGACCAAGGAAGAAGACCCGAGAAAGAAGAGAAGAAGAAGATAAGAAAAGAGAGAAAGAAGAGAAGAAGAAAAAGCCAAAAGACAGAAATCTATTTCTCCTTCTCTCTCTCTCTCATTTTTGTAATATAGAAACATTGTACTTCTAGAATTCCAGTAGCTCCTTGAGTCTGACCTCGGGAAAACTATTTCCGAGTAAAATTGTAATGGTAGAGACAACCGTTGCTGTCTCATTATATACCACAACGACACTTCTGTAATAAGCATTAAAACAAACTAAGACTAGCCACGGTTGGGAAAACTGCCACCAGAGTGTTTCTAACTTGTTTAATTGGACGAAGGGGGAGAGATGGAGAGCGGCATGTAGTTGTCATTGCCAGAGACGAAGGAACCAATGGAGGGAGAACGGCGACGACAACGGGGCTGGAGGCGCGAGTGTGGGTGTTGCACGACGCGGAGGAATGAGGTGAAGACAGCTTTGCCACTGGTATTGTGGCGAAGCGATGGAAAGGAGGAGGAAAATTCACCAGAGCCTGCTGGTCACCTGGCTGGGGGGAAGGGAAGAAATTTGGGGGAGAACTTTGGCTATATCAAGCTCAATCGAAGTGGCAGCCCCTGCCACTCCTTAAATAGGTGCTGGCAGGGAGGGAAATACGAGGAGGAGGCGTGGGTTGGTCGCCGGAGACATGGCCGGAAAAGAGACCCATACCTCTTATGCGTTCGCATGAAAGGTATGGGTGCCGGCAGGGCATGGGAGGTGGTCTATGCGGAAGAGGAAAACGCAGGGGACCCTTCTCTCGTTTCTGGGGCCGGCTCTCATATCCTGCACAGTGCCATCCTCTGTGCGAAGTCCCCGGAGGTATGGCCTGGTGCTGCGGGTAACAGAGGGACCGGTCTGAAGAAAGTGAAGGGAAAGTTAAGGGGGTAAATGCAAAAGTTTAGAAAGTTAAGGGTCAAAAAGTAATTACTGAGGACCAATTTGTAAAGTGGGTCAAGGCAAACTTTACTTAGGTCCAAATTTTGATATAACCCTAATTTGGACCTAAGGAATCCAATGGTGAAGTTGGATTTTAGGTTTGATCATGTTTGACCAATCAATTTGCACAAAAACCCAGATTAGGTTAAAAATTGGGTATGGTTCTCAACCTAGGTCAAGATAGGTTCCAATGGCCAAATTGATGGTTCTAAATCCTAGGGAATGTTTTTTCATGAATTTTGAAGGGTTTAATTGATTTTTACCTTTCTTGAAACTTCGTGAATTAAAGTGGATTTGTTTTAGGGTTGTAGAATGTCATTTAATTTCTAAATGTCGCTATAACCCTTTTCAGACCAAGTCATCCCACTTTCTTTCTTGTTAAGCTCATTTGACCTGTATTTAGACCCTTAGAAATCCTATTTATGTACTGTATTGGTAAAATTATAGTTTTACCCCTTGTGAATTGCTTTATAATCAAATTTATAGTTATCTAATTTAGGCTTTCCCTTAGGTTTTGTAGGAGCTTTTGTATACTTATTTAGGTCAAAAGTGCTAGTTAGGGTTCATGATGAGGTTCTCATCAGTTACAGTTTCTGGCAGACTAGTTTACACACTTTTTGATTCTGGCGCCACGCACTCGTTTGTTGCTGCTAGTTTTGTTGTCAGTTTGGGGCAAGACTGTGTGTTGTTAGAGGATTCATTTGTGATCAGAGGTTCGAGTGGTCAACTGTTTGTAGCTAAGGAGGTTTACACAGGCTGTGAGGTCAGTGTTGGGGGACACAGCCTCCCCGCTGATCTGATTGTGATACCAATGGAGGACATTGACGTGATTCTGGGGATGGACTGACTATCCGCTTACCACGCTTTGGTAGATTGTTTCGAGAGGAAGATTGTCTTCTCCATACCGGAGATGCCTTCTTTTGAGTTTTACAGACAGCTGGTGGTCGGAGGCTTCCGGTTCATTTCTGCACTTCAGGCGGCGAGACTCTTGGGCCAGGGGTGTGAGGGCTTCCTGGCTTGTGTAGTGGTAGAGCCCAACCTCGTGGCAAACTTTCAGAGTATCCCGATAGTCAGAGAGTACCTCGACATGATCCCAGAGGAGCTATCAGGACTATCGCCTGAGCGTGAGATCGAGTTTGCGATCTCACTGGTATCGGGGACCAGCCCCATTTCTATAGCACCTTACAGGATGGTACCACTTGAGCTATAGTAACGGCGGTATCGCGTGTTTCGTCTTTATGTTTATTTATATTCGTTGTAGTATATGACAAAACAGCTACCAGATTACTACAAAATTTTTTTTACTCGGAATAACAAGTTTTCCCGAGGTCGAACTCAGGGAGCAACTATGATTCTGGAAGCATAAATGTTTACAATTATGTTACAAAAATAATAATAAGAGAAAGAGAGAGAGGGAGAGGGAGAGAGAGAGAGCTAGAGCTCTCTTTTGTTGGCTTCTTCTTCTTCTCTCTTCCTCTTCTCTTTCTCTTCTTCTGCTTTGGCCGTTCCTCTTCTTCTTTCTTCTTTCTCCTTTTCTTCTTGCCTTTTTCTTTCTTCTTTAGCCTGCGGCTGTGGTGATCTTCTTCTTTCTCTTCTCTTTCTCAGCCTGCCTTCTTCTTTCTTCTTCTCTTCTTTCCTTCCTTGCAGCTGTGTCTTCTTTCTTCTTTCTCTTTTCTTCTTCTTCTCTGCTTCTGCTTCTTTTCTTTTCCTCTTCTCTTTTCTTTCTGCTCTGGCCACTGACCTTCCTTCCTCTTTTCTTCTTCTTTTGGCTGTTGCCCTTTCGACGTCTGATGCGGTGCTCAGATGGCTTATCTATGCATTTGCTACAGTTCTTTCCTTCCTTCTTCAGCTCCTCTCCTTCCTTTCTTCTTCTTCAGCTGCTTAGTGCAGCTAAGGCTTCGGCCACTCCTCCTTTCTTCTTCTTTCTTTCTTCCCTGCGTGGATACACACCCATCAATGCAAAACCTACCCCTACCCCTTCCCCGCATCTCTCTTTCTCTTTGAATCTCTCTTACGAATGCTCTCCCAGAGCCAGGTAATCGGGTTCGGGTAGCGCACCCGGGACCAGGCCCACCGGTGTGCAGTGGTGGGCGAGGAGTGCTTGGTCGGGTAGTCGGATCTGGCCCAGACCTGCGGGGTGTGAGCACGGGCGAGGGCGGGCGAGCGCGTGGCGCACCGCATGCGTGTGAGGGACCTGACCCCTGTGTATCGAAGGCAAACAGCCTGATACACTTTTTCAATTTTAGTGTGGGCGCGTGGCGGCACACTTACGAGGTGGGACTAAAGTCCCACCTCCAGATTGCGCGTCTGCAGGTGAGGGAGTTGCTGCCTATTGGGGCAGCTGCGAGGCTTGCGAGTGAAATCGCAAGCCTAGGTGCCTTTGCGGAGTCAGTCTGCGCTGCCTGGGACTCGCGCCTGGGTTGGAGAAGGCCTAGAGCTGCGAATGAAGGAGCTGCAGCAGCTCAATAATGGCGGTGAGGGGTGCTGACCTGAAAACACAGTGATGGCCTCTCAGCCAAGTCAGATATCATGGGAAGCTTCGCCGGAGTGCGGCGAAGGCAGTGCGGTGGTCAGCGAGGCGCGAGAGCGCCTGTGGAGGTGGACCTAGGTCAGACTGTGTGCGTAAAGATGGGTTTGTTTGGGGGGTGGTTGGGCGGTGAATGGCAGTGAATGGAGAGGGGGGAATGGTTGACTGGAGTGAGGGGGAGCCTTTGGGCTGGTCAGCGAGGGAAGAGGTGGTCTGTGGAAGTGGAATGGACTCACCGGAGAAGGTAATCGGAGATGGAGCAGATGGAGGTGGAAGTGGCAAGCGATGGAGTAAAAGGGAAAATCAGGAAGGGGAAAATGTAAGGGAGAGAGAGAGGAAGAGTTCTACCTATTTACTCGACAAAGGGGGAGAGGGAAGCGTCTGGCTCGTGCCTGCCAGAGCTGAGGACGAAGATGCCCAGGAGGAGGGTATCGGCAACGAGGAGGCGGTCTGAGGGCGCCAGCTGGGACGGCCTGGTGCGGACGACAGGGCAGAGTAAACTTTGCTGCAGGTAGGGCAGCAGAGCGACGAGGAGGAGGAGGAGAAGATCGTCGGAAGCTCAGGCGCTCTGACCGGAGAGGGAAGGGATGAAAAGTAGGGTTTTTCTCCGTCAGAGGAAGCTTGAAGGAGTCGGCAGACCTTGCCGCTCCTTGTAAAGGCCTTGGCGCGGAGAGGGGACCGAGGAGGCGACGTGCCTGCTTCGCCGGAGAGTGGCCGGAAAGGATACCCATGCCTGTCGTGCGTTCGCACGAGAGGCATGGTCGGTGGCAGAGGGCAGGGGAGGGTCCCTGTGACAGAGGACGTCGCAGGGAACCCCCCGTTTGTTCCAGAGGACGGCTGCCTTGCCCTTCGCGGTGCCATCCTTCGTGCAAGGTCGTCGGAGGTATGGCGCTGCGCAAAAATGGCAGGGAGGACCGTTCTGCAAAGAATGATGAGAAGTTAGGGGGCTAAACGTAAGGGTTTCAAAAGATAAGGGTCAAAAAGTAAATTAAGAGGACCAATTTGTAAAGTCGGTCAAGATGGTCTTTTCTTAGGCCCAAATTTTTATACCAGACTAATTTGAACCTAGGGATTTTAATGGTGAAATTTTATTTGAGGTTGGACCATGTTTGACTGGTCAATTTGCGTAAAAACCAAAATTAAGTTATAAATTGGGCATGGTTCTCATTTTAGGTCAAAATAGGTTGCAAAGGCCAAATTGAAGGCTCTAAACCCTAGGGAATATTTTTCTTTGAATTTTAGAGGGTTTAGTTGATTTTTATCCTGCCTCAAACCTCGTGAATTAAAGTGGGTTTGTTTTAGGATTATAGAATGTCATTTTATTCCTAGAAGTTGCTATAACCCTTTTCAGATCAGATCATCCCACTTCCTTCCTTGTTAAGCTTGTTTGACCTGTGTTTGGATCCTTAATTACCTTGTTTGCATACTGCATTGGTGAAATTACAGTTTTACCCCTTATGATTTATTTTATTCTTTAACTCAGAATTCTCTGAGTTAAGCCTCTCTTTGGGTTTTGTAGGAGCTTTTTCACATTCATTTGGATTAAATTGTGCTAGTTAGGGTTCATGATGAGGTTCTCATCAAGCTACAAGAGCTTAAGTCCCAGTTGCAGGACCTTCTGGAGAAGGGCTTTGTGAGGCCCAGTGCATCTCCGTGGGGAGCCTCGGTATTATTTGTGAAGAAGAAGGATTGTACCCTATGCCTTTGTGTGGATTACAGACAGCTGAATATGTTCACCATCAAGAACAAGTATCTGCTGCCAAGGATTGACGACTTGTTTGACCAGTTGCGAGGTGCCACGATTTTCTCCAAGATGGACTTGAGGTCTGGCTACCACCATTTGAGGATCAAGGAGGTCGACGTCTCCAAGACAGCCTTCTGCACCCGGTACGGACACTACGAGTTTTTGGTCATGCCGTCTGGGCCGACCAACGCCCCCGCTGCTTTCATGGATTTGATGAACTAGGTGTTCAGACCATATCTGGATCAGTTCGTGGTGGTATTTGTTGATGATGTGCTCATCTACTCGCGGGACCAGGCGCAGCACGGACAGCACTTGCGGATGGTTTTGGACACATTGAGGCGACGTAAGCTGTATGCCAAGTACAGCAAGTGCGAGTTCTGGTTGAGGGAGGTGACCTTCTTAGGTCATGTGATTTCAGGGAATGGCTTGGCTGTGGACCCAGGCAAGGCTGAGGCAGTGCTCAGGTGGGAGAGACCACGTACAGTGACAGAGATCCGCAGTTTCTTGGGACTAACAGGCTACTACCGACGATTTATCAAGGGTTTCTCGCAGATTGCACGTCCTATGACACAGTTGATCCGGAAGGGCGTGCCCTTTTTTTCGACAGACGCTTGTGAGGCGTGTTTTCAGGAGCTGAAGGAGTGGCTGACTTCGGCTCCTGTGCATACCATCCCAGACAGTAGTGGCCGATTCGTTGTGTACACGGATGCCTCTTTGCAAGGGTTAGAGGGTGTGCTCATGCATCGGAGCCACGTTGTTGCTTATGCTTCACGGCAACTGAAGTCCCATGAGCATAGCTACCCTACCTACGACCTATAGTTGGTAGCTGTCATTTTTGTAATTTTCCCTACCAGGAGGGGGTGACGTAATAATTGCGGAAATAAAATATAAACAATCTCACAAGATGCAATCACATAAAGTACACAAAGTATTTTTAGGTGGAAACCCAAACTGGGTGAAAATCACTACCTCACCCTCTCGAGTTAGGATTTTCTGATCAACCAAGTTGATCAAAATCCACTAAACAAATCACTTTAAACGAGGGTGATTCAACCTCAATTACAACCACGCTACAAGTGCGAGGGTAGCGTTCCTCAACCCCTTCTCTTCACGAGAAGGATTTTGTCCCTCGAAGGAGACGGGAATTCGCAAAGCGAATACCCAACCAAATAACAAAGATAAAGCAAGTAATCCTATAGAGCCAACAAAGTAATATTTAACCTAAGCTTCTATAGGAAATAGGATGCTTCCCTTTGAAAGGAGTGCGTCGACGACGCGGATGCGTGTGCCACGTGACAGCGCAACGTTGCTCTCGTGAACAACGGCGGGAGAGCGGGTGCGCGACAGCTTGATGCTCTCAAGATGTAGAACTTGAGCTTAGAGAGCAAGAGAGACACAAAATGGTTTGAAAGTGTATTGCAAGGTGTGTCTTGGTGTTTCTAGGTGTGTTTTTGTGTCTCTTGGTGTTGCAAAGGTTCCCCTCTATTTATAGAGGCCTTAGGAAGGCTTAGAAAAGCTTCCATAGCTGTTGGGTGCAAAGTCCAAGTGAATCAGCCCGAAATCAGGAACAATCCTTGTTCTGACAGGCTTATCAGACGTCTAATTATGGCATCAGACGTCTGGAAGTTCACTTTAAAACGTCTGATTTCAAGGTCAGACGTCTGATTTTGGGCGGGTCTCTTCCTGACTTGGATCAGATCTAAACAGGGTTCTAGCGCAAGTCCATCAGACGACATATAGGACGTCTAGCACTATGTATGGACGTCTGAAAACCTACTTTTTCTGTGGGAATGGATTTCCAAACGTTACAACGGCTAGAAAATCTCTGAGAAGAGATTTTGGGTCAGCCGAGGCGAAACAGTCAATTATCAGACGTCTGGAAGGGCTTAAGGATGTCTGATAAGGCTCTAACAGTCATATCCTTGAGTGTATGCTGAGAGAGCCAACAATCCACTAATTGGACGTCTGGAAAAGTCATCAGACGTCTCCTAAGACGTCTGGTCTAAGGTCTGGACGTCTGATTTCATCAGACAGAACTAACTATGTCCAGCCTAAATGTTATCAGACTTCTGAATCAACAGTCAGACGTCTTAAAATACTTTATCAGACGTCTGATTTGGGAATTAGACGTCTGGAAACTCTGTTTGAACCCTACATTGGTTTTCTAAGTTCTCTACAGAAAACCTAAGTATCCTAGGGTTGTGCCGGTGTTCTAGGACTACTGTTAGGGTACTTTGAGGCTCTTTAACATGAATCTAAGTAAATAAAGAGAGCAAGCAAAATAAAGATAAAAGTACATGAAAGGATTAAACAAAATTCTATCCTATTCTTCTTGTCCTTCCATCTTCAATCTAGCACTCCTCGCGAATCTCCTCTGTTCTCCATCAAGCTCCTCCAATCCATCCTGGATGCGAGCTCGAATTCCGTCTAAACATGTCTACATTTGCAATTGACCTGAAATCTAAGACTCCAAGTGCAAATGTTAAATAACACGTGTTTTGTTATCATCAAAACAAATGATCGTGGTGCTCTAGCACCAACAGTTTTTGCGCTGAAGACTTGGAGGCACTACTTGTACGGTGAGACTGTTGAGATATTCACGGATCAAAAGAGCCTTAGGTATTTATTTGATCAGAGGGAGCTCAACATCAGACAGAGACGTTGGTTAGAGCCCCTGAAGGACTATGATTGCAGCATCTCCTACCATCCGGGGAAGGCCAACGTGGTGGTCAACACCTTGAGCCGGAAGGCACCCGCCCACTTGGCCAGTTTACAGGCATAGAGTTGGAGACTCATGGAGGAGTTGGGTAGTTGGTGGCCCATAGAGTTACTGGGTATTAAGACCTATGCTGTTAAAGCCCTTTAAGACGTCTGGGACTTGGGTCAGACGTCTGGAAATCAAATTTTTCGTGTACATCTTTGCGTCTGCGCGCGTGCTATGCGTAGACAGTATGCAGCCTCATTTTTCTCTCCTTCTCTCTCTCATCTCGCCGATGCAAAACCATAACCCAACGCTCTCTCATCTCTCCTTCTCTCTCTCCCTCGTTCACCCCACCTCCAGCCACTCTTCTTCTTCCTCTAGCGAGAGCGGTGAGCGGCAGGTAGCGAGCAGCGAGTGTGAGCGGCGTGGGAGGAGAGGAGCAGCGAGGGGAAGAGAGGAGAGCGCGCGAGCTCATGAGGAAGTTCACCGGAGAGCTCGCGGCTGATCGGGCGTGCGCAAGGCGGAGAGGTGCATCGGGGAGGTCCTCCCCGACACTACTGCAACCAGAGCAGCGGTCGAGCGGGCGCGGCGGGAGAAGGCGAAGGCAGTCCCTGGTTCTGGGATTTTCCCAAAATCAGACGTCTGGATCTACATCCAGTCGATGTAGATGACGTCTGGAGGAGGCTCCAAATGACTAAGAGGTAAATCCCACGATGTACACCTCTCTTTGCGGATACGGCCATGCAGGACATCTTGCCGAGGCACTGTTCCATGCCATATTGAGGAGATTTGCATTGCGCGTGTAGGATTCGCTTCGGGAAGGCGCGGGACACGACCTCTTACGCAGTTCAGACATCTGGGCGAGGCACCAGAGGGCGGGAAGCGTCTCTAGACGTCCAGAGAGGTGGTCTGACGTCTGGAACTAGGTCTAGACAGTTCAGCAGAGTCCCTGGACGTCTGAGGAGTAGCGCAGATTTGAGGTATAGTTCTGGACTCTTTTTTAAGACGCCTGGAAGGTGTTCCAGACGTTTGATATGAATCAGAGTTACTGTTTTGACCCGTTTAGGGTCCGTTTGAGGTCCGATTTTCACAATTAAGATTCTGTTGCTCTCCATTTAAGTTCCTCTACTTGTTGGAATACTTTTTATCCTGTTCTGAGTGGTTTCTTGCGATTGATCCTTGTGATAGGACCTCGTTCCATTACGGATTTGGGGTTTACTGAGGCACGTGGACCTGCCGATCAAGCCCCCATTACTCCTGGGTTTATTGGTAGAGTGGCTTCCCCTAGTTTAATTACAAACATGAATGCTTATTTGGAATGAATGTTAGATCTTAGGGTATGATATGAATTCTAGGACTAGAAGCACTGGAATACTTGAATGGAATGTATGCATTGCAGTCTTGGATGAGTAAATAGAATAATAACAATTGCCCGTAAATGGATAACAGCTGCCTGTGAAATGTAAAGTACTGTTGTTAGCAACTGTTGCCTGTAAATTCCTGTTGTTTAAAATTAAATACGGGCTGCTTGTATATGAATTAGAAATGGAAGATTAAATGTTGGAAACACGAGCTACCTGCGAATAAACCTGCAATGTGAATAGTAAAGTTACATGTGTAGAACCTGAGAAATGTAAATAGAAATGATGAAACCTAGTATGGCTTGGCCTAAGAAACATGAGCATGAACCTTACGGGGAATTAGGAGTGGAGCTCCTGGAAATAAATGGAATGGAACTGGAAATGTGAACGGGGAAGTGAGTTGGCCCTTGAGTACAGAGTACCAAGGAGAGCGACTGTCCCCCTGCTTAGTGCAGAGAGAAGCTAGCCGCTCTAGGGTTGGGACTCAGGGTTAGGATTGGCCACTTTGTACTGACTTTTTGGCCCTCGCGTACGCAGTACCGGGGAGAGCTACTAACTAGTGTAGGGAGAGGGCTAGCCACCCCACGGGGCTCGGGGTTCAGCTAGCTGCCTTACACCGACTTGTTAGGTCCACTGGGCAAACCAGGGTAGTCAGGAGAGGGTGCGCGGATTGTGGAGGGGTGAGACCCCTGTTTGGTTCTAAGGGGCTAGACCCCTGTTACTGAGAGGGCTATGCCCTATACTGGTTTCGTGCTATGCTTTAGGCCCACCCATTAACGAAAACGACAGACGTGTGCTAGTACGGGGTAGCTACCCGTGCATTTATCACGCGTGCCGTAGTCACCGTTATGTCTGTCAGTGACCTTGGGGTAGTTGACTGAGTGTAGGACCACCACGGGGGACTCTCCCGACGAGGAGAGCACCACGTGCTACTTTTACTCTTCGGAAAAGACTGCAATCAAGATCGTTCCCACAAGGAACATTCGAGATCAAGAAAGAGACCTGATAATTAAACCAAGTGTTGAGAGAAAGAATAATTAGTTAAAGAAAGAAAGAAATTGAAAAAGAACAGCTACCTGTCCACCTTTACTGTTTTAGTTAGCTGGTTGCCACTCTATTTAGCGTTCGCTGACGTTTTGTACTCATAACCTTTTTTCAGGTCCAGGTGTTGAGCAGCCAGAGCCTACGGCTGCATATGGTACTAGGCCCAGTAGAGCCCAGTAGTGGTAGTTTTATGTTGTACTCCGTTCTGTTGTAGTGAGTAGTTGTTACACTTCTGTACTCGTTTATTATAAACTTTATATTCCTGTACTTGTTTAAAATTTTCTACTGTTGTGGTGGTGTGTACTGTAGTAGTTTACTTCTTTACTGTTGTACTTTTGTTACTGTTAGTTGCTTGCATGGTGAATGTGGTTTATTTTACTGCTTTTTGGTTACTTCCTCGTTGGACGACTGGGTCTTGGGATCAGTCGAGTCGGTCCGGTCTCGTGTCTTGTAGGGATTCGGGAACTGGGTCGTAACACTGGGGCACTGTGGGCCAGTGACTGTGACACGACAGACGAGGCCAGAGCTGATAGACCGCATCATCACTGGACAAATGGCAGACCTGCACCTGCAGTCGTTGCATGAGGGAAACCTGGAGACTTCTTATTTACTGACGAGGTGCTGCGCATGAGGGGACGTTTGTGCGTTCCCAGGGACGAGGAGTTATTGAGAGAGCTCCTGACTGAGGCACACGGTTCCAGGTTCACCATACATCCTGGGAACACAAAGATGTATCATGATCTGAGACGTGACTTTTGGTGGAGGGGAATGAAGCGGGATGTAGGTGAGTTCGTGCAGCAGTGCTTAGTGTGCTAGATGGTGAAGGCCGAGCATCAGAGACCTGTAGGGCCGTTGCAGCCACTTCCAGTGCCAGAGTGGAAGTGGCAGAGCATTACCATGGACTTGGTGGTGGGCTTGCTCGTTACCCAGTGAGGACACGACGCAATCTGGGTGATTGTAGATAGATTGACAAAGATGGCACGTTTCTTGCTGATCCGAGTCACCTCGGGACCAGCACAGTTGGCAGAGAGGTATATCCGTGACGTGGTACGTCTGCACGGAGTTCCGCGGGAGATTGTATCAGACCGAGATACCCATTTTACGTCCCAGTTTTGGGCTAAGTTTTAGAAGGTCTTGGGGACGCGGTTGAGGTTCAGCACGGCATACCACCCCTAACAGATGAACAGTCGGAGCGCACGATATAGATGCTTGAGGACCTTTTGCGTGCCTGTGTACTGGACTGGAGGGGCTCTTGGGAGAAGCACTTGCCCCTGGCAGAGTTTGCATATAATAACAGCTACCACTCGAGCATCGGTATGGCACCCTACGAGGCTTTGTACGGACGGAGGTGTAGTGCACCCTTGAGTTGGGTTGAGGTGGGGACCAAGTGGGAGGTTGGCCCCAGGTTGATCTGGCAAAGTTAGGAGGTGATTGAGCAGATACACAGACAACTTCGCACTGTCAGGAGCAGACAGAAGAGCTGTGCCGATTGGAAGTGCAGAGAGGTGCTGTTTGAGGTTGGGGATCATGTCTTCCTTCGCGTTTCGCCCATGAAGGGCCTGCAGCGTTTTGGGGTGAAAGGGAAGCTTACGCCGAGGTTTGTGGGGCCCTTTGAGGTCCTGGAGCGGGTTGGTCCCGTTGCTTACAGGCTTGCCCTTCCTCCCCAGTTTTTTGGTGTGCACGACGTGTTCCACGTGTCCAACCTCAGGAAGTATGTTGCCGATCCCAGTCATGTTCTGAGCCACGAGAGTGTCGAGGTGGGTGACGATCTGACCTAGCTCGAGTGACCAATGCAGATACTAAACAGAGCTGTCCGGAGTCTGAGACGGAAGCAGGTACCCCTGGTGAAGGTCTTGTGGGGGTGCCAAAGGTACGAGGAGGCTACTTGGGAGCCTGAGGTGGCGATGCGGGAGCGGTTCCCGGAGCTTTTTGAGGGTACGTCTTTTCGGACCGGCTTCGATCCTCTTTGAGTTTGTTATGCGTATGTTGTTCTTTTTCCGCACCCTAGCTAGCTCAAGTTTCGGGGATGAAACTTCCTTTGAGTTTGTTATGATGCTAACACCCGTGCTGTTTGAGCCTTTTAAGACGTCTGGACACCTTCCTAGATGTCTAGAAATCGAAAATTTTGAGTACGAGCTCGCGTCTGCGTGCGTGCTGCGCGCAGAAAGTACACTTCCCTTGTTTTCTTCTTCTCTCTCCTTCCGCCCGACGAAAACCCTAACCCCACAACCTTATATAAGCCCCCCTCCTCTCCCTCACACCACCTCCACTTCTAGCCACTTTCCTCCCTCCAGCGAGACACTAAGCGAGAACGACGGAGAGAAGGCGCGGCGTGAGAGGAGAGGAGGAGCAGCGTGAGGAAGAGAGGAGAGCAAGCTTGCGAGCTCACGATCGGTCGGCCTGTGTGCAAGGCGGAGGAGTGCGTCGGGGAGGTCCTCCCCGACACTGCGGTAGCAGGAGCAGCAGGCTAGAGGGCGCGGTGCGGCCACGGGCGACATGAGAGGGTGGAAGCAGGTTCTGGTTCTGGGTTTTTCCCAAAATCAAACATCTGGAGCGACGTCTAGACGACGTAGCCGATGTATGGAGGAGGTTCTAGACAACTGAGAAGTAGGCTTCGCAAAGGTACGTCTTCTTTGCGGATACGGTCATGCAGGGCGTTCCGCCGTGGCACTGTTTCATGTCGACTTGAGAAGATTTTGGTTGATTCGCGTAGGAGTTACTTCGGGAAGGTGCGGGACACGTCCTCCCACGTAGTTCGGATGTCTGGGCGAGGCACCAGACGACGAGAAGAGTTTCCAGATGTCCGGAGAGGTGGTCGGACGCATGGAACTGGGTCTAGACGGTCCAGCGGAGTTCCTGGACGTCTGAGGAGTGGCGCAGGATTTGAGGTATGGCTCTTGACTCTTTTAAGGCGTCTGGAAGGTGTTTCAGACGTCTGATTTGAGTCAGGATCCCTGTTTTTGACCCGTTTAGGGTCCGTTTGAGGTTCGATTTCCGCAATTAAGATACCGTTATTTCCCGTATGAATTCCCCTATTTGTTGGAATATTTTCTATACTGTTCTGAGCATTCTCTTGTGACTGATCCTTGTGATAGGACCTCGTCCCGTTGCGGGTTTGGGGCTTGCTGAGGCACGTGGACCTGCCGATCAAGCCCCCACTACTCCTGGGTTTACTGGTAGAGTGGCTTCCCCTTAATTTAATTACAACCTAATTGCATGTGTGGAATGAATGATTATAACCTAGGATATGGCATGAATCCTAGGAGTAAAAATACTGGATTGTTTGTATTGTAGTCTTGAATGAGTAGATAGAATGATAACAATTGCCTGTAAATGAATAACAGTTGCCTACGAAATATGTGATATTTGTATTAGTTAACTGTTGAATGTAACCTTCTTATCGTACCAGTGAAATGACGTAATATGAGCTACATGTATATAATTTGGAAATGAAAAGGTGAACGTTGGAAACACGAGCTATCTGTGAATAAACTGAATATGGAATAGAGTTAAAAATTGCATGTGTATAACTTGAGAATGGAAATAGAAATGATGAAACCTGGTATGGCTTGGCCTGAGAAATATGAGCATGAACCCTACGAGGAATTAGGAGTAGAGCTCCTGGAAATAAATGGAATGGAATTAGGAATGTGAGTGGGGAAGTGAGCTGCCCTTGAGTACGGAGTACCAAGGAGAGCAACTGCCCCCCTATTTAGTGCAAAACGGAACTAGCCTCCCTTGGGTCGGGACCCGAGGTTAGGATTTGCCATTCTGTACCGACTTCTTGGCCCTTGCGTACACAGTACCAGGGAGAGCTACTAGTGTAGGGAGAGAGCTAGCCACCCCACAGGGCCCGGGGTTCGGCTAGCCACCCTACATCGACTTGTTAGGCCCACTGGGCAAACCAGGGTAGTCAGGCGAGGGTGCGCGGACTGTGGAGGGGCGAGACCCCTGTTTGGTTCTTAGGGTCTAGATCCCTATTACTGAGAGGGCTATGCCCTATACTGGTTCCGTGCTGTGCTTTAGGCGCACCCACTAATGGAAACGATTGACCGCGTGCCAGTGTGGGGTAGCTACCCGTGTGCTTATCGCGCGTGCCGTAGTCACCGTTACGTCTATTCGTGACCTTGGGGTAGTTGACTGGGTGTAGGACTACCACGGGAGACTCTCCCGACCAGGAGAGCACCACGTGCGACTTCTACTCTTCGGAAAAGACTGCAATCAAGATCGTTCCCACAAGGAACATTCGAGATCAAGAAAGAGACCTGATAAATAAACTAAATGGTGAAAAAGAATAAGTAGTTAAAGAAAGTAATCGAAAAACAACAGCTACCTGTCCGCCTTTACTGTTTGTTAGTTGGTTGCCACTCTACTCAGCATTTGCTGACTTCGTGTACTCATAACCCTTTTCAGGTCCAGGTGTTGAGCAGCCAGAGCCTACGGCTGCAGAGGGTGCTGGGCCTAACAGAGCCCAGTAGTTGTAGCTTTCTGTTGTTCTCCTTTTCCAGTTGTAGTGAGTAGTTTATTGCACTTTTGTACCTTTTCATTTTGAACATTATATTCCTGTACCCGTTTACTTTTATACTGTTGTGGTGGTGCGTACTGTAGTAGTTTTACTTCCTTACTGCTGTACTTTTGTTACTGTTAGTTGCTTAGCATAGTGAATGTGGTTTACTTTTCTACTTTTTGGTTACTTTTTCCTTGGATGACTGGGTCTTGGGATTAGTCGAGTTGGTTCGGTCTCGTGTCCTGTAGGGATTCAGGAACCTGGTCGTAACAGTTTAGTTATCAGGTCTCTTTCTTGATCTCGAATGTTCCTCGTGGGAACCTTCTTGATTGCAGTCTTTTCCGAAGAGTAGAAGGCATACGTGGTGCTCTCTTGGTCGGGAGAGTCCTCCGTAGTGATCCTACACCCAGTCAACCACCTCAAGGTCACGGACAAACGTAATGGTGACTACGGCACACGCGATAAGTGCACGAGTAGCTACCCCGCACTGGCACGCGGTCAGTCGTTTCCGTTAGCGGTGCACCCAAAGTACAGCACGAAACCAGTATAGGGCGTAGCCCTCTCAGTAACAAGGGTTTAGCCCCTCTCAGTAACCAAACAGGGGTCTCACCCCTCCACAGTTCGCGCACCCTCACCTGACTACCTTGGTTTGCCTAGTGGGCCTAACAAGTCGGTGTAGGGTGGCTAACTGAACCTCGGGTCCCGTGGGGTGGCTAGCTCTCTCCCTACACTAGTAGCTCTCCCCGGTACTGTGTACGCAAGGGCCAAGAAGTCGGTACAGAGTGGCCAATCCTAACTCCAGGTCCCAACCCAAGGGCGGTTAGCTCCGCTCTGCACTAAATAGGGGGGACAGTCGCTCTCCTTGGTACTTCGTACTCAAGGGCTAGCTCACTTCCCCACTCACATTTCCACATCCATTCCATTTATTTCTAGGAGCTCTACTCCTAATTCCCCGTAGGGTTTGGCAGAACGGTGGCAGCAACTAGCTTTTCTTAAGTCGTTGTAGTATAGATAGTTATTGCCATCATTTGCTAATATTTGTTACTCGAAAAATACAGTTCTCCCGAGGTCGAACTCAGGGAGTAAGTCGTATTCTAGAGATATACATGTTCTATTACAAAAATAAAGAGAGAGAGAGAGATGAAAGTTTGGCTTCTTCTTCTTCTCTTCTTTCTTCCTCTTGTTTCTTCTCTCCTCTTTGGCTTTTGTTTTTCGTGTTCTTCCTCTATTTCTTGGTTGGACGATCCTGTCTTTTTCTTCTTTTTATTTTCTTTGTTTCTTCTTCTTTTCTTGCTTCAGATCTTCCTCCCGTGCTCTTCCTCTTCTTTTCTTCTTCTTTCTTTACTTGGCTGCTCTGTGTTCCTCTCTTTCCTCTGCCTCGCCTTCCTTCTTCTTCTTTGCTTTCTCCTACCTTCAGGACGTCGTCTGATTTCTCAATCAGACGACTTAAACCGCTTGTTGCTACAGTGTCTCCCTTAGCTTTTTTCTTCTTCACCTGTGCCTGCACGCTCAAGAGTTCAGAGTCAGAGGGCAAAAACCTACTCTACCCCCCTCCCCCGCACGTCTCTTTCTCTCTGAGTTCGCTCTTAGGACAGCTACCACCATCTGCCGCTTTCGGTAGCTCGGATCTGACGGAGACACCCCCTTAAATTCCTCCCTTCCCACTCCGGCAGACGCCCCCTTGCTCCGGCGGCCTCTCCTCCTCCTCCTCGTCGCCCTGCCGCACTACCAGCAGCAGGGTTACCTTCTCTCGATCTTTCCGGGTCACGCCGCACCCAGCTGACGCCTCTTCGGCCCTCTCCTCGCCGCAGCCCCTTCCTCTGGGCAATTTCTTCTCCGGCGACAGTCGATACGACTGTCGCCTGCGTCAACCCCTCCTCGTCCAGCTTAGCAGGTAGAACTTCTCCTCTTCCTCCCCTCTTTCTTTTCTATACTGAAAATCCTTACTATCTCCACCTATTTCCCACCGATCACCCTCACCTTCTCCACCTCCGGCTAAACTCCGGCGAACCACTCCCGTCGCTCCAGCACCCCACACGGCTCGCCGACCTGTGCATAACCTCCGCCTCCTCACCCTGATCCTCCTCCGCCCTTCCACTGCCCACCAAACGCCCTCTGCAGACCCACCGAACACACCCACTTCTTCGCTCGCAGTTTGACCTAGGGCGACCTGTTTGCTCCACCACGCCCCTTGCAGACCCTCTGACCACCTTCGCCGTGCCACGGCAAAGGTCCCCCGCCTGTCTGATTTGGCCGAGAGGCCGTTCTTCTGTGACCAGGTGATTCGCCCGCCGTCACCATTACTGAGCAGGCAGAGCTCCTTCACCTGCAGGTGCAGGCACACCTTCGCCCAGGTTCGACTCCCAGGTTGCGCGGGGCGTCTCCGCGAAGCGTCCCAGGCTCGCAGTTGGGGCGAAGGCCTCGCGTGAAGCCACGATTGCCCGCTGCTCCCTCCGCTGCGGACGCTCAACTGCGAACTGAACCAGGGCTCAACGCCCGTTCTTCCAGTTGAGCGCCCGCAGCGGAGGGAGCAGTGGGCAATCGTGGCTTCACGCGAGGCCTTCGCCCCAACTGCGAGCCTGGGACGCTTCGCGGAGACGCCCTCGCAACCTGGGAGTCGAACCTGGGTGAAGGTGTGCCTGCACCTGCAGGTGAAGGAGCTCTGCCTGCTCAGTAATGGCGACGGCGGGCGAATCACCTGGTCACAGAAGAACGGCATCTCGGCCAAATCAGACAGGCGGGGGACCTTCGCCGTGGCACGGCGAAGGTGGTCAGAGGGTCTGCAGGGGGCGTGGTGGAGCAAACAGGTCGCCCTAGGTCAAACTGCGAGCGAAGAAGTGGGTGTGTTCGGTGGGTCTGCAGAGGGCGTTTGGTGGGCAGTGGAAGGGCGGAGGAGGATCAGGGTGAGGAGGCGGAGGTTATGCACAGGTCGGCGAGCCGTGTGGGGTGCTGGAGCGACGGGAGTGGTTCGCCGGAGTTTGGCCGGAGGTGGAGAAGGTGAGGGTGATCGGTGGGAAATAGGTGGCGACAGTAAGGGTTTTCAGTATAGAAAAGAAAGAGGGGAGGAAGAGGAGAAGTTCTACCTGCTAAGCTGGACGAGGAGGGGTTGACGCAGGCGACAGTCGTATCGACTGTCGCCGGAGAAGAAATTGCCCAGAGGAAGGGGCGGCGGCGAGGAGAGGGCCGGAGAGGCGTCAGCTGGGTGCGGCGTGACACGGAAAGATCGAGAGAAGGTAACCCTACTGCTGGTAGTGCGGCAGGGCGACGAGGAGGAGGAGGAGAGGCCGCCGGAGCAAGGGGGCGTCTGCCGGAGTGGGAAGGGAGGAATTTAGGGGGGTGTCTCCGTCAGATCCGAGCTACCGAAAGCGGCAGACGGTGGTGGCTTTTATAGAGGCGAAATCAGAGAGGAGGGCGGAGGGAGACGACGTGCCTCCCTCGCCAGAGGATGGCCGGATCGCGACCCATACCTTCCGCGCGTTCGCACGGAAGGTGTGGGCGATGGCAGAGATCGTGGAGGTGTCCCTGCGACAGCGGACGTTGCAGGGAACACCCCGTTGTCTTGGCAGGGGGTCGCCCTCACCCTGCGCGGCGCCATGCCTCGCCGGAGTATGGCGCTGCTCAGGGTTTTGCAGGGAGGATCCAAATGCAAAAAATGATGAAGAATTAGGGTCCAAAATGCGAGGGTTTCAAAAGTTGAGGGTCAAAAAGTAATGGATGAGGACCAAAATGAAAAGTTGGTCAAGAAGGTTTCTTCTTAGGCCCAAGTTTTTATACATGACTAATTAGGACCTAAGGATTCTGATGGTGAATTTTATTTCTAGATTAAACCTTGTTTGACCGGTTAATTTACGTAAAAACCCAAATTAAGTTGTTAATTGGGCATGGTTCTCAATGTAGGTCAAAATGGGTTCCTAAGGCCAAATTGAAAGTCCTAAACCCTAGAGATTATTTTTATATGAATTTTAGAGGGTTTAGTTGATTTTTACCTTGCCTCGAACCACGTGAATTGAAGTGGGTTTGTTTTTAGGGTTACAGGCTGTCATTTAATTCCTTGGAGTTGCTGTAGCCCTTATTGAGTCATTTCATCCCACTTTCCTTCTTATTAGGTTGTTTTGACCTATGTTTGGATCCTGAGTTACCCTGTTTTCAGATTGGATTGGGAAATTACATTTTTACCCCTCAGTTTCTATTTTCTTTGCAAACTCAGAATCTCTCTGAGCCAAGCCTTTCTAAGGTTATGTAGGAGCTTTTTCCTGCAAATCAGAGTTAAATGGTGCTAGTTTAGGGCTCATGATGAGGTTCTCATCAGGGTTCATGCTCATATTCCTCACGCCAAGCCATACCAGGTTTCATCATTTCTATTTCCATTCTTAGGATATACATATGCAGCTCGTATTTCTATTGTTTACATTTCCATACATCGGTTATACACAGGTAGCTTGTATTTTCATCATTCACATTACCATTCTCAATTTATATACATGCAGCTCGTATTTTGTCATTTAACATATACAACAGGAATTTACATGCAACAGTTTGCTAGTACAAGTACTTTACATTTCACTGGTAGCCGCTATTTATTTACAGGCAATTGTTATCATTCTATCTACTCATTCAAGACTGCAATTCAATCATCCATTACAGACATTTCAAGTGTTTTTCGTCCTAGGATTCATGCCATATCCTGGGTTCTAATCATTCATTCCACACATGCATTTAGGTTTTTAATTAAATTAAGGGGAAGTCACTCTACCAGTAAACCCAAGAGTAGTGGGGGCTTGAACGGCAGGCTCACATGTCTCAGCAAGCCCCGAACTTGCAACGGAATGAAGTACTATCACAAGGATCAATCACAAGAGAATATTCAGAATAGTATAGAAAGTCTTCTAACAAATAGAGGAATTCATACGGGAAACATCAGTATCTTATTTGTGGAAAACATACCTCAAATGAACCCTAAATGGGTCAAAAATAGCGTTTCTGACTCAAATCATACGTCTGGAACAACTTCCAGACGTTTTAAAAGTGTCCAGTGTCTTACCTCAAGCCCTGCGCCAATCCTCAGACGTCCAGGAACTCTTTTGGACCGTGTGGACCCAGCTCCAGACGTCCGACCACCTCTCCGGACGTCTGGAAGTGCTTCCCGTCATCTGGTGTGTCGCCCAGACGTCTAAAATGCGTGGAAGGGCGTGTCCCGCGCCTTCCCGAAGCGAATCCTGCACGCAGATACCCGATCTTCTAAAAATGGGCATGCAAAAAGGGGTATCGGTGGAGCGACCTGCATGACCGTATCCGCAAAGGGACGTACCTTCGCGAAGCCTTCTCCTCAGACGTATGGCACCACCTCTAGACGTCCGCACCGTCGTTTGGAGGTCACTCCAAACGTGTGATTCTGGGAAAAACCCAGAACCAGAACCTGCCTCCACCCTCTCGCACCGCGTGTGGCCGCGCCGCGCCCTCTCGCCTGCAGTAGTGTCAGGGAGGACCTCTCCGACGCACTCCTCCGCCTTGTGCACGCGCCGCTCCGGCCGTGCGCTCACCGGTGAGCTCCCATGCGAGCTCGCAAGCTCACCTCCTCCTCTCCTTCTCATGCCCTCCTCTCCTTCTCACGTCTCTCCTCCTCTCCGCCGCTCTCGCGCTCTCGCTTGCTCTGGGAAGAAGAGAGGAAGGTGGTGGGTGGCTGAGAAGTGTGGAGAACGAAGGTGGAGGAGGGGTTTTATAAGGTGGGGTTTAGGGTTCGCTTGGAGGCGAGGGAAGAGAGAGAAGGAGGAAAAATGAGGGGTACTGTCTGCGCGCAGCACGCGTGTAGACGTGAGTTTATACTCAAGATTTTCGATTTTCAGACGTCTGACCTAAAGTCCAGGCGTCTTAAAAGGCTCAAACAACACGGCTCTTAATAAAGGTTTAGAGTTCAAGACTAGTTTCACTTTGTTCCTGTGGTAGTGAAGGTGAATGACTCAGGTAAGGGTTCAAACCGGAAGGTACCTTTACTGAAAGCAGAGTGTGGTAGCCGAGGAATTTATTATTGGATTTTAACGATGAATTTGTGAGGGATTGTTGGATTTGAGAGCCTAATTGCATCAATCGGGATGCAATTGTCATATGGTGACGTGGGAATTCATGTTGAAATCTGTGAGATTTGGGAGAGGTGTTTAGTCCCATTCTGAAAGTGGACAAACCTCTTGGTGGGTATAAAAGGCTTCTGCCTCCCATGGCTTACGTAGCAGAGAGTGAGAGGTGGGGTTGGGAACCACGTGCGTGCACGTGCGTCCTGCCCCAGCTTAGGCTCGGGTTCGGGTGAGAATCAATTTGGAACTTGGAACTTAGATCTCTTTTGCTACAGATTTTAATTCTAATATTTTGACCTAGATTGATCGACCAGATTGTAAAATTGGTCGACCAATTGCTTTGGTCGATCATTGTATTTACCTTGGTCGATCAATTGGTTTGGTCGATCAATCAGTAAAACTTGATCGACCAAATGGTTTTGGTTGATCAATTACCGTGTTTCCATAAAACAGGAATTTCCTTAAATGTCTAGTCGTGGGCTCTATATAAGGCCCATGAGGGGGCTCTCATTGGACAAACAACAAGAGCAGAGAACTTTCTCTACTCTCTCCCTCTCTTTCTCTCTCATTCTTGGTGCATTCGTTCGACGTAAGATTGATAGAAAAATCTCCAATCACTTTTGTCGATCTTACACAAGAAGATTGAGAGGTCCATGAGAAGTTTTTGGTTGATCAAACCATTTGGTTGGTAGATCAATAGGGAGTTTGGTTGCGAACCAAATTGCCTCGGCTTTGTTCTCTTATGGTGGTTTTCGATGACGTCCAAGATCGGAGTTCATCGAATCTTGGAGGTGGATCGTCGTATCTTGAGAGGAATTTGTCAGGCCCCGATGCACCGGTATTATGGGGGGTGATACCTCCTCTAAGGGCAATCCTTAATGGGTGCTTCGATCGGAGTAAAATCTAATCCCTTCTCGTTTTGTTTATTTATGCTATTGCATGTTCTTTGTTTTTTATTTTATTATGGATCTTGCCTAATCATGTTTAATTTATTTGATTAATATTTTTAATCTATGCGAATACGTTGGAAATGCATATGTTTTTATTTATTATTTCCTATATGCGTTTGTTTCAACATGAAGTTTCCCAAGTTAACATTTTATAGTTTAACATGCAGTTATACAGTGGTAACTAACAATGGATCAACTGGCTTAATATCGCACAACTAAGCCAGTAGAGGGAAAGAACCCACTCTACCTAGTTTTTCCAGGAGATATGGGCGATGTGCAAGCCTACCGATGGTCTCCCCAAGCGCCACACGAGTTCTCGCCGAGTTTGAAACACCCTCGGACGGTGACCCTATGCCGATGTCAAGGTCCAACCAAACATTAGCTAGAGGCCTTAAACTAATTTTTTTTAGTATTGGATACGTGGGCTAATAGGTCTATAAAGGGTACCAAAACATAGGGGAATTGAAGGGCTTTCCAATGATACCTTGGTTGCACGATTTCTGAGCTCGTTTGAGCCTCGAACTTGCCCAAAACGGAACCCGTGCACATGAACTCATTCGCATGAACACGTGCTCTGCCTTGTTGTCCTCGCGACGCATGCAGCACAGCATGGCGTAATAGCAGTGACCCTCGCGTAGAAGCCGCCGCCCTTGTGTAGCAGCAGCAGCTGCACCTCCCCACGCGCTCGCCTGACCTCGCGCAACGTTGGTCCCGCCTCCTTGCGCGCTCGCCTGCGTAGTGAGACCTCGACGCCTGCAGCTCGCTCTGCTTTGCTTGCCCATAGACGGGAGAGTGCTTCAGGTCCTCTTTCCTTCAACCTTTCTCGTCACACAGCACCGCCTGTGGAGCACCTGCGACTCCTCACCCTCGCTCCTCACGGGCCCCTATTGTGGCTTCGACCCCCAATGCTTGCAGCTGCTCCTCCACCCTCGCTCGCTGCAGCTGCGTGGACAGAGAGGGGAGTGTGGGGTGCTCCAAAGCCCTCGACGCCTGCCCCCCCTCTCGCTCTCTCCTCTCCCTCTCTCGATCTCTCCTTCTCGCTGGGAAGGAAGAGGGGTGGCACTAGAAGGTGATGGGGAGGGAAGGGGAAGCCGAGGAGTTTGGTGGGAGGGGAACAAATGGGGGCTCCGGTCCCAATGGGGGGAGGGTAGGGTTTTAGGATTTTAGGGCCATGTTTGGTCGGGAGATTTGTGGATTTAGTCTCGCAAAAGAAAAAAAAAAGGTTCTTCTACATGGAAACCCTAGGACAAAACCTATGGGCATTAGAATCTCATAGAAGAGCTCGAAAGTTTAAGAATTTCACCGGGACCTTTAGAATGGTTATTTCATGGAGGAATGTGGAACTAGGGAGAATTAGTAATTTCAAAATTAGAGATGTTTAGTGGAAGAAAGACCTTTAATTCTAGAATTAAATTTTTTATTCTCCTCTCCAATGAAGCTAGTAAAGAATAAGAGATACATAAGATAACATTACGGCTAATTCAAGAAAAAAATTACCATTCTTTTCACATTGTATAGATTGGTTGTTGACATTTCAATTATTTTTTATAGCAAAGACAATCAAATCATGAATAAGAAATACATGTGATTTTTGGCTACGATGAAAAGTGCACGTCTCTTTTATGGCTTATGGAAACGAATGGTCAAAGTGGCGTAAAGACATTTGGATTGGCCACTTGAGCAATGAAAATAATCACGTGAGGTTAAGTCAGACAATGTATGATTGAGTTAGCATGAAATATAAATGATTTTGCCTGGCCTGCTTGAACTGTCTTTTTTGGATTAGGTCAGACTTGGGTTAAAATGGTTTATTTTAAGTTTACTTGGATGACTTTGCAACCCATTTGTCAAATAGACTCAAATCAAGTTGAGCTCATCCCTAGTTATGGTCTGCCGAAGCTCACACCTCGTCAAAAGACTGGGCATGGTGGCAGGATTGGGTTTGGAGGGCGCGATGGGACGGTTGGCTAATTCCTCGAAAATAAAAAATTTCCCAAGGCTGTGCTTGATCGAGAAGTAAGATAAATTCGAGATAGAATAAGTGGTGAATAAATTGTGTGGGAATTTATTTCAAATAATATAATAAATAGTGAAATAAAAATGATTAATATATTAATAAAATATTAGTGGATAATAATTTAACATTATTATACGAGAGTTAGATGGGTTGATCTCACGCATAGAATATATATCAATAAATATATTAGGTTAAAATAAATATATTTTAATATTAATGTCATATAATGAGGTGATATTGATATGATAAAATTAAAAAATTTGTCATTTTATTCTTTGTATTTCTCGTAAGATAACGAGATATTTCTTAAGTAAATTGTTGGATTTTTTCTCCTCTCTTCGAGCCTCTTCTATATCTTCGCGTTCGACATGTAAAGCTTCTAGTGGCCTATAGCGATTGAATGCGGTAGGCAAGGAGACGACAATTGTAGAGTTTGTCTTGGTGGTCATGCTCCTCCTATCATCGCATGGTATGGCTAGTGGTTCCTCTGTTTCATGCGAAGCCCTGATGTAGCTTGATCGAAGCATGGGGTGGCATCGTGCATGTAGCAACGTGCTACGGTGGTGGCGAGCGGAGGCTCTAGCCATCTGCAGCGGCTCTAGTCGTGGTTGGTTTGCGTTGCGGTGCCAGTCGTCAGTGACGGTTCCAGGCGATAGTGGCAATGGCATTTGTCTCGTTTGGCTTGTTGCGGCGTTTGTGTGTTTTGAACTGTTGTTTGTTGGATTGGTCATTTCTTTTTCTTTTTTAGTGGTGTTTTTATTTTGTGGGAACCACATGTGATCGTGGGCTATTATGGTCGATTTCGATTTCGACCTTTTGATCGAATTATTTGATCTCATTGGTGTGTTTCTTCGAGATTTATTTCGTTGATGCTTTACTGTTCCTACGAGCATGAAATTATCATCTTTTGAGAGATCATCTAATTTTCGATCTAAGGACATATTCTTTTTTTCTCTTTTGCTTCATATCTCATTTTTTATTTTTAAATTCCCTATTTACAAGATATATTTTTATCTTAGGTGAGATTTCTGTATCTCTCCTTTTTTTATCCGTTACAAATTTTTTTATTGTATTCTTCTCTTAATAAAAAATTATGTTAAAAAAAAATGTCAGCCTTAAGTGCCATGCGCTGGTCTTCCACATTTTTTCGCCCCATCCCGCCCAAACCGCCTTTCCCTCGATTCACGTCGTGAAAACGATCCCCACCATTGATCAAGCCACCGTCCTTCGACCGATCAGACGGCCAAGATCCAGTCAAGCCGGACGGCCCCTCTTCACGGCGTGTCGGTTCTCTCACGCCTATTAATACCCTCGTTCCACCGTTTGAACTTCTTTTCCCCTTTCTTGTTCGTACGTCTTTCTTTCTCGTGAAACCCTAACCCTAGAAGGAGACCTCCGCCTTCCCTCCGCCTTCGCCAACTCGTACCCGACCCTTCATATCGACCCTCCTCTCTCCGCGATCTGCTGCGAGCGAGCGAGCGAGCTAGCTAGCGAGATAGCTAGCGAGATACGAAAACAAAGAGTGGGGGGGAACATGTCGCGGTGCTTCCCGTACAATCCTCTACCCGGGGGTGAGCGGAGCGGTGCCCTGATCGAATCGATCAAGGTTTGTGCTCGCGCATCGCCTGGATTTTTGATGATGCCTTGTGTGGTTTTAACCGATGTGCACGAAAGCCCCTCGTCGTTGTGTGCTTTTGGGACTCCCGTTGAAATGATAGATCTCGCGGATGTAATGGAAATCCAATTGAACAAGTTATAGATCTTATCAGTTTTCTGATTTGTTAGAGGCATTCGATCCGATTGTTTCAATTAGGGTTTGTTGTGGTGTCGCAACATTTGTTGTGACGAGACCTGAAGGTGGAGAATGGAGGCTTTGCATCGATTTGCGGTTCGTTGGAGGGAGTATGTGAAGTTGTTGGTGCTGTGATCTGCAATATGAGGACCGAAGGGTGAAGGGTTTGTGGATCGTGTGCTCGATGGGATGGAGAGGGGGATGCAACGTCGAAAAATGTCGTGTAACTGAACACTTCTGCGGACACAGTTGTGTTTTTTTGTTGATTCGAACATCCGTATCTCCTGTACGGGAGAGGCTTAGGCCATTTAAGGCAAGTGGTACGTGGATGTTTCCTGATGGTCATGATGCAAGGCCAACTGAAATGGTAAGTAATTAGGATGGGTAAGCAGTACAGCTGCTAGGATTTTAGAGATCCATGTTATGGTGTTGGTAATACGTAATGCAAAGTTCTTATCAATGCTTTCTTTACTGATTGAAAATTTTCATGAAAATAAGTGAAAACTACGTAGATTGTTGGCTGGCAGTGTTACATATCTATTGTATATCGAGGGGCATGTTGTGCATATTTACTTCAGTGGCTTCGTGAGTTCGGATTTTGCAGTATCTTAACAACATGGTTTGGGATCGAGGGTCTTCTACGATAGTCTAAAGTGGCCTGTGTCATGTGTCTCTTATGCCAGCAGTCATTTTTGAACTCATATTACGATGAGCATTTGTTGCTGCAGAAGAGACCAATTTTCAAATGGGATGAGAGGTTTTGCAGGGCCTGAATTCGAGTATTATAAGTTTCTGTTCATAGGAATGCCTGTGAATTTTATCACGCAGTGGAATTATTGGTCCAAGTAAGTTGGTGCCAAGATGTAATGGCCAATGATGGGTTGTGCAGAACCATGGAGGTTGTTAATAGTGGGTCTAACTAATGCAGGAAGATGGTGGGATTGATAGAGCACCTGAATGAGTGCTTGACACTTTCGATTGTGGGTTATGCAAATTTGGTGAAACCTGCTGGTTCCTGTGATGTGCGTGTTGGCAAATTGGTAAATTGAATTCCTTTATGACTTGGAAGATCGTTTGTGGAAAGGGCTATATTCATGTGTGTCGTTTAGTTAGTAGTAGAATGAAAAGGCTCATAGAGGAATACGTGATGCTCCATACCTTTTTCTTTTGGGTACATGTACTTAAAAAACTTCTTAGAGAACTGGAATCTTGTATGGATGCTAATGACTTCTCTTTGGTTTTGAAGTTTCAGATTCTATTTCAACATAAGGTGTTGAGTTTTTCTTTTGTTTTCTGTTGGGATGGGGAAGCTCCTGGAGGGTAATTTTGCATGCAGCTTTTGCGTGATTGTATTATTTTCCCAGTAGCTGCACGAGGCTATACAAGAAGTTTCTCATGGTGATTTTGGATTGTCTTTTTTGGTGATGTAGTATTTTTATTTGATTTTAAATGAAGCTGTGCTTTTCCTGAGTTTGAGGAAGCGACATCGGAATGTTTTTTGCGTTGGGGTTTGACTTTTTTTTTTTTTTTAAAGAAGGTTTTGACAGTGTTGCTTACACAGTATTAATCGTTATGTTTTTGTCATTTTGGGCTTGTCGAATATGCTTTATTTCTTTGGAATATAGATTCCGTTCCGGCATATTCTGTGTACGTTTCCTGCTGCCTTTCAGCTCTAGCTGCGGACTTTCTTTTAGCTTAGGGCGTATCTGGAAGTGGTGGTAGTGGAGGGATAACCCTGTTCAGGTTTTTGCAGGAGTTTTCCGGGGAGGTTTGTTCTATCAGGTCACAATAATCTTCGTTTTCATTTTAAATATCAAATAAATATTTACTAACCTCCTCTATTTTTATCTTTTATATTAAATAAATATTTATTAATGTCTTTCACTATCAATTTTAATATTAAATAAATATGTACTAACAGTGAATCAAAGATTTTATCTTACCACTCAATCTCTCACTTATTCTAACAACCAAATAAATATTTTTTTCCACTTATTTGATGGCAACAGTGTCTTGTCATGCGTTCAAATGGACCTTAGTCTTGAGTAGATGTATGTGTTTCCTAGTGTACGTAATAGCTGCTCAGCTTAATGGAAAGCTTCGTTGAGTCGGTTGGTTTTAGTGCTTCTGAAGGTGAGTGGTCTATCTTACGTCGAGTCTAATTGAAATGTAAAGAAAAAAGGCCAGGATTTTGTTATGGGTGTTTACGGGCTCTGGAGCTCGTTGCTTTTGCTCCTTGTTGAGAGGTGTCGTTTGCAAACCCATGTGGATTATTATTGCTTTTTACTTACAGCAGGAAAGGGCACTGGAGAATATTTTGAAAACGTGAATCATGCTCGTTGAAATATGGAAAAAGGGCTTCTATGTTTTATTTGAGATGGTCCTGTCTGGCACGGACAAACTTAAATGCCAACTAGGAAGCTGCAATCTTTTTTGACATAGGAGAAAGGAAGATATGTGATAATATGTTCCAGATGGCGATCCTTGTAAATTTTTTCACCTGTACATGGACTGATTATTCTCTTGGTTCCTTTTTAAATGGTGATGTTGTCAAGAAACTTTTCTTCTACCCGTTTCTGATATGTACAATGTAATAACAAAAAGAAATTGCTGCATTGTTTGTCACTGATGAAAAGATGTATTAATCAAACAGTGCTGTGCATAGACATGGCACCACTTTCCCGGTGTTACATTATATTCTCCCTCGTCTATTCTCTGCTGGAATTGACGGAATCTATGGTGCCATATAGCTCCAGAAAAGGGATAAGACAGAAAAGAAAAGGAAGAGGGAAAAGAAGCATGGGAAAGTCCACGGGGAGTTGAATGAGAGGATGGATGATGTAAAACAAGGCTACATGCATTGGGAACAAAGTGAAAGGGATCAGCTGGGTGATAAGAGCCACTGCCTTCCAAAGGCAAAGAAGGATGAGTCTGAGCAGTTGGAGAAGAGTGGACTTACAGAGGAGTGTGACTTGGCATACCCACCCTCTACCCGAGGTCAGGATTCCTCTGGCAGCTCCCAGTACAACTACAAGAGGAAAATAGATGCATCTGATTCGAACAGAATCAGTCATGGTAAGAATTGTTGCCTGTTCTCCTTTCAGCTTGCTGATGTTTATATCTACCTCTTTCCTGTTATATCACTGATGTCCCTTTGTAGGTGGAGCAGGCAGTCTACTTCTGCGAATAAAAGTGCCTGCCCGAAGGCCCAAGGAGCCGGAGCAGCCAGAGCCTAAAGAACCTGAGCTGATTGCCCCTGTTCCTCCCGCGGTCATAGAACCTCCATGTTTCTCTGGGAGGATGGAGGCAGCTGTCCCTGAGCGACAACGATATCGAAGGCAGGCTGATGGTCATTCCGATGTTGGCTTTGAAAGCTTCCTTGGGAGCAAAAGATCCAGGAGGAGAGAAGCCAAGTATGAGGGTCTGTTTACAAGCTGGTGTCCGCAGCCACAGCAGGTGGAGGGCTTGCCTACCGACGATCAAGATTGGCTTTTGGGACCCAAGACGAACCAACAAGAGAATGGCACCAAAAGATGCCGGTCTGAGGGCAAGATTTCAGTAGATCCAAGGTCTCTTTTAGCATGGCCGCCGAGAGCTTGCTCCACACCGGAAGGGGACCTATATGTACTACCATTCGTGGTTCCTTTTTAAATCTCTTGTAGAACCAACCCTGCTTGCAAGGCATGAGGGGGAGAAAGAGAGATCCAAACGGGCGAGGTTGCACTTCTCCTTTTGATTGTTTAATTGTTGATTTGGCCAGTTCCGTTGGTTTCTTGGTCTTGTCGGTTGTGTGGTGGTGGATAGGTCATTACCTATACGGCTCTTACTTTCCACTTCCAAATGTTGCTGGAAAAATGAAAATTGGCGATAGGGAAAGTCGCCGACATTATTTCATTGTGGGTGTGTTTTGATTGTGTGGTGCGAAAGCCTCACTTTTATCGATGGCGGATTTTTGGCTTTAGTTTTGCTTCCGAGCCGTCGGCGGTCAGGGGGAAAGCCTTTCTTGTGAGACGCATTTCAATGCCTTTATTTGTGCATCAATCTGGTGATGACGACAGTTTGCAAGAAAAGCCAATCAAGCATGGAATTTTGGCCATCTTAGTTTGTGCCGTAACTGAATTGTATGTACATGGACGCCCAAGGTGGGGTCTATTTTTACTTGGGTCCTAATCAACCCACGAGTGATTACAAAAACCGTAGTAAGGATCACAACAAGAAGGAATCCCAGTGGACTGTGAAGTGGACGATCATCAAGGTTGATTCTTGCTAGTTGAAGCTTGAAGAGCAACTCCATTGTTCAAACAGATGATCCTCCAAGTGGTTGCATGCCTGATCTGCGCTGCTGGTGGATGTTGTGTCGTCTATATCTTGTAAAGCTACCTCAAGATGAGATGCTACACTAGATGGTGGATACGCTTCCTCGTCATGGTAATCTTCCTCCTCCTCGGAAATGCTGTTGCTACAAGGCTTGATCCAACCTTCCATGGCCCCTTCTCCTTTAAGGAGAGCGAGTACCTGTTGAAGTTTTTAAGTAACGTTGAAAACCAGCATTGTTGGAAATGAATCGAACAGTTTGGATGTACGTGTCTTAAGCACCTGGCTCATTTTAGGCCGAAATCGAGCTACCCGTCTAATGCTGATGCTTGCTGCTAATATCATCCTCTGGATTTGCTCCCTGTTGCAATCACATTCGATGCTTGAATCTAGCAAATCCAGGAACTCACCTTGCTCTAGCATTTTTGTTACCTTCAAACATAATACAGTAGATTGAATTTGTATGAAAACCAGGGTGAAGTGATAAGATCTGTTTCTCAAACTCAGCAAAAAACTGCACGTGTTTTGGTCTGATTAGACTGATTACTACGAGCCAAAACGCTACGGATAAGCATCTTCATTGTTGATATTTAGTTCTACAAAATCTAAACTGACTTACCCACATAACCAGGCTCTCCTGCCCTTTAGAATTCTCCGAGCAGATTGGCTTTCTTCCGGTTAACAACTCGAGAAGAACAACGCCGAAGGAGTACACGTCAACCTTGTCGCTCACTTTGCCGTACATGAAATACTCAGGAGCAAGGTATCTGTTGGAATAAATTGCAGTCAATAGCTATCAAAGGGGATATACCAATTAGGAGATTCTAGTAAAAGGTTGGAGAGCATACCCAAATGTCCCAACAACATCATTGTATGTTATGCTTGTTGAAGTGTTTGGTGCCCATACTGCAAGTCCAAAGTCTGATAACTGTAATCAGGAATGCAGTTAATTACATCTTAACTAGGAAATTGTTTGCATTGCTATGAACAATAGAAGATGATCCTATGTAATTTTAATGAACACTTTGGTTCTGTGGAATGGACTACCTGTGGTTCAAAATCATCAGAGAGAAGAATGTTGGAGGATTTGACATCTCGATGAATTATGCTACGAGGGCAGTTAGCGTGCAGGTAATTCAGTGCCTCTGCAATTCCAAGAGCTACCTTATATCTCACATGCCATGGAAGGGGCTGCTTGACCTTTTTACCTGTGTTGCATTCTTGAACAAATCAGAGAGGAACTGGAGGGATTTGTCTTGTTTACCTTTTCTTTCATTGCACTTATGAATTAGTAAAAACCAGATGAATTCATTCTCTAAGAGAATCATGGTGATAAAGGCTTTCTTACCATGGAGATTTTCCTCTAGACTTCCTCTAGAGAAGAAGTTGTAAACCGAGATTATTTCGCTCTCGTCTATGCAGACTCCAATCAGTTGTACAATGTGGTCATGCTGCAATGAGGTGACGATCTGAGCCTCCTGAATGAAATCTTTCAAGGCTTCTTTAGACAGTTTTGTTTTCTTCACAGCTATCTCTGGTCCATCAGAGAGGCATCCACGAAATACGTGGCTACATCCTCCATTGCCAATTAAGTTATCTGCATAGGTCAGATCACTTGGCATAGTTAAGGATTCTCTTCCCATTTCAATACCACTCTAGTCTATAAACATGAGTTCTGAATTCAACAACAAATTCTGAACTTTGGGAAGTTGCCAAGTGGAAACCTGAGGAGAAATCGTGGGTCGATTCCTCGAGCTCGGTGCGGCTGAACCATCGATAGCCACGTGAATTAACTTCAAATATCGCCTCCAATTCCTTGCATAGATCAGCATACACACACGTGTTTCCTGGTCCAAAAGGATCTGTGGATGCACACGAGTCCTCTTGTGCTTGTCGGGATTGCTGAGATCGGTCCGGCAGATTCATCACCCACTGAACTACTGGCATATTTCTGGCCGCTTCATCTCTTGAGGCACTTAAATCCATTGATGCCGCCCTCTGAAGAGGCCATCCTGATGGTTTTTCCGGGAGCTTTTCTACGAGGAGAGAAAGAGAACGCCTCCCTTTGTGCCGGAGGCTCGTATTGGCATTCTTCCTTCCCGCAGTGTCTTCGTACATGCTACCTTTAGATGACGACGCGTTGGAAAGCCTTCCTCCTCCATTCTCTTTCTCAACTTTGTCGCTGAATGGTTTGGCGTCTTCAGACCTCATGGTCAGACTTGGATGTAGTATGCCACCAAGGTTTATCTTTGTTGGTCTCCCTGCTCATACCATTCAAACCCAAATTAAGATATGGTGTATGTAAGGGGAAAAAGGTCCAAATCAGGCAAAGGAGAGGGTGTTCACATCAAAGTTAAACCTTGAGGTAAAACTGTAGCCTTCCTTTCATAGGTGACTTTTCCATCATGCATTGCCAATAGGGAAACACTGGTGGGAAGCTTCCTGGCACAGTACTTGGACAGTGAAGCTGGACCCCTGATGAAAGAACCTTGTGAGTGAATAATTGTAACGAGAATAAGCGAAAAATTACAGCAACTTATGGAACAAACCTGAAAGCGATATTCTTGTTAACTCCTACAACCACCGTGGTGGCATCACAAATCTCAGCTTCCTTCACTATGGTCTTACTTATTGAGGTTCCATGTGCGAGCCTCCCAACCAATGCCACCTGAAAACCACGATTTCGTTTGCGGGTCAAACAACATTTACATGCAATGATCTCCTAAATTTCTTTTGTTGGGAGACAAAGGAGAGGCTTTTTACCTTTCTGGCGTTGCAGGTACTTTCATACTCAGAAAGAAAGTTGTCGAGAGCCTTTGTCAGAGAAAGGAGAGATAGGCTGTGGAGATCTGAAGATGGCATTTAATTAGAACCAAACATTCCTTTCAGAACAACAAACAGGAGGAAACTTTAGAAGCAAACAGGAAACGCAATTAAACAGGTCTCGTTAAGTTTCATTAATTTCGTCTGCTAGATACCTGATTTCCTATAGACATGAACAGCAACGAGATGATCCCCAGCATCAGCAGCATTGCAGATTGTCCAACTAAGCAGATCACGCCCGTCGCCATCCATCTGGATGGCTACCAATACGCTCTTCCCTCCATTCTTCCTCCCCTCTTCTCTCCCCACCTCAGCTGTCATCCTTCCCGACATCTCAAAGTTCCAACTTTGCTTCCAATTCTGAGGTCCCCAATCAACCCAACTTCTCGGAATTCGGCCGCGAACATCGAACCATCACGGGCATTGAAGGAGCTCCACCCGTGACTTGTTGCAGCAGAGATGGGTAAATTGGCGAGAGACTGGACACTGGGGAAAAATGCCACCTTTCCCTCAATTATTAAAGTTAATGGGCACCACAGGAACGAGCAACAACTCTGTGAATAAAAAAGGAATACCAATGAGACAAGGGGAAGGCATCCTTTTAAACACAACTAATTAGCACACGTCACGACACCTCGAATTCAATACTTTCCCATTTAATTAAACGGTAATGGCGAGCCAGCCAACTTGGTTAGGGGGGTCAGAGGAGACTTAGCGGTACGGATTTCTACACTGGGGGGAGTCCAGAGTCGCAAATGGTGACGACCCACTAACGGCGGGGACGACCAATTTTAACCCATAATCGTCAGGTTGGAGTGACCCACCATCATAATTTCAATGGAAACGTCAAGAGATCGACACCTGCTTCAGCTACAAAATGCTGTGGCTTGGGTGGTGGTTGGAGAGGGAGGTGTTGGTGGTGGTGGTGGTCCTTCCTTCGCAGCAAGGTGCCTCGTTAAGCGCCATGTTGTTGTCAAGAGAAAAAGGAAAAAGGTGGCCATGGAAGGGTGTAGGGACAGAGGACGTTGAGGGAGAGAGATCCCAGGATATCCGAACCAATAACAGAGGAGCTTCCAAAAAAACAGAGAGAGGTAAAGAGGAGAGAGAGCAACCACCGACAAATGCGCAGTATTTTGCCCGACGCCCTACGTGGCATGGAATAAAATTTCTTGGTGACTTAATTATCTGATCCCTATTTTCTACCAATTTCTCCAGGAACGTATACTTTTATTGTCTCCCGGGACCACGCAGGTTGCATTTCTTTTTTTTCTTTTTTCTTTTTTTCCTGCAAGAATGAAACTTTATTGACAGGTAGAAGTAGATCTCATCGTAACAACACTCTCCCTAGAGAATGGAACACATCTCCCAAAATAAAGAGCAACACTTATCCAAGGTGAAAACAAAGCACATAAACACTTACATCATGATGCACGACTTAACCTGTTTCAAAAATATTTTCCATGCCATAGATGACAAGGTGATTTTTATCCTATGTTGAGGAGGTTGATACCATTTTGGTGTTTCTTGAGACCCCATTTGGTATGATTTTAAGTGGATTTTTATTTTACATGTCAATCATAATCGTTATAGTATATGAATAGTATAAAAATTTTATTCTTCACCTATTACGTCTATCCCTCACCAATCATAAATATCACTACCAACTCTCTTACATTCATCACATCTACCTCCTATTAACATACTCTCAATACAAATAAAAACAAAAATCAATAATAATATATCAACTTAACTATCACATCTACACCATTAACATTTCTCTTACTCATCTACTTATCTCCCCTTAAAATTAATTAAAATTTATCCAAACTCAAACTTTATAAAACGAGGCCTGACGGAAAAAAAGGTATTTGAATAGCCCTGATTTAATTTTCATTTTTACGCTAATGTGTACACGTGCAGAGAAAGAGATTATCAAGAGGTCACTTAGATTTATGTCTTGGCTTCCTTTGATCACACGATAACGGAGTGCCGATTTGAAAATTTAACGGATGCACGGTTATGTTCTTTGGCCGTACTCATATTAAGGAACCCTGTGCATGGATGTTGCAATATTAATATTATACGGTGCCCACGTATAATATTGGTGCGTAGTATCTCCAAGTAATGTTATAGCAGCAGTGCTACCATTATTGGTAGCATCTCTCTTCCTAATTCTTTACGTTCTTCATCTAATGACTTGTGACATCCATCCTTCCACAAAAGGTGCGAGCGTGTGAGCATGCACATTAGTTTTGAATCGCAACAAATAATTAATCTTGGATTTGGGTTTTCAAATATTCCATCTCATTATAGTGTGCATCAGATGTACTATAAAATGCAAGATTTTGACGTCTGTTAAGGGTATTAATTAAGTGATGATATGGATTGACCGGTGACACCTTTATATTTTAGATAGCAGTTTGATCATTTACATTTTGGAAAATGAAATAAAAGATTTTGAATCATTAAAATAGAGTAGGTTTTGTCGTATACCTCTAGTTCGATGTGGTCCTTAAACTTCCATGCATATTGTAGATGCACGATTTTGGTGATAATAATTGCGCAAAGATGCAAAGAATAAAGTCACTGAGGTTGAAGAGAGAAGAAGCAAATTGATGACTTATCAACTTTGTATTTTATTTTCAAGAGATGTATTTTGTTTTATCTCTCTTACATATCTTTGTAATTAATTAGGAAGAGCCAAATGTAATGAGTAGAAATTTAGATTAGCAAGTCATGATCTTGTGAAACACAAATCTACACAAATAAATCCAACACTCCCAGGTCCATTTTAGGTCGACTATAAAGCATTTTGGGTCGATGGGATTTGTAAGAGAACCTCAACAATGAAACAACTTCAAATTAGTCGGCTTAACATAATTTTGGTCGACCAAAATTAAAGTTACAAACTTAAATTAGTTTAATGTCTACAAACTCATTTAACCAAGCTACATTAATGTTAACTTACATTGGAATTAGTTAAACTTAATTTGCTAAAATGGTTAATTGCTGAGAGTAATTTGGTTGACCTAAATAAATTAAGGTTGGCCAAAATGAAGATTGGGTTGACCAAAGTTGCATCTTGGTTGACCAATGGAGTATCTAAAACTTCAAATGAAGTTTGTGACCATTGCTCTGGTTAATCGAAGCTACAGGTTTGGTCAGCCAAAGTCGCCTTAAATGTACAAGTTATATAGCCATTGGAAACTTAATCTAATGTGATCCATTCGAATATAAAGTCAAGCCTAAAGCTTTTAATGATTTCTTTTTTTCAAAGAAAGCTTTTAATGACCTAATAACCTATATAAATACCCCTAGAAAGACAATAGGAGATTGATGGGCCAGAGATAGCCCTCCTAAAGGAGAGATTGGTGATAGCAGATGTGTTATCCTACCGGGGGAGCACTTGGTTGGCCATGTTGAAATGTCTTCGTTTGATTTGTTGATTGTAGTATTTAGTGATAGTTTCCTTGTAGGCCTCTTACTTATCATTTGCTTCTTCTTTCGTGACTTTGAGGAAGTTAAGGGCCATTTTCATCTATTCCTTGTTCTAGTGAGGTCGACGAATTGGACTCGTTGGGAGTAGAGGTCCACCTCTAGCAGGATCTTGGCTTATGCTCTGTAGACCAAGCTGAAGGGGGTTTCACAAGTAGTGATTTTCTTGCCCACCCTATGTCCCCCAAGGACATAAGGTAGCTCTTCCACCCATTTGCCTTTGGCATCGTTGAGCTTCCTCTTTAGGGTCGCAAGGCCAATTGGCCACCTCCGTTAGACCATTTACTTGGGGGTGTGTGATAGAGGTGAACTTCAAACGGATACCCCAATCGGCGTAGAAATTCTCGAAGCGCTTTAACACGAATTGGGCCCCAATATTGTTTGCCACAATTATTTGTGGTATTCCTTAGCAGTGTATTATGTCCTTGTAGACAAAGTTGGTGACCTGTTCAGCATTAGGATTGGCCATGACCTCTACTTCAACCCACTTAGAGAAGTAGTCTACGACTATGATGACAAACCTTTTCTGGGTGGGGACCATGGGAAAGGGTTCTATGAAGTCCATGCCCCATTATGCAAATGGGGTGGACGAGGCGATATGAATCATCTCTTCTAGTGAGTCTCAAGGTATGTGTGAAAATCTCTGGCACTTGTCACAATTCTGTGTGAACTCGATGGCATCTTTGGTTATTTGTGGTCAGAAATAACTTTATCGGAGGATCTTGGTGGCTAGGGCCTTTAATTCCTTATGATTCTCAAAAATCCATGTGTGGACATCCTTGCGGGTCTGTTGGGCCTCACTAGGATTTAAGTGATAACACTACATTTTACGATGATAATTCTGCCAAATGGGGTCGGTCTTAAGGGTAAAATGCATAGATAACACATCATAAATAGGCATGGAAGCATTACATGCATCGCACATCGAGATTACTTATAGTGCATTATTAATGACCATTTGTACAAGTGCATGTCAAAACAGGCCTCAGATGAGCAATCGAACCGTACGGATGGATTCAAAATGACGAACGAAGTCCAACGGACTCAAAATCAACCAAATCTGACATCCGGAGCTCCTACAATTGGCACAAGAAGTTCTGATCGTTAATCTGATGATCAACGGCCATAAAGCTGCCACGTGGCGACATCCGAGCGCGCCCCTCGCCGCTCCTCATCGTGCATCACTTTAAGCTATCCGATCCTCCGATTGGACGACTGAAAACCATCCTCGCCCGTGCACCTAAGCTCCTCAGCAACAACCCACGAGCGCGCACACACGAAGATCTGACAGTTGGATCTCCATCCAACGGTTGGCAGTGGCTGAGGACGATCGAAGAACGCGACCAACTGCGGAGGACAGCGCAGTGGTCGTGCCCTCGCTACACATGTAGGAGGCGCGCGTTCGAGGCGCCCGCCGCACTTTAATTCCAAAGCAATCGCGAGGAGCACGATTACGGCCATTGATTTGCGATTGAGCGGCTCGGAAGCAGGCGACGTGGCACACTCTTGCGCATCCGATGCAGATGCTCGCAATGACGCGCGGGGCGCGAGCTCAGCAGGCGCAATCCAAAGGCGCGACACACGAGCGATCTCGACTGTCCGATCTGCGATCAGATGGTCCACAGCACGCGCACGAGGATTACGGGCGCGGCACGAAGAGAAGAAGCACAGCGTGCGCGGTTGATCGGTGGGCAGGGGCCTTCACCGACATTTTGGGAAGGGTTTAAGTGATGTCACGGATGTCACTAAAGCCCCTTCTTCATGTGGAATGCCCCTTTTCCTATTTAAACCCCTTCCAACCACCCATGAGAGGCATTGAATACCTTTTCAAGTCTTATTCCTCCCTTCTAGCTTAGCTTAGCATCTTTTGTAATCAACGAAGTCAATGAGCTGCCGACGGAGCCCTCCTCCACCGCCATGGTCGCCTCGCCCTCCCCCCCCCCCCCCCCCCCCCCCCTCTCTTTCTCTCCCTTTACTCTAGCTTTACTTCACTTTTGTTTAAGCATTTAGCTATTGTTGTATTTGTAAAACTCAAATTGCATGTTGATGACTGTCGTGGGTTTTGCTGTCCGGTTAGCTTGTTTGCATTTGTTATATGTTACGTTACAGTCGTTGTAGTAATAAGACAGCTACCAGGTTATCATTACAAAAATTTTTACTCGTAAATGGTTTTTCCGAGGTCGAACTCAGGGAGCTACTGGAATTATTGAAATACAAAGGTTCTCTATTAGATTACAAAAATAAGGGAGAAAGAGAGAGAGAGGGAGCTTGTCTTGGCTTCTTATTCTTCTCTTCTCCTTTTCCTTCTCCTTCTTTCAGTTGCTCTTCTTTTCTTCTTCTTTCTCTTCTCTGCTCACGGCTGCGTCTTCTCTCTTCTTTTCTTCTGCAGAGTTCTTCTTCTTCTTCTTCTTCTTCTTCTTCTGTTCTTCCTTTGTTCTTCTCTTTCTTTCTTTTTCTTATCTTCTTCTGCGGCTGTGACAATCTTCTTGTTCTGACTTCTTTTTCTTCCGCCTTCTTCTTCTTTCTTCTCTTGCTTTATCTCCTCTGGCCGCTGCTCAACCGTCGTCTGATGCAGCGGTCAGACAACTTAACTGTAGGTTTGCTACAGTGCTTCTCTTCTTCTGTTTCTTCTCTCTTGCTTCTTCTTCTTCTTCCTTGCTTCTTCTTCTTTTCTGCCTTGAGCGGCTAAGGCTTCGGCCGCCTTCCTTCCTTCTCCTTCTGCTCCTGCACGCTCACACAAGGATCAGAAAGCAAAACCTACCCCTACCCTTCCCCGCGTCTCTCTCTTTCTCAGATTTCTCTCATAGGATCGCTCTCCCAGAGCCGGGTATTCGGGTACGGGTATCGCGCCCGGGACTAGGCCCATCGGCGTGCGGTGGTGGGCGAGGAGTGCACAGGTTAGGGTAATCGGATCCGGCCTAGACCCGTGGGGCGTGATCGCGGGCGAGGGCGAGCGCGTGGTGCGTGGCGTGCATGAGGGACTTGACCCCTGTGTTCGAAGGCGATAAGCCTACAACACCTTTTCCCTTTATTTGGCTGCGGTGCTTCCAGAACTTCCGAGGTGGGACTAAATGTCCCACCCAAATTGGCGCCCGTAGCTGAGGAAGCTGCAGGCAATTGTTGTAGTGTGCGAGGCCTTCACCCCAGCTGCAGGCCTAGGACGCTTCACGGAGACAAGCGGCGCGTCCTGGGGCGTGAGCCTGGGTGAGAGAGCACCTGCAGCTGCAGGTGAAGGAGCTTTAGAAGCTCGGTAATGGCGGTGAAGGGTCGTCGACCTGAAAACAAGAATACGGCCTCTCGGCCCAATCAGAGGATGCAGGGAGCTTCGCCGAAGTGCAGCAAAGGCAGTGAGGGTGGTGGCGAGGTGTGAAGCGGCGTATGGTGGTAGCCCTAGGTCGGACTGTGGCTAGAGAGATGGGTCTATTCGGGGGGTTGTCGGGTGACATCTGGCAGTGGATGGGAAGGGGGGATTTGTTGAGTGGAGTGAGGGGAAACTTTTAGGGTAGTCAGTGAGGGGTGAGAAGGTCTGTGGAGGTGGGATGAGCTCACCGGAGAGGGTGGTCGGAGACGGAGCAGGCGAAGGTGGAAGTCGTGTGCGGTGAGGCAAAAAGATAAATTGAGAGAGGGAAAATGTAAGGGAGGAGGAGAGGAAGCTAATTACCTAGGTTTTGGACGAAGGGGGAGGGCAAAGCCACCGGCTCGTACCTGCCGGAGCTGGGGAAGAAAGGGCCCTGGAGGAGAAGTGCGGCGACGAGGAAGCAGGCGGAGGGTGCCGGCAGGTACAGCAAGGCACAGACGAGAGGGCTAGGAGAACCCTGCTGCAGGTAAGGCGGCAGAGCGACGAGGAGGAAGAGGAGGGAGTCGCCGGAAGCTGCGGGCCATCTGACGGAGGAGGAGGGGATGAAGTGGGGGGTTCTCCATCAAAGAGAGCTTAGGGGAACCGACAGGGGGTTCGGTCCTTATAAAGGGGCTGGCGCAGAGGGAGGCGCGGGCTGGCGACGTGCCAGCCTCGCTGGAGCGAGGCCGGAGAGGGGACCTATACCTTCCGCGCGTTCGCACGGAAGGTATGGGGGCCGGCAGAGAGCATGGCCGGGTCCCTGCAACAGAGGACGTCGCAGGGAACCCCGCGTCTGCTTTGCAGGGTGGTTACCCCTCTCTGCACGGCGCTATGCTCCGCGCAAAGTCACCGGAGCATGGTGCTGCGCATAGTTTTGCAGGAGGGACCATTCTGCAAAGAATGACGAAAAAGTTGGGGGCCAAAATGCAAGGGTTTCGAAAGATAAGGGTCAAAAAGTAAATGAAGAGGACCAAAGTGCAAAGTCGATCAAGGAGGTCACCTCTTAGGCTCAAGTTTTTATACAAGACTAATTTGAACCTAAGGATTTTAATGGTGAATTTTATTTCTAGGTTGGACCATGTTTGACCAGCCAATTTACGTAAAAATCCAGATTAAGTCATTAATTGGGCAAGGTTCTCTTTGTAGGTCAAAATGGGTTTCTAAGGCCAAATTGAAAGTTCTAAACCCTAGAGATTATTTTTCTATGAATTTTAGAGGATTTATTTGATTTTTATCCTTCCTCGAACCTCGTGAATTGAAATGGATTTATTTTAGGGTCATAGAATGTCATTTAATTTCTTGAAGTTGCTATAACCCTTTTTAGATTAGACCATCCCACTTTCCTTCTTATTAGGCTTGTTTGACCTGTGTTTGGACCCTTAATTACCCTATTTGCAAACTGCATTGGTGAAATTACAATTTTACCCCTTATGATTTGTTTTCTTCTTAAACTCAGAATTCTCTGAGTTAAGCCTTTCTTTGGGTTATGTAGGAGCTTTTTCTTACATATCTGGGTTAGATTGTGCTAGTTAGGGTTCATGATGAGGTTCTCATCATACCCCTATGCCCAGCTTTTGCTAGTCCCTTAGCAAAAACTTAAGGTTTCAACCCTTGTTCTAGACCATGAAGTTCTTAATGATTTCAGATAAGCGCTTTTTTCATTTGAAACCTAGATTAGGTTAGAATGCTAACCATAGGCCTAAAAGGTACTCTAGTACCAACCAAGATCTGGATCTGTCTAGCCTCAGCCTCAATCCTTAGCAAAGGTTTTTAAGGCCTACAAGAACTAACTTAAGGTTTATTGGACTTTGTGGTTAAAACACCCGTGCTTGAAATGATTTTAGCCCTAGTTCAGTTCGCAGTGCGTTTTGTAAGAAAGAGAGATAGAAGATTTATCTGTTTGGAGAGTTTTCTCTCTCTTTTTCTTTTTAATTCTAGCTTAGGATTGGCTTTTCAACACGGTTTGTATCAGATTCCTTGTCCCCGTCATCAATCCTCAAGGGTTCCTGGTAATCGATGCTTCAAGATAGCACCGCCCATGGTAACCCCCGGAACCCTGGCAATTGAGATTTTGAGGTAATCCCATCCATGGTGTTCCGTGGCCGAATTCATACCCTGGCAATTGGCATTTCGTGATAATGCCATCAATGGAATCTGAACCAGCAGATTGCTTACATGCCCCTAGTAGGATATGTAAATATCCTAAGAGACAAGCACCGAGGAGATGATATTTTGTTACGCATCGTCGAGGGCAATTTCCCACCTCTCCACGCTGGGAACTTGTCCAAATCGACTTGTGTTGATCGGCCGCTCCTACTCTAGGTGTTATTTTTAGAATTTTGCGACGCTTCTGCGTGATTTTGATTTTTACGCTTACTGAACCAGGCTGTGTGTGAGGTTAGGGTGCTTAGGTTACTGAGTCCCGTAAACCAAAAGTTAGTTAATAAGGCCAAATACTTCCTAAGCCTTGGACCTAATACTTAAGCTTTTCATTTTTCTCAACGTCTTGAGGAATGTCTAGATCTTAATGGGTACTAAGAGTCTATCTAAGAATGCCTAAGGTTTGCGTTCTTACTAATCTCACTGTGCACTTTTCAATTTTTTTCTTGAATGAGGTCTATAACTTAGGTTAATTCCTTAGTTTCTTACTAATGACTATCACTTTTCTCTCATTTTTGTGCTCCTTTTTCATTTTGTTTCTTTTTCCTTCCTCCATAAAATTTCTTTCCTCCTCTTATTATATATATATATATTTTTTTTTTCTCAAATTTTTTTTAAATTTTTTATGGTGTTTTTGGCATATGTGAATTTTTTTGTTTAAAACCTTTTCTCTCAAGTTTTGCACTTTCATACCCCTCTATGCCTAAGATTTGCAATGTCCTCATTGTGACTTAGGGGGTTTTTATTCAACTTTGTTCATTCCTTAGGACAGATATTTTGGTGAGTGAATGGGTCGGGATGATTGTTGCGGACGATTTTTAATCTCAGATGCAAGCACCTGAGGTGGAGTCAGCTGTCTTAAAGGGCGAACCTTAAGTGCACAAAGGTGTCAAAAAAGGTTTCAGGTTTTCAAAGAGAATGACGGGCTGCCTCCCGTTGAGCGCTGAGTTTTTTGACATCGGTTGGGCGCAATAAGCTCATGGGGAATGAGGATATAAGATGATTCAGCCAAATCAGTAGAAGTTACATCAATGAACGGTTTGAGTCGCTGACCGTTCACGATGAAAGGTTCGGAATCATGGCTGAGTGGACTGATCTCGACGGCTCCATTTCTAAAAACCTATCGGACCAAGTATGGTCTGACCCACTTGAATCGCAGCTTCCCAGGGAAAAGTTTGAGTCGGGCATCAAAGAGTAGGACCTTCTGACCAGGATAAAAGATCTTTCTAGAGATATGCTTGTTATGGAAGGCTTTAACCCGCTCCTTGTAGATTCGCAAGTTCTCGTATGCATCAAGACGTATCTCATCGATCTCGCTGATTTGAAGCTTTCTGTGGGTTCCAGCCTTCGAAAGATCTAGATTACAGTTCTGTACCGCCCAATAGGCTTTGTGCTCCAGTTCGACGGGAAGGTGACACGCCTTCCCGTACACCAGTCTAAAGGGAGACATGCCTAATTGGATTTTGTGGGCGGTCCTATAGGCCCACAAGGCTTCCGGAAGTAGGGACGACCAGTCCTTCCTGTCAGGCCGAACAGTGACTTATAGGATTTTCTTGATCTCCCGATTTGATAGGTCAGCTAGACCATTAGTCTGGGGGTGATAAGGAGTAGAGATTCGGTGAGACACCTCGTATTTGGTCATCAGTGACCTAAACTAAGCATTCGTGAAATGGGTCCCCCCATCTGAGATGATAGCACAAGGAATCCCGAACCGTGAGAAGATATTGTGATGAATGAATTTGAGAACGATTTTGTGATCACATGTTCGGGTCGGTATGGCTTCGATCCATTTGGACATGTAGTCCACAGCCAGCAGAATGTGTTCAAAATCATCCGAAACAGGAAAGGGGCCCATAAAATCAATCCCCCAAACATCAAAGATTTCGCATACGAGAATCGGCTGTAAAGGCATCATGTCACGATGGCTCATGTTGCCCAAAGTTTGGCAACGACTGCATGCCTTGCAGTGACTGTATGCATCTTTGAATAGTGTGGGCCAGTAGAAGCCACACTGGAGGATTTTCGATGCGGTTTTGTGCCTAGAGAAATGACCACCGCATGCCTGGTCATGGCAGAAGGAAAGAATATCATTGACTTTACCTTCCGGGACACATCTCCGGATGATTTGGTCAGCACCTATGCGGAAGAGGTACGGATCTTTCCAAATGTAATACTTGGTATCAGAGCGCAATTTGTCTTTCTTGGCCTTCGGCCAATCAGACGGTATCTGATGAGATGCCAAGTAGTTTACTATATCAGCAAACCAGGAAGTCTAGTACCAATTGTCAGCAGGTGCTCATCAGGGAAATGCTCTGTGATGGGTCCGGAAGGGTTGATAATCTCAGAAGGAAGGCGGGACAAATGGTCAGCTACAACATTTTGTCTTCCCGCCTTGTCGCGAATCTCGAGATCGAAATCTTGCAACAGCAAGATCCATCAGATTAGTCGGGGCTTCGCGTCCTTCTTGGCAAGGAGATGCCTCACAGCCATGTGATCCGAGTAGATGATGACGTGGGAACCTAGGAGATAAGATCAAAATTTTTTAAGGGCAAATACTACCGCTAGCAGCTCTTTCTCCGTAACTGTATGGTTACGCTGAGCCTCGTCAAGTGTCTTGCTAGCGTAGTAGATGACCACGGGTTTCCCGTCAGCTTTCTGCCCTAGAACCGTTCCTACAGTGAAATCAGACACATCGCACATGATCTCAAAGGGTTGAGACCAGTCTGGGGATTGTAGGATTGGCGCCTGGGTGACTCGTTCGCGAAGGTTTTCAAAGGCTAGAGTGCATTCCTTGGAGATTTCAAAGGGTACATCCTTAGAGAGGAGAGTCGTCAGGGGGGCGCAATTTTTGAGAAATCAGGAATGAAACGACGGTAAAAATCGATGTGCCCCAGAAAAGAACGGATGTCCCTGATTGAGCTGGGCATAGGAAGGCAAGAGATTAGATCAACCTTAGCTCGATCCACTTGGATGCCCTTCTCAGAAATCAGATGTCCTAGGACGATCTCCTCAGGCACCATAAAGTGGCTCTTTTCCCAGGAAAGAACCAAATTAACGTCGATGCAGTGCCTGAGTATATGAACCAAGTGCTGGAGGCAATCATCAAATGATGCCCCGAAAACTGAAAAGTCATCCATGAAGACTTCCAAATATCTGAGTGATGTAGTTGGTGCCACAGGTATCAGATTGGATCGATTTTCTCATCGTTAGGCTGCGATCGTTGATCCGAACCCATCCGTGTGGTCGGATTTGATGTCTGAAGTGCGGATTAACATCATCTTGGCCCTTGATCTTCTAGTGTTCCTTGATATCTAGTTGATGCCATGGATATTCGATTAGGGCGATCTTGGAGTCGTTGAACTCTAATTATCGCCCTAATCAGATCCGTATGGTTGGATCTTCGATCTGAGGCCCTGATAAAAAGTTGCCCTACCCCTGAACATAAAAAGGAGACAATTAACCTACATTTTATTCAGACTAATCTAAATGCAAGATGATGTATGTTATGCAATATTTATAATATGTAATGCAATTCTATGCTTAAGAACACGCATAAATAGACATTTTACGTAATATAAACATGTTTACATCACACCACCCATGCTTATTTTTTGCTAGTCCCTAGCAAAAACTACATGCTATTTGATGAGAACCTCATCATGAGCCCTAACTAGCTCTTTTCGACCTAGAAAAGAGAACAAAAGCTCCTACATAACCAAGAGAATGCCTAATTTAAGGGATCACTAATATGGGAAGAAAACATGAGATAAAGGGTAAAACTGTAATTTTACCAATGTAGTTCATCAATGGGATTTTTCAAGGGCTAAACATAGGTCAATTAGACTTAATAAGAGGAAAAGTGGGATGATTCAGTCAGAAAAGGGTTGCGATGAGATTTAAGAATTAAATGACATTATGTAACCCTAAAACAAATCCACTTAATTTCATAAGGTTTCAGTCAGGATAAAAATTAAATAAATCCTCTAAAATTCATGGAAAAATATCCCCTAGGATTTATAACCTTCAATTTGTCCTTTGGAACTGATTTTGACCTAGATTGGGGTCCTATCTCAATATTTGACCTAATTTGGGTTTTTATGCAAAATATCCAGCCAAACGTGGTCAAACCTAAAATCTAACTTCACCATTGGATTCCTTAGGTCCAAATTAGGTTTTTACCAAAATTTAGACCTAAGGGAAGGTCATCTTGACCTACTTTGGAAAAGAGTCCACCCAATTACATTCTGACCCCTAACTTTTGAAAACCCTTGTACAAACCCCCTCAACTTCCTCGTCACTTGTTTCCTTCCGGTCCCTCTTTTGTTGCAGCAGAGGACCCATACCTCTGGCAAAGTTTGGAGGAGGATTTCTCCTCACTTCCCCAGGGAGCTGCTCTCTGATTTGAAAGGGGGGTCCTATGAGAAATCCCCTACTGCCTGAGTTCCTCTCTCATGACTTGATTCGCACCATACCTCTCATGTGAACTCTCGAGAGGCATGGGTATCATACCTGCGGCGACCTCCGACGAGAGTCTTGCTCGCCCTCCAAGCGTCTGACCCTCTGCCTGTGCCTATGAAAGAAGCTCCAGGTCCAGCCGCTTAAGCTAAGCTTGTTTTGGCCTGAGAATTCCCCTGAATTCCGTCCTCCCTCGTCTCCAGTCATCTGTTAGCAAGATTCGGCGACCTCTCCTCCCTCCTCTTGTCCTTTTCCATCATACCAGTGGAAGAGTCATCTCTGCCTTGCTCCTCCACGTCGTGCCGTACCCGCGCACGCCTCTCCGACCCCTTCCTCGTCGCCGTCATCCTCACCTTAGGGTTTTCGTCTCCAGCGACGGCAAATATGCGCCACTCGCCCTCCGCCTCCCCCCTTCGTCCAACTCTCCTCAGCGAGTTCCTCTCTCTCTACTCTCTGTTTTCCCTAATTAATTTTAGAAGACTCCCCTCGACAGCCGCCAATCACCTCCTTCTCCCTCATCTCCGGCAGACCACCAAAGAGGCGAATTCGTCGCTCCACCCGTCCACACGCCTCGCCACCCACCTTAGAACCTTCGCCATCACTCATTGATCACCATCCACTCCTCCATTGACTGCCACACACACCCCAGGTGCCCACCGAACACACGCAATTCCACGGTCACAGTCCGACCTAGGCACGCACGCCTAGGCCATTCTGCTGCCAACCAACCCCCACCTCACCTTTGTCGTGCCATGATGAAGCTGCCTATGTTCTCTAATAGGGCTGAAAGGCATAGTTCAGTGATCGCAGGTCTGAGCCTCTGCCGCCATTAACGTAAGCTTGAAGGAGCTTGTATCTCCACCCCAGGCCACATTGCCCCAGGCAGACAAGCCCCAGGTGTGCGGAATCCTTCCACGATACTTCCGCTCCCAGCTATCGAGGGCTTCAGCAACTGCAGCTTGGGCAATTGAGCAAAGCCTCCTGCGGGTGTGAGAGCGAAGCGGGTGGGACTTTTAGTCCCACCTCGGAAACTCAGGAGTGCGGTAAGACGTTTTTATTGAATTTGTGTTTTCTTCTCTTTGCCTCCAATACACGGGGTGAGGTCCCTCGCCCACGTACGCCCGCCTCGTTCGCAACCACTCCTATGCGGACCTGGCTGACCCATTTACCCTGTGATCCTCGCACACCACCCACATCGGTGCGCCTGGACCCGGGCGCACATAACTCGACCCATATACCCGATTGTCCAGCTTTGAGAGTACAAAGAGAGAAATAGAGAGAGAGTGACGCAGGGGAGGGTACGGGTAGGTTTTGCTTCTGTGTGCGTGTATAGGGAAGAAGTGGAAGCTGAAGGTGCAGCCGCAGCTAAAGCTTAAGGCAGGGAAGAAGAAAGAAGAAGAAGCCAAGGAGGAGGCACGGTCGTAGAAGGAAGAACAAAAGAAGAAGAAAGAAGAAGACTGCAGAGGCCAAGGAAGAAGGAGGAGGAATCAAGAATAGAAGAAGAAGGGGCCGTAGAAGAAGACAGAAGGAAAGGAAGAAGAAAGAGAAGACAGAGAGCAGAAGAAGAGAAAGAAGGAAGACGAAGAAGAAGAAAGAGTGAAAGCACTGTAGCAATCGCAATATAAGGCGTCTGATTCACAAAATCAGACGTTTGATTCACAGGGGAAGAGGACATCAGAGAGAGAAAGGAGAAGAAGAAAGAAGAGAACATTCAATCTCTTTTTGCATATTTATTCTCTCTTTAACTTTCATAAATATTATATTGTATTGATATTATTGTCGAACATCACCTTTTTAGTAAAATTGAGAGTTGTGATTTTAGTTTCTAAAATATCAATTTGCTCCCTGGGTTCTACCTTGGATACCTTTGTTTTCAAGTAAAAAAAAATTCTTATTTGTTTTCGCGGCGATTTTAACTATACTGCAATGAACGTCTTTTTAAAACATGACTTCACCACGACAACATTTTTTGGAGCAATTGCCGGGGAGCTACGGGCATTTTAGAAGCTTTGATCACAACTTCTGATTCAATACTGACTTAATTTCTCTCTTTTGTCATATTTGTCTCAGGAAAAGCTGAGGAAAGAAAGGCAGCCGCACAACAACCACACCTAGGAACAGGTAAACTTTCATTAGCCCTCTCTCTTAATCCCCTCAAAAATCTGAAAAGGAAAATAAAGAAAAATTAATCTAGGGCTACCTACTTCCATATTTAGTAATTCATAAAAGTTGCCTGATTTTTACTTTCAACACATTTTAAATTACACATCCAATTAAGGTGACTAGGGCTAAAACCTTCTTGATTGAGCCCTAGTTACCAATTTTTGAGACAACTAAATTGGACAAAATGGAGCCAACCTAAGGATTTCAATATAGGGTTTTAGAGACACATCTTCTTTTAAGCAAAGAATCAAAAATTTCAAAAGGAGGTGTGCCTAAGTCTTGTTTGAAAAGATCTATCCAAGAGAAACCCTAAGCAAGTCAGGCTCTTAATGCATTTGAACCCTAAAAGCAAGGACCTAAAAGCTCTCAAAGGAACAAAGAGGTGAAGTTGATCCTTTGGGTCAACCAACCTTAAAATTAGGTCACTTTGCACTCAAAAGACCTAAAGTTCAAGTGGAACCCTAAGCACCTTGATCTTAAGTAGAAAAGGTAGACTTAAGAGGTCAAGGTCCCCATTCTGGTCTACCTGGAATCTCAGTGACAAGAGAGGTCGGGTGGGGGAAACCCTGTAACCCATTGGGATGCTCTACTGTGTAGGGGTCTTCGTGGGAATTCCCTCTCTGGCTGCCCAGGTATTTCTCAGGTGGACGACCTTTCTGACTAAGGGGTATCATCTGCCCCGAACATCTATAGTCACCCAACATATTTTGGGTGTCTTGATTTGGTCCAGCACATTCCGATCTCATCAAATCCTTCGGTGCATGTTTAGTAGGAGGTCCCTAAGACCTCCTTTAGGAATCCACTCTCCCTGCGGCCAAGCCTTGATGCCATTGTTTGTGCAGCAACCCCACCACATAGATCTTTCCTCTGATTTAGAACCAAGTTCTCCTTCTTCCTCCATCATGGCACAACCCGTTGAAGAAGAGAACAACCTTGAGCACCAGCTTCAATGCCTAAATGATCTCTTCCAAAACTTTGTAAACCCATTGCAGCATCTTATAATGCGAGATCAATATAATCCCGCTGCGGTGGCAATCGATCCTCCAGTCCGAATCCCGGCTGGAGGTCCTGATTCCGAACTCAAGCCTAATATGATTCATGCCATACCAAAATTCCATGGGCTTAACTCCGAGGATCCATTCCAGCACATTAAGCAACTTAAGCATCTGGCCTAGACCTTCGAGTCAGATGCAAAAAATCGAGATATTTTGCTTATGAAGATGTTTTCTTTCCCCCTCATGGACAAGGCTACTCATTGGTATCAAACTCAGACTCGTCCGATCAACACATGAGATGAACTTCAATCCAAATTTTTGAAGAAGTTCTTTCCCGTTGGCCGGACAAATGCCTTGCGCCACCAGATCACTCATTTCACCTAGCAATCGGGAGAACCTCTAATCTGCAGAGAAATGCAGAGACGTTTGAACCCTAATCTGCCGGAGGTCGTGAAAAAGGAGATCATTAAGTGGTTAGATGCAGGGATCATCTACCCGATCTCTGACAGTTGATGGGTGAGTCCATTCCAGGTTGTGCCTAAGAAGGCAGGACTCACCACCATCACGACTGAAATCGGAGAGGTCATACCGACCCGTATAGCTAACTCGTGGAGAGTCTACATTGATTATAGAAGACTAACTTCCTTCACGAAGAAGGATCATTTCCCACTACCATTTTTTATCAGATCCTCGAAAAACTAGCGGGAAATGGGTTCTTTTGCTTTCTTGACGAGTACTCCGATTATAACCAAGTGGCAATCCATCCAGAGGACCAAGAAAAGACCACGTTCACCTATCCCTTCGGGACATACGCATTCCAAAGGATGCCTTTCGGTCTCTACAATGCACCCGCAACTTTTCAGTGGTGCATGCTTGCCATATTCTCAGATATGGTAGGTGATTATTTGGAAGTCTTTATGGATGACTTTTCAGTATTTGGAGCATCATTTGACGATTGCCTCCAGCACTTGGTCCAAATACTCAGGTGATGCATTGACGTGAATCTGGTTCTTTCCTGGAAAAGAGCCACTTCATGGTGCCTGAGGGAATCATCCTGGGACATCTGATTTCAGAGAAAGGCTTCCAAGTCAATCGAGCCAAGGTTAACTTGATTTCCAAACTCCCTATGCCTAGCTCGATCAGGGACATCAGATCTTTTCTGGGGCACGTCGATTTTTACTGTCGATTTATCCCTGATTTTTCGAAAATCGCGCTCCCCCTGACCACTCTTCTCTCCAAGGATGTACCTTTCGAAATCTCCAAGGAATGCACTCAGGCATTTGAGATCCTTCATGACCGAGTTACCCAAGCCCCGATCCTACAGTCCCCTGATTGGTCTCAACCCTTTGAGATCATGTGCGATGCATCTGACTTCGCTGTAGGAGTAGTTTTTGGGCAGAAAATTGACGGGAAACCCGTGGTCATTTACTACGCTAGCAAAACACTTGACGAGGCTCAACGTAACTACATTGTTACTGAGAAAGAGCTGCTAGCTGTAGTATTTGCCATAGAAAAATTCAGATCTTACCTCCTGGGTTCCCATGTTATTACCTACTTGGATCACATAGCTATGAGGCATCTCCTTGCAAAGAAGGACGTGAAACCTCGATTAATCAGATGGATCTTACTGTTGCAAGAATTTGACCTCGAGATTCGCGACAAAGCGGGAAGACGGAATGTGGTAGCTGATCACTTATCTCGCCTTCATTCTGAGATCAATGACCCTTCCAGACCCGTCACGGAACATTTTCCTGATGAGCACCTCCTACTATCGATACAGAGCTTCCATGGTTTGCTGACATAGTAAACTACTTGGTATCACATCAGATTCCGTCTGATTGGCCAAAGGCCAAGAAGGACAAATTGCGTTCCGATGCCAAGTATTACCTTTGGGAAGACCCGTACTTATTCTGCATTAGTGCTGATCAAATTATCCGATGATGTATCACGGAAGCGGAAATCAAAGACATACTCTCTTTCTGCCATGACCAGGCATGTGGTGGACATTGTTCAGGACACAAAATCGCATCGAAAGTCCTCCACTGTGGCTTTTACTGGCCCACAATTTTCAAGGATGCATACAATCACTGTAAGGCATGTACCCGTTGCCAGACATTGGGCAACATGAGCCATTGAGACATGATGCCTTTACAGTCGATCCTGGTATGCGAGATCTTTGACATTTGGGGGATTGATTTTATGGGACCCTTCCCTATCTCGGACGGCTTCGAATACATTTTACTCGTTGTTGACTATGTGCCCAAATGGATCGAAGCCATTCCGACCCGAACCAATGATCACAAAGTTGTTATCAAGTTCATTCAACAAAATATCTTCTCATGGTTCGAGACTCCACGTGCAATCATTTCTGATGGAGGGACCCATTTCACAAATGCTCAGTTCAGGTCACTGATGACCAAATACAGGGTGTCGCACCAAATCTCTACACCTTACCACCCCCAAACTAATGGTCTAGCTGAGCTATCAAACTGGGAGATCAAGAAAATCCTCTAGGTTACTGTTCGAACTGACAGGAAGGATTGGTCATCGTGGCTTCTGGAAGCTTTGTGGGCTTTATAGGACCGCCCATAAGACCCAATTAGGTATATCTCCTTTCAGACTGGTGTATGGGAAGGCGTGTCACCTCCCCGTCAAATTGGAGCATAAAGCCTATTGGGCAGTATGGAATTGCAACTTAGATCTTTCTAAGGCTGGAACCCATAGAAAGCTTCAGATGAGCGAGATTGATGAATTACGCTATGATGTGTATGAAAACTTGTGAATCTACAAAGTGCAGGTTAAAGCCTTTCACGACAAGCACATATCTAGAAAGATTTTTCGCCTTGGTCAAAAGGTCTTACTCTTTGATGCCTGACTCAAATTATTCCCAGGAAAGCTACGATCTAAATGGATTGGACCTTGCTTAGTCCGACGAATCTTTGGAAATAGAGCCGTTGAGATCAGTCTACTCAGCCATGATTTCAAACCCTTCGTCGTGAACGGTTAGAGACTCAAACCGTTCATTGACATGATCAATACAGATTTGGCTGAGTCATCCTTTATTCTCCATTCTCCCTGAGCTCATTGCGCCCAGCTGATGGTGTAAAACTCAGCACTTAACGGGAGGCAACCCGTCATTCTTTGAAAAACCCAAAACCTTTCATGACATTTCTAGGCTGAATTCATATTGCACTTTAGGGTTCATCCATTAGAATAATTGACTCCACCTTAGGTACCCGTACCTGAGTCTAGAAATCGTTCACAACAGTCACCTCGACCCGTTCGCTCACCCAACACTTGTCCTAAACAATGAACTGAGCTGAATTCGACCCACCTAATTTACAATGGGGACATTGCAAATCATAGGCATGGGGGGGTATGAAAGTGCAAAATGTATGAAAACTCATATCAAGAAAAGGTTTCAACAAAAAAAAATCACATTAAAAAAAAAAAACTGAGAAGGGGGAGAGAAAATTTGTGGGCTATACAAAACACGAGGAGGAAAAAGAGCAAAATGACAAAAAAAGAGCACAAAATGAAAAAGAAAGAGACAATCATTAGTAAAAGATTAAGGGATTAACCGAAATTCTAGACCACATCAAGGAAAGTAAAGAAAAGTACTAAGGAGACACAAAAAGAGATTTGTAGGAATGCTAACCTTAGGCCTTTTTGGCTAGACTCTTAGCACTCGCTAAGATCTGGATAATCCTCAAGAGGTTGGGGAAAGTGCGAAGCTTAAGTATTAGATTTAAGGCTTAGGGAGTATTCGACCTCGTTAACTGACCTTCGGTTTGCGAGACTCGGTAACCTAAGCACCCCAATCCACACACAGTCTGGTTTAGTACGCATAACTATCAAAATCACGTAAAAACGTTTTAATGTTCTGAAAAAGTTGCCTAGATTAGGAGCGTCCGATCAACACAAGTTGATTTGGACGAGTTCCCGGTGCGGAGAGGCGGGAAATTCCCCTCGAAGATGCGTAACAACATATCGTCTCCTCGGTGCTTGTCTATTAGGATATTTACATATCCTACCGAGGGTATGTAAGCACTCTGCTGGTTCAGATGCCATGGGTGGCATTATCACGAAATGTTGATTGCCAGGGTCTGGATTCGGCCATGGAGCGCTATGGGTGGGATTATCTCGAAATCTCGAAAACCAGGGTTCTGAGGGTTGCCATGGGTGGTGCTATCACGAAGCATCGATTGCCAGGAACCTTTGAGGATTGATGATGGGGACAAGGAATCCGATACGGACCATGTTAAGAAGCCAATCCAAAGCTAGAAATAAAAAGAAAAGAGACAGAAAAATCTCCAAACAAATAAATCCTCTGTCTCTCTCTTACAAAAACACACTGCAAATCGAACCAAGGCTAAAATATGTTCCAAGCACGGGTGCTTTAACCACGGAGTCCAATGAACCATAGGGTAGTTCCTGCAGGCCTTAAAAACCTTCACGGAGGACCGAGGCTAAAGCTGGTCAGGTCTGGATCTTGGTTGGTACTTGAGTACCTCTAGGCCTATTATCGACATTTTGACCTAGCCACAGAAGAAAGAAGAAAAAGCACTTATCATAACTAGTGTAAGAAACTCATGGTCTAGAATAGAAGTTAAAACCTTGAATTTTTGCTGAGGGACTAGCAAAAGCTAGGCATGGGGGCATGATGAGAACCTCATCATTTGCCTTAACTAGCACTTTTCAACCTAGAAAAGAGAACAAAATCTCCTACATAACCAAGAGAAAGGCCTAATTTAAGGGATCACTAATCTGGGAGGAAAACATGAAACAAAGGGTAAAACTGTAATTTTACCAGTGTAGTTCATCGACGGGATTTTTCAAGGGCTAAACATAGGTCAATTAGACTTAATAAGTGGAAAAGTGCGATGGTTCAGTCAGAAAGGGGTTATGGTGAGATTTAAGAATTAAATGACATTCTGCAACCCTAAAATAAACCCACTTAATTTCACAAGGTTCTAGTTGGGATAAAAATTAAATAAATCCTCTAAAATTCATGGAAGAATATCCCCTAGGGTTTATAACCTTCAATTTGTCCTTTGGAATTGATTTTGACCTAGATTGGGCTCCTATCTCAATATTTGACCTAATTTGGATTTTTATGCAAAATATCCAGCCAAACGTGGTCAAACCTAAAATCTAACTTCACCATTGGATTCCTTAGGTCCAAATTAGGTTTGTACCAAAATTTGGACCTAAGGGAAGGTCATCTTGACCTACTTTGGAAAAGAGTCCACCCAATTACATTCTGACCCCTAACTTTTGAAAACCTTTGTACAAACCCCCTCAACTTCCTCGTCACTTGTTTCCTTCCGGTCCCTCTTTTGTTGCAGCAGAGGACCCATACCTCTAGCAAAGTTTCGAGGAGGATTTCTCCTCGCTTCCCCAGGGAGCTGCTCTCAAATTTGAAGGGGGGTCCTCTGAGAAATCCCCTATCGCCTGAGCAGCTCTCCATGCCCTGATTCGCACCATACCTCTCGTGCGAACGCTCAAAGGCATGGGTATCGTACCCGCGACGACCTCCGGCGAGAGTCTTGCTCGCCCTCCAAGCGTCTGACCCTCTGCCTGTGCCTATAAAAGAAGCTCCAGGTCCAACCGCTTATGCCAAGCTTATTTTGGCCTGAGAATTCCCTTGAATTCCGTCCTCCCTCATCTTCGGTCACCTGCCCGTACGCTCCGGCGACCTCTCCTCCCTCCTCTCATTGCTCTGCCACCATACCAGTGGCAGAGTCATCTTTGCCTTGCTCCTCCGCGTCGCACCGTACCCGCACATGCCTCTCCGACCCCTTCTTGTCGCCGTCATCCTCACCTTAGGGTTTTCGTCTCCGGCGACGGCAAATACGTGTCGCTCGCCCTCCGCCTCCCCCCTTCGTCCAACTCTCCTCAGTGAGTTCCTCTATCTCTACTCTATGTTTTCCGCTAATTAATTTTAGAAGACTCCCCTCGACAACCACCAATCACTATTTATAAAAGAATTAGGTTGGATTACTTGGGCATAAGTTATTTTCAACATTAAGAACTTTTTTTTTTTAGGATCTCAACTTTCAAAGACATAACAGCTCTTGGGTATCTGCCAAAATGCAAACCGCCTCAAGCCCTCACGTTATTCAAAGAAAAATTTCTTTTTCAAATTTTCTTCTTTTCTAATTTTTTTTTTTGGATTTTTGACTTTAAGGTTAAAGAGTGGCTTTCTACGGCCATTCAACCCACCCAAGATTTGTTGAAAGCCCTAAGTTCTAAGCATCTTATTGTAAATGTGATAGACTCGTTGATCAGCAATTAGAATAGACTTCGGGTTTCTACGCCTCTAGGTGACCCTAAAACGAGAGTTCTGCCTAAAGGTGTATCTTTACTACCGGTAGCTTTCTCCCTACTTTTATTTTTATGGGGTCAACACAAGGGTGAATCCAGTGTATATCTCCCCAGTTTATTTTACTTCTCTGCTTCTTTCTAGGTGTTTTGGGAATTTTCAGTGCATTTCATGAGTTGGGTTCTGGACAACTAGTCGATGAGATGTTTCCACCGACAACTTGCCAGCCATACTCGTGCGGCGAAGTGTGGTTTATTTCTTTTGTTTTATTTTTCTTTTCTCCTTTTCTTTTTCTTTTCTTTTTGAGTTTTTTTTTTTAAAGTAGGTGGCTTTCCTGGTCTAAGATTTACCTAAAGGCAGTAAAAAGAGAATGGTCCAGTGACTGGACTCTGGACAACCTACCTATGGGCTGTTACCCACAATAACTTGCCAGCCATATCACCCTAGAAAGTTTATTAGCTACCCAATTTCTGTTAAAATCGTCGATCAACAAGTCAGTGAAAAGTTAGTGTGTAGATGCTTTAGACTTAAAGTTCCCTCAAATTAGAGGGCGGGTTGATAAGTCGTGTACTTATCACCCAAACCTATTTAATCAAATTATAATAGAATTAAGATGGCGAGGACTCGAAAAACAAATCTACATTTTTGTGGATACACAGGCTGATTAAGTCTGAAGACCTGAGGGTCTTTGTGTTCAAATCATATAGTTTTATTTCCTAAGATTGAAAATTTTCTTAAGCCCCAAGTTCTCTTTCTTAATTCGACAATTTTTTCATTTTATATATATATATAAATAAAAGAAAATAAAACGAATCTATGGAGCTGATGAATTAATTCAGAGATGAATATCCACCCCCCCATGCCTATCTAATGCAATGTCCTCATTGTATTAAAAAGACATAAAACGGAGTGGAATATAGAAGAAACCACCGGAATTGAGTGAATGACGGGTCCACTCCGAGATAAACAAAAACTGTATATGTGCTAAATTTAGTGCCTTCAGCTAGGCACACTATACAAAGAAGAGAAGTAAAGAATTCAGAAGTGCAGGTCAGAATCAGAATAAAAAGATTTACTTTAGGACCTGTCAGCAGATGTCCACAGATGTGGACGAGATTGTAGTGCAGACTCATACCCCATGATCGAGAATATCTAAGGTTTTGGATAAAGATTACCCAAAACCTAAAATCAGTATGCAAGCGGGGTTGGGCCTGCGATTTATGAGGATGCAACCCAAGACCAAAAAGTCGGGTTACAGAGAAATCAAGCTCCAAAGGATAATCAATAAATGTGTCCTTGGGTTGGACATCCTCAGAACAAACGTCGTAAGGGTCCTGGTTTGATGGTTTCAGCTTAATTGGAACCCTTAGACTCGATCTTCTACTTCCTCCGGAGTTTGCTTCCCAAATCTGAATTTCCCAGCTTCTATTCTCTTCATTCAGAATGTCAAATTCTGGGATCTCCTGCATATTAATCACCCCATCCAAGTCTAAAAGATGTGACTGAATCATAATTGACTTGGGTCTAATTATCTCAAAAATAGAGTCGTCAGTAAGCTCAATGGGGTATAACTGACAATCGGGGCATTGAATTGTATCCTTCAGAAAATATGATTCTAAATCTGTCATGTGAGCCCCAATAAGATCGGTTTCCTTAGTTATTGGGCCATCATACGATCTATTGGATTCCTCAGGCCCAATTGTTTCACAGAAATCGTGTTCTGTAAACTCATGTGAGACTTTGCAACTTGATTCTTCACCCTCAGACTCAAAGAAATCTAAATCCATATTGATGTACGTCCCTAAATTATCCATCACTTTCTGGTCCATGGAGACATACGTTTCCTCGTACCTTGGCTCGGGGATCTCAGGTGAAGAAATCAGATTATCCTTAATTGGTTGCTCTAAATCAATCTAGTCAGCCTCGTACACATGTCCCCCCAAACAGGTGCCTGAGCGGGTTCTGGCATTGGCTCTCCTGAAAGGGGTTCATCCTGGGAATCATCCCACGATTGAACTATAATAACCACAAATCTCATTCTCAATTTCGCTAACTTCCCAAGTAGAAACTCACCCGGGTTCTTATCCTTAACATCTTAGAGCCAATCCAACAAATACTTGTTCAAATCATCAATCATCTCAATCAGGGCTCCAATTTTCAATGCAAGGTATTGGCTGAACTTCTAAAGATTGTATGATATTCCTCAAGTTAGCCAAAACCTTATCTTGAACCTGGTTACCTTGAACCAAATGACTTGTTTTAGGGTTGGGCAGGTTTGGGATCAGTGCAGAGGAGTTAACGAATTGAGATTCGTGATACCCTTCCTGATAATAGGTCATTTCGAATTGTTCAAAAGGTGGTGATAACCTAAAGGCAGTGTATTCAGAGGATGGGTAAGGATCAATGTATCCTCCTTGATTGTATATCGTATTAGGTTGTCTATGAAAGGGTGGCGATCTATAATCGATGTGGCTCTTAGAAGGATAGAAATCACAATTATGGTGTTCAGGGTTAGACCCTAAGCATGGAGGTCCATAACTGTATCTCCAATCCAAGTTATCCCAACTAACCAATGGTTGATTATAGTACGAGTTGGGATAATCGTCATGTTGAGGATAACTCATAACAGGAGAGAAAGAGCGGGAATGCATATAAAATGTGGAAGGATTCATGATAGATGGGAGGAAGAAAGGTTCCCTACAATACAAACAATCAAACCTGTCCTTAAGTGGGCTAGCCTAAAGACCTACAGACTCCTAGAACCCGTCTTGTGATAAAGAAACGATTTGATCTACTTCTGTCTGTTCAATCCAACCAGTTAGAAGGAGGGACTGGGGAGAAGGTTCTTCCTTCGGCTTGCACCTACGGTTCCTAATGTACCCCCTAGCTGCGATCGTTTGATTCTGCTCCCCTTGCTAGACATCAGATTGAATAGTAGAAACAGACTAATCGAAAATAATCTCGTTCTACCTCCGAAGAGTGAGTCGAATCCATAAGGCCAACGTTTGCTCTATTTTATTTAGGGCTAGGTTTGAATGTGCTTTGGAATGTGATGGACCCTTTATCTGGGTTGTGCCCTTAATGATTGATTGATGTGTGTGTGCGTGCACAACCAGTGGTTTTCAAGCAAGATTATTTTTGATGCGGTGAATTTTAGGGTTCAAATCTTGCTTAGTAGCTTTTAGGATTTAACTTTAGGTATTTCAAACAAGTTTTGTTGGAACACCAGGTTTTGAAAGCATAGGTGAAGATGTTTTCCTTTGAAACTTAAAAGAATATGGTGTGCCTGGTAAATCCCTAAGAGTTGAACCTATGCGGCAGCTTCTTGATGAGTTGATTTTAATTGAAGTGGTGCAGCCCAATCAACTTAAACAATTGGCCTATTACACTACTTAATTAGGCACACAAGTGATTACCTAATCTAATTTCTGTTCAATTATGTGTTTGGATGTGTGTACCGGTTTCAAAGATCGATTTATCGGTTGATTTTGAAAATTAGATAAGGTTGTGTACCTCTGTGAGATTTTTTAATTTTTCTTTTTAAATATGGAGGTTGAGGCAGGTGTAGGTGTCAAACAAACAAACAAAACTAACATTAGAGTTTAGAAGAACACCTAGGTTGATTTATGTTTGTGTTATTACGTGGTGGAATGAAAACTAATGGGTGGGAGGTGGGGGAAAACTTACAGAACCTTCAACAACACTTTGCTCCAATCTATCGCTTTTGCTCGTCTCAAAAGAGTACCTGCAATTACAATAAGAAAGGAGAGATGTGAGGTAAATGATTCGTAAGTTGGAAAACGCGAAGAAAATCAAAGAGTGTCGCATCCCCGGCAATAGCACCAAAATGTTGCAACGACGGAGGACTACTCTATCGGATTCGATTTTGAAAACCTGTTGTTGTAGTTTGAATAGCGAAGAACTTAGGTTCAACAAATAAAATTTATACCGGAATAGAAACCCCGGGTAGAACTCAGGGAGGCGGACGTTTGATTAAAAATACGCATTTGTTTTATTTGTCACGAAACAGAATAGTTGGTTGAAAACTAGTTATCTATTTAACAAATAATAAATAAAAGAGAGAGAGAATATTACAAATAAAAGAAAAAGGGATGTAGAATAAACATGGATTTCATTATAAAAAATTATTCATTATACTACTCATTACGACTAGAAGGCAGGAAATGATTACACTAAAAAGTAGTAAATATACTCTAGAAAGCAGTAAAAAGAATGGAGAGAGAGATATCCTCCTTGACGATCGCTTGGAGGACGAGTCGGACGGGGCGACGCCTGAAAGACAAGGAACGGAGCAGGAAGGAGGACGAAGCGGGAAGAACAGGAATGAAGCAGCACGTCATCGTTGTCACGGGATCCGCTTCTCGAATGCTGAGAGAGGACAACCGCAGGATGCTCCACGAAGGGGGATGAAGGTGGAAAAATTATAATTTCTACTCTAGAGGAGCATCCCGTGTTTGGGACAAGCTCTTAGAGCTTTGGAAGGGGTGAGAGAAGAGAAGGGATGAGAAATTCGTATGGAAGGGTTCTCCTTTTATAGTTGCAAGGAGTGAGGGCATTTTGGTCATTACATTTTGAAAAACATTAATTCAGGACCTTTAGTGATGGATAAATCTGTTACTTAAGGCCTGAACGTGGCCTTTGTGGGCGGTGCTCGCGTGCCCGCTCGCCTTCCGTACCTCAAATGCGTGCTCGTCCTTCACGATCAGACGGCTAAGATCTCTCCTCGCCGTGCCTCATCTACGCGTGCCTTGCGCGTGTGATCCCATGTCACGCGGGGGTGTCAGATAGCGCGTGGGCGCTATCGGTTGTGCGGTGCTGTTGGATCTTGATCGCACGGCTGATTGCGCTCGCGCGCCTGCTCCAATTTGAGGCATGCGGGGGCTCGAACCCATGCCTCCTTGTCTTGATAGGGCGCTTGACTAACGTGCTACGGGCGTGTTTGTGTCGAGCGCTCAACTCAAGCGCGTGTGCCTTGTAGCCATTGGATCTTGATCCAACTGCGGGGAAGCGCTGGCCAGATGAGCTTAGGCGGGTGCGTGCGGTCGGTTGGGCGGCTGAGATGGTGCCACATGGCACCATCTTGGCTATCCATCTTCTGAATGATGTAGATGATGCCACGGGTATCGAATTGAATCGATTTTCACACGATTTTCACATCGTTAGGCTGCGATTGTCGACCCGAACCCATTCGTGTGGTCGGATTTGTCGTCTGAAGTGTGGATTAACACCATCTTAGCCCTTGATCTTCTAGGGTTCCTCGGTCTCTATCTGATGCTACGGATATCTGATTAGGGCGATCTTGGAGCTGTTGAACTGTAATCATTGCCCTGATCAGATCTGTACGGTTGGATCTTCGATCTGAGGTCCCGATAAAAAGTCACCTTGTCCCTGAACATAAAAATGAGACAATTAACCTACATTTTATTTAGACTAATCTAAATGCAAGATGATGCATGTTATGCGATATTTATAGTATGTAATGCAATTCTATGCTTAAGAACACGCATAAATAAACATTTTATGTAATATAAACATGTTTACATCGGATATCATTACTAAGAAATTGGATTGAGTGGAATTGGTAGATAAAAAGATAGATGAACTACTGAACCAGACCAGGAACCCGCTATAGACCCTCTCCCTAGCAAAGGGAGCTCACAATGTTGACCTGGTCCAGCCACTAAGCCAAATGAACTTGGAACAACCCCTGACCATGTTCCAGGGAGGGACCTTTGCTCCCTCAACCCTTGATTACTCTCTTCCCTTCCCCTCGACACCTGCTATCTTTGAAGATGTCCAAGCTATCCAAGGATATTCCAAACCTAACCCTTTCTCCAACACCTACAACGTCGGGTGGTGTAATCACCTAAACTTTGCTTGGACAAACTAGAAACCGCCTCAATTTCAGAACCAACCCAAGCCAAACCAGCAGCCAAACCCGCCCTCCTATCAGCAAGGATCACCGGTTGACCCCCCTATAATCCGAATAGGGTGGCTCCTCCCCCACAAAACCAAATGGACACCCTGATAAAAATGATGGCTGAAATGAACCAAAAACACTAGGAGGAAATGGCTTTAGTGAAGGGACAATTGAGTCAACTGTTGGATTGTAAACAACAGGGATCCCTTCCTTCTCAGCCACAATCGAACCCACGAAACGTAATTAACAGAGGCCCCAATTCGCAAGGGTTCTAAAGCAATCCCGGGCAGGCCCACATGGTCTAGCCAGCCCCACAAACACCCCCTGGGTTTGGTGCTTCTTCTTCCTCATCTTCTAAAGGATCGACCCATGGTCCCAATGCCTCTGCAAATGCGGCGACCTTGAGAAGCGGCACCAAAACCCAGGATCCCAAATGGCCCACTCCTCCCGTGACTTCACCCCCTGAAATGTTCGACTCTGAAGAGGTGAAGGAAAAACCCAAGGACCCATAAATAGACCCTATTCACATTCAGACACCATATCCTGAGGACTTGGAGGCGCTCAAGAAAAAGAAACGTGTTATGGAGAACGAGGAGCTTTGGGAGATCTTTAAGCAGGTTCAGATTAATATTCCGCTCCTCGATGCCGTCAAGCACATTCCGACTTACGCTAAGTTTCTGAAGGATGCTTGTACACCAAAGCGTAAGCCAAGACCTCAAGCACTTAGGAAGGTTGTACTCTCAAAGCAAGGAAGTTCCGTGATATCGAGCAACCTTTCGCTCAAACGAATTGACCCAGGAGCACCCGTGATATCCTGCAATATTGGGGACATGACATTTGATAGAGCGATCCTGGACTTAGGTGCTTCCATCAATCTGATTCCGATGACCCTATACCACAAATTTGGATTCGGAGAATTGACGCCCACACCTGTGACCATCTAGTTGGCCGATAAATCTGTGAAGACCCCGAAGGGGGTTGTTGAGGACATGATTGTTTGGGTCAAGGACTTCTATTTCCCGGTTGACTTCTTGGTGCTCGACATGGAGGCCCCTGAATAACTACAGGACACACCCATCATCCTAGGCAGACCTTTCTTAGCTACGGCTAAGACAAACATCGACTGTGACACGGGATGTATGGAAATCGCCTTCGGAGATAAGAAGATGCAGTTGGATATCTCCCGGGCGACTAAGCCTTTTGATTGCGACTGTATCGAGGAACACGATCATGTGGAGCCTTTGGTCGAGGAATGCCTCATCCTTAGTTCTGTCTTGGACTACCAGACCCAACCTTGTAACGACTGTTCTGACCCGTCACCATCTGTGCACGCGGACCTTTGTAGGGCTGATTACCATCAACCAACACCATTTGAGGAGATTGATGTTGATCAACTCCCGCCTTTCCCCTTTCCATCAAACATTGTTCCACCCACACTTGAACTAAAGTCGCTACCTGAGAATCTCAACTATCTTCCTGGGACCTGACCAGACCTTCCCAGTGATTATCAACGGCAAACTAACCAAGGATCAGGAACTTAGATTGACCATGACCCTATCAGAACATAGGGCTGCCATTGGCTAGACTATATCAGACTTGAGAGGAATTAGCCCCACCTATTGTACCCACAAGATTTACTTAGAAGATGGGGCGCGACCCTCCCGTCAGATGCAGAGACGGTTAAACCCAAATATACGGGAGGTCGTTAAGAAGGAAATTATCAAATGGCTTGACGTCGACATCATCTATCCCATCTCCGATAGCCCCTGGGTGAGCCCCACTCAAGTGGTTCCGAAGAAAGCTGGGCTCATCGTTGTCACCAATGAGCGCGGCGAATCCATCCCCACTTGCACCACCACTGCATGACGGGTGTGTATTGATTACAGGAAGCTCAATGAGGCAACCAAGAAAGATCATTTCCCCCTGCCATTCATCGACTAGATTCTTGAGCGATTGGCAGGGCAGAAGTATTTTGCTTCCTGGATGGATATTCAGGATATAACCAAGTTGCAATTGCTCCTGAAGATCAAGAGAAGACCACATTCACTTGCCTGTACGGTACGTTTGCATTCCCTCGTATGCCGTTCGGGTTATGCAATGCACCCGCTACCTTTCAGCGCTACATGCTAGCCATATTTTCAGAGATGGTGGGTGAATACCTGGAGGACTTTATGGATAATTTCTCAGTGTTTGAGAATTCATTCGACCATAGTTTGAGAAACTTGCTGAAAATCCTAAAATGATGTATGGAGGTTAATTTGGTGTTAAGTTGGGAAAAGAGCCATTTCATGATTCAAGAAGGAATCGTCCTTGGTCACATCGTATCACATAGGGGCATTGAGATGGATTGAGCTAAAGTTGATTTGATTTCCAAACTTCCTCCATCTAGCTCGTGATAACACTGCATCTGGGGGTGATAATTCTGTTAAATAGGGCCCATCTTTAGAATAAAAGGGCACAGATAACACAACATAAGTAGAATGGGAGCATTGCATGCATCGTATGTCAAGATTGCTTATAAAACAGTATTAATGGCCATTTGTATGAGCACTTGTCAAAGCAAACCTCAGATGAGCAATCGGACCGCACGGATGGATTCAGAACGACGAACGGAGTCTAATGGACTCAAAATCAACCAAATCAGGCATCCGGAGTTCCCACAATGGGTCCAAGAAGTTCTGACCGTTAATCTGATGATCAACGGCCCAGGATGCGCCACGTGGAGCCCGCGCTCACCGCGCGCCTGCTTCCTCCCTCCTCTAGAGAGCAGATCTCAGCCATCGATCTCTGATCGAACGGCTGAGAATTGTGCGCACACCCGCGATCGCCTCGACAAAGCAGTGGGCATAGCGCAGCGGTTGAAGCACACATCCGCGCCTACGCGAAGCGGGTTCGAGCCGTGTGGTGCTGAAATTCGAAGACGACTCCGCACGTGGGCGAAATTGGGTCACTTGATCAGCAGCGGATGGCCGAGATAGCGCCACACAGTGTGTCCTCAGGCGGCGATTAGCCACGCACGCGCACATGCCAGTCGACAACGTGCACGCGCACGCGCACTTAAGGCGCAATCCGAGCACGCCTGTGAGAAGACCTCAGTCGTCCGATCTTCGATCAGACGGCTCTCATGCCATGCCCACGGATCGAGCGCAAAGAACGGCTGCGGGCGAGCGACCGGCGGGCTGGGGGCTTCACCGACGTTTTTGGAAGAGTTTTAGCGACGTCCCGGATGGGACGTCGCTAAAACCCCTTCTTCATTTGGAAAGCCCTTCTCCCTTTTTAAACTCCTTCCAACCACCCGTTCAAGGCATTCACTCCACTTGCAACTACTCTACCCCTCTCTTGGCTACCTTTAGGCCCTTTTGTAATCGCTAGAGACGACAAGTCGCCGACGGAGCCTTCTCCACTGCCGTGGTTGCCTCGCCGCCCTCCTTCTCTCTCTCTTTCTTCCTTTCTTTTAAGCTTTACTTTACTTATGTTTAAGCATGTATCTAATGTTGTAATTTATGAACTAAAGCTGCATGATTAATGAAGTTGTTTTCCATTCAGTTGCCTACTCTATTTCCTATTCAAGTTGCATGTTAAGAATGAAACGATTCTAACCATAATCTCTCTCTCTCTCTCTCACTTTTCACCTGCGCCTTTTCGCAAGCAAAACTCCCTGATTTTCGTGACAATAAGTGACAAGAAAAATCCGATTTTCACGCCTTTCTGAGACCGACACTCGGACTCACATCCGTTTCTTTACTTTAAAATCGGCATGCAAGTGCAAACTATAACGACACTTCTAAACACACACGCAAGAACGCACGTCAGCTCGGTCCGGCAAATTCGCTCGTTCCTTGGACACGTTGGCTTCTACCGAAGGTTTATCAAAGACTTCTCTAAGCTCTCTAAACCCTTGATCGACCTTCTGGCCAATGACGCCCTATTTCACATGACCTCTAATTGCATCCAGGCTTACCACACCTTCAGGGGCTTAGTCTCCACAGCACTCGTACTTCAGCCTTGGACTAGTCCTAGGATTTTGAGATCATGTGTGATGCATCAGACTTTGCCATAGGCGCAGTCCTGGGATAGAGACAAGACAAGAAACTCGTGGTGATCTACTATGCGAGAAAAATGTTGGACGAGGCCCAACGGAATTATACGGTCATAGAGAAAGAGCTGCTCGCCGTTGTTTGTGGACTCCAAAAGTTACGATCTTACCTTCTGGGATCCCACGTGGCCATCTATACAGACCACTCGGCCATCCGGCATTTATTGGCTAAAAAGGATGCGAAGCCCAGGCTCATCAGATGGATCCTGCTCTTGCAGGAATTTGACCTGGAAATTCACGACAAAGCCGGGTCAAAGAATGTTGTGGCCGATCACCTATTCAGACTCCACCCAGACCACATTAGGCCTTCCTTGCCCTTATTTGACACCTTTCCCGTGAGCAAATTCTGGCTGTGCAAGATAGGAAACTACCTTGGTATGCCGACTATGTCAACTACCTGGTTGTAGGACAGACCCCGCATAGTTGGTCTAGATAGCAACGGGATAAGTTCTTGGCTGAAGCCAAGCACTATTTCTGGGATGATCTCATGTTGTTTCGCCTCTGTGCCTACCAGATCATTAGGAGGTGTATCCTGGAGGATGAAGTTCAGAGTGTGCTATCCTTTTGTCACGACCAAGCTTGTGGTGGCCACCTCTTAGGAAAGAAAACGACTGCAAAGGTTCTGCAGTCCAGATTTTACTGGCCTTCTTTATTTAAGGATGCACACAACTTTGCTAAGACTTGCTCTCGCTACCAGATTCTAGGGACCATGACCAAAAAAGACATGATGCCCCTCCAGCCCATTCTGATCATCGAGATCTTCGATGTTTGGGGTATTGATTTTATGGGCCCCTTTCCACCGTCCAATGTCTTTTAGTACATTTTAATCTCTATAGACTATGTCTCCAAATTGATTGAAGCCGTTGCCACCCGCCGATGCGATCATAAGGCTGTCATGGATTTTGTTTAGCAAAACATTTTTTCTCGGTTCGGAATATCGAAGGCCATTATCAGTGATGGTGGAAGTCATTTTATCCACACTGGTTACGTCCCGTTTCGCAGTGTATTAAAATTATGTTCGTTGCAGTATATTGCGAAAAGCGATCACCAGTTTATTACAATTTATTACTTGAAATTTAAAGTTTCCCGAGGTCGAACTCAGGGAGCACACTTTGATTCCAGAAGCTTACAAATTCACAATTATGAAATACAAAAATTTAGGAGAGAGGGACAAAAGAGGCTTTTCTTCTCTTCTTTCTTTCTTCTCTTTCCCTTCTCTTCTTCTTTTTCCCGTCTCTTCTTCTCTTTTCCTTCTCTTCTTTTTCTGCCTTTCCCTTTATCGGACGTCTGATTCTCTGAATTAGATGCCTTATCGGCCTCGTTTCTACAGTGCCTCCTTATTTCTTCAGTTGTCTTCTCGGCCTTCCCTTCTTCTTTTTGCGACTGAGTCCTCGTTGCTTCTCTTTCTCTTCTTCTCCACCTGTTCCTTGCACACACAAACGCAAAACCTACCCCTACCCTTCCCCACGTCTCTCTCTCTCTGAATCTCTCTTTGGTACGCTCTCCTAGAGCTGGGTAATTAGGTCGGGTCCCGTGCCCGGGTCTAGGTGCACCGGTGTGGGTGGTGCGCGAGGAGTGCACATGCAGGATATTCGGGTCGCAGGTTAGGTCCACGTGGGTGATGCTGCGGACGAGACCGAGTGAAGGCGAGGGACCTCACCCCTGTGTGACTTGAGGCGAATAGCCTCAGTCACTTTTTCTTCTTATGCAGGTGCAGGGCGTGCCTCACTTTTTCTTCTTTGTGCGCCTGCAGGAGAAAGGCGCGACCAATTGGGGCAGCGGCCGAGGCCTTCAACCCCAATTGAGAGCCTGAGTGTGTGCGTGAGGGTGTTCCGCACCTGCTGGACCTGGGGACCTGGAGTGTTGCAGCCTGGAGCAGCTTGCGAAGCAGCTTCAACCTGCTCGTCAATGGCGGCGAGCTGCTCTATCCCTGAAACACGAGCACGTCCTCGCGGCCCTATCAGATACCTTGGGGGGGCTTCGCCAAGGTGTGGTGAAAGTGCAGAGGTGGTCGGCGTGGTGCGGGGGCGTCTACGTGAGTGTGCCTAGGGCACACTGTGTGCGTATATGTGGGTGTGTTCGGGGGTGTGTTTGGGTGAGTAGAGTGGTGGTGTGAGTGAGGGGAAATGTTGAGTAAAGCGAGGGGATGCTTATGGACTTGTCGGCAAGGGGTGGAATGGCCTGTGGAGGTGGAGCGGCCTCACCGGAGTTGGTGGCCGGAGGTGGAACTGATGGTGGTGGTAGTGGCAGTCAAGGGACCAAAACTAAAATTTGTTGAGGGGGAAGTAAAGAGGGGAGAAAATGGAAGAACTTTTACCTAGCTAAGCAGACGAAGGGGGGCAGGAGGTGGACAGCTCAATTCTGCTGTCGCCGGAGACGACGCCCTGTGGGGAAGATGACGACGATGAGGATGATAGACCAGAGGGTGCCTCCTGGTACGACGTGGCACGACGAACGATGGCGGAGCTAACCCTGCCACTGGTATGGTGGCAGGGCGACGAGAGAGGAAGCGGAGAGTCGTCGGAGCCTGTGGGTGAATGGCCGGAGGATGAGGAGACGAAGTTTGGGGATTTTCCTTGGCCAAAACAGGCTTAAGATGATCGGCGACCCCTGCCGTTTCTTAAATAGCAGTTGGCGAGGAGAAGATCTCGAGGAGAGGGCATGGGTAGCTTGCCGGAGAATGGCCGGAGAAGAGACCCATTCCTCTCGTGCATTCGCATGAGAGGCATGGGCAATGGCAATGCATGGGAGGGGGTCCATGCGGGAGAGGACGACGCAGGGAACCCCCCTTTCATTTCTAAGAGCGGTTCCCATATCCTGCGCGGCGCCATCCTCCGCGCAAAGTCGTCGAAGGTATGGGCAGCTGCGCGGGGTGGCAGAAGGACCGTTCTGTAAAGAATGAAAGGAAAGCTGGGGGGCAAAGTGCAAGGGTTCAAAATGTTAAGGGTCAAAAAGTAATTCATGAGAACCAATTTGTAAAGTAGGTCAAGATGGCCTTCCCTTAAGTCCAAATTTTGGTACAAACCTAATGTGGACCTAAGCAATCTAATGGTGAAGTTTGATTTTAGGTTTGACCACGTTTGACCGATCAATTTGCACAAAAATCCAAATTAGGTCAAAAATTGGGTATGGTTCTCAATTTAGGTCAAGACAAGTTCCAATGGCTAAATTGAAGGTTCTAAATCCTAGGGGATGTTTTTCCATGAATTGTAGAGGGTTTAATTGACTTTTATCTTACCTGAAACTTCGTGAATTAAAGCGGATTTATTTTAGGGTTACAGAATGTCATTTTATTCCTAGAAATTGCTATAACCCTTTTCAGATCAGTTCATCCCACTTTCTTTCTTGTTAAGCCCATTTGACTTGTGTTTAGACCCTTTGACATCCCTTTTGTGTACTGCATTGGTAAAATTACAGTTTTACCCCTTATGTGTTGCTTTATATTCAGATTTATAGTTCTTTTATTTAGGCTTTCCCTTAGGTTTTGTAGGAGCTTTTGTATACTTATTTAGGTCAAAATGTGTTAGTTAGGACTCATCATGAGGCTCTCATTACACACCCAATTCCGTGCCCTACTAAGAAAATACGGGGTTACCCACCGCATTGCCACCTCGTATCATCCACAAACGAATGGGCAGACAAAAGTCTTAAACAGGCAGATCAAGAACATTCTACAGAAGGCCATGAGACTTGATTGGAAGGACTAGTCCGCACAACTGGATGATGCCCTGTGGGCGTACCGGACCGCTTTCAGGACCTCGATAGGCATGTCGCCTTATCGCCTGGTCTTTGGCAAAGCTTGCCACCTTCTTATCGAGTTGGAACACTAGGCTTACTGGGCCGTTACGCAATGTAACATGGATTCCTAGTTAGCCGGTGCGCAAAGGACGCTCCAACTCTCCGAGCTCGAGGAGATTCGTCGGGACGCCTTTGAGAATAGTTGGCTTTACAAGGAGAAAATGAAAGTCGTCAACGACCGACTCATCCATAGAAAGACCTTCGAGCCTAACCAGCAAGTCTGGCTTTTTGACGCCCGACTCAAACTCTTTCTCGGGAAGCTCAGGTCCAAGTAGACAGGACCGTTTAGGGTAGTCAAGCCCTACTCCAATGGGGTAGTTGAAATCGCAGATCCAAACACTGAACATACTTTCACAGTCAATGGTCAGAGATTGAAACACTTCCTCACCCAGGTTCCCCCAAAGGAGGTTGTCACCCTCATTAAGGGATGACACGAAGCACCGCCCAGCTGGAGGCATTAAACTCAGCGCTTCCTGGGAGGCAACCCAGAAGATTCAGAATGATCAGGTATTTTACTTCACTCAGGTAATATCTTTTTGAACCCCCGTTGCATTCATGTATTTGTCAATGAGGACATTGTCCAACTTAAGCATGGGGGAGTAGTAATTTGCATGATTCTGGGTTCATTTAATCAGTCTGAATAAAATAAAATTAATTTTTAAAAAAATTGAATTTAGGAAGAAAAACTTAGGCATTAGGAACTTTCAACAGTAGAAAATAATACGAAAAGAACCTGAATACTTAGACTTTTCAGGCGTTCAGGCTTAATCAGCCCTAGTTTATGTTAAAATATGGATTTAGCTTCAAATCCTTGCAACCTTAATTTATTCTAATCCACCAATAAAAAAAAGGTGATAAGTATACGATTTATCAACTCACCCTCTGACTCAGAGGGACTTTTAGTCTAAGCATTTGCACACATCTTTGAACTGACTCACTCCTTGGAGATTCTGACAGAAATTGGGTAGCTAATGAACCTTCTAGGGTGGTATGGCTAGCAAGTTGTCGTGGGTAATAGCCCATTGGCCGGTTGTCCAGAGCCCAGCCACAGGACCACCTTCTTTTTATTGCCTCTAGGTAAATTTGAGATTAGGAAAGCCACTTACTAAACAAAAAAAGAAGAAGAAGAAAAATAACAAAATAAGCCACACTTCACCGCACGAGTATGGCTGGCAAGTGATCGTAGGTAACAACCCATTGGTCGGTTGTCCAGAACCCAGCTCTTTAAATGCACAAAAAGACCCAAAACACTTAAGGAAGAAGCGGGGAAGTAGAGCAATCCGGGGAGATATACACTGGCAAAATCCTTGTGTTGACTCCAAGTAAAATAAAAGTAGGGAGAAAGCTACCGTTCGGAAAGATACACCTTCAGGCAAAACACTTCCTTTTCCGGTCACCTAGGGGCGTAGAAACCCGAAGTTTGTCTGAATTACCGTTGAGTGAGTCTATCACGATCTTCACACCAAGATGCTTAGCACTTAGAGTCTTTTTCAAGTTTTGGGTGGGCTAGGTAGCTGTAAAAAGTTACCAACACACTCTCAACTCCAAAAATCTAAAATGAGAAAAGATGAAAAAGAAAAAAATATATATGCCTTAAAGCAAGGATTCAGGCGATTCATATTTTGGCAGACACCTGGACGCTGTTTAGTCTCTGTAGATTAGGATCTTAGTATATTTCCTCCTGTTGACAAGTAACAAAATGTCTAAGTAATCACTTCCTAAATTCTGACTGAGAATAATGGCTAAAATGAACGTTGCTAGGGACTAGCAAGGAGTAAGCATGGGGGTATGATAACACTACATTTTACGATGATAATTCTACTAAATGGGGTTAGTCTTAAGGGTAAAATGCATAGATAACATATCATAAATGGGCATGGGAGCATTGCATGCATCTCACATCGAGATTGCTTATAGTGCATTATTAATGACCATTTGTACAAGTGCATGTCAAAATAGGCCTCAAATGAGCAATTGGACCGCATGGATGGATTCAAAACGACGAACGAAATCCAATGAACTCAAAATCAACCAAATCTGACATCCGGAGCTCCCACAATTGGCCCACGAAATTCTGACCATTGATCTGATGATCAACGGCCATAAAGTCACCACGTGGCGATATCCGAGAGCGCCCCTCATCGCTCCTCATCGCGCATCACTTTAAGCCATCCGATCCTCCGATCGGACGGCTGAAAACCATCCTCGCTCGTGCGCCTAAGCTCCTCAACAGCAACCCACGAGTGCACTCACACGAAGAGCTAACCATTGGATCTCCATCTAACGGTCGGCAGCGGCTGAGGATGATCGAAGAATGCGACCAATTGCGGAGGACACCGTAGCGGTTGCGCCCCCGCTACACGCGTAGGAGGTACGCGTTCGAGGCGCTTGCCGCACTTCAATTTGAAAGCAATCGCGAGGAGCACGATTACGGTCGTTGATTTGTGTTCGAGCGGCTCAGAGGCAGGCAACTCGGCACACTCCCGCGCATCTGATGCAGATGCCAGCGATGACGCGTGGGGCGCAAGCTCAGCAGGTGTAATCCAAAGGCACGACCCACGAGCGATCTCGACCGTTCGATCTGCGATCGGACGGTCCACAGCACATGCACGAGGATTACGGGCGTGGCGCGAAGATAAGAAGCACAGCATGCGCGGATGACCGGTGGGCAGGGGCCTTCACCGAAAGCCCCTCTTCCTATTTAAACCCGTTCCAACCACCCATGAGAGGCATTGAATACCTTTGCAAGTGTTATACCTCCCTTCTAGCTTCCCTTAGCATCTTTTGTAATCAACGGAGTCGACGAGCCGCCGACGGAGTCCTCCTCCACCGTCGTGGTTGCCTCGCTGTCCCCCCCCTCTCTCTTTCTCTCCCTTTACTCTAGCTTTACTTTACTTTTGTTTAAGCATCTAACTATTGTTGTATTTGTAAAACTCGAATTGCATGTTAAATATAGTATTGATGTTGTTTTTCATCTTGATCTAAGTGAATGCCATGACTTAAAAGACTCTAACTCTACTCTCTCTCTCTCTCTCTCACTCGCTTTTCTCCCACGTTTTCTCGCAAGCGCAAACCCGCCATTTCCGTGACACTAAGTGACAAGAAAAATCTGATTTTCACGCCTCCTTGTGTTTGATACTTGGACTCACGTCAGTTTCTTCATTTAAAACTGACGTTGCGAATGCAAACTACAACGACCCTTTTTAACAAATGTGTCTGTAGCACATCATTAAGTACCTAAGTAGTGGGGTCGAATGTTCTCTCTTATAAAGGATGCCATCCAAAATTACATAGAGGGCCATTTTTAGGCAAAAAGCCTTTGGGTTGGTAACCTTGGGCGATATTTGGCCATGCTGGAGGTGACTTAGGATGGGGTCCATCTAAGAAGCTCCTTTAGCACCTATGCATGGTTGGCTGGGCTATGACGAATGGAAGGACTTGTTAGTTCCTCGAGATTAACATTATTGTCTTGCTTCTCTTGGACAATAGAGGCTAACATGGAGATGGCATCTTCTAGTGGGTTTTTTACCCGCGGTACCTGATTGATGTTGATGTGGTGTGATGGTGGAAGTCGACCATCGCCACCTAGGCCTCCTCTGCGTACAAGCCCATTAGTTGCTCCTTTGCTTGAAATTCTCCTTGGACTTGGTGCACATCTAGTTGGGAATCCATGAACATGTTGGGGCCAGTTGTGCCCGTCATCTTAGCGAGGAAAAGGCTCACCATGATAGTTTCATACTCTGCCACACTATGTATTATAGGAAAGACCAAGCAGATTGTGTACTTCCCTATGAAGCCATCATTGGAAGCAAGGATTACTCCAGTGCCAACCCCACTCTTGTTAGAGGAGCCATCTACGTGAAGGCACTAGGTTTCTCCACCTGACGGTGACACTGAGTGAATTCGACCACAAAATTAGTGAGAAAGTGTCCCTTGATGGCTAGGTGAGACTGGTACTTGACATTGAACTCTCCTAGCTCGAGAGCCCATCGTGTTTGTCAGGAGGAGCTAGATGGCCTTTGGAGTATTCTCCTAAGAGGTTGATCCAGGAGGACATTTATTGTTTATGCTTGAAAGTATGATCATAGTTTCCTTCCAGCATTTGCTAGGGCTAAGCCAAACTTCTCTATTAGGGGCTACTTAGCTTTCATCCCTTAGTAGGTCATACTTACAAAGTAGACCACCTTTTGTATGCCTTCTTCTTCCAATGCTAGAACGGCATTGACGGTTGAGTTTGAAGCGATGAGGTAAAGGAGTAGAGGTTTGCCTGGTATGGATGTTGCCAGTTTGGGTGGAGATTGAAGATGCTGCTTGATTTTGTCCACGACTTCCTGACATTGAGGTGTTCAATTGCATATCGTGTAGCCTTTGCTCATTTTAAGACATTCAAAAAATGAGAGACATCAATCGAATGCCTTCGAGAGGAAGCATCCTAAGGTGGCGATCCATCTGACTAGGGATAGGACTACTTGTAGGTTCCCAGGCGAGTGGAGACCCATAGCCACTTGGATTTTGTTAGGGTTGGCCTCAATCCTCCAACTTGACATTAGGAACCCCAAGAATTTGCTTGATGCAACAATAAAGGCACATTTGTTTGGATTTAGCTTGAGGTGGAACTCGCGAAGTATCGGAAAGTCTTTTGTCAAATTTTTTAAGTGAATTGGGAAGCTGGTACCCTTCACTAACATGCCATCGATGTAGACTTCAAGGGACTTTTTGATTAATTTCGCAAAAATGAAGATTACACAGCACTAGTAGGTGACTTTAGTGTTTTTCAACGAAAATAGCATTACGTGATATTGGAATAATCCCTTATTGGTTACAAAAGATGTGGCCTACCTATCACAACTAAACTAATTTGATGGCAGTTTCTATAACCATCTAGGAAAGACATGTGGCTTTGGCCAATGTAAGAGTTCACCAAAGCATTGATCTTTGGTAGTGGGAACTCATCCTTCGTGCATGCGGCATTCAAGTTGGTGAAGTCAACACACATCCACCACTTATTACTTACCTTTTTGGCCATCACTACATTATAGATCTAGTTGGGGTAGAATACCTTCCTAATGAATCTTGCTTGGACGAGCTTCTCCACTTCTTCAGCTATTGCCTGCCCCTACTTAGCTGACTTGTGGAGATGCACTTGGTTGATCGGGTGGGTTCCTAATGAGGTGTGGCTCATCATAGCTAAAATGCCAAGATTATGTTAAAAACTAGGTTAAATACTATATTATTATCATAATAAATGGGTTAAGTGTGGGAATTAATGAAAATGACCTAAAACATCAAATTGGTGTTAAAAATGCATAATTAGGTTAATTTATGAGATAATTTATACATAAATACAAATTGATTATCCAAATGTGAATTGAACACTTGTTTGAACTCAAAAGTACAAATCAAGGATAAAATCATGTTCTAATATATTCAATTGGCATTCCATCAAAATCTCATAGCATTTGGACATTAATAGGACCTTGCATTCATTAGTTTACACTTAGGTCCTTAGTGCATTAACATTTCCTTAAGCATAAAAACTGTAGGGGCATACTTGTTAGACTTCAAGGGCCTCTTTGTTAACATTCCTACCACTTATGGGCTCTTGCACAAATGTTCTACCCCTTCACCTATTTGTGCTTTTTTTGCAAAATGCCTAACAGACCTAGACAACCTCTTCTTCCGCATTATTCACCATGATGAACAATAGCTAAAGCTACCGTTGATTGCTTGATCCACCGATCCAAGGGTGGATCTTGCTCCATCCTTCGCGTGCCATTGCACACAGCATCTTCGCCTCCCTAGATCTAATCTAACAATAGTCTTTTGATATAAATCTTCTCGCACCTCTTCCCTCCTCATCCCATCGTTGATACCTGGTCGGCGAGATTTCGTATGCGACAAGTTTTAGAGTTGGAAAACCCGTCGACAAAATGCGTAGAAATCCGCTACTAGATAAAATTTATAACCGAAACTCAAAGGAAGTCTCGGGTCAAACACGAGGAGGCGAACATTTGATTTGTGAAATCCGTGCTTTCGATTTTATTTGTTTTTGTTATTTTTATCTTTTGAGGTTTTTTTGGTATTTTTATAAGATAGAATATCAAGCGAAATAATTGTTATCTATTCTAATCTACTCTAGTAGAATAAAAGAGAAAGAGAGAGAGAAAATATTTCATAGAATGAAGCAATGTCTATTACAACTAATTAAAAATACACTAGAAAATCGATAAAAGATAGAGAGAGGTGAGGCGAATCACCCTCGACGGTTGCTTGAAGGATGACTCGGTTTGATGGTGCCTGGACGAATGTGGTGAGAGGTTGGAGGAAGGAAAGCGATGTCGAAGGAAGGAGGACGGTATCGCGGCAAGGATCTACTTCCTGAATGTGGTAAAAGGACGACCACGGGATGCTCCATGAAGCGGGGTGAGGAAAAAATATTTCTTTTCCACTCTAGAGGAGCATCTCGGGCTTGGGACAAGCTCTCTCTAGAGTCTTGGAGGTGGTGAGGGAGAGAAAGGAAGGGATCAAGAAGAATGGGAGGGGTAGTGGTCCTTTTATAGTGGAGGAGAGGAGGCAAAATGAAGTCATAGTCAACAATGACATTCACAATCATCGCTAAAGCTCCACCTCAACCGTCGCTACAGCCCCAGCTTATGCTCGCGCATGCGCACGCATCTGCTAGTATAGCTCTTGAGAGATGGAGGCCATCAGATTTAGATCAAGTAGCTGGGACAAGCCGTTGATCGTGCTTGTGTGTCTCAAATCGCGCGGTTCGCGCATTCTGCTGGCGTTGAAGAGAAGCGCAAGAGAGGAGCACCGCTGGATCTCCATCAAATGGCTCAAATCACATGAGGCCCGTGCTTAGATCACACCTTGGATTGAAATTAGACGGCTGACAATGCATCGGATGGCTTAAGATCACACTCGTGGACGATCGCGCGTGTGATTTCATGTGATCGCGCGCATACGGGACTCCTCATTTGATTCACAGGAATGCATCACGTGGAAGCCTTGGGGCCACTCGATGGAGATCCTACGGCCAAATTTCAATTGCTGCGGAGAGGGTGCCTCAGCGGGACTTGACCCTGCACCATCTACTCCACGTAGAGTGCTTCACCAATACGATACAAGCCCAAGTGTGTCACGTTTTCGATTTAAGATCCCCACACTGTTATGACCTGAACCCTGCTCCACGTGGATCTCGGGGTTGGGGTGCCTCGACTAACCCAAGACCTAGTCGTCCAACGAGAAATAACATCTCAAGAAGGGAAGCAATCCACACATGTGACATAGCAAGAACTTCAATTAAATGACAGGAAACTATAAGTAAAACTGTAAACAGTATCATGTGGGAAAAGAAAGATCCTTAACATAGCCATCACAACCATGAACGAAAACGGAAATGGAATTAATGTTTCTAACCCATATTACTCACAACAATAGTAGGAAAAGTCTACTACAGTAGAAATGGGAACGGACAAAGGTTGAGCTCGACTTGGCCTAGCACCTTCTGCAGCCGGTGGTACTGGCTTCTCACCTCCCTGACCTGAACATAAGTAGTAGTCGTCAGCCAGAGCTGAGTAGAGTGGCAAGTGCAAAATAACTAATGCATTTGAATTTAAGGAAAAAGCAGTAAGCATTTTAAGTAATTGTAAACGTTTCACCCAATTTCATAATTTGTTTCACATTTCTAGGTACTAGCTATTTAGTATTTCGAAAATGCTAGCAAAGGGTCTCGTTATCTCTTAGTTCACAGGTTCCCTAACAAAACGATCTTGCTATAGTTCTTCCCGCAATGCAGGACGTGCACGTAGTACTCTCCTGGCCGAGAGAACACTCCACGTTTGTCCCATACTCGGTCTACCACCCTGGGATCATGGTGGCGACATAGTGGTGACTACGGCATGCGCGATAAATGCACGGGAAGCTATCTCGCACTAGCACGAGGTCAGTCCTTTCCGTTAATAGGTATGCACCAAAAAGTACAACACAGAACAGAACATGGGTCGTGCCCCTCACCAGTCTGAGTACCCTCGCCCAACTATCTCGGTTGGCTCCATGGGCCTAACATGAGTTGGTGTAGGGAGGCCATTCCTACCATGGGTTCCAAGCCATGGAAAGGCTAGCTCTCTCCCTACACAAGAGGTGAATAGCTCTCCTCGGTACGTATGTACACAAGGGCCAACTCGTCCCCAAACTAGCGTCCAAGCAACATTCATACCATACTGTAGACAAGTTATTCCATCATTATTCAGGTTCGTACCACAACAGGTAATTTATTCTTCTAGTATACCTTAGGGTTCAAGTACGACTTAACTATTGCTGCTACCTGGTTCATTCTATGATAGTTCCATCCATTAAGAGAAAACAAACATCTTTTACGTTTAAGTCACATCCAACAAGGTCCATGCATTCAACATAAACATGCATCATTCTCATTCTTAAGGTTTATTTCTTATCGCGCATGTTCTACGATATCATACACATTTAGCCGACAACCCTGGATTGAGAAATTAGCTTAATACCTAACTCGAATATCTAGGGTGGCAGTCGTCATTTTTTGTAACTAAACAGGGCGTAAATGACTTTAGACTTGTGTTTCATAACATAGTTTTCAAACGGAAATCTCTATTTTGACATTCACTTAACCAAACCAATGATGAAAGGTAGAGGAAGACCACTCTACCTAGGGGTACAGAAGATATGGGGGCACGAGTGGTGGATGTCAATGCTTCCCCAGGTCCCATACTGTTACGACCCGGTTCCCAAATCCCTACTGGACCCAAGATCGGCTCGCCTCGACTAATCCCAAGACCTAGTCGTCCAACGGGAAATAACCAAAAGTAGGAAATAATACCATATCCACACATGCATTATAACTAAGCAGAAAGTAAAGCGAAACGGTAAAGGAAAGTAGAGCAAACTGTCTCAAAATAGTATATGCCACCACAACAACACAGCGGAAAAAGAAGGGAGAAAGTAACAGGAACAGTAAAATAGATGTCTATTACTCACTACAACAGCAGAAAACTAAAGAGTTGAAAAGAAACGACTATGGTTGGGCTCGACTGGGCCCAGCACCTTTTGCAGCCGGAAACTTGGGCTGCTTGACTCCTGGTCCTGAACATGGTTATGAAAAGACAGTTAGCGAACGCTGAGTAGAGTGGTGTTTACATTATTTATGTGCAAGTAAAGTAAAACAAGCAATCAGGTTTTATTCTCATTTCTATCTATCTCATCTATATATTTCTAGTTCATTTATTTCAAAAAGGATCCAAGTATTTCTTGACCTTGCTTGTTCCTCGTGGGAACGATCTTGATTGCAGTCTTTTCCATGGAGTAGAAGGTACACGTGGTGCTCTCCTGGCCGGGAGAGTCCCCCGCAGTAGTCCTACACCCAGTCAACCACCCCGAGGTCACTATCGTGTGATAAGTGCACAGGTAACTACCTTGCACTAGTACGCGGTCAATCATTTCCGCTAGCAGGTACGTCCAAAGTACAGCACCGAACAGTATAGGGCCTTGCCCTCTCAGAGCAGGGGTCTCGCCCCTCAGAACCAAACAGGGGTCTCGCACCTCCACAGTTCGCGTACCCTCGTCCGACTATCCTAGTTTGTCCTGTGGGCCAAACAAGAGTCGGTGTAGGTTGGCTAGTCCTAACCCCGGGCCCCGTGGGGTGGCTAGCTCCCTCCCTATACTAGTAGCACACCTCGGTACTACGTACACAAGGGTCAAATAGGAGTCGGCGTAGAGTGACTAGGCCTAACCCTAGGTCTCAACCCTAGAGGCAGTTAGCACCCCTCTACTCTAAAAGGGACAGTTTCTCCCCTTGGTACCGTGTACACAAGGGCCAGCTCACTTCCCGTCTACATACCGTATTTCCTTTCGTACACAGGAGTTCTACTCCTAATTCCCCAAAGGGTTCATGCTCATATTCATCTCATTATCAATATCCAGATCACACTGTCCAATTTTAATTTTTCTACCATGTACAGGAAACTCGTGTTTTCATGTCTAAAATAATATCTCATAATTACAATGATACCATTTATGGCAATTTATTTTAAACATGCACTCAAGTAAACAGTACAGCTCAAAACAGGCTCAGACATTTCTACCCTGGGGTTCATTCCACATCCTAAAGTTTAACCCAATTAATCCAAACAAGTGCATTCTTATTTAAATATTAACAACTGAATTAAGCCACTCTACCGGTTATCACGGGAGGAATGGGGGCCTGCACCAAAGATCTCGTTGTTTCCGTAGGCCCCGAACACGCCACCGGCTGGTAACCTATACCAGTGACTAAGTCACATTAGATGAGTTCAAAATAGTAGGTACTCAACATGTACATGTAGAGAAACTCGAGTGGAAAGCAACGGTACTTCGTTTGCGGAAATCCGATTCCGTTTGGGCCCTGAACAGGCCAAAAAACACGGTTACTGTCCAAAATATGACGCTCTCACTTCCTGTGGCTGCTTCAGACGTCCGAACTCCTCTGCAATCGTTTGAGGGAAGTCCCAGATGTTGAACCTTCCTTCCAGTTGTCTGGAAGTGCCTTCGGACGTCTGGCGAAGTGGTCAGATGTCCAAAAGTACCTGGAAAGGTGCGCCGCGTGCCTTTCCAATGCCCTGCAGCTACGTACGAAGACGCAGACCCATTTTCAGCCAAAAGGTCATGCGCTACCGTCTTCATGGCGGAAAGTAGTGCAGAAACACGTACCTCCATGAGAAAATGTGTTTTCAGACGTCCGACTTCGGCTCCGGACAACCCAATGCTTCTCCAGACGTCTGGTTGCTGTCCTAGACATATGATACTGGAAAATCGGTATCCAGTATCTGCTCGCATGGCCTGTCCTCCTCGCCCCTTTGCCTGCAGGCACCGCAGCAGCGTCTCCCGCAACTGCAAGAGGCCGAGGACTTCTGCTCGTGAGCCCCTCCTCTCATGCACCCTCGGCTCCTTCCATAAGCTCTCGACCACGCACTCACAAGCTTCCTATCGAGCGTCACCGAGCTTGCGCCGCCGCTCCCACAGCAAGATACTCTTCGCGGATGAGCTCCTGTGAGGCCCCTCCCTCTTTCTCAAACTCACTCGCTTGTTCGCTCCCTCTCACTCTCTGTCACGCACTTGTTCACGCTCTCCCTCCCTCTGTCCTTCGCGTACTCACCCGCAGCAAAGGGAAAAGGCAACGACGACGAAGGTGGTCGCCGGCAGGGGAAGGAGAGGAAGGGGGCAGAGGCTAGTGGTGACGGGGAGAAGAAAGGAGGTGTGGAGTGATTTAAAAAGGAGAGGATTAGGGTTTCAGGTGAGAGGATCGCGAGGAGAGAGAACGATCCGCGCGCTGCGCGTGCGTGGAGGAAAAGTAGGTTTCGATTCTTTCCACTTTCGGACGTCTGGACTCATGTCCAGACGTTTAGACAGACGTCTGACTGACACTCCAGATATCTTATCCAACTAAAAGGGTGGTGGGTCATTTCACATACGCACTACAGAATTGGTGCCTACACCAAATTTGGGGACAAACGAGCATCAAACACGTTGATCGACATTTCAGCAGACAAAATTAATTCAAACATAGTGTAGAAATGACTCTAACATGTAGGAAAAATCAAGAGCTTTCCCATGATACCTTGGTTGGGTGATTTCGACCCTCTTTGGGCCCTGAACCAGCCTAGAAACCTTCCCTGGTTCGCTTGAACCGGGCTGGGCGGGTTGGTCTGCCTGAACCAGCCGCCCTCTGCAACAAACGCGCACCCCTTGCTACTATCAGACGTCTGGAGTGAGTCCCAGACGTCTTAAATGCACGAAGAACCTCGCCTAAAGTTCCTACTCCCCCCTCTGTCGTCTGCTGCCAGTCCTAGCCGTTCGAGACCTCATCCGGACATTTGGTACCACCCTCAGACGTCCAACAATGCCTCGGGAGTCGTGCGCACGTGCTTTCCCAACGCTAACTCACTCTGCACGAGTGTTGATTTCCCGCGTAGCTCCCTACTCGAGGTCGTCCCTGCCGCTATAACTCCCTTCACTCTTTGTCGCTTGCTCTCCTTCTTCCTCACTTTTTGTTGCTCGCTCCCCTCTCCCTTACTTTGTTGCAAAATCGGGGAGAAGATAGGGCATGTTGCTCGAGGTTGGGTAGGGAAGGAACGTGGGTTGTGAGGGAGGGTTTTAAAAGGGGTAGCGAATAGGTTTTAGGGTTCGTGGGGTTGGGGAAAATTTACGAAAACAGTCCTAGGTTCTTAGGGTGGTTTACGTAGGGTCGAAAAGGTGAGAAGTAGGGTGTAAAATTTACATTAAGCCCCTCTACAAGCCAAATAACCAGGATAGGGTCCCTATGTGGGTTTCCCAGGGCACGAAATTTTACGTCAAGGCCCCTATAGTTTAGGAAAAGACCTAAATGGCCCTTGAAGAGGGTCATTACACACACTCTTAGCCGTTGGATCTGGATTTGAGATTAAAGCCAGCTATGAGAGGTGAGGGTATGCAGTGGAGGTGGGTGGTCTTGGGCTGTCTGGATGGCGCCATGTGGCACCATTTGAACCGTCCATCATCTTTTGCTTGTAGATGATGCCACAGATGTTGGATTGGGTCGATTTTCACGCTGTTGTGCTGCGATCGTCAATCTGGATCCATTCATGTGGTTGGATTTATTGTTTGAAGCTACGAATTACATCACTTAACCCCTTAGTCGTTGATCTTCCTCGGACTGCATAATGTGCTACAAGACTCCGAACAAGGCGATTCAGAGGCGTTGGATTCTGATCGTCATCCTGATTAGATCTGTACAGTTGGATCGTCAATTCGAGACTCTGAAATAAATCTCTTTCTTTCCTGGCCACAAAAGGACGTGAATTTACCTATAATTTATACAAACTATTCTAAATTCAAAATGATGCATGCTATGCAATATTTATGATATGGAATGCATCTATAAGGTTAGGAACATGCATAAATTGGAATTTTAACCTAAATGGATGTGTATACATCATACCCCCAGCCTATCTTTTACTAGTCCCTAGAAAAACTAAACTATATGCTCTGTATAAAAGTAGAATTAGGGCACGATCACTTAAGCATAAGTTGTTTATTAATAAGAAGAAATTTCAACTAAGGTTTTAAACTACAAAGACTCAACAATGTTCGGGTATCTGCTAAAATGGAGACCTCCCAAGTCCCCACCTTATTTTGAAAAGGGAAGTTACATTTTTTTTTCTTCTTTTCTAATTTTTTGGATTTTTGAGTTTAGATTTTCAGGGCAGCTTTATACGACTACCCAATCCACCCAAGACTCAAAAAGAACTTCAAGTTCTATGTATTTTGTGAAAAGTAATAGACTCACTAAGCGGTCGTTAAAACGGACTTTAGGTTTCTACGACCCTAGGTGACCTTAAGAGTTTCTGCCTAAAGGTTTATTTATTCAACTAGTAGCTTTCTCCCTACTTTTTTTATTTTTCATATGGGGTCAACACAATGGCAAACCTAGTGTATATCTCCCTGATTTATTCTACTTTCCCGCTTCTTCCCTAAGTATTTTGAGAATTATTTGTGCTTTTTTTGTGAGCTAGGCTCTGGACAATTGGTGTTGATGCGGCTAGATCGTGTTTTAATAGTTAATGCGTTGTAATATAGACGAACTTTTCGCGAAAACAAATAAAGATTTATAACTCGAAAATCGGAGTATCCAAGGTCGAACATAGGGAGCAATCTAAGTACTTTCAAAACTTGAGAACACAACTTTTTAAATGAAAATAAGTGACTAGTTCAATGAGAGTTATAAAAGAAATTACTCAAAGAAAATAAAAAATGGATGTCTGATACGATATCAGACATCTTAAAATAAAGCTCCTTTTCTTCCTTGATGCTTCTGTTTCTCTCCCTCTATTTCTTTTCTTCCTGCGACCAAGGTCTGACTTTCTTCTTTCTTTTCTTTTCCTTTGCCTTCTTGAGTCTTCGTCTGCCCCTTGTCTTCTTCTTCTTCTTCAGTCTTCCTTGGTTCTATTCTTCTCTGCCTTGCCTCTCTTCTTCCTTTCCTTTCTTTCAGAGCCTCCTTCCTTCTTTCTTCTGTTTCCCCTTGGCGTTTCTTCTTCTCTGCCTTGCCTCTCTTGCCTTTCTTTTTTCCTTGGTAGAGCTTCCTTCCCTCGTTTCTTCTTCCTTTCTGCCTTGCCTTTCTTCCTTGGCAGAACCTCCTTTCTTCTTTCTTGCAGCGGCTAAGTCCCTGTGTCCTGCAATCACTACATACAGCAAAACCTACCCCTCTACCCACGCGTCTCTCTTTCTCTCTGTGTAAACCACTCTTAGCACGCTCTCCCAGAGCCGGTTAAACAGGTCGGATCACGCGCCTGTGACCAAGCGCACCGGCGTGAGGGTGGTGCGCGAGGTGTGCTCAGGACAGGGTCGGGTTGGGTCACGCCAGATCCATGAGGTGAAACCACGGACGAGGCGCAGTGATATGGGTAAGGGACCTCACCCCAAGTGTGACTGGAGGCGAAGAGCGTATATGACAAAAACAATTTAAAGGGTGTGCGTGCGTCGTGGCTTACCGATGTGGGACTAAAGCCCACTTCTTTCCTTCGCGCCCCCGCAGCTGATCGCGCCTTCAATTCCTCAGCTGTAGGCTCTGTTGGCTTCACTTACTGGGTCATCTCCCTTCGCACGACCATCCCAAATTCGCAGCACCTGGAGCCCTGATGTCCTGAGGCCTGGAGTGAGCGTAGAGCTTCGTCGAGTTGACGTCAATGGCGGCCGGAGTGTGGAATCTGTCAGACACGAAAATGGCTTCGCGGCCTAATCAGATCACCGAGAGACCTTTGCCGTGTCACGGCGAAGGTGATGAGCTATGTGGCAGGCCGCGGGTCGGCCTAGGCGTGAGTGCCTAAGTCGCTCTGTGGTCGGACGAGTGGGTGTGTTTGGGGGGTTGCTGTGGTTGTGTGGCGGGGCTGTGGATGAGTGGAGGGTGCTCAGTGAGATGAGGCGGAGGTTTTGTGATGGTCGGCGAGACGTGTGGGGCTGCGAAGCGACGAGAGCGTCTCGCCGGAGGGTGGCCGGAGATGAGGAAGGTGGCGGTGGACAGGAACGGTCGAGGGTCGATTGAGTGAAATAAAGTAAGGAAATGAAAAAGGGGAAGATGGGGGACTTGTCTGGATTGTTGGGAGAGAAAGGGGGCAGCGGAGTCAGACGACTCGGTGTTGCCATCGTCGGAGAAGATAACCCTGAGGGAGATAACGGTGATGAGGAGGAGGTCGGGGAAACGTGCGCTTGGTGCGGTGCGACGCGGGAAGATGAGGTGAAGTAGACTCTGCTGCTGGTATGGCAGCAGAGCGAAGAGGAGGAGAGGTAATCGCCGGAGCTTGCGGGTTTCTTGGCAGGAGAGAGGAGAGAAGAAATTTGGAGGATTCTATCGCCAAGACAAGCCTGAGAGATCTTGCAGAGGGTCGGAGGTCTTTTTATAGGTGCTGGCCGAGCTTTCTGGTGCGTGGAGGGTAAGCTTTTGGCCATCGTTGTCTCGCCGGAGAAGGAAGGTGGTTGGGATCCAAATCTCTCGTGCGTTCGCACGAGAGTTTGGAAAGGAATCAGAGATCAAGATCGGGCTTAGATGGAAGGGGATTCCTCAGAGAATCTCCCTTTCAATTCTAGGAGGAGATCTTTGAGGGATCTGAGCGTATCCTCCCTGTCAACCTCGCCGGAGAAGGATTCTGCCCCAATAATGGCGGAAGGACTTGACTGTAAGATTGGCGAGAAAGCTAGGTGGGTTTATGTGATGGTTATCAAAAGATAGGGATCAAAATGTGATTGGGTGTACTAAATTTCAAAGTAGGTTAAGATGACCTCCCCTTAGGTCCAAATTTTGGTAAAAACCTAATTTTGACCTAAGGAATCTAATGGTGAAGTTGGATTTAAGGTTTGACCACGTTTAACAGGATACTTTGCGTAAAAACCCAAATTAGGTCAATTGATGAGCTAGGACCCTAATCTAGGTCAAACTAGGTTCCAAAGGCCAATTTGAATGTTCTAAACCCTAGGGGATATTTTTCCATGATTTTTAGAGGGTTTACTTGATTTTTATCCTGACCGAAACCTTGTTGAATTAAGCGAGTTCGTTTTAGGGTTACCAAATGTCATTTAATTCCTAGATTGCACATGAACCCAGTTCTGATTGATTCAACCCACTTTTTATCTCATTTAGACCATTTGACCTATGCTCTGTCTCTGAGAAATTCCGTTTATGTACTGCAATGGTAAAATTGCAGTTTTAACCTTTATTTCATGTTTTCTTCTCAGAACACTTATTCCTCCAATTAAGCCCTCTTCTAAGTCATGTAGGAGCTTTTATTCTCTTTATTAGGTCAAAATGGGCTAATTATGGCTCATGATGAGGCTCTCATCAATTAGTCAATGAGCTGTTACCTACAACAACTTGGCAACTATACTCATGCAGTGAAGTGTGACTTCTTTATTTTTCTCCCTTTCTATTATTTTTTTATTTTTATTATTTTATTAGTTTTGAGTATGTATTTTTTCCAGAGTAGGTGACTTCCCTGATCTAAGATTTACCTAAATACAGTAGAAAGAGTATGGTTATGTAGTTGAGCTCTAGACAATCAACCAATGGGTTGTTACCCATGACAACTGATGAGAACCTCGTCATAAACCCTAATATAGCACCATCTAACCTAGATTTGCAATAAAAAGCTCCTACATAACTTATAGAAAGGCTCGACTCAGAGAATTCTGAGTTTATGAAGAAAATAGGAACTAAGGGGTAAAAATGCAATTTCACCAACACAATCTGTAAAAAGGGTAACTTAGGGTCAAAACATAGGTCAAACTAACCTAATAAGAAGGAAAGTGGGATGAGTTGATCCAACTAGGGCTGCAGCAACTCCAAGGAATTAAATGACATCCTGTAACCCTAAAACAAATCCACTTCAATTCACGAGGTTCGAGGTAAATTAAAAATCGATTAAACCCTCTAAAATTCATAGAAAAATAATCTCTAGGGTTTATAACCTTCAATTTTACCTTGGAAACCCATTTTGACCTACATTGAGAACCATGCCCAATTAATGATATAATTTGGTTTTTTTCCTAAATTGACTAGTTAAACAAGCTATGATCTAGAAATAAAATTCACCATTAGAATCCTTAGGTCATATTTAGTCATGTATAAAAACTTGAGCCTAAGAAGAGACCTTTTTGACCAACTTTGCATTTTGGTCCTCATCTATTACTTTTTGACCCTCAACTTTTGAAACCCTCACATTTTGGCCCCTAAGTCTTCATCGTTCTTTGCAGTTAGGTCCTCCCTACAAAACCCTGAGCAGTCGCGGAGCATGACGCCGCGCAGGGTGAGGGAGGACCTCTGCCCTTTCAACGAGGTGTTCCCTGCGACGTCTGCTGTCGCAGGGACACCTCCATGATCTCTGTAGCAGCCCATACCTTCCGTGCGAACGCACGGAAGGTATGGGTCCCTACTCCGGCCGTCCTCTGGGGAGGGAGGCACGTCGCCTCCCTCCGCCCACCTCTCCGCTTTCACCAGTATAAAAGCCACCTCCGCCTGCAGAAGAGGGCAGCTCTGTCCTGATGGAGAAATACCCTCTTTTTCAATCTCTTCCCACTCCGGCAGAAGCCCACCAGCTCCGGCGGTTCTTCCTCCCCCTCCTCGTCGCTCTGCTGCAATACCAGCAGCAGAGCCGCCTTCGCCCGCTCTTCCCGCATTGCGCCGTACCCAGCGCGCTCTTCTACTCTCTCCTCGCCGCCGCCCTCTCTCTCTGGGCATCTTCTTCTCTGGCGATAGTCGATACGGCTGCCGCCCTGCTCCGGCCCCCTTCGTCTCTACAACTAGGTCAGAACTTCTCCCCACCTCCCCCTCTTTCTTTTCCTCACTATTTTACATTCAATTAAGCCCTCGACCACTCCTGACCACCGTCACCCCCTTCGTCTCCGGCTACCCTCCGGCGAGATGCCCCCATCGCTCCACAGCCCCACACGCCTCGCCGACCCTCACAGAACCTCCGCCTCACCACACTGAGCAACCTCCGCCCACCCATTACCGCTCCACACCCCCACCACACTCCATCGAACAGACCCATTTTTCCGGTCATTGTCCGACCTAGCCCCACCACCAGACGCCGTCCCATGACCTGCCCCACCCCGCACCACCTTCGCCGTGCCACGGCGAAGGTCCCCCGCTTGTTTGATTAGGCCGAAGGGCCGTGTTTCTGTCTATCAGGTCCGCTGCTCCAGCCGCCATTAACGACGACTGAAGCAGCTTCGAGGCAAGCTCCAGGCCCTGTAGCCCCAGATTTCCAGGTGCTGCAGGTTGGGGCGAAGTCCGCGAAGACTCCTGCCTCGTCAGTTGGCACCGACACCAGCTGCAGCTGATCAGAGGGCGAGGTGGAGTCGTCCTGCGGGCGCGCGCGAAGACAGCACAGAAGATAATCCCACATCGTGGGATTTTGAAGCCGCACCTGCGCATAAATTGTAAAAGTGATTAAGGCTTATCGCCTCAGTCACATGGGGTGAGGTCCCTCTCACCCGCTTACTTGGCCTCGTCCGCGACCCCCCCCCCCCCCGCGGACTTGGCCTGACCCGTATACCCAACCTGCACTCCTCGCCCACCACCGCACGCTGGTGGGCCTGGACTCGGGCGCGAACCCGTACCCGAATACCTGGCTCTGGGACAACGATCCTACGAGCGAAGTCTGAGAGAGAGAGACGCGGGGGAGGGTAGGGTTAGGTTTTTGCTCTAACCAGGCTATGTGAGTGTGCAAGCAGACGAAGAAGAAGGATAAAAAGAAGACCGCAGAAGTGGAAGGAGAAGAAAAATACGGAAGAAGCAGCCAAAGCCTTGGCTGCTCGAAGCAAAGCAGAAGAAGAAGAAGGACTGCAAAAAGAAGAAGAAGGAAGAAGCAGAAGAGGGAGCATCAAGGGAGCACTGTAGCAGATGCTACTTAAGTCGTCTGATTGAGAAATCAGACGACGCTCTGAAGAAAAAGACAAAGAGATGAAGAAGAAGAAGAAAGACTGCAAGAAAGAAAGAAGAGAAGAAGAAAAAGACAAGAGACCAATCTCTCTCTCTCTCTCTCTCTTATTTTTGTAACAGAAACATTGCACTTCTAGAATTATAAGTTTGCTCCCTGAGTTTGACCTCGGGAAACCTTTTATTTCCGAGTAAAATTGTAATAGTGGCAATGACTAACTGTACTACAACGCCATTTCTATAACAAACAACAAAACCTAGTCATAACAGCCACTATTTCATTAGCGCCGTTGCCGGGGAGCAACGGATATTCTAGAAGTTATAAAATTTCTAAGTTTCTAATAATCTCTCTCTTTTGTGCAGGTACAGAAAGAAAAAAAGATGCAGCCGCACCGCAGCCACTCCAAGGACAGGTAACTCCCTATTAAACCCTAAAATTTTTAAAGAGGAAAAAGAAAGAAAAAAATAGGTATAACTTGTCTTTTATACGTAGTAATAGCTGCATATTCTCAAAAACTATTATTCCTGCACACAATATTAAAGGTAATTAAGGGCTAACACTTTCTTGCTTGAGCCTTAATTACCCAGCAAAGAATTAACTGGACCAAGTAGAGCCAACATAAGGTCAAACATTAGGATTTCAGAGACACACCCCTTAATCAAGAATTGAGGAAATCCAAAAGAGGTGTGCCCAAGCCATTGATTGAAAATACCTAACAAGAAAAACCCTAAACAAATTGGCTCTCTAAACACTTGAACCCTAAAAAGAAACAAGGCCTAAATTCTCAAGGGACCCACTAGGTGAAGTTGACCCCTAGGGTCAACCAACCTTCAAATTAGGCCACCTTGTTCACAAAAACACCTAAGAGTTCAAGTGAAACCTTAAGCACCTTGATCTTAAAGTAAAAGAGGTAGACTTAAGAGGTCAAGATTTCCATTCTGGTCTACCTGGAACCGCAGTGACAAGAGAGGTCGGGTGGGGGAAACCCTGTAACCCGTGGGGACGCTCTACCGTGTAGGGGTCTTCGCGGGACTCACCCTCTCTGGCTGCCCAGGTAATTCTCAGGTGGACGATCTTTCTGATCAAGGGGTCCATCTACCCCGCACCTCTATAGTCACCCAGCACATTTTTTTGGGTGTCTTGATTGGGTCCAGCACCTTCTAAACTCTTCTATTCCAACAGTGCATGAACGGTAGGAGATCCTTAAGACCACCCTTAAGATCTCCTTTAGGAATTCACTCTCGTCAAGGCCAAGCCTCGACGCCCGTGTTTGCACAGCAACCCTACCCCATCATTCTCTCATCTGATTCTGAACCAAGCTCTTGTTCTTCCCCCATCATGGCTCAGCCTATTGAGGAAGAAAACAATCTGGAGCACCAGCTCTAGCTACTCAATGACCTCTTCCAAAACTTTGTGCACCCACCGCAGCGTCCTATGATGCGGGACCATTATAATCCTGCTGCGGTGGCCATCGAGCCTCGAGTCAGAATCCCGACTGGAGGACCTGATTCCGAATTGAAGCCCAACATGATTCATGCTATACCTAAATTCCATGGGCTTAATTCCGAAGATCCCTTCCAGCACATCAAATAGCTAAAGCATCTGGCCCAAACTTTTGGGTCAGATGCACAAAATCGGGATATTCTTCTCATGAAGATGTTCTCCTTTTCTCTTATGGACAAGGCCGCCCATTGGTATCAAACTCAGACCCGGACGATCAACACTTGGGAAGAACTTCAGTCCGAGTTTTTGAAAAAGTTCTTTCCCGTTGGTCGGACCAACGCCTTGCGCCATCAGATTACGCACTTCACTCAACAAACAGGGGAACCTCTCCATGAGGCATGGGATCGTTTTTAGGATCTCATGAGAAAGTGCCCCCATCACGGAGTTCCTAAATGGGAACAGGTCCAATCTTTTTACCAGGGACTCTGTGAGGACATCCGTCTTTTCGTCAATGCAACCTGCGGAGGAAATATCATGGGTCAACATGAGGACATCGTATGGGAGGTTCTCGAAAACATGTGTGAGAACTCCATCAACAATGACTCCATGGGATTATTCGACAGGACGAATACCCAGGCATCGACGAATCTTAGGGGAGCACATGAGACGCAGGGCTTGTCAGCATCAGTCGACCTAGAATTAATGGCCAGTCGATTGGACAAGGTCTCGATCATTGAAAAGAAGGTAGATGAGCTGACTCAGCACCTGCAGCGAGCCACCTCTGCGCATAACCCCTTTGCACAACCTCCTTCCACAAGGGAAACTGTGCAAAACATTCTCCATCGATCTTCTCCTAGGATGGATCCATATCCGCCATCTGATTCTCTGACCGGAGGTCCATCCGATCCTTTCTACCCCAGCCCGGGGAATTCCATTCCCCCTTTCTCTGACTCTCTGGAGGTTCCTCAGACCTGCAAGGACCTCAACGCCATCCATAACGATCCATTCTCCAACACCTATAACCCTGGATGGTGAAACCATCCCAACTTTCAGTGGGTGGGAAATTCCCAAACCCAAAGACCACCCTTTCAGCCCCGCCCACAACCCACTCATCCTTACTAGCTGCCTCAGCCTCGGCCCAACCCCACTTATCCATCAGGGCCAAATCAAGATCAAATGTCCCTTATCCTTCAGACTTTGGATGACATTCAGAGAACGAATGCGGCTATCCAAAAACAACACAAGGACGAGCTTACTGAGGTCCGAAATCAATTGGCCCAGTTGGCAAACTCTCGCCAACCAGGCACTCTTCCTTCCCATCCTCTTCCTAACCCGAATAACGTGCCAACCCAGTGGTGTGTTGTGAACCTAAACCCGGGCCAAGCCCATATGATTTATCAGGCCCCCTCTGTTCCTTCACCCGACGGGATGGAGGCCTCCACTTCTTTTGCAGGCTACCAGCAGCAACCCATCTTACCCAATCCCAACCAAAATCAGGCAGGACTTAATTCCATAACAACCCGCAGTGGTAAGGAAACCCAAGATCCACCTCATCCAAACCACTCCAAGCCTGGTAGTGATCCCAAGCCTAGGACGGTAATCCAGGATGTTCCTACCCCTATCCCAGATCCAAGACCTAGACCTATCCTAGAAGAACCAACCAAGATCCCGTTTCCCGAGGCCTTGACCAAGGGAAAGAAGACTACCAAGCCTGTAGCACCTGAGGAGGACCTGGTCAAGCTCTTTGAGCAGGTCCACATAAACATCCCCTTGATGGATGAAATCCGCCACATACTGGCTTACGCACGATTCTTAAAAAATGTGTGTACACCCTAGCGTAAGCCGCGAACCAAGAGTGGGAGTCCAATTGTTTTGTCAGAGCAAGCCAGCTCTGTAATCCTAAGCAGACTCCCACCCAAGGCTAAAGATCCTGGTACTCCCCTGATTTCCTGCAAGATAGGTGATACCCAATTTGATAGAGCCTTGCTAGACTTGGGTGCATCCATAAATCTGATACCCACATCCTTACTTGACTATCTAGAAGAATCTGAGCTAAAACCAACCGAGGTGACATTAAAATTAGCAGATCGATCTATAAAGTCACCAAAAGGGATTCTCGAGGATGTTATTGTGAAGATACGGGATTTCTACTTTCCTGTAGACTTCATAGTCTTAGGCATGGACGTACTTGAAAACCCTAGGGATACACCAATCATTTTAGGGAGACCTTTCTTGGCTACTGCTAGAGCCAACATTAGCTGTGAGGAGGGCCAAATAGAGCTCAAATTTAGGAATCAAACCCTGAAAATTGATATATTTAAGGCCCAACAAGGAATCAATTGCGGTGTCATCGAACAGATTTGTGACATTAGGGCTTTGGTTGATGAAATACACTTCCAGAATGACCTGATTATACCTCATCAACCACAGAAAGATCTTGACCCGCAAATAGAGGAGTCAAATCCAGATATAAACAACCCAGTAACTTCTACCCTTGAACCTCACGTCTATACTGAACCACCGCTGCTGCTGATAACCCTATCCTCGAGTTGAAGCCCCTTCCTGCTCACTTGAAATACATCTTTTTGGGTTCTAATCAGACCCTTCCTGTGATCATCAATTCCAACGTCAATCCCGAACAGGAATCCCGTCTGATTACTGTCCTCCAGCAACATCGCAGAGCCATCGGGTGGACTCTCGATGATTTGACTGGAATAAGTCCCTCTTATTGTACTCATCATATGTATTCAGAAGAGGGCGCACGACCTTCTCGTGAAATGCAGAGACGCTTGAACCCTAATCTGCAGGAGGTCGTGAAAAAGGAGATCATCAAGTGGTTAGATGCCAAAATCATCTACCCGATCTCCGATAGTCGTTGGGTGAGCCCAATTCAGGTTGTGCCTAAGAAGGCAGGACTCACCACTATAATGACTGAGATCGGAGAAGTCATTCCTACCCAATTAGCCAACACGTGAAGAGTCTGTATAGATTACCACTGACTCAATTCCTCCACGAAGAAGGATCATTTCCCACTACCTTTCATAGATCAAATTCTTGAGAAATTAGCGGGAAATAGGTTCTTCTGCTTTCTTGACGGGTACTCCGGTTACAACCAGGTGGCAATCCATCCTGAGGACCAAGAAAAGACCACGTTCACCTGCCCCTTCGGAACATACGCGTTTCAAAGGATGCCTTTCGGTCTTTGTAATGCACCAGCTACTTTTCAGCGGTGCATGCTTGCCATATTCTCAGATATGGTAGGTGACTATCTGGAAGCCTTCATGGATGACTTTTCAGTTTTTGGAGCATCATTTGACGATTGCCTCCAGCACTTGGTCCAGATACTCAGGCGATGCATCGATGTGAATTTGGTTCTTTCCTGGGAAAAGAGCCATTTCATGGTGCCTGAGGGAATTGTCCTGGGACACTTGATTTCAGAAAAAGGCATCCAAGTGGATCGAGCTAAGGTTGATCTGATCTCTCGCCTTCCTATGCCTAGCTCGATCAGGGACATCCGTTCTTTTCTGGGGCACGTCGGTTTTTACTGTCGTTTCATTCCTGATTTCTCAAAAATCGCGCGCCCCTTGACTTCTCTTCTCTCTAAGGATGTACCCTTTGAAATCTCCAAGGAATGCACAACAGCCTTTGAAAACCTTCGTGATCGAGTCACCCAGGCACCTATCCTACAATCCTCTGACTGGTCTCAACCCTTTGAGATCATGTGCGATGCGTCTGATTTCGCTGTAGGAGCGGTCCTAGGGCAGAAAGCTAACGGGAAACCCGTGGTCATCTACTACGCCAGCAAGATACTTGATGAGGCTTAGCGTAACTATACGGTTACTGAGAAAGAGCTGCTAGCCGTAGTATTTGCCCTGGAAAAGTTCCGATCGTATCTCCTGGGTTCCCATGTCATCATCTACTTGGATCACACGGCTGTAAGGCATCTCCTTGCCAAGAAGGACGTGAAGCCCCGACTAATTCGTTGGATCTTGCTGTTGCAAGAATTCGATCTTGAGATTCTCGACAAGGTGGGAAGGCAGAATGTGGTAGCCGACCATCTGTCCCGTCTTCCTTCTAAGATTATCAACCCTTCCAGACCCATCACAGAACATTTTCCTGATGAGCACCTACTGACTATAGGTACTAGACTTCCATGGTTTGGTGATATAGTAAACTACTTAGCATCTCATCAGATCCCGTCTGATTGGCCGAAGGCCAAGAAAGACAAATTGCGTTCTGATGCTAAGTATTACATCTGGGAAGACCCGTACCTTTTCCGCATAGGTGCTGATCAAGTCATCCGGAGATGTGTCCCGGAGGAGGAAATCAGCAATATCCTCTCTTTCTGCCATGACCAGGCATGCGGTGGCCATTTCTCTGGGCATAAAACCGCATCAAAAGTCCTCCAGTGTGGCTTTTACTGGCCCACGCTGTTCAAAGACGCATACAGTCACTGCAAGGCATGCAGTCGTTGCCAGACTTTGGGCAACATGAGCCGTCGCGACATGATGCCTTTGCAGCCGATTCTCGTATGTGAAATCTTTGATGTTTGGGGGATTGATTTTATGAGCTCCTTTCCTACTTTGGATGGTTTCGAATACATTCTGCTTGCTGTGGACTACGAGTCCAAATGGATCGAAGCCATACCGACCCGAACCTGTGATCACAAAATTGTTCTCAAATTCATTCATCAAAACATTTTCTCAAGGTTCGGGATTCCCCGTGCTATAATCTCTGATGGGGGGACCCATTTCACAAACGCTCAGTTTAGGTCACTGATGACCAAATATGGGGTGTCTCACCGAATCTCTACTCCTTACCACCCCCAAACTAATGGTCTAGCTGAGTTGTCAAATCGGGAGATCAAGAAAATTCTATAGGTTACTGTTCGGCCTGACAGGAAGGACTGGTCGTCCCGACTTCCGGAAGCATTGTGGGCCTATAGGACCACCCACAAAACCCAATTAGGCATGTCTCCCTTTAGACTGGTGTACGAAAATGCGTGTCACCTTCCCGTAGAACTGGAGCATAAAGCCTATTGGGCAGTACGGAATTGTAATCTAGATCTTTCGAAGGCTGGAACCCACAGAAAACTTCAAATCAGCGAGATTGATGAATTACGCCTAGACGCGTATGAGAACTCGTAAATCTACAAGGAGCGGGTTAAAGCCTTCCATGACAAGTATATCTCGAGAAAGATCTCTCATCCTGGTCAGAAGGTCCTACTCTTTGATGCCCGACTCAAACTTTTCCCGGGAAAGCTGTGATCCAAGTGGGTCGGACCATATTTAGTCCGACCGATTTTTGGAAATGGAGCCATCGAAATCAGTCCGCTCAGCCACGATTCCGAACCTTTCATCGTGAACGGTCAGAGACTCAAGCTGTTCATTGATGTGACTTCTACTAATTTGGCTGAATCATCTTATATCCTCCATTCCCCTTAAGCTTATTGTGCCCAGCCGATGGCGTAAAACTCACCGCTTAACGGGAGGCAACCCGTCATTTTCTTGAAAATCTAAAACCTTTTTCACACCTTTGTGCACTTAAGGTTCGCCCTTATAGGCAGTCGACTCGACCTTAGATGCTTGCATCTGAGATTAGAAATTGTCCGCAAAATTCATCTCGACCCATTCACTCATCCAAACTTCTGTCTTAAGGATTGAACTAAGTAAATAAAAAACCCCCTAAGTCACAATGAGGACATTGCAAACCTTAGGCATGGGGGGGAGGTATAAAAGTGCAAAACTTGTAAGAAAAGGTTTTAAACAAAAAATTCACATATGCCAAAAACACCATAAAAATTAAAAAAGAAATTCAAAAAAAAAAAAGAGAATAAAGGAATAAGAGGAGAAAGGAAATTTTGTGGGAGAAGGAAAGGAAACAAAATGAAAAAGGAGCACAAAAATGAAAGAAAAGAGTGATAGTCATTAGTAAGAAACTAAGGGATTGACCTAAGCTCTAGACCTTATTCAAGAAAAGAAATGAAAAGTGCATGGTGAGATTAGTAAGAACGCAAACTTTAGGCATTCTTGGATACTCTTAGTATCCATTAAGATCTAGACATTCTTCAAGAGGTTGAGGAAAATGAAAAGCTTAAGTATTAGGTCCAAGGCTTAGGGAGTATTTGACCTCATTAACTAACTTCTGGTTTATGGGACTCAGTAACCTAAGCACCCCAACCTCACACACAGCCTGGTTCAGTAAGCGTAAAAATCAAAATCACGCAGAAGCGTCACAAAATTCTGAAAAATACACCTAGAATAGGAGCGGCCGATCAACACAAGTTGATTTGGACAAGTTCCCAGCGCGGAGAGGCGGGAAATCCCCTCGAAGACGCGTAACAAAATATTATCTCCTCGGTGCTTGTCTCTTAGGATATTTATATATCCTACTGGGGGCATGTAAGCACCCTGCTGGTTCAGATTCCATGGATGGCATTATCACGAAGTATCAATTGCAAGGGTCTGGATTCGGCGACGGAACACCATGGATGGGATTATCTCGAAATCTCAATAGCCAGGGTTCCGGGGGTTGCCATGGGCGGTGTTATCTCGAAGCATCGATTGCCAGGAACCCTTGAGGATTGATGATGGGAGAAAGGAATCTGATACAGACCGTGTTGAAAAGCCAATCCTAAGCTAGAACTAAAAAGAAAAGGAGAGAGAAAACTCTCCAAACAGAAAAACTTTCTATCTCTCTCTCTTACAAAACGCACTGCGAACTGAACCAGGGCTAAAATCATTTCAAGCACGGGTGCTTTAACCACAAAGTCCAATAGACCTTAGGTTAGTTCTTCTGGGCCTTAAAAACCTTTGCCAAAGACTGAGGCTAGACAGATCTGGATCTTGATTGGTACTAGAGTACCTTTTAGGCCTATGGTCAGTATTCTAACCTAATCTAAGTTCAAATGAAAAAGCTTTTATCTGAAGTCATTAAAAACATCATGGTCTAGAACAAAGGTTAAAACCTTAAGTTTCTGCTAAGGGACTAGCAAAAGCTAGGCATGGGTGTATGATGAGAACCTCGCCATAAACCCTAAACTAGCACCATCTAACCTATATTTGCAAGAAAAAGCTCCTACATAACTTATAAAAAGGCTTGACTCAGAGAATTCTGAGTTTGTGAAGAAAATAGGAACTAAGGGGTAAAAATAAAATTTCACCAACACAATCTGTAAACAGGATAACTTAGGGTCAAAACATAGGTCAAACTAACCTAATAAGAAGGAAAGTGGGATGAGTTGATCCAACTAGGGCTGCAGCAACTCCAAGGAATTAAATGACATCCTGTAACCCTAAAACAAATCCACTTCAATTCACGAGGTTCGAGGTAAAGTAAAAATCTACTAAATCCTCTAAAATTTATAAAAAAATAATCTATAGGGCTTAGAACCTTCAATTTGGCCTTGGAAACCCATTTTAACCTACATTGAGAACCATGCCCAATTAATGATATAATTTGGTTTTTTTCATAAATTGACTAGTCAAACAAGGTCTGATCTAGAAATAAAGTTCACCATTAGAATCCTTAGGTCCTATTTAGTTATGTATAAAAACTTGAGCCTAAGAAGAGACCTTTTTGACCAACTTTGCATTTTGGTCCTCATCTATTACTTTTTGACCCTCAACTTTTGAAACCCTCGCATTTTGGACCCTAAGTCTTCATCGTTCTTTGCATTTAGGTCCTCCCTACAAAACCCTGAGCAATCTCGGAGCATGGCGCCGCGCAGGATGAGGGAGGACCTCTGCCCTTTCAACGAGGTGTTCCCTGCGACGTCTGCTGTCGCAGGGACACCTCCATGATCTCTGTAGCAGCCCATACCTTCCGTGCGAACGCACGGAAGGTATGGGTCCCTACTCCGTCCGTCCTCTGGCGAGGGAGGCACGTCGCCTCCCTCCGCCCACCTCTCCGCTTTCACCTCTATAAAAGCCACCTCCGCCTGCAGAAGAAGAGGGCAGCTCTGTCCTGACGGAGAAACACCCTTTTTTCAATCTCTTCCCACTCTGGCAGAAGCCCACCGCTCCGACGGTTCTTCCTCCCCCTCCTCGTCGCTCTGCTGCAATACCAGCAGCAGAGCTGCCTTCGCCCGCTCTTCCCGCATTGCGCCATACCTAGCACGCGCTCTTCTGCTCTCTCCTCGCCGCCGCCCTCTTTCTTTGGGCATCTTCTTCTCCGGCGACAGTCGATACGGCTGCAGCCCTACTCTGGCCCCCTTCGTCTCTACAACTAGGTCAGAACTTCTCCCCACCTCCCCCTCTTTCTTTTCCTCACTATTTTACATTCAATTAAGCCCTCGACCACTCCTGACCACTGTCACCGCCTTCGTCTCCGGCTACCCTCCGGCGAGACGCCCCCATCGCTTCACAGCCCCACACGCCTCGCCGACCCTCACAGAACCTCCGCCTCACCACACTGAGCAACCTCCGCTCACCCATTACCGCTCCACACCCCCACCACACTCCACCGAACAGACCCATTTTTCCGGTCGTTGTCCGACATAGCCCCGCCACCAGACGCCGTCCCACGACCTGCCCCACCCCGCACCACCTTCGCCGTGCCACGGCGAAGGTCCCCCGCTTGTTTGATTAGGCCAAAGGGCCGTGTTTCTGTCTATCAGGTCCGCTGCTCCAGCCGCCATTAACGACGACTGAAGTAGCTTCGAGGCAAGCTCCAAGCCCTGCAGCCCCAGATTTCCAAGTGCTGCAGGTTGGGGCGAAGTCCGCGAAGACTCCTGCCTCGTCAGTTGGCACCGACACCAGCTACAGTTGATCAGAGGGCGAGGTGGAGTCGTCCTGCGGGCGCGCGCGAAGACAACACAGAAGATAATCCCACATTGTGGGATTTCGAAGCCGCACCTGCGCATAAATTGTAAAAGTGATTAAGGCTTATCGCCTTAGTCACATGGGGTGAGGTCCCTCTCACCCGCTTACTTGGCCTCGTCCGTGACCCCCCCCCCCCCCCCCCCCCCTGCGGACTTGGCCTGACCCGTATACCCGACCTGCACTCCTCGCCCACCACCGCACGCTGGTGGGCCTGGACTCGGGCGCGAACCCGTACCCGAATACCCGGCTCTGGGACAGCGATCCTACGAGCGAAGTCTGAGAGAGAGAGACGCGGGGGAGGGTAGGGTTAGGTTTTTGCTCTAACCAGGCTATGTGAGTGTGCAGGCAGACGAAGAAGAAGGATAAAAAGAAGACCGCAGAAGAGGAAGGAGAAGAAAAATAAGGAAGAAGCAGCCAAAGCCTTGGCTGCTCGAAGCAAAGTAGAAGAAGAAGAAGGACTGCAAAAAGAAGAAGAAGGAAGAAGCAGAAGAGGGAGCATCAAGGGAGCACTGTAGCAGATGCTACTTAAGTCATCTGATTGAGAAATCAGACGACGCTCTAAGGAAAAAGACAAAGAGAAGAAAAAGAGGAAGAAGAAAGACTGCAAGAAAGAAAGAAGAGAAGAAGAAAAAGCCAAGAGACCAATCTCTCTCTCTCTCTCTCTTATTTTTGTAACAGAAACATTGTACTTCTAGAATTATAAGTTTGCTCCCTGAGTTCGACCTCGGGAAACCTTTTATTTCCGAGTAAAATTGTAATAGTGGCAATGACTAACTGTACTACAATGCCATTTCTATAACAAACAACAAAACCTAGCCATAACAGCCACTATTTCAACAACTTGCCAGCCATATTACCATAGAAAGTTCATTAGCTGCCTAATTTCCATAAAAATCTCCAAAAAGTGAGTCAGTGCAAAAAATGTGTAGATTCTTTGACTCAAAGTCCCCTCAAATCAGAAGATCGGTTGATAAGTCGTCTACTTATCACTCTAATTTATTAGCCAAATTAAAGTAAAATTAACGTGGTGAGGACTTAAGACCAAGTCCACATTTTAGTGGACTCCCAGGCTAATTAAGCTTGCAGACTTGAAGAGTCTAAGTGTTTATGTCCTAAATTATCGTTTCCTAAAATTAACAACTCCTAAGGCCTAAGTTCTCTTCTCTTAATTCTATTTTTTTTTTCTTTTTAAATTTTTTATTTTTTTAAAATAAAATAAAATAAATTCCACGGAGTTAATAAAATAATCTCAGGATTAAGTATCCAACCCCCTTGCCTAAATGATTAAATGCCCTTATTGTAAAAATAAAGACATGAAAAGGGTGGAATAAGCATAGTATCACCTGAATTTCGTGAACATCTGGTTGGCTCCACAGAGAAGGTGGAGTATATACAGGTGCTAAGTTTATTGCCTTTAGCTAGGCATAATATACAAACAAGGAAGAAATTAAGAATTCATAAGTACGGGTCAAGATCAAAATAAAAATATTGATCTCAGGACCTGCCAGCAGGTGTCCACAGATGTGGACCATGTTTTGGTGCAGACCCATGCTCCAGGGTCATGTGGTTCTAAGGCTTTGGATGAAAATCACTCAGAATCGGAGATTGTTGTGCTTGCGGGGTTGAGCCTGTGGCTTTGTAGTGTGCAACCCAAGTCTAAAATGGCGGACAATAGGTAGATTTGGTTCACTAGGTTCAAATGCCCACTTAGGGTCGGCTTAAAAAGATAATCAATTAATTTGATCTTGGGTTGCACAGCCTCAAGGTTGAAAATATCATAAGGGTCCTGGTAGAAGGTAGGTGGTTTCAGGTCAATAGATACCCTTAAATCGAAAATTCCATTTCCCTTGGAATTCACTTCCAATAATTTAACTTCCAAACTACTCTCCTATAAAATCAAGTGTTTGGTTTCTAGGACCTCTAACATATTATTCACCCCATGTGATTTACCCATGTCCAAAAATTGTGACTGAATCATAATTGACTTAGGTACAATTATTTCAAAAATATCATCATTTAGTTCTTTGGGGTATGGTTGAGGAATGTGGCTACTGATTGAATCATCCAATAAATTTAGATTTGAATCCTCCATGTCAACCCTAGCCGAATCAAATTCCTCAATTATAGGCCCATCAAATGATTGGTCAGATTCCTTTGGCCTGTTTGTCTCACTAAAATTATCTTCCTTAAGCTCAAGTGAGACTTCACGAAGAAATTCTTCACCCTCAGAATCAAAGAATTCTTTATCCTCATTTATATATGTCTCAAATCATATATTTTTCCTTGGTCTATAGAGACATATTTTTCCTTTCTCCCTGGCTCGGGGATCTCGGGTGAGAAAATCACATCATCCTCAATGGGTTGCTCTAAACCAACCTAGTCATCCTTGGTCTCATAAAATGTGTCCCCCTCGACAGGTGCCTGAGCGGTGTCTGACATTAGCTCTCCTGAAGGGGGTTCATCCTGAGAATCATCCCAAGATTGGACTAGGGCAACCATGAATTTCATCCTCGATCTTGATAATTTCCCAACTAAAAACTCACCTGGGCTCTTATCCTCACTATGTTCGAGCTAATCAAATAACGAACTGTTCAGATCGTCAATTATTTGAATCAAGGGCTCCAATTCTTCATTGCGGGGTGTTGGCTGGGCTTTTAAAGATCGTATGGTGTTTCTCAAATTGGTCAACACCCTATCTTAGACTTGGTTCACCTAAACCGAGTGGTTCGATTCAGGATTAGGCGGGTTTGAGTTAAATTAAGGGGAGTCAAAGAATTGAGGTTCTTGGCATTCTCCCTGATAGTAGGTCGTTTCGGGTTGTTCAAAGAGAGGTGGTGACCTATGTTCAACATAATCCAGGGGAGGGTAGGTGTTATAATCATCATATCCTTCTTCATTGTAGATCAGGTTGGTTTGTTCATAAGAGGGCGGTGATCTATAATCAATGTAGCTTTAGGGAGGATAGTAATCATAATCATGATGTCCAGGGTTAGGTTTTGGACATTGTGGTCCGGAATCATATCCCCAATAAAAGTTATCTTGGCTAGGGGAAGGGTAGTCATAAGTTGGGTCGGGATAGTAATCATCTTGGGGATAAGTGGTGGTAGGAGGGTAGAATTGGAAATGTGTGTAGGATGTGGAAGGATACATGGTAAAGTACGAGGGAAAACAAAGGAGAGAAAGACGCCCTACAGTATAATCAATCAAACCTATCCTTCGATGGGTTGGCCTAAAGATCTATAGACTCTCAGAACTTGTCTTAAGATTATAAATGATTTAGTCTACTTTTGTTCGCTCAATCCAACTAGTTAGAGGGAGCGATTAGGGAGAAGGTTCTTTCCTTAGCTTTCGCTTAAGGTTCCTTTGATACCCCCCCAACTACGGTCATTTGACACTACTCTCCTAGCTAGAAATTAGATGGATTGGTATAAGCAGATTAATTGAAAATAATCTCAATCTGGGTCCCGAAGAAGGAATTAATACTGGAGGCCAATGTTTACTTAGTTTTAGTTAGGCTTGGGATGATTGTGCTCTTGGAATGTGATGGGCCCTTTAGATGAGTTGGTTCCTTAAAAATCAATTAATATGTGTGTGCATGCACAACCAGGGATTTCAAATAAGGTTTTGATAATGTGTCTTTTAGGGTTCGTCATTGTTTAGTAGCTTTTAGGGTTTAATCTTTAAGTGTATTCAATCAAGTTCAGGAAAACACTCCAAGTCTTGAAATCACAGGTGATGGTATATTCCTTTAAAACTCAAAAATAATGTGGAGTGCCTGGTTCAGTCCTAAAAATCAACCCTATGGGGTAAGCTACTGACGAATCACTTTTATCTTAAGTAGTGCAGCCTAAACAACTCAATCAATTAGCTTGTTGCATCACTTAGTTAAGTTACACAATAATGTTTAACCTATTCAAATTTTCTACTCACTTATTTGTGAGTTGAGTTAACGTGTATCGGATCCACAAGTCAAATTCTGGTTAAGTGGTAGAATCAATATAGAGTGGTACACCTTAGGTCGAGAGTTGAGAGTGTAAATGTGTGTAACTTTCAATAAATCCACAATCAAATATCCTCTTCTTTCTTTTTTTTTATATATTGGGGTGAGATGAGGTGAAGTGACAATCAAACAACCAATTTCTAACCTAGAGTTTATACAAGCACCTAAGTTGATTTGGATTTTGATGAGAGACTCATCATGAGCCTAATTAGCTCATTTTAACCTAATAAAGAGAATAAAAGCTCCTGCATAACTTAGAAGAGGGCTTAATTGGAGGAATAAGTGTTTTGAGAAGAAAATATGAAATAAAGGTTAAAACTATAATTTTACCATTGTAGTACATAAATGGGATTTCTCAGAGACAAAACATAGGTCAAATGGTCTAAATAAGGTAAAAAGTGGGTTGATTCAATCAGAAATGAGTTCATGTGCAATCCAGGAATTAAATGACATCTGGTAACCCTAAAACAGACTCGCTTAATTTAACAAGGTTTCGATCAGGATAAAAATCAAGTAAACCCTCTAAAAATCATGAAAAAATATCCCCTAGGATTTAGAACATTCAATTTGGCCTTTGGAACCTAGTTTGACCTAGATTAGGGTCCTAGCTTATCAATTGACCTAATTTGGGTTTTAACGTAAAATGTCCAGTCAAATGTGATCAAACCTAAAATCCAACTTCACCATTAGATTCCTTAGGTCCAAATTAGGTTTGTACCAAAATTTGGACCTAAGGAGAGGTCATCTTGACCTACTTTGCAATTTAGTACACCCAATCACATTTTGGTCCCTATCTTTTGAAAACCATCACATAAACCCCCCTAACTTTCTCACCAATCTTACAATCAGGTCCCTCCACCATTAATGGGGAGGAATCCTTCTCCGGGGAGGAAGGCAGGGGGGATACTCTCTGATCCCTCAGAGATCTCCCAGAATTGGAAGGGAGATTCTCTGAGGAATCCCCTTCCATCTGAGCCTGATCATAATCTCTGATTCCTGTCCAATCTCTCGTACGAACGCACGAGAGATTTGGGTATGTAACTACCTTCCATCTCCGGTGAGACGTCGAAGGCAGAAGGCTTGCCCTCCACGCACCAGAAGCTCGGCCAGCACCTATAAATTAACCCCCAACTCCGGCTGCACCTCCTCAGCTCGACTTGGCTGGGATTCCACCTCAAATTCCTCCTCTTCTTCTCCGGCCAAGGGGTCCAGCGAGCTCCGGCGAGCCCCCTCCTCTTCCTCTTCGCTCTACCACAAAACTAGTGGCAGGGCCGTCCTCCTCATCCTCCTTCGCGTTGTGCAACATCCGCGCGAGCTGCCCTAGCCCCATCGTCGCCGCCGTCTTCCTCCACTGGACGCTTTCTTCTCCGACGACAGCAGGTACTACTGGCCGCCTCCTTGTCCCCTTCGTCCCTTTAGTTAGGTTAAAACTATTCTTCTCTATCTCCTCTTTCATTTCCCTCATCTTATTTCACCAAACATCCCTCAACTGCCGCTGTTCACCGCCACCTTCCTCATCTCCGGCCACCCTCTGACGAGACACTTGATGAGTGGCTACTCATCATGGATAAAAAGGTGAAGTTAAGCTAGACACTAAGTAAAACAACATCAAATTAACAGATAAAAAAGGTTAGGTGTGGGAATTAAAGAAAAAGACCTAAAACCTTTACTCTGTGTTAAAACTTCATAATTAGGTCACAAAATGAGATATTTTGAAAGCAAAGTACAAATGATGATCCATGCGTCAATTGAACACATAAATAAGTTTGAAAGGCCAGATCAGAAGTATAAGCAATGTTTTAAATGTTCAATTAAGCACATATAAAAATTTAAAGGCAATTGGACATCATTTAGGTTATGAAATAAGTAGTTTACACTTAGGTCCTTCATGCATTACACTCTCGCCCGTAAAAACTCCTCTTTGGACCTACTTGTAAGCTACAGGGACCCTTTTTAAAGGCTGCAGGGTCCTTCCTATTGTAGTTCTTTTCACTTATGGGCCTGCACTCAATTCTTCTACCCCTTCGTACAAGGGTCTGTCTGCAAGTTTTTGTTATTTGAGAGAATGGCCTGCTGCTCTTCGCACGCACTGTAGCGCGCGAAGAACACGGCCAATCTCAGCCGTCTGTCGCTCTTCATGATCCTGATCTACGGTTAGATTTGAATGGAAGCTTCGCGTAATTCGGCGCGTGCGATCACCCCTCTCCCCAGATCTCATCTGACGGTCAGATTTTGAATATAACTAGCCGCACGCTCTGCTCCTCTCATCCTTGCCGTCGGTTGCATCTTGATTATCCTCACCTGCGCGGTGATCTCAGCCACTGAGTATGCTACTTAAGCACCTCAGTGGTGTCGCGCGCAAGGGATCGCTCCCTCCTACACCTCGTAGCGATCATTCGTCCACTCCAGTTCCTCCTCCCCATCCAGCCTTTGATTTCACAGCCACCGGCTGTGAAATCATCACCTTCTCTCGACCTCCTCGTCGCTAAGGACTTCGTAGCACCTGAGGACGACCCTGGAGCCTCACTAGTAGACTCTTCCCTCCGCTGGAGTCATCTTCCTCCCTTCTTCCTCCTTAGCCACTGGCTAAGGACCCATAGGTCCCATTCTTCCTGTTAGATTAGGTTTATAATTCTGCATATTAGTTTTAGCTGTAGTTAAGTAGTTTAGAGTAGAATTAATGTAATTGTTAATGTTCAATTTCACTGTAGGATAAAGTAGATGTAGTAGTAGAATTAGGCTTAAATTCCCCCCCTCACCTCCTCTGATCATTCCAGATCAGAGGGGAAGATTTCACATAACCATGTTTTCAAATTATCTCCCTCTCCATACTTTCATATCCAGTTCTGATTTTCCACAACCTATTTTCTTGCTTTAAACCCATACACTCTGACCCAATTTCAGATCTGATTGGTTTTCAACCTTAGATCTGAAATTGGCGTCAACAAGCACTTAAGGGTCTTCCCATTCACCTCACTCTTGGTCACAAAAGCCCCTGATTTGAGTTGAAATTTTCAGTTTGTCAGATTTCTCCTCAATTTGGATTTCAAGGATTTTTTCTTCAATTTGGTTTTACTGTCTGATCTGACAAATTGAATGAAGTCTGATTTGAATTCATTGTTGGCAGGGAATCTGAGAGGTTTTCTGGTGACAGAAGTCATCTCAGAAGAGCCATACATAGATTTGATTTGATAATTTTTTGAATGCATTGAATGCAAGTCAGATCTAAGGATAATTACTGTAGTGATTTGAAGTCTGATCTCGCATTCATAAGTGTGTTTTGAATGGATGTTTGGTGATTTCCTAACCTAAGGAGTTCTCAATACTCCTTAAGGTTTCAGAAACTGGGATTTGAACTAAGGGCTTTAATTGACTGAATTAATTCTTCCTTCATGCTGTTTATAGCATTAGGAAGAGTTAAATCAGTGATATTTGTGGATTTAATCTGAAGTGAAGTTTTTGATAAGGGTTTTTGGCATTTGAATTGGGGTATTTAGTGATCTTAGTGAGAAATTAAACCCTTGTCAGATTGGGGATTGAGAGAGATTTTCTTTTTCAGTTTGGATTTTTGATTCTAATCCCAGTAGACAAAGCAAAGTGCTGCATCTTGCAGCTACATTTTTTTTTCTCTTCCAGCTCACATTTCATCCCAAATGGACTAACTGCAGCAGCAGTTAGACCATTTGGACATTGATCTGAGCTGCTGCAGGGTCTGAAATGTCATGTTGCTGCTACTGTCTAATTGTTCTAAGTTGTAGCAGATAGGTTCTAATGTAAAACCCTGTAGACTTTATTTTGATCATAGCTGACAGTTGATTGTATTTCATTTCCTGTGTATACAAACTTTCTTGTTTAAATGACTGAACTCTAATTTTTGTGCATGCATGTCTTATCCTTCTCAACTGTTGTCAGCTAGTTTAGTTAAAAATAACCACCCAAACATGATTTAAAATTGGAAACCTAATTGAGGACAGTATTAAGGTGGGTAAACACATCCTAAATTTCGTGCTATATAGAAAGAAGGCAATCATAAACATGATAAAAAGGGTTAAAAACTTTAAAAGACAGTAAAACAAGCTTTTTTCTCTCCTTAGTCAACTCTTCCCTTCTTCTCTCCTAACTCTCTCAGATCTGTAACAACAGTAAAAAAAAAATTTAAAATGAAACACCCAAAAAGACCAAAAATAAATATATATATATATACATATATATATTACTTTGTATATTAAGTATACTTATATAGACATAAGCTATATACTAGGCTATATATGTAAATAGATAGTAGATATATATATACTGTATAACTAATTATGTACATATATAGTATACTGTAAATTAGGTTTTTGGATTTAATTTAGACAGTAAATACAATAATTATATAACTGTATATAAATTGAACTAATGTATATGTATTATTAAACTAACTAGATCAGTAGATAGTATAATTAAGAAAATTAAACTATAAAACTGTATATATATCTATGTATATGTAAATTATAAGTAAATAAAATCTTTTACCTTAATTTAATCCTTTATACATAATAAATAATGAATTTATTAAGTTTATAGCTAAGTTGTTAAATTAAATTAGTTAAATTAGTAATTTAGAATTATAATTAAGTTAATTGAACCTGTATACTAAGACTAATATACTTTAAGTAATTTAAGCTAATTTAAGTATATTTTTACCTGATTATATTAAGTTTAACTTAATTTATAAGCAAAATAATTAAAACTGCTATTAAAATGTAAATAACACATACATTAATTCGAAAAAATATAATAAAAATGTCTATAAAATACTTATATATGTATCCTAACTCTGTATGAGGTCAATTAGACCATTTAGGAACTAATTTATAAGCAATTAACCAATAAAACATCAAAATCAATGTGTAAAAATGGTCCACTTTAGTGAATTTATTTATATAGTAAATCTAATTAAAATTTCAAATTAATTGAACAATTGTATAGTATTATGTAAATACTTTGTTTTCCATAATTTATTTTTATTTTTAAATAAATTATGGCCCTCGAATTGAGGGCCTAATTCTCCTTCAGCCCACAGCTGCACGCGTTTCTCAGCGTAGATGTGGCGCTCGAATAACGCCACATCGTGCGCTGCAAAACGCGCGCAGTGGTATTTAACGAATTTGTGTTTAAGCTGTATAGTCGTCACGGGCATCGAGTGCTCGAAACAACATATACTGAACATACCATTGAGCATACTGAGCATATTCTGTGTGGGGTCGGGGGCTCGGGGAGAGAGGCGTGTGTGCGTGGGCTGAGAAAGCCCTGAGATGAGTTATCAAACATGTAATTAAGCGGCCTAATGAGAATTATGGCGCGCTTAGTAGAGGTTTGGTCCCACCCTCTGGGTGCTGTGTATCCCTCGAAATGCGTGCCCGTAAATTAAACACATTTTTAATTAATTAAAGAGAACTAATTATGATAGTTAAATGCCTCTCAACTACGGCGTGTTAAATACACTAAGGCAGAATGAAAACACAGAAGAAGAACATCTGATGAAGATTAGTGTGAAGGAGAAGAGAGAGAGAGAAGATGTACATACATAAGTAAATACACATACAAGAGAAATATAAATATATATATATGTATACGTAGTATAGCCAATTACTTTTATGTAAATAAACTCATACATTTACTAACAGAATAAAATGTCACCATCATCATCGCTACAGACCCCAGTTTCCCTCCTTAAGTTTGTATATAGTGTTTTCTAGGATCTAGCGACGCTTACATCTGTCACTATAACTATTGTATGTGTTGCTGTAGGTATCAGACTAGTAAGTTAAGTTAATATACTATGTTATCTTAGTTGATAGTATACTTTCATGTAAGTATTAATATTATAACTTGTAAAGACATAGTTTAAAGTATAGTGATAAATTGTTTGGTGCTTGTTTATAGTTAGTTTTTGTAAGCATTACAATTAATTCTTTTTGAGTAGACAAATCATGTCTACATTCATTCATTCTTATTAGATGTAAAGCTTCTTTTTGGAATTAGAGGATAATTTTGAGATCAAAGAGCGATGTAATTCAATAATTGCCTCCCAGTGAATGACTTGGAATAAAACTAGTAAAAATTAGATAAGTAAATAATAATGGTTGTAATGACTGGTATCCCATACAACTCACTACAATGACATTAATGGTGTTTCAAATCACAACACATCTCAACAACATCATTAACAACTACCACTACAACATCATCACATCAACATACATTACATAACCATACAATAATATTCATTAACGCTCCCATCACTCCGCAGCCCCACACGTCTCGCCGACCATCGCATAACCTCCGCCTCACCTCACTGAATAACCTTCGCCCGTCCATAGACCCTCTATGCCTCCACAACTACCCCCCGATCACACCCATCCATCCGGCCACAAGGCAACCTAGGCACACACGCCTAGGCCGCCTGCCACCTAGCTTCTCACCTTCGCCGTGACACGGCGAAGGTCCCACGGTGATCTGATTAGGCCGCGAGGCTCTTTTTGTGTCAGACAGATTTCAAGCTTCGGCCGCCATTGGCGGCAACTCGAGTAAGCTTCTTGCTTGCTCCAAGTCGCAGGACTGTAGGATTCCAGGTGCTGCAAACTTGGGCAGGTCTTGCGAAGATAGTCGACCCAGCGAGTGACACCACAGAGCCTGCAGTTGTGGGAATTGAAGGCACGGTCTGCTGCGGGAATGCTAGAGAAAGCGGTGGGCATTAGTCCCACATTAGTAAGTCACAAAGCGCATGTATCCTTTATATTGTTTTTGTGATATGAGCCGGTTGCCTCCAGTTACACTTGGGGTGAGGTCCCTCACCTATTCTCACCGCCTCGTCCGTGAGTTCACCACACGGATCTGGCGACCTGACCCGACACCATCCTGAGCACTCCTCGCGCACCACCCTCACGCCGGTGTGCCTGGACCCGAGCGCGAGATCTGACCCGTTTACCCGACTCTGGGAGAGCGTGCTGAGGAGTGGTTTACACAGAGAGAGACGCGTGGGTGTGGGTAGAGGGATAGGTTTTACTTTTCTTTGGTTTGTGCAGGGAAGGCAGGAGGAAGAAGTGAAGCTAACACTTAGCCGCTAAGGAGAAGAAGCAGAAGGAAGGAAGCCTTCGCAGAGGAAAAAGAGAAGGAAAGGAAGAGGCGAAGGAAAAAGAGAAGAGGAACTGAAGAAGAAAGAAGAAATAAAGAAAGGTAAAGACAAGCAGAAGAAGAAGAAGAGAAACTGAAGGTAAGGGAAACAGAACCAAGCAAGGAAGAAGAGAAAGCAGAGCCAAGGAAGACGAAGAAGACTCGTAGAGAGAAAGAAACTGTAGAGGAAAGAAGGAGAAAGAAGCAGGGCTGCAGAGAAGAAAGAAGAAGAAAGGAAGAAAATAAGAAGAAGAAGAATAAGAGAGGAGAAAACATCTTTTAAGACATTTGATCCCATGATCAGACGTCCAAATTCTTTCTTTTTGTCACAATTAATTTTCAAACTCATGCATTTATATATTTTGAATTAAGTTTTGAGTAATTAAGTGTTCAATTACATTCTTGAAATTAGTAGTAAATTCCAATTACTCCCTGTGTTCGACCTCGGATACTTAGGTTTTCGAGTAATAAACTTTTATTTGTTGACAACGCTTGATCACCTATACTACAACGCAACTAATTGTTAAAACACGATCGAGACGCCGTCAACAGGTTTGATTTACTAGTGTGGCCAAATGAAATCTAATGGGTGGGTAGTGGGGGTAGACTTATAGAACCTTTTAACCATACTTTACTCTGATCTATTCCACTTTGGCTCACCTTGGAAGGGTACCTATAATCACAGAAAGAAAGGAGCAAAGTGACCTAAAAAGTTAAGGCCCAAAGAGAGTTGCTTCCCCGACAACGACGCCAAAATGGTGGGCGAGATTTCCTATATGAAAAGTTTTTAAGTTGGAAAACTTGTTGTTGGAGTGCGTAGAAATCCGCTACCAGATAAAATTTATAACCGAAACTCAAAAGGAGTCCTCGGTTGAACATGGGGAGGCGAACGTTTGGTTTGTGAAATCCATGCTTTTGATTTTATTTGTTTTTGTTGTTTTTATCTTTTGAGATTTTTTTTGCTATTTTTATAAGATAGAATATCAAGTGAAATAATTATTATCTATTCTAATCTACTCTAGTAGAATGAGAGAGAGTGAGAGACACATAAATACACGCATTAACTAATTCATTCATTAATTAATTCATATTGTAAAGAAAATTGATATTTTTGGATAAAAGAACATTTTTGGAAAATAGAGAGTGATGTATATTAATAACTGTCTCCCAGTGAATGACTTGGAATAAATTAGTAAAAATTAAGCAAATAAATAAAATGACGTGACATTTGTTTGCATTGTGATAATTATACTACAATAACGACACTTCAAACACGATTTTTATTTCAATACGATTGTCGAGTGCATCACAGCCCAAGCACCTCATTCCTCCAATTAGCTAGAACTTTTAATGCTGTCGTGGAGTAGTTTATTGCTTTCTAGATTAGATTGACTACTTTTTAGGAGTAGAATTAGTTAGTGAACTGATTGATTGATTGCTAGAGTTAGGAGTAGATTAGATTAGGTAGATTTTCTCCAATCCGCCTCCTCTAATCAATTTAGATCAGACGAGATGGATTTGCCCATGCATTGTGTTCGCTCCTCACTTCACACTCACTTCTGCATGTTTTCCTCGCATTTTAATCTCCATTCACCCATCCATCGAGGCATCAAATCAGATCTGATGCTCTTGAGTATTTTGATCTGATTTGAGCGCTAAACTCCATCTGAGGGTCATCTCATACATCTCACTTGTTCACAATGTTCCTTTAATGGTTTCGAATGAAAGTAACTCAATGGTTGCGAAAGATTTGAAGGTTTGGGATTCATTTTTAATGGATTTCAGTGATTGATCTGATTTCTTCTCTTCACGTTGTCCATGGCATAAGATAGGGATTAGATTAGAGAGTGTTTTATCTTCGAGCTTCAATCTAGCTTTGAATGATTCTTAGATCTATCAAGCAACTTTTGAAACACTTCTGAACTTGGATTTAACTCATTTGAAAGCTTGATGTGAATTCTCATCTTACATTGTCTAAATTGTACGATGGGTATCATATATCATATTAGGGTTTCAAGGATTTTTGGGAGTTGAATTTGGTTTCCCTTGGATTTCAGAATGGTTAGGATAGATCTTGAGATGGTTTTATGCAGATTTCATTACCATTTCTATGTTTCAGAATTGAAAATGAGACTTGGATTTCAATGTGATTTATGTTGACCTTGAAGCATAGATTTAGTTTTGAAAATGAGTTCAGAGTGAAATTAATTCTCTGTTGTATTTGTACAAGTTTGTAATCGGTTTGAATCACCCATTTCAACACATTAAAGGCTGCATAGCAACTACATTTGTTGTTTTCACCTCTGTTTTCAAGTGATTCTATGACCTAAGGCATTTCTGGAAATTATGACACATAGATCTAGGTTATCTAGATCTAAAGTGGTTTGAAGGAGCACTCAATTGTATTAGATCAGACATTCTCAGGTTTGATTTGAGCTGCTATCACTTAATCAACAGTAACAAAAACACCATTGGCTGCTCATTTAGGTTGAGCAGCAGCAGAAGAACCATAATTAAGCTACTGATCTGTTGAATACCACAGCAGCAGTAGCAGTTGGATTAGCTGCTGTAGAATTGCAGCAGCAGTTCTGAAGTAGGAGTTCAAAAAGGAGTTTGATATGGGTTTAAGGTGTTAAATGAGCCGATGTTGTAGTATACTGATAGAACATCATATACAAGCTTTCATGTATGATTCCTTGATTCAAATCTGATCAGATTAGTAGGTAAATGATGTTTTAAATTTATTGTCAGCTACTTGTAATAGACTCAACTGTCCAACATGTGATTGAATGAATTAATGTTGAAAATCTTGTTTAATGCTTCATACATCTTTCATGTAATGTGTTGGACACTTGTGAACTATTGAACCACATTTGTGGCTACTGAATTTGAGAATTAGGCCTTAGGTTCATGTTCCAATACCCTTCTTGGCCTTGTTTGGTGTGTGATTGAAATAACATAAAGAAATCTAAAAAAATTGTAAAAAAATAAAATAAATGTGTGTTGAGTAGAATTAGATATTTCTTTAGGTGCTCGCAAAGTTTTAAAGTATTCCGAATCCTTTAACTGATAGAACATGCCAGTAGACAATTCTGTTTACTTTGAAACTTAATAAAAGAAACCAAATTGAAAAACACAAAAAGAAATGTTTCTTCTCTCACCTCACCTTCTCTCTCTATTCTCTTACCTCTATAAAACATAAAAAGAACATAAAAATCAATAAAATTTAAAATTTTCATAAAAATACCTTGTATATAGTATATATACTTGTATATATGATTTATTAATAAGTTAAATGTACATAGTAAAATATATGTATATAATGTACATAACTAATTTATATATGTATTATGTATATTTAAATAAATATTTATGTTTATTTATAATATATATATTAATTATATAATTATCTATTAATTTATAATAGATTATATTGCATATTTCTATATACTTATAAATAAATATGTAAACTTGTACAATCATATGTATAACTGTATGTATGTATTTAAGTAATCATTATATACTTGTTTGTCGTGCTGAGTCAGTATTTAAGAGTGTTGCGTTGTAGTACAGTCGAAAAAGTGTTCAAAACAAATACAATTTTATTACTCGAATATATTCCGAGGTCGAACACAGGGAGCAAATGGAATTCACGCACTAATCTCAACAATAAATGTCAATTGAACACAAAATATTACTTAAAAACTAATTAGGAGTGTAAAGCATGAGTATATGAAGAGTAAAAATAATTGTAATTGAAATAATGGAGAATTTATGAAAATTGGACATTTGATTACAAAATCAGACGTTTTAAAAGTTGTGTGCTATAGTGCCTTTCTTTCCTTAACTTTCTTATTTCTTTGTCTGATTTCCATTCTTCTTCTCTTGCTTCTTCCTTCTCTTCTTCTCTTCTACTTGACCTTCTTTTCTTCTTCAGCTTCTTCCTTCTTTCTTTTCTACCTGAGCTTCCTTCTTTCTTTGCTTTGCCCTAAGCCCTGCGATCCTTCTTCTTTAGCGCCTTCCTTCTTCTCTTTCTCTGACTTCTTCCTTTTCTTCCTTCTCTTATCTTTCTATCTTTAGCCTTCTCTTCCTTTTCTCTTTCTCTGCCGTTCTCTGCCATGGCCTCTGTCTTCCTTCTTCCTCAGCTTCTCCTTCTTCTTCCTTCAGCTTCTTCCTCCTCTTCTTCATCCTGCAACAAAACCTACCCCCTACCTGCGCGCACTCTCCTCTCTTTCTCTCTTAGGTTCTGCTCTCCCAGAGCCACATGTATTTAGGTAATCAGGTCAGGTACGTACCCGGGACCAGGCCCACCAGCGTGCGGTGGTGGGCGAGGAGCGCAGGTCGGGTCGGGTCAGCCAGGTCTACGTGGGCAGTGCCGCGAACGAGACCGGGTCGGTCGGGTGAGAGGGACCTCACCCCATGATTTGGAGGCGAACAACTACAGGCACAAATTCAACTTATGCGCCTTCACTCTCTTTGCAGCTGCCGATGTGGGACTAAACGCGCACCCTTCTTCTTGCGTGCCTGCAGCAGGATGCCTTCCTCAAATCGCGAGGCTGCAGCTGCTCTCTACTACAATCAAAGGCCTGGATGTGTGTGCGCCTCAAGTCCGCACCACCTGAGACTATCACCTGGAGCAGCAGCACCTGGAGCGTAGCTTCAAGCTCGCTTCAAGCTTATGCCAATGGCGGATGGGTGCCTGAACCTAGGAACACAAAAACGGCCTCGTGGCTTCGTTAGAGTGCTCAGGGAGTGTCGCCAGAGCACGGGGAATGTGCTAGGGTGGTTGGTGTGGCGTGTGGGTGGCTGTGATGGCGTATCTAGGGCTTCCTGTGGGCGTGTAAGTGGGTGTGTTCGGGGGTGCTTTTGGGTGGTCGATGGAGAGATTGGAGTAAGGGGTTATGATCAGGGAGTCGAGGCAGAGGTTGTAGGGTGGTTGGTGAGGTGGATGGAGGTGCAGAGCGACGGGGGCACCTCGCCGGATGTATCGTCGGAGGTGGAGAAGGTGACGGTGGTTAGTAGCATCGAGGGTTGGTTTAGGGAAATAAAGAGAGGGAAAGGGCGTGTGAGAGAGAGGGAATCTAATAAACCTAATCTAACGACGAAAGGAAAAGGAATCCCAAGTCGGTATGGTCGCCGAACGTGGGGAAGATGAATACCTCCATAGGTGAGGCGATGGCGAAGATGGGGCAGAGGCGACATCGGCTGGTGTTGCGCAACGAGGATGAATGAGAGGAAGATAACCCGACCACTGGTATTGTGGTTGGGTGACGAGAGAGCGAGGGAGAAGCCGCCGGAGCTTGCGAAGGGTTGTGGCCGGTGAGGAGAGAAGAATGTGAAGGAATCATGCCCAATTTCAAGCTGAGAGAATGCGGTTGGATCTAAGGAGTCTTAAATAGGTCTCTGGAGAGGGATTTGTGCTTGGAAGCCAAGATTCCAAACAAGGTATGGTCGCCGGAGATAGCAACTTCAAAAGACCCAAATCTTTCATGCGTTCGCATGAGAGATTGGGAAACAATTAGGGATCACAGATGGGCTTAGATTGGGGGGGATTACTTAGAGAATCTCCCTTCCAATTTTGGAAGGGATTCTCTGAGCAATCAAGGAGAAACCTCCTTTCAAAGCTCGCCGGAGTAGAATTCTTCCGCTATAATGGTGGAGAGACCTATTTGTGAAGATGATAAGAAAGTTAGGGGGCTGGACCTTTTTGCAAAGTAGGTCAAGATGAGTTCCCCTTAGGTCCAAATTTTGGTAAAAACCTAATTTGGACCTAAGGAATCCAATGGTGAAGTTGGATTTTGGGTTTGACCACATTTGACTAGGCAATTTATGCAAAAATCTAATTTAGGGTAAATATTTATCTGAGACCCCATTCTAGGTTAAGATGGGTTCCAATGGCCAAATTAAAGGTTCTAAATCTTAGAGAGTATTTTTCTATGATTTTTAGAGGGTTTAGGTAAATTTTAACCTGAACAGAAACCTTGGTTAATCAAGTGGGTCTGTTTTAGGGTTTTAAGAAGTCATTTAATTCCCAGAACTTACACGAATCCTTTTCTGTCTGATTCAACCCACTTATTATCTTGCTAAGACCATTTGACCTGTGTTTAGCCCTTGAGAAAATCCATTATTGTACTGCATTGGTAAAATTACAATTTTAACCATAGTTTCTTGTTTTACTCTCAGAATGGTTGGCAGTAAATTATGACCTTCAGTAGGTTATGTAGGAGCTTTTATTCTCTTCATTGGGTCAAAATGAGCTAGTTTAGACTCATGATAATGTTCTCATCAATACTGTATTATACTTGTATATTTACTTAATTAAGTATTTATTATATATATTTATGTTATTAAGTTAATTAGTTAAGTTATTAAGTTGAAAGAAAATAAGTTAATAATTTAAGTTATTACTGAAGTAACTTATATTGTACATTTGTATATAATAATTTTAAATATTTTCAACATATTTATAATATATTTATATTATATTATAGTATTTATACCTAAATTATGTATATACCTAATAAAAACATGTATATAATTGTACGTAAATTAAAATAAATGATTAAAAGTAAATTAAAAATGTGTAATAAATACTTTATAATGTATATTAACTAATTTATAACTAAATTTAATAATTAATTTATTAATTTATACATTAATTAAGGAATTAAGCTTTAATTTAACATGCACAAATAAGTAACTTTAACTAGTTTTTAAATATAGTTAAATAATTAATTTTTGTAAATTAATATGCAATTATGTAGCCCTATGTATATGCTTTATAACTATACAATTTAATTAGAGGATGAATTTCAAATGGGCACTCAAATCGAGGTCCAAAAATCACATCAGGTCATGCTGTTGTGCGCTTGATTTCATAGTGGCTTAGTGCCACATCGTGTAGCAAAGACCTCCTGCTACGCTTTATTATGCGTAATGCTGATGACCTTCTCGATCGTCAATGCTGGGCACACAAATGAGCATATAAGTCATGGTTCTCGATTTGTGTGCGCGCATGCACTTGCGGGCATGTGCGTGTGTGGGCGCATGTAGGTGTGTGGGTATGGGCTTATTGGGCCTATAATTGGACAAAATACACCTAATAACAAATTAGGGCCCGTACCTAGTAGCAGTATCGATCCAACCCCTAGTGGGCCGTTGATGTAGACACATTCATTTAGGTTAAAATGTCTATTTATGCATGTCTCTAGGCTTAGATATGCACTCCATACTATAAATATTGTATAGCATGCATCATTCTGTATTTAGAGTATGTGTATATTTTAGGTTAATTGCATCCTTTTATGGCTAGGAGAGGAGATTTAATTTAGAGCTTTGGATTGACGATCCGACCATACGGATTTGATCAGGGCAACGATTGGAGTCCAATGCCTCTGAAATCGCCATGATTGGAGTTTCGTAGCACCATATGCAGTTTGAGGAAGATCAACGGCCGAGGGACTGGGTGACGTAATCCGAAACTTCAAACGATAAATCAGACAGCACGGATGGATTCGAGTTGACGATCTCAGCCCAATGATGCAAAAATCGACTCAATCCAACCTTTGTAGCAGCCCCTACAAGGATGGATTCAGGTTGACGACCCAGGCTGCGCTATGTTGCACAACCCAGACCACCCATGCGCACGCACGCGCCACCGCACTCTCACAGTAGTGTGGGCGCATGCGGAGGCGCGCAAGGCAGCAGGCACAGTGTGCAGTGCATGGGTGCGCGGAGGTGAGTAGCGGGAGCGTAGCGCGCGTGGGCATGCGACAAGGACCCGTGGAGTGTGCACCAGCGTAGCGGTTGGTGGGTGCGTGGGCTATCTTAGATAACATTTGGGGCGGACCTTCAACGATGTTTATGATCATCACTAAATGTCTTGTAAACGAAATTGACCCTTTCCCCCACTATAAAAGGACCCCTACCCCTCCCATTTTTCTTCATCTTTTCCTTTCTTCTCCTCACCACCTTCATGGTTCTAGAGAGAGATTGTACCAAGCCTGAGATGTTCCTCTAGAGTAGAATCAAATATTTTCCCTCCTCTTATGTCCATTCTCGCGACCGTCCTCTCACCTTCAGGAAGAAGATCCTCGCCGCGACAACGTCCTGCCCCATCCTCCTTGCTTCGCCGTCGTTCTTCTTCGTCCCACTCCTCATCATCTTCTTTGGGGCACCGTCAGAGCGAGCCGTCTTCCAAGTGATCGTCGAGGGGGATTCTTCTCACCCATCTCTATATTTTCGCTTTTGTAGTGTAGTTTTCCCGCTTTCATAGTTGTAGAAACATTTGATCAGAAATATATGATTGTTCCCTTCTCTCTCTGCATTATTTTTGCAAGTGGATAAAGTTTTCATCGACCTGATCTCTTGCTTGATAAAAATACAAAAACATTATAAAAGATAAAAACGACAAAAACAAATAAAAGGAAAACGTGAAATTTTCAAACCAAACGTTTGCTTCTCTATGTTCGACCCGAGACTCGCCTTTTGAATTTCGATTATAAATATTATCTGATAGATGGATTTTCTTGCGAATTGAGTTACGACGACGGATTTTCTAAACTCAAATCTTTTTGCGATGAATCTCTACCGCACTAGCCGTTAATCCTACAAATGGAAAAGGAGAAGAAATCTAAGAAGAAGGCGTTCCAAGCCACTTGAGACAATTCGAGCTCGGAGGAAGAAGAAGAAGAAAAGTCTATAGAAGAAGAAACCGCTTGCTTTGGTTTCATGGCTAGAGGAAGTGATAGCGATAGCGAAAGCGGAAGCGCCTTCGACAACGAGGTAAATTACGATTTACAAGATGCATTTAATGAGCTTTTTGAAGTTAGTAAAACACTTAAAATAGAAAATAAAAATATTAAAAAGAACCTTAGTTTTCTTAAAAATGAAAATGATAGGTTAGAAAAATAACTTAAGGAGATAGAAACTAGTCTTAAGGATAATAACATGTTATTAGAAAATAAAAATTTAATCAATGAAAATACTAAATTGATTGAAGAAAATGATAGTTTAAAGTTAGAAATCTCTGATTTAAAGACTAAGATGCATACTATAGAAAAAGAAATCGCATGTCTTAGGGAAAACTCTAACAAATTAATTAACAAAGTAGATAATTTTTATGGCCCTAAGGTTGAGAAAGGATCTCCGTCAAGGAGACCTGCTAACAGATCCGGATCCAAGCTCACTTGGATACCAAAGAAAGAATGAGAATCTTGTTTTGTAGGTTTCAGGGATAACTATAACACGAAGGACTGAACCTACAAGCTCATGGCTGGTCAACTCGAGTTGGGAGAACCAAGGAGTAGACCAAGGAGGAGAACAAGAAGACCGACAAGACGGCGAACAAACGATAGACCCACCGCACGTCGACCACCAGACTAGAGACTGACTCCAATGCCCGGGCCTCCAAGCTACGAATGGGAGTCCCATCCGATGTGGCATCCACCACCACCATTTGGGCCATTTTATTGGCCATGGTAGGTGAGGTAAAAATTCTTTACCCTATCTTTTTATCATAAGCATTTAGATAGGGGGAGTTAAAAAATTATGAGCTAATTATCAATTTTTAATGGGGAGATGTAAGTAAGGGGGAGAAGAAAAACAGCTATCTTGTTGTTACAAAAAGGGGAGGACATTACTTTTATTAAAAGAAATTTATAGAAGAGCATGTTTTAAGGGGGAGTTATAGGAAATTTAAAATCAATCAAACCTTTTTGATAATGTCAAAAAGGGAGAGGATTTTTTGCATTATTATTTATGGTTTTGTCATCATCAAAAATGGGGAGATTGTTGGTGCTAGAGTACCGCGATCGTTTGTTTTGATGATAACAAAACACGTGTCATTTAACATTTACACTTGGAGTATTAAATTTTAGGTCAATTGCAAATGGAGACGTGATTAGATGGAGTTCGAGCTCGCATCCAGGATGGATTGGAGGAGCTTGATGGAGAACAGAGGAGATTCGTGAGGAGCGATAGATTGAAGATGGAAGAACAAGAAGAATATGATAGAATTCTGTTTATTTCTTTCATGTACTTTTTTCTTTATTTCCTTGCTCTTTTTATTCCTTAGAACATCATGTTAAAGAGCCTCAAAGTACCCTAACAGTAGTCCTAGGAACACCTGCACAATCCTAGGATACTTAGGTTTTCTGTAGAGAACTTAGAAAACCAATATAGAGTTCAAACAACCTTTTCAGATGTCTAATTCCAAAAACAGACGTCTGATAATGGGTTTTAAGACGTTTGACTGTTGATTCAGATGTCTGATAACATTTAGGCTGGACTTAGTTAGTTCTGTCTGATGAAATCAGATGTCTAGACCTTAGACCAGACGTTTTAGAAGACTTCTGATGTTTTTGCCAGACGTCCAATTAGTGGACCGTTGGCTGGCTTAACAAACACTGAAGATATGACTGTTAGAGCCTTATCAGACGTCCTTAAGCCTTTCCAGACGTCTGATAAATGACCGTTTTACCTCGGCTGACCCAAAATCCATTCCCGCTGAAAAGTAGGTTTCCAGATGTCCAGACATAGTGCCAGACGTCCTGTATGTCATTTGATGGACTTGCACTAGAACCCTGTTTAGATTTGATTCAAGTCAGGAAGGAACCCGCCTAAAATCAGACGTCTGACTTTGTTCCCAGACGTCTTAAACTGGTTTTCCAGACGTCTGATGCCAGGATCAGACGTCTGATTACCCTGTCAGTGCAATGATTGTTCCTGATTTTGGCCTGACTCTCTTGGGCTTTGCACCCAATGGCTATGGAAGCTTTCTTAAGCCTTCCAAAGCCTTCCTAAGGCTTCTATAAATAGAGGGGAGCCTTTGCCACTCAACACACACCAAGTAATACATTTTCACACCATTTTGTGTCTCTTGATCCTAAGAAGCAAGTTCTTGCTCTTCAAGCTCAAGTTCTTCATATAGAGAGCATCAAGCATTTGCGCACCCGCTCTCTCACCGTAGTTCACGAGAGCGATGTTGCGCCGTTGTGTGGCTCACGCACCCGCGTCACCGATTCGACGCACTTCCATCAAAGGGGAGTTTCCTAATTCCTATAGAAGCTAGGTTTAAATCTTTGTTGGCTCTATAGGATTGTTGTTATTTATCTTTGTTACTTTGGTTGGGTATTCGCCTTGCGATTCATGAGACAAAATCCTTCTCGTGAAGAGAAAGGGTTTGAGGTACGCTACCCTCGTATAAAGTAACGTGGTTGTAATTGAGGTTGAATCACCTTCGTTTAAGTGATTCATTTAGTGGATTTGATCAACTTAGTTGATCGGAAAATCCTAACTCGAGAGGGTTAGGTGGTTGTTTTCACCCGGTTTGGGTTTTCACCTAAAAATAATTGTGTACCTTGTGTGATTGAATTTTCTGAGTTTGTTTTATTATATTTCCACAATTTATTACGTCACCTCATTCTAGTAAGGAAACTACAATAACTTCTCACCCCCTTTTCTTTATCGCTTTCTAGATTAGATTTTCCGCTTTCTAGTTGTAGTTGTAATGACATTATTTTTAGTATAAAAGTTATTTTTCTCTCTTTCTCTCTCTCTATCTCTCTTTCTCTCTCTCTCTCTTTCTAATTTTAGTGTTTATATTGCAAGTAGAATAGCGATCATTGTGAATGTCTTGTTTATAAATAAAAATTATAAAAAATATAACTACGGATTTCGAATCGACGTAGCCTCCTCGTGTTTGACTAGGGACTCATTTTTAGTTTCGGTAAAAAATTATCTGATTGAAAAATTTTCCTGCGAATCACACTACGACAGAGTTTTCAAAACTCAAATCTTGTTGCTACGAATTTCCGCTGCATTAACTAGCCATCTAGATAGGGAGTGATCAACCCGTTATGTGCCTTCAGATTTAAGTGATCATGCGACCATGTTCCTGAACCTCGCTCCTTCCAAGAAGAAGAGACACCCTTTCAGATTTCTCAATTACTAGGCAGAAAGGGATGGCTTTCTTGATATGGTTAGGGGTGACTGGGGCACCCAAGTTGTTGGTAGTCCCCTTTACAAATGTGTCAAGAAATTTAAATTGGTTAAAGAAAAGTTAAAGGCTTGGGCTACTGAGGATTGTTCTAGGGAAACTGAACTAGCTAATCTTCAATATGAATTAGAAATTATTCATGACAAACTTGCGCTTAATCCAAACTGCATCTCCTTGCACAAGGAGGATTTGCATATTAAACAATCTATTCAGAGACTAAGGCATGAGGAGGAGAAATATTGGAGATAAAGGAGTAGATGTGATTGGTTGGATAAAGGGGACATGAATACAAAATTCTTTGCTCGAGCTACAAAGATTCGCCAAAATTCTAATGCACTTACGGTCTTATTAAATGAGAAAGGTGAAATTAATGATAAAGAAAATGAGATCAGGAGTGAGGCTTCTTCTTATTTTGCTAATATATTTGCCAAGGATCCTTCCACTTTCCCATTAGAAGCAATGTCTTGGCTTATGCCTCATAAGCTCTCTTTAGATGATGGACTAGCTCTTACAGTTATCCCTTCAGAAGAAGAAATTAAAGATGCATTATGGACATTGGACTTGACAAGGCCCATGGGCTCGATGGATTTAATGCCCTCTTCTTTCGTAAAACTTGGCCAAGCATCAAAGATGATATTACATTTAGAGTAAGCTCCTTCTTTCAGGTGGGTGGAGGATTGGTTCGTGAATTAAATCACTCCTTTCTCACCTTAATACCAAAGTCTTCTTCAATCTCCTCTCTCAAAGATGTCAGGCCAAAAGCATGTTGCAATACTCTTTATAAACCTATTACTAAAGTGCTTGCTTGGTGATTAAATATAATGATGCCAAAATTGGTGAATCCTTGCCAAGGAGCCTTCATCAAAGGTAGAAGTATTTCATATTGCTCTCTTCTTGATCATGAATTTTTAAAGGGTTTTCATACTACTGGTGCCTCTTCAAGAATGTGTGTGAAGATTGATATATTCAGAGCATTTGATTCCGTAAGGAGAGATTTCATCCTTCAGGTTCTTGCTTCCCATGACTTTCTTAAAACTTGGATAAATTGGATATCTATGTGTATTTGGGACTCCTCGTACTCCCCTCTAGCTTGTAAATGGTTAACATGCGGGATTTTTCATTTTGGGAGGAGGCTTGAGACAAGGTGATCCCCTTTCCCCTTTTCTATTTGCACTAGCCATGAACATGCTATCTATATTTATTGACATGCAATCTTACTCCGGCAAAATACGTCAAGATCAATAAGGGGAACCCCTTTCCCTACTCATCTTTTTTTCGCAGATGGTATTTTACTTTGTTGCAACGCAGATTTACACTCGGCTAGAGCCATTCATAACTCTCTTAATGCTTTTGCCCTTGTTTTGGGTCTAAAGCTTAATGACGCAAAAAGTAGGGTATATCTCTCAAAAGATTCAAAAGGAAGCTTCCTATTTGTCTCTTGCTGGGAATGCTTGAAGGTCGATTCTCATGTTGTTATTTGGGGATTTAACTTGTAGCAAGAAGAGAGGCTAATTGGAAGATAAAATTCAACAATTTCTTCAAGGATGGAGGAAAAACAACCTTTCTAGAATGGGGCATGTGTGCTGGATAAAATGGGTTGTAGAAGGGATCCTTCGATTTTGGCTTTCCAATATCATGGTAAAGAAATCTACTCTTGAAAAAATTAAAGGATGGTTGGTAGATTTTATATGGGATGGGAAGCCTCATTTGGTTGCTTGGAAGGATCTTTGGAAGGTGGACTTGATCTTTGTGATTACAAGGAACTCCAAAAGCTTGCTTACGTGGAACTTACACATAGGTTGTTCTCCTCTGCATCAATTTGGGCAAAGTGGATGTGGTGCAGGAATGGAGATCTTCGTTTATCTATTATCTCCACTACTCGTTCTAAAATTTGGTTGGCCCTTATCAATTCCCGACCTTGGCTAATGGGCATTTTCCGTCACACAAATGATTGGGAATGGCCCACTTTGGTAAAAGGACTTTGCTCACGTACAGCGTGGACTTCTATCTGAGATAGAGTTACTTTTCCCATATGGAAACACATATGGATTAATTCAATACCTTCCAAATGAAGTTATTATTTATGGCTTTGCCTCAAAGAACTCATCCTTACTACTGATGGATTACATTCGTTGGACTTAGTCATTGATACAACTTACGTACTTTATTCCAACAAGAAAGAATCTATTGATCACCTTCTACTCTGTTGCCGCTATACTCTTAACACTTGGAGGAAAGTTTAAACTAAAATCATGCTTGATTATAGATCGTCGCCTATCATACTGTGAAACTGGAGCACCCATCAGTTTGAACAAGCACAACCTTTATTTGAGAGTTCTTGATGCAGTTATTTGAAATACAAGGAATGAAAAGCATATTAGAAACCTAGAGGGAGCCGCTCCCCTACCACCTCATTGATGGAAGTTGTGATTATTAATGACATTGATTTTTTATTTTTAATATTGTAAATCTCTTTGAGATTTTTCATTGTAACGTTTGTGTAGAGCAGGTGACTTACTTTGAATAATATATTACCCTTTTACTAAAAAGAAAATATTTCTAAAACACTACCTTACGGAGTGGGACGGTATCGCCAAGAGGGTGGGGAACTCCAGGTTTGTTACAAGAAGTAATGCCATGTATGTTCCAATAGGGAAAAATTTTACTTATCCATTCTTACCATCTAATTAAATTGGTTGCACATATTACATGGCATTCGGACATCTGATTGGTGGATTAAATAAGTTTATATTAAATTAAATATTTAATTTATCATTTAATTTATTTTTAAAATAAAATTATTTTATTTTTTATAAAATAATTTTAATTTAATAAATATCAAAATAAATCAATCTACCCATTTCCCTATTTATTCTATTCTTTCTCTATTATTAATCTTAAACATAAATTTATTTCCCTTAACGAATGCAGCCTACGTGTGTAAGGGGCGAGTTTGATGGGGGTGTGATGTGTGGCATGTAGTGTACGGTACATTAAGCAGGGTGCAACCGTGCAAGTAGGTTATTTTTACGTCACATCGTTCAATACTTTGGAGGAGGCTTGAGTTGTATTTTGGTTGCATATTCGTTGCATTTTATACTGTGGTTAGTGTATTTGATCGTGGTGAGTATTTGTCTTTGTTGATGTTGTATGGTTGTGAATACTTTTTTTTTTTATTTTGTTGCTGATCAGAGATGTTATTGAGAATTTTCGTGTTTTGATTGATGTTCTTGTGCGGATTTATGGCGAGGACAATGCTACTTCTATTTTCGAAGTTCAAGTTGAACAAGTTATTCTCGGCAACGAGAACATTCGTGTGCATGGGAAGAATTAATTACATGTTGGTTGGTGTAAACGACCATTCCATCTGCCAAGCTGACGATATTCATGGCTGCAACGGAGATCGATGTGAAGGCGTAGATAATGGTGGGTGCAGTTGATATGATTGCAAGAGATGGCTCGAAGCAGGAGGAATCCTCTCTCGAGGGTGACCACGCACGCATTCACCGATTTATTTATTTATTTATTTATTTATTATTTTATTATTATTATTATTATTATTATTATTTATTTTTATTTTATTTTATTGATTATGAGATCTTCAAGGCAGTGCGTGGATTACCCCAGCAGGAAGGTGAACAATACGATAAAAGGTATGACGAATAAATTAAAATAATATTAATTACATAAAAATCACATTCATCACAATGGATAATATATATTTAGGTGAAAATTTTAAAGATAAAAATCATCGTCTAAATTTTTACAGCTTAAGATTTTTTTATTGGTGATCAATCAAAATTATTAATAAATTACTTGAATGAGGATGATATAATTTCAATTATAATCTTATTATTTAAATCTGAGAGTAGTGTAAACTTGGAGAGCAACTTTATAGTGACACTCTTGGATTTTCACTCTAAGCAAGGGCAGATCTAATGCTCCCAATGGGGGGCCATGGCCCCTCCTCTTTTTTTAGAACCTCCTTTATACATAAGGTAAATTTTTTAATTTTCCCCAACAGGTACAGGTCCTTACACTCTTTCCTCCTACTAAAGTTTATTTTATAGTTATTTTCATATGCCAAAAGGTAATACCATGTATCTCAAACAACTATAGTTTGTTTCATCGTGTTTTATAATTGACTACTTTTCAATTTTCCATGAATGAAGAGCATGCAAAGAATGAATGGACCCATAAAAATTTAAAATCTTATGCGATAATAAAATATGATCATAATGATTAGATTATCTCCCTAATATTGATAGAAGAAAATTATCTCAACTATGGAGACATTGGTGGGGATAAGCTTTCCAAAGTATGACAAGAAAAAATGACAAACTAAAAAAAGAATGGGAAATAAAGATGAATGAAAAGAAGTAGAATGTAATACAATGCGGACGCTTTAACAAGCATAGGTAGTTTTTTTTCTTGTTGCTAGAAAAAATGCAATCAAAAGATCTAGAAATAAAATATCATAAGACAATTTAAAACAAATTATTTCCTAATTTTAGGCTTTCCATCATTCTTTATAGGATGAACTATAACTAACATCTTTGTTTTTCATGTTAGGGAATTTGCTTTCTTTTTTCAGTATTGTAATATTAACTTTTTTTTCATAATTAATTACTAACGGTGACCCCCTTCACCAATTTTTTGATTCTACCTTGCTAAGGGACATCTAGGTCCAAATAAGATAGATGAATGCACAATCTAATTAAATTAAGATACTTGACTAGTATTTGCAGGAAAAAACTATTTAGGCAAAATTTTTTATTTTACATGTGTACAGAAAAGGAATTATTTGAAATAAGGTCTTGAAGTTAGCTAAATGTTCTTGTACTTTGTGTTTTTGAAGTAGGCGATTCATATGTGGACAAATCTTTGAGAGATAACCACTATATAGAGAATCTCGTTGTGTCCTAATTCAAATATATGGTAGCAATGGAGATGTCAAGACTCAAAACTGCTACAAACGATCTCTCCCTATCGACCCTTATCGACAATAAGGTCTAGTAAGTTAACGTTTCAAAAGGAAGGTTAACATTTATTTACTTGACTACTTAATCCTATCTTTTATATAGTAACATGAGTTTGGCTACTTTAATATTGATTTGAAACGACCCGTCACCTTTCGATTCTTTAAGATGTCTGGGATGTTCACCAGACGTCTAGAGAGAGAGTCAGATGTCTGAAAACATTTTTTCTTTTCGGCACATACTGTGCGCACGCCACACTCTCGCCCACGCCTCATGCTTCCCCCTGCAATGACCTCACCCGCACCTCGCACCACTCCCTACGATAGCCATCCCTCTCCCCTCACCTTCCCTCCCTTTATAATCCCCCTCCTCCTCTTCGTCTCACACCACCACAGCCGAGCGGGAGAGAGAGAGAGAGAGCAGGGAGTTAGAGCGAGAGCAAGCGGAGAGTGGAGAGCTGATCGCGAGTCTGAGCGCGAGAGCGGAGGGCACTGTGCTGTTCTGTTGCAGGGACTGCGGCGAGGAAAGCCAGAGCGATTCTGCGGAAGTCATTTTTACGTGGAATCAGACGTCCGGGGAGACATCCAAATGTCTTGCTGGACGCCCGAAGGTAGAGTGAGACATCTGGTAGAGATCTATTTTTCGTATTTCTTTTCTGCCAAAGTCTTGACAATGTACGTATATGTGTCAGAAGTTGGAAGGCGGACCAAGGCAGTTTCAGACGTCCGAGAGCACCTCCAGATGTCTAACAAAACCCTTGGACGTCGGCACTGTGTTCCAGACATCCGATAGAGGTGCCTCGAGAGAGGTACGCTTGAGAGTTGATTTAAGACATCTTGGATCTCTCCCAGACGTCTGATTTCTATCAGAACCCTTATTTTTGGGCTCGTTCAAGGCCCAAACGATGTCGGTTTTCTGTAAATGAAACATCATTGTTTTTCGTACGAATTTCTTCAGGTAATGGTAGCTTGTCTGTATCTTTTGGAATCCTTTTGACTTATCCACCCACGTCTTAGGTCTCCAGTCCGTCGAGTTTATGGGACCTACGGAGACGTTGGGAGCTGCTGTACAAGCCCCCATTTCCCTCGGTTACCCTGGTAGAGTGTTTCTAACTAATTCTCCAAGTTAATAAAATGCATGCTCTAGAATACAACTATTCAAGTAAACCCTAGGTTATGACATGAACACTAGGGATAGAAAAGACGTATGTGTAGAAAGATGGATGATTAAATCATAAGCTACCTGTAATGAACTACATTAATGATAGAAAGAAAAACAACTCATACTGTGAAAATAAAGATGCCTGTTTTGTATGTAACAAACTAGATATGGAACAAAGAAAGGTTCATGTACGAACCCTACGGAGAATGTAGAATGAGATAAGAATACTGTCGTACGAGAACCGGACGGTTCTGGAATTACCGCCCACAGGTGACCGTTAAGGGAAGTGAGTTGACCTTCGTGTACATGGTACTGAAGAGAGTAACTATCCCTTGTAGTGTAGAGGGGGCTTACCGCCCTTGGGTTGAGACCAGGGGTGGGTTTGGCTACTCTACGTCAACTCTTGTTGGTCCTCGTGTACGTAGTACCGAGGTGAGTCGCTTAGTGTAGGGGGGAGCTAGCCGCCTCAGGGGGCCTGGGGTTAGGTATGACAACCCTACACCGACTCTTGTTAGCTCGTTGGGCAAACTGAAATAGTCGGATGAGGGTACGCGGACTGAGGAGGGGTGAGACCCCTGTTCTGTTCTGTTCTGAGAGGGCAAGATCCTATATTGTTTTACGCTATACGTTGAGGCGTACCCGCTAGCGGAAACGACTGACCGCATTCCAGTGCGAGGTAGCTACCCCCGCGCTTATCTCGTGTGCCGTACTCACCGCTACGTCATGATCGTGACCTCGGGGTGATAGATCGAGTGTAGGACTACCACGGAGGGACTCTCCCAACCAGGAGAGTGCCACATGTATATCCTACATCACGGGAAATTGCAAACAAAATCGTTCCTTTAGGGAACAAGAAGATTATTGAGATGAACCCTGATTAGAGACCTCTACACAGGAAACCGTTATAGGATAATTTGGATTGGAAAGTAATATGTTAAACTACCTGTTAAATACATTTTTATGTTAGCCACCACTCTACTCAGCGTTAGCTGACTCCAGTTATATAATTTTATACAGGTAAGGGATTTTAGCACCTTGAGCTACCGGCTACTAAGAACACTGAGCCTAGTTAAGTCCAGTTGTAGTTTCTACTCCTTGTTGTAGTGAGTTCCTGTAGTTATATTTTTCAGTATTTTCCGTTATGTTCTCTATCTGTACTAGTTCTGTTGTGATAGCAGTATTCCTGTTCTTGAAGGCATGTAATATTCTAGAATTACTGTTCTTTCGTTGTCATTTTCTTTCTTCTTAACTACTGTATTTGTGTTGTTGTGGATTGATGCATGTTATTTAGTTATTTCTCGTTGGACGACTGAATCTTGGGATCAGTCGAAGTGAGTCGATCTCGAATCTTGTAGGAATCTGAATTCAGGTCGTGACAGAATTTGTCTAACATGAATTTAAATTGGTGTTAGTAAAATTGATATTAAAATTATACATCACTTACCTCTCCAACACTTCTTGTATTTCATATTTCTAATATCACTACGAAATAAATACTATATGCAATAATTAACATCATAATTTAATATCAATTCAAATTAATATAAATTGATATTAACGTTACTCCATAAATGAATACATATTATAAGTTAACATTCTCTTGAGGACTTTCAAGTAAACTAACGCTAATATTTTAAAATGTTACAATTTTAAGTAGGTTTAAAATGATATACTATTTTAGTTGCAATGTGCCGTCACAGGTACTCATGTATTCGTGTCACCACAAAAATAATGTAATAATATCTCATGAAAGAATAGAAGATGACGAACTGCAGGATCATGACATAGCATCCACCACCACGGAAATCGATCAAAAATTGCGTAATGATTTGGTCAGAGTGTTTCAATTAATGCCAACGTCGAATCCAACGCCACCGACATAAATTACTTGACGAAGTTAAGGGAACTAATCATAATTAGATAGGACGAACCATTTGCACCACTTGCATGTAATGTAACCCATGCACCGTCCTACTAGAACATCAAATTTAATATCCATAGGAGCTTTAACGCAATAACTTTGCCAGGCACTTCAACTAATAATTAGATTAGAACTCTATCTTACTTGCTTGCCCTCTTGCTAAAAATTATCTTAAGGGGATATGTAGGAAATTGTTGTAATACAATTACCCTCCTGTTATTTCGTATGCTAAATCAATGAATTGCTACCTTTGGAATGATACCTATATAAAAAAAAAACGTATTCCATGAAAATGCAATTTGCTAAAGATTGAAATCCGACGGTGTTAACTCGCAACTTACAGAAGGTAACGTCTAAATTGAGAAAGTAAGTGGTCAATGCAATTAACAATAGAAACTTAGAAGAGCAATAAAAGTTAGGGTCATCTATGATAATATAGAATTGACATAGATACAACCATAGGTATAGATACTGTTTAGTATACTGTTTACATTGATTCATTTTTTTTCTCTCAACACTATTTATGATTTGTTTGTTTCCTTTCTATTGCTACCGTATTCATCGAATTGTTTTTTGTTCCATTTCTTTTTAAGATTCTATTTTGCTCTCTCTCTTTCTCCCCTCTCTTTTTTTTCCATTTTTATCTTTGTCATCAAACTTTTTATCTTGTGCTCATCAATATTAAGCATATTTCTGTAAGAGTATGAAATGATATATAATTAGTTATATTTAATTAATGTAAACTCAAGCAGTGTAAATTTAATCTAAGATATAAATTTAAAATCAAAATACATTAGACATTATATTTTAGAACGTATGGTGTATTTTGATTTCCAATCGATTTTTTTTCAATATATATTTTACAATGTACATTGTGTTAGTTTTCCATCGATCGAAAATCAAGATACATTGATCGAAAATCATATTAGACTTTTATATGATATTCTTTGTTTTAATATATTTTACAATATGTGGTGTATTGATTTTTCATCAATCAAAAATCAAAATATACCTATTAAAGATCATATTAGACTTTCATATGATAATAGATAAATAAAATTACCTTTTTAAATTATGATTTGATACTTTTTTACCATAGTAATGTTTTAATAATATAATTTTATTATATTTTTAACTTTTATACTCCCGTAGAAAAATACATATTAAAGCCTAATTCATTTTGATATTTTTTCTAATCGATTTAACGTCGATTTGATTTAGTTCGCGTGGCTGTATATTCTAAGATTCAAAATTAGGGTCGCGTAACAAGTGCTTTGTTAGGTAGGAAGCAAATCTGATTTAGTTGATCTTCTTGTTCCCGATTCTCTTCTTAACTAATTATTCAATCGGTAACCCCTATGTCTTCCCCCGAAGGTAGGTTTAACAAGGGATATCTAAGGCTGTTTGTCAGGTTGCACACGTTAGACCCTACAAGTTAATCACGAAAACATTGGAAGAGTCAAGCCAGGATATCTAATGAAATGATTGATTAATCTATACCGATTGGATCGAATTGACACGAAAGTTGTAGCATTAAATAGGTGAGTTGGTCTAACTTGTTTGCCTAACAAGACCACTATTCATTGTCCATGGTCCCACATCTTCTTACGTTAATTAGACCTGATCTAACCCATTTGACCAAACAAATGTAATAGATCCACGTATCCGGGTTAAGTCGGTACACAACTTTAGGATCCTTATCTGAGACCTGATACGAACCACAAGCGAGTCATGTCGTACGAGCGGGTCGGCTTCAAGTCTGTTCCAAATGGGTCCGATTCGTTTTTACAAGTCCAGAGATATCATCCGAGTAGACCGAGAGAAGTCTCCTGACGCGTGTGTTTGTTTGTGCTTCGATGCCTGCGACAATACCACAAGGATCCAATACACATTCAACATACCTTGAATACCATCCACTCCTAGGCTCTAACCCAAAACCTGATTCGTAAGCTCAAGGGTTCAAATCTACGAGCATGAAAGCCTCCTCGCAACCAAAACACTATGAATTAAATTTTGATTCGATTTCTTATGTTACATCGAATTTTAAGGATTAGTTTATTTTATGAGTTAGGGAAGAGATATTAAAAAAATATGAAATTGATATTAATCTTCATTTCGGTTCATTTGTAAGATGGTGTTAACATAAATTCTATTTACTTAAATTAGTGTTAAATTATAGTGTTAATTCTTATAGTGTTTACTTAAATTGATATTATCACTAGTTTCTGGAAAATAAAGTTTATAGGGAAGTTACGAAGTTAGCAGTTATTTTGCTAAGGAGTATTAGTAAAATATGTGTTAACCCTTCAAAATCGATGTTAAAATTATAATGGTTAACCCTTCTAGTAAATGGAGGTTAATACTCTAAAATAAAGGTTAACTCCTCAAGTAAATTATCTCTAAAGAGATCCTTATTTAGGTGGTGTTTTGTAGACTGGTCAAGTGAGTTAACTTACATTTGTTAACTATTTAACCTACCTCTCATTTACATTTTAAGGGGTATTTATTTGACGTGTTAAGTGGCACACATCTGAAACTTATATTAAATTAAGTAAACTTAACACAGGGGGGTGGGGGCTTGTTCCTTTTGATCGTACTTGTATTCGGATGTCAAGGTGTACCAACCACATGCCTACCACATCTATAGAATTCTTTACATTTTTCCTCAACACTGTTTCGTGATTATAGTATGACAGCTGCTTACGGATCGATATTCCATTATTCTTAAGCTCGATTAGACTTAGTATTTTCCCAAACCCTGCCACTTACATTATTGTAACTTATAAGTAAGGTATAATAGTACTCCTGGCAAATGTGCAGCGAGGGAGCCACAGACATACATCGGAAAGGTATCCTTCTGATCGGAATACCTTTGCTGAGAGGGTCTCTTGTTAACAACCGGTTCTGATTAGTAGATTCCAACGTAGCACGTGCTTTCTCCCTTCCTTCTTAGTTCTTGTTTTGAGGAGTTTCATCTTACCAACTAAACGGGGTGTTCTCAATGGCGCAGCATTAGCTATGGTAACTGCAATTTGATTGAAGCAAAATCAGGTCCATCAAATTTATTCAGCCAAAAATACCATTCATCTTTCAATGAATCGGTGTTTAGGAAATTTTATTTTCATACCTCTAGAAACATAACGTTATTATAGTTATACCTTTACAAACTTACATCCCACAATGGTTATAGCTCTAGGTTAAGTCTCCATTAGATTCGAGGAAATATTGTTACAAATACTCCCTAATGGTTGTTAAAGTTAACAGTGTAAGGTTAAAAGTTATATTAATATTTCTATCTATATTTTAAAATTACATCAAAACTCTTATGTTAACTTTTTTAATTTTTTTCCCTCTTCTTTATTCTTCCTCCACAAGCTTGGATTAAACCTTTTTTATGGAGGCCTCGATAGTGGTGGCAATGTCAAGATCTTCACAGGAGGTTGCCCTACTCCTTCTTCTAGCTCTCCAACCATTGCCTCTTCTCTCTCTTCCTTAGCCATCGTCCACCCTCCCTCGGCCACTATCCTTCCCTTTCAAAAGAAATATTTTACTTTCTTTTGAATTTAGATATGATTAAGAAATTTTCAAAGGACATAGATATAAAGATCGTAATTTTTTTTGTTAACTATGATAGAGAGTTATATGTTAACCATAGCCATCACCATTTATCATTTCATGCAATGGCAGGAACATATTTATATGGTAATGGTAATGTAAGTTTATAAGAGTATAGATATAATGATAAAATATTAAAAGATATAGATGTAATTGAAAATATTTATAAGGAAATGGATGTAAAAGTTTCTTATGTTTATATAAATTTACCTACACATCTGATTTTCAAGTTCCGTGGTGTTTGAGTTTGGATGGTCATGCAATGACCTACCTCAACTTGGATTTACTTGAGAAACTTTGATCCCAATAGGTTGTTAAGATTTTAATAACCTGCTATCGTAAAAAGATGAGGCTAAATCTAAGTCTAATTTTAAGAAAAAGGCTTAATTACTTGTCAAATATATGTCTAATAAACCTATCTCAACACTTCAAAATGTTTAACCCAAATTATCACTTGGTAATTTCTAGTCCTTTGTAATCTGGTACTTAATTTCCTAACTGTACGATGTGACATATTATTATGATTTGCTCCAATCTTTCCCACTTAACCCTCATTGCCATTTACCCAATATACTTCCAAGTGTTGGTGACAACTCCATCTTCGGCACACTTGTAACTTGCAAGGCATTCCCTATGGCAACCTTTTCTTTGGTTATAATGTCAGTTAAGATAACTTAGGCCTAGACCTAAATTTACGTAGGAAAAATTAGCATCACCTATTTGTTAGATAAGGGCTATTGGATTCATGTCATCATCTCTCAGGAATGTTTAAGTCCAAGTCATTATGTAATATTTTGGTGTTACAGAACATGCTTGTGCTTGATAATTTCAACTTCATCTTTTGGAATTTAATTTATATGCATTTTTTGTCTATGAAACTTCATGAAACGTATGACAAAATGAGTCATTCATCCTTCCATTGCTCCAATTATTTGTTATGAAGTACTAAGGCATCGTTTGGCAGGTAGTTAAGGCATGGGATAGCGGCACAATAGCAGGTTTTAGGACACTATAACACATGGGATTGAGATAAGTTGGAGGTGGAATTGAGAGAATGGGACAATCATTAACTACCGATCATTAATATCATATTAGAAAACCTTCACTCTCACAAAAAAATTATTAAATAAATATCCACTAAAATTATGTCACACTACTAATAATTTTATCTCACTACTTATTCTTATACTATAACTAAACACCCTACAACTTATTCTATAGTAATTTATCCCAATATAACCCTTATCCTCTTAACAAAATCAGAGATAGAGAAGAAAGTGAAGACTACTGCAGTTTAGAGGAGAGGTGTTGACCTTGTCAGTTTACGATGTTCAAAAATAACAAGGAGGTTGATGATGGATGTTCACCAGCCTGGGTTGATGCGATCAAAAGGAGGTTGCCATAGGCCACTAGCAAGAGGATCAAAGTCGAGGAGCCATAAAGTTTTGAGGAGTGGTAATCACAAACTTGTGGTAAACACTAAACTTTGAATTCATTTCTCCAATCTACTTGTCACACGTATATGAATATATGTAGTCTACTCATAGAGTAGCAAATCTAACCAGGTAACATGTCTTTTAGTCTAAAGACAAACACGGTCGTTAAGAGTTAGTTTATTTAGGCGGTTAGAAAATTAGCATTAGAAAAATATGAAAGTAAAGTTTGCCTTCATTTTTATTTACTTGTTTGGTGATATTAACATAAATTTTTATTTACTTAGAACTGATGTTATGCTGTGGTATTATTTGATGATGGTGTTTAGGAATATGAAAATGATCTCTTTACCTCGCTTGAATTAAATTACATCGATATTATTTAGGTATAGATAAGTGATATTTAAATTTTAAATTAAATCAGATAGATGATATTTTACTTCCAAGCAAATATCACCCGTGAATTTTATTTTGAATCAAACTTCACTTATGGCGATTTAGATATGATCTGTGATATTTAATTCTAAACTTTGACATCACATGGTCAATTTGGGAGTCAAGGGGACGTGATAGAGATGTGGGAACAGAAGATGATGTTAACCCACATTTGCTTAACGTTGACGAGGTTTAATGAAGCAGTGAACTAATCTTGACGAGACACCACCAAACGTTGCATGTTCGATGAAGAGAAGTCAATCATACATTAATGATCAAAATAGAAAGGGAAAATCACAGTTACTACGAAAGGGAGAGAGAGAGAGAGAGAGAGAGGGGGAAGTTTGTCAGCATGCTAAAGAAGCCGCCAGTGCATTGCGCCAATTCCTCATCTGTTGTTCCACAATTGTTTTTTTTTTCTAGTTTGAAAGTATCCGGTGTTCCACGCTGAATGACTAATTTTGTCGATGGTCAGTGAATTGTCTTACACGTGCGATTCTTGGTAGAAATTACGGCGCGCGTCATTGGGGAGTGGCAAAGAGGTAAGATCCTCAGCTTTCGTTGTTTAAATAGGGCGGTGGGGGTGGGTGGCAGCGTTGGACAACTGGCATTGGGAATATCATTAAATGGGTTTCAGGTAATGTTTCAAGCACCAGATCGGTCATTGGAATAGATCATATTTTGAATTTAATATTTCAATAATTTAAGTGATAATTTGTATCGATCAAATCTATGGCGACGTTGGTAGGTAAAAAAAATTAAGTCGTAAGATTTTCTTTTTTTATTTAGTTTGTATTGTTTAATTGGATTAAATTAGGTTGAATCAGTATTAAATAAAAAATTAATAAAGATATGTAGTATAAAAAGGTATTTTTCAACTTTAATTGTATTAAAATTAGAATACTTTTAGTAAATATTAAATAAAAATAAAAAATATAATTAAGATTAAGAATCAAACTTCAAAGAAAACATAAATCTTAAAATTTTTATTTTTAGATTGAAAGCTATATGTATATTTGTTTCTTTAAAAGAATAGCCATATTAAATTGTTAATCAAACTTAATTTTGGTCGATTTATATTAATTTTAGTTTTTGTTGATCGAAGCAAATGATTTTTAAATTTCTAAAATACAGTCTACAAGTAGACTATGCCACCAACCAATCCGATTGAATCGACCATTTTGCTACCATAGTCTACTTACCTCGACTAAATAATTCTCCCTGGGGCACACCCGGTTAGGTAAGTACAACCGATTACGAGATCTCCAATTCATGATAGGTACTAGCAAGCATCAGCCAAAGTTGGCAATGTGCAAATAATTCTTCCTTCCTTTGTGGCTAATTATTCCTTCCTATCCTATGGATTTTGAGAAAGAAAATACCACCCTTTTTTCAAATAAAGAGGGATCCTCCACCAACCGTGAGTCTATCTCAAGAATTTAGTCTCCATTTTGAAGAGATTTATTCATAAAGTTGCAAGATTTAGGAGTGATCACGACTTTCGTACTTCATTGCTCCTTCGTTCTGTGGGACAGAGGGGAAAAAAAAAAGGAGAAATTGCCTGGGCTCCAATGGATGACCTTCCTTCCCAACATGCATGGATATGCATAGCCAGTTGTGCTCGTTGGCCTCAATTCTTCGTGGTGGTGGTGGTGATGGAGATCCGAGGTCATATAATCGTTGCCAATGGTCACATTGTATTCACATGGCATGGAGTATTGAGGTGAATCGACGAGCTGCAACGAGGTGCAAGGTGGTGTTCGATGAGCTCCAACGAGGCGAGCTGCGGTGTCGCAAGTTGCGGCAAGGTGTTCGGTTCAGCGATGTGTGAAGCGATGTGATGTGATGCAGCGTGGTGTACTATGGCATCCGGCAAGCGGCGACGTGGCAAGGTGGTGTTGTGCTGTTGTTGCCTGTGGCTTTACTTGTTGGAGTGGTTTGATTTTCTTTTTCTTTTTTTTTTAATGTAACTCTATTTTGATAGGAACCATGTTTGATCCCGTGCTTATCATGACCGAAATTAGTGACACGAGTCAATGGCCGATTTTATTCGATTTCTCATTAACACGATCTTCGAGATTCATTTTGTTGGTACTTTGTGATTTCTACGAGTGTGAGATCGATCTCCTTCAAGAGATCGTCCGATTTTAATCTTGAAGACGTGTTTCATTTTTCTTTTTTTTAATATTTTACCTTATTTTTATATTTTGAGTTTGCCATTTTGATGAATAGCATTTCTCTCTTGTTGAGCGAAGATATTGATATCCTTCTATGTCCGCTTGTTTCGTTAATAAAAGTATTCTGTAAAAAGAAAATTCAGGAGTGATCAGTAAAGGTAGATGCGAAGGATTTGATAAGTTGTTATTACTTTTTATTTTTATTTGTAGATAAATGTGATAGTCAGATAAATTTAATTTTATTGGCATTGAAAGTAAGACGAAGGTAGATATAGTGGATGATCCAATATCTTGTAAGTAATAAGGAGAATTAGTGTGATTCAGCAGTTATCCATGTCACATAGGATGATATCCCGATTTAAGTGCCTATCAAATAGGGCCTAAACTTATTGGTAGTCGGAGATTCTCGTAGAGTCAGGACCCATAAGGGGAAGGAATATCTCTGGTTAGGAGGATAGATTTATAGATTATTTATCCTATCCCCTAAGGTAAACTTCATCATCTAATAAGGGAAAGAATAGAAGATTGGCCATCTGCAATCAGTTGCGAGTAGAAAAGTTGCCCTCGCATACATTGGATATATATCGATTCGATGCTGCTTCTTACCTAAAGCACCTTCGTAGACCTTTCCTGGAAGGTGGGAAAAGAAAACTTCCTGCTCACATGGTCACCAATAAAATTAGTAGCAATTTATTGGAAATCCTCAAATGTTCCAGAGCTCTCCTACATCCAAGTATTTCAAGTAGTTGTATGGAAAGAACTCACCACCAAATAAGAAACCTTAGCATGTAATCAACTCGATCATTATTTATGCGTGTGTTTTTATAGCAAATTGAGAACCATTCATCACGATCATTACTTTTTGGGCCTGTTGGCCTTTATCCCATCGCGTACTTCTGGGTCCAGTTACGGGCCGTGGACTCGTACTTGACTTTGTCCGTCTTGCACACGTGGGCTATCTCAGGCACCAGCGGATCATCCGGATTCGGATCCGTGAGCAGCGAGCAGATCGATAGCAATACCTAAAACGGAGGTAATAATTTGGACTTAGATCTAACCTTAATCTCGGCCCAACAAGCCCATGGGCCTCGCGGACCAATACGATTGCGTTACCTTTGAGATAGTGAGAGCAGGGCTCCACTGCTCCTTGAGAATGTCCAAGCAAATATTTCCATTGCTGTTGATATTCGGGTGAAATACTTTAGTCCTGAAAGCAACCTGCACGGCAATGTGAAGTAAAAAGAAATGTAAGGAGGGAGATTTTAATTAGCATTACGTCTTTCTTGTGGAAATCTGCACATTAAGGGTTAGTTTACGTATAATTTACGTGTAAGTGTTTATATGAATAAGGGACAAGGTGTGAATAAATTGAAAATAAAAAAGTAAGGTATTTACTTAAAAATGAGAAATGAAAGGATGAATAAATTGTCCAAAGACAACTTCGTTGGTGATTTGCGTAAAAATTATTTCCTTACGTAATCCCCTCCGATTCCATGGTCATTTTCTTCATCAAAATGATACCAATAAAATTTTTTTAAAGCCTTTAGCCACGTCAAAACTTTTCATTAATTCACTTCCTAAAAAAATCATGCTAAAATTTGCACCATCGATTTTTTTTATTTTCTCTTCGATAATACCAATAAATTCATCATCAACGCTTCCTTTTTGTTCTCCATTTTCAAAATATTTGTTCCCCCAACGCGTCTCCTTTAGTCCCACGCCCTCCCATCTCGCTCTCTCGCAGATTCACACACCATCTCTCTCCTTCCTATCAGGTGAAGATTGGGGGAGATTGAGAGAGATCAAGTGCGCAGAGACGGGTAGAGATGAGGACTGATCAAAATAAGGAATTTCTCATCCCTCCTGCAAACTTAGGTTGATGCAAACCTAGGTTTTGGGTTAAATTTGAGCTAAGAAATCACTCCTGATAAATGGGAGATATCCCTCAATGTAAACGAACCCTAAGGAGTAAGGAGTAGTTTATGAAAGGGGATAACCACTCTTTTTTAAGGTTATCCCTTGTTTATCTTGAGGCTAATGCAACTCCTTTGAGCTTTCTCATCTCAACCTATATTAGAAGAGGGGTTGAGATAACTCGTATTTTAATATCCGTTTGCAACTCTCGCAACTCATGTCTTCTCTTGCAATCTTTTCCGAAGTTGCCCATCTTCCAATGTAAATTAATATAAACTTAAAACAATAATCTCAAGTAACTTACCTACCACCTAAGGATAAAAAAGTCTCTTGTTAGCTTATCCCCGGTCTAACATGCAAACCTAAGTAAATACCTCCCTTCACATCACTAGTTAACCTCATTTCTATCCCTCATTTAGTAACTACAAACGTAGGTTTACTTTTATTTGAAAATAAATAGAAATAAATGTTAACTCTTGTTGTAACTTAGGTAATCCAGGTAAACTAACTTGTGTCGTAAACTAGGCCTAAGGTAAATTTTGGATCGTGCCGGTGACAAAATCGACGGCTCAGATTGCCATCATATACATGATTTATATTTATTATTACATAGATGCATAGTTGCTGCAGGCATGCGCGCCCATGTTTGTGCAGGAGTGAATCTATGAGATAAATCTTCCGTGGTATAGCCGGTAGGTTTTGTATGATCTTCATTGAATCATTATTGGAATTCACCTTGATCAGCTAGATATGGAAAAAAAAAAGAAAAAGAAAGACACCTTTAACACAACTTTTCAATCTACGTACTCAAATGAAAATGGTTAATAGCAGAAAAAAAATCGCTAAAACGTACTGATGTACTGCCCATGTTTGATTGAGGTGTTTTTTTTTTGGGACTCCTTATTGATTGATGTTCTTTCTATCTGAACAGATCAATGTTACAAACAAATTCTAGATTAAATATATCTAACGTATTCCATGGGAAATCTATCTCATAGGATCCTTCCTTAGGCCCGCAGGGACGGGACGTGCATACAAACACACGTATGTGTGTATGTTTTTATGCATGCTTGTATCGTTACATATAAATTTATGTGCATATATGTATACCCATACTGCAGGCACAAGTATCTTGATGTCTATAGATGTGCACCTGTGTGTTTGTACATCTATGTTTTCGTGCATGCACCCGAGAGAGAGAGAGAGAGAGAGAGAGAGAGAGTTTTAGGAAACCTTAACTTGAGGCTGATGTTTCTCATATAGATAATTACAACGGATTAAATAATCAACAAGATCTTGTTTCAATCCTTCGTTTCATAATTCTAAATAACATAGAGATCCACATGATGCATTTAGATAAAAACAAAATCCGGTTAATAAATGGGTTCATTAATTACCTTTGGTGGTTTGAAGGGGTAGTCAGGTGGGAAATGGATGGCCACAAGAAACACTCCTCCAGAATATGGGCTATCATTTGGACCTATGATGGTTGCTTGCCAGTGGAACATGTCATCAGCCACGGGTCCTACAAAGCCACCACTTCAACCATCATCATCTACCTCTTTCCCTCGTTGTAAATTTTGAATAAACAAAATTTTGGGACAACCCATAATTAGATGTCATGCATGGTCAAATCGATACCTGCACTACAAGAAGTTGGGGGGTCTCTCTGGATGTCCTTCAGCTCCTTAATTATCCTCTTTGTGGCCATTAGCTTCCCCAGAGAAGAAGTAAGTTGGGAAGACCTTGTGGTTGGAACGATCTGAATGCTAAGGCACTTCTCTTAGCTCTCTAGAGTTGCACACAACAAGAGGGTCCTCCAGATACGCTTTATGTATAGAATGGTCCTTCCCTTCAGTTCGATCCAATGGTCTGATTTTGCCGTGGGGTTGTAAAAGGTGATGGGGAATGGCATCAGATGCCGTACCACCCTTTGAATCTTATCAATGGAAGAAAGCCAACGTGAAGAATACAAGTTTTTGAAGCATGTCTTTGCATTTGGAGATGTCGTTGACTATTCTTCACGGCTATTGTCTTTAAAGATTTTTACCTAGGTGCCTTGGAATCATTTTTAATGACATATATAGACATCTAGTTTCTTACTGTTTAAACTAGTGCCTGTAAAATACTTCTCTTGTTTATACTAATACCTCTCCACTCAATTTTCCATGAATTTGATAAATTTGAAGTTAAAGGTCCTAAACCTCCCAACTTCCACATGCTGGAAACCCTGAATGGCTTTATTTTGGACCTATGAGGTACCAAACTCACGTAGAGATAGCAGTGCTTTGGTGCAATTGAGAGAAAAAAGATCTCTGAAAAGAGGAGGAAGAAGATGGAAAATGGGAGAAGAGAAAGAGGAAGCCGGAAAAACTAATAATAATAATGGGACTTTACATGCAAAAAAATTATTTAATTTTGTACCCTTTTACATAAATTTTGACTACGGAGGGGCAATGATGTAAACAAAATAATTGTTTAGGGGACATCTATGTAAACTAAAAGAAATTAGGGGTACGGACGCTTTTGCAAATGTCTAGGACTTGAACAACGATAGGTGTACACACTTTTATGCATTATTAGAGAGGGGCGTGTGACACCATTTGGTCACATGACATGTCATGGGTCATGGTGCCTCCTCTAATAGGTGGGGTGGTGATCAAAAGTGTGTATACTTTTTGAGGATTTAACCTCCGTTTATTTAACTACTTAACCCCCAATTTGTTAACCTGGGTTTACCCACTTTAATACAGGTTTGTCTAATACCAGTTTCACTTGATATTAGCTAAACCCATGTTAAAATTATATACTATTCGTATCTCTGACATCGCTTATGTTTTATATACTTAACATCACTATCAAGTAAACGCCACAAGGGTAAATACCACAACTTAACACCAATTCAAGTAAACACAAACTGGTGTTAACACCACTCTGTAAGTAAATACAATTGCGGGTTAGCACTAGTTTCACATTACTTAACACTACTTTCCTAACCCTCCAAGTAAATTAGCCTTTAGGGTTAGTTTACTTGAGTGGTTAACTCCTTTTTTGAGGGGTTAACCCTTATTTACTTGGAAGGTTAACTCTTTTTTGGTTGACATGGGTTAAGAGCTTTTAATACTGATTTGTCTAATGCCAATTGCTATTAGTATTAGGCAAACTCGTGTTTAAGTCTCACGATTTTGTTGTATTTTCGCGGTTTCTGATTCAAATTCTTAACACCACTAACAAGTAAACACTACAAGGGCTAACACTCCAACTTAACACCAATTCAAGTAAACACAAATTGGTATTAACACCACTCTCCAAGTAAACATAATTGAGGGTTAACACTAATTTCACATTTTTTAACACCACTTCCTTAACCCTCCATGTAAACTAGTCCTTAGGCTTTGTTACAACCCGGTTCCCGAATCCCTACAGGACACAAGATCGGACTGACTCGACTGATCTCAAGACCCAGTCGTTCAACGAGAAAGTAACCAAAAAGCAGGAAAGTAAACCACATTCACTATGCTGAGCAACTAACAGTAACAAAAGTACAGCAGTAAAGAAGTAAAACTGCTACAATACACACCACCACAACAGTAGAAAGTAAACGGGTACAGAAATATAATGTTCAAAATGAAAGAGTACAGAAGTGCAGTAAACTACTCACTACAACTGGAAAAAAAAAGAGTACAGCAGAAAGCTATAACTACTGGGCCCAGCATCCTCTACAGTCGTAGGCTCTGGCTGCACAACACCTGGACCTGAAAAGGGTTATGAGTATACGAAGTTAGCGAACACTGAGTAGAGTGGCAACCAACTAACTAAACAGTAAAGGTGGACAGGTAGCTGTTGTTTTTCGATTACTTTTTTTAACTACTTAATCTTTTTCACCATTTATTTTATTTATCAGGTCTCTTTCTTGAACTCGAATATTCATCGTGGGAACGATCTTGCTTGCAGTCTTTTCTGAGGAGTAGAAGGCACACGTGGTGCTCTCCTGACCGAGAGAGTCCCCCGTGGTGATCTTACACCTAGTCAACTACCCCAAGGTCACGGACAGACGTAACGGTGATTACGGCATGCACGATAAGCGCACGAGTAGCTAACCCGCACTAGCACACGGTCAGTCGTTTCCGTTAGCGGGTGTGCCCAAAGTATAACACGAAACTAGTATAAGGCCTAACCCTCTCAGTAACAGGGGTCTAGCCGCTAAGAACCAAACAGGGGTCTTGCCCCTCCACAGTCCGCACAGTCTCACCTGGCTACCCTGATTTGTCCAGTGGGCCTAACAAGTCGGTGTAGGGCGGCTAGCTGAACCTCGGGTCCCGTGGGGTGGCTAGCTCTCTCCCTACATTAGTAGCTCTGCACGATACAGTGTACACGAGGGCCACAGAGTCGGTGCAAAGTGACCAAACTCACCCCGAGTCTCGACCAAAAGGCGGCAAGCTCCCCTCTACACTAAGAGGTAACATGTGCTCCCCTTAGTACCACGTACTCAAGGGCCAGCACACTTCCCAGCACATTCCCAGATCCATTCCATTTATTTCTAGGAGCTCATCTCCTAATTTCCTGTAGGGTTCATGCTCATATTTCTCAGGCCATTCCATACCAGGTTTCATCATTTCTATTTTCATTCTCAGGTTATACACATGCAAATTAGTAACTCTATTCCATATTCAGTTTATTCATAGATAGCTCGTGTTTCCAACATTCACCTTTCCATTTTCAATTTATATACATGCAGCTCATAGTATGTCATTTAACGTAAACAACAGGAATTCACATGCAACAGTTTGCTAGTACAAATACTTTACATTTCACAGGCAGCTGCTATTTATTTACAGGCAATTGTTATCATTCTATCTACACATTCAAGACTGCAATTCAATCATCCATTACAGACATTTCAAATGTTTCTTGTCCTAGGATTTATGCCATATCCTAGGTTCTAATCATTCATTCTACATATTAATTTCAATTAAATTAAGGGGAAGTCACTCTACTAGAAAACTCAGGAGTAATGGAGGCTTGAACGGCAGGCTCACGTCCCCCAGCAAGCCCCGAACCCGCAATGGGAACAAGTCCTAGCACAAGGATCAATCACAAGAGAACACTCAGAATAGTATAGAAACTATTCCAACAAGTAGAGGAATTCATACGAGAAACAACGGTATCTTAATTGCGCAAATCGGACCTCAAACGGATCTTAAACAGGTCAAAAACAATGATTCTGACTCAAATCAGACGTCTGAAACACCTTCTAGACATCTTAAAAGAGTCCAGAGCCATACCTCAAGTCTTGCGCTACTCTTCAGATGTCCAAGAACTCCGCTGTACCGTCTAGACCCAGTTCCAGACGTCCAACCACCTCTCCGGACGTCTGGAAATGCTTCCCGTCGTCTGGTGCCTCGCCCAGACGTTCGAACTATGTGGGTGGGTGTGTCCTGTGCCTTCCCGAAGCAACTCCTGCACGAATCAACCCTAATCTTCTCAAATCGACATGAAACAGCGCCTCGGCGAAACGACTTGCATGGCCGTATCCGCAAAGAAGACATACCTTCGCGAAGCCTACCTCTCAGTCATCTGGAACCTCCTCCAAACGTTGGCTACGTCGTCTGGATGTCGCTCTAGACGTCTGATTCTAGGAATAACACAGAACCAGAACCTGCTTCCGCCCTCTCACACCGCGCATGGCCGCGTCGTGCCCTCTCACCTGCTGCTCCGGTTGCAGTAGTGTCTGGGAGGACCTCCCTGATGCACTCCTCCTTGCGCAGGCGCCGACCGGCTGTGAGCTCACCAGCGAGCTCCCACGCGAGCTCGCAAGCTTGCTCTCCTCTCTTCCTCACGCTGCTCCTCTCCTCTCACACCGCTCTCGCTCGCTGCTCTCACTGGAGGAAGGAGGAAAGTGGCTGGAAGTGGGGGTGGTGTGAGGGAGAGGAGGGGGGCTTGTATAAGGGTGTGGAGTTAGGGTTTTCATCAGGCGGAAGGAGAGAGAAGAAGAAAACGAGGGAAGTGTGCGGTCTGTGCACAGCACGTGCGCAGACGTGAGTTCGTACTCAAAATTTTTGATTTCCAGACGTTTGACCAGACGTCTGACCCACAGTCCAGACGTCTTAAAGGGCTCAAACAGCACGGGTCTTAACAGGATTCCATGTCAAAGAAAAATGATTTTTACATATATATCCTTGTAAATTTTTGATAAGGCATACATAGCCCCATATACTTAGTATTTACATATATATCTTTACAAAGTTGCTTCGTTATGACCGTATATCTTTGCTTCATTAAACTTAATAGGTAAAAGAATTTAAAAAACTAAGAAACTTGTGCCCCTAAAATTTTTCCTATACTTTTCAACACACCCTCTTCCTCCTCCATATCTCCCTCTTCCTTGACCTTGCTAAAGACCCAACGAGGAGGGCGTTGAGAACAAGATCCTTAGAAGAGGCTACGAGAGCCTCAACATCGACGCATAGCACATAACGAGGAACTCTAGCAAGGGCCACTACTGTAGCTACTGTAGCTATGAATGTCACACCATCTACAAGCATAGTTTCGACACCATGTGGCTCATCAATGCTGTCAGCTTTGATGTAGTGATTGTCGCTGGCTATTGTGCCAAGAGGCTCCTCCTCAAGGCCAACCGTTGTAACGACCCGGTTCCCGAGTCCCTACGAGACACGAGAACCGGACCGACTCGACTAATCCCAAGACCCAGTCGTCCAACGAGGAAGTAACCAAAAGACAGTAAAATAAACCACATTCAGCAAGAATATAACTAATAGTAAGAAAGTACAGCAGTAAGGAAAGAAACTACTACAGTAGGCACCACCACAACAGTAAAACAACATTTATCATATAACAAAAACTGCAGGTAAAGAAGGTACAACGGAAACAAAACTACTCACTAGAACAGAAACAAAAGAAGGTACAAAGCTGTGGCAACTCTACTGGACCCTACTCGGCCCAGCGTCCTCTGCAGCCGCCGACCCTGGCTGCTCAACACCTGGTCCTGAAAAAGGTAACGAGTGTAACACGTCAGCAAAACGCTGAGTAGAGTGGCAAACTAACTAAAGGCAACAGTAGAGTGTACAGTAGCTGTTATGTTCTATTACTTCCTTTATTTACATCTTTCAATTTTTCTCACTATTTCATTTACTTCTCAGATCCTTTACTTGATCTCGAATGTCCTCGTGGGACGATCTTGATTGCAGTCTTTTCCAACAGTAGAAGTAGCACGTGGTGCTCTCCTGGCCGGGAGAGTCCCCCGTGGTGATCCTACCCTCAGTCAACCACCCCAAGGTCACTGACAGACGTAACGGTGACTACGGCACGCGCGATAAACGCACAGGTAGCTAGCCCGTACTGGCACGCGGTCAGTCGTTTCCGTTAACGGGTGCGCCCAAAGCACAGCACGGAACCAGGGCAGAGCCCTCTCAGTAACAGGGGTCCAACCCCTCCACAGTAACCAAACCGGGGCCTTGCCCCTCCACAGTCCGCGCACCCTCGCCTGACTACCCTGGTTTGCCCTAGTGGGCCTAACAAGTCGGTGAAGGAGGCTAGCAGAACCCCGGGGCCCGTGGGGTAGCTAGTACTCTCCTAACACTACTAGCTCTCCTCGGTACTACGTACACGAGGGCCAACAAGTCGGTACAGAGCGGCCAATCCTAACCCCGGGTCCCTGGGGCGGCTGGCCCCACTCTGCACTAAAACAGGTACAGGTACTTCCCTTGGTACTGCGTACCCAAGAGACAGTACAAACTACATCTCAGTTCCATTCCTTTTCTTTCCAGGAGTTCCACTCCTAATTCCCCATAGGGTTCCAGCTCTTTATCTCAGAACATCATATGTTTCACTTTCCAGATTCTCGTTCTCACATTCCATGATCTCAACAGGATTCTTTATGCATAACAGGCAGCTGTTAATTAAATTTACAGGCAGCTTTATATATTCCTTTCCATTTTTCCAAGACTGCAGTAATGTACATTCCACTAGTTTTTCCATCCTAGGATTCATGCCATATCTTAGGATCTATCATACAATCTAGTTTTCCGGCCCTAGGATTCATGCAACACCTAGGAGCTATCATTCCATATATTTCTCATTCCTAGGATTCATGCAATGCCCTAGGTTCTAGTTATGGTTCCATACTTTAACAGATTTTATTAATACTTAAAACCACTCTACCAGGCACAACGGGAGTAATGGGGGCGTGGTCGGGAATCCCGCGCGCCTCCGCGACTCTCAAGACGGCAACCGAACGAGGTCCTATCACAAGGATCAAACACAAGGAGTGTCTCAAAACAGTGTATAGCTACTGTAGGCGGGTAGAGGAATAAATTCTGAAACGAACGCAACTCGAATCGCGGAAAACGGAGCCCAAACGGGCCCTAAACGGGTCGAGAAAGACAATACTGTGCAAAATCAGACGTCTGGAACTCCTTCCAGACGTCTTAAACGGTGGATCAGAGAATTACCTGTTCGGCTTGGTTCCCCGGACGTCCAAAAGTCTGTGGGGACGTCTCTCCTAGATCCCAGACGTCCGATGGTCACTCCGGACGTCTGGAGGTCACTCCCGCCGTCTGGTACAACTTCCAGACGTCTGATTCGCAAAGGATGACGAATCCGAACACCTGCGCACAGCCAACCCTCCTCCCTCAGTACGGTCAGTCGACAAAAGGAAGGAGAAAGCGGAACTCACCTTTCAGACGTCTGTATGATCTCACAGACGTCGACCTTGCCGTCTGGATATCAGTCCAGACGTCTGATTCTGGAGATTTTTCCAGAATCAGAACCTTGCTCGGCCTCCGCTCGCGACGCTGCCCGCGTCGCACCTCGCGCGTCCGCTGCTCCGCCCGCAGCAGGTCCCTCTCCGCGACGCTCTGCGCCCCCTGCGCCCTCCGCCGGCCGGCCAAGCCGCTCCCGGCGAGCTCGCCCTCACGGCAGAGCCCCGCCCTCGCACGCCGCAGCTCCTCCGCGCCTACTGCGGCCGCCGCTGCCGCTGCGCCCTCGCGTCCGCTCGCTCTCGCGCACAGGCAGGAGAGAAGGAGGAAGATGGTGGAGACGGGAGGGGAGGCGCGCCCCCTCCCCCTTTTAACGCCGCGCGGAGAGGAGGGAGAGACGGTCGCAGTCGCCTGCAGCCGCAGAGAAGATGCAGGATCGCAGGTCTGCGCGCACAGGCGCGTAGACGAATATCCCGTGCGAGCATAACTGTTCGCCAGACGTCTGTAAACTATCCCGGACGTCTGGTCAGACGTCTGGATGTGATCCCAGACGTCTTTACAGACGTCTGGGCCACCTCCCAGACGTCTTAAAAGACGTCTGGGGCACGCGCTCGTTACAACCGTGGTGACTCGAAGTAGCATAAGAGATTGAAGAGTTGTGCAAAGGTGATAGCCAAGTGAAGCGGTAGTGTAACCAAAAGGATAGAGAGGAGCTAAGGTGGCGATTTTGACATGGGGGTCACTAAAGACCCTACCTCTCTTGCTCAACATAGTGTGGAGCATGTCTCGCTCAGCGCATCGAATGGGATCATGTAGGATGGGGGTCAGTGTGGAGGAGGGCATCGTCGATGGGAATAGGGAGAGTTGGGAGGCAAAGGGGCTATTCATGTGTGACGCAAATGTGCTGCTTGATACCGTGGGTGTGAACCCCACGATCACCATTGAGGTTGGGGAGATCAGGGAGATCGATTGGGGGAGGTCAAAAGGATAGGGGTGAGAAGGTTGGGGAGGAGGTGGAGGAGAAAGTAAGGAAGGAAAAAGAGGGTGTGTTGGAAAATATGGGAAAAATTTTAGAGGGATAATCATAATTTTTTTAATTTAAATTTTTTTAGATGCCTTATACAAAATTTAATGGAGAAGAGGTATTCAATTATAATGGGATAACTTTGTAAGGATACATATGTAAATATTAAATATATTAAGATATATATATATATATATATATAAACCTCTCAAAAAAAAGACTTTTTTTAACATGTTAGGAATCTTTGTCGAACCCAATTCAGCAAACACATCCAAAAGAACAAATGATGACAGAAGGTAACATTTAACGCAAAAATTGGCATCCCCTTACCAAAAGGAAAACTATGCGTGGGTTAGACATACAGCACACCGGCGTGTGCTTACGATAGCTCCATCCAAAAAAGCAGATTCGAGCTTACCTCCACCAATGAGAGTGGGGAATATGGATAACGAAAACTGTGATACGGGTTGCCTTTGGAATCGGCATTTTCTCTTCGTGTTGGAGCTGGACGAAAGCTGTAAAGCTCCAGAAAGCATGAGCATGATTGGTGCAGAGACTTCCACAGGCTTTTCGTGCCACAGTAGACATTGTTCTCCGAAGGGCTCTCACAGCTTTGGCTAGTGATGTTAGGTGTACGATTCCCATGTTTAGCTCTCAATTCATGTTAATTTGTACCTTTGAGTTTGGCATTTCCTCCATGGTCGACAGATGCAGATTCTAATCCAACGATTCAGATCGCTTCTTATGTATATCTATTTCTGGGCAAGCTCATGATGAATCTGCACTAAGGAGACACCAAGCAAGAAATCGGTAGTGATCAGAAAGTTCGAAGATGAAATTCCTGATATCATTAATGGAAATCGCTTTACAGTCACAAACGTTGAAAATATAGGACATACGTGTGTGTGTGTGTATACATGGACAAATAGATTTGATTACGGGTAATGTACACGCAAAATGACATGAGATCCGCAATACTACGAACAGCAGCATTGGCGTTAGGTAGGTAGAAAACATGCAGATGAACGTAACGACACATGATCAAACAGATGCAACGAAGAATAACATGTTGGATTTTAATTTAACATATGGAATAATATATGTATTATGTATATATATAATCAATCAACATATAAAGATTATGGATTGTCGTGTTAATATCTATATTTAAAGTGATCAAATTAAGTAACATTGAGGAATTGAGTATGGAATGTAAATGGTTAGTGCGGTGTTTAAAATATATGTGTAGATATCAATTAGTGAATTATGTCTTCTTCATGGGTGGATACGTAATTCACCTACAGCAATTAGTCATACTAATTACTAACTTAAGGTTTTGGAATTATGGTTCCCAAAAGAATCACCTATGAAATCTAGGTCTTCGTACCCATTGTGCACTTAGAGAGATAGAGAGAGAGAGAGAGCAGGAATGACTGAAGAAGTGACCAGATCACTTCCTCAAAAGAGTCTCTCGATCAGGATTAGGAGGTGGGATCTTTTTGAAGAGCCATTTGTAGCCCCTCTTGCCTTACCTTCAAGATGAATATAGGTAACTCCATTATCTATAGATAGAGATTAGGAATCAATCTATGCATGTGTAGATCTCTGATCACAAGGGCAAGGTAATATGATTTATTTGCATATTGGTATGTTCTACATTTGTCTACAATTTCTTGTCGTTATCTTTGCTCGGACAGCCTCTTTTCCTTGATGATAGATTATATATAATCTGAGCTTTGATTGGTCTTTTGTATTCCTGCAAAACCTAGAAATCTATTTTGTAATTGATGCAAGTATCGATACTCATCATGAGTACGGGTACATGTAAGATAAGGTTTTGGGCTTCAAAACTTAAGTTCTTAAATTGTAGGTTGCTAATACCGGTACTCATGATAAGTATCGGTACATGCAAGCTGTAGATTTAGCTCCAGGTCCTTTAAACCCAAAATCTATGACCTATGTATATCGGTACTCGTCATGAGTACTGGTACACATGAGTACACAGATCAAGTTCAGGGTTTAAAGTGCCCAGAATCTGTATCTCACTAGTACCAGTACTGATCATCAGTACCGGTACCTGTTGGCTACAGGTTAAAGAATTAGTACTCAACAAGTACCAATACTCCTGATGGGTGAGTCAAGTTAATTCTGGAGTGATGCCAGTACTTGAATTCTAAACTGTAAGCTATGAGTACTTGGCATCAGTACCGGTACTCCTCTAGATATGAAACTCATATCTGAAAGTCAGGGATATATATCGATACTGGTTCACTAGTATTGGTATTCAGTATATGGGATACTGGTATTGGTACACCAGTACCTGTACCCAATTAATATTAAGCTCAGTTGAAATTAGTTACTATAAAGGCCCATCTTAAGTTATAGGTGTGTTATCTATATTATGGAATTTAAACCCTAACACAACAAAGTTAAAATAAGAGCATGTTAGAGAAATTTTACAATCAAGCATTCCTTCTTAAAGATTCTCCTTAAAGAGATAATTAACGACCACCATTTTACTAGTGCATAGGATCTTGATGTGTCACTCTTACGATCCAACAATCCACCAGCACAACTGCTACGTATGCTCCTACGATTATCCTCAACCGTCAACTTAGGCATGGTTTGTTTGTAGGGATTATGTCATTTAGGCTATGTTTGGATCTTTCAATTTAGATTACAACAATCCTAGAGTAGAACCCTCAATCCCGGGATTATCTGATTTTAGGAGGAAGGGTAGGATAAACTTACCCGAAATTGTGCTAGAAAACACTCACACTTATCCCCAAACACCTCATAATTTGACCAATATTTTTCTCAAATACAAAAATTTTACAATCCTATGTTTATCTCACAACTTCACCACTTACAAAATTTATCCCTCCAAACAAACGATAGCTCAAAGAAGGTCATCGACAGGGGGATAATCGTGCATGATCAGGGACACAGAAGGGAAGTAATCGGAACTAATCCCACCGATTCAGAAGAATAATGTCAGCAACTCTATAAAGCCACACTCGTGCTTCTACCTACATGCACTTGGCCCGAAACTACCCAGCTCGGCGAGATGAAGCACGTGCATGCAAACCCATGTCCATATGTAAGGTTGGAGTTTTTTTTTTTTTGAAGAAATAAGGAAACCTATCTTACAAGATAGCCATCCAGTGTAAGGTTGGTGTTATTCTAATCAACCCAAATAACTTATATAGATTATTGGAAATGATTTATTTGATTTGGGTCATTTAAATTATGATTTAAGTTAAGACCCAAACCATTAAACTTATGTGGGTTTTGAATTAGGTGATATGTGGGTCTCACCTAATCACTCAATCAAAACTCAAATGTATAGGTAAATTAATTTGTATAATGATGCTGACCTTCTTTTAGAAGCTTTCTTTGTATTTAACTTTTTATAAGATAGATAAAACCTTTAGTTGCTATTATGTTGCAAAGTATTTGGTAGAAAAAAGAAACTTTTCTTTTGTCAACAAACTTATGTAAAATTTAGGTTTCATTTAATCCAAATCAACCCAAACTGACTGAAATCTAATTTGAAATGATTCGTCACTTTTCGGTCCTTTAAAATGTCTGAGATGTTCACCAGACGCCTGTCCAGACGTCTGGAGAGAGAGCCAGATGTCTGAAAATACTTTTTCTTTTCGACGTGTACCGTGCGCACGCCACTCCCTCGCTCACGCCTCACGGCTCACCCTGCGACGGCCATCACCGCACCCCGCACCACTCCCTACAGCTCCACGCTTTTCCCCTCACCTCCTCTCCCTTTATAAATCCCCCTCCTCCTCCCCTTCATCTCACACCATCACAACCGAGCGAGAGGAGAGCAGGGAGCCGGAGAGAGGGCAAGCGGAGAGTGGAGAGCAGGACTGAACACGAAAGCAGAGGGCGCCATGCTGCTCTACTGTAGCATCTGCGGTGAGGAGAGGCCAGAGCGATTCCGCAGAAGTCATTTTTCTGTGGAATCAGACGTCCGGAGTGACCTCCAGACGTCGGGGAGGACATCCGAAGGTATTATGAGATGTCTAGTAGAGATTTACCTTTTCCCTTATTGTCTGCCGAGTCCTGACAATGCGTACGCATGTGTCAGAGGTTGGGAGGCGTGGTGGGGTGCAGCACGAGGCAGTTTTAGACGTCTGACGGAACCCTCGGACGTCGGCACAGCGTTCCAGACGTCTGATAGAGGTGCCCCGAGAGAGGTATGTCTGCGAGTTGGTTTAAGACATCTAGGATCTCTCCCAGACGTCTGATTTCTATCAGACCTCGTGTTTTTAGGCCCGTACAAGACCCAAACGATAATGGTACCTTGTCTGTAGTACTTGAACTCCTTTTGACCTATCAATTCATGTCTTAGGTCTCCAATCCGTCAAGTGTACTGGACCTGTTGAGATGTCAGGAGCTGCTATATGAGCCCCTATTCCACCCGGTTATCCTGGTAGAGTGGTTCTGACTATAAATCTCCAATATTAATAAAATGCATGAAGTTAGTTAAACGTAGGATGTGAGATGAACCTTAAGAAGAAATAAACATCTGACAAGAATATATCTATTGAACCCTAGGTCGTGTCATGAACACTAGGGCTAGAGAAGATGCATGTGTAGAGAAATGAATCATTGAATAAATCATAAGTTGCCTATACTACCCGAAATGAACTACGTTATGAATAGAAAAATGAACTCGTACTGTGGAAACTGAGATGCTTGTTTTGTATGTAATAACCCAGATATGGAATAAGAAAAGTTCATGTATGAACCCTACAGGGAATGTAAACAAGACTAGAATACCGTAACACGGAGAATCGGATGGTTCTGGATTTGTCGCCCACGGGCAGCCGTTAAGGGGAGTGAGCTGACCTTCGTGTACGCAGTACCGAAGAGAGTAACTATCCATTGTTGTGTAGAGGGGAGCTTGCCTCCCTTGGGTTGAGCCGTGCGGTGAGTTTGGCCACTCTACGTTGACTCCTGTTGGCCTTCGCATACATGATACCGAGGTGAGCTACTTAGTGTAGGGTGGAGCTAGCCACCCCAGGGGGCCCAAGGTTAGGCATGGCCACCCTACACCGACTCTTGTTAGCCCATTAGGTAAACTGGGATAGTCGGACGAGCGTACATGGACTATGGAGGGGCAAAACCCCTGTTCTATTTTGAGAGGGCAAGGCCTTATGCTGTTCCGTACTGTACATTTGGGCGTACCCGTTAGCGGAAACGACTAAGCACGTGCCAGTGCGGGGTAGCTACTTGCGCGCTCATCACATGTGCCGTAGTCACCGTTACGTCACGACCATAACCTCGGGGTGGTAGACCGAGTGTAGGACTACCACGGAGGGACTCTCCAGGCCAGGAGAGTGCCACGTGTGCATCCTACATCACGGGAAAACTGCAAGTAAGATCGTTCCTTTAGGGAACAAGAAGATTAAGTAATGCAACAGACCCTGATTAGAAATCTCTACACAGTAAACAATTATAGGATAATTGGGATTTAAAAGTAATATGTTAAGATACTTGTTAAATGCATTTTATGTTTTAGTCACCACTCTACTCAGCGTTAGCCGACTCCAGATATATAACTTTATACAGGTCAGGGATTTGAGCAGCCTAAGCCACTGGCTGCTGAGGACGCTGAGCCTAGTTGAGCCCAACTATAGTTTCTACTACTAATCGTAGTAAGTTCCTGTAGTTATATTTTAGTACTATTGTTTTGTTTCTCATTTTAATATCAATTTATTTCTGCTTAGTTACGGTACTTGTGTGGTTATGGATTGATACATGTTATTTGGTTATTTCTCGTTAGATAACTAAACCTTGGAATCAATTGAGGCAAATCAATCTATAATCTTGTAGGGACCTAAGTTCTGATCATGACATAATTTAATTGGGTTGAAATTACATGTAATCATTTTATCAACCCAAATCAAATACAACTTAAATATAACAATCTGATTTCAACAAAACTGATCAAATGCCAACCTCTTCCAATGTGGGTTCTTGGAGGAGCATCTTTAAATCCCACTCACATGTTTCTCCCACTAACCATGGGAGATTAAACTTCCTATACTTTGTGTCCTTATTTATCACGAATTCCCATTATAAATTTCCAACCAAATGAACTTTAAATTAAAATTGGACAAATCTAATATTTAATTAATACATTACAAATCAACAAGAAATATGTGATTAATCACCAAAATTTGCTAATATTTAACTTTATCTTAATTGATTGGAAACAAGCATGCTTTACATACCAAAGGATATGATCACATTCACTTGAAATATTCGATGAGTTTTATTCACGTACTTTGCCGCAATCAGAAATGCACGATAAAATATCCAATTTTGTTGGTATATAACTATAACATCTCAAAAAATAGTGTCATATATAAACCTAAGAAATTGAATGATAGGTTATAAAGGACCGAAAATTGTTAGATACTTGACTGCTTAAGCTTAAGCCGTCGTGGATGGTTGCGATGAGTTCATTTGAAACATAACCAATAAATTGCCAGAGTTAGTTTTTATCGTAGCCAGAAATTGATCTAGACCTAGAGTGTTATAAGTGATATCAAAATTGAAGGATGATGCCTATATATGTAAGCGGAAAAGGTTAGAACCTATTAAAAATCGTGTTAAATCTTAAATTTAGGAAACTTAGGAAACTGACTGTAGGGTGAATATTATAAAAATTAAGAAATTTAGTTAACACGGGCTTGTCTTAAACTAAGATAAGAACAAGTTAATCATTTTAGATGACTGTATTTGATCCACTGGATCGTCTTAAATAAGTCGACGCTATTTTTTCTCAATCATGCTCGGAATGAAACTCACGTCATTCCGATAACTTTATTCACCTTTTGATCATTCTTGCACTCCTTTCGCCGTCCATCCATGTGAAAGCAATGAGAGATCTTTTCAACTGAAGACGGCAATAAGTTAGAAGAGATTAGTTTGACCGATGGTAGATATACCTTCTAGAAGTGTATATTTACGAATTTTGTATGTTTCTATATTCAGCATCGTTGCAGAAAAAATCTTATAAATCAACGTACATCGGTCCAAAATTTTAGTCTTTGATTTAAGTTATGTAGCGATAAGTTAAAATAAAATAAATGAAAATAGATGTTTGTTTAAGTTGTGAAATAAAGGAAAGATTCATTAGAGGGATAAAATTATTAATATAATAATATGATTTTAGTTGATATTTATTTAATAATATAAGTAGAAGTGAAAAATATTAGTCGTTATATATTTAATATTAAAAGTAAGAGTAGAGTATGCAATAAATATTTTTAATAATAAAAATTAGAATAAATATTATTGTAATTTGATTAAAAAATTAAAAATAATTATATAAGAATTTATGTTAGAATGATGAAAAAAATTTAAACAAAATTCATAAGTCGAGAAAAAACTCATTTAACGATGTTGCCAAATGAACCCTTAAAGTCTTTTCTTAATAGTTATCCTTAACTTATGTATATTCTGAAAAAATAGCGGAACGTGTGATACATTTAAATAAAGGATTTTTCTTAAAATAATTACTTACAATCCTTAAACAAACATTTGCCGAGGTAAATCCCTACCATTTATAAAATAATATTCTTTTATTATTGTATATAACAAAGACAATTTTTGGTATACAACAAGTAAAGAAGCACATGGAACATATTTTGTAACTTATAGAGTGAGAGAATGCTATAATCATCGTATGTTAGGTATTTAACCAATGTGTTTTGTTTATTCATCAATGAAAATTTTTTTTTATAGGTGAAAAATTATTTTTTAATTAAATAATTATTTTTTATTTGTGAAAAGTCAAAACACATCATTGTGTTTTCATTTTTAACAAAAAAATTATTTTTAATTAATATATTTTCAATAGAGTGTAAATATCAGTGAAGTCGTACGTTGTAAAATATATTATAACACATATTACCTAGTCACATCTTATATTCTGTGAGAGATTCTTAAATATATACAAATACTTCTGATAAGGATCTAATTAGATTAAATGATAGATATATTTTACAAGTGACGTGTCCACATTTGGAACTTGCAAATTCCCTGCACCACAAGAATAGATTATATGGGCGTCCATTTGCCTACCAAAACATCTGGGAGGTCTTGACTTTCGGAATGAAGCATAAACAAATCCTACCTTTTTTTTTTTTTTGATAAAGATAGCGTGGATATTCATCATGGAGGAGAATGGTCTAGGGCAATTTCAATTAAAAGCTACAAAAAAAATGGACAATCTAAGTCCAAACACAAGTCACAATCCAAGTCCCCCCCTTAGGAAAAAAGGGCTCAAATCACCAGAAGTCACATGTGCTATTAGACGAAACATGTGCTATGAAAAGGAACGACTGGGATGAAAAGCTTGGAAAAAGACTTGGGTTTGGATTTGGATTAAACAGTACTCAAAGCTAAACATTTTTTGATGACACTTTTTTGGGACTACACTCCAAAGTCCTTTGACTCGTCTTTCATGAAATCTATTTACTCTATTCAAGACTATCTCTTCTCTGGGTTATGCTAGCTAATTGGGGATGGTGGGAAGGTAAATATGTGGAGGGATAAATGGGTCAAAGATTATGATGGAGTCATGGTTCCTCAAGATGCTTCTTCCAATTTAATTAAATATGTGAAAGATCTTATGAATTCTAATGGCAGAAGCTGGAATTCTGATATAATCAGAGTCATATTTTCACCTGCTATTGCTAATAAAATGGAGCGCACTCCTCTTCATAATGGCCAGGAAGATCGCTTGATATGGTATGCGAATCCAAGGGGTGTTTTCTCCGTCAAATCGGCCTATCATTCGATAATTCTGCAACAGGGTAGGGGAATGCCTGACAATGTTGATTCAAACAAAATTATGTAAAAAGATACGACCTCTCCACCTTCCTCCTGGAATCATATTATTTCTATGGAAGGTTGTCTCTGATGCTTTAAGTATCCGCGATTTGCTGGCCAAAAGAATTCCAGGGATTGATCCTCTGTGCGAGTTGTGCAGAGAAGAAAGGGAAGATGCACCACATATATTTTTAAAGTGCCCATTTACAAAAGCCATTTGGTTTCTATTTTGGATTTAGAACAGAGACCTTTGCTGAAAATTGGCTTTTAGTATACCTGAAAATTAGTCACCGGATTGATCGGGCTGCTGGAAATCCTTCCTTGCCTTATTTTATTGCACATGCTATTTGGATTAATAGGTGTAATGTTATACATGGGTAGGGTCGCTATGATCCTCTACAGATGAAAGATTGCATCCTTGTATCACTTAATTTTTAGTCTGATGTTCACCTCGGCATCATGCAACAACGGCTTCAACCAGAAACAAACTTCTCTTCTGTACCCTCGATAGCAGAATCTCAAAATTCCACTACTGTCGATCAGTCAGCTATATTAAATGCAGTTGTTGCCACTCACTCGCTTAACTCCTTAACGGCAGATCTTCAAATCTGCCATTCAGCAGAATGCTCAGTTGTAGTGGATGCAACAGTTCACAATGAGAATTCGGTGGTAGGTGTTGTTGCTTTAGACAATGCAGGTACTATAATTGCAGCACAGGCCATTAAACTGCAATTGGACGATTTTGATGAAGCCTAGACTTGTGAGATCCATCGAGGCTTAAAATTACCCTTAGAATTGCCTTATACTAGAGGATATATTCTGAGTGATGCTAAGTCCCCTATAAGTCAAATCTATGGCACTAAGCAACCGGCTGCGAGCCCTACATGCGGTTACAAATCATCAGGAAATTCTCAATGAGTTTCCTTTGTTTAAAATTGTCCATGTTAGAAGAACTGGGGTTAACATGGCCCATAATCTTGCGAAATACTGTATTGACAGGAGTCTTTGTGGGAGGTGGGATACCTGCTCCATTCCTTGCCCATTGTAAGGCTGCTTAATCAAGAGTCTTCCCTATCAAAATAATAATAATAATAAATGATTAACTTTATAATTTTATATTAACGCAACCTATATTTATGTTTGGGCTTATTTTTCCTTCTAGTCCTCTAATTAGCTTTATGTTTAGCCCCAGTAGGGCCTATCCAGAAAATGGAAAAAAGGGAACGATAGGATAGAATAAGAAATCATTTTACATTTTTTATTGAGTGATCGTTTGTCGACGGTGCTTTCCACACATTTCTTCACACCGCATGTTCTCTACTGTCGGCTATTAAAGATTGGGAGGGACACCGACATCCAAAATTATGTCCCCATTTTTTTATATGCAGGAGACATGAAAATCCTCGCTGAAAAATACTTGGTAGAATATTTCTTTTTTAATATATGATCTTATCATTAATAAGATTATGACATCAATGTGATATCAAATATTAAATATAATTTCTTATACAAATTCAAATTTATATAAAAATATCATATATTAATTTGTTACACCAAATGTCACATAATTACTGTACACAAGATTTTACGACGACCGGATGGGTATAAATGTAATTAATTTACTTTTATTTTCTTAAGTACAGTATATGTGTCCTAGATCACAAGTTATTGTTAATAAATGTAATTCATGTCAAATCATCCAGTCAAAATGCAATAAGTTTCTTGTAAGGGAAATAACTCCGGAAATAAATAAAAAAGATTGATTTTCGGGTTAGCTGTTTTCCCAGTTCAACATCATCCAGAGGTAAAGAAATATGTGTTATAATACATTTTAAGGTGCACATTTTTTTTTCAATAAAATATGTCGGTATATTTTATTTTTTAATTAATAAAAAATAAATTTTCACTTACAATATAAAAAATATTTTGCACTCATAAATTTTATGTTTAATATTTAAGATTTAAGATTTAAGACTTAGGATTTAAATTTTGGATTTTGGATTTATGTTTATGTAAAGTATTTTTTTAATTGTAAAGTGATTTTTAATTTTTGATTTAAGGTTTAATCTTTAATATTTAGGTGTAAAATAAATCCTAAATTCGAAGGTAAAAGACCACTTTCAAGTGAAAAATAACCTTCCATAAGTAAGGAATCACCTTACATAAGTGAAAATCAATTGAAAATAAAAATATATTGATATATTTTTATTTTTTATCATTGTATTTTAATTTTCAACAGATAAAATTCAAAACATACCGATTGAATATTAAAACATACCAATGTATTTTATTAAACAAGAACGTGTGTTACACAATATATTACAACGCATATTTTCTTACATCCAAACTTAAATGGGTTACAAACTCAAAAGATTAAGCTTTCAAACGTTGTCTCATTGTAAATCTTTCAAATACTTGATGTAATAGTTAATAACTTGTGGCAATTATTTGTACCCTCAATATATATATACATATTTTAAATAAATAGAAGACATTTATAAAATAAATGTTTAAAAAATTATAATATTATTTAGATGTTTAACCAAAATTAATGTCAAGTAAATTTTGTTGTGATATTCTTTTAAGTCGTTTGATTTAATTAAATATCTTTGAAAATAATGTGATAATGGGTTAAGCTCGAGTGTCTCGAAAACTAAGTAACAATAAATGTATCTTAACGTTTATCTTTATTGGGATGTTTAAAAAAATAAATATTTAGAAAACGTTTTTGGGTGAGAATAGAAAAATGTCTTTACAACATATTTTGTAATATACATCTCTCACTCAACAAAATATACTAATGTATTTGATTTTTAACTAGTGTTGATTTTTCACCAATTAAAAATTAAAATACATAAAATGTATTTTAATTTTCAACCAAATTTTCACTTTACATATGAAAAATGATTTTTCACTTTTGAATTTAGGATGTGGTGTTTAGTATCCCTACAATTTAAACCTTAAAATCAAAGGTGAAAAATTACTTTTTCAATAAAAAATCACTTTTCATGTGCAAAACTAATTCTCATAAATCCTAAATTATAAACTCTAAATCTTAAATCCTAAATTCTAAGTTCAAAACTCATAGGTGTAAACTACTTTCCACTTGACATGTGAAAGCCAATTTTCATTTTTGAAATAAAAATCTATTTACCACTTGAAAAAAATTAAAGTATATCGATATATTTTTATTTTGAACCGATATATCAATATATTTTATTAAATGTTAAACTTACATCGTAAGATAAGTTGCAACATTTAGTTTTTTACAGCGGTTACTGACATTGAAGGGAGGGAGAGTGGGTTGCCTACGTGTGATTGATTTTAAACCGTACATGTTGAACATGCAAGGCAGAAGCAAGCAGTGACGGTGGTGGGCTCAGCGAGTGCTGCTGAACTGCTAGTTGTATCACAAGTTCGTATTGGAAAAAGTTTCGAGGCTAACAAGCACCTCAATACACGGTAAAGAACCCATGACTGGCACAAATGCCGTGCCAGTCTTCGACGTAACACCCATTGACCCAGTCATCCTATGTGGGGGAAAAGGTTAGAAGGCGTGACCGTTAATCACGTCTCTTTATTTTGATGGTGACTGGATCTTCTGCATTTCTAGGAATTGAAGTCCTTGATGCAGACTGATCATCCATACGCTTGACTTCCTTTGCCGTTTCGCTACATCGTTTCATATTGCATCTCTACCCTCCATTCCCACTCCAACGAACTTTCCTTTTAACAAGAGAGGAGAAGTGTCGTGTGTATACATACATACACGAAATATTTTCCTTTCTTCCGAACCCAATCCACTCCAATCGATTTCATTTTTAGAAATAAGTTCTAGGTGCATCTTTCTGATTTGAATTATTCCTACAATTTTTTTTTCATGGTAGAAGCCTTCATATTAAATATGAGGATATCATATCTTTACAACCTACAACCTGAGGGTAAACGACAGTCAAACTCCAGTTACTTTGCAAGTTAAGAACACTTTCCAAAATCCATGTTCTCAAGAAAAATAAGCAAAGATTTTGCAAAACACAAATTCTTGACAGTGTTAAAATGAAACCGATGTGAACTTTCCTTTTTCTTTACATTTTTCCTCCCTAATACTGGTTGTTAACACATGTTTCAAATAAATAAAAATAGGTTAAACTAGTTACACATTTGAAAATCTAAATTTCATAACATCTCAAGTAAACTAATCTTACAACTTGATTGTTGAGTTGGCTCCACCACATCCTGCAAGATCTTCAAACAGCTTTGGGGTTGATATTCACATACCTGCGAGAGATTTGTTTCCCATAGATGGGCAGGATCACCATACTGCTAAGAATCACTTGGGGATTGTTTCCCCTTATCAAGCACCCTTCATTGGTAATTTGAATGAATTGAAGACATCCCCTCTCTTCTCCCTCTGTACTCACTCTAGGATTGAACGAATTGGCACCTCCATGTCTTGTTAAACAACAAGAATAGATTAATATTGACAAATCTCGAGTCAAGTCAAATTAATGCCAAGACGTGCAATGCATCGCACCATTATTAAAAATAGATCCCAAACGTCCTCACAGTGTTTTGCTTCTAGTAATAAGATTATGGCAATGGTCATACAACGAAAATACAGATACTAGATGTCAACCTGTCATTCTCATGAAGATCTAAGGGTATATAGAGAAATACTTTTGATCCTTTGTGCTCCATTGGAAGTTGCTGTCGCCTAACCGAAACATTTCAGGCATTCAAAGGAAACCCGAAACAAACGTTAAGCCTGCAAGTGTTGACATTTTCTAGATCTGGGAGAAAAATAAGTTGTACCCATATTCAACAAAACTTCTGATTTATAAGTACAAATGCGCGCATGTCCAGTTACCTGCAAATATGCATCAAATCTGCTTTTCAAAAAAAAAAGAAAGAAATGTGCATCTAATCAAGAAGGTTTAGCTAATTCAGACAGCATTTCACCAATGGCTATATACATTATCAACCCTTCCACTGTTTCCTTTGCGAACAAGATGAAGCAAGCATAGCAAGCATCTGGAGGTTTATGAAGGAAGGCTGAAAATAAGATGCATAACTATATCATAAACGAATATAGGTGTCTACAGAAACATAAATCAACAAGCAAATACGCAGGCCTAGCTAAGCCTTCCCAGTACTTCCTTTCAAATAGAGATACAGAATAAGAATATAACCCATGTCCATGCGAGAGGCATAAACAACATCATATGGATCCTTCATATATCACCTATGCAAATAGGTTAAAAGATCAACCTAAGATGGAGAGAGAGGAACTGGAACTTTTGATGCTCTTAGTTCACCCCTACTGCTGTCAGTTGAATGTACACTGCTTTTACTTGAAGGAAACCGATCGATTGAACAAGGTTGAAGACGGCCCTAAGGTTCATCCTTTTATCTTTCCTTTTTCTGCATTTCATATTTAACTGATTACAAAATGGAGCATGCACCCTTCTGCGACCTTCTTTTCTTCTTCTTCGATTGCTTCGGGGGCTGGAGAACGACCTTGATTGCCGCATCAAAGACTGCCTTGACATTCTGCATACAAAACGGATTTACAAAAGGAAAAGTTGAGTCAGCAAAAAGTGGAGGGATGCTCTAATAAGAAGTTTGGAAGCTGAAGAAAACTAGTTTTGACATGCCTGCTGAGTTTTGGAACTGCATTCAATATAAGCAGGAGCACCAATAGCCTTCCTCAGCTCTTCGCCCTTTCATCCAAACAAACTTCATCAATAGTTTCCGTGAAATAAAAAGCTTTGGCTGAAGGACAGGAAAATGTACAAGGTAAGCATTTGGTTGTCCTTGGAGAAAGTACCTGAGCAGGAGTGATCGGAACAGCCCCAGGGTGGTCGACGAAGAACTGCTTATCATCTCGAAGATCTAAGAGAAAGTGAGTAGCACATGTGAATTCCTATTCTGCTAAACAAGCAGTACCAGATTATACTTATGAAAAGCATTAAAAAGACAGACACACTCAACTTTCAGCAAATAAATCCCAATTAATGTAAAAGCACATTCACATCTAAGGGAATCCAAAAGTTAAAATTATTTGGGTTTATATTGGACTGAAGAACTAAAGTGGATATCACAAAGGTGCAAATGAACGCCATTTATGTTGGCATGTGAAAAATCAATTTATCCATGCCTAAGTAATTCTTAGGAAAGGCAAATGTAGGTCACCATGTTTGCCTACAAAATATGGAAATGATATTTCAAGTCAGAAATCCATTGCAAAACAGAATGGCCTCCAGCTTTTGCACTACAATTCTAACAGAGAAGAAACTTGATATGGCAGATCATTACATTAATATAATACCGAAGAAGCACTATGAACAAGGAAGGATTTAAACCATTCTCTTATTCGGGTAATCCTAATCAAATTTCCAAAGAGAACCAAAGAGTACCGGATTTATTGCATAATAGAACTTGTTGCTAAGCAGCTTTTTCTTTTTGTTAATTGGTGTTCTTATATCTCACAAGGCAAGAACCGCTAATATTATAGTGAAATGACTTCTACTACAAGTATCTGCCCGGTACCAATACCAAACTGATTGTTCAATAGTAAATTAAGTCATGCTAAGAAGAAACTCTCATCTATAATTTCACTTGCATTTACTCAAGATCCATTGCCACAAATTTGACAAACATCATGCTATTATATTTGAACACCTTATCTATTAAAAGAGATGATCCAACTCCTTCCTGGTAATTGCTATTATAGACACAAATAGAGTAATGGATAAGTGGTGATTGAAACAAGCTAGCATCATTTCAATATTAGACAGATAGTTGGATGATCATGCAACATGCATGGTCCAAAAAAGAATGGGAAAAATTTTTTACCGAGTTTAGTTCCGACAAGAACAATAGGAACCCCAGGTGCATAATGTCTTAGTTCAGGAATCCACTGCATAAACAAACAGAACGTACAATATCAGGCAACAGTAACCACCTTCGAAGACTCAAGGCACAATGGGGAACAAAAATGGAAACACAAACCTTCTTAGTTACATTCTCGTAGCTAGCTTTACTGATAAGCGAAAACGCTAGCAGAAAAACATCAGCACCTCGATAACTAAGGGGCCTTAGCCTATTGTAATCCTCCTGGCCTGTTTTTCAAAAATGTTCAAGACCCTTACATGATGAAGCCGAAGAAGGTGGATACAGTGTGCTGCCAAACATTTCACAGGCTTACCTGCTGTATCCCACAGGCCTAGATTCACAGTGCTGCCATCAACCACGACATTAGCACTGAAGTTGTCAAACACAGTCGGAACATAGTCCTAATCCACATGAGGCACGAATTAGACAAAAACGCATACCACACGAAATTATGGAAAGCCATCTCATTACCAAAAAGTTGCATGAGCACCCTCAAGTTGATCACAGCTCAAGATGCCGGCAAGGGAGGAACAAACACACACCAAGTAATGCATTCGAAATTATCTCGGTTCACACGCCAATGTATCACATATTGTTTGCTGGGAATCCATTAATAAGAATCACCAAATCCCATCCAAACACACAAAATCTAACTGTGGCCCGAAAAGGACAGGTGGCATGGAAAATAAACTTGGCAAACATAATACAAACCGAATATCTATCCCTGTCCTCCAATAACTCATCTTTACCTATGTACCGGGAAATAGCAAAAAAGCATGACAGCAAGAAACGATTTCTTTTTTTTTTTTTAAAAAAAAGAAGGTAAATATGGTGGGCATGGGATTTGATCCCATGTCAGTGATCTGACAGCAACAAATATTGATTCCCAATAAAAGAAAGATAAATAAAATGCTCGTTCAGCTGCTAAGTTTGTCCTTTTTAAAAAAAAAGGTTCTGACCACTGGGTTAGCAATGCGGTTTCAATTATCAAACTTCGCAGTCACAGCCTAACTGAAACGCTGAAATACAAAGAGAACCAGCAAATCCATGGATTCCGCAAACGGCTCCAACAATGCCATTCCCAAAAAACGAGAAACCAAACGTGATCTCTCTTCCCCTTCTTCCACCAAAATCTCCACCAATCGCAGAAAGAAAGAAAGGAAAAAAAAAAAAGACGGCAACAAAAATTACCCATTTTTCACAGAAAAATCCAAACACAAAAAAAAAAAAAAACAGAAAAGACTCCACCTTTCAGCATTCCCCCACCCTCCAAACGAAACCCTAAGCATCCAAATCCCAATCTCTCCACGAGAATTTTAGCAACAAAAGAAGGGTAACCCGCACCGTGGGGAAGGTGTTGCTGGTGTAGGAGATCAACATGCAGGTCTTCCCGACGGCTCCATCCCCAACCGTGACGCACTTTATGAACCTCGACGCGCTCATCTCTCCCTATCTCTCTTTCCCCCTCGGGGATCCCCCACCTCCTTCTCCCTCCTCGCTCAGCAAGCAGCAGCTCCCCTGCAAGGCACACGCCACGAGCCACACGTCAGAAAGGAGCGATTTTTACCGGTACCCAAGACAGGAATCTCCATGGAACCCCTCAATCCGGGACCGGGGAGTGGAAAAGGCGGGTCCTTTGGAAACCCTAACCCTACGAGGGCCGTGGGGGAGGGTAAGGAAGAGATCTGCGGGGGAATGCGGGCCGGAGTTTGCACCTTTCGGCGGGGAATTCCATGGGGATGGGGGAGGGAGGGGTAGAGAGAGGAGAGGAGAGTACCTTTGGGTTCGGGTGTGGAGAGAAGAGAAGGTGAGAGGAGAGGAGGGGGAGGCGGAGGTGGAGGTGGAGAGAGAGAGAGAGAGAGAGAGAGAGAGAGAGAGAGAGAGAGAGGAGAAGGGTTGGGTGGTGATGGCCGGGAATGGTGGGGGGTTTGGAGCAGAAGAGGTCGCGGACTAGTGAACTTAAGATGAATAAATGGACGTGGGGTTTTTTGCAAAACTTCCCTCGGTTGCATTAGATTGTTGTGCAACAATGGGTTTGGAAGGTTTTTGAAGTTATCATCCTCAGGTGGGTGGAGCTTTCGGGTGTAGAATTTTCAGGGTTGTTACGGAAAATTCTATTCTTAAATTTAAAAAAAAATATATTCTAGGCTGAATTGAGTGTACTTTTTCAGTGAAACTCAATGCATCGCTGCATTATTCTTTTGTCTTCTAAGTTGTTAAGATATAAATTGAGTTTTGCTAAGGTGATTTATGTTATGGTGTTATTATCGATATATTTGGGATAGTCTATGGAAAAAAAAAATTGTTATTGAACTCTTTTCTCATATTTAAGGTTTTTACTTTTGAAATTCAACGGTGGAAGAAAAAATTAATATAATTTTTACCCTTAGTAAGTAGTATACCATATACACTTTTTCCTCTTATCTTTAGTGTTGAAAGTTTAATCATAAAATAATTATTTCAAATCAAATTCTGGCCTCACTATTTTACTAACAAATAGATAAACAAAAAAATAGACAAACATAAGTAAAGATATCCTGAAATCTACTTAAATATGTAAGAAGTTGATTGTATTATTAAAGAGCAACTATTACAGATATTTTGGCAATATGCTTAGAACATCCACTGTCCATGATCTAAGTTCCTTTGTTTTTGTTCTACAAAACATGATCGTCTTTGAGTTGATCTTCTTGGTTGCTCTACTATCTTTCTATAGGCATGTAGTCCTTCCTTGGTTCTCTTAAAGATATATCTTTATAAATCTACTTCTTCTTGACCTACAAAACAAGATTGAACAAGTTTTTTTGGTACCCATTTTTTCTTGGGTCCATATTGGTTTGTTTTTGTTTTCATAGTTGAATATGAAAACTTTCTTACTTCCTTTTGACTAGATATAAAATTAGTTTGTTTTCCTTTTGATGAACTAGTTTCATGAGAATATCTAAGACCAAATTAGCAAGGAGATTTTTGTGATGATAAGAGTCTATCTAAGTTTTCTTTCCCATTGGTAAACCTAGCAAGGTCTTCTAATAATCATTCTGAATTATTTTTAAGATCTTGAACATTAGTTTTAAGAAGTTCTATTTTATTTTTTAAACTTTTAGTCTCATCACATAGAAAATCTTTTTCTTACATAATCTTATCTTTCTCATTTTGAAGATCTTGATAGTTTTCTTTAAGATCTTTATTTTCTAACTTAGTTTTTTTTAAAGTATTATATAGATCAACAAAAGCTTCTATAAGTTCTTCTAAAGATAAATCATTTACCTCATCTTCTAATGCCATAAGTCCAAGGCATGCAAATTCTTCCTCAGTTGAATCATTCTCCGATTCACTTTTGCTTGAATTTGAATCATCCCATGTAGCTTGCATAGCTTTCTTTTTCTTGTACTTGTTAAAAGACTTCTTTGAATCCTTCTCTTGTTTCTTTTTGCTCCTATCTCTATCCTTCTTAAGAAGAGGACAATCCTTTCAAATATGTCCATTCTTTCTGCATTGATAGCAAATGATTGGTTCCACCTTTGAATCTTTTCTTGATCCCTTTTTTCCTGAAATTCTTGTTATATCTTAGAAATTTTCTAAACTTACGAGTAAGCATGGCAAGGTATTCATTTTCTTCATCACTATCTTCGAATTATGAAAGTACTTTGAAGGCTAGTTGCTTTTTCTTCCCTTCCTCCGTCCCTTTCCTCTTTTGATTGAGCTTGGTCTGATATGCCATGAGATTTCCAAGAAGTACGTCCATATTCAAGTTTTCAACTTCATTAGCTTCTTCTATAACTATAACTTTAGGCTAAAAATATTTGTTAGGGAATGTAAAATCTTACCTTCAAGCTCACCTCTTATGAAAGTCTTTCCAAAAGCCTTCAAGTTGCTGACTATGAAAGTGAAATAGGTGTACATATCCTTCACACTTTCACTTTCCTGCATTTCAAATTTCTCGAATTCTTGAGTTAGTAAAACAACTTTGGAATTCTTTCCTTATTTGTTCTCTCATGAGTAACCTCAAGAGTTTTCCAGATTTCATATGCACTTGTGTATTGAGAAATCCGATTAAACTCATCAGGGCTGAGTGCACAATACAAGGCATTCATAGCCTTAGAATTGAGTGAAAGCTTCTTCTTGTTGTCGTCCGTCAAAACTCCATCTTCAGATTTCACCGGTCTTTCAAATGGTGTTTCCACCATTTCCCACAGTGTATAATCTCCAGACTATAGGAAAACTCCCATCCTCTACTTCTATTATGAATAGTTTGTGCCATCGAAATATGGAGGTTTTGATGTTGAGAATCCACAGTTGCTGCTCGTTGCTCCACCCTGGATGCCATTTGATCGTCTTGCTCAAGTTTGACACCAACACATAAGAGTAAACCAAGAGTCTGATAAAAAATGTTAGTGGCACAAGAAGGGGGGGTCGAATTATACAAAAAAAATAATTAAATCAATCACAACAGTACGTAAGTATTTAGAGATGAAACTCTTGCGGGAAAAATTTTTACCTAGATCTTTTAATTTAGGATTTTGCCCCTACCCAAGTTGGAATTACTAACAACAAGTAATGTTACAAATCCCCTCTTCCTGGGCAAATCCCAAGAAGAATTTTTCCCCTCTACTAAATGTTAGTGGCACAAGAAAGAGGTGTTGAATTATACAAAAAAAAATTAAATCAATCGCAACAGTACGTAAGTATTTAGAGATGAAACTGTAATTCCCTACTTGGAGGGGGTGAGATATGCGTGACGTAATATAAAGTGCAGAATTAAAATAGACAATCTCACAAAAAAAAGCAATCTCACAATAGGCACAAGTATATTTAGGTGGAAACCCAAACCAGGTGAAAACCACCACCTAACCTTCTCGAGTTAGGATTTCCCGATTGACCTAGTCGATCAAATCCACTAAACCTAGTCACTTAAACGAGAGTGACTGAACCTTAATTACAACCACACTACTTAGACCGAGGGTAGTGTCCCTCAACACCCCTTCTCTTCACAAGAAGGAATTTGTCTTGCAAAGGAGACGAGAATTCGCAAAGCGAATACTAAACCAAAGATAATATAAAGTACAACAATCCTATAGAGCCTCAAATATTAAATCCCTTTGGTGGAAGTGCGTCGAAGTGACGACGCGGGTGCATGAACCACGTGGTGGCGCTTTGTCGCTCTCGTAATCGCAGAGGGAGAGTGGGTGCGCAAAGGGATGAAGCTCTCTAGATATGAAACAGATGCTTGGAGAGCTACAGCTTCAACTACTTCTCTTGGACACAAAAGATGTGGAAAGTGGTTTGCTTAGTGTGTCTTGGTGTATCTTGATGTCTCTTGCAAGTCAAGGGGTCCTCCTCTATTTATAGAGGCATTATGAAGGCTTTGGAAGGCCTTGGAAGGCTTCCATAGCCGTTGGGGTTCAACCCAAGGCAAAACAGGCTGTAGTTAGAATTAATCATGATTCTGACAGGGTCATCAGATGTCTGGTCCTAGCATCAGCCGTCTGGAAAACCTGTTTAAGACGTCTGATTTTAGGCAAGTTTCCTTCCTTACTTGAATCAATCTAAACAGGGTTCTAGTGTATGTCCATCAGATGACACACAGGACGTCTGGCACAAGGTCTGGACGTCTGGAAACCTATTTGTTCTCTGAAAATGGATTCCCAACGAGTCTAACGGCTATAAAGTCTCTGAAGGAAGATTTTGGGTCAACCGAGATAAAACGATCATGTATCAGACGTCTGGGATCCTCTACGGACGTCTGATACGAGGCTAACGGTCATTTCCTCAACATTTGTTAAGGAAGCCAACGGTCTACTAATTGGACATCTAGCAAAGACATCAGGCATCTCCTAAGACGTCTGGACTAAGGTATGGACGTTTAATTTTATCAGACAGAACTAACTAAGTCCAGCCTAAATAATCGGACGTCTAAGTCAACAGTCAGACGTCTTAAAAGTTTTTATCAGACGTCTAAAATTCATATTAAACGTCTTAAAAGGTTGTCTGATCCCTATTTTGATTTTCTAAGTTCTCTATAGAAAACCTAAGTATCCTAAGGTAGTGCAGGTGTTCCTAGGACTACTTTAAGGATCCTTTGAGGCTCTTTAACATAAGATCTAAGATAGAAATAAAGAGCAAAACATAGAAACAAAATTACATAGAACAGGATAAAATGAAATCTATCATATTCTTCATCTCTTTCCTTCTTCAAGCTTGCGCTCCTCACGAAGCTCCTCCACCTCTGTCAAGCTCCTCCAATCCGCCATGGGTGCAAGCTCGAACTCTATCTAAACACTTATCTCCATTTGCAATTTGACCTAAAAACTAGGACTCAAAAGCAAATGTTAAAAGATACGTGTTTTGTTATCATCAAACTAAACGATCGTAGTGCTTTAGCACCAACAATCTCCCCCTTTTTTATGATGACAAAATCATAAATAATAATGCATAAAATCCTCCCCCTTTTTGACATTATCAAAAAGGTTTAATCGATTTTAAATTTCTTATAACTCCCCCTTAAAACATGCTCTTCTATAAATGGGTTGAATTTCTTTTAACAAGAGTAATGTCCTCCCCTTTTTTGTAACAACAAGATAGCTATTATTTTTCTCTCCCTTTCTAAAGGAAATATAGCTAATTTAACAAGATCTCCCCCTTAATGATTGACAAATAGCTTATAATTTTAACTCCCCCTATCTATATGCTAAAAAATATAGGGTTAAGGGATACCTCACCTACCATGGCCAATAGAATGGCCCAAATGGAGGTGGTGGATGCCACATCAGATGGGGCTCCCATCCGTAGCTTGGAGACCTGGGCATCGACGCCGGTCTCCAATCTGGTGAACAACGTGTTGTAGGTTGTTCGGTTGTTCGTCGTCTCATCGGTCTTCTTGTCCTCCTTAGTCTACTCTTTGGTCCTCCCAACTCAAGTTGACCATTCTTGAGCTTGTAGGTCCAATCTCTTATATTATAGTCACCCTTGAAACCTATAAAATAAGATTTCAATTCTTTCTTTGGTATCCAAGTGAGCTTGGATCCAAATCTGTTAGCGGGTCTCCTTAACGAAGATCCTTTCTCAATCTTAGGGCTATGCAAATTTTCTATTTTGTTGATTAATTTGTTGGAATTTTTCCTAAGACATACGATTTCTTTTTCTATAATATGCATCTTAGTCTTTAAATCAGAAATTTCTAATTTTGGACTACCATTTTCCTCAATCAATTTAGTATTTTCATTGATTAAATCTTTATTTTCTAATAACAAGTTATTATCCTTAGGACTAGCTTATAGATTCTTGAGTTTTATTTCTAATATTTCATTTTCACTTCTAAGAAAATTAAGATTCCTTTTAATATTTTTATTTTTTACCTTAACTGATTTACTGAGCTCAAATAATTCATCGAAAGTATCTTGTAAATTGGGATTTACCCCATTATCGCTATTGTCACTGTCGCTATCACTTCCCATGGCCATGAAGCCCATGCAGGCGATTTCTTTCTCAGGGTTCTGCTATTCTTCTTCCTCTGAGCTCGTATCGTCCTAGGTTGCTTGGAACGCCTTCTTCTTAGACTTCTTCTCCTTTTCCTTCTTCTTCTCCTTCTTGAGAAGAGGGCACTCTGGTCGTAGATGTCCTTTCTCGTTGCAGTGGTAGCAATGTCTGGGCTTTCCTTCTTCTCCTTCTTTTCTTTCTTTTACTCCCTACAAAACTTGGAAAATTTTTTAAGTAAAAACTTAAAGTCTTCGTCATCGGGACTTACCTCGCTATCTGATGCGGCTCTGAATGCGAGGGTCTTCTTCGATTTTGGCTCTGGTGTATCCTTCTTCTTCTGCTTCAGCTTTGTCTCATAAGCCATTAAATTTCCTAGGAGATCCTCCATATTGAGCTCCTCTACTTCGTTTACCTCCTCGATGGTGGTGACCTTTAGCTCCCATTCTGGTCCAAGGGAACGAAGTAGTTTTCCTTGAAGCTCTCCTTTGATGAAGGTCTTACCTAAAGCTTTTAAGTTATTTACAATGAGAGTGAACCTAGTGTTCATCTCACTTAGAGATTCGTTAGACTTTATAGAAAAAGACTTAAATTCTTGAGAAAGTAAATTTATTTTAGAAGTCTTTACCTCTGAGGTACCTTCGTGAGTTACCTCGAGTGTGTGCCAAATTTCGTCTGCAGTGGCGCATTGCGATATTCTGTTGAACTCCTCCGGACTCAAAGCACAATACAATGCGTTCATTGTTTTTGCATTTAGAGAGAGCTCCCGGATTTGTTGTTAGGAGTAGCCTCTGCGGGTTTCTCCGGGATGTCAAACGGCGTCTCGCATTTGGCCCAAATTGTGAAGTCATTGGCTTGCAGCCAAGTCTTTATCCGCAGCTTCTAGTACGGGTAATTGCTCCCATCAAAGAACGGCGGACGGGTCGTAGACTGCCCCTTAGAAATCCTGCTCACAGAATTGCTTCCCTCCATCGGATCCTCACCGGTGTGTAACGTCGAAAATGCGAAACCTGCTGTGATACCAATTGTAATTCCCTACTTGGAAGGGGTGAGATATGCGTGACGTAATATAAAGTGCAGAATTAACATAGACAATCTCACAAAAAAAAGCAATCTCACAATAGGCACAAGTATATTTAGGTGGAAACCCAAACCGAGTGGAAACCACCACCTAACCCTCTCGAGTTAGGATTTCCCGATTGACCTAGTCGATCAAATCCACTAAACCCAGTCACTTAAACGAGGGTGACTGAACCTCAATTATAACCACACTACTTAGACCGAGGGTAGTGTACCTCAACACCCCTTCTCTTCACAAGAAGGAATTTGTCTCGTGAAGGAGACGGGAATTCGCAAAGTGAATGTAACGACCCGATTCCCCAGTCCCTACGAGACACGAGAACCGGACCGACTCGACTAATCCCAAGACCTAGTCATCCAACGAGGAAGTAACCAAAAGAGCAGTAAAATAAACCACATTCAACATGAAATATAACTAGCAGTAACAAAATACAACAGTAAGAAAAAGAACTACTACAGCATATACCACCACAACAGTAGAACAACATTCATAACATAACAAGAACTACGAGTAAAGAAAAGTACAGAGAGTAAGAAAAACTACTCACTACAGTGGAACAAAAAGGGCACAAAAGAACAGTGGTAACTCTACTAGACCCTACTCGGCCCAGCGTCCTCTGCAGCCGCTGACCCTGGCTGCTCAACACCTGGTCCTGAAAAGTAACGAGTGTAACACGTCAGCAAAACGCTAAGTAGAGTGGCAGCTAAATTAAAGAAGCAGTAAAGTGTACAGTAGCTGTTTTATTTTCTTTCTTCCTTTATTTATGTCTTTCTATTGTTTCATAATTTATCTATTTCTCAGATGCTTCACTTGATCTCGAATGTTCCTCGTGGGAACGATCTTGATTGCAGTCTTTTCCAAACAGTAGAAGTAACACGTGGTGCTCTCCTGGCCGGGAGAGTCCCCCGTGGTGATCCTACTCTCAGTCAACCACCCCAAGGTCACTGACAGACGTAATGGTGACTACAGCACGCGCGATAAACGCACGGGTAGCTACCCCGCATTAGCACGCGGTCAGTCGTTTCCGTTAACGGGTGCGCCCAAAGCACAGCACGGAACCAGTATAGGGCAGAGCCCTCTCAGTAACAGGGGTCCAACCCCTCCACAGTAACCAAACAGGGGCCTTGCCCCTCCACAGTCCGCGCACCCTCATCTGACTACCCTGGTTTGCCTAGTGGGCCTAACAAGTTGGTGTAAGAGAGCTAGCAGAACCAGGGGGCCCATGGGGTAGCTAGTACTCGCCCTACACTAGTAGCTTTCCTCGGTACTGTGTACACGAGGGCCAACAAGTAAGTACAAAGTGGCCAGACCTAACCCTGGGTCCCTGGGGAGGCTGGCTCCGCTCTGCACTAAACAGGTAACAGGTGCTTCCCCTGGCACTACGTACCCAAGAGACAACGCACCTCCACATCTTTCCTTCTCAGTTCCATTTCATTCTCTTTCCAGGAGTTCTACTCCTAACTCCCCGTAGGGTTCCAGCTCTTTTAACTCAGCACATTCAGGTTTCACCCTTTCAGTTTCACGTTCATACAACCCATATTCTCAAACATGTTCATTTATTCATAACAGGCAGCTGTTAAAATCAATTTACATGAGCTATTATTTCCTTTCCACAGTTTCCAAGAATGCAATATCTATATTCATTTCACTAGTTCTCCAGTCCTAGGATTCATGCCGTACCCTAGGATCTATCATTCAATCTAGCTTTCCAGCCCTAGGATTCATGCAATACCCTAGGATCTATCATTTAATCTGGTTTCTCATTCCTAGGATTCATGCAATGCCCTAGGTTCTATTAATTGTTCCATAATTGTAACAAATTATGTTAATAATTTCTAAAGCCACTCTACCAACTACAACGGAAGTACTGGGGCGTGGTCGGAAATCCCGCGCGCCTCCGCAATCCCCAAGACTGAAATGGAACGGGGTCCTATCACAAGGATCAAATACAAGGAGTTTCTCATAATAGTATATAATTACTGGAAACGGGTAGAGGATTTTATTCCGAAAAGAACGCAACTTGAAACGCGGAAAACGGACTCTGAACGGGCCCTAAACGGGTCGAAAACGACGAAACAGTCCAAAATCAGACGTCTGGAACCTCTTCCAGATGTCTTAAAATGTGGGTCAGATGGTACCTTTGTTCTGCGTAGTCTCTCAGACGTCCAGAAGCCTGCGGGGGCATCTGGCCTAGTTCCTAGACGTCCGATGGTCGACCCGGACGTCTGGAACTCCTCTCTGTCTGGCACTTCGGCCAGACGTCTGATTCACGTTGGATGGAGAATCTCAGATCCTGCACGTATCCACTCCTCGTGCTCAGTACGAACGGTCGCAGAAAAGGAAGAAGGACGAAAATAACTTACATACCAGACGTCTGGACAGTCCTCCAGACGTCTCCACCGTCGTCTGGTTGGAAGCCCAGACGTCTGATTCTGGAAAAATTTCCAGAATCAGGGCTCGACTCGCTCTCCGCCCGCGACGCACAGCCGCGCCGCGCCTTGTCCGCCTGCTGCTCGAGCTGCAGCAGCCCTCCAACGACGCTCCACGCCCACAGCTCCCCCGCCGGCCGGCTCTAGCTGCCCCGACGAGCTCGAGCCCTCACGGTCGAGCATCTCCTCCCTCGCGGAACACCTCCTCACGCAACTCGCCGCGGCTGCAGCTGCCGCCGCTCGCTCGCTCTCGCACCGGCTGGAAGAAGAAGAAGAAGGGAGCGGAGGGGATGAGAGTGAGGGAGAGGGCGAGGCCTTTTTAAAGCCGCGCGGGGAGAGAGAGAGAGGGGGCAGCGCTGCGCCTGCGGAGGAGAGAGGGGATAAGAGGCATCGCAGGTCTGCACGCGTAGGCGCGCAGACGAAATCGCGCGTGCCACAGAAATCAAATCCCAGACGTCTAGAAGGGGTTCCAGACATCTGGTCAGACGTCTGGGCCACCTCCCAGACGTCTTAAAAGACGTCTTAAAGTCGCATTTGTAACAGCGAATACCCAACTAAAGATAATATAAAGTACAACAATCCTATAGAGCCTCAAATATTAAATCCGAGATTCTATAGGAGTTAGGAAACTTCCCTTTGGTGGAAGTGCGTCAAAGTGATGACACGGGTGCGTGAACCATGTGGCAGCGCTTTGTCGCTCTCATAATCGCAGAGGGAGAGCGGGTGTGCAAAGGGATAAAGCTCTTTAGATATGAAACAGATGCTTGGAGAGCTAGAGCTTCAACTACTTCTCTTGGACACAAAAGATGTGGAATGTGGTTTGCTTAGTGTGTCTTAGTGTATCTTGGTGTCTCTTGCAAGCCAAGGGGTCCTCCTCTATTTATAGCGGCCCTAGGAAGGCTTTGGAAGGCCTTGGAAGGCTTCCATAGCCGTTGGGGTTGAACCCAAGGCAAAACAGGCCATAGTCAGAAGTAATCATGATTCTGACAGGGTCATCAGACGTTTGGTCCTGGCATCAGACGTCTGGAAAACCTGTTTAAGATGTTTAGGAACTAAGTCAGACGTCTGATTTTAGGTGGGTTTCCTTCTTGACTTGAATCAGATCTAAACAGAGTTCTAATGTATGTCCATTAGACGACACACAGGACGTCTGGCACAAGGTATGGATGTCTGGAAACCTATTTGTTCTCTGGAAATGGATTCCCAACGAGTCTAACGGCTATAAAATCTCTGAAAGAAGATTTTGGGTCAGCCAAGGCAAAATGGTCGTGTATCAGACGTCTGGGGTCCTCTACGGACGTCTGATATGAGGCTAACAGTCATTTCCTCAACGTTTGTTAAGGAAGCCAACGGTCCACTAATTGGACGTCTAGCAAAGGCATCAGACGTCTCCTAAGACGTCTGGACTAAGGTCTGGATGTCTGATTTTATCAGACAGAACTAACTAAGTCCAGCCTAAATAATCGGACGTCTGAGTCAACAGTCAGACATCTTAAAAGTTTTCATCAAACATCTGAAATTCAGATTAGATGTCTGAAAGGGCTGTCTGATCCCTATTTTGGCTTTCTAAGTTCTCTATAGAAAACCTAAGTATCCTAGGGTAGTGCAGGTGTTCCTAAGACTACTTTAAGGATCCTTTGAGGTTCTTTAACATAAGATTTAAGACAGAAATAAAGAGAAAAATAAAGAAACAAAATTACATAGAACAGGATAAAATAAAATCTATCATATTCTTCATCACCTTCCTTTTTCAAGCTTTCGCTCCTCGTAAAGCTCCTCCGCCTCTGTCAAGCTCCTCCAATCTACCATGGATGCGAGCTCGAACTTGATGAGAGTCTCATCATGAGCCATAACTAGCTCATTTTGACCCAATAAAGAAGATAAAAGCTCCTACATAACCTAGAAAAAGGCTTAACTAAAGGAACAAGTGCTTTGAGAAGAAAACATGAAATAAAGGTTAAAACTATAATTTTACCATTGCAGTACATAAATGGGATTTCTAAGAGGCAAAACATAGGTCAAATGGTCTAAATGAGATAAAAAGTGGGTTGAGCCAATCAGAAATGGGTTCATGTGTAATCTAGGAATTAAATGACACCTAGTAACCCTAAAACAGATCCGCTTTAATTAACAAGGTTCTGGTCAGAAAAAAAAGCAAGTAAACCATCTAAAAATCATGAAAAAACATCCTCTAGGGTTTGGAACATTTAATTTGGCCTTTGGAACCTAGTTTGACCTAGATTAGGGTCCTAGCTCTTCAATTAACCTAATTTGGGTTTTTACACAAAATGTCCAGTCAAACGAGGTCAAACCTAAAATCCAACTTCACCATTGGATTCCTTAGGTCCAAATTAGGTTTGTACCAAAATTTGGACCTAATGAGAAGTCATCTTGACCTACTTTGCAATTTAGTACACCCAAATCACAAATTGGTCCCTATCTTTTGAATACCTTTGCAGATAGCCCCCTAGGTTCTTCGCCCCCTTTGCAAACCGGTCCTGCCGCCATTGCTAGGGCAGAACCGAGCTCCGGCGAGGTTCAGAGAGAGATTGCTCTCTAATTCCTCAGAAATTCTCTCCCAGAAATGGAAGGAAGATTCTCTGAGGAATTCCCTTCCATTTAAGACCGATCTCGATCCCTGGTGTGAACCCAATCTCTCGTGCGAACGCACGAGAGATTTGGGTATCCTAACTCCTTTCCATCTCTAGCGACCAACCTCAGGCAATTACGTGCCCTTCACGCCCTGCACACCCAGTCTAGCGCCTATATAAGAACCCACAACTCCGGCCGAAGAGGCTCAGCTTGATTTGGCCGAGTTTCCCCCTTCAATTCCTCTCCTCCTGCCCGGCCAAAAACCCCCAGCAAGCTCCGGCGAGCCCCCCTCCCCTCCCTCTTTGCTCTGCCACAAAACCAGTGCAGAGTTAGCTTCCTAACCTCCCTCCGCGTCGCGCAATACCAGCGCACGTCGCCTCAGCCCCGTCGTCGCCGCCGTTCTCCCCCACTGGGCACCATCTTCTCCGGCGACAGCAGGTACTGCTGTTCGCCTTCCGTCCCCTTTCATCCTTACAATTAGGTTAGAACTCCTCTTCATCCTCTCCTCTCTCTTTTCCCCCTGTTATCTCATCTGATTACCCCTCGACCGACGCTGACCACCCTCATCTTCCACGTCTCCGACCGCACTCCGGCGAGCCGCCCACACCACTCCGGCACTCCACACGGCTCGCCAACCACCTCGAAAGCTCAGCCTCACCTCCAGGAACACACTCCACCCCACCACTGCCACTCCAGACCTCCACAATCCCCCCCCGAACAACCCACCATCTCCGGCCACAGGTTGACCTAGGCACGCACGCTTAGGCCGACCTGCGGCCTGCAGCATCGTCCACCGCCTTCGCCGTGCCACGGCGAAGGTCTCTAGCTGATCTGATTGGGCCGTGAGGGTCGTTTTGTGTATGACAGTGTTTGAGCCGCTGCCGCCATGGACGACCTCCGGTGAAGCTCGAACGAAGCTCCAGGCATCAGGCTTCCCAGGCTGCAGATGCAGGAGACTCACGCGAGTGTCGCGAGGTGAGTGAGCCCAGCACGGAGCGCCAGCAGAGCCATCCGCTTGGGCAATTGCATACGAGAGTCTGCGGGCGCGCGTGAAATCAGGGCAGAACCTTTAGTCCCACATCGTGGGATTGCGAAACTCAGGTACGCTATAAATTGTATTTGTGCTTTAAGTCGGTTGCCTCCGTAAGCACAGGGGTGAGGTCCCTCACTGATCCCACACCCGCCTCGTCCGTGGCTTGATCACGCAGATCTGGCGGATCCGACCCGTCCCAGACCTACGCACTCCTCGCGCATTACACCACCTGCCGTTGCGCCTGGTCCCGGGTACGATGCGGACCCGATTATGGCTGTGACTCTGGGAGAGCGTCCCTGAGTGAACTGCTTGAGAGAGAGACGCGCGGGTAGAGGGAGAAGGGTTAGGTTTTGCTCCAGTGCAGGCAGGCTGAACACAGGAGAAGGACTTGGCCGCTACAGAAGAAGAAGAAGGAAAGGCAAGGCAAAGAAGGAACAAGACAGAGAAGACGAAGAAAGAAAGAAGCCTTCGCAGGAGAAGAAGAAAGAGCAAGACACAGAGAAGAAGAGAGGCAAAGAAAGATTAGAAGAAGAAGAAGGCTTCGCAAGACAAGAAAGAAAGCAGAGAAAGAAGCAAACGAAGAAGAAAATGAGAGACTACAGAAGAAGAAGAAAAGGAGAAATACAAGATCAGACGTCCAATTTCATATTTTTTGTCCTAATTACTTTTAATTGCATACATTCACATTTGAATTGATATTTTGAGTAATTTAGAGTGTTCAATTACATTTTGATTAGTAGTAAATTCCATTTTCTCCCTGTGTTCGACCTCGGATACTCCGGTCTTCGAGTAATAAAATTCTTTATATTTGTTTAAACATTTTGTCGGTTGTATTACAACGTGATATACTTTAAACCCACACAAAATGTTGACAACAGAACTCTATCTAAACACCTGTCTCCATTTGCAATTTGACCTGAAAACTACGATTCAAAAGCAAATGTTAAAAGACACGTGTTTTGTTATCATCAAAATAAACAATCATGGTGCTCTAGCACCAACAGAAACCCTTGCGGGAAAAATCTCTACCTCAATCTCTCAATCTAGGATTTTGCCCCTACCCAAGTTGGAATTACTAATAAGAAGTAATATTACAAATCCCCTCTTCCTGGGCAAACCCCAAGAAGAGTTTTGCCCCTCTACTAGGAGGAAACGGGGAACCCACAAATTGGGTACCCAAATAAACTATCAAAAAGTAATATAAACCTATAAGCAGCAAGAAGGTTTACTCTCAAATAGACAACAGCACAAATAGAGCAAGAGAGCAATAAGAGAGCACAACAAGATCAAGAGCTTTGCAAAATATGAGTATGATGTATATTTCTTTTTTGTAAAATCTTAAGGCTACCTCTATGGGGGTATATATAGGTGTACGAGGTCAGATTTAAGCTTAGGTAGTCGTTGGAATTTGAATTGAATTGGAATAAATTGAGATAGAACAGCTATAATGCATTTACTCAAAATCAGACTGTATCAGACATCTGAAAAATAAAGACAGACATCTACAAAGACTATTTCAGACATCTAAGAATAAACCGGGACATCTGAAAAAGCTCCAGAGAAAATTAGTCGTTACTGGATCAATTATAGGGTCGTCTAAACATATAGTTTCAGATGTCAAAAAATAAAATTGGACGTCTGAAAGGGTTCTATGGTCAAAGTGATTGTTACTGGAATGAAATTGGATCCAAACAGGGATCTAAAGATGAATGATCAGACGTCTAGATAAACGTCTGGACAAAAGTTTAGATGTTTTAAAAAGAATCATTAGACGTCTGAATGAATGTAAAGAAGTCTGATAGCTTACAACGGTCCAAAATCAAAAGAGAAACTGACATCATAAATTATGGTCAATTTGATCGTTGGATAAAAAGTGAACGTTGGACAATTTCAGATGGCTCAAAAAGATGACAGACGTCTGAAAAACACCTAAGATTATGACTGTTGTTCTATTTGGTTAAAGAGATCTGAAAAACTCAAGGAGGCGTCTGAAAGATAATAATAGACGTCTAAAGAGGATAGCAGACATCTGAAAAACCTCGATGACAAAGGTTGCAAAGACTAATCATGAATTAAGACTCTGGATAGGATATTGGATGTCTAGAGAAGTAGATCAGATATCTTAAAAATCATACTCAGACGTCTGAAGGAAAAATGAGACATTTGGAAAACCAACAGAAATTACTCTTTGCAATTTCAAAGATACCAATAAGAATATGAAGATTCTAAAGACATCCTAAGGATTATTCAAGGCTTTTTACGATCTAGACAAATAAAATAAGCTATAAAGAAAATCTTTTGCCTTTCCTTTTTCTCATTCCTTTTCTTTAAATCATTTTTGCAATATGTTAGTCTTTTCCAAGGAAATAATTCATTTGTCATTATTAAAAAACATAGCTATAAACAATTGAACAATAATTTTCACTCATATTCTAGTGCATTAGTTCACCTAGATTCAGTTAGGGAACTTTGTACATGTCAGAGATTTAATCTCTCCAAAGATGTAATATGCTTTTCAAGCATGAATTCAATTATCAAATCTAGTGTAGTCTTTGTATTGCCTATTTATATACGTTCAAGATGGTGGCCCGTGGTTTTAGCTATGAGTCTTTTCCTCTAGATCTCTCCACACTCTTAGGAAACTAGCTAGTGTTAAAAAATGTGAAACTAATGTTAACCCATATTTTTAGTTACTTGCAGAATGGTGTTAACACCAGTTTTTGTTTACTTAAATTAGTGTTAAACTATGGTGTTAACCCTTGTGTTGGAGTTTAATTAAATCAGTTTCTGAGGAGTAGAGTTTAGGTGTGAGAGTTACAAAGTTAACACCTATTTTGCTAACACCCCTCGAAACTGTTATTAAAGATTCTTAACCTAGGCATTCACCATAAGGGTTAACCCCTCTTTTGGAGGGTTAACCCACCAAGTAAACTAGCCTTTAAAGAGTTCACTTAGCCATCACTTGCTTCTTTACCACAGGACTTACAAACATTAATCTTCATCCTCCTTCACAATGTTTCCTTCTCCCCCATGGCTCTCCTCTTCCTTCATCTCCCCTTATCCAAATCATAGCCTTCTCATTCACTAGAAGAAGCCACCTCCTACACTACTTTCTAGAAAGTTACATCCACTTATTTCTTTAGCTCCTTCTTTGCTCCTTCTTCTTTGAAAAAGAAAAAAAAAGAATTCATTAAAGGAGAGAAACATTTGAGTACAAACCTCAAAACTAAGGGAATCATAGCATACATCAAAATAAGATGATAAAAACATCACATTCAAAAATAACATAACATCAATGCTGCAAACACTTGAATATCCCCAATTGGAACCATGCATGGAAGAATCGAGTAGAGAAAGATCCACCAAGGTAAAACCACTAGATCAAGGAGAGAGCCTCCTCAAAGATGCCAACAAAGGTAGGACAAATGACATCTGAGGAGATCCAATATACACACACCTCCATCACATGAACACCGAGGAGAGAAAGAAGATACAAGTTGAAACCCATAAACATCTCCAAGTTATAACAAAATTATTTGTGGAGTAGTGGGAGGTTGAACCTCAAAACGAAGTAATACAACTTAGCAACTCGCTTGGACCAAAGACCAAAGTTAAAAGGACTTACAGTCAAGCTTTAAGAACACGATTAAGAGTGGAGGTGGACACCCAGAACCATTACCGTGTAAAGGCGAGAGGATAGGAGATGGAGAATGGTCATGAAGGAAAGTGGGAGAAAGGGGGAGGGGCAGGTAGCTCCATTATAATCAAGTGAAACTAAAACCTAGAATTGACCAAACCCAACCTGCAACCAATCAAGCCAAATTTTGTTGAATCAATTTGTTAACTAGTCAAATCAATATATATACTTAAGACCCATGAATTATTTTTCAAAATTGTAAATTATTATTTATGTGACAGTTTAACAAAGGTGACAGTGTTCCGTTTCTGGCACAGTTAGTAACTTCCATTCGTTGAAGGGCTTACATTGTCTCAGGTTGTATGCCAACTGATAAATGCCAGTTTATCATTATTCTTATGCTTTAAAACAAACCTAACTCTTAGGATTTTGCTCCGCAAACGGGTTTTTGGGTTGCATTTAGGCATAAATTAGGTTAGGCATGCATTGCATTTTTTATTGTATTTTTTATGTGTTTTTGTGAGTATTAGCGATAAACAGATTACTAGATCCCTAGAACCCTAACACTCACGAAGGCAACTGGTGAAGGAGAAGCTCTCACCAGCTGGAACTCAGCTTGATCCAACTCACCATAGCTGGAATTCAGCTCACCTGAATTAGGCTTAGCTCATCCTAGCTCCATTCAGCTCATCTCAGCCGAGTGGCAACTCAAGAGGACTCATCTTAACTCACCCTAGCTCAGGTCAGCTTAAATCTAGCTCAATTTAGTTGAGTCTAGCTCATCTTAGCTCCCATTAGCCTACAGGGAGCTTTAGCTAGCTCAGCTGAGTTGATTGGAGTTCACCCCAACTCAGGTCCAGCCACATCCAACTCCACTCAACTCTAGCCAGCTGAAGATGACTTCATTCAAGCTCAGTCCAGCTCCCATAGACTCAGCTTAGCTCAACTTAGTTGAGCTAAGCTACCTTAGCTGCCTCAACTAGCTCAGTCCTCCCCAGGAGCACCAGACCCAGCTCACCTCAGCTCAATTCAGCGAAAGCCAGCTCACTTTAGCTCGGCTTAGCAGCTAGCAAAGAACTAGCAAGCTAAGTCAGCTAGAGTAGCTCCATGCTAACCTCTTCAGTAGTTGCCAGCTCCAATTCAGCTCTAGATGTCTTCTGCCCAGCTCCTCTCCACAAACCCTAGCTCTTATTGCCTCCTCCTCTACTCCACTACTAGCTAAGCTAGCTTAGCTTAGCTTAGCTATGCTCCAGCTCCCTTGGCATTTACCACCTTAAAACCCCACCTAACTAGCTCCACCAATTAACCCTAACCCTAAGTCCACTTTAACTACCTAGTCAACCCTACTCTTGACGCCAACCATAGGCACCCTTCCACCCCACTCCACCACCAAAACACTCCACCATTTTGGCGCCAAAAACCACCACAACCACCTCCATTTTGGCGCCATGTTTTCCCTCCAAAATCCCCTTCATCCCACCACATATCTCCCCTTAAATCAATCTCCACCATCCACCTAACCCCCCTTCTAGAAGACCCTAGGTTGGCGCCAAAATGGTGGTGTCTCTCCACCACCAAAAGCCACCAACACCACCATAACCACCCCCTTAACACCCTTTAAGGTGGCGTCAACTAACCCTAGCCCTAGGATCATTCTAACCACCCATAACCACCACAAAACTCCATCCTAGCCCTCAACCTATTCACGCCAACTACCCCCCTCTCCACCTCTATATAAACCCACCATATCACCACATCAAAATCATCCTCCATTAGTGTTTTATTCTACCTATACCCACCTACACTTACGGCCAAGAAGGAGTAGAGAAGAAGATTAAGGGGGCACGTCACCCGCCCCTTTGGTGCCTTCTTCTCCCCACTCTCTTCAACTTGTGCCACGCCAAGGATGAGAGCCATTCTACTTCAAGGAGGATGGCTAGGCAAAGGAGAAGATCCTAAGGTGGACGTCCACCCTTGGAGGAGGAGAATTGAAGGTGGTAGCTTCCACCTTGGAGGACACCATCTTGGAGGAACATAGCAAGGAAGGAGTTGGAGGACTCTTTTCAAGCCCAGGAGCTACCAGGCTTGGCGCAAGAAGCCTCCACCTCTTCTTCACCATCATCATCATCAGGACCATTAGTTTTATTTCATTTTTGTTGTACCTTGATAGTTGTAGTAAAAGCTTTCCTCTATTAGGGTTCCTTGTAAAACAGTTTTTGGTCCTAGTTTAAAGTTGCTTTCTTTTCGCAATCTTTATCTCATTATATTACTTTTCTTTTAACACTTTTCACTCCCTCTCCCTAATTACTCTAGGCCTCCACGTGCCTAGAGTGAGCTTAGGGAGAGGAATTATTGTCACCTAAGTGTTTGCATAGTAATTATAGGTGTTAGTCTCTTTCGTCAACAAAATCCAAGTATTCCTGTTATTTCAAAAATCCATAAAAAGTATATATTTAAAAGACCAAAAAGAAAGGTAATTTCCATATTTTCAAGCAAGGGATTTTGATTTGCAACTTGCCACCTTGGACGACCCTAGATACCCCACTATCTAGGTTATAAATTTAAAAGCGTATGCGATTCTCATGTTTCAAATACTTAAAAACCCGCTTTTACAAATCACGTGATTTTTCGCATCATCAACCATTTTTTTTCTAAAGAGATTCACAATCGCAGTAGTCTTTTACTTCTTTTCCTTTTACAATGATACTTCTTTATAATAATTACTATAATCTTTTATTTCTTTTATACTTTTATACTTATTATATAAAAGGATAAATAATATATTTGTCTTTACTATATATTATTATCAAGAATGTTCATACATATACATATGCTCTAATTCTTAATCTTTGATGTATTCCTACTATGTAATTTATGTTAGACTTACATATGATAATAGATTTTAAAAAATTATGTATATTAGTTTATTGTTACTATTTGCATTCTAAGAAGTACTATAAAGAAAGATGTGGGTACCTGATGGTAACACTATCATGGGTCCTAACCAACCACAATTAGTTAAGTTCAAATAGTAAACGCTTCTACTTAATCATCTAAGGGTCACAACTCCACAATAATCTGATTTGGGGATAAAAATAAGAAAATGGGGTTAATTCTACCATTTTAACAGCACATCGTAAATGCAGATTAATCACTGGGTTGATCAGGGGTTAATTAAAGGTCAATTGAGCATAAAAGACTAAAAATTTAGTTTACCCTTACTGAATCAGGGCTTCACGCATTTCGAGGACCAAAATAGTACCGAAAATCCTGATTATCAACCCCACTTAAATTGAAGAGGTTATGGTCAGGATAAAATCAATCTAGATCTCCTAAAATTCATATAAAAATATTCTAAGAGGTTTGGTACCTTTGGATTGACCATTTGAACCCCTTTTAACCTAGAACAGAGATTCAAACGGTAATTTACCCTAATTTGGTCTTCTATGAAATTTACTCAGTCAAACGTGGTTAAAACTAAAATCCAACTTCACCATTAGACTTCTTGGGTCCAAATTACGTTAAGGCCATGTTACGACCCGGTTCCCGGATCCCTAAAGGGCCTGAGACCGGCTCACCCCGACTAATCCCAAGACCTAGTCGTCCAACAAGAAATAACTAAAAGCAGGAAAATAAATCACATTCACACATGCAATATAACTAAGTAGAAGAAATATACAAAGCAGTAAAGAAATATAACAGTTGTCTCAGCACATACCACCACAACAACGACAACAACAACAAAAAGCGGAAAGGAACAGAACATAGTAACTAAATGTCCATTACTTACTACAACAGTAGAGAAAAAGAAAGTGCTGAAGAAAACTACGGCTGGACTCGATTAGGCCCAGCACCCTTTGCAGCTAGAGACTCGGGCTGCTCAACTCCTAGTCCTGAACAGTATTGTGAAAAGACAGAGTCAGCGAATGCTGAGTAGAGTGGTATTTATATTATCTAAGTACAAATATTAAGAACAACAAGTCTAATTCTCACTCCTATTTATCTGCTTTATATGTTTTTGTTTCACCAAGTTCTCAAAGTATCCAGATATTTCTTGATCTTGCATGTTCCTTGTGGGAATGATCTTAATTGCAGTCTTTTCCGTAAAGTAAAAGGAACACATGGTGCTCTCCTGGCCGGGAGAGTCCCCCATGGTAGTCCTACACCTAGTCAACCACCCCGAGGTCACTATCATGACTTAGCGGTGACTACGGCACACGTGATAAGCGCACGGGTAGCTACCCTGCGCTGACACGCGATCAATAATTTCCGCTAGCGGGTACACCCAAAGTATAACACAGAATAGTTTGGGCCTTGCCCTCTCAGAAAAAGGGACTTGCCCCACAGAACCAAACAAGGGTCTCGCCCCTCCACAGTCCGCACACCCTCGTCTGACTACCCCAGCTTGCCCAGAGGGCCTAACAAGTCAGTGTAGGGTGGCTAGCTGAACCTTGGGCCCCGTGGGGTAGCAAGCTCCCTCCCTACACTAGTAGCTCGCCTCGGTACCACGTACACGAGGGCCAACAGGAGTCGGTGTAGAGTGGCCAATCCTAACCCCGTCTCAACTCAAGGGAGGCTAGCTCTGCTCTAGGATAGTTGCTCTCCTTGGTACTACGTACTCAAGGGCCAGCACACTTCCCGTCTACGTTCCACGTTTCCGTCTATCCACAGGAGTTCTCTAATTCCCCGTAGGGTTCATGCTCATGTTCACCTCATTTATCCCGATCCAGATCTCATCTTTCATAATTCATTTCTCATCCATATACAGGTGATTACACAGCAAAAATACACCAATAAATATGCCAACTTGTGTTATTCCCTAGCACTACCATTTCATATAAGGTAGCCATAGTTGCATTTGTAAAAATTGACACATGCATGCATTTATTTGAGAGGGGAGGAAAGTGAATAATTGGCCTTGTAATTAACGTATTCATCAAGGGTTGCATCGTAATTTTCACCTTCTTTATTTCTTTATTTGCTTTCAAATCTTCTTCCCCGCGTGGCTGCAGGGCATGGCTTGCTCTTCTTCGCGCCATTCTCTGCCAACGCATGCCCTTCCAGCTGCATGGCCGGGCATGCACACCCTGGGGATGGCCGTGCATGCCTCCATCTCCTTTAAAAAGCACTGCCCGCTTCCTTGCAAAGGGAGCCTGGTCCAGACACACCCTCAAACCCTTCCTCCAGGCCATCTTCCTCCCTCTCTCCCCTCCATACGCAACACCTCTTCCCACTGAAGAGATATGCTGCAGGCAGGAAAAGGCTCATAGTGGTCCCACGACCACCACTGTGAGTCCCACCACCGCCCAGCTCATCTAAGAGCAGGTGGGCGTGGTGGATTCCACTCTTTGTTTCCATCGCTTAGCCCTTCCCGCCATTGCCCAATCTCCAAGCTCTGGAGCTTAGCAGCAGCAGCACGGCACTAGCAACCTCCACACAGTGCGCAAGCCCCTGCGCGTACGCCAGCAACCGGCGCCAAGTCCTTCCGCGCATGCAGGCGCCCTCCAGAGCGCCCGTGCACGCAGAACCAGCCGCAACCGGTTATCCATGTCGCGCGGGCACTGTAGTTACTGTTCACGCGTATCTGCGCGGCACTGTAGCTACAGTGCAGTGACCGAAAAATTTCTTACTTATCCGGACACCGTGCGCTCTCTCTCCGTACCGCTACCGCCTCCAGCCCGTCGCCGCATCCACGCTCGCGCCCTCTCCAGCGCTCGCACCCACGTCTGCACCCGCACCCGCTCCAGCTCCCGTGCTCATGCCCGCGTCCACTCTCGCCCGCAACGCACTGCGTTGTGCTCTCCCTCACGCCTGCTCCCTCCAACACGTGCACGCACCCTTGCGTGCCTGCACCTACGCGTGCCTGCGCGCACCCGCGCCATCAGACGTTGGCTGCCTCCACCAGATGCCTTAAACGCCAGTGCTCTCTCTCTCACAGCCACTCCCTCACTCTCCAGCAGACACACACACAAACACACACCACACTTATACACACTCACGTGTACACACACACACTCACTTGTACACACCTATATATATATATATATATATATATATATATATATATATATATATATATATATATATATATATATATATATATATATATATATATATATGTATGTATGTATGTATATATATATATATGTATATATGTATATATCTATATAGGGTGTGTGTGTGTGTGTGTATACATATCTGTGTATATATATATATATATATATGTGTATATATATATATATATATATGCATATATATACATATATATATATACAAATACACACACACACACACACACACACATATATATATATATATGTATGTATGTATGTATACATAGATATATATACATATATATATATACATGTATATATATGTATATATATATGTATATATATTGTAACGAACGCGTGCCCCAGACGTATTTTAAGACGTCTGGGAGGTGGCCCAGACGTCTTACCAGACGTCTGGGCGCACAGACAGGATATTCGCTTATTCCCTCTCTGCGGCTGCAGACGCCTGCCGCGTACTCTCTCTCCTCCTCGCGCGGCCTTAAAAAGGCCACGCCTCCCCTCCCGTCGTCTCCGCCCCTTCCTCTTCTCCTTCCTGTGCGCGAGAGCGAGCGAGCGCGAGGGCGGCAGCGGCGGCCGCAGTGAGCGCGGAGGAGTTGCTGCGTGCGAGAGCGGAGATCTACCGTGAGGGCGAGCTCGCCGGGGCTGCTAAGGCCAGCCGGCGGAGAGCGCAGGAGGCGCGAAACGGCGCGGGAGGGACTGCTGCGGTCTGAGCAGCAAGTGCGCGAGGTGCGACGCGGGCGGCGTCGCGAGCGGAGGCCGAGTGGTGCCCTGATTCTGGAAAAATTTCCAGAATCAGACGTCTGGGTTGATAGCCAGATGGCGAGGGAGACGTCTGGAAGACAATCCAGACGTCTGAAAAGTGAGTTTTCCGTCTTCTTCTTCCTTCCTATCGACTGACCGTACAGAGGGAGGGAGTTGGGTGTGCGCAGGCTAGGTGTTTCGCCATCCTTTGCGAATCAGACGTCTGGCTGTGTACCAGACGGCGGGAGCGACCTCCAGACGTCCTTGGTGACCATCGGACATCTTGGAGATAGGCCAGACGTCCCCGCAGACTTGTGGACGTCTGGGAAACCACGCTGAACAGGTAATTCTCTGATCCACTTTTTAAGACGTCTGGAAGAAGTTCCAGACGTCTGATTTTGCACAGTGTCGTCGTTTTTGACCCGTTTAGGGCCCGTTCGGGTTCCGTTTTCCGCGATTCAAGTTGCGTTCTTTTCAGAATTAATTCCTCTACCCGTCTACAGTAGCTATACACTGTTTTGAGATACTCCTTGTGTTTGATCCTTGTGATAGGACCTCCTTCAGTTGCAGTCTTGGGAATCGCAGAGGCATGCGGGATTCCCGATCACGCCCCCATTACTCCCGTTGTATCTGGTAGAGTGGCTTTAAGTATTAATAAAACCTGTTAAAGTATGGAACCATAACTAGAACCTAGGACATTGCATGAATCCTAGGAATGAGAAATATATGATAGCTCCTAGGTGTTGCATGAATTCTAGGGCTGGAAAACTAGATTGTATGATAGATCCTAGGATGTGGCATGAATCCTAGGATGGAAAAACTAGTAGAATGTATAATACTGCAGTCTTGGGAAAATGGAAAGGAATATAAAGCTTCCTGTAAATTGAATTAACAGCTGCCTGTTATGAATAAAGAAACATGATTGAGATCATGGATTGTGAGAACGTGAAACTGGAAAGTGAAACATAAGATGTTCTGAGATAAAGAGCTGGAACCCTAGGGGAATTAGGAGTGGAACTCCTGGAGAGAAAAACGAATGGAACTGAGATGTAGTTTTGTACTGTCCCTTAGGTACGTAGTACCAAGGGAAGTACCTGTACCTGTTTAGTGCAGAGTGGGGCCAGCCACCCCAGGGACCCGGGGTTAGGACCGGCCGCTCTGTACCGACTTGCTGGCCCTCGTGTAGGTAGTACCGAGGAGAGCTACTAGTGTTAGGAGAGCACTAGCTACCCCACGGGCCCCGGGGTTCTGCTAGCCTCCTTCATCGACTTGTTAGGCCCACTGGGGCAAACCAGGGTAGTCAGGCGAGGGTGCGCGGACTGTGGAGGGGCAAGGCCCCGGTTTGGTTACTGTGGAGGGGTTGGACCCCTATTACTGAGAGGGCTCTGCCCTGGTTCCGTGCTGTGCTTTGGGCGCACCCGTTAATGGAAACGACTGACCGCGTGCCAGTGCGGGTTAGCTACCTGTGCGTTTATCGCGCGTGCCGTAGTCACCGTTACGTCTGTCAGTGACCTTGGGGTGGTTGACTGAGGGTAGGATCACCACGGGGGACTCTCCCAGCCAAGAGAGCACCACGTGCTACTTCTACTTTTGGAAAAGACTGCAATCAAGATCGTTCCCATGAGGAACATTCGAGATCAAGTAAAGGATCTGAGAAATAAATGAAATAGTGAGAAAATTGAAAGATGTGAATAAAGGAAGTAATAGAACATAACAGCTACTGTACACTCTACTGTTGTATTTAGTTTAGTTTGCCACTCTACTCAGCGTTTTGCTGACGTGTTACACTCGTTACCTTTTTCAGGACCAGGTGTTGAGCAGCCAGGGTCAGCGGCTGCAGATGACGCTGGGCCGAATAGGGTCCAGTAGAGTTACCACTGTCTTTGGTACCCCTTTTTGTTTCCATTATAGTGAGTAGTTCTTGTTTCCGCTGTACTTTTCTTTACCTGCAGTTCATGTTATATGATAAATTTTGTTCTACTGTTGTGGTGGTATACACTGTAGTAGTTTCTTTCCTTATTGCTGTACTTTCTTACTGTTAGTTATATTCATGTTGAATGTGGTTTATTTTACTGCTCTTTTGGTTACTTCCTCGTTGGACGACTAGGTCTAGGGATTAGTCGAGTCGGTCCGGTTCTCGTGTCTCGTAGGGACTCGGGAATCGGGTCATTACAAGATGGTATCAGAGCAAGGTCGTCCCGATAAGTGAATCAACTGACTGGAAAATAACCAATTCACATGTTTATAGCTAGAATAGCCACCACAACATATCTCTTGACATGAGCTTTTAGAAGTTTCGTTAGGTACTGTCTGTTTTGACGTTTTCGTTTTGTTTCGCGTCTCCTTGCAGGAGATGCCTCGTCGCGGGACTGGCGAGACTGGCCGCGGGCGCGGCCGAGGGCGAGGTCGGCGAGGTGGACGTGCTGTTGTTGACGTCTCGGTGGACCAGCCACCACTCCCGGGCATCCAGGCCCAGGACCTCGCCAGACTGATACGAGACATTGTACGAGAGGAGCTCCACCCACCGCCCTGAGCACCTCCTCCTGGGGCTGCAGAGGGGGAGTCCTCTGTGGGACCACGCGATGGACACGGCGCTGGACACGAGGGAGGGGATGGGCCGCTGCCGCCCCCACCTTCCTCTGACACTTCTGTACACGAGGCACCTTCGCCTGGAGGTGCACCAGCACCTCCCCTACAACGCCACTTCGAGCTTTTCGGACAGTTCCGGAAGCTGAAGCCCCCCTCCTTCAAGGGGGATGAGGACCCGATCGAGGCAGAGGACTGGCTTTAGCAGCTGGAGAAGATCTTCGACACCCTTCGCCCCCCGGTGGAGTGCCGCGTGGCCTTTGCCACGTACCAGCTGGAGAGTGCGACACACCGGTGGTGGAGGGCGGTCCGGGGACAGGAGAGGGACGAGCCGACGTGGGACCAGTTCGTCACCCTCTTCTGCGAGCAGAACTTTCCCCAGACATGGCAGGACCAGAGGAGGTGGGAGTTCCACACTCTCCTCCAAGGGACGATGATTGTGAGCGCGTACCGCACGCGTTTCTTGGAGCTGTCCCGCTTTGCAGCAACAGCGGTAGCCACTGAGGAAGAACGCCTTTGGAGGTTCACCGAGGGGCTCCAGCCTGCGATCCGGGGGTATGTCAAACCCCTGAAGCTGCCTACGTTTTCGAGGGTGGTAGAGGCAGCTATGACTTACGAGGAGACCAACCCGTCCGCACGAGACACCGACGGCGGGCGGAAGAGGCCCTTTTAGCCAGACTTCTCACAGGGCCAGCGAGAACGGAGACACGTGACGTCCGCAGGAGAGCCGTCACGTTGTGCAGGGCCATTAGTGGCCTTTGGGGGCCCTCGACAGTGGCCAGTCGCCAGCACCGAACCCCCGCCTAGCCGACAGCAGGGACCCGCTAAGGGCGGGAGTCGGGTTCCCCTCTACTACCAGTGTGGCCAGCCGGGCCACGTCAGGAGGGACTGCCCATCTAGGGCAAGAGGTCAGCAGATACTCCCCGCGCAGAGCACTGGAGGGCGCGCAGGAGGCCGCGGTTCCCAGGCGCGAGGAGGAGGACAGCAGTCGCGAGGAGGGTACCGGCCAGCACCTACCCGTCCGACGCAGAGTGTGGCTGCTTCGTCCGCACCTAGAGCTGAGGGGCGTATCAACGCCCTAACACACAGGGACGCCAGAGCTTCGGGATCGGTGGTAGCAGGTTTCAGTTTCTGGCAGACTCGTTTACACGCTTTTCAATTCCGATGCTACGCACTCGTTTGTCGCAGCCAGTTTCGCAGTTAGTTTGGACTAGGATTGTACACTATTAGAGAATCCGTTCGTAATCAGAGGTCCGAGTGGTCAGCTATTTGTAGCTGAGGAGTTGTACACGGATTGCAAGGTCAGCATCGGGGGACATAGCCTGCCAGCTGACCTGATTATGTTGCAGATGGAAGACTTTGGAGTGATTTTGGGGATGGATTGGCTGTCTGCATACCACGCCTTGGTGGACTGTTTTGAGAGGAAGATTGTCTTCTCCATTCCGGAGTTGCCTTCTTTCGAGTTTCACGGACAGCCAGTGGATGGAGGTTTCAGGTGCATTTCGGCACTTCGGGCGGCGAGACTTTTGAGCCAGGGGTGTGAGGGCTTCCTTGCTTGTGTGGTGGCAGAGCCCAGCCCTGTGGCAGACTTCCAGAGCATCCCGGTGGTCAGAGAGTACCCTGACGTGTTTCCAGATGAGTTACCAGGACTACCGCCCGAGCGTGAGATCGAGTTTGAGATCTCACTAGTACCAAGGACCAGCCCCATCTCCACCACGCCATACAGGATGGCACCGCTTGAGCTGCGAGAGCTCAAGTCTCATTTGCAGGACCTTCTGGAGAAAGGTTTCGTGAGGCCGAGTGCGTCTCCCTGGGGAGCCCCGGTACTGTTTGTGAAGAAGAAGGATGGGACCCTACGTCTTTGTGTGGACTACCGACAGCTGAATAGGGTCACCATCAAGAACAGATACCCGCTGCCGAGGATCGACGATTTGTTTGACCAGTTGCGGGGTGCCACGGTGTTTTCCAAGATAGACTTGAGGTCTGGATACCACCAGTTGAGGATCAGGGAGACCGACGTCTCCAAGACAGCTTTCCGCACCCGGTACGGACACTACGAGTTTTTGGTCATGCCGTTTCGGCTGACCAATGCCCCCGCTGCTTTCATGGACTTGATGAACCAGGTGTTTAGACCGTACTTGGATCAGTTCGTGGTGGTTTTCATAGATGATGTGCTCATCTATTCTGGAGATCGGACGCAGCATGGACAGCACTTGCGAATGGTTTTGGACACTCTGAGGCGACACAGGCTGTACGCCAAGTACAACAAGTGCGAGTTCTGGTTGAGGGAGGTGACCTTCTTGGGTCATGTGATCTCTGGAGATGGCTTGGCGGTGGACCCAGCCAAGGTCGAGGCAGTGCTCAGGTGGGAGAGACCGCGTTCTGTCACTGAGATCCGCAGTTTCCTGGGACTAGCAGGCTACTACAGATGGTTCATCAGAGGATTTTCGCAGATTGCGCGTCCTATGACACAGTTGACCCGGAAGGACCTGCCTTTCGCTTGGACAGACGCCTGTGAGGCGTGTTTTCTGGAGCTGAAGGAGAGGTTGACCTCGGCTCCCGTGCTCACCATCCCTGACAGTAGTGGCGGGTTTGTTGTGTACACGGACGCCTCCTTGCAGGGGTTAGGAGTTGTGCTCATGCAGAGGGGTCACGTTGTCGCTTACGCTTCGCGGCAACTGAAGCCCCATGAGCATACCTACCCTACCCACGACCTAGAGTTGGCAGCTGTTGTCTTCGCGCTGAAGACCTGGAGGCACTACTTGTACGGTGAGACCTTCGAGATTTTTTACAGATCACAAGAGCCTCAGATATCTTTTTGACCAGAAGGAGCTCAACATGAGACAGAGACGTTGGTTGGAGCTCCTGAAGGATTACGACTGCAGCATCTCCTACCACCCGGGAAAGGCCAATGTGGTGGCTGACGCCTTGAGCCGTAAGGCGCCCGCACGCTTGGCCAGTCTACAGTTACAGAGTTGGAGCCTTTTGGAGGAGGTGGGCAGTTGGCGACCCCTAGAGTTACGAGGGTACTGTGGGGCAGTAACGGTGACACGACAGACTAGGCCAGAGCTGATGGACCGCATCATCACAGGACCTATGGCCGATCCCTACTTGCAGTCTTTGCGCGACAGAGTACTGTCAGGAGACCCAGGGGACTTCTCTTTCGCAGACCAGGTGCTACGCTTGAGGGGACGGTTGTGCGTTCCCAGAGACGAGGAGCTGCTGAGAGAGCTCCTGACTGAGGCACACGGTTCTAGATTCACCATACATCCCGGAAACACGAAAATGTACCACGACTTGAGACGCGAGTTTTGGTGGAGAGGGATGAAGTGGGATGTGGGTGAGTTCGTGCAGCAGTGTTTAGTGTGCCAGCAGGTGAAAGCCTAACATCAGAGGCCTGCAGGGCCGCTTCAGCTGTTTCCAGTGCCAGAGTGGAAGTGGGAGAGCATCACCATGGACTTGGTGGTGGGCTTACCTATTACCCAGCGGGGACACGACACAATCTAGGTAATAGTGGATAGACTGACGAAGACAGCGCGATTCTTGTCGATCCGAGTCACTTTGGGACCAGTACAGTTGGCAGAGAGGTATATCCGTGATATGGTACGACTACACGGAGTTCCGCGGGAGATCGTATCCGACCGGGATACCCGCTTTACGTCCCAGTTTTGGGCTGAGTTTCAGCAGGCCTTGGGGACACGGTTGAGGTTTAGCACGGCTTACCACCCCCAGACGGACGGACAGTCTGAGAGCACGATACAGACACTTGAGGACCTTTTGCGTGCCTGTGTACTGGACTGGAGGGGCTCTTGGGAGGAGCACCTGCCCCTGGCAGAATTTGCATACAACAACAGTTATCACTCGAGCATCGGCATGGCTCCCAACGAGGCTCTGTACGGATGGAAGTGTACGGCACCCTTGAGTTGGGTTGAGGTGGGGACCAAGTGGGAGGTTGGCCCCAGGTTGATCCGGCAGAGTCAGGAGGTAGTTGAGAAGATCCACAGACGACTTCGCACTATCAGGAGCAGACAGAAGAGCTACGCGGATCGGAGACGCAGAGAGGTGCAGTTTGAGGTTGGGGACCACGTCTTCCTTCGTGTTTCACCCATGAAGGGCTTACAGCGGTTTGGGGTGAGAGGGAAGCTCGCATCGAGGTTCGTGGGGCCCTTTGAGGTCCTGGAGCGGGTTGGACCCGTTGCTTACAGACTTGCCCTTCCCCCGCAGCTTTCTGGTGTGCACGACGTATTCCATGTGTCCAACCTCAGGAAGTACGTAGCTGATTACAGTCACGTACTGAGTCACGAGAGCGTCGAGGTGAGCGACGACCTGACCTACCCCGAGCGGCCAGTGCAGATTCTAGACCGAGCTGTCCGCAGTTTGAGATGAAAGCAAGTACCCCTGGTAAAGGTTTTGTGGAGGAGCCAGCGGTACGAGGAGGCTACCTGGGAGCCTGAGGCGGCAATGCAGGAGCGGTACCCGGAGCTTTTCGCGGGTACGTCTTTTCGGACCGGCTTCGGTCCTCTTTGAGTTTGTTATGGTTATTTGGACATTTTCTCGTACACCCTAGTTGGCACAAGTTTGGGGACAAAACTTCCCTTGAGTTTGTTATATTGTAACGAACACGTGCTTATTTTAAGACGTCTGGGAGGTGGCCCAGACATCTTACCAGACGTCTGGGATCACATCCAGACGTCTTTCAAGACGTCTGTGATCGTTTCAAGACGTCTGAAAAACCGTTATCTTCCACACGCGCGGGTCGTCTGCGTGCCTGAGCGCGCAGACAGGATATTCGCTTATTCCCTCTCTCTCTGTGGCTGCAGACGCCTGCCGCGTACTCTCTCTCCTCCTCGCGCGGCCTTAAAAAGGCCACGCCTCCCCTCCCGTCGTCTCCGCCCCTTCCTCTTCTCCTTCCTGTGCGCGAGAGCGAGCGAGCACGAGGGCGGCAGCGGCGGCCGCAGTGAGCGCGGAGGAGTTGCTGCGTGCGAGAGCGGAGCTCTACCGTGAGGGCGAGCTCGCCGGGGCTGCTAGGGCCAGCCGGCGGAGGGCGCAGGAGGCGCGGAACGGCGCGGGAGGGACTGCTACGGTCTGAGCAGCAAGTGCGCGAGGT